>CM074718.1:52495257-54895257 GCA_037306005.1 Rhinophrynus dorsalis
GTATACTCTGTTTAAACTGGCTTATGGGGATATTTCTTTACCAGTTGGGATGATGTCCACTATTCCTAAATATAAAACCATTACATTATGTGTTCTTTCTAAATGTCCTTGTTACACTAACATCCCCATCTATAGAAAACTGGGATATAGAAAATCAGTCTAATTCCTATTAACCAAACTAATACAACTAATAGATTATTAATACTAATACAGGTAACAATTCTCCTTCCAAATAGCAATTATATCATCTATGTAGCACTGAAAGAGCACCAGTTGTGGCACAAAGTTGGGATGCTGGCCAAAAAGTTAAACATTCCCACAAACCCATATAAAATTTTCAAAGCAAGAGGGTAAATCTTGGTGCCCAAAATCCTCTTGTGATTTTGAATAAACAACTGATTCTCAAAGGAAAAAAAAATCTTGTCATAATAAATTCAATGCTCTACAAAATTAAAGTTTTCTGATTGGGATGTATATACCCTTTTACACTCTTCCCTTATTTACTCATATGCTTGACTATCTCTCTGGAGTCATAAGTATCTGTCAGAAAATCAGCCCTATGGTGGACAACTATTCCTCCTCTTTATCAGCCTATATGATCACGATATTCATATTGCCAGATAGGCCTTTAATGTATATCATCACTAATTCAGTTAAATTCCCATGACTAGAAAAATGAACTTTCAATTTGTTTAAAGCTCTCTGTACTTGACTCTGAAAGTGTTAATGTGATCCCCATTTGAATATGTTGGATAGAAGACAGAATGTATCTTGAGACCACTGTCAGTTATTTCCATTCCTGTTATTCATACCAATATCCCTATTCAACAAATCCTCCACACCATTGCCATACTCCTGAAGATATTCAAACTGCCTCAATAATACAGTATCCTTTCTAGTAAGAATAATCTCCAGAACTGGAATATAGCACATTTCAAACTATGGTGCATATTGTTGGCCTGACATTACTGCACTTATTGCACTTTTCTTTTTGCATATGGCTCATACAGTGCAGCTGTGTGATTATAGCACATAACACCCACAATGCAGTTATTTTGCCCCTAGATTGGTCCATGGTTGTTTTTAATTAAACTAATGTCCCTAATAGTAATTTACGGTAAAGTACAATTATCTACCATTGCAGACATTTGATGCTAACCCTATTGGAGTGGTCCCTTACTGTACATTCATTTTATAGTATCAAATGTAACTAAATATCTTTGGGACTTCCCACTTTGGGTACTTAAAGGGATAGTAATACTTAAAATGTAAAAAAAATATGTTGTAGGGTTTATCCCCCTGAGTAAGACAAGAGTACTCCCACTGCTGAAAGGTGTTTCATTCAAAAGTTATTCATTTTGAACGTTGATTTTTTTAGGTGCAATATCACAGTGGCCTGAAATTGTACAGTGGCGCTGTTGCTACACCATACTATGGAAATTTATGGTCCCGGGACCAGAGCTGTCCATAGGATTGTGTAGCAAAAGCGCCACTGTACAATTTCAGGCCACTGTGATATTGCATCCTAAAATTCAACTTTGAAAATGAATAACTTTTGAATAAAACACCTTTCAGCAATGGGAATATGCTTGTTTTACTCAGGGGGATAAACCCTACAACATATTTTTTTTTACATTTTAAGTATTACTATCCCTTTAAAATGATATCGCTATATGGCTGTCACATGTTTTCTTGGTATTTTGTTTGTGAGAAGTTAACAAAATAATATAATATACTTGTCAATATACATAGATAAAAACTGAGCTGCATTTTTTAACAAATTGAGTCTTTTTTTTCCTTTCTTGAGAAATGTGGTTACCTCTACCCTAGCATTGTTCCTTATTGGATAATTGTGTCCTCTGAACGCCATTATCTATAGGGCCTATAATTTTAACACTTAGAACAAGAAGACCTTATGATTTCCTGTGTGCAAATATAAACTGGACCAGCAACAAGTTCCTCATAAAGAAGATATATTACAGAACATTCAAAACATTCTAGTTTTATGATTTTTTTTTTAGACTAGGCAGGTATCTGTGATGACTAGTGTTGAGCGAGCATGCTCGGCCGATGCTCGGATCGGCTCGAGCATCGCTCTGCTCGGCACATGGCGGTACTCGTACGAGTACCGCATGTGCTCGCCCGCCATGTTCGGGTCTCCTCCCCGCACGTTTTGCGGCTGCTGCGCAGCCAATAAACGTGCAGGGAGGCTCTGACATCGGTGTAATGCCAGCAGCCATGTTGGCTGCTGGCATTACACTGATTGGCTGGCCAGAACCCGTGGTCGGGTGCTGTATAGCACCTGACCATCGAGTTCGGCTCAGTCTGAGCCAGGGAGAGCTGAGGATAGGAAGGGAAAGGCAGTGTAGGGAGGAAAAAAACAAAAATTGTGAAAAAAAAAGAACCAAAAGTCCTTTTTAGGACTACTGTGTGTGGGGGCAGCAGGTTATTTGGTGTGGGGGGAAAAAAACAAAAAAAAAAAAAAAAATATATATATATTCTGTTTAGTGTGCAAAGTTGCAGATTAGAGCACATTCTGTTTAGTGTGCACAGTTGCAGATTAGAGCACAGTCTGTTTAGTGTGCAAAGTTGCAGATTAGAGCACATTCTGTTTAGTGTGCAAAGTTGCAGATTAGAGCACATTCTGTTTAGTGTGCAAAGTTGCAGATTAGAGCACATTCTGTTAAGTCTTCAAACTAAAATATCAAAGTCACGTATTCCATTCAGTGTGCATCGCCGCAGTTTAGCAGCACATTCTGAGTACTGTGCAGAGTTGCAGAATAGGAAGAAATACTGTTAAGTCTTCAAACTAAAATATCAAAGTCACATATTCCATTCAGTGTGCTTCGCCGCAGTTTAGCAGCACATTCTGTGTAGTGTGCAGAGTTGCAGAATAGGAAGAAATACTGTTAAGTCTTCAAACTAAAATATCAAAGTCACATATTCCATTCAGTGTGCTTCGCCGCAGTTTAGCAGCACATTCTGTGTACTGTGCAGAGTTGCAGAATAGGAAGAAATACTGTAAAGTCTTCAAACTAAAATATCAAAGTCACATATTCCACTCAGTGTGCTTCGCCGCAGTGTAGCAGCACATTCTGTGTACTGTGCAGAGTTGCAGAATAGGAAGAAATACTGTTACGTCTTCAAACTAAAATATCAAAGTCACATATTCCATTCAGTGTGCTTCACCGCAGTGTAGCAGCACATTCTGTGTACTGTGCAGAGTTGCAGAATAGGAAGAAATACTGTTAAGTCTTCAAACTAAAATATCAAAGTCACATATTCCATTCAGTGTGCTTCGCCGCAGTGTAGCAGCACATTCTGTGTACTGTGCAGAGTTGCAGAATAGGAAGAAATACTGTTAAGTCTTCAAACTAAAATATCAAAGTCACATATTCCATTCAGTGTGCTTCGCCGCAGTTTAGCAGCACATTCTGTGTACTGTGCAGAGTTGCAGAATAGGAAGAAATACTGTTAAGTCTTCAAACTAAAATATCAAAGTCACATATTCCATTCAGTGTGCTTCGCCGCAGTGTAGCAGCACATTCTGTGTACTGTGCAGAGTTGCAGAATAGGAAGAAATACTGTTAAGTCTTCAAACTAAAATATCAAAGTCACATATTCCATTCAGTGTGCTTCGCCGCAGTGTAGCAGCACATTCTGTGTACTGTGCAGAGTTGCAGAATAGGAAGAAATACTGTTAAGTCTTCAAACTAAAATATCAAAGTCACATATTCCATTCAGTGTGCTTCGCCGCAGTCTAGCAGCACATTCTGTGTACTGTGCAGAGTTGCAGAATAGGAAGAAATACTGTTAAGTCTTCAAACTAAAATATCAAAGTCACATATTCCATTCAGTGTCTTTCACCGCCGTTTAACAGCCTATTCTGTGTACTCTGCAGAGTTGCAGAATTATAAGAAATACTGTTAAGTTTTCAAACTCAAATATTAAAGTCACATATTCCATTCAGTGTCTTTCACCGCCGTTTAACAGCCTATTCTGTGTACTCTGTACAGTTGCAGAATTATAAGAAATACTGTTAAGTTTTCAAACTCAAATATTAAAGTCACATATTCCATTCAGTGTCTTTCACCGCCGTTTAACAGCCTATTCTGTGTATTCTGTACAGTTGCAGAATTATAAGAAATACTGTTAAGTTTTCAAACTCAAATATTAAAGTCACATATTCCATTCAGTGTGTTTCAACGCCGTTTAACAGCCTATTCTGTGTACTCTGCAGAGTTGCAGAATAGTAAGAAATACTGTTAAGTTTTCAAACTCAAATATTAAAGTCACATATTCCATTCAGTGTCTTTCACCGCCGTTTAACAGCCTATTCTGTGTACTCTGTACAGTTCCAGAATTATAAGAAATACTGTTAAGTTTTCAAACTCAAATATTAAAGTCACATATTCCATTCAGTGTCTTTCACCCCCGTTTAACAGCCTATTCTGTGTACTCTGTAGAGTTGCAGAATTATAAGAAATACTGTTAAGTTTTCAAACTCAAATATTAAAGTCACATATTCCATTCAGTGTGTTTCAACGCCGTTTAACAGCCTATTCTGTGTACTCTGCAGAGTTGCAGAATAGTAAGAAATACTGTTAATTTTTCAAACTCAAATATCAAAGTCACATATTCCATTCAGTGTCTTTCACCGCCGTTTAACAGCCTATTCTGTGTACTCTGTACAGTTCCAGAATTATAAGAAATACTGTTAAGTTTTCAAACTCAAATATTAAAGTCACATATTCCATTCAGTGTGTTTCAACGCCGTTTAACAGCCTATTCTGTGTACTCTGCAGAGTTGCAGAATAGTAAGAAATACTGTTAAGTTTTCAAACTCAAATATTAAAGTCACATATTCCATTCAGTGTCTTTCACCGCCGTTTAACAGCCTATTCTGTGTACTCTGTACAGTTCCAGAATTATAAGAAATACTGTTAAGTTTTCAAACTCAAATATTAAAGTCACATATTCCATTCAGTGTCTTTCACCGCCGTTTAACAGCCTATTCTGTGTACTCTGTACAGTTGCAGAATTATAAGAAATACTGTTAAGTTTTCAAACTCAAATATTAAAGTCACATATTCCATTCAGTGTGTTTCAACGCCGTTTAACAGCCTATTCTGTGTACTCTGCAGAGTTGCAGAATAGTAAGAAATACTGTTAATTTTTCAAACTCAAATATTAAAGTCACTTATTCCATTCAGTGTGTGTCACCGCAGTTTAGCAGCCTATTCTGTGTACTCTGCAGAGTTGCAGAATAGTAAGAAATACTGTTAATTTTTCAAACTCAAATATTAAAGTCACTTATTCCATTCAGTGTGTGTCACCGCAGTTTAGCAGCCTATTCTGTGTACTCTGCAGAGTTGCAGAATAGTAAGAAATACTGTTAATTTTTCAAACTCAAATATTAAAGTCACTTATTCCATTCAGTGTGTGTCACCGCAGTTTAGCAGCCTATTCTGTGTACTCTGCAGAGTTGCAGAATAGTAAGAAATACTGTTAATTTTTCAAACTCAAATATTAAAGTCACTTATTCCATTCAGTGTGTGTCACCGCAGTTTAGCAGCCTATTCTGTGTACTCTGCAGAGTTGCAGAATAGTAAGAAATACTGTTAATTTTTCAAACTCAAATATTAAAGTCACTTATTCCATTCAGTGTGTGTCACCGCAGTTTAGCAGCCTATTCTGTGTACTCTGCAGAGTTGCAGAATAGTAAGAAATACTGTTAAGTTTTCAAACTCATATATATTAAAGTCATATATATCGTGTAAGATGAAGAAGGCGGGTAAAAAGGGACGGGGAAGTGGACGTGATCCTGAAAGTTCAGGGCGCGGGTCAGGACGCGGAGAAACTGTGCCTGGTGCCAGAGCACAAGAAAGAAAGACATCCACCATACCTAGCTTCATGTCTGATTTCACAGGGCGTCGCAGGACATCACTCTCGAGGTCCGACCAGTGCGAACAGGTGGTCGGTTGGATGACAGCTGATACTGCTTCCAGTCGGTTAAGCACCACCCTGTCTTCCACCAAGTCCACTCTCAGTAGCCAAGAGTCTGGTCAACATAATCCTCACTCTGATCATCCTTCCTCCCACCATACACGGTCTGGTCAAAGAAGTGATCCCACACTGGGATATAGTGATGAGCTCGTCTCATCACCAATCCTTCATTTGACCCTCTCTCCAAGCACGCTTGCAGAGGAACATGACATCTTGTGCCCTGATTCACAACCTCTAGAGGCTACCCAATCACAAGAAGATGACAGATGTGAACGGCATTTAAGGTCAAAGGAAGTAGTGGATGATTATGATGATGATGATGAGACACAGTTGCCATTAAATCAACCACTATTTCCGTCTCAAGACCTTGTTGAGGAGAATGTTATACAGTTGTCAATGACTGAGTATGTGGTGGGATCAAGACTTGAGGAGGATGATCAGAGTGAGGAAGTGGAGGAGGACTTGGTGGACGATGAGGTGACTGACCCCACCTGGGAAGGTGTAGAGCCGAGCGATGACAGCAGTCCTGAGGGTGAGCCATCTGCAGCACCGCAACAGGCTGGAAGAGGCAGTGGTGTGGCTACAGAAAGAAGGCGGACCGCACCAAACCGGCCCGCAAATGTTCCACGGAGCACCCCCTTGCGTAAATCTACCTTGCCAAGGGGTAGGTGTTCCGCGGTATGGCGTTTTTTTAAGGAAAGTGCGGACGACAAAAGATTTGTAGTTTGCAACCTGTGCCACACCAGAATGAGCCGAGGCATGAACACTAGAAACCTCACCACCACCAGCATGATCCGACACATGGCATCCAAGCACCGTAGTAAGTGGGAGGAACGCCTGGATCGCCCATCTGTGTCTGCAGGCCACACCACTGCCTCCTCTTCCCCTGTTTTCGGTGCCGGCCAATCGCCTGTCGAAGGCGCAGGCCCGCATACCTCCCGCCCTGCACCTGTAGCATCTGAAGCACCATCAGCGACCACATCCACTTCCCTGTCCCAGCACAGCGTCCAAATGTCGTTACCCCAGGCATTTGAGCGCAAGAGAAAATACCCAGCCACCCACCCACAGGCCATAGCACTAACCTCACACCTTTCAAAATTACTGGCCATCGAAATGCTGCCATTTAGGCTTGTGGACACTGAGTCCTTCCGCAGCCTGATGGCAGCAGCTGTCCCTCGGTACGCGGTCCCCAGCCGCCACTACTTTTCCCGGTGTGCCATCCCCGCATTACACCACCATGTGTCCCGTAACATCACCCGTGCCCTGACCAACGCAGTTACTGGGAAGGTCCACTTAACGACTGACACATGGACAAGTGCTTGTGGCCAGGGACGCTACATTTCCCTGACGGCACACTGGGTGAATGTCGTGGAGGCTGGGAGCGACTCGGACCCTGGGATGGCACGGGTGCTACCCACGCCGAGGATTGCGGGCCCTACCTCCATCAGGGTTTCCACCAGCACCTACGTTATTGGCTCCTCCTCCTCCGTTTCCACCTCCGAATTCTCTACACACACCGCCACTCCCCCATCAGCCAGTAGCTGGAAGCAGTGTAGCACTGCAGTGGGGAAGCGTCAACAGGCCGTGCTGAAGCTGATCTGCCTTGGGGACAAACAGCACACGGCCTCAGAGCTGTTGCAGGGGATTAGTCACCAGACCGAGCAGTGGCTCTCGCCACTCAACCTGCAAGCAGGCATGGTTGTGTGTGATAATGGGCGTAACTTGGTGGCGGCTTTGGAGCTCGGCAAGCTCACACACGTACCATGCCTAGCGCATGTATTTAATTTAGTGGTGCAGCGATTTCTAAAAACCTACCCCAATGTGCATGATCTCTTGACCAAGGTGCGCCGCGTGTGTGCACATTTCCGTAAGTCATCTACAGCTTCGGCCGGCCTGTTGAAGCTGCAGCAGCGCTTACAATTGCCAGCTCACCGGCTGCTGTGTGACGTGAGCACGCGCTGGAACTCCACCTTCCACATGTTGGCCCGGCTTTGTGAGCAGCAGAGGGCAGTAGTGGAGTACCAGCTGTTACACGGTCGTCGCCTCTCCGTTCAACTTCCTGTAATCAGAAGTGAGGAGTGGGAATGGATGTCAGACCTCTGCGAGGTTTTACGCAATTTTGAGGAATCGACACAGATGGTGAGCGGCGATAACGCTATTATCAGTGTAACCATCCCACTTCTGTGTCTACTGAAACGCTCGCTGCTCACAATTAAAACCGACGCTTTGCATGTGGAAGAGGTGGAAATGGGGGAGGAAGAGCTTACACAAGGTGATAGCCAGAGCACCCTCACTTCGTCTTCTCAGCGACAATTGGAGGAGGCGGAGGAGGAGGAGGAGGAGGAGGAGGAGGAGGAAGACACGGTTGCCTCCGCTACAGAGGGTAGCCATGGAACTTTAGTTCCATCTCTTCAGCGTGGGTGGGCAGAAGAGGAGGAAGAGGATGAGGATATTGAGAGTCAGCCTCCTGGTGAGGACAGCGAAATCTTGACTGTTGGTACTCTGGCACACATGGCTGACTTTATGTTAGGCTGCCTTTCCCGTGACCCACGCGTTGTACGCATTTTAGACAACACGGATTACTGGGTGTTCACCCTTCTGGACCCCCGCTACAAAGAGAATTTCTCATCTCTCATTCCTCCGGTGGAGAGGACAAGCAAAATGGTGCAATACCAGAAGGTTCTTGTTGAAAAATTGCTCCAAAATTTTCCATCTGACAACGCTGGCGGCAGAGTACGTGCTACCTTGGCCAACCGAGAAGGGGAGAAAAGGGGAGCACACAGCAGTTCCGACAAAGGCAGGGCAACACTCTCCAAGGCGTGGGACACCTTCATGACACCCCGCCAGCACCCTCACCCTGATGCGCAGCCTAGTGTCACAAGGAGGGAAAAGTTTTGGAAGATGGTGAAGGAGTACGTAGCAGACCGTGTCAGCGTCCTCAATGATCCCTCTGTGCCTTACAACTACTGGGTGTCCAAGCTGGACACGTGGTATGAACTGGCACTCTACGCCTTGGAGGTGCTGGCCTGCCCTGCCGCCAGCGTTCTGTCTGAGCGGGTATTTAGTGCTGCTGGTGGCATCATAACAGATAAGCGTATCCGCCTTTCCACCGACAATGCTGATAGGTTGACACTTATAAAAATGAACAAGGCCTGGATTTCCCCTGACTTCTCCACTCCACTGGAGGAAAGCCCCGGGGGAACATAAACTCACTTTATATATGTTATTTACAATGATGGGAATACTCTGTATTCCCATTCACCCCTTCCACCCCAAAAACGGGTATATGGTTGACTCTTAATGTTCTCATCCTCCTCCTCCTCTTCCATATGCCCTGGGATATAATTTTTATATAGGGCCAGCTCACCAGCGTGCCCTGGGATATAATTTTTATATAGGGCCAGCTCACCAGCGGGCCCTGTGATATAATTTTTATATAGGGCCAGCTCACCAGCGGGCCCTGTTTGACAATTTTTATATAGGTCAGCTCACCAGCGGGCCTTCTCATATAATGTTTTATTGGGTCAGCTCTCTAGAGGGCCCTCTCATATAATGTTTTATAGCGTCAGCTCACTAGCGGGCCTTCGCATATAATGTTTAGGATGGTCAGCTCTGCAGCAGACCCTCACCCATAATGTTTTAGATGGTCAGCTCAGCGCACGTTTCCCTCTTAATCATGGCCTCAGTTCTGAAAATCAAGGAAATTTTTGGGAGAATTTGCCTCTGCGCACGTTTCCCTCTTAATCATGGCCTCAGTTCTGAAAATCAAGAAAATTTTTGGGATAATTTGCCTCTGCGCACGTTTCCCTCTTAATCATGGCCTCAGTTCTGAAAATCAAGGAAATTTTTGGGAGAATTTGCCTCTGCGCACGTTTCCTTCTTAATCATGGCCTCAGTTCTGAAAATCAAGGAAATTTTTGGGATAATTTGCCTCTGCGCACGTTTCCCTCTTAATCATGGCCTCACTTCAGAAAATCGATGAAATTTTTGGGAGAATTTGCAGATGATATACAAGTAAATATACAGCAAATACTGTTTGGTAACAATTTTTCGCCTAAAGTCGTTTTTATTTTCCTTTTTGTGTGTTTTACGGTCAGTCTGTAAAAATGGCGTACTACGGGCGAAAGATCGTTCCCAGCAGCGATGTTGGAGTCCAAGATGCATCCAGACATCCTCCCTATGCTGTCCCTGAACCATTTCTGTAGTGTTTCCATCTTTTTCTGCCCTTTTCCTATGGACCAGGCACCCTCCCCTCATCAGAGCAGGGGGTGCCTGGTGTAATGCTCGAGTCCTCCCATTGACTTCAATGGGGCTCGGGTGCTCGGCCGAGCACTCGAGCCTCAGGGGGTGCTCGGTCAGAGCACCCGAACATCCGAGCATTGGGGTGCTCGCTCATCACTAGTGATGACTAAAAAAGATGTACCACTAATTAAAGTTATAAAAGAAAATAAAGAGGGGCAAATTTATAAATGTCCAGCAAACAATGCATCAAATTTATCAGTCATGTGCAAACTACTAAAAAAGTCACAAATTCATATTTTGATAGACGTGCAACTAATTTACACATGCTTATCAAAGAAAATTTAGCAAAAATAAAAAAAAATACAAATGATGTAACATTTTTCATTCTGAAACACAATCTTAAAGGGATAGTAATGTTTCATAATTAATCATCATAGTATTTGGACCTTGGAGAGTGTTATTTCAATTCTGTCAGAGTTGTAGTTCAAGAGTAATTGAATAATACAGTATCCTCCTCCCGCCCCTTTTACTGATGTAACACTGCTCAGCCAGATCAGAAGGGAGGTGCCCAGGTAGATTGCAGAGAAGGACAATCTTCAATTAAGATAAGGGATAAAGCTGAAAAACTTGTCAAGGGGGGCAGGGCTTTCATTGTTCTTATAGGAAGAAGATTGCCCCCTGCTGTTATCTGTCTGGTCTATGGACTGCATTCCACATCTGAGAAGAGGTGGCTTACACTAGGTAAAAGGGGCGGGAGGGGAAACTTTGCTTTGGAATATCTCTCAAACCATAAAGGTTTGAGAGATAAAACATATCGTTCTTCATGTTTTTTTTAATGCCTACAAAATAAAATAAAGATAAAACGAAGTATTACTATCCCTTTAAAGATTTCAAAATATTTAGCAGAGAAATAAATATTAGTGACTAAAAATAAATAAATAAATGTTATATGCAAATTTCCTCCTAACTGTTAAAAATGTCAGATATCACAATGAAAAATCTCTATTATGTATTTAAGGGCAGTATTGTGACCTGTAATATACTAATATAAGTACAATTAATAAAATATTTAAAATAATAAGTAAACCAATACAAAAATCACAAATATTGTCCATGTATAAAAATAAAATAAATATTTTTATGTTACAAAGAAAAAACTTATTTAGCAAACTTCATGGGTGTTAATAATAAGTAATGTCTCAAATTAAAACTATATATATATTTCTACATTTTTCTAATCGTAAATTTAAAATCACTATATAATGTACATATCACAAAACTGAAAAAAGGTCTCACTTAGCACCAAAAATCTAATACACTTTAGACTTTATTGCAATGAGGATAATAGAGATTACTTTTAATTTGCTGTTGTGTTGCCTTGTCAGAAATCTGTCTTCTCTAAGTCTGAACACAAAGCATTGAAATAGGGCTTTGATTGATAGTATTGACAGTTTCTATTTAATTTAGAATGAGGGTGGACATTATTTATATGTTAGAAAGATTATCTGATTCCTCTCGCAAATAGTTACTTCTATTATCTTGTAATATCATCGGTGAGTGCACTAGTGTGGAGTTGGGTATCACTGCAGCCTCTGTGCATTCATTGTGAATGAACAAGTATTTAAACATGTTATATCATGTGTTTTGCTTACTTCCTGAATTTTCCTCAAATGAAATCAGATCAAGAATTACTGTGGCCCCAGGCATTTTGTTCTCCTGTTTGATTGTTCGTGTTCTATTTCATGAAATGTAAAGACAATGGATCTGTTTTACAAGCTCATAGGATGTAAGGTAATGCTATTTGCTTCATTGAAACTAAAGTATGGGAACCAAAATGCCAAATGAGTGAACAACTTTTCTCATAAAAATCTAATCTTGGCCTTTGGGGGTTTAAACAAGGGAAAACTTGCTACTGTGACATCACTAGGTCTCCCTAAAACATTTTTAGAATTTCTCGGTCTTTCACAGTAGTCTTAAAATATTGTTATTGAAAAGCTACTAAGTAAGTGAGCTCCTTTTCTGTGATTAGACTTTGGCATAAAACCCACGTGCCTGTTCTTCGGAGTATGAACATTCATATAGTCTCTTTGGTGCATACTGGCACATACACTCTGTCATTGCTGCCTTTAAAGGGATAGTAATACTTCGTTTTAACTTTATTTTATTTTGTAGGCATTAAAAAAACACAAAGAATGATATAAGTCTTATCTCTCAAACCTTTATGGTTTAAGAGATATTCACAAGCAAAGTGTCCCCCTCCCGCCCCTTTTACTGATGTAACACTTTTCAGCCAGGGCAGAAGGGAGGTGCCCAGGTAGACTGCAGAGAGGGACAATCTTCAATTAAGATAAGGGAAAAACCTGAAAAGCTTGTCAAGGGGGGCAGGTATTTCATTGTTTTCATAGGAATAAGAGTGTCCCCTTCTGTTATCTGTCCAGTCTATGGACTGCATTCCACATCTGAGAAGAGATGGCTTACACTAGGTAAAAGGGGCGGGAGGGGAAACTTTGCTTGTGAATATCTCATAAACCATAAAGGTTTGAGACATAAGACTTATATCATTCTTCATGTTTTTTTAATGCCTACAAAGTAAAATAAAGTTAAAACGAAGTATTACTATCCCTTTAATGTAAGCAAACTTCAAACAACACTTCTATAGAATATGCAGGAAAACTGACTAATTTTGCTTTGACTTCCTCTGCACCTTGTTAGTACAGAGCAAGAAATATGACACAGAAAAAGTGAACACTCCAAGGGAGAGGTGCAGTAACGTGTGATAAAGCAGAGATGATGAGGTGATAAAGAGAAGATGACTTCTCCAGTGTTCTAAATTCTCCAAGTCCTATGTTAGTCTATGGAGCCCATGCACTAAGATCTCCCTTACGTGAGAGATCTTAGTGCATTAGCTCCATAGATTAACATAAGACTTGGATAATTTAGGACACTGGAGAAATCGTTAGGAGATTCACTAAGGCATGATAAAGAAGTAATAACACAGAGATAACGTCTCCAGTTATATCACATCTCCATTTCCTATGTTATTATATGGAGCCAATTCTCTAAGATTTCTCCAGCTTTGGAGATCTTATTGCATAAGTTTCATAGAATAAAATAGGAACTGGAGAAGTTATTGTAATGGAGAAGTTATCTCCTCGTTATCATCTCTTTATCACGCCTTAGTCCATAACCCCCATCATCTCCTCTTTATCAGCACTTTATCAACTCTTTATCACATCTTTGTGCATAACTCCCCTTAACTCTCATATATTCCCCCACCACTCTAACCTTGGTGTAAGCAATGTAAGGAGGAGAACCAGCGGCACCAAAAGCTCAGTACGTAGATGTCAGTCAGGCACAGAACACAAAAACTGGCGCCATCACTTATTTTAGAGTGGAATTCTATTAGTGTTTGTGAAGGTGTATTTAAAATGTATACATAAAATCTGCTATGTCTGCAAATATGTAAATCAATAAACATTATGCATATTTATGATGCAGGATGCAAATCACAAATGGGAAATGCATCAACTTAAATTGTTAACCATTTGATTTGTAAAAAGGTATCCAACGCATTGAGTTGCAATGTGTGGTTACCTCTTTGGCACTCAAATGGTTAATCATTTTTCAAGACTTTGAATGCTAGAGGCATTTCCAATGCATTGCTTTGCATTGTGTTAACGTAATAGGTTAAAAAGGTTACCTGTGGATCGGAGCTAAAGAATAAAACATCTAATTAATTTAATTACCGTTTTACAGCCAGTGATAATTGCCACCAAATATTTGATTATACATATGGAAATGAATGGGGCTAGATTCTATTGCAGGAGATAAATGTTACCTCCCGTTTTATCAAACATTTTCCTATTGAAGTCTACGGGGAAAACTGGAGATAAAAGCAGAGATAAAATTAGCACCTGCAATAGAATCTAGCCCCTGGTGAGCAACCAATATACAGTATGTATGAAAAGAAACAGATTAAAACTGTGTGTACTTCTATGTGTAGAAGGGTTGAAATAAATAAATATATTTTAGCTTAAGAGATGGTTGAAAACAAACTGAACAAACATAATTCACCTTTATGAAAAACAATCCAATATATATTTGTTTCATAAAACAAAGTTTACTGCTCCTTTAAGCTTACTTTGCATGAGTGTTTTCATTGCACTGTTTTTTTCCATCAGTAATAGCATGAAAAAAATAAATACATTTAACATACCGTTGCACACATTTGTGCTACATTTTTTGTCACATTTATTTTTTTCAAAAACAATCTTTATTAGGCAAAAGAACATGTACAGTAAGTCATACAAGATCGATAATAAAGATTGTAGGGTACACATCTTTAGCAGATAACATACAGGTAATTATAAAACGACTGAGTAACCCCTCTGTCTCAAACTTGGATCCTGAGCTGTGACCCATATGGCAGAGGAATGGATATAAGGGTAGTAAATAAAACATAACGTGTCATGAGGAGATAAAATACAGAATTGTGACCCAGAATAGTATCACATGTTAAACTATAGAGAGGGTACAAGTCGTGAGGAAACGCTCATTGTCAAGTCTGAGGTTTAATACAGAGTTAATTACTTTTGTGGAAAGCTAGAAACAGGTTAGGGATGGTGAGAGGAAGAGGAGAAGAAAGAGGGGAGAAAGAAGGAGGTAGAAGGCAACTGTAAGTCAGTCTGAATGGGCTCTCAACAGGCCAGGAATCCCAGAGGTCTACAGCAATAACTTGCTATATTATAAGGAAGCACATAGCTCTAGAGTCAATGTCAGGGTGATATTTTGTCACATTTGTTTTTCTCTTCTTCTGTGTGGTGCAGAGACAGGACTTGAAACTGCAAATATAATACATGTCCAGCTACACACAAAAAAAAACAAACCACAAAATCTTTTCTTTTACTTTATTTGGAACAATGATTTTCTTTTATATTCAGGTGTTAATATATCAAGGAATTATAAATAAACATGTACTTGTAATTTTAAAATGAATTGATCTAAGTTAGATTTTTGGAGACATTTACCCCTTTCCTTTATGGCTAGAGTGAATGCAATAAAAATCAATGCGCTCTCTAAACAGCTACATTTATTCAGTTGCCAGTTTTAATACATAAATCTGATCTTCTGGGATTCAGAATACATTAGTTTTAAGTTTGTTTGTGCTAATAAGCAGCATTGGATTAAACTGAGAAGTTTTATTTAGAGAGAAAAAAATCAGGGGGATTGCCAATGCCCTATTTATATATCTGTTATGTTTCCTCATGGCTGTCTCAACTAATTAATTCATGCTTTAAATATACAATTCAACGGCAGATTCCTAAATGGCTAGAACAAGGAAGAATGTTTATGAGTAGATTGGATCGGGCCTTTCTGAATATTTATGGGCATTTCCTGGACAGAGACGAGGTATCCCTCAACTTATATTGAAAAGTACAAAAATCGATTAGAAGATCTGGGATAGGCTCAAGTTTAGATCTAAGGAGTTGTACTGATTTGGACTTCTTGGTTAGATAGTAAGTTTGGGGTAAGTTTTAAATTTTTAATGGAAGTTTAATTCTTAATATAATAGTTTTTGGAAAAATTTTAGTTTTTGAAATGTTGCGCTTATTCAACTGTTATTTTTTATGTTAATTTTATTAGTATATTAATATTAATCCGCTGTTGTAGAGAAAGTAAAAATTAATGAAACGTTGCTGTTTCGCTAAAATGTTCCTGAATGTATTAACTTTTATGTTATCTAACTTATTTATAAACTGTTATATTATCAACGGTTATATTACCTAATTAATGTTAATCATTATGCTAGAAGCAGATTCAACATATGTCTGAAATGGATGACTTGAATAAAAAAAAAAAACTCAACACAATACAATAGAAATCAATTTAATATATTATTGTTGACATTATAACTGATAATAGCCTGATTCTAATGTGATGTGGCAGCTGAGAGTTGATCTTTACAACTTTGTCTTCATCCCTAGGTAATTTGTAACCTTTGCTCCATTTCACTTGAATAAGTAGAGAGAGAAAACTCTGGTTAAGCAGCTAGGTCAAGCTGACGCCTGCTTATCTGATATTTTAAACATGTGACCTTTTTTCATAAGAATTTCTCTCACACACCTACAGATCATTCCACTGCCCCCTTAAATGAGCAGTAAACTATTTTTATGAAAACATATATATCGTAGGGTGTTTCCTGTAAAATAAAATAAGCATACTCCCTCTGCTGAGAGATGCATATTTACAGTTTAAACCCATAATTGTTTGCTTTTTTACATTAACAGTGCCCTCTAGCTGTCAAATTCCAAATAGTTATCCAGTTACATTTTAATGGAGAAGAAAGTCAGTGACTTTCCCCATAGAATGAGGCAGACACTGTGTAAAAAACGATATATTGTAGTGTTTATTCCCCTGAGTAAAAAAAGGGTACTCTCACTGCTGAAAGGTGTTTTATTCAATAGTTATTACAGTTCAAAGTTTAATTTTTACTCAGGGGGATAAACCCTTCAACATATTTTTTTTTACATTTTAAGTATTACTATCCCTGTAACAAAACTCAATAACAATAGCAAATACAAGGTGTGATGGCACCAGCGGACACTCAGCCTTGGTGTCCCTGTCAATGGTCACTTCTTCCGCTACAAGCCAGATGGAAATCCAACAGGATACCCCAATGTACCCCAATCACCAGGCAAAATTAGTGTCAGGGTAACCAGAACTTATTTAATGGCCCAAAACACACATTTTTATACAATATGGAATAAAAGGACAAACAATGGTGAGGGCTACACAATAGTGGGCTGGGACCGGTGGACATAGGGGTCAGACATAATTGAATTAAGGGACAATAAGACTGCTTAGGGATACATAATACCACAATGGCCGGGGCTGGGCTTTAGGTGGGGGACAATGGGCAAGGCAAACAGGGACACAAAGAGCTGATAGACTTGGTGGCGTTGCCGATTCAAAGCCTCGGCCAATGGGAGCGCAAACGACCGAAGCCGACTAGCCAATCAGGTGACCTCCGACATTTCCCTATGATAAGTCTATGGAGTCCCTTTAAACTTCTTGCTGAGTCGGCGGCCAATCAGAGGGCAGCCGTCGTTATCCATACAGCATCACAGTGCCCTTTAAAGTGGGCCAATGGGAGAAGGGCCTACTTCTCCCCATGTTAAGTCAATGCAGGCCCTTTACCTTTCAATGACCAATCAGCGCCCAGCCGACCCTTGAAACCACAGTGGTTCAGTTTTGTAGTGCGTGTCAGCTGCTTAAGGGAAAACGTAGGGCTTTTCTGCCCACACAAAGATCCTCAGTGGATTGGGGAGTGTGGTGCCCATCAGGGCAATGATCCAGAGTTTGCCAAACACGGGAGATTGGGCCGGTTCCCGTGACACAAGGGAATAGTATAGCAACTGCATTATTTTTAATATTGATTTATATTTCCAGCAATTTAGATGCAAAAACAGTGTGGTAAAATTATATTTGCCTATAATTGTAATAATCACAAGAAACTAAATTTATATTCTGATTAAGTAATAATTTCAATATGTGTATAAAGAGTTGATGTGTTTTTAGAACATTTCATTTATGACATAAGATTTTTTTTTTTAATTTTCAGCTGCATTATAAACAGAACAAAGCCAACATTTTTGAAATATGAATTGGAAATTAACCATTTGAGTGCCAGAGGGGTATACAATGCATTGCTCTGCAATGCACTGTACCTCTCTGGCACTCAAAAGGTTAAATAACTAGTGTTTACATGATCCAATAAAAGGAGTGCTGAATGTAGCCATCCAAAAACAAAACGGCAGCATAATTATTCTTATTATTACTAATGTAATATAAAATGTCACCATATTCTTGATCAATATGCACCTGGTCCCTAATGTAACAATGTGATATTTGGCTGAAGCAACTGTAAGTAGCCACTACAAGCTGAAGGTAAGAAAGGCACAAGTAACTGCTAAGGGTAGAAGAGTTAATCAGCTAAACAGTTTGCACAGTGCTGGTATAACAGTATTTAAATAAACCCATAACAGTTGGAAATAGACAGTGGGCTGTTTTCGCTGCTTCTCATGGTAATATACAGCTAATGGTAGATGAAACAAATAATATGGGGCAACCATTTTCAAAGGGGGGCTACACACACATAGAGAGGTACAATAAACCCAAAGTAGCCATGCATTAATTGGATCAATGTGATCCCTTCTCCTACTCAGTAATATGTTTTTACCGAGGGATGGAGATGCATGAACATTGGAGTTAATGCATCTGCATCACCAGTGAAATTCATGTTAATCCTAAAGAGATGGAGTTAGTGAGATTTCATCCACTAACTCTCTAAGGGGTCGATTATTCTCTTGTAAATGCTGTTCTGTGAATTCAAGTTGAATCCAGACACTACTCCAAAGCCAGGTTCCTTTGTAAACAAAATTTGATTTTCATCAATACTATGTATTAATTTAATACTTTCTGGAGCAACCAAACCAAAAACATTCCCTCATTTTTATTTATATAAAATAAGGTTTATAACCCCCTTACACTAAAGAGATCTGTGTAAAAAGCAACAGAGGACACCTCTAGCACTTAATATGCTAAAAAGTCAATTTTTAAGAAAGAAATAAGTATTTTTCCCCATATTTTTTTTAAATTGCCCCATACGGTTTGCTCCAGAATTGCTCAAATTATCCTTAGTACTCCAGTCTCCATGGCTGCTTCTACAAATGTCATAAAAGCTGACAAAGGAACACTACTATCTAAAACGTGAGTTATCTTCTCTAATATGCCATGTACTTCATGATAACATGTTTAAAAATTCTCTGTTTTCTTTACAAGACCTAAAATCTAGTAATACAGATGTCCCCAGGGAGCAGACATTCATGACTTTGAGAGGGCTCCTTGGTTCCCATGAGCAAAGCACTTTTGATTGGTGTCTGAGAAGTGATAGTGTTATATTGTCTGTAAATGAGCTGATAAAAAGTAGCAGCATTTTTGAATACAAGAGTGGTGGCTATTAATTTCAATAAATTAACCACTTCAGCTCTTATTTCTCTTTACAATCCACAAAAACAAAATTAACAAAAGGGCTTTGGAATAGGATAGTCCATACAACATATGTTATAAACAAGCTCTTTGCAACAATCACACACACATACACATATATATATATATATATATATATATATATATATATATATATATATATATATATATATATATATATAAAAGAGCATTCTCTTTTCTTTATATACGTATGATACTGCATGATCCAGGGGTTAAAGGGATAGTAATCTTTCACAATAAAAGTAGCTCTAATTAATCATCATAGTATTTGGGCCTTGGAGAGTGTTATTTCAATTCTGTCAGAGTTGTAGTTCAAGAGTAATTGAATGATAAAGTATAACCCTCCCTCCCCTTTTACTGGTGTAACACTGCTCAGCTTAGAGCAGCAGGGAGGTGCCCAGGTAGATTGCAGAGAGGGACAATCTGTAATTAAGATAAGGTAAAAAGCTGAAAAACCTGTCAGTTGGTATGAAGATTAATTTGAGCTGCTGTTTTTGTGAAACATTACTATCACTTCAAATAATGTCTTTTTGACCAGGTGGACCAAACTGTTCCTGTTCCCTAAACCATGTTTTTATTTAATTGCAATTCAAAAATCCAACAAGATGCAATTCTGGAGAAAACCAACAGCACCAATCCATAGGCGACAACTAAAAGCTCCAAATTAACATTGACTAAAGTGTATGTGTCACCTATACACAACTTGTCTCCATGTAAAAAGTGTACTGACAACCAAATGGTGTTTATTTTTATTTAATTCTCTCCCATTCTCCCTTTATCTTTTTTTAAAGTTTTTAATGCTTACGTCACTCTCGTCCTTGCTGCAGATCCAGTTTAACCCCTTAACGACCAGCAGTCCTGGGACATTTCCGTCCCATAAGGACCGCTTTGATCCTTGCCGACGCGCCGGTACACGTGACCTGTTGCGTGTATTGGCGTGCCACTTTGGGGCCTAAAAGAGATTGCTCCAGTCTTGGAAGAGTCAATTTTAGGCCCCGTTTTTATTTACATCGCTCCCAGTGGAGCTCTGTAAGTAAAAAGTATATGACGTTATTATGACCGTCATCGGTCCTTAAGTATTTAAGGACCATGACGGTCATAGTGCGTCATGTAGTCCTTAAGGGGTTAACCGCATTAACCGCAGTATGAGCAAAGGTGCCTCCTTCGGCTTGTCTAATCTCTCCCAGACCTGCTCCCACGTTGTTACGAGATGTGTCACACACGGCTAGAAATGGGAAGGCCTAACATGCCTGATTGACAGGCACACAAGGGGGGAGCGGTGCCTCTTGGAATGACGCATTAAAGATGGCTGCGTTCTGGTACACAGTTCGGTCAAAGTATAGGTAACTTTTTTATATGAAACTAGTTGAACAGCCCGTTACACGGGCCATAGTGCCACTGCCACCAGGTCGCGGGACAGTCACGCGCAGTAGAGACTGCCCGCGCCACGGCTGATACAGAGCTGGGCGCTCCGAAGCTAGGCACTCCCTGTATCAGCCGCGGCACGGGCAGTCTCTACTACGCATGATTGCAACACACGCTGCAGTGTCTACTGCGCATGTCGTGGCGTTACACACAATTTAGCGAATTATTATATAAGGATAACATGGTGTTGGCAAATCATACACATTTTGTGAGTTGTAAGAGGGTAAACTTTAATATGAAGCAATGTGAATAAGAGGTGACACATCCACTTTAAAATTGTGCTTTTAACCCTTTACAGTTAGATATGTCTCCAGTACATTGCTTTACAATGCATTAGAGACCTATCTAGTATTCAAAGGGTCAACAACATTTTGAATCAATGGGATAATTCATTTCTCCCCTATAGTGCTGATGTTGTGCTTCAGAGTTTCATCTTGTAAGATTATTGAATTGTACATTCAGTTTTTTGATTCTTTACATACCATCTTAGGGAAATACATGTAGGGCCACAGGCACAAACAAATTGGAGGAACTGCATCAAAGAGAACAAATACAAATCCCCAAATTCTAACCCACAGTGCTTCTCAATGGCTTGGAGGCATCTCTAACATTCAAGTGGTTAAAAGACCCGTAAAAATCTTTTTTTATTTCTCCTCTCTGGTAAAGTTGGTTTGCCTCAAAATTCCTCTACTTTTGCTTCTTTCATAGGGCCCATTGAGTTTAGAATAGGTGCCCATTCAGCAACATTGAGGGAAGCAATTTTAATTGCGCTCCTCACTTCCTGCTGAGTCTTACAGAGTAAAGTGTCTTTTCCTGAAAAGGAAGCGCAAAGGTAGATTGCTTCACCTAACTAGTGAAAACAGCACATGAAACACCATATATTTGTACCGTGTAAGGACTAGAGGGGTGTACAAAGTGTTAAAAGGCTAAGGTATATAATTCTATGAAAATGTTTACTTACGCGCATATGTGAACATTAGAAAATGCTCTTTCCTACAAAAGCTAATTGCGTGAGTTTTATATAAAATGGGGGGAAGGGGGTAATGGGAGTTGTAGTCCCCAACAGCTGAAGGGCCAAAGATTTCCTATCCCTGGGTTAGTCTAACACAGTGGTGATCCAATCAATGCTCAGAGAAACTTTAACCCTTTGAGTGGCACTCAAAGGGTTTACATGCTACATCTTAGACATCACATTTTCATCACACACACAGACAAGCGGGACGTCTTCCTCTTCCTTTCGGGAAGAAATACCACACATTTAGAGACTTAAGAAGCAGTCAGATGGGGCAAAACATTTATTATGGAGTCTTGGACTCCCTCACACTTGGCCTTTCACCCTGAGATTTTTGTCATGATCCTGACTGTCATGGACAACCCCTGAGAGTTCACTGAATTGCAATTGCAATTTACAGCACTTTATAAAATGTTCATTTACTTATTGCCACAATTATTAAATAACATCTAACATTCTACATCTACATGGGGGTTATGCACTAAGGAGTGATAAAGCAGAGGTTACTTCTCCAGTCATATCACTTCTCCAATTCCTATGTTATTCTATGGAGCCTATGTACTGAGATCTCTCCAACTTTGGAGATCTTAGTGCATTGGCTCTATTGAATAACATAGGAATTGGAGAAGTGATATCACTGGAGAAGTTATCTCCATTTTATCATGCTTTAGTGCATAACCCCCATTGTTTGGGTCTTGCTCACATCTAAACTCCCAGCATGCACTTCTATAATTGTCTTTTCATTATACAAGATTGTGACTTTTTGTAGACCATTGTTTGTAACTAGTGTATGTATAAACCCTGTGGGTGAATCTGGCTTGTCCTTTCACAGCTTCTGATGCCTGGCATGCATGGGCAGTTTTATGTGAAATTAAATCTGATAAACTGAGAAAAGTCCCTCAATTAGCACGTTTTATTTCATACCACAAATAATTTTAAACCTGGTTAGATTTAGAAAATCATTATTATTAAAAGGGACAGGATGCCTTCCTACATGAAACTATCTAAAATGCTGGCTAAGTGGCCCTAATCTTGTTTCAACTCTACATAAGCACATTGACTCTATGAGGCCTTGAGACTTTGGTTTCAGCTCACCAGTTGCTGATCACAGACAGGAATTTGAGGCTCCTGCTGCCTTATCTTAGAGGAACATGGGATTGGTCATGCACCTAAGGATTAACCCATGAGCCACTGGAGCTCTTTAGCAGCAGTCATGGACACATAGCCAGCATTTTAGTTAGTTTCGTGTAGAAGGGTTTACTGTTCATTTAATATTTCACAGTAGTTTGGAGTTGTATCTAGATTCCAAGGAGTTAAAGAAAGAGCAATGTTTTATATTTTAAGTAGTATATATATTTAGTTTCTATTTAGTTTAACTTCTGTATTCATTAATTGTCCTTGTCATGATGTTTTCTCTTCTACTTTCACAGTTTAATAGTTACTAACGCTTTGAGTGCCAGAGGGGTATGAAATGCATTGCTGTGCAATGCATTCCACCCCTCTGGCACTCAAAGGATTAAAGGGGTCACCAATTATTTCATTGGGAAGAATCAGCATCCCTGGCAACTAGTAAATGCACTTGGGAGAGAAAAAACCATGATGATGGGCTAAGAAGCATAAAACAACTGCTAGTTTCATCCATTGAGTATTCTGTACCTCTTGCATGTGTTGATACCTGTTTTTAATCACTACTGCTTTTAAAGGGATAGTAATGTTTCAAAATAAAAGCAGCTCCAATTAATCTTCATAGTATTTGGGCCATGGAGTGTGTTATTTCAATACTGTCAGAGTTGTAGTTCCAGAGTAATTGAATCATAACGTTTCCCCCTCCTGCCCCTTTTACCTAGTGTAAGCTGCCTCCCCTCAGATGTGGAATCACGGTCTTAAGACCAGACAGCTCACAATCTTCTTACTGTGAACATAAGGAAAACCCTGCCCCCCATGACAGGTTTTTCAGGTTTTTCCTTATGCTAATTGAAGATTGTCCCTCTCTGCGATCCATCCGGACAGTCTTGCTACTCTGAGGTGAGCAGTTTTACATCAGTAAAAGGGGCGGGAGGGGGATACTTTATCATTCAATTACTCTTGAACTACAACTCTGATATTATTGAAATAACACTCTCCATGGCCAAAATACTATGAAGATTAATTGAAGCTGCTCTTTTTTTGAAACATTACAATCCCTTTAATTCAATTTAATTGGAAGTTTTATATGCTTTGGGGTGCTCCCATTCTCTTTTTCTCCTAAATGCATTAATCTACTGAATTGTGGGATTAACACTGAAGAGATCACACAACGCAAACATAAGTACTGTGTTGAGAGATCTGAGGTCCAGGTTTGCCATCCTGCATGAGTAACTCTATTTAATTCCAGCAGCAAAGTACACCTTCCACATCAAGCAGGCATGTAACGACAACCTACTTGGGCAGAATCTGAGGCTTGCCACTACCACCACATAGGCCGGAGAAAGTCTGAATAACAAGCACCATCACAGACCTTATTTGAAGACCTGGAACAAGTCTGAATAACACATACCAATAGAGACTTTAAAGTCCCAGAAATAGATAAATCATGCACCAACACAGGCTCAAGGTCCAGTTTACCTCCGGAGGATATTTGCAGGATGTGGAAAAACAGAATTGAAAAGCACTGACCCACATGCTGACAGTAACAGTTGTAGTGACAGAGAGGTGTCCAAAGCATTGATATCCTGTCTGGTGCTCCAAGGGTTAATAAAGAAAGGAGCTAGCAGTGCTCTTATGTGTTGATGTCAGTGGACACCATCCAAAGGGTGAATGCCAGGTCCCACAAGAACTGCATCCTCTACCGTTATGCCCCTTTTATTAAGGCAAAATGTGAGAACATGTAAGATAGGAAAGTAAAAACCCATTTGAAATTAATGTGATTTCTTTATTTTGATGCAGAATATGCTACTGTTTACCTTAGAATATAATTATATTTTGTGAATAAATGATATTTGTGGTCAGGCCTAAGGAGTGTATACGACTGAAAGTATGTTAGATGTTTATTGCCTTGTCCGACCTGAAGTGGTAGGCCTAAAAGAGGGCCCACCCGTGTATGTTAATATGTAAAGATAAAAGAAATGAAGAGGTAAAATAATAAGAAAGGAGTATGGGTGGGTGGGCAATACAGAGCTCAGACTGAGAGCTCCAAACAGCATAGTGAAACTGCCGAGGCTGGTATAAATGCCTCCATTCGGCCCTCCCACAACTTCGGCTAACTAATAGCCTAGTATTTGTGGTCAGGCCTAAGGAGGGTATATGACTGAAAGTATGTTGGATGTTTATTGCCTTGTCCGACCTGAAGTGGTAGGCCTAAAAAAGGGCAAAAATACCATACACAATAAAATATGTACAACGCTTTACTACTTAAACCACCAAGACATTATTTCATTAACATTTGGAAGGCTTGATGTAATTCTGTAACTGGGTATGGAATGTAAGTAGTATAACATGAGGATTTTCAGCACCCTAATTTTTTTATTATATGTACTGGTATCTGTTTTATAGAGGCTGTTGAGGCTGCCCCTATCCTATAAGAGTTAACTGTAAAATTCTTGGGTTTAAGTCCTAATTTCCCGATTAGGATTCTGATGTAGAACATAAGTTTAGCTGCTGTCAGTGGTTTCTCTTTTTAAGGGAGTAATGGACTGTCCGCTGATTTGTTTTTAAGGGATATAAGGTATGTATCGCATGTATGTACTGGGCACCATTGGTTATAAGTTGGATAATAAGTGATTTCTGTTGGTGGTCCCACTTGGTTAGTCCTTGTTACTGCTAACCGGAGGACATAGTGATCCGTTTTTTCAATAAGATTGGCCACTTGTAAACCTTGTGTTGTGTTTGATGCAGCAGTGAATTCCCCAGGTCTCAGGAAGCCATAAAAAGCTAAATATATGGCCATGTTTAATATGAGGTTTAGTTGTGGTTCGAAGGGCCTTGCTGCCAGTAATTTAACTAATTTCCTGAAAATGTGTCCATCTATGGGTAGTCTGCTTGGTGGCTTTTTTGGTGAACGTTTCTCTATCCCTCTCATTATCAGTTTGATAGATTGATTATTTTGTATGGATCTGCTGTTGGGTTCTACCATTTGGCGGAAATGTTGAATACCCGCTATATAGGATTTTATTGTTGCGTGCGATAAATATAAGGAGTGATAACAATGTGCTATGAAAGCTAAAATGATTTCAATGGCCAAAGGACGGAATGTCATGATGTATCTTTCATACTGATTCTTAACCCAATCATAAGTACGTTGTGTGCTGTATGACAGTGCTGTGTCCATCAGGTCTCTGGCTTTCTTGAGATGTTGTGTCAATGTATTATCAGTGAGGCAACCGTTGGCGGGGGTGTGGGCAACGGGTCTGCTGAAGGTTGCATTCTGAGAAAATCCAGAAATTTGAGTCATGATAAGGTGTCAGCTTTAATATTTTCCTGACCTGGAACGTATGTACATATTATAGAAAATGTGTGCAACATAGATAACCAATTGAGTTTCCTCACGAATGGCATGATAGCCTTGGAGAATGGCCTGCCCTTAATTATGATCTGTGCTGTGGCCTAGTTATCCATATAGAATATAACTGTGTTGCCTGTCCAGAGATAACCCCATTATCACGGTGCCCGTGATCTTCCTCTGTCACTCTTTGCTGTGGTGCGCTCCCATTGGCTGAACTTGTTTGGCCCGCCCATTATGGCCTTTTTTTCCCGGCCTTTGGCACCTGTCAGGTGCCCTTTCGTGGTGTTCCTGAGCCAGTGTTGCTGTGTAGCTGTGTTCCAGTGTTCCTGCTTCCTGTGTACCGACTTGGCCTGTCTGACTACGCTCCTTGGTTCCTGCTCCGTGATCTGACCCAGCCTGGCTGACGTTCCTGCTTCGTGACCTGACCCGGCTTGTCTGAGGATCCTGCGCCGTGATTTGACCCGGCCTGGCTGACGTCCCTGCTCGTTGCTGACCCTGCCTGTGTTCCTGCTGTTTGCTGCTTTAGTGTCGCCTGGGCGACATTCTGACTTCCTCTGTGCTGAGGCAGGGCTGACTGTGTCATTGCCTCCTGTGTACTGGGCCTTTCCGTTTACTCTAGCTGAGCCTGCTGCCTCTGTTACTCTGGGCCTCCGTTTACTCTTACAGAGCACTGTGCCTTCCATTAAACACTTGCAGAGCCATACCTCCGTTCACTGAGCCTCCGTTAACACTTGCAGAGCAATTGTCTCCGTTCTCTGAGCCTCCGTTAACACTTGCAGAGCAGTTGTCTCTGTTCCCTGAGCCTCCATTAACACTTGCAGAGCAGTTGTCTCCGTTCACTGAGCCTCCATCAACAGTTGCAGAGCCGTTACCCTGAGCCTTCCTCTACACTTGCCGAACCTTGGTTACCATACAGCGCCCATGTGGGTGTCATTGGCTCTTTCCAGCTAAGCATTGCAGTGTAGTCAGTCTCCGTTACAGCTCCCGTGGGAGGCGCCATTGGCTCCACCCAGTTTAGCTCTTGCAGTGTATTGGTATTCGTTACTATGCCCATGGGGGCTATTGGCTCTATTATCCTCAGCTCTTGCAGTGTAATTAGTCTCCGTTACAACACCCGTGGGGGCTATTGGCTCTAGTTATCCTCCGCTCTTGCAGTGTAATTTGTCTCCATTACAACACCCGTGGGGGCTAGTGGCTCTATTATCCATAGCTCTTGCAGTGCACTTGCTCTCCATTCATGCACCGGTTGGGGTGCTAGTGGCTCTAGCTCATCAGCTCTAGCAGAGTATTTTGGCCTCAGTTTCCTGCTCAGCATAAGCAGTAGTCTCTGTCCTATTCTACTACTGGTGTTTATTCATCTAGCACCACTTACTGCTCCTTTACCATCTTATGGGCGTGTCAAACACACCACAACAGAGACTGATTGATTTCTATGTACTTTAACCATTGAGTACCCTTTATTTTACTAATGCCTGTCCTGTGACAGTATATATTTATTTCTCTGTATACTGGGCCTGACAGGGCATCTATACTTTACTGTTCATTTCAATTATTCTGTATTGCCTATAGATGGCAGTCTTTCTTGTCTTTTAATAAAACTGTGTTTTATTCTAACCTGCTGGTCTGAGTGTCCTACTAAACCGTTACACCCATGTAGCTGCCGCTGCCACTATGGGGTAAATCTTAAACAAAGGTGAGGTGACAAAAAACCCGGGCAGTGTACTCACCTCGGAAGGCTATGCGGCCACCACCCAGTGGTCCTGGTAAATTGCTGCATGTCCCCCCAAGGCTGCGGCATCACTGATAACAAAGGGGGAGACTGGTGTGGCCTTTGGAATGAACATGGAGCGACCGTTCCACATTCTCAGGAATCTAGACCACATTGCCAGATCTGATTGAATGGATTTGTCCAAACGGATCTGATCCTGACAACCCCCTCCCTCTCCCAACAGCGTAAGTAGGCTTGAAATGAAAGATCGCCCTTGCGGCATTATCCTCTTAGCATGGACTAACATACCTATTAGTGACTGAATTTCTACCTTTGTGCAGGTCTTAATATTAAAAAAAAAAACTACTGACTTCCTTTTGGATGCGTCCTAGTTTATCTCTTGGTAGACTTACTTCCATGGTTGTTGAGTCCATCTCAATCCCCAAAAAACATAGCTTCTGTACTGGTCCCACTGCTTTCTCCTGGGCCACTGGAACACTTAAATCCTGAAATAATCTATGTATGATCCCCAAACCTTGAGGGGGCTTGTCAGGAGGTTCTATCAACAGGAAATAGTCTAAATAATGTATTATCCATGGGGACCTACATACGTTTGTCAGGATCCAACATAATGATTCTGCAAAAATGTCAAACAACCTGGGGCTGTTTTTTGGCCCAAATGTGATGCGTGTGACAAAGTAATATTGCTCTCTCCACCTGATGCCGTGAAGGTGCCAGAGCGAGGGATGACAACCAAGTCCCTTGTCCTGTCTGTATAATTAATTGTATTGCATCATCCACCATTGTGTAAGACAATGAGTATTCCTCTGATGGAATTAATGAGTTCAAACTAGGGATGACTGAGGAATGTGGGGCAGACAAATCGTAAATTTGACGCTTTTTATTGTTGAATTTTCCTGTTGCTACACCTATAGGGTTTACTCTCCATGTCTCAAATGGGGGGAATCGAATGGTCCCATGATGAACACTTTCTCTAGTTCTTTAGAGGGCAGAACGTCAACTACTTGTGTAGAAACAAGAAGAAAAGAAGGAGCTTCTGGTGCAATATTGCTTGTATACTATTAGATTCACCACCCTTCCCCTCTTAATAGTGTATACTCACAAATAACGTGGTCAGTGTAACACCTCTATGTTCACTGACAATTGCACTCAGGGGATATTCTTTCACCACTGTCCCCCACACAGTGATACCTTCTCCAGGTGATTAAATCAGGACCAGGGCTGCTCCTCACTTCAACTCGAAGGTAGTAGATACATAGAAATAAACACAAACAGGAGGGCGCCCAGTCGTGCCTGTTATCCAACAATACCACTTTTAACAAGTAAAAGAATGAGTATACTCACAAGTATAAATGTTACTCGGGGGCTTATACCCACAAATAACACAACAGGCTTGCAGAGAAATTTCACCTGTCTCTGCACAGGTCTCCTCAAAGATGTTGAATGGATTCAAAAAACCATGCTGCAGTCTAATATCTCAAAAAATATTTTAATATACAATTTTTTTTTCTCCATACAAAATAAAATAAGCTCTTATGAGCTTGAAATAAAAATATATTAAAACTAGACTAATAGATATTGCATAATGTTTCGTAGCTCCCTAGCTACTTTCTCAAATGCAAACTTTCAGTCACAAAAGCTAAAACAAACTGACTGCAGCTCGTCAAGTTTAAATCCCCCTTCCTATTCCCTGATAGGTTAATTGAAGAAATCAGTCTAAATGGTCCTGACCGCATGATAATCAAATTAACTAAACTGACTGAAGATCTTCATCTCATACAAACTTAATCTGTTATATAAGATCTTTATTTGTAATTATATAAAATCAATATAAAATGACTTAATACAGAACATTCTACCTAACTTCCAATTTAAAAGCCCTCAAGACTCCAAACCTTTCAACACATTCCTTACATATATCTATATAATACAATAGAGGAATACATTCAAAACTTTTATAACGGAACTCTCAGAGATAAATCCGACAATATAACTCTCAGAGACATATCTGATAAATCCCTCACCCTCCACAATACTTATTTCAAAATGTACAGTACCGAAAAAACATCCATAAAAGATGTTACAATAACAATCAAAGTCATAACCTCACACCAGTGAGCCATTATCAACATTTACAAAAAGATCAGTAAATAAAACTTACTTCAAAGATGATCATTTTATCAACTCTCCAGATGTCTGTTATCTTTAACGGCTTCAATGTAACGCAAGCTATAATGGCCGTGCGGGTCATATTCCATGTTCCGTCTAGATCACTTGCGCCAGAATAAACGACCACCAACCCGATATCAATAGCATGTGTTCCACCCAATGACATGACATCGGAGTCCCAATGAAAACTCAAGACACACATCCAAATCTAGCAAGAGGCGGAGAAGTTAAGCTACATCCAAAAGAATAGGAACCACATCATCAATGGCACAATTCAGTAACCAATCCTAACCCACAACCTGGCAGCTCATATGTCCGTACATCTCAAAGTCTCCCTCCGAATCCAAACTCCGTACAACCACTCTAAAGCATCATAAAACTCCCAACGTCCACCGAGAGACCCAGTGTCAATGCTGCTAGAACCATAAACCCAAAAAACCGAAACACCCCTAAAACTTTTACATTGAAAATAATAAACCACAAAAAACTATCATAAAACCTATATCCATGCCTATAATACGTATATGCGTAACCTGAAATTCTAACTAAAATAATATATAGGGTGATATACTACTATTGCTATAATGTGATTTGCCTGTATATAAAAGATATCCAATGCGTTTCATTAAGAATATCTATATAATCGAATTACTAATGAATTAGTATACTATTTATATGTGAGTTTTGTGTATATATGAATGTAATGTGACTTAAATTTAAAGCCATGTGAATGAAATGTGATAAAATCCTAATAATGAAAAAAATAACACTATGAAATCAAATTACTGATACTCAATGTGCTATTTGTATGTGAATTTAAATGTATAGAAATTTAATACAACTATAAATTCTAAACCTATTTCAATGAAAAGTGATTGTACCCTAATTGTGACCTCCAAAAGAAAAAAAAAAAAATATATATATATAAATAGCAGCAGAACCACTAGGTCATCTCGATGGACTCATTGAGACCCCTAGGATGCATGGTGTCCAACCTATAAATCCAATAAGCTTCTCTCTTAATCAGACTTTGCAATCTATTATTAGAGGGACAAATCCACTCTATTGGTGTTACTTTCAAACAATCCGGATTCTTATTGTGCACTTCTAAATAGTGACGAGAAACTCCATGTAGAGAAAAGTCCTTCAGGATGTTGCGCCTGTGTTGTCCGACCCTCGTCCGTAAACACTGAGTTGTCCTACCCACATATTGGAACTTACAAGAGCAAGACAACACATACACAACATACCTTGTAGCACATGACATATGATGTTTAATCTCAAAATTTTCACCCGTCACTTCAGAAATAAAATGGGAACTTCTATGTGTCATATGAACACAAGTTAAACACCTATTTGAAAAACATTTAAATGAACCCCTAACACCTTTTATGTTTAGGTTTGTATCCAGACTACTATTTTCAACATGATTCCTAGCTTCTCTTTTCTTGAATTTACTAGGAGCTAGTATATTCTTAAGAGATTTAGTTCTCCTAAATATGATCTTTGGTTGATTTGGAATCTTATCTTTCAATAATGTATCATTCATTAAAATACTCCAATGTTTTTGCATTATTTGTCTAATTTTATTGCTTTGAGAACTATAAGTTGTGATGAAACTTGGAAATCCATCATCCCACTTCCTCGCTCTTCTCTTAGAGGTTCCTACAGCCTCTTTATCTGAATAAATACTTGCTTTATAATATGAATCATTTATAAGTTTCTGTGGATAGGATTTCGTTTTAAATCTCCTCTTAAGAATTTCAGATTGCTTATCGAAATCCTCAAGTTAAGAGCAGTTCCGTTTAATACGTCTAAATTGGCCATAGGGTATATTACGTAACCACGGCCCATAGTGACAGCTGTCAAATTCAAGATAACTATTTGAGTTTACTTTCTTGAAATAAGTTTGGGTCTTCACTTTTGTTCCCGGATTTCCTAATAGTTCAAGATTCAAAAACTGAATTCTAAAGGGGTCAACATTAACAGTGAATTCAATGTTCCACAAATTATTATTCATGAAACTAGTAAATTCACTGATCAAAGTTCTCTCTCCCCTCCAAACAATCAAAATGTCATCAATATAATGGCGATAGAGCACCAAGTTCGCGCCAAAGGGGCAATTATTGTAGATCTTAAAATGTTCTAAATAGCCCATAAACAAGTTCGCATAACTTGGCGAGAACTTGGTGCCCATCTCCTTCCCCTTCATCTGTACGTAAATTTGATCATTAAATTAAAAAAAATTATGTGTCAACAGAAACTCAATGGCTTGAAGGATGAAATCAATTTGAGAAATTGGCATTAACATATCTTCCATAAGAAAAAACCTAGTGGCCTCCAAGCCACCTACATGGGGAATATTTGAATAAAGACCAGTCACATCTAAAGTTACCCAATAATAATCCATTTGCCAAACAAAATCCTTAAATAAATTCAAAACATCAGCCGTATCTTTCAAATATGACCTTAAACCAATAACTCTTCGTTGAAGATGAAAGTCCACATACTGACCTCATCCTAGGATGTCAGTATATTATCATCTACCTAAGATATATAAGTCCCTCTCCGGGCAGACCCGGAAAACCCCTTGAATGCTAGAGAGGGCTTCAATGGATTGCAAAACAATGTACTGGTGACCTCTATAGCACTCAAGGGGTTAAAAAGCTCTATTAAAGTGCAGGAGAATTTAGGAATTTTCATTTTTCTCATGCAGTTGGTTTACTCCAGAATAAAACTGCTTTAATAAATATGGGCCAGAGAGACTGTGGTTGTTGAGATAGGAGGAAGAAGGTGAATGACAGGGGTGGTGCAAGCAGAGCAATAAAGACCTTAAACCATTGAGTGGCAGAAAGATATCCAATGCATTACAACTCAATGCACTGGACACCTCTCTGGCACTCAAAAGGTTAAGGAACATAAGTGTGTGGAATCCATAGAAATGTATGTATATATTTATGTATGTATGCAGGTATTTATTTATATATTTGAAGCTGGGACGTAAAGGTGTTAAGGAGCACAAGTGAGCACATTGCCAATATACTAAGAGGATGGACTAATAGTAGGCTGCCCATATTTCTTTGAGACAAAAACAGGATGGGGTGTTGGGCAGAGGGACAGTGGGACTCCGTCACTGCGAGCAGGGCCGGCCCAATACATTGTGCTGCCTGGGCTGAAGGATGAAATGCTTCCCCCACCTCTGCACACCAAAACCACGCCCACCAAAACATGCCACATCCTTAATTATATTAACCCCTCTCCTGCCCCTAAAACCACATAGAACTGTAATATTTTGCAACCATATAATACCTTCATATTACATATTATCATGTCACTGTAGGTCAGCGCAGAGACATTCAGGTGAAAAGGCATGATGTTGATCAGTATTAACCTTTTGAGTTCCAGAGAGGTATGTATATTACACTAGTAATACCACATTGCTTACAGTTGAAATGGCGCTTTCTTGTATGTTTCTTCTCTTGCTTTTTACTCAGTTTTCCCACTGCCCCGCATTGATGACAGCCGGGACCGTGTCACATGCGGAGACGCCACGTGGAGCATGCTGGGGATTTCTTCAACAGTCTGGGTGCCAGTTTTAAACTTGCACTGGCCTCCGAACAGAGGAAGAAAACCCCGGCATGCTCCACACAGTGTCTCCATGTGTGACACAGTCCCAGCTGTCACCAGTGTGGGCAGTGGGGAGACACTGGCCCATCCAAGATACAGCACTGTATGGCGGCTGGGGCGGGCTGCTGGGCGGCCTGGGCCTATTCTCAGTTATGGGCCTGGAGCTGGGCCAGCGTGCAAAATAACTTGCCTTGGGGAGGCAAATTTCCTCCCCTGTCAGAGTTCCGCCTGGGTCCATGGACCCACCGGGACCCATCTAAGGGCCGGCCCTGACACCGAGTCCGATCGTAGTAAGTTGCAAGCAGCGAGAACGCGTTTTCTCCTTCTCTTACTAGAGGTGTTCTCTCTCTCTGGCCAAAAAGCCTGCCCCTGAAGTAAATCAGTACTTCCTCTCTTTGTCACTCACACTAGAGGTTTTACTGTGTTTACTGTACACATTGATTACCACAGAGCTTATGACTTGTCGTCATATCACTGTCTAAGAGACATCTCTTGAATTGGTGGAAGGCAAAATACAAAGCTTCCCAGAGAGTGGCATGCTTCCATTTGGCGCCCGCTTCCTTCAGTGAGCTGTCAGGACCTTCTGCCTCCATCCTATTGGCTGGAGGAGGAAGGCTTCCATTTGCCGCCTGCTGGGAAGCTTTGTTTTTTTCCTTCCATCAATTCAAGAGATGCGGACTTTAGTGGGGAGTTAAATTTGAACAAAGTAAGTCTTGGTTTGGCAGCGGTTTTGGCCCAGGCGAGGGAGGGAAGCCTTAAAATTTTTTTTTAGCAAGGGGGAAAACAAGGGTGCGTATTATACATAGGCACTCTTGTTTTCCCCTAAAATCTTTGGTATAATATGCACCTGCTTATTATACACAGGTGTGTATTATACCTGAGATTTTCCAGTATGTGTCTTGGTGCCACATAGGAGCAAATAATTATTTAAAAAGAGACATGGAATTAAGGACGATAAGCCTTACAGGAAAAATGTAATGCTTCATCTATGTTATTAAGTTATTATCTTATTTTATATTTAATTAATAGTGCAATATCCAGTGAATCAAGATAAAGAAAGAATAAAACACTGTACAGAAGGTTTTTTACTATCATGGTTTGAAAAATACAGATACTAAAATTGCTTTGAATAAAACTTTTTACATGCAAACATAAGCTGTGACAGTGCAGGAGACTGTGAAATGTGGCCCATTTAAAGTAACTCATTTCTATGAATTATTTATAAGGCATTAAAGGTACTATTTATATATTATGTCAGACTTCAAATACAACTCAGGGCTGCTTAAGAGTGTTTCAGTTTGCTTTAACCTGTTAAGTGCCAGAGAGGTATCCAATGCATTGTATTGGATACCTCTCTAATACTCATAGGGTTAATTTCATAAAAGAAAACATTTACATATCAGAAAAGAGGAGCAATTTAGCAGTAAACCAATTATACTGTAGGAGATACACGCAACTTACAAAAATACCCATTGATTTGAATTGTGCTTGTAAACCCTTGAAGGCTAAAGAACTCTCTAGCATCCAAGGAGTTAAAATACCAAATATAAGTGACAAAGTTTGGGGGATATTAATTTTAACTGTGAATAAGGCTCTAAAGTCTCTGGATACTGGGGTGAATGTATAAATACTCCCAGGGTATTCAGTGTGACAGAGCTCTAGCACATACCATTGTTAGGTCTGCATTGCCAGTGACGGCCCTTACGTCTGCACCATGGAATGCTAAAGGCAACGGCATAAAATCCAACCATTTCCTCTATGCCTTGTTTAACCGTTTGAGTGCCAGAGGGGTACGCAACGCATTGCAAAGCAATGCGTTGCGTACCCCTCTGGCACTCAAAGGGTTAATACAAGGCTTTATGTTCCAAAGAAAAATGGAGACGTTCTGGGACAAACCATTTGCAGTACAGGGGAGAACTAAAACATCCCATTGATTTAAATGGGGATTTAGTTTCTGGAACGCTAGAGAGGTCTCCAACACATTGGCCAGGATTCATCAAGGTGCGAATGGATGAAAGCGCAGGAAAATCAGAGGATTTCTTTGCGCATTACCCATTCGCCCATTCAGCAACTTCCGGATTGTATCTGGCCATCGCTTACTCTTCAATACGTGATGGCCAGATAGATCTGCACATCTGATCCGTTAGCTTCAAGCTGCTGGATCCCATGCCAGTGTATGGGGTGAACACATGCATACACATTTTCGAGTATGCGTGGGTTTTTCCCCTGACTGGCCAATTTACGTAATGTTCCCTGCTTCGCATCCACAAAGCAGGGAAACACTCCAAATCACTGATAAATACCTGAAGGTATCCATCAATTATCAAGATGAAGAACAGCGTATTTGATATGCTGCTTTTCCCCGCAGTTTGATGAATCCCGGTTATTGTGTAGCAATGTGTTGAAGGCCTCTCTAGAATTCAGGGAGTTCAAATCCTCACTTAAAAGGAATTTTTTCACATTTTTGTTTCTCCCCTATAGTGCAGATGGTTTGCCCCAGAACGCTTCCACTTTTCTTCTGAACATAAGCCATAAAGCTTTGAACAAGATGGAAAGGAACACACTACAATGCTCATAGACTGCCCCATTGTCGTCTCCTTGGCGTAAGAAGCAATAAGGGGGTGAATTTTGGAGTAGATTGCTTAGTAAATTGGCTTTAGGCAGGTGTAGGGTATAAAAATCAATTCATCAGCCTGATTTAGTGCAATCATTTTCATATAGTCACTCCACTACCACCTCTGATAACCACTTACTGAGACGTTAGCATAAATTCAAAAGTCAAACAATTCTGGTACCGTATGAAAAAAATGATAATCCCCACAAATTCCCTTTAACCCACTGAGTGCCAGAGGGATACGCAACGCATTGCTCTGCACTCAAAGGTTACTTTAACAGTTTGCGCACCATAGGGGTATACAATGCATTGCAAAGCAAGGAATTGGATAACCCCTGGAAGTCTAAGGGTTAATTTAACAGTTTGAGCACCATAGGGGTACTCAAAAGATTAGATTGGAGCTTTTAACCCCTTGAATGCTAGAGAGGTCTCCAAAGAATAGCAAATTGAAGGGGAACTACCCCCACTAATTATGCATATGGCGACTAGCTCCTTAATAGTTCTATTATCTGCCACAAGTACCGGAATCTGAAGTAATCCTTTTTCTTGTGAGACATCTGCATGCCCTGCGCTGTCTGTCCTGGTCTCCTCTAGGGGGCATTGCATGGAGCTGAGAGGCACAGGAAGGGACTGACGGAGTAGGAGTGCAGACGGCTCTAAAGCAAGAAGTATGGCCATCAGTCTCACAATAAAAAGGATTACTTTAGATGCTGGTACTTGTGGGAGATAATAGAACTATTAACCCCTTACCGCCCGAGGACGTACATGGATGTCCCGAGCGGATGTCCCAGGTGGACAGAGGACATACATGTACATCCCGGAAGTCGTTCTAAAAATGCAAAAAAAAGTTCTGTGGGCGTTAAGTGCCATCCATATGCGCGGCCGGTCACTAAGGGGTTAAGAAGCTAGTCACCATATGCATAATTAGTGGGGGGCAATTTTATATTAGGTGTTAGTTCCACTTTTAAGTTACTAAAGGGGAATGAGTCTAGGAACTGAGGTTAATGCAAATCAATATGCTTTAGAGACCTAACTAGCTTTTAAGGTGTTAAAAATCCAATTTAATACAGTGGAAATGTTATTTTTTTTTCTTTTGTTCATAAGGGCAGTATGACTGTCTGAGCATGCATAATATTTAAATTGCCAGGGCAGTCCACATAAAAACATGGATGGTGTCTCATTTTATAAACAAAATCCAAATGCCAATTTGTAAAATGAAATATATCACAGTTTCAGCACTCACTTGAACTAGTCAAATCCTTTTTCAGTTTGGAGAGCCAGCTGTCTTGCAGCGACAGTCAGTTTTATTGTACGAATCAATTTGTCTCCACTGACGGAAAATAATTGCAAAGCAAACAAATTATCTATGCTACATTGAACTCTATTCACTCCAGGGATTTCGAGTGTAAAGCTTCAAAAGATTTTTATTCCTTACTCAAATTATAAGCTCTTTTGCAACAATGGAGTAAAGAATGTGGCTGTAGAATACAACATGTACAGTATACGCTAATTTTTTTTTAGTCTATGAACAGCCTCATATTTACTGGTACAAGTTAATATTCTAATATATTTAAATAAACTTTTCATCCTCCATACTTGTGAACTGGTTCTCCAAATTTTCACCAAGTTACCGATTTCCTATTAGGCAAATCAGGAAACCGCCTAAGTAGTCCAGTTGTGAATAGTTCCTCAGCAGTGATGGCCACACCAACTATGTAGTTATGTGCATGGTCAGCAAAATTAGAATGCCCATACAGTAGACACCCGGAGGCTGATTTAGGCCTGATTATATTGCAGTGGACCAATGTTGTTACTGGAGTTAGCTAACAGATTCCTATTGATGTCTATGGAGAAAAACCTTGATAAATGGATCTCCTGATAACCATATAGAATGTGACATTCTATATGTTATTTTGAATACTCTTAGGGGTCTACCCAAGAGTGAAGGGTAATCCAGACGTGGACCCCTTGCTCTCAGTGCCTAGGGAATCCAGCTGCACCCTCCTGATGAGGCCCAATTAGGCTGAAACATACGTCGAGGGTTAGCTGGTGTTCCCGTACAGTGGGGACTTGCCCGTCATTTTGGAACTGGACTGCCCTTTTGGGCGGGATTAGTCTAATATGTACGTGGAAATTTCTCCTCTGTAATGGCACTACAGAGCTAAAGCTTGATGCTTCTGGGCGGTGACTAGCCGTAGAACAGGCCAATGTGCTGTTGTTCATTCCAAGAAGCCTCTGACATTCAGTATGTTAAATGTATCTCCTGCAATTGAATCCATGACACAATAAGACTAAACTAGACCAATTCTAGAGAAAAAGCAAGTGCCTTATAAAAATACTAATTACCCAAGTTCTTATTGATTTAAATGGATCTTTTAAACCTTTAAATGCTAAAGAGGTCTTCAACACATAGTGAAACTATACTTTGGAGACCTCTCTAGCATTCAATGGGGTATAATACCCATTTAAATCACTAGACATCTCATGGTACAGCTGGTTTGTTTCAAAATTGTTCAAGTTTTTTTTTTTTTTTTTTTTTTTACTCAATCCACCTCATGATGTCTCATGTCCATTTTCTGTAGTCTCCCCTCCTCTTTTCAGTTTCTCCATTTTTACAGCTTCCCCCTTCTTCATCTTCTCACTTCCTCCATCCTTACCTCCCTCTATCTACTATCTCCTTTCTTCTGTGCCTACCTCCCTCTTTCCAGTTTTTTCATCCCTCTGCACTTCCTTTTCCAGTGTCAACTTCCCTCCATCTATCCAGCTCATCTCTCCATGTCTTCAAATTCTCCAGGACTGACTGAAGATGTTATCTTTTGAAAAGAGACACAAGGACAATATGAATAGGTGCCATTAGAATTTGCAAGAGGGGCATATTAATAGTAGGTGTTATTTCTCCTTTAAATCAAAGGTTCATCCTCAGCTGCCAGACTCAGCAAATTCTTCACTGGCTCGCAGTACTTACTAGAATAAAGTTCATGCTTGTCCTCACCTATAAACCACTCAGTGAAACTGCTCCACCATAATAATTATCCCTCATCTCCAAATACTCTCTCTTTCATTCCCCCAATAATTGAAGACTCAATTGTCCTTTTGTAACCTCTGCATATTCATAACAATAAGACTTTGCTCTTGCTGCTTTCTTCCTTTGGATCTCACTACTAGGGATGGGTGAAAATGTTTGCCTCAAACCAAAATCGGCAAATAATAGCACTTCTTGACTGGCAAATAATTTCCCAGGAAAAAAGAATAGTTTTCTGCTTTTTTCACCTAGCTCATTGCATTGAAATCAATGGGAACTTTGAATTTACATACAACACATAGCATATGTTATTTTATTTCCCAAAGACATAGTATCAGTTGGGTATGAGGGTGTTGGTGGAGTGTGGGGAAACAATCAGTTGAACAGGGAACTTTTTGGGTGATGGTTGTATCACGGTGCCCGTGATTCGTGCTAGACTCTGTCTATCACTTGCTGTAGTTCCTCATTGGCTGTCTCATTTCTCACAGCCTATTTAAACCCAGGTTGGGCACTCCCAGATTGCCCTTTCGTGGTGTTTCTGACATCACTTTACCTGATCTGCCTTGTCAGGCTGTTGGGCCTAGTTATCTGTGTTCCAGTGTTCCTGTGTTCCAGTACTCCGTTGTTCCGGTGCTCCTGTGTTCCAGTACTCCGTTGTTCCGGTGTTCCTGTGTTCCAGATTATCATTCCTGAGTGTCAGTGGTGCCTGTCTGCAAGTCTCCAGCCGGTTTCGGTCATCTGTCAGGACGGCGGTGCTCACTCCGGTGCACCCTCCTGGATTCTGGCATCTGACTTTCCCTGCTGTCTCTGTGGTGACATTGTTCTCTTTCGCTCCGGCGATCCTCACTGTTGGTCCCAGCGGTTCTTTTTTGTTAAGAAAAAAAGTAGAGAATTACGACCATGCATAGACTACCGTGGGCTGAATAAGCTGATGACAAAGAATGCTTACCTGATACCACTCATCACCGAGCTTTTTGATAGACTTAAGGGGTCCTCAATTTTCACCAAATTGGACTTACGGGCAGCTTACAATTTCATACGTATCAGAGCCGGTGATGAGTGGAAAACTGCCTTCAATACGAGATCTGGGCATTATGAATACCTAGTCATGCCATTTGGTCTGCGCCTGCAGTCTTTCAAGAACTGATCAATGACGTTCTCAGAGATATGTTACAATCATGTGTCGTAGTTTACCTTGACGATATACTTATCCACTCCAATGATTTGTCACAACACATCAAGGATGTGTCGGAAGTGTTGCTGCGCTTACGCAAAAATAGATTATTCTGTAAACTGGAAAAATGCGAGTTCCACAAAACCAGTGTACCATTTCTGGGGTTCATAATTGGCAAAGACGGCATTGCCATGGATAAAGAGAAAATGACGGCAGTCTTACAGTGACCTAAACCTAAGAGTCTTAAAGCCATCCAACGATTTCTGGGCTTCGCCAATTATTATAGGAAGTTTATTAAGAACTTCTCTTCTATTGTGAAACCTCTGTCTGACCTCACACATAAGGGCGCTAACCCAGCTCTCTGGCCGGTGGCTGCTGATAAAGCCTTTGGAAAATTGAAGGTAGCCTTTGCTGAAGCTCCTGTGTTATCATACCCCAATCCGCTACTTCCCTTTACATTAGAGGTTGATGCCTCAGATACTGGGGTTGGGGCAGTTCTGTGTCAACGACAGGTCAAGGGCGGTATACTCAGACCCTGTGGGTTCTTTTCTAAGAAACTGACCGGAGCACAAAGTCATTATGAAATTGGTGATAGAGAATTACTGGCAATTATCCTTGCTCTCAAAGAATGGCGTCACTTACTTGAAGGCACAAAAAATCCCATTTTGATTCTGACTGATCACAAGAATCTGACTTATCTCTCTAAGGCCAAGAGATTGTCTTCTCGCCAGGCCAGATGGGCATTGTTTCTATCCCGATTCAATTTCATTGTATCATATTTGCCGGGATCAAAAAATGTTAGGGCTGATGTTCTGTCTAGACAATTTGAGGCGGAGGTTGACAGAGAAGAAGCACCAGCACCTATCATTCAACCTGATTGGATATTGGCCACCATACGTACGAGTATCACTTCTCCTCTAGGGGAAGAGATTTTGGCTTCCCAGGCCTCTGCTCCACATGAAACTCCAGCAGGCAAATGTTTTGTCGCTGAACCTCTCCTTACTCGATTACTTGAAACCTACCACTCCTCTAAGGCTGCGGGACATATTGGTAGAGATCAATTGTTTTGGTCCCTTGCTCAGTTATTCTGGTGGCCGTCCATGAGAGCAGATTGTGCTAATTTTACGAACGCCTGTGCTACCTGCGCCCGTGCCAAAACCCCTAGACATCTCCCAGTGGGCTTGCTTCAGCTGGTACCTAATGGTGAACGCCCTTGGTCTCATGTCTCTATCGACTTTATGGGAGAATTGCCCAGGTCTAGAGGGTATTCCTTCATATTGATGGTAGTAGACAGGTTTTCTAAAATGGCTCACTTCTTACCTCTCCGTGGCCTTCCTTAGGCTAAGGAACTGGCAATGGTATTCGCTCGAGATGTGTTTCGGTTGCATGGAGTACCCAGGGTACTGGTGTCCGACAGGGGGAGCCAGTTTGTGTCCAGATTCTGGAGGGCATTCTGCGAACAGATGGGCATACAGCTATTATTCTCCTCTGCTTATCATTCCCAGACTAATGAGGCAGCTGAGAGGGCCAGTCAAGGTTTGGAACAGTTTCTGCACTGTTTTGTGACTGACCATCATGATAAATTGGGCCGACTTGTTGCCTTGGGCGGAGTTCACCAGGAACTGTGCAGTTAATTCCTCCTCCGGGAGCTCTCCGTTTCTGATCAATTATGGGTTCCAACCCTGCCTGCTCCCGGATTCTTTTCAGACACAGCAGATTCCAGCTCTGGATGAGCATATAGAGCAATTCCGTTCCACATTGGCACAAGTTCAGAGGGCACTGGGCCAGTCCTTTCAGCGACATCAGCGTCATGCTAATCGCAGAAGGCTTCCAGAGGTTTCCTTCCAAGTTGGGGATAGAGTATGGTTGTCCTCTAAGAATTTGAAGCTCAAAGTCCCATCTAATAAGCTGGCACCTCGGTTTATTGGTCCCTACAGAATCATTCACAAGATTAACCCTGTCTCCTATGCTTTGGATTTACCTGCATCCATGCGCATTCATAATGTATACCATGTGTCTCTCCTTAAGCCACTTGTTTGTAACCGCTACACTACTACACCTGTGATGCCAGGTCCTGTTGAAGTCGAGGGGCAGGAGGAGTACGAAGTACAAAGTATTATTGATTCCCGTAGGCACAGAGGAGGGGTAGAATATCTGGTGCATTGGAAAGGTTATGGTCCTGAGGATCGGTCCTGGGTAGATAGTAAGGACCTTCATGCACCAAAGTTACTACGAATTTTCCATACCAAATACCCTCAGAAGCCTAGACCCTACTCTAGGAGAGGGGGTCTTTGAAAGGGTGGTACTATCACGGTACCCGTGATTCGTGCTAGACTCTATCACTTGCTGTAGTTCCTCATTGGCTGTCTCATTTCTCACAGCCTATTTAAACCCAGGTTGGGCACTCCCAGATTGCCCTTTCGTGGTGTTTCTGACATCACTTTACCTGATCTGCCTTGTCAGGCTGTTGGGCCTAGTTACCTGTGTTCCAGTGTTCCTGTGTTCCAGTACTCCGTTGTTCCGGTGCGCCTGTGTTCCACTCTTCCAGTACTCCGTTGTTCTGGTGCTCCTGTGTTCCAGTGTTCCAGTACTCCGTTGTTCCGGTGCTCCTGTGTTCCTGTGTTCCAGATTATCGTTCCTGAGTGTCAGTGATGCCTGTCTGCAAGTCTCCAGCAGGTTCCAGTCATCTGTCAGGACGGCGGTGCTCACTCCGGTGCACCCTCCTGGATTCTGGCATCTGACTTTCCCTGCTGTCGCTGTGGCGACATTGTTCTCTTTCGCTCTGGCGATCCTCACTGTTGGTCCCAGCGTGCGGACGCTGGTTTACTCCATTAACCTGGTTGCTCTCACACCGTTGGTCCCAGCGTGCGGACGCTGGTTTACTCCATTAATCTGGTTGCTTTCACACTGTTGGTCCCAGCGTGCGGACGCTGGTTTACTCCATCAATCTAGTTGCGCTCACTCTGTTGGTCCCAGCGTGCGGACGCTGGTTTACTCCATTAATCTGGTTGCTCTCACACTGTTGGTCCCAGCGTGTGGGCGCTGGTTTACTCCATCAATCTAGTTGCGCTCACTCTGTTGGTCCCAGCATGCGGACACTGGTTTACTCCATTAATCTGGTTGCTCTCACACTGTTGGTCCCAGTGTGCGGACGCTGGTTAACTCCATTAACCTGGTTGTGCTCACACTGTTGGTCCCCGCGTGCGGACGCTGGTTTACTCCATTGATCTGGTTGCTCTCACTCTGTTGGTCCCAGCGTGCGGATGCTGGTTTGCTCCTTGATTACTCAGATCCTGAGGACAGGTTGCTGCCCAACTCCTTACGCAGTTGTCTGGTATTCTCAGGCTAAAAGACTTCTGCTGAGGGAGATCCTTGTACCTTTCCACACTACTGTCATTGTCACCTGACAGCAAGGTCTCCTCTCTTGGTCTGCCCTGCCCGGTATTGGTAAGGCCGGTAGAACCTAAGTACGTTACCATCCTTCAGGTTGCCTTACCCGGTATAGGCAGGGCCAGTAGAGTCCGTTAACTGCGTTTCCTCAGGCTGCCCTGTCCGGTATTGGTAAGGCCGGTAGAACCTATTCTTGCTGACACCCTAGGTTGCCTTACCCGGTATTGGCAGGGCCGGTAGAGCCTCTAATCAGTACTCCTTGGGCTGCCTTGCCCGGTATTGGTAAGGCCGGTAGAACCGGTACATGTCATTTGAGGAAATAATCAGATCTACTCCCACTTTCAATACCCAAAAATAAACACTTCTTTGTATTTAAAAAATATTTTATTTATTATTTATTTATGTATGTGCATTTTGTCTATTTGTGTAAACATGCAACGTTGTACTGTAAGAACTCTCCAATCTCCGTATATTCTTCCTGGTAAAACACTTTCTAAATAAATAGATTAGCTACTAACACTGGTGGCTGTGATTGAGGTTATGATCTACAGTGTATGATTTCTGAAGTGCACACCAGTAAACACAATCCACCTTTAACCCTTCTGGTTGACAGAGTGTGAGTCAAAGGCTGACCCAGAAAATTTTAGGTAGTTTTGTTTACAAGCACCTCTTCACATTTTCTGTGCACGGAGAAGCATCAAACTGACTGTGCAGTAAGAAGGGACTTTCTTTACGCTGCAGGGACAGGATTTCAAAGTTCAAATTCATGATTGCTCCGACGGCATCCCAGCATGATCTTACTGGTGGCCAAAAAGCCACCATACACTGCCTTCTTCCACTATCCACTGGTAGTCATTAAATTACACACACACTGCTTCCCCAGCATTGTCCTACTGGTAGCCTCCAGTACCACACTCATACTTTCTGAAACCCCATACTTATTCTACTGTCCACTGGTAGTCACAAAAACTGAAAGATCGGTGTGACAAGAGGCAGGAATAAAAGTAATCTGGGATGTAAAATACATTTTCCACTTTATTAGCTTATATAAAGTATAATACAACTGCCTAAAATGACCTTACACATTTGAGTATGCCCACTCTCAATCATAAGTCTCATGTACATGTGTTCAGCCAATAAATAACAGTTCCTATAACATTTTTAATTTTTTTTTATTAGGGATCTAGCACTAGACCTTATTATTTGAATCTTTAGTGCACCTCTAAGGGGAATTCAGAGCAGCTAGTTTATCTCCTGAGTACACTGATATCCAATACTTATAGGTGAAGAAATGTATGTCCTTCTGTACCAAAAGCCCAGTGTGTACCTGCCCTACTACTGCTACACAGGTTATACATAAGTTATGGTCTAAACTACACAGTGTAGCGGGACCCTGACATATACTTATTGGGAGGAGCTGGTCTTGAACATCTCCAGAATCTAGATTTTGGTCCTATTTGACAAACATATGGTGTTCTCAATCTGGGACAACTATGTGAGATGATATATTAAAAACGTTTGAACACCTGCAAACTGAATTTAATCTGCCCAATACTTTTTTTATTCATATATATGTCTAAGACAAACAGTACACCCTTCCGTATCCTTTGTTCATCTCTCCATTCTCTGATCAATGCCAGATATCCATCTCGGCCAATCTTGTTCATTTCCATGTGGCGGGCAAAGTTCAGGTGCTCAGATGATGTAGAACTAAAGACAAGATGGGAGGCAGACCTGGGTCCTCTTGAAGACTGGGAGTGGGTCATGGCTAGAAGGAGTCCTATAACTAGACATCAATTAATACAACTAAAAATCCTACATAGGTCATATTATACTCCTAGATGATTATTCAAGATGGGATGGACTGATAGCAATAATCGTCACAGGTGTGGGCTCCAGATGGTGAGTTTTGCCACCTTGCTTTGTTATTGTCCTGTTGTTTACTCTGAGTTCAGGTTGTAGATACCATTTCCAGAGTTCTGTCTGAACCTCTTCCCCTCTCCCAAAAACTCTGTAACTTGTCTATTCTACATGACTCCCTCAGCCAGGGACACAGATGCAGACTACTTGAAAAAGTGTTGGTGATGGCAAGAAAGGTGGTGGCTAAGTCATGAACAGACAAGAATACTCTAGAACACCAGAGATGGCTTAATCTGGCCAGTCACAATATTCCTCACTATAATTATTTATTATTTGTTCATAAGGGAACCCCACAGAAGTTTCATGCCATTTGGGATCCCTGGATAGACACTAGTTATAGATCTGGTATGGCACTTCCAAATACTGCTGGGTAATGATGTGCCTTCTTCTTTCATCTTTTTCTTTCTCCTCTTCCATTTCTTTCTCCATCTTCTTCTTTCTTTTGTCCCTTCTTTGTGGGGCAGTGGTGTGGCTGGGGAGGGGGGGAGAGACACACCCAGGCAATTTAGTTTTTGTTAAGTGGTGTTGTAGGTTAGAAGGCAGGTGGGTGAGAGTCATTGCTGGTCTAAAATAAAACAGGGGGCACCAGCAGGGGAAGTTACTGCCTATCTTCTTTTTCTTGTACTGTTCTTTACATGCACTATAGACACATATCTGTGCTTCAACTTATACTTATACTTATACAAAGTGTCATAGGACTCTATTTAATAATTCCTGCCCTAAGGTAATAGTACCCTATTGGATATTCACTTCTAAGTGATAACAGCTGTTGATAATATAACATAAGAAATAGCAAGCCATATTGATCCTTTTTGTCCCGTTAAAAGGAGCAGAAATTCTTGTTACAAAAGTGTGTTATTAGCAATACATCTATTATTGGATTTCTCAACTCTTTCAGTACCAAGTACCCCAGCATTTTTAAAAAATGTGTAAGTACCCCAGCACTCAATTTATTTTAATTTAATATTTACAAATTGATTAAAACTTGTTATAGGAGTGGAAAAGGACAGCAACTGATACTACTGCATCTTTGTATAGAGAGAGAAAACCTCTCTCTCACACACACATGCACAAAGAAGCCCTCTCACACCTCGTACATCCAATCATAGACACTTGTCAATATTCATCAAGATAAAGAATAGCAAAATTTGGAACAAATCATCTGCACCATAGATATGCCCATTGATATGCTTTGCAGTGCGTTGGAGACCACTAGAATTGAAAGGGTTAAAAGCCCCAATTAAATCAATGGAAATTTGAGGAATTTTCATTTGTCCACTATGGCATAGATGGCATGATGATGAATAAGGTCCTCACCTTTTTAGTTTAATGTAATTTATTTTTCACTAATAAGGTTTCAGTCGTTCTTTGTGGTGTTATATTTTCATTAATTTCAGTTAAATTGAAGAAAATGAACTGACATAGGGGAGAGAATGAGGAATAAGATAACTTCAGTTTCATTAAATGTTCAAACACACACACACACACACACACGCACACACACACACACACACTGCCCATTGAGGGGTTAAGGTTGAATAATCCAGACGATATACTCACATAACAGACATGCCTGGCTGGCCCTCAGCCATATTATAGAAGCACAACTACTGTAGCAGATTGCCTAATGTTGCAGAGTGCCAGCACAGCAAATCTGGTCCTTACTTTGGAAAGAATCCACTGCTTCTGTTCCAAGGTCCCACAGGGGTACTAGCACTACAGTTTGAGGAACTCTGGTCTTTTAAGCTTCTGATAGCAATGTATGCACCTAACTGGGAGTGTGCAGCATGTCATAGGGACTATTCAAATGCAAAGAGTACAATGGACACCTGATTATCCCCTCTATTGGCCATATTCATCAGCTAAAGAGGTGCAATTCTGAAGCAAACAAACTGCACGAGAAGGGGAAATTAAACTTCATATTGGTTTAGATGGGGCTTCTAATCCCTTGAATGCTAGAAAGGTCTTCAACACATTGTTTCATTCAAGGGGTTACAGCCCTGTTTAAATCAATGGGAATTTGTATGTGTTTCCTATGGTATCGTTTGCTCTTTAGTTTGATGAATATGGACCAAAGAGACCAACAGAGACCTGTAAAATGAACAGCATGTGCCAGGAATTGCTGGAAAAAGGCACACTAATCTTTATGTTAAAGAAGGAATAAACCTTTATTAGGTAAACAAATGTATTGTAGGGATCTTCCTGCTGATTAAACCATGGACACTCCTACTACCGGCAGTTACTTTAACTAAAAATTATAACCATTCAAATTGTCACAAAGGGATTGCCATATCACTGCAACATTCAATTCAGAAACTACAGTTGAAAACACACCTCTCCCCTTGAGTCAGCAAAATATCTGTCATAAGACAGGTGGACTATAATTGAATTGTTGCAAAGAAACACAAAGAGAGAGCACCCAATAGTGCAATAATTTCAAATGACAGCAGCAAAAAGGTGGATATTCACAATTTCCTTAATCAGCAAAGAATCAGCTGACATTCAGGGTTATGGAGAAACTGCCCCATCTTCATTCTGGGTAATGTAGGATGTCTGGTCCAGGAGGGATTAAAACAATGGCGGCTCCGGAATAATAAGTCCAACATTTATTATATAAAAAAATGATTACAAAAGTGAAAGCAGTAACAACGATTCAAATAGAAGACAATGTGGCTCTAAAGCGTTTCGCAGTGATAACCACCACTTTCTGAAAGAAGAGACCAGATAAACTAATCTGAACTGTGTTTCCATCAGCTGGAAATGTTGATGTAAAAAAAATGTAAACTGTAGTAACCTGAGATTACTTAACATGCAAACCACTATACCATATATTTTCTTTCATATAAGAGTTTACTATCCATTTTAATATATAATTTCTAAAATGTCTAATATGAAAAACTACTTCTGAAAACAAAGGAAGAAATCAATTACATTTTTGTATCATTCTTATTATACCACTGTATAACATCCTATATAATAATTTGCTAATTCGTGTGTAACGCCGCGACATGCGCAGTAGAGACTGCCTGCGCCGCAGCTCTGTATCAGCTGCGGCGCGGGCAATCTCCACTGCGCATGACTGCCCCGCGACCGGGTGGCAGTGGCACTGTGGCCCATATAACGGGCTGTTCAACTAGTTCATCATATAAATAATTTGCTAAAAATAACCAAAAAATCCAGTGAAATGAAGAAAAGTCCAGCAATGTCAGATAAAATCCAAAGAAATGAAGAAAGTCAAGCAACTTCAGATTTTATGCCCAGGAGGTGATGGTGTTGCATTTTTAGAATAAAGAGATTATTTTGTTGTCTTCATCTGAAAACAGATAAATGACACTGTTTTACTCTGGGTGTTCTAGGACTCTGTCTCTCAACTGCATTCAGTTGTTGCCTCCGGATTACTGAGCCACTGAGTATATATAACATTATAATATAACATCATTATACATTCTCTTCATCATAAACAAGTGGTACAAACAAATGTGGAATTAAATCTATCCAGAATAATACAATATTCTCTGTAAAACAACATGTCACTTTAAATCTCTGTTGGAGTTTTACCCAGAACATTTATTATACACAGCAAACAATAACGTTCTGCTTAAAGGGATAGTAATACTTCATTTTAACTTTATTTTATTTTTTAGGCATTAAAAAAACATGAAGAATTACATAAGTCTTATCTCTCAAACCTCTATGGTTTAAGAGATATTCACAAGCAAAGTTTCCCCTCCCCCCCCTTTTACCTAGTGTAAGCCATCTCTTCTCAGATGTGGAATGCAGTCCATAGACCAGACAGATAACAGCAGGGGATAATCTTCTTCCTATGAGAACAATGAAAGCCCTGCCCCCCTTGACAAGTTTTTCAGGTTTTTCCCTTATCTTAATTGAAGATTGTCCCTCTCTGCAGTCTACCTGGGCAACTCCCTTCTGCTTTGGTTGAATGGGGGGGGGGATACTTTGCTTGTGAATATCTCTTAAACCATAAAGGTTTGAGAGATAAGACTTATATCGTTCTTCATGTTTTTTTAATGCCTACAAAATAAAATAAAGATAAAACAAAGTATTACTATCCCTTTAACTTTCTCACCAATCAAACATATTTTAAACTACTTCTGGATACCAGAGTTGCTTGGACATAAGGTCTCTATTGCTTTTCAACACGTGGCTGCAGCAAATACATTTAACAACCTGTTTATAAACTGACTCTACTTTTACTTTGTTAATCTGTCAACATCCATGCTAATGGAGTGAATAAACGTATACAGACATTAATTCAGTTACTGCAGTTTATAATACACATTATACAAGACCTAGCTTAATAAACTCTGTTCCATACATTTCCCATTGACTGTTATACTTGGTTGCTTTTCTGCCTACCTGAAAACAGATAAATGACACTGTTTTACTCTGGGCGTTCTAGGACTCTTTCAACTACATTCAGTGTTTGCCTCAGGATTACTGAGCCACTGAGGTGTTCATATGATACAAATACAGTTACTGTGTCTGAGAACATAGCGAGCACCACCTGCTGGTAGGAGGTTAAAACAGCAGCAAAAGAACTACAGACAATGCAGTCATGGGATTTTCAATACCAATGATAAAAAAATGCTTAATACTTGCTTCTACATACTATATTCTCTTGGGGTACAATGAGTTTAATACCCATTTAATACTTAGATTACTACAATGGCAACTGTGAAAATATGGCCCTGGTGTCTCTGCCACGGAAGGTATAATAGTTCAGGCTTGTTATCATCCATGAGTTTCTTTCACTAACCTGTACAGCTAACCGCTATACTAAGCACTAAGACCCGACACTTTGAGTCGTGTATCCACCGGCAATGCAGGATACACTGCACTGATAGCTCTGGGATAGGATATTCTATCTATCTAGTCCCGTGGCACTTCTCTATAAGTAACTGCTCAATAGGTGGACAACAAACAGCAATATACCTGGATACTTCTTGGTAAATCACAAACTCCTTTATTTTCAACCACCACAGCATTTTAATACAGTTCAGACAAAGGTTACTAAAGGGGGAAGGCAGACACAAAATTTTAATCACCTCCTGTAGAAATTTCCAGGGGGGTTAGCACAACCAAGGGGCAATTCAGCCTAGCAGCAACCATGTTTATATTCCCAGTGAATAGCTGTTCACACCATAAAACAATCAAGCTCAGCTGATGGTCATCTGAAAGTCTGTGTCTCTGAGTCTGGGAGGGGGGGAAGGTTGGAGCAGGCTTCCATGACAGTCCCTACCTATTCTCTCTATACCATTCTATACCATTCGGTATTAGTGTCCACATGATCCCAGCCTCTTGCACCATGTGACCTATGATAGTCCTGTTCGTCACAGCAACAAAATAAAAAAAAATATTATGGTTTGATAGTCATCTGCCATGTAACCCAACTATTAAGATGTCATCTTTGAAATAAATGGCAGCAACCATGAAACAAATAAACTCAGATCAACTTCTTACTCCCACCTCTGTGAGAAGTAGTAGTTTTAAAATATAGACTTAATTGTGCATGTTCAAACAGTGCTACTTGTCTCATCACCTGCAAGATCTGAAACTGCCAGTGGCTGCCTCATTCCTATTGGCTGTGCAGATGGATGCAATATTTCAGCACCCATTCATCAGTTGCACCATCTCCAGGGAGGAAAATTCCAAGAGGACATGTACATCGAGAGCTGTATGTTTATAATGCTAGCACTTTCAGTGGTGGGAATAGCATTGATTAGTAAAATCTGAACTTTGGTGTATATATATATATATATATATATATATATATATATATATATATATATATTTGTTTTTTTGTTTGTTTGTTTTTTTTTGTCTGTTAAAAATTATCCACACACACAAGAGACGCCAGTTGATTTTTTGTGTAGTACATTGCATTTGCTTTATCAGAGACTTCCAGTTTTATGTTGGGACTTTGCTAAATAACTGCAGTTCTTTATTGTAGGGTTGGCCATCTGGTGTTCATTAACCCTTTGAGTGTCAGAGGGGTATGCAATGCATTCCTTTGTAATGAGTTGCATGCCCCTCTGGCACTCAAACAGTTAAACACATGAGGGCCCAATGATAAGATCCTCTGGGACAAGGCAAAAGCCCGGTAAATGTGGGGAGTGACCACTGCACTTTTGTACATTCCTAGGATACATATGGTGCAACTGTTTTGCTTCTGACTTAATACACGTCTGGCTTGACGCATACTGTATACTCCACTGCTATTTCCACAGCATGCACAAAAATATGTCCACACCACACTAGGTAGCACTGTTTATACCATTTAGAAGGTGTGTATTCAGAAGCAAGGCAGTGAATGGTAAAGTAATCTTTTTATATAAAACTAGTTGAAGAGCCCATTACACAGGCCACAGTGCCAATGCCAGCCGGTCGCGGGGCAGTCATGCACAGTAGATACTGCCCGCACCGCGGCTGATACACAGCTGGATGCTCCTTCGGAGAGTCCCACTCTGCATCAGCCTCGTCACGGGCAGTCTCTACTGCGCATGACTGCAGCACGCACAACAGTTTCTACTGTGAATGACTGTGTTGTTACAAACTTTCTAGCAAATTATTATACAGGATAAGACAAAATCCACATTGTGTAATACAGTACTGGGACATCACAAAACAAGGATGATTTCAGTAATAAGTTAACTCGGTGCATGAAATAATTGCAGTTCATAGCAAGTAAGCTAAGATGGGGTTATTATTAATACGTTTTTGTTGTCCTATAAACAAAGACCAAAGAGGGTACGTAAAGCATTGCTTTCCAAAGCATTGTGCACCCCTCTGGTCCTCAAGGGGTTAATATAGTTATTTTACTCTTCCTTTGATACCTGAAATAAATTCCTACTTTGGCCAGGATTCATCAAGGTGCGAATGGCTTAATGCGCAAGAAAATTAACCATTAGCCAATTCAGCAACTTGCAGATTGTATCTGGTCATTGCTTATTCATCAATAAATGATGGGCAGATAGATCCACCAGTCTGATAGCTGGCGGATCCCATTATACTGTATGGTGAGAACCCACGCATATACATTTTTGCTTATGCGTATGTGTGGGTTTTTTCATCTGACTGGCCTATTTACTCAATTTTCCAAATACGACAGATTATTGATGAATACCAGAAGGTATCGAAGTGCTGGAAAAGAGCAGCGTATTTGATACACTGTTTTTCCCACAATTTGATGAATCCTGGCCTTAATGCTTAGTAAAATCTATAAATATACCATCATCAAAACATTTCAAGAGATGCATAAAAATATGCAATTATTTATTTGCAACTATAGTATTTCAGCACTAAGTAAATACTGAATTGTGGCTCTCCAACCACATCTAATAACTAAAATATAAATGAAAAAGTACAGTGAGTTGAGTTCTGCATAGTGTAGACACAGATTAATACTTATTTAGATGCATAGCAGTGTAGGTTAATGAAAATAAGTGGTAGTATTGTTCATCATTCTGACTATTTCTCATAGGGATGTATTCTTAATAATGTGCATACAATTCAGATTAGACCGGTGTGTATGGATAACGTAAGAACTATGAGATTTATGTATAAAAGCAAAGTGATGCCATTGTGGGGCATTTCAACTGCACCATAGAGAGAAATTAACATTTCCAGATAAATGGGGCTTTTAACCCTTTGAAAGTTAGAGGTCTCCATTGCTTCTCGATGCATTGGAGACATCTCAAGAATTTAAGGGGTTAAAGCCCCATATCAAGTTATTAGAATTTAAATTTCTCCCCTATGGTGTAGTTGGGTTGGCCCAGAATTACACTACCTTGCTTTTATGTATATGACCCAGTATGGGGGGGGGGTGTATAAACACCATTCTTACTGATAGTGACTGGCCATATATATAAATAAGTAATGCCATATCTATTTCTATATATCTATGTATAATTCCATAACAAAACAGAGTTTTATTAAGATGCTATTCCAACATGCCAATCTTTTTCAGTCCAAACAAGGACTTTCAAAATGGAGGATTATTAAGATGTTATTCCAACATACCAAATGTTTTCTGTCCAAACGACCTTCATTACCCTGATGAAGGTCCTTGTTTGGACCAAAAATGTTTGGCATGTTGGAATAGCATCTTAATAAAACTCCATTTTGCTTCTATCAACTGTTTGCTGTGAGCACTGTCCCAGAGCTTTGGTGAAATACACCAGATTATTTCTTCTTGGGGATGAGCACCAATCTTTGTAATATTTATTTGTTGCTTTAGTATATATTTACTTTGCCTTGATATAATTTTACACTCCAGTTTTATACATCCCCCAGTTTTCCTACTTCATTATCATACTGTTTTACTCCTTAGCAGTATATACATTCCCTAAACTCTAATCCTATCTATAAATTAGCACTTCAGTGTCAGATGATTTACTGCAATGTAATGTGGACCCCATTAGTGTTCATCCCCTATTTTCAACCCCTAATGCTAAAATCTGACACAAAAGCAAGTAACCATAAAACACCCCAATCTGAAACCAAACTCTAAAACCTAACACTCATGGCTCTAAAACCTAATAACCTGAGCTATAAACCCTAACAACTAACCCTAAAACACACATTATACCTGTTAGCTTGCACTGAATGCAAATAATGAAGATGCTTTAGGTGTTCACAGAAAGTGCTGTAGATTGCATGCTTCATCAGTTAATTCATTAACTAGTATTTCATCACTATGTATTTTAGGCAGCACTGTGTGTGATGTAACTATGTTGTAACAATGGTATCCCCAGAAGAAGCAGAAAGAGGTCTGCGAAAGCACTTGGTACACTGTTTCACAGTCTTTCTCCACGCCCCCTGTGAAGTGTCCTCCACCACGCCCCTTCTCGCTTGTTGCAGCTCCCCGGCGTCTTAGCCGCATCCACCACGAGACAAGTCTAACCCGACTGTTGCGGATCTTTACCATCACCGCATTGTACGATCTATCGGTGGGTGAGACTGTCATTTAAGGCACTGGTGACGTTATATACTTAGAAACACCATCATACCATCCAGGAGAGATGACTTATCCCTCAAGGACCAGGGTGTACCCAAAGGAGTTGGCAGGAGAGGGACCGTGTGATATGCATAAAGCCCAAGAAGGGCAATTGTGAGTGCAAATTTGTTACTGTTTTTAATATTTACTTTTTATTAAACTACTACACTTAGATTGGCTCTTTCTTCTTGTTTCTTGAGCTGTTCTGTGAGTTGTTACAGATCCAACTATGTTGAATTGTTTTACTTTTGTTTAGTTTTTTGGTGTTGGATCTAAATTATCATTCATTTTATGAACAATCTTGACAATTGTGTCCATGGGAGTCTATTTAATAAAATATTGCTATAAAAACATACAATCATTGTGCTTAATATATTAAGTTATAGCACTACTACATAAAAAAACAAGAACTTTTACAGTTGTTTCCCCCATTAGAAACTACTACTTCATTATTGTAATTAGTTGTTTTTAAGCAGCCATGCTGGTCTATTATGACCAAGCATACTGAAATAGGACCACCACCATGGCTTTTCTCTGTCTGGTGAAGGCTCTCCATCTTCACTTGGTTCTTGTGGTCCATGATGGGCATGGGGGTCAAAAGCATCTAACGGGTCAAATCGATCATAAATGTCTTCTGGAACAAGTTTCCGATGTTTAATTTCAACACGTTGTAATACAAAGTCCACACGACCTGGTTTTCTCATTTTAGCAGGCAAAGTAATTTTTTTAGTGACCTTGGAGTATCCAAAAGCCTCAGCAGAAACAATGTGTACTCCGGGAATCAGAAGCCTCCAGTAGTCTCCATCTTCACCTGCAGCACAAACACAGGTACATTTATTAGTTACAAGGAAAGAATACTGACACTCAGAGATGTTATTTATATAAACTACAGATTGGAAGGCTGCTATGTGTATTCAGTGGTTATGGAGACCAAAGTGCTGCTGCTTCCCTCTCTTGTTCAACATTAAATAATTTATAAACTAAAATGTAACCTGTGATGACCCTTTGGGATTTAAATATAAGGAAAGTAGAATTGGGGTAAACCAACTACACCAGAGGGGACAAATAATTGACCCCTTTGATTTAAAGGGATAGTAATGTTTCATAATAAAAGAAGCTCTAATTAATCATCATAGTATTTGGACTTTGTATAGTGTTATTTCAATTCTGTCAGAGTTGTAGTTCAAGAGTAATTCAATGACAAAGTATCCCCCTCCGCCCCTTTTACTGATGTAACACTGCTCAGCCAGAGCAGAAGGGAGGTGTCCAGGTAGATTGCAGACAGGGACAATCTTCAATTAAGATAAGGAAAAAGCCTGAAAAAATTGTCAAGGGGGGCAGGGCCTTCATTGTTCTCATAGGAAGAAGATTGTCCCCTGCTGTTATCTGTCTGCTCTAGCAACCAGATTCCACATCTGAGAAGAGATGGCTTACACTAGGTAAAAGGGGCGGGAGGGGACACTTTGCTTGTGAATATCTCTCAAACCATAAAGGTTTGAGAGATAAGACTTATATTGTTCTTCATGTTTTTTAATGCCTACAAAATAAAATAAAGATAAAACAAAGTATTACTATCCCTTTAAAGGGGCTTAGAACGCCTTTAACTGTTTGAGTGGCAGAGCAAGGCATTGCTTACCTCTCTGTCACTCAAAAGTTTAACGCTGGAAAGGTTTACAATGCATTGCAACATGATTTTTTATTGCTGGACTTCAGGACCTCATGTTTTTGCTGCAAATTCTTTTTAATGAAACACCTCTCAGTAGTGGGGGTACCCTTGTTTTACTCAGGAAGCTAAACCTTGCAATATCAATTTTACTATTGGATGCCATAGTGAACAGTACAGATATCTGAGGATCTCACTGGTCATAACTTGTTAGTTACGCTGTAATTATATGATGAATTTTACCCCGTCAGCCCCTTTTCCCGTTCGGAAGCCTCCTCTCCTCAGATCTGAAAAATGTTCCTGGGACTGGACAGATCACAATGAGGGAGAATCTTACCTCTATTAGCACAAGGAAAACCCTGCACTTCTTGACAAGGAGGGTAGGTTTTAGATTTTGATAGAACGATGTGGCACTTTATGCTAATTCCACATACAGTATGATTATTAGTTCTGTTTAAGGCAAAATGTGTCTGTAGCTGCACTGTCTTTCTCTGACTGTGCTATTTGAAATGCCCTCGGTATGTGGGCTATGCCGCGTTTCATTTATACCACAGCATGTGATAATATTGGCCCAGCACAGGAACTACTTAACATAAATCAACTAAAGATGAATGGAGATGGTGTACAGTACTGGAGACACCTTCTCCAGAAGGATATAGATACTCTAGAGAAAATTCAGAGAAGGGCTACTAAAATGGTGACTGGTTTACAGGAAAATAAATATCAGGACAGACCAAAGGATCTGACCATGTATAGCTTGGAGGTGAGAGGAGAGAGAGGGGATATGAAAGAAATGAAGGGATTCAAGAAAGTGCAGGATGGAAGTACATTTCAAATGAGTGAAAATGTTAGGACAAGAGGCCATAGTCTAAAACTAGAGGGACACGGGTTTAAATGTAATGTAAGAAAGTTTTACTTCACTGAGCGGGTAGTTGATAAGTGGAACAGCCTACCAGTAGAAGTGGCAGAAGTTAATACAGTGACAGAATGTAAGCATGCATGGGATAGGCATAAGGCTATCCTTAACGTAAGAAAAGACCAAGGACAAAAAAAGGTTTGAGGTTTTTTACTGTAGGAAAATGGGCAGACTGGATGGGCCGAACGGTTCTTATCTTCCGCCAAGTTCTATGTTTCTCCAACTCAATATATATTACTAGCAAATGGCTATTACAACATATAGGCAGTTTTTAATTATCTTTAAACTTAACCAATGTATCTTAGGAGGATGGGTCCACTTTCCCCCTTTAAATGGCAGGGGGGTACGCAACACATTGCAAAGGAATGAGTTGCACACCCTCCAGGCATCTGCAGTAGAAGCATGACTTGAAGTCATGAGTCCTAATCCTGCAGAATGTTGTGCATACCACAAGGCCATCAGTGACATAGCTGATCTGCAGTACACAAAGGTTCAAATGCTAAAATATTTGTTACAAACATTTTTTGAATTTTCATAATTTTTTAACATAATTATTTGAAACAGAGTGTACACAGAAATTATGCAATAAGGAGAAAATGAATACTTTCATTGCTTTGCAGTTTGTTGCTTGTGTACCCCTCTGACATGCAAAGGTTTAATAGGTACAAATTATATTTAAAAAAAAAATTTAACTTCAAAAATTGGGAATGTGGTGAATTCTTTTCAAAACAAATATTCCTAAATGCCAAAAAAGCTTTTTAAAGGGATAGTAATGTTTCACAAAACAGCAGCTCCAATTAATCTTCATAGTATTTGGGCCATGGAGAGTGTTATTTCAGTACTGTCAGAGTTGTAGTTCAAGATTAATTGAATGATAAAGTATGCCCCTCCCACCCCTTTTACCTAGTGTAAGTCACCTCCCCTCAGATGTGGAATCTGGTCTCTTGACAGCTCGCAGCAAGGGACAATCTTCTTACTGTGAGTATAAGGAAAACCCTGTCCCCCTTGACAGATTGTCCCTCTCTGCCATCCATCCGTACAGTCTTCCTGCTCTGAGGTGTGTAGTGTTACATCAGTAAAAGGGCGGGAGGGGATACTTTATCATTCAATTACTCTTGAACTACAACTCTGACAGAATTGAAATAACACTCTCTACGGCCCAAATACTATGAAGATTAATTGGAGCTGATTTTATTGTGAATCATTTCTATCCCTTTAAATCAGACACTCTTGAGGCTATTCTCTACTGCAGGGTATTTAGCATTACTACCTGTGGTTATGTCATGCCGAATTCCTTTCACTGAGATCCTTGCTTTTTTAATTGGATTTCCATGTTCGTCTTTTACTATACCTTTGATTCCACGATGGACCTGAAAATAATAAAAAAAAATTTTGAGGGAGCTTTATCTGATTTTGGGGAGTAAACAAAATATCACATCCTGTTATATTAATGTCTTTTAAGATCCTAAAATGTTTTCAGAAAATGTGTTATTACGATACAATAAAGAGTAAAGGCAAAAACACAGATCAGACACAACACCACTTGTTACATGCTACTTACAAATGAGGACTGAAGGACTTGAGCACATTCAGTGAATAAAAAAAAAAAAAAAAAAAAAAAAAAAAAAAATATATATATATATATATATATATATATATATATATATATAAATTGAATGCATACTACAGAACGTCAACACCAAACAGTGAAGGGAGTGTATGAAACAAGAGAGCGGACACTATTTGGCGGTATTTAAACACCTTAAATTAACTTTTTAGCCTATGTGCAGGTATAGATGAAATTGTGCAGAATAGTTCATACTGGAGAACAACTCCTCCAGTGTATACCATATAGTGCATTTACAATAGCCCTGTAGTTATAAAATAAAATATTAAAAAGTACCTGTGCCTAGTTTCTGTGCCCAGTTTGCACATACCCTGCTCCTGGTCTCAGATGAATGGCACATCCAGAAACACACAAATTCCAAACTCCTTTGTGCACACAGTGCAAAATGGGTATTTTGATGCATAAAGCATTTTTCTTGCGTATGATAAGCAGATGCAGGGCTGCCTTATAAACTAGAAATGGGTCTCTATGTGAAAACAGCTGTAGCACCATGTTTCTTACATCTTCCAGTAAAATTATGTCACTGTCCTTTGCCCCTTGTTAGTACATACCGTGAAACAAGAAGCAGAGTACAGAAGGCAATTTTTAAGTGTAAGTAGCTTAGTAAATTGGCCATAGACAGGTCTTATTTTGACCACTGAGTAGATCCACCTATTGTGTTTTTCATATCTAAATCTTTATTTCCTGGATAGATGCTATAGATATTACTTGTATAAATTGTGGGACAAGTTATGGGCTGTATTTTTACATATACATTTAATAATGATGTTGACATTTATGAATACATATATAATATGACAATAGCTTACAAACAGAACACACAAGTTATAATTTCCTGGGAACTCTGATAATAGTTTCCATTTATTTAGATGACCCTTGTAGTACAGTACAGGAAGAAATCATTGGCTACCAGAGCCACACAAGTATATGTTCCTGGTACAATAGCACTTCCAGTAAGATATTTGGTTTGATTATTTTTGATCAGGAAAGGACACAAAGATTTGAAAAAGTTATTCTCATATTAACCCTTTGAGTTCCAGTGGGGTACGCAACACATTGCTCTGCAATGCGTTTCTTACCCGTATGGCACTCAAAGGTTTAAAGATCCTACTTTAAAACTAGTAGCTGGATAACATATTATTTGATTTCTTAATCTGAAGTCTTTCTTTTGCGGAATGATAGCAGCTAAAGATATCTAATAAACTTGACACTGACCCTCAGAGAACTGCTGTACTATGACTCTCGGCCACCAACGTACCAGAGTACAGAAAGGGTATTGTGCTTTTTCTAATGAGCCAATGGAATACTGAAATGTAAGAAATGATGAGTACTACAAAACTCAAGTGTTTACTGACACATTTGTCCATATTAATGTGTGCTCTTAAATATATTAACAGCTTACATTTAACAATTTCAGTGCCAAAAGGGTGATCAACGAATGCATTGCAAAGCAATGTGTTGGGCACCACTGTGACAGGCAAAGGGTTATGCATTAATGCCCTTTTACTCCCCTGAGTAACAGATGCATTGATCATTCTTCTGGTCAATAAGGGCTTAAAATATACATACATCTATTATTGTGTTTTATAAATTTAAACTTAAAGGAGGAGTAAACTTTTTTTTAATGAAAAAATATATATATATTGTAGTATGTATGCTGTTGAATAAAATATAAGTACTCCCACTGCTGAGAGATGCATATTTCTGGAGTGATTACTATTTAAATCTGTGCTTTTTTACATTAGCAGTGCCCTCTAGTGATCAAATTCCAATTTGTTATTCTGTTACATTCTAATGTAGAGGAAAGTCATTGACTTACAGTTCTCCATAGAATGTAATAGAAGCTGCCTGTCACTTCCTGTCTGTTAGAACTATCAAAAAGTAAACACAGTACATTTACTTACTGATTATTTGAACTGTTATATCATTTGAATAAAACAATTCACAGCAGTGGGAGTGACCTTGTTTTAACATATAGATTTTCTTAAAAAAAGTTTACTGCTTCTTTAAAAAGACATACTAAGTGTAGTGCCACACAGCAAGCATACGTTTTAAGTGAAAAATTACATGAATATAATTGGAACATTTTGTCTAGTAAATGCAAGCTTAATTTCCATCAACATGCTTCATTTCACTTTAGCAGTTTATTTTATCAATTTATAAATTGCCATCTCAAACACTTTATTTAACTACTATACTTTTCTAAACAACATTTTATAAGGATGTAAAATAATTATATCAAACTGTTCCATCCAACTTCATCATAATGGAGCAAATATATTTCTCTCTTCTCAATAAGTGGATCTGCTATGTATCATCATATAAAAAGTCTCAATTGGCCTTGGCAAATTTTATCATAATCTAAAGTAATTCACTAAACTTTATCTATATGTTATATCAGTGTTCTGTATTTGCTCAATAACATAAAAAGGCTAGACTTTGCAGTGTCTCCATTTTTCAAATCTTTAATCTTGAAAGCTTAATGTGTAATGTGTATGGATTTTATTCTGCCTTGTTGCACTCAGTAAGAACTATTTTCACCAGAGAGCTGTAAAATGAAATGATCATGGTGGTCTGAACTGCAGTACTTATGTTCCAATAAAACTTACCACAAGAAACATTAATGTTCTTAAAAGAGAACCTTTAATACTCAAGTGAATCAGCCAACAACATTAATATCTTCACTGTTAGTTAAAGAAAAGTGAAAACATAAAGTCCAAACTCACAACTATTGACTTAAAATAAGAATTCAGAATATTGTTGCCTAAATGTTCCCCAACAAAGGCAGTTGGTTTAGGATAAAACTTTGAGCTGAGGTAAAACTACAATACATTTTCTACAGATTTTTGAGATGCTGTATAAGCTGTTAATTACTTACAAATATCTCCTGATTTAACAACTAGTTTATTTAGTTAAGAAACATGAAACAGATCTCTTTGTTCATATCATTATGAAAATGTCCTCAGTTAAAGAGAAGGAAACCTTGCTGACTTTTAAAAGCAAATCACACTCTGCATTTTTTTTTTGCCAAACCAGAATATTATTTTAATTGAATGTTCTTAAATGTTCAAGGAGATAGAGGTTAAAGGTTTTCCTCAGTAGGGCAATATTAGTAGAACCTTTTACTGGCAGATAATTGAGTGGATGTATGAATCAGCAAGCTCAGATCCACAAGAATTAGCCTCCATAGTGAGTGGCTGCACTTCAGGGTATGTACTACAGCATTTGATCACTGTAGTGCATAATGGTGCACACAATAATGTCAGGAAACCGTTTCCTCTGCACCTTATTAAATACACTAGTGTAAAAGCCCGTGTACGCGGGCCAAGGTCCGGGTGATGTTAAGCCTTTGAGTGCCAGGGGGTATGAAATGCATTGGTTTGCAATGTGTTGCATACCCCTATGGCACTCAAAGGGTTAAGAGGCTGATCCTGCTCTGCATCCTGCCGCCAACGCAGTCATGCACTGTAGAGACTGCCCGAAAGCACAGAATGCTCCCAGCACAGAACTCCCAGCATTCCGTGCTCCCAGCATTCTTATACCTCCCAGCATTCTGTGCATTCAGGCAGTCTCTACTGAGCATGAAGGCTTATGACAAACATCCTAGCGAATTATTATATACGATGATGCTAACAAGACATAGACAAACCCTCAAAGACTGTACTGTTGTACTCACCCATGGCACAAGAAATGTTAAGGGGAGAATTTTGGCATAAGTATCTTAGTAAATTGTTGTTAGGCAGGTGTTGGGCTATAAAATCAAATCCAATGCCTGCTTTGTACAATCCCCCAAGATGTGTTAAATACATTTTAACATTTTTAAACCTAATTAAATTCCCCTGACCCTTAGGCCTGTTTTAACAACTGGATAAAGTGGGCAACTACTCTGGGGATATTGAACTGAGCCCCAATCAGAAATGCTGATTCTCATACATCACAGTATGGAAAATTCTGTAACTTCCTCTGCCCTGTGATCTGGGGCACACAATACAGTTTGCTCAATGTGAAAATTCAGCATTATATGCAGAAACTCATTATTTTCCTCTGCTTTAACATATATGTAACCACTTAGCATTGTGCCAACCCAGGTATGATATAAACAATCTTTGAAGGTAATGTAAGTTCAAAACTATTGTTATTACAAACTTGAGTTGTCATAGCATTCTTCAAGCACTGAAATATTCTGCAACAAAGAATAATTACTGAGCAACAGATAAGGAATATTGTGACGTATAGACAGAGATATTGACAAAAGCCCTTACAATCAATCAAAATACAAGGTATGTGTTGGAGGCTATATTAGGTAATGTGGCTGAACCCCATATCAGGCTGGAATCCACCTTCCTTATGAAAATAATGAATTGATTCTAAAAATTTGGATAATGGATTTAGTCATGGGACAGTGGGGCAAGATTTGTGCTGACCCTTTCAGGAACACACACAGTTATCATTCATGCTGTGGCACAGATCCCAACTTTTATGCACAACTCTAGAGGCTAAAACACAGCCATAGTCCTGCAATTTTCTCCACTGGGATCTGGGGTCAATCAATCTACAGCTAGGACACAACTCCAAGAGCTATGAATCAGCCAGTTCTGGGAGCCACCAGCTTTCGATGCCTTTAAGGTGAACAATACACATATTAAGTAGTGGAAGGCATAGTGGATATGGTGCCTGGACATAACCACCACTGCAACTGGCTCCCAATCACTCTGTGTAAATATATAGGTATTGACATGCCACAGGCAATTTTAAAAAGTTACCGAGCATTGTACAATAGGGCTGACTTATGTTTCAAAACAAAACATGCTATGAATGGGGTTAACATTTTACATAGTAACATAGTAAATTAGGTTCAACCATTGTCTCATAACCCAGAAAAATTAGAAATTATATAAGCCTTCCTGCTACAAAATGAGTATTCACATATTTACTGGAAATGAGCGTTCTACTTACTAATACACAGTATAAGACCATATGTGCCATATAGAAAGAAATGCATCAAAAATAATGTATACATTATTTTGGCCATTACCACATCCTTGGACAAAGAATTACCTATCAGACCTTACTGTAAAAAAATGCTTCCTCTGTTTCCCTAGTTATTTGATCAGGCCTTGGAATGAGAAGCTCACTAGAGAGATCCTAGAGATCTCATATACTTGTACATTGTAACCAGATCTCCTCTTAGTTGTCTTTTCTCTAGAGTAAATACACCAAGTTTGTCTAGCTGTTCCTCATACATCAAGTCCTCCATTCATTAAATTAATGTTGTTGCGCTTCTTGTTACTCCTCATTGTACTATCTCCAGTTCTAGAATATTTTTCAGAACTGGTGGCCAAAACACAATACACTTTTCCACATTAAACTTCATATTCTATTTCTTTACCCAATCTGCCATTTTATGTAAATTCCTCTATACAAAACAATCATCCTGTTCTGAATTTATTACCTAATTCTGTGTCATCTGCAAATATTGAAGTGTTGCTTTCTATATCTATTTATCACTGTGTCCAAGTTTGTAGTTTACAAGGATTCCCAGGTCTTTCTCTAGCAACGGGTCTCCTAAGATGATCCCAAGTTCATAAGCATCATTGGGATTTTTTCTTCCCAAATGCATAACTTTACACTTTTCCACAGTAAATTTCTTATTCCATTTATTTGCCTAATCTGCTATTTTATGTAAATTCCACTATGCAGAACAAGCATCCTGTTCTGAATTTATTACCCTACCTAATTATGTGTCATCTGCAAATATTTAAATGTTGCTTTCTATATCTATTTCCAGGTAATTGATAAACATGTTAAAAAGCAGTGGACCACATACTAAACCCTGAGGTACTCCACTCGCAACTTTAACTGTATTGGATGTTCCATATGCTTCACCGTTTTCTATCCAGTTGCAAATGTTATCTCCAACCCCCATTTCTTTATTTTATTCCATAGCCTCCTGTGTGGCAATATCAAATGCTTTGAAACATCTAGATATACTACATCTACTGCTTTACCAATATCTAGGTTTCTACTTACTTCTTCATAGAAGCTCAAAAGATTTGTTTTGGGAAGATCTGTTCCTCATAAAACCATGTTGATTCCTGCTAATAATCTTAATTTCTGTTGCGTAATCTTGAATATAATACCTTATTATCACTTCTAGTAGTTTTCCCACTACAGAGGTCAAACACACAGGTCTATAATTCAAATATTCTGTTTTAGTTCCCTTCTTAAATAAAGGCACTACATTAGCTTTACATCAATCCTGTGGCACTGAGCCTGTGGTGAGAGAGTCTTTAAAGAGTAACGAGTTCCCAAAGAACCCTTGGATATATACCATTAGGACAAGGTGCTTTGTCAGTCTTAATTATGCCCAGTCTAACCATGACCTGTTCTGATAATGTTATAGTTTTATTTGTTACTTGCTGAGGTTCTTCTAATATTTCTTGTTCCCTTGTACGTACAGATGCAAAAAAAGTGTTTAGAGCATCAGCCTTTTCCTCGCCCATCTCATTTTTGAAAGATGCAATGCACTCGCTCTTAAATTTTTTGCTATATACATATTTTTTTGGATTAGTCTTGCTCTCTTGCAATATGAGTTTCATTATCTATTTTTGCTAACGTAAATGCCTTTTTGCAATCTTTGTTGCACACTCTGTATTCCAATAAAGAATTGTCTGTCCCTTCAGACTTAAATAGTTTAAATGCCTTTTTTATCATTTATGTCTTTACAATTGCATTTAACCATCTACTTCTTTTGCATTTGTTCACCAATGGTATGTACTGTTGAATACATTTCTGCAACCTAAATTAAATTCTGACCATTTTCCCTCAGTAATTTTTCCTTTAAATAAATTATCCCAGTCAATGTGTTGCATTGATGCCATTAACAATTTGATGTTACCTTTTTAAAAATTAAGAATTTTGGTTGAACCTTTACAGTTTTGCTTTGCCAAACTGATCTCATGTGTAACCATGATGTGATCACTGTGTCCCATATAGTCACTTAGTTTAATACTGGACACCATGGCTATATTAGTTGTGATTACTATGTCCAATATATTGTTGTTTCTTCTCTGGCATGTGGCATGTAGCTATCTCTAAGCATGCTTACAAACCTACTTCTCTCAGCACTCTAACAGGTTTCATCTCTACACTTTATATCTGGATAGTTAAAATCTACCATAATTATAATATGCCCAAGATGCTCAGCTTTTCTAATTTGCAATAACAGTTGGGCCTCAACATTCTCATCAATATTAGGTGGTTTGTAGTATATATATATATATATATATATATATATATATATACACCACATAGTCCCCCATATCATTTATTTCAGTGTGAAATATAGAAATATATCCTTGTTTAAGAGCTCATTCACCCTTGTGAAGTTAGCTCTGCATTTTGAATACTGTGCTAATCCCAAGTACTGTGAATGTAAACTTCCCATCAATGGACAACCAATATGGTGGCCCATCAGTCACTCCTTTGCAGCTGTAATCAAGTTGCAAGTGTGAATGCAGACAAACATAGTCTAATATACATGAGTACACAGGGAAATATTATATAAAATTAGAGTGATTAGGATATATTTATGCATAAGTCCTAATATCTAGCATTGTCACAGCACTGAAATGAATGGGATACACCAGCCATGTTGGCCAAAGTTCCCATATTTCATAATTCACTGGTTCTCTACCTATTTGCTCTGCAGATCAGATAAATATGAACAGCTGAGTCATATCAGCACTTTACATGACACTAGACCCAATAAACGCTGAACCCAGTAGGGAAAGTGCCAAAACCCCCCAAAAGATGCTAAACCAGCAACAAAAGGGTTAAGTTACCACAGAAACTTGCTCCAAAACACCCAACAGACATACAGATAGACCCAATGAGTGCAGGAGTGTGCAATAGGAACTCCAAAGGAAAACCTCTGTGAGGAAGGGCACTGTGGGACATGTGGACCTGCAGCACTCAAAGGGTTGTTCACCTTTCCTGCAGATCTTCTTTCTACAGATCACCATGTATTAAGAAGAAGCCTCAGTGGGCAACTCATGGGGAAAGAACTTGAACCCAAGATTTTCCCTCCAGGGCTTAAGGTCCACAAAAGCACCTGGATACTGAGCTAGCCACATCTAAGGGCATTGTCAGTTATGGTAATCCGCCTAATGGTGGTATTCATTTTCTAACAGAAAAATAAAAAAAAATAGCTAAAACTATAGCAGATCTGTTCTCTTGCCTGTATCTTCATCCAAGGAACAAATCTTACTGGAGCTGATTGGCTAGCTGCAGCCAAGGAGGGAATGTAGGATCCGCCCCCTGCATTCACTTCTAGAATTGTTCCTGCCTACTTAAAGGGGCAGATCGCCTACCCCAAAGTTACCAGTAACCTGTATTGGACGACAGAGAAAGTTGACAGGTCTATATAATCTGGACATGAAAAGTATTAACCCTTTGGTGAAGGTATACAGTGCATAGGGGTTCCTGGAGCTTATGGCAAAATCTTAGTGAGTAGGCTTCGTAGAATAACATAGGAACTGGAGAAATAATATCACTGGAGAAGTCATCTCCACTTTATCACCTGTTTATCATGCTGTAGTGAATCTCACCCATAGTGCTGTAATGCATTGGATACCTCCATGGCACTCAGACAGGCAATATGGCAAATCCCCCTCTAAGATTTTTTTTTTTTTTAAATTGAGTGTTGTCTATTTTATGTCCTTTGTCTTTCTATACTTAAGTTATTAGGCTTTTTGTTTTGGCAGTGCAAGTATATATTTGATACACAGAACATACTTCTACGGCATTCAGCTTCAGCTAATCTTAATATGTATTCATGGGGGAACTGTAAATTATCTCACAAACAGCAACATTTTACTCAACATCAACAATGATCTATTTGCCATGTGCTTTGCAGATTTTCACAAACACTGCCCCAGGAGTAAAAACTCAAGTTAAAATAATACGGAACATCACTTAACCTTTAACACCCTAAAACAAGATTTATAATAGATATAACATCCTTAGTAGCAGCTAATAGTTACAGAATTAAATATGGGTGGTGGATCGGGGACAATGGTCAGTCATAATCAGAAAACCTCAAACCATGTCTAGACTGTGTGGAAGCAGCGATAGAAATGAAAAGCATTACACGGAGATGTAAGCCGATCCAAGGACGTTTCTGCTTGCAATTAAACCTTAGTGAGGTGTTTATATACCAGTTTTATTCTAGCATTAAAACTGTAATAACATAGAGTACTAATATCATTCTAACTTCACCAATCAACTCCCCCTGCCTCTGTCCTAGTAGCTGTTTGTGAGCTGATAGCAAACACTGAGGATGGTGTTCTAATAAGAATAAGACCAACTGCACTGTAGAGTGCAAATAGCATTTCTTGTTGACTCAGTCCTTTGAGTTGGCATTCAAAGGGTTCAATGGAGCTTTTAAGCCCTTGACTTCTAAAGAGGTCTCTGATGCATTGTTAAAGGAGCAGTAAACTTTTTTTTTATGAAAACACATATATTATAGAGCATTTCCTGCTGAATAAAACTGCTGTCAGATGGTTTATTCAAAAATTATAGCAGTTTAAATAATCAGGAAGTGAATTTACTGTATTTACTTCCTGATAGATCTAACTGACAGGAAGTGACAGGCAGTTTCTATCACATTCTATGGAGAACTTTATGTCTGACTTTCCTCTCCATTAGAATCTAACAGGACATTTAATTAGAATTCGACCACTAGAGGGCACTGCAAATGTAAAAAAAACATGGGTTTAAACTGTAATAACTCTGGAAATATAAATCTCGGCAGTGGGAGTAACCTTATTTATCCCTACTATATTCTTTTCATTAAAAAAGTTTACTGCTCCTTTAAGTACTGAGTTGAAGACCACTCTAACATTCAAGAGGTTAAAATGACCATTTAAATGGGAATTTGAGGAGATTTTAATTGTTCCAATTCATCTTAGAAAATCAACTTCATTATAGAACAAGGCAACAACAAGTAATCACTTTTGTTTCTGTATTACATTGCATGCGATACATGTTATTAGTGGTTTTACAGCAAACATTTCTATTGAAATATATAGGGGATTTGTAGATAAAACCAGTGATAAAGTTATCATTTATAATGAAATCCATCCATAATATAGTAAAATAAATATACAAGTGAAGTAAAACAAGCAAACAAATAAATAAAAATGTACAAACGGGGTTTTTTCCTCCTGAGGAAAATCAAGGGTACTCCCTCTGCTGGACAGAGTTGTATTAAGTTTAATAGGGCCCTAGGCAGGGAATCAGTTTGGCTCCCTCTCATCCCTACAGATCACTCATAAGCAAGCGTATGCCGTGGCTGGGCCCTTGACACACACAAAGGCCACAGCAGGGCCTCCTGTATTACCACAGGCCGGCTGTAGTGAAAAATGGTCCATGCTACTTACTTACTACTAGTGTTGAGCGAGCATGCTCGGCCGATGCTCGGATCGGCTCGAGCATCGCTCTGCTCGGCACATGGCGGTACTCGTACGAGTACCGCATGTGTTCGCCCGCCATGTTCGGGTCTCCTCCCCGCACGTTTTGCAGCTGCTGCGCAGCCAATAAACGTGCAGGGAGGCTCTGACATCGGTGTAATGCCAGCAGCCATGTTGGCTGCTGGCATTACACTGATTGGCTGGCCAGAACCCGTGGTCGGGTGCTGTATAGCACCTGACCATCGAGTTCGGCTCAGTCTGAGCCAGGGAGAGCTGAGGATAGGAAGGGAAAGGCAGTGTAGGGAGGAAAAAAAACAAAAATTGTGAAAAAAAAGAACCAAAAGTCCTTTTTAGGACTACTGTGTGTGGGGGCAGCAGGTTATTTTGTGTGGGGGGAAAAAAACAAAAAAAAAAAAAAAAAAAATATTCTGTTTAGTGTGAAAAGTTGCAGATTAGAGCACATTCTGTTTAGTGTGCACAGTTGCAGATTAGAGCACATTCTGTTTAGTGTGCAAAGTTGCAGATTAGAGCACATTCTGTTTAGTGTGCAAAGTTGCAGATTAGAGCACATTCTGTTTAGTGTGCAAAGTTGCAGATTAGAGCACATTCTGTTAAGTCTTCAAACTAAAATATCAAAGTCACATATTCCATTCAGTGTGCGTCGCCGCAGTTTAGCAGCACATTCTGTGTACTGTGCAGAGTTGCAGAATAGGAAGAAATACTGTTAAGTCTTCAAACTAAAATATCAAAGTCACATATTCCATTCAGTGTGCTTCGCCGCAGTTTAGCAGCACATTCTGTGTACTGTGCAGAGTTGCAGAATAGGAAGAAATACTGTTAAGTCTTCAAACTAAAATATCAAAGTCACATATTCCATTCAGTGTGCTACGCCGCAGTTTAGCAGCACATTCTGTGTACTGTGCAGAGTTGCAGAATAGGAAGAAATACTGTTAAGTCTTCAAACTAAAATATCAAAGTCACATATTCCATTCAGTGTGCTTCGCCGCAGTTCAGCAGCACATTCTGTGTAGTGTGCAGAGTTGCAGAATAGTAAGAAATACTGTTAAGTTTTCAAACTCAAATATTAAAGTCACATATTCCATTCAGTGTGTTTCACCGCCGTTTAGCAGCCTATTCTGTGTACTCTGCACAGTTGCAGAATAGTAAGAAATACTGTTAAGTTTTCAAACTCAAATATTAAAGTCACATATTCCATTCAGTGTGTTTCACCGCCGTTTAGCAGCCTATTCTGTGTACTCTGCACAGTTGCAGAATAGTAAGAAATAGTGTTAAGTTTTCAAACTCAAATATTAAAGTCACATTTTCCATTCAGTGTGTGTCACCGCCGTTTAGCAGCCTATTCTGTGTACTCTGCAGAGTTGCAGAATAGTAAGAAATACTGTTAAGTTTTCAAACTCAAATATTAAAGTCACATATTCCATTCAGTGTGTGTCACCGCCGTTTAGCAGCCTATTCTGTGTACTCTGCACAGTTGCAGAATAGTAAGAAATACTGTTAAGTTTTCAAACTCAAATATTAAAGTCACATATTCCATTCAGTGTGTGTCACCGCCGTTTAGCAGCCTATTCTGTGTACTCTGCACAGTTGCAGAATAGTAAGAAATACTGTTAAGTTTTCAAACTCAAATATTAAAGTCACATATTCCATTCAGTGTGTCACCGCCGTTTAGCAGCCTATTCTGTGTACTCTGCACAGTTGCAGAATAGTAAGAAATACTGTTAAGTTTTCAAACTCAAATATTAAAGTCACATATTCCATTCAGTGTGTGTCACCGCCGTTTAGCAGCCTATTCTGTGTACTCTGCAGAGTTGCAGAATAGGAAAAAATACTGTTAAGTTTTCAAACTCAAATATTAAAGTCACATATTCCATTCAGTGTGTGTCACCGCCGTTTAGCAGCCTATTCTGTGTACTCTGCACAGTTGCAGAATAGGAAGAAATACTGTTAAGTTTTCAAACTCAAATATTAAAGTCACATATTCCATTCTGTGTTCGTCACCGCAGTTTAGCAGCCTATTCTGTGTACTCTGCACAGTTGCAGAATAGGAAGAAATACTGTTAAGTTTTCAAACTCAAATATTAAAGTCACATATTCCATTCAGTGTGTGTCACCGCCGTTTAGCAGCCTATTCTGTGTACTCTGCAGAGTTGCAGAATAGTAAGAAATAGTGTTAAGTTTTCAAACTCAAATATTAAAGTCACATTTTCCATTCAGTGTGTGTCACCGCCGTTTAGCAGCCTATTCTGTGTACTCTGCAGAGTTGCAGAATAGTAAGAAATACTGTTAAGTTTTCAAACTCAAATATTAAAGTCACATATTCTGTGTAAGATGAAGAAGGCGGGTAAAAAGGGACGGGGAAGTGGACGTGATCCTGAAAGTTCAGGGCGCGGGTCAGGACGCGGAGAAACTGTGCCTGGTGCCAGAGCACAAGAAAGAAAGACATCCACCATACCTAGCTTCATGTGTAATTTTACAGGGCGTCGCAGGACATCACTCTCGAGGTCCGACCACTGCGAACAGGTGGTCGGTTGGATGACAGCTGATACTGCTTCCAGTCGGTTAAGCACCACCCTGTCTTCCACCAAGTCCACTCTCAGTAGCCAAGAGTCTGGTCAACATAATCCTCACTCTGATCATCCTTCCTCCCACCATACACGGTCTGGTCAAAGAAGTGATCCCACACTGGGATATAGTGAGGAGCTCGTCTCATCACCAATCCTTCATTTGACCCTCTCTCCAAGCACGCTTGCAGAGGAACATGACATCTTGTGCCCTGATTCACAACCTCTAGAGGCTACCCAATCACAAGAAGATGACAGATGTGAACGGCATTTAAGGTCAAAGGAAGTAGTGGATGATGATGATGATGATGAGACACAGTTGCCATTAAATCAACCACTATTTCCGTCTCAAGACCTTGTTGAGGAGAATGTTATACAGTTGTCAATGACTGAGTATGTGGTGGGATCAAGACTTGAGGAGGATGATCAGAGTGAGGAAGTGGAGGAGGACTTGGTGGACGATGAGGTGACTGACCCCACCTGGGAAGGTGTAGAGCCGAGCGATGACAGCAGTCCTGAGGGTGAGCCATCTGCAGCACCGCAACAGGCTGGAAGAGGCAGTGGTGTGGCTACAGAAAGAAGGCGGACCGCACCAAACCGGCCCGCAAATGTTCCACGGAGCACCCCCTTGCGTAAATCTACCTTGCCAAAGGGTAGGTGTTCCGCGGTATGGCGTTTTTTTAAGGAAAGTGCGGACGACAAAAGAATTGTAGTTTGCAACCTGTGCCACACCAGAATGAGCCGAGGCATGAACACTAGAAACCTCACCACCACCAGCATGATCCGACACATGGCATCCAAGCACCGTAGTAAGTGGGAGGAACGCCTGGATCGCCCATCTGTGTCTGCAGGCCACACCACTGCCTCCTCTTCCCCTGTTTTCGGTGCCGGCCAATCGCCTGTCGAAGGCGCAGGCCCGCATACCTCCCGCCCTGCACCTGTACCATCTGAAGCACCATCAGCGACCACATCCACTTCCCTGTCCCAGCACAGCGTCCAAATGTCGTTACCCCAGGCATTTGAGCGCAAGAGAAAGTACCCAGCCACCCACCCACAGGCCATAGCACTAACCTCACACCTTTCAAAATTACTGGCCATCGAAATGCTGCCATTTAGGCTTGTGGACACTGAGTCCTTCCGCAGCCTGATGGCAGCAGCTGTCCCTCGGTACGCGGTCCCCAGCCGCCACTACTTTTCCCGGTGTGCCATCCCCGCATTACACCACCATGTGTCCCGTAACATCACCCGTGCCCTGACCAACGCAGTTACTGGGAAGGTCCACTTAACGACTGACACATGGACAAGTGCTTGTGGCCAGGGACGCTACATTTCCCTGACGGCACACTGGGTGAATGTCGTGGAGGCTGGGAGCGACTCGGACCCTGGGATGGCACGGGTGCTACCCACGCCGAGGATTGCGGGCCCTACCTCCATCAGGGTTTCCACCAGCACCTACGTTATTGGCTCCTCCTCCTCCGTTTCCACCTCCGAATTCTCTACACGCAGCGCCACTCCCCCATCAGCCAGTAGCACTGCAGTGGGGAAGCGTCAACAGGCCGTGCTGAAGCTGATCTGCCTTGGGGACAAACAGCACACGGCCTCAGAGCTGTTGCAGGGGATTAGTCACCAGACCGAGCAGTGGCTCTCGCCACTCAACCTGCAACCAGGCATGGTTGTGTGTGATAATGGGCGTAACTTGGTGGCGGCTTTGGAGCTCGGCAAGCTCACACACGTACCATGCCTAGCGCATGTATTTAATTTAGTGGTGCAGCGATTTCTAAAAACCTACCCCAATGTGCATGATCTCTTGACCAAGGTGCGCCGCGTGTGTGCACATTTCCGTAAGTCATCTACAGCTTCGGCCGGCCTGTTGAAGCTGCAGCAGCGCTTACAATTGCCAGCTCACCGGCTGCTGTGTGACGTGAGCACGCGCTGGAACTCCACCTTCCACACGTTGGCCCGGCTTTGTGAGCAGCAGAGGGCAGTAGTGGAGTACCAGCTGTTACACGGTCGTCGCCTCTCCGTTCAACTTCCTGTAATCAGAAGTGAGGAGTGGGAATGGATGTCAGACCTCTGCGAGGTTTTACGCAATTTTGAGGAATCGACACAGATGGTGAGCGGCGATAACGCTATTATCAGTGTAACCATCCCACTTCTGTGTCTACTGAAACGCTCGCTGCTCACAATTAAAACCGACGCTTTGCATGTGGAAGAGGTGGAAATGGGGGAGGAAGAGCTTACACAAGGTGATAGCCAGAGCACCCTCACTTCGTCTTCTCAGCGACAGTTGGAGGAGGCGGAGGAGGAGGAGGAGGAGGAGGAGGAAGACACGGTTGCCTCCGCTACAGAGGGTAGCCATGGAACTTTAGTTCCATCTCTTCAGCGTGGGTGGGCAGAAGAGGAGGAAGAGGATGAGGAGATTGAGAGTCATCCTCCTGGTGAGGACAGCGAAATCTTGACTGTTGGTACTCTGGCACACATGGCTGACTTTATGTTAGGCTGCCTTTCCCGTGACCCACGCGTTATACGCATTTTAAACAACACGGATTACTGGGTGTTCACCCTTCTGGACCCCCGCTACAAAGAGAATTTCTCATCTCTCATTCCTCCGGTGGAGAGGACAAGCAAAATGGTGCAATACCAGAAGGTTCTTGTCGAAAAATTGCTCCAAAATTTTCCATCTGACAACGCTGGCGGCAGAGTACGTGCTACCTTGGCCAACAGAGAAGGGGAGAAAAGGGGAGCACACAGCAGTTCCGAGAAAGGCAGGGCAACACTCTCCAAGGCGTGGGACACCTTCATGACACCCCGCCAGCACCCTCACCCTGATGCGCAGCCTAGTGTCACAAGGAGGGAAAAGTTTTGGAAGATGGTGAAGGAGTACGTAGCAGACCGTGTCAGCGTCCTCAATGATCCCTCTGTGCCTTACAACTACTGGGTGTCCAAGCTGGACACGTGGTATGAACTGGCACTCTACGCCTTGGAGGTGCTGGCCTGCCCTGCCGCCAGCGTTCTGTCTGAGCGGGTATTTAGTGCTGCTGGTGGCATCATAACAGATAAGCGTATCCGCCTTTCCACCGACAATGCTGATAGGTTGACACTTATAAAAATGAACAAGGCCTGGATTTCCCCTGACTTCTCCACTCCACTGGAGGAAAGCCCCGGGGGAACATAAACTCACTTTATATATGTTATTTACAATGATGGGAATACTCTGTATTCCCATTCACCCCTTCCACCCAAAAAACGGGTATATGGTTGACTCTTAATCTTCTCATCCTCCTCCTCCTCTTCCATATGCCCTGTGATATAATTTTTATATAGGGCCAGCTCACAAGCGGGCCCTGTGCTATAATTTTTATATAGGGCCAGCTCACCAGCGGGCCCTGTGATATAATTTTTATATAGGGCCAGCTCACCAGCGGGCCCTGTTTGACAATTTTTATATAGGTCAGCTCACCAGCGGGCCTTCTCATATAATGTTTTATTGGGTCAGCTCTCTAGCGGGCCCTCTCATATAATGTTTTATAGCGTCAGCTCACTAGCGGGCCTTCGCATATAATGTTTAGGATGGTCAGCTCTGCAGCAGACCCTCACCCATAATGTTTTAGATGGTCAGCTCAGCGCACGTTTCCCTCTTAATCATGGCCTCAGTTCTGAAAATCAAGGAAATTTTTGGGAGAATTTGCCTCTGCGCACGTTTCCCTCTTAATCATGGCCTCAGTTCTGAAAATCAAGGAAATTTTTGGGAGAATTTGCCTCTGCGCACGTTTCCCTCTTAATCATGGCCTCAGTTCTGAAAATCAAGGAAATTTTTGGGAGAATTTGCAGATGATATACAAGTAAATATACAGCAAATATTGTTTGGTAACAATTTTTCGCCTAAAGTCGTTTTTATTTTCCTTTTTGTGTGTTTTATGGTCAGTCTGTAAAAATGGCGTACTACGGGCGAAAGATCGTTCCCAGCAGCGATGTTGGAGTCCAAGATGCATCCAGACATCCTCCCTATGCTGTCCCTGAACCATTTCTGTGGTGTTTCCATCCTTTTCTTCCCTTTTCCTATGGACCAGGCACCCTCCCCTCATCAGAGCAGGGGGTGCCTGGTGTAATGCTCGAGTCCTCCCATTGACTTCAATGGGGCTCGGGTGCTCGGCCGAGCACTCGAGCCTCAGGGGGTGCTCGGTCAGAGCACCCGAACACCCGAGCATTGGGGTGCTCGCTCATCACTACTTACTACACCTGCTTCTGGGAACTTTCAAAATGAGGTAACACTGAGACTATTTTTGTGTCACTTTTCTCCTCTAACTCCTTAATCTCCACCACCTTGTCTCCTTTGCTTTCTCATCTGACGTACTCCCTAGAGAACTTCCACCTTACTACTCTGTCCACCTTCTTTTCCTATCCTCTTCCGTCTCTTCTGCTATATAAGCCTCTAACCTTACTCTTCCAGAGTCTCTGCTACCTCTAATGCAGGGATAGGGGAACTCAAGTTTGTATAAAAGTGTAGTAAAGTGCCCATGTGCCATATGAATTTTCAGATATAAGAAAGGTACGCATGGTACAGTTTTACCACTGAACTCATTATCTCGCAATCAACAGTTTAAATTACCTCTCAGCCCTGCGTGTAGTTTACAGCAGGATCAAGCATCATGTGGGCCTGTAGCTATTTTAGAACTACAGTAATCATCACCCTCTGCCATCCATCGACTGGATGAGGATGGTGGGAGCTGTTATACCACAGGTTGATGAATGTTCTGTTTGACCAGTGCTGAAGCTTCAAGTTGTCAGAAGCCAATTTTTTTTTTTGCTTGGGCTAGGAATACAAACACAACAAAAGGATATCTGCAGCTCTGCTAAGCCCAAGTAGCATGTAGGGAGCATTACCTTCCCTCTCATTTGCCCTCACCTTTCAACTCACTCTTGGTGATGGTCACAAAAATATAGTGTAAATAATAGAGATCAGTAGAAAGAGTTAGGGAAGCAGAAGATCCTTGCTCTCTCTAGTTGAACTGTGCAGCAGTTCCACATTAATTAATAGTTATGCCTTGGATCTGATTGGCTGCTGCAATGCCTCTAATCAACTGACAGCTGTTAGCAAATCTGAGAAAAGAATTCATCCAATGGCCAGTCAGAGAACAAGATGCAAATACAGCATTCCCTGGATCATCAGCGTTGGGAAGATGCAAGTTGGGACACAGATGACAAAGAGGGTATGGAACCTGATGTTAGTGAACTGGTAATTGGATTGCCTAAATGAAGTGAATTGTGGCATATAGTGGGTGCGGTTTAATTAGGAGGGTGGGATTGAGAGGGAAAAGGGTGGGGTTTGAGGCTACAGTGGATGAGAAGTGGGCAAAACAGGGTGGAAAGTATGTAGCATGATGAGAAATGGGAGGAGTTACTCTGGAAATTCACCAAAGCCAGCGAATCTGCCTCTGTCCTAAGAGACCTGGTATTTCATTCTAAAAACTGGAGATTTCGCAAAGGTCTCAGTATGCGTATGCAAAATTATTAGAAATATTGATATAGTAACCAGGATTTTTCTGATTATGAAAGACACAGTAGTACTAGATTAAAGATGAAGTGAAATTCTCATTGGTGTGAAGGAATGCATGACTAGCACTATTCTAGCTGAGTCAAAGAACCATCATGCAGGTTTTATCTGGAATTTGTGCTTTTTATAGTTTGTTTATTCCAGGTTTTAGTTAGGCTGCCCACTAGGACACACCACATACGTCAGATATCAATGGAAAGCAGTCACTGAACAGACCCCATTAAGGACTTCCTCTGAGAAGCTGTACTCTGTTCTTAATCAATACGAGGAAGATTTCACATAGCTCTGGAAAGTCACATAATCATTTCTACATTCTAAACTGTGCACAGTACCATTTCAGTAAAGCTCAGCAGAGATTCTTTGTTGTCCTGCCAGAAAGAATAGAGTTCATCCTCAGTTGGAAACTTATCACATCCAAGCTCCAAGGTGAGTTCAAAACAGTTTGTGTGGAGATAACCGAAATCCGACATCCCTGCAAGAAAATACAGATTACAACACAGATATTAACTCTTTGAGTGACAGAGGGGTAGACAATCAATTGTGCTACACTCCCCTCTGATCCATAAAAAGCGAATCTATTGAAAACGTGCATTCAATTTACATAGAATATTGCTGATTACATTTTAATATTAACCCTTTGAGTCCAAGAGGGGTATCCAAAGCAATGTGTTGCTTATCCTCCTAGCACTCATTTGTACAACTGATTGTGAAGATAAGACTGAGAAAACCGGCACAATGCCACAGCATACTGAAGCACAGGAGACATAATAATTCCACATTTGCCTTCTGAGTTTAATTGTAATGGGGTGTTTAAACTCTACAGTTCTAGAAAGGTCTTCAAAACACACAGTGAAGCCAGCACTGGAGACCCCTCTAGTATTCAGTGGGTTAAAATGCCTATGTAGATCAATATTTATTTGATTTGTCTCCATGGAGCAGCTGGTTTGCCTGAATAGCTCTAGTTCTACCTAGTACACCCAGCTTCAATGAGACTTCAAAGAGACTTCCATAAGACTTCAACGAGACTTCAATGAGGCTGACATGCTAAGGAGAACTGGAACAATTCTGTAACAAATCAACTGTGCCGAAAGAGACAAAAAAAAAATTCCCAAATCCCCATTGATTTTAACCCCCTGAATGCTAGAAAGGTCTGCGATGCATTATGGTGTAATGAATTAGACACCTCCATAGTATTCAATGAGTTAAAAGGCAATGTTTAATTGTCTCCTGTGAAGTCAATTTGTACCAGAATTGTCCAAGTTAGTTTTAGTACATCAGGCTCATTATTCCACTGTGTGAATTCTACTGAGCTGTGTTTTTACTGTTACTTGTACTAGAAATATTTTATTGTAAAAATATATCTTATACAATTATCTCTCTTTCAGACATAGATTACATTGCAGTTGAGAAGTGTTATCAGTATTTTTTCCAACAGAATAAAATCAGTTTGAAATCGGTATCCTGTTGAAATGTCGCCATTTATTTGGCGACCTACAAAATAACGTGCTACAATTATCGCCTGAACCAAATAGCTGTAAGTTAAAGGGATAGTAATATTTCATAATAAAAGCAGCTCTAATTAATCATCATAGTATTTGGACTTTGGAGAGTGTTATTTCAATTCTGTCAGAGTTGTAGTTCAAGAGTAATTCAATGACAAAGTATCCCCCTCCCGCCCCTTTTACTGATGTAACACTGTTCAGCCAGATCAGAAGGGAGGTGCCCAGGTAGACTGTAGAGAGGGACAATGTTCAGTTAAGATAAGGGAAAAACCTGAAAAACTTGTCAAGGGGGGCAGGGCTTTCATTGTTCTCATAGGAAGAAGATTGTCCCCTGCTGTTATCTGTCTGGTCTATGGACTGGATTCCACATCTGAGAAGAGATGGCTTACACTAGGTAAAAGGGGCGGGAGGGGAAACTTTGATTGTGAATATCTCTCAAACCATAAATGTTTGAGAGATAAGACATATCGTTCTTCGTGTTTTTTTAATGCCTACAAAATAAAATAAAGGTAAAATGAAGTATTACTATCCCTTTAATATCGGTCAAAGGAGCAGGACACTGTAAACTGGTGGTACATGAGGATCGTTATGTGGGAAAGTAAGTCAAGGGGTTAATTCACCATTATGAGGTACATGCGGATCATTACGTGGAAAAGGCAGTCAAGGGGTTAATTCACCATTATATATTGAACTGTCTCCACGTATGTGGTGACCATTAAGCGTGCAATATCAGAATGTTACTCTATTGATTAACCATTTGAGTGTTGGAGAGATATCCAATGCATTTCATTCTGGTACTGAACCCTCAGTTACTGAAAGGGTTAAGAGTAAGGGTTAATTGACTTTGTAAAAAACATGTATATAAAATTACCACCAGTGAAGCTATACCACTCAGCGCCATTTATTATTCCGCCTTTGCTAACAAAATTTCCACCACATCTCTCGGTTGATTTATCTGACATTACGGGATGTGAAGCAACGTAGGTTTTGGCTAGTAGCTGAAATACCTGTATGGGAATAAAAATAGAAGATCAGTGTTTTTAAAGATGGAATTGGACACCCATCCATATGACAATGTTCTGTAGTAGTAGGATTACTACTACTACTAATACTACAGCACTACTACTTCCACTAACAGTGTGGCGTAAATCTCTTAAACGGAATCTGTTATACAAAGAGCCCAAAGATAAAACTCCCTAAGATAAAAGTATGTTATTTAGAAAAGTTGATTTAAATCATACCTCCCAAATGTCCCTCTTTAGGAGGGACAGTCCCTCTTTTAGACCTAAATCCCTCTGTCCCTCTTTCCCACCCTGTTGTCCCTCCTTTTAGTAGATCAGACTGTGTGGTGTGTCTATAAATTTATCACATTGCTCTATAGCAATAAAACTCACATTAATGTGTGTTTAAACTTAAGTTTATAAATTAGTCTGTGTAACTAAAATACTTTGGTCTTGTTCTAAATCATTTATTTAGTTGAGGTGTCAACAGGTCATGAAACAGCTTAAAAATTCCTGGTAATGCTCCGCCCACTAGCCACACCCCCAGATATACCCCCAAAAACACAAGTGTCCCTCTTTGGCAATTTAAAATGTTGGGAGGTATGTTTAAATTTAACACCTTCAGGATCAAAAGTGTGAAATTGCAATCTGAAGAAATGCATTGCACAGCTCTTTGGTCCTCAAGTAGTTAAAGAAACACTGCTACCGCCTATTAATACCTCCTTCCCCTTTACCTTTCTAGGGCCAGACAAGTCTAATGGTCACTATGAATGCTGTCGTTTTGCCTTTGTTCAAGAGATAACCTCTTCAAACAGTCATAGGTCTGACTTTGCACATGACTCTTGTTGGCAAGGCTAGACCCCAAACTCCACTCAGTGGAGATTTTTTTCCCCAAAACTGAACCAGGATGAATATGCGAGCAAGCAGAAGTTCTTAATACTGCAGTGGGCAGAGCACTCCTACCAGCAACAGTTATATCCACTTTCTTAGATATGACATTCAGTATTGATTGAATATTTTATCTCTTGAATCAAGGTGCAAAGGCAAAATTCAACTGTTAGACAGAAACTGTTGAGTCATGCTGATCGTTTGAACTTTCAGGAAGTATTCATGCTGTCACTCACTTCCTGAACTGTTGGATAAACAACTGATAGCAGTAGGAGTACCCTTGTTTTATTCATCAGGAGAAGCTCTTTAACATATAGGTTTTCTCAAAAAGGTTCACTACTCCTTTAAGTTACTGCACTGTTAAACCTAAGATGGCCTTTGTACATATCCTCCTTAATGTCAACAACATTAAACTACTCCACTAATATAAAGGGACTCACATACAAATAATAATACATTTGAAAAAAGTCTCTCTTTTATGGTTTATATCAGAAATAACCAAACAAATAAAGCTTGGGGTCAATTTGCAGTCACCGCACATAGTCAGTCCAATCCCTCATGCTAGTCATATTAACCCCTTAACACCCATTGATGTGCCATTTAGGAGCGGTGATGGCCTTGGCACGTCACAGAAGTTTGTGATCGTAGCAGAAAAAAAAAGTACCCTGGTCCTCCAGAGCTCCCCACCCCCCCAGACCACGCAGTCCTTAACCCTTTAACGACCAGCCGCGCAGGCACGCAGCGGTCACTAAAGGACCACAGAGCTTTTTTTTTCGATTCCCGCGTGCAGCCGAGGGGGAGCCCAGAATTCCATGACGGTCATAGTACGTCATGGGTCGTTAACTCAGATCGACCCATGACATATTATAACCGTCAAGGGTCGTTAAGGGGTTAATTTAAAAATGTGATCTTCTTAAAACATAATAATCTTCAGCAATGAGGCAGATACTTAATTCTCAGTATATAAGTTTATGTAGCAAAATGTAATAACATTTATTAGACAAACTATTAATTGTACATGTCAGTCTAAACTTTCATTTTTTTACATACTTGTTTTTATAGCAAGTACATAATTTAACCCTTTGCAAAGCAATGCATTGTATATCCCTCTGGCACTCAAAGGATTAATTGTATCTGGCCCTTGGCTGAATGTTATTTTCTCAGTCTGAGGAAAAAAGCCTTGACGCACCTGATGTATATATAAGAAAATACACTTAACCTTCTTTTATTTGATTGCAACTTCTTTAATTTTTCTTTAACAATAACAAAACTTCAAACTAATTTACCAAGATTTTCCAAAATAAAACTTGGGTGCTAGTGAAAACAGTTCTACCAAATAAAATTGCATATGATTAACAATGTTAGAACATTCAAATGGTTTACCTTCTCATCAGGAGTAGGAGAAAACATTTTCTCCTCCAGTGGGTGACGAGAGAAGTCATATGGGTAACTAACTACTAAGTCGCCTCCATGAAGACTACCAGAAAGAACAAAGGGTATAGCCCTCATCCACTTCATGACAGCTTTTGTCTCTGGAGCGACCTGTAAAAGAATATAACATAATAAAACAATGCATCTGTTGATGTTCATTTGAAGTGTATATTTACAATCCGCATACACATCTCGGCTGTTACTATCGTATGTTATAAATTGTAACTCGCATATGTTTTTTTCCCAATTTTTTTTTGCAAACTACAAACTTGTAAACTTTTTTGTGAGAAAGCTAGGGATAATATGAGAGAAATTAAAGCGATGCCATCTAATTTGCAGAATAATTTTAGGGAGCTTGAGTCCCTATTAAGAGAAGAATGTAGACATTGGTGGGACACAATCTCCCTAAAAAGTATATTGACAAACAGATGATCCCTAGAGGGATTCGGTTTGGACTTAAAGGGATAGTAATACTTCGTTTTAACTTTATTTTATTTTCTAGGCATTAAAAAAACATGAAGAATGATACAAGTCTTATCTCTCAAACCTTTATGGTTTAAGAGATATTCACAAGCAAAGTTTCCTAGTGTAAGCCACCTCTTCTCAGATGTGTATCTGACAGATAACAGCAGGGGACAATCTTCTTTATATGAAAACAATGAAAGCCCTTCCCCCCTTGACAAGCTTTTCAGCTTTTTCCCTTATCATAATTGAAGATTGTCCCTCTCTGCAGTCTACCTGGGCACCTCCCTTCTGATCTGGTTGAACGGGGGGGGATACTTTGTTTGTAAATATCTCTTAAACCATAAAGGTTTGAGAGATAAGACTTATATCATTCTTTATGTTTTTTTAATGCCAACAAAATAAAATAAAGTTAAAACAAAGTATTACTATCCCTTTAATCCCACATTTTCTGAAAATAATTTTGCAGACAAATGGTATAACGCTTTGGATGCCTGCTCCTAAAATCTCATTTACTTGTTAATTGAGTATAGAGAAGAAAAATTAATCCAGATTAATCAAAATATTGTTTTAAAAAATAAAGAAATAGAGAAATTTAAATCATCTGAAGATTTTGGTAGATTGGAGGAACAGACTAACAAAAGTATTTTAAAATACCAAGATGAGATCTTGGAGAGAAAGAAGAAAAAATTACATAGAGATGAGCTTGATTATAAAAAAAATCATATCAGAAATTGGACAACAGGAGGAAAGTGCACACAGATCCACCGAAGAGTTTTCAGCCAACTCCAATAAATGTAAAAGTCTAACGCTTTATTCATAACTCATAAAAACATCCATGAATTAATACAAAATAAAGTGCGCAGGACTCGGCCTAACGCGTTTCGTGTTCACTTGAGCACCACTTAATCGTGTGGTGCTCAAGTCATCACGAAACGCATTATGCTGAGTCCTGCGCACCTTATTTTGTATTCATTCATGGATGTTTTTATGAGTTATGAATAAAGTATTGGACTTTTAAATTTATTGGAATTGGCTGAAAACTCTTCGGTGGATCTGTGTGCTCTTTCCTCCTCTTGTCCTCTTTTCTGTGAAATCGCGGCTGCGATTGTGGAGAGCTGCACCAGGTCCTCCGGTCCTAAAGGGACATGGTGAGTGTGGACTCTGACTGCAGGTGTTTCTTAATTTGTGAATAAGTAGCAGCTGTGTACCTTAAGCTTCATATCAGAAATTGGTCCAAACAGTTCAGCATAAATAGAAAAAATACAAATGGTCATGTTATTCATAATGGCATGAGGTCCTCTTATGGAGTAAAATTGAACAGAAAGGGAATACAAATCCACCTAGGGAGACAGAGTTAGTGGCGACTACACTGAGGCCAAATAGTACTGGACCAAGGTCCAATGTAGGAAAGGTGAATTTGGATACAAGCAACCAAACTCAGCCCTCATTAAAGGGATAGTAATACCTGAAAATAAGTTTATTTTATATTGTAGCCCTTAAAAAACCATGAGAAATGATATGTCTTATCTCCCAAACCTTTATGGTTTGGGAGATATTCAGAAGTAAAGTTTCCCCTGGAGTGATGTCATTGCTCCACCCTTCAGATTTGGAATCCGGTCGCCCGACCAGCAGTGCCTGTCCAGAAGTGCTGAGATCATGATCTTTAAAAATAATTTCTTAATTGGAATGGTCTACAAAGTGTGCTTTCAATCCAGGCACACTTTATACACAGTTCCAATGAAGTAGTTCTTTTCAAAGATCCTGATCTCGGCACTGCTAAAGAGCTGCCGGTTGCTATGTTGACCAAATTCCAAATCTGTCCACTAGATGGCAGACTTGGCTGAAACAGCAAGGAAAGTGAACTATACTATATTTTACATATGAATATCTCCCAAACCATAAAGGTTTGGGAGATAAGACTTATATCATCTTTCATGGATTTTTAAGGGCTACAATATAAAATAAACTTATTTTCAGGTATTACTATCCCTTTAAAACATAATACAAGATCTAAAACAAATGTAGATTGTTTAGAGTCTAACGAACTTATTGATTTGAACATCAATATGTTAGATTATCCTGAGGAAGATACCTCTATAAAATATTGTAAGGGCGAAAATTCATCAACTATCTCAATACATTTTTGTGGGGCAAAAAGAAAATCCACCGGTTCCCTGGTGGCAAAATCAAAACAGGTTTCCCCCTTTGAGGATAGAAAGTACCCCAAAAAGAGGAAGTATAGAGGTAGAAGAGATAGAGGTCTCACAACCAAAAAAGAACAAGGTAGACCAAAAATGAGTTGCATATTCAATTTATCCAAACAGAACTTGACTGCAGATGAATGTAGAGTATTGGAAAAAGGGTTGTCCTTTTGTCCATCTTCTGAACCTAACACGTTTGATCTGTTTGTTGACCTTCAGGGTTATGTTCGCAAGTTATCACTTAAGCGATATTTTGTGAACAAAAAATTTAAGAACAATTCAAACATTATTCCTGTCACAACAGATCTTGACATGTTGGACAATGGAGGCAATCCTATTATACCATTTATAGATACAGCATCTGAATATATATTGAATGGTATAGTTCCATCTGGCCTTAAATCAAAATCTAAATTCTTTCTTATTGAATAGAAGGGCAATCGTGTGGATGTGTTCCAGACGGTGGTTATAAATGATTTCAAAAAGCTGTCTGGTGGTAGAGCAACCAATAATAGTGTGAATAAGAACAATTTGACAGGGAGAGAAAACAGAGCTATCCACACATTGAAGGAAAATCCTAACATAATAATACAAGCTGCTGATAAGGGAGGGGGTGCAGTGATCCAGGATGTAGATTGCTACTTAATAGAGGCTCATAGAATATTATCAGATAATATTTATTATAGACCTCTTAAGGGGGACCATACCATTGTATTTCAACAGAAACTAAAAGAGATGTTAGTTAGGGCCATAGATGGGGACCTGCTTCAGGTATCGGAGAGGGACTTCATATATATATCGCACCCCAAAATGGTGATATATTATCATCTTCCGAAGATCCATAAGTCCATCTCAGACCCCCCGAGCAGGCCTATCATCTCTGGCTTAGACTCTCTGACTTCCAGTTTCTCTTCCTATGTTTATTACCTATCACGGTGCCCGTGCTATTCGGCAACATTCTGTCAGTTTCCACTCCTGCCTAACGCCTATTGGCTGAACTGTGATTGTCCCGCCCAGTATTGTCCTTAAATACTGGGTTCTGGCACATCTCCGGGGCTCTTTTGTGGTGTTCCAGTACCAACGCTTGTTCCTGATTCTTGTGCGCTCTCAGTGTATCGAACAGGCCTGCCTGACTACTCTGCATCTCGTTTCCTGCCTGTGCAACGACCTGGACTGCCTGACCATTCTGCTTCTCATCTCCTGTGTACCGACCCGGCTTGGCTGACGTTCCTGCTCTGTGTACTGACTTGGACTGGCTGATGTTCCTGCTCCGTGTACCGACTTAGATTGGCTGATGTTCCTGCTCCGTGTACCGACTTAGATTGGCTGAGGTTCCTGCTCCGTGTACCGACTTGGACTGTTGTAAGTTCCTGTGCTGTACAAATTCAGCTTGAGAAGAAATATCTGTTGAATTTGATAGAAGACTCTTATAAGAGGACGAGGAGTTATGAAATTAATTTTGAAGAATTTTCAAAGTTTAGCAATAACAGAAAATCAGTTCAGAATCAAGTTGATGATAGATCCACTTTTACTAATTTTGTTATTAATTATAACTCTCAGCGTGAAGCAATAAAAAATATAATGTTTAAACATTGAAACATTTTAAAAAATGAAGTCTTATTGAAAGACATCGATCCACAGAGACCTAAGATCACATTCAGAAGAGGCAAGACTCTCAAAAACATTCTAGCTCCTAGTAAATTTATACACAAAGAAATTATAAATAACCATAAATCACGGGGGGTGTTTACAACGGAGGATGGAGACAATACGCCCAGTTCTTTTCCACAGGGACAATTTAGGGGGGCCTTTAGATGTTTGTCCAGTCGCTGCCTGACCTGCTCATCTATTTTAAATAGTTGTAGCAGTTTCAGTTCTTTTGTGACTGGAGAGTTATTTCAGATTAAATCCCATATGACCTGTACAACAAGATATGTGGTGTATCTCCTTTCTTGTCCGTGCAACCTCCAATATGTGGGACGTACCACTCAATGTTTAAGGTCCAGGTTTGGCCAAAACAGATGTAATATCAAGAAGAAATTTCTTTTACATAGTGTGTCCAGACATTATATGGAGGTACAATCCCTAGTCCTTAAAAGTAGTCCCAATAGAGTGGATAAGTCCATCAGCCAAACCCAGTAGACTCCAATGTCTAACGATGAGAGATTCATGTTGGATCTATAGGCTTGATACAATGTATTCCAGGGGACTAAATGAAGGTATTGAAATGGCATGGTGACCGTTTTTGATAAGATATAGACTATATATGCATATTTGGTAGTTGCATATTCCTATGTAATACATAGGTTTTGGTTTAGACACATATAAGTATATTTATTTGGTAGTTGCATATTTATAAGCAATACATATGTTTTAGTTTAGAGAGTGTATATATATATATATATATGTATATATATATAGAATTTTTCAGATAAATAATATAGAGGCACTATAGTAAGGGATCGCGTTTATATACAATTTTTTTTCCACTTATGTATTCACTATTCACATACTATATATTATTATTTAATTCACAACATATTATATTTTCCCTCTCCCTATAATTTATACTCACTTTTGTGAGTATAATTTGATTTGTGAAAAATATCTGCTGTGCCACTGAGCACCCTCTTTTGTGTTTTCTCTTAAAAATAGGAGGTGTAACTTTAAGGTTATGTTTACGAGATAGCACAGGAGACAAGGTGGATTTTAGAAATTTGCTCACTTCACTAAACCTTTGTTGTGGGATTAGGGCCAGTTGAACTGGGGTCTGATGGGCCATTAAAGTGAACATTTCCCAGTTTCTCATCTCATTATGGAAGAATTTTAAGGAAATCAATGGCAACGTCATCCAGGTAAACATAGCTTTAACATAAAACTTTTTTGTTCTAGTGCATGTAAATCCACTTGAGCAACAGTGTACTGGAGGTAGACATGATTCTCTGTTGCTTGACTTGAGGACCCCAAACTTCTCTCACTGAAGAGTGTACTTAATGTAAACTAGTAATTGTATGATGTCACAAAACTGAAAGTCAAACTGCATCAGGAAACCTCTGGTGTTTTTGTGTAAGAAACAGTGCAGTAGTCTGGATTTCTATATTGCTACAGATGAAAATACAAAGGAAATATATTCTTCCCTTTGTTAAAATAGCTGTTATCATGTTATCATTCTGACTCAATCCTTGTTCCATTGGTAGTCTCAGAAACACACATACACTTAAAGGGATAGTAATAGTTCATATTACACATAGCTCAGAACATTGAGAATGTGTAATAGTTATGCTCAACAAGGTACATTTGGATTTCTAAATTGCTACAGTTGAAAAGACAAATAAAATATATTCTTCCCTTTGTTTAAATACCTGTTATCATGTTTTATTTTGTTTTTTGCAATTATGTTTTTTAACCCCTTAACGACCCTTGACGGTCATAGTACGTCAAGGGTCGATTTGACTTAATGAGCGGCGGAGCGACGGGGGGAGCCCGTCATCGAGTTCCGGGCTCCCCCCGTGGCTGCACGCCGTTCGGGGAGTCCGGAACGCAATGGAGCAATAAGAAAAAATTGCTCCGTGGTCGTTCAGTCGGATCGCGACACGGATTCCCCGGTCCTTAAGGGGTTAAACAATTTAGATATCATCGCGCTATTATTTTAACACTGAGTTGTTTCTGCCACATCGATCATATGTACCAGCTGAGTCAATTAGATTAGCAATGTATTCTGTACATTGCCATGGTCTCTGTTCTCTGCCTCTCTTTTCCTCGCTGTGTTAGTGAGGAAGAGTGAAGCAGAGAATAGACATAAAATGAAATATAAAAGACCACAGATGGGGGCAGTTTTATTGACTTTATTGCTGATGGGCGAAGGGTTAAATGAAGGTCCCTTTATGACCTACTGATACCTCTCTTTTAAATAAATAAATGATTTAAAAGAGTCCCAAACACTGAGTATTTTTTAAAAACATATACTACCGGTCAAACATTTTAGAACACCTTAATTTTTGCTACTTTTATTTATTGCCATACAACTTGGCAAAAACATAAGAAAAACATGTCAACATTGGGTATTTTTAAACTCAGGACAAATATTATTATCTATTTAGAAGGGTTTTTTTTAGCGTTTGTAGATGTGTAAAAGATTTTTCGTGCAAAAGCTAAAAAAAGTGCCTTTGTTACATTTTTTCATCCTTTTTTATAATTTTTTTTATAGTAAATTGTATGATATGATGAAAATAATGGTATCTTTAGAAAGCCCATCTTATGGCAAGAAAAACAGTATATAATATATGTGGGTACATTAAATGAGTAAGAGGAAAATTACAGCTAAACACAAATACATTAGAAGTGTTAAAACAGCCATTGTCCAGAAAGACAAAAAAAAATTCTAAACCGCTGGTCCTTAAGGGCTTAAACAAAATGATGCAATGCTTTCTTTTTTATATCCAATTACTTGCTCTAGAAAAAAGAAAGCATTGAATCACCCATCTCTAGTACCAATTTTGTTAAAAATATTAGTATTTTTTATTGTATCAACACAATGTTGTCCAAACAAAATGAATGAGTGAGCAATGCACATCCTTATGGAAATGAAATGGTTACAGAAAGGCAGCTGCTGTCATTGGTCTTTAGTCCTCTTGCTCCATAGAGAGTTACAGGGAGATCCCAACATTGTCAGCCTCAGGCAGGCAATGTCTGGACTGTGTACTTTCACAGCACAGGCTGTTATCGGAGTTTAGTGCAGGTGGCGAACAGCCACATAAATATACAACACACTAACATGAATATGACAGTGGCTCTTTATCCTGCATTTCATTTGGAAATTAGCAGTTGTCTAAAGTACAAAATTATAAATCTGCCACAGCATGGTGGATTCACGGTGATGTTGGTGTATTGGTGGCAGATTGCTGGAAAAGACATCTTAGTGCATGTTAGTGATGTGCCATTGACACAGATTCTGCACAACATCACTATCCTAAACCCTTATGGAATCTTAGTGCATCACCCCACTGAAAGGTCTTCAAAAGACTATCTAGGGAACAGTGGCTTGATAAAAATAAAATCTATCTTGGTCTTAAGAGGAAGTTGGATATCTCAGTTTCTGAGAATGTTGATCTTGAGATCTCTAGAGTTAAGCCTCCTCCTTGATAATCTTCCTCTTCATACTACTTACCGGATCTCCACCAGAACTGCAGGGAAGAGGTTGCTTTAAAACTATTTACTGCCTACACAATTCTGAAGGCTTCCCAGTAAGATCTAGGAAGGGATATTGAAACTTGTGAGATATTTTTAGAAAGGCCTCCTAATGGAGACAAAACTTTGTTCAGAACAGACGGTGAGCTTCCTAAGGGGAACTTCAGTTCCTGGGGATGTGGATATTCCTACTGACATTATAATAACAAGAATAATGGGTGAGTGCCATTAATTTAATAAATAAGAAGAAAAAATCCCAGAGCCAGATGATTAGCGGCTGAATATTATCACACTTTTGAAGACACTGTGGCTTTGCATCTCATGCAGGACTTTATTTAGTGCCTGGAAGATGGTTCTCGCTCTCTTTTCATGAGACAGCTAGCCCTTATCTTGTTGTCAAAAGCACATGACTTTCAAAAAATTGAGAACTGGCATCCTAACATCCTTCTAAATGCTGATAAGCAGATTACAGAAGAGATTATTTTTAGTAGACTGATTTCAAGTTATGGATCAGTTGCTTTCCCTGTCTCAGTTCTGCTCAGTGAAAGGGCAGAGAATATCTTCTGCCACTTTGAAGGCTCTGGAACTGTGTAGTGCTGACAGGTGGAGAGAATACTTAATGGTACTGGATCAGTTAAAGGCCTTTGGTAGCTTTAATCATGAGTACCTGTGGTTACCCATGTCAAGATATGGCATTCCAGGGAAAAGTGTTGTTTTTCAGATTTGCATGAAGGGGCTGAGAGCTTTCCTCTTGTGAATGGTTGGAGGGGTGAAGCCTTTGAAGCATGTTCTGGAGGCAGCATCACGGTGCCAGTGATCTTTCTTGCTGGTGACATTACTACTTCCTGTGTTAGTCCTGCTGGATTCTTATTGGCTGCTGGCATCTGTCCCGCCCAGTACTAGCCTTTTTAACCTCAGTCCTGTCATTCCTTTGGCGCCCTTTCGTGGTGTTCCTGTACCTGGCGTTTGTTCTGCTGTTGGTTCCTGCTCTGTGTATGACCAGGTTTTGCCTGACCTTGCTCCTGTCTCTTTGCTCAGTGATCCGTTGCTGACTAGGACTGGTTGACTACCGTTCTGTGTACCGATCCCAGCTGTGGCTGAGTACCCACTCCATTGCTGACTAGGACTGGCTCACTACCGTTCTGTGTACCGATCCCGGCTGTGGCTGACTACCCGCTCCGTTGCTGACTAGGACTGGCTGACTACCGCTCTGTGTATCAATCCCGGTTGTGGCTGACTACTCGCTCCATTGCTGGCTAGGTTTGGCTGACTACCGATCTGTGTACCGATCCTGGCTGTGGCTGACTACCTGCTCCGTTGCTGACTAGGTTTGGCTGACTACCGCTCTGTGTACCGATCCTGGCTGTTGCTGACTACCTGACCCATTTCTGACTAGAACTGGCTGACTACCTCTCTGTGTACTGTTTCCGGCAGTGGCTGACTACCCGATCCGTTGCTGACTAGGATTGACTGAGTACCGCTCCGAGTACTGACCCTGGCTGAGGCAGACTACCCAGTCTGTTGTTGCCTAGTGCCCTGCCAGTGCCTGTCAGTGTTGCCTTGACAACTGTTTGTCAGCGTTGCCAACCTGTGCCTGTCAGTGTTGCCGTGCTAGTGCCTGTCCGCGTTGCCCTACCTGTGCCTGTCAGTGTTGCCTCTGGTTACTCTAGTCTTCTGAGACTAGTATCTTGTCAGGGCCTGTCAGTGTTGCCTTGACAGGTGCCTGTCAGTGTTACTGCACCAGTGCCTGTCAGCTTGCCCTACCAGTGCCTGTCAGTATTGCCTCCGGTTACTCTTGTCTTCCGAGACTAGTATCTTTTCAGGGCCAGTCAGTGTTGCCTCCAGTCACTCTAGTCCCCTGAAACTAGTGCCTCGCCAGTGCCTGTCTTGTTGCCTCCGGTTACGATAGCCTCCTGAGACTAGTGCCCTACCAGTGCCTGTCCTTTGTTGCCTCCGGTCACTCTAGTATCCTGAGACTAGTGCCTTGCACATTCTTACCTGCGTTGCCTCCGGTTACCCTAGCTTGCTAGGGATTCTGCCCTGCAGTCATCTACAGCCTTGCCGGTTGGGTTACATCCTAGGCTTGGTACTGTTGAGGTTCTGTTCCTGGTTCCTGACACCTGTTCCTGACTGCTGTATTACTGTTTTTGTTTTGCTTGTCTCTTTGCATCCTGACCTGTGTCAGATTTGAGAAGTGCCAAGTTACTGTCCGGATCTGGGCCTGTGAAGGGTGACCTTGTGCACTATATTTTTCTTAATAAAGCTGACTTTACCTTACTAACTTGTCTGAGTGTTCTTACAAAACCGTGACAGGCAGGCAATGTTGCTATATGTGTTTACATTAGATCCTTTTCTGAGGAGGACTGAAGGTAGAACTTTGTAGGGCATAACTTAGGGGTCCAGGGCAGACTTTGAAGGTAGGAGCTTACACAAACAATGTCACCATTGTTGTGTCAAGTGGAGAGGACAGAAACATTATGGCAGATGTAGTACATCAGTACACTGAGTCTTCAGAACTGAGAGTGAACCAGGAAAGGAGTAAAGTTTTCTTGATGGGGAAACACAGTGTGTCTTTTCCCCTTCTTGATGGTAAGCCGGGGCCCTCCCAGAAATTATGATTTTGGGGATTAAATTTGGCTGTGGCAATTATGTTGCCTGAAATTGGGAAGAGAAGTTAAAGTTGGAGACGTAGAAGAGGTGGAAATTTACCTTCAGGGAAAGGGATGACTTGATCAAGACTTTTTTCTGCCCATCTTCTTGTATGTCAGCAATGTGTGTATTTTCCAGAGTCTGTCAGCTGTTTTGGTGAACAGATTAAGCCGTGTCAAGAGGAATGTATCATATCTGGACAGGAAAGTAGGTGGGTTGGCTATGATTACCGCTGTGGTATTTTTTCATAAGTGACTTTTTTGAAACATAACTTCAGTGGCCTCTTCCTTAAGGTAATAACTGGCTGGGTAAATATTTTCAGAAACTGGGTTGCCTCCTTTCTTTAGTCCTGGATGGAGGTTGGAAGTATGAAGAACATCAGTGTGCCATATGGTCATCTCCAGACCTAGGCCACCCAGGGCCTGAAGATGCTGAGGCAGTGCAGCCTGATAGACAGGGGTGGGTTGGTAACTTTTAGCCTGGGGACAAGAACAATCAAGTGGCCAATTTCTACTATCTATCCAGCCCACCGTCTCAGCCCACTCCCTTTTGATAGTTTCATTACTGGCATTAATGTTGTAATGTAAGGCAAGTGATACCACAGAGCTTGCAATTGAAATTGAGCTGCTCTATGATATTGTTCCTAGTTTACAATTGAAATGGTACTACAGTAATGATACCACATTAGTGACACCACAGAGCATACAACTTGAATGGTGTCCACAATATTTTTTGTCCTAATTTTATTTGATGGTCATAAATAATGCTTAGAGTTTACAGTCTACAGACAAACTGACCCATAGAGATTATGGTCTAAAAAGGAACTGCATTAGCGAGGGCCATGGGATCTACTTTGTTTGCAAGTCATCCAAACTTTACCATACCAGCATACAATCACCAGATCCTCTCCATCTACTTTTTGATCACTGCAGCTTAACTCCCTCAACTCCCCACTGCAGACTTCCTCCCACATCCATTTCTGCCACCCCCATACTTCCTGCCACACTCATTCACTGCCCCTTTCCTTCCCATTTTCCACTGTCTCTCCGCTGTTATTCTACAAACCATGCAAAAAATGAGTCGGTATGCTTACATACACTGTACTGCTTTATAGAACACCAACAGGGAAGCGGTGGGAAATGGGGAGGAAACAGGCAGTGAAACATAGGTTAGGAAAGTAGAAGCAGGGATGACATACATTGGCTGTGGGAATAAAGGGGAAAGAACATGGAAGGAAAAGAGTATGTCAGGAAGGATAGGAGTGGTGCAGTGGCTACTGTGTTGTTAGATTACAACTATCAACATTCTCAGTCAGCAAATAACTGTCTTAGGATTAATAGAAGTGTAGTTCACTAACAGTGGGTGGGCCTAGATTTATGTGTGAATAATATATACAGCCCAGGACCTCTCATACTGACACACATTCACACCCTAGAGAACACTGCATGTGTATGTGTATGCACACACAAAATGTGTTTCTTTTACAGATGCACAGACTCATTTATAACACTGACATCAATAATAAAGAGTATTATTATTTACCACATGGTAGCAGAGTGTAACATTTGTGAGCTCATTTAGAGAGTAGTCAAGTTGCCACATCCTGCTGCTTTCCCCAGAAAGCAAGTACGTGACTGCATGATGTTTTATGCCCTCCTCCACAGTGCTCCCTAATGCTAGTTCCAAAACTGTCCCTAATCACCACTATGTTTCAAATTGGACATGAAGTGAGCATCAAAACAGGACAGTCTGCAGACTGATGGACCACATATACACTGTCTGATAACCCAGCCTTGTTATACTGATTCTATGCATACATTTATACCCAATCCTTGTTCCACTACTGGTATCCAGAGAATCATACATACATGCACTGTCTGATACCCCAAGTATTGTTCCAATCACTACTGGTATCCACAGAATTACACATACACTGTCTGATACCCCAGCCTTGTTCCAGTGATATCTACAGAACCACACACAAAGCCTTGCTCCATTGGTATCCATACAACCATACGTACAATGTCTGTTACCCCAGAATTGTTCCACTGGCCACTGGTATCCACAGAACAACACATACACTATCTATTACCCAAGCCTTGTACCATTGGCCAATAGTAGCCATTTATACACTGTTTCATACTCAATCTTTGTTTCACTAGTAGCCACAGACACACAAATACACAGCCTAATGCCCCAGCATTATTTAACTGGCCACTGTTAGCTACAGAACTACACACATACACTTATTGATACTTCAGTCTTGTTCCATTAGCCACTGGTAGTCACAGAATCACCTTTACACCGCCTGATACCCCATAACCACACATACATACTCTGTCTGATACCCCAGCATTGCACACTTTATGATATGCAGCCAGGCATCCACTGTCTGATACCCCAGCATTGGTCCACATATACACTGTCTGATACCTCAACCGTGTTCCGCCGAAGATCATAGAACCACAAATATAGTGTCTGATATTCCAGCATTGATCCACTGGTTACTGGTAGACACAGAACCACACATACATACACTCTGTATGATACCCAAGCATTTTGACACTGGTGGCACCAAAGCCACATATACACTGTCAGATTCCTAGCATTGCCAGATGATCTGTGATGCTGGTCTCCCCATGAAATTATACTTATGGGTGGCTCTGTCAATTACAGAGGTCATGACAGAACCACACAGATGTATAAGAGAAATATTCATGAAGCTGGCTGATTGGCTTCTGGTTAGAGAAATTAACTTCACAGAAGGTGGCCATGCACGGCCAATGGGCCTCCTTTGCCCCTTTTTTATAACCCTTTGAGTGTTCAGTGGGTATCCAAAGCATTGAAAAGCAATGCATTGGATGCTACTCTGGCACTCAGAGGGTTAATTTGATCTGTTTTCCTGTTAAAATTAGTCCACATATAGCTAATAATCACATATTTTAGAACTGAATCCAGACCAAGGATGCTTTTTAACCCTTTGAGCAACAGAAAAAAACAATGCTCTGGTACCCAGAAGGCTAAACATAGGCATTTCAGTAAATCAATAGACAGCTGTAAGACCGGATTGCATACAGACTGTGCAGGAGTCATATTGTTTACATATCTTTTCTGCATAGTTTGGCAAAAGTTAGGATCTGTAGTAAGTTCTGCTGTGCTGGAGCTGGGGAATGTTGAAAAGCATTAGTTAGGCATTAGTACTGTTTAAAGGGATAGTAATACTTAAAATGTAAAAAAAAATATGTTGTAGAGTTTATCCCCCTGAGTAAAACAAAGGTACTCCCACTGCTGAAAGGTGTTTCATTCAAAAGTTATTAATTTTCAAAGTTTAATTTTTTAGGTGCAATATCACAGTGGCCTGAAATTGTACAGTGGCGCTGTTGCTACATGATCCTATGGACAGCTCTGGTCAGTTGACCATAAATCTCCATAGGATGGTGTAGCAACAGCGCCACTGTACAATTTCAGGCCACTGTGATATTGCACCTAAAAAATTCAACTTTGAAAATTAATAACTTTTGAATGAAACACCGTTCAACAGTGGGAGTACTCTTGTTTTACTCAGGGAGATAAACCCTACAACATATTTTTTTTACATTTTAAGTATTACTATCCCTTTAAGAGCAACACTGCCTATTGGCAAATATACTAATTAATTGAAACAATTAAAGAAAAATCAGAATCTGCTCTTGAAAAGTCTTATTAAATGTAGCATGAAGACAAAATGGCAGAGACTTGATTTTCACACTTTTACTCTACACCAAGCAATAACCTTGCCCACAATACTGCTGCAGCTCCTGCTAGGCTGATAATGTATCCACACTGGTCCAAGTTACGTTATCACTGCTGAGTCAGCCAGCACATGCTGTCACTGTTGGGCTGGCCCAGTTCCCTTCGCTGTGGCAGAGCAGTAAGACTAAGGAAGCAGCCTGCTCCTCTCAAGTTGCTGGGCTGGCAGCCAGACCCTACTTGCAGCAAGTTACAGTGAGGCCCCCAGGCCAGCCCACCCTTGCTAAAATCTGTAGATATTTGGACTTCCAGGAAGATTTTAGATGATAAAGTTTTGTTTTGTTTGGTTTCAGGCTCCACTGACCATGAGCAATTGCCCAGACATTCTAGGAGAATGCCACTTAAGTGTAGGGATACTGTCTTGCTCTCTTTCCATGGGAAAAACTATGTTAAGGGGAATCTCAAGTATATGAGCTCCTCTGGCCATGAATGTCCTGGGGGAAAGGAATCTATGGACCATTTCTTGAGTTGTCCCTCTAAAGTACAGGTTTACAAAGGTGTGTCTGGCGCTTTAGGTATTTCTTGTGCCTCAAGGTTCTGTTACTCTGAGTGGGTCTATGAGGCATACAAAGAATAGATACTGGGATGTTAATTTGGCCAGAGTATCTGCAGTAAGATACTTTACGTGGAATGCATGGTGTCAGCTCTATAGGCAAAAATTCCTCCCTTAGGTGGTGGTGATGCATGGCATGGTGAGTGAGGTTGGGAGAATTTGGGCTATTAAAAAGCATTCAGTGATTCATACAGTTATAATAGATTAGATAGTCTTAGCTTTTCTTAGAGTACTGTAACTAATCACTTGTTTTTTTTATATTTAGTATATGTAAATAGATTTTTTGATATTTAGTGCAAAATTAAATTTGTAATGTATTGTATTTCTTTTTCAGATAAAAGTTAATGTTTTCATGCAAGTTCTTAAATAAAAATAGAATACACAGACACACACATACTCTGTCTGACACTCCGCTGTCCAGTGGTAGTAACAGAACCACAAATGCACTGTCTGGCAAAGATTTTAACACATCCCAGTGCACACAAGTGTTGACTGGTAATATGAACAATTTATGAAGCCCTTCTTGAGGTGGGATGTCAGTAATGCTGCTGTTGAGTTTGAGAAGCTTGCTGTAACACATGCAAGCCATGAGCACCACCTCTAAAGTATGTTCAGAAAAAAAGAGTCTTCATAGAACGTGTTGCTATTTCACTTTCATTTTGTTGTTTGCTTTTCTTATCTCACACCCAACCATTAACTAAACTTAACTTAAGGGATACTAATGTCCTATAATAACTTTTTGTGGTATCAAACATTAAAAAAAATAAATTATGTGCAGAAAATCCCATCTCTCAAACCTTTACGGTTTGACAGATATTCACATCTAAAGTTCCCCCCTCCCTCCCGTTCTCCTAATGTCAGCGCGGTGTGGGCAGCAGGAGATCCCGCTCCTGGGACTGGCCAACGGCTCTTCAGTAGAGCTAAAATAGCGTTACTTTAAAAAAAATTACTTCATTGGAACGGTCTACAAAGTGTGCCTGGATTGCAAGCACACTTTGTAGACCTTTCCAATGAAGTAGATCTTTTCAAATAACGCTATTTCGGCTCTGCTGAAGAGCCTCCTCGAGTTGACTGTCTCGAACCTCCTGATGTCAGTTGTAAAGAAGGAGAGGGAGGGGGGAACTTTAGATGCGAACATCTCTCAAACCATCTCTCAAACCATAAAGGTTTGGGAGATGGGATTTTCTGCACATAACTTTTTTTTTTTTTATTAAATGTACCATATCACATAAAGTTATTATAGGACATTACTATCACTTTAGAATGACATGAACACTACAAAATGGCAATGAGTTTCAATTTTTAATGCAGAATGCAAGACTTGGTTTATTTACTTTCTAACTAGCCGTATTAAAAGGGAGAAACTTTCCAGGTCATCATGTATTGATTCATCCAGTCTCCATGCCAATATTTCCCATTTATCCAAAAAGGAACAAGGAATCAGAGACCTGATCAGTATTAGATATTGATGACAGCAGTTAGACAATTTGCCATAAAGGATGGGATTAGACAAAAACCATGTCTAGGCAGACTACTGTATGGGCATGCAGATGCAAGGACTGGTATGGGACACAAACCAGTTGCAAGAGCAGGAAGAGTCTAAAGCAGATTCTAAAATAAAGCAAGCAGACAGTAGGCTTAATAACAATTATTATATAATAGTATTACATAATAATTAATAATAGTTATTAATGCTTGAATAAGAGACCTAGGGCTAGATTCTATTGCAGGTGATACTTTTATCTCTGCTTTTATCTCCAGTTTTCCCCATAGACTTAGGAAAATGTTTGATAAAATGGGTGTTAACATTTATCTCTTCAAATAGAATCTAGCCCCTAATTGTCTTGAAAGCTTGCATCCTAGACTCACTCAGTTAGCCAGTAAAGGTATAATTTTTACTCTACTAGTCTCCTGCATTTTCTATGGCTGACACAGTTCCAGCTTTACCCATCTTGAATAAACACAGACATGTCCTTCATTACACTGACATCTGCTGGCTGTACCTTGTAACATTCTCTCACCCAAAGAATAATTCATTCAATGATCAAAAACACTGGCTCTGGTTATTATATCATCAATACCTGATTAGTTGAAAAAAAATATGTCTAATTAGTTTGCAGTCAATCGGCATGAAGCATTTGCAGGGATGAAAGACATCATCTCCTCTCTAATTAAGTTTCTGCTGTCAAATTAATTGATAAATATGAATAACTTTGCTGTATCTAGTATTTCTTCTATTTTTCTTTATAATTTTTAGCATTTTTAATCCATTGGATGAAAGAGAGGTCTGTAAAGCATTGTTTTGCAATGGTTCAATATTAGGTTAGCATCAAATACACTAAAATCAATTTATTTTTGTGGATTAAAAAATGTTGAGCAAGAGAAAGCTGAAAGTACTATATTCCAAAATTGTAGCCAATCCAGATTGTTCATGATTAAACTACCGGTTAGCTGCAAACAAACCCATTTTATATTAAACATAAAGCCTTGTACAAGGCGTCTGTTTTGCATAGTCTCTTCAAGTTTAGTACTTGAGGGCCACCAACAGGCCAGAGCATTCAAGGCTTCTCAGATGAACACATCAAGTATAGGTGAATTCAGGATAATTCAGTTTCTATTAAGAGGAGTTTGGGGTATATGAAAAGGAGCCATAGTTTGTACACTGTTGGATCACCTAGTGCTCCCATCTGAGGCTTCTTGAAGGGACAGCATTTTGATTGGTTCATTGGGTCTTAGGTGCAAAAGTAAGGAAGAACAATTCTAGGCCAAATCAGCTACGCTATAGTGGAGAAATATTTCCCAAATCTCCCACTGATTCAAATGGTATTTTTAAACCCTTAAATGCTCGAAGTCTCCAAATGCATTGTTTGTTCATTGAAATCAATGGGGAATTTTAATTATCCCCTATAGGGAAGTTACTTTCCTCCAGAAAGATTTCACTTTTGTTTTGGAAATATGAAAAGGATTAACCCTTTTAGTGTCAGGGGGGTGAGCAGTGTATTGATCCTCAATGTGCTGCTTAACATTCTGGCAGTCAGAGGGTTAAGGGTCATATTCAAAAAGCTATAGAGAAGCAGTTGTGGACAAGAAAAAGTTCCCAATGATTTAAATGTGACTTTCACCCTTTGAGTGCCAAAGGGGTTAGCAACGCATTTGCATACCCCTCTGGCACTCAAAGGATTAACCTCTTAAATGCTAGAGCTACAGTAAGTGCACATCCACGGGGTTAAATTCCTTATTTACAATGTGTTGCATACCCCGCTGGCACTCAAGGGGTTAAATCTATGAGGGTTTAGGAAATTTTTATTTATCCTGTATGCTGCAGTTGGGTTATTCCTGAATTGCACCTCTTTATCTAATTGAATTCACCTCTAAAGGCCTTTTTTATCAAACAATTCTGGAGCAAACCACATGAAGTGCAGGGTTATAATGAAATTTCTGAAGATTCCCATTGATTTAAAGTGGTATTTTAACCCCTTGACCATGATGGAGACCTCAGTCAAATTTCTGTTTAAAGGAACAGTAAACTTTTTTAATGTAAACACATATATTGTAGGACATTTACTGTTTAGTAAAATAATGGTACTCCCTCTGCTGAGAGATGCATATTTCAAGAGTTATTACAGTTTAAACCCATCTTACATTAACAGCGCCCTCTAGTGGTTAAATTCCAATTAGTTTTTTTGTTACATTCTAATGGAGAGGGAGTCAGTGACATAGTTCTCCATAGAATGGGAAGTAAGCACACAGTAAATTCACTTCCTGATTATTTAGACTCTTCTAAGTTTTCTAATAAGACATCTGACAGCGGTGGGAGTGACCTTGTTTTACTCAGCAGGAAAACCTTTATAACATATAGGTTGTCATAAAAAGAAAAGTGTATTGCTCCTTTAAAAAAACACATGTCTTAATGAGCTGGAGACTCCTCCAATGAGTTGGAGGTACCTCTAGCATCCAATGGGTTAAAGTCACTTTTGAGTTCTCTAGTGTATGGTACCCTGCCTTTTGGGGCACCAATTTCATGAAATATCTGCAATAAAACTTTTTTTTTCACCTGAAAAAATACATCTGACTAAAATTACTTATTTATTTGAATAAAGTACCAAGGATAACTGCAAGGGACATACATGTGATGTTAATTTATATTATGACTTCAGTTCAATAATAAAATTACCCTTTGCATGCCAGAGAGGTACTATGGATAGCTCTCTGGCATGCAAAGGGTTAACTGCACATACTATTCAATTATTCTAGAGTAAAAGTATCCTCTCGGGACCAGAAAATATAATTATTTATAAAGAAATAGTGACATCTTGTGGTCAAGTAATAGAATACAGTATAACATTGAAATATATTTCTTTTTTTCTTTTGAATAAAAATAAATGCACACAGGAAATGTTTTAACAACAAAAATACTGAACTATTTTGTCTGTTTGGTGCTATGAATTTCTGTTAGAATAAAACTAGGTTTTGCTGATGATGTACTGTAAGCCTAAGGTATAGTTTTTTGTTTGTGTGTTTTTTTTTCTTTTTAATAACTCCACCACTTTTGAAATGCAGTCTGGAATTTTGAGACATTTTGTCCTTTGCCAAGGATATAATAATGGGTACAAGGTTTACTGTTCCTTTAACCACTATGTGCTGCATACCTTTCTGCTCCTTAAGAGGTTAAAAAAATATTCTAAGTGCTACATAAATATATATATACTGGTGCTCGGTTATCCTTAGCCTTGAGTTAACCATCTATTTCTGCTTTGCCTCTATTGTTTTGACCTCTCTGGCTGTTACCTGGACTGTTAGACCTTTGCTTCCTGCCCTGACCCTTGGCTTGTCTGACCTAGAACACTGCTTTATCCCTACTGCTGTGACACCTGGACTATCTGGCTTATATTAATGAACCTTTGTTTCCTGCCCTGACACTTGGCTTGTCTGATCTAGAGTACTGAATTATCCATACTGCTATGACACCTGGACTATCTGGCTTATATTAATGAACCTTTGCTGCTTGCCCTGACACTTGGCTTGTCTGATCTAGAGTACTGAATTATCCATATTACTATGACACCTGTACTATCTGGCTTATATTAATGAACCTTTGCTGCCTGCCCTGACACTTGGCTTGTCTGATCTAGAGTACTGAATTATCCATACTGCTATGACACCTGGACTATCTGGCTTATATTAATGAACCTTTGCTGCCTGCCCTGACACTTGGCTTGTCTGATCTAGAGTACTGAATTATCCATTCTGCTATGACACCTGGACTATCTGGCTTCTATTAATGAACCTTTGCTGCCTGCCCTGACACTTGGCTTGTCTGATCTAGAGAACTGAATTATCCCTACTGCTGTGTAACCTGGACTGCTGGACTACCTGGCTTATATTGACAAATGTCTGCAGCCTGCCCTGACCCTTGGCTTGTCTGGCCTAGAGTTTAGAATCATGTATCCACTTGTGTCATCTGCGCCAGATCTAAGTTCAGGCATACCAGGACAGTGGGTCTTCTACAACTTCTACTCACTCCATCCGCACTGTGGGTAGATATTACCATGGACTTTATAATAGATTTATTACCTTCAAATCAATTCATTACTGTTCTAGTGGTGGTAAATCATTGTTACGATTTTATTTGACACTCAGACACAGTAGGTGAGATAAAACACAGTTTTATTGAACAGACTCAGAAATGCTAACCCTCACGGGTCCAGTAGTAGATATATACATAATATAGTACTGACACAGGACAGGTTACAGCAATATATATACCCACACGGGTCCAGTATATGTACAATACAGAGATTACAATATACTGACACAGGTCAGGCAAAGTTTGTGTGAAACTCAACCGAAGCAGCAATGAACGGGTTACTATTAGGCCAGGAATACTGACAGGCCCTATTAGTGTGAGGCCCTTAAGACTCACTCTGCAGAGAGTGCTTAAATTGCGAGAAACTCCCAGTAGACAACGGAGGCCCAGTATATGCTAAAGGACTGCCGTAGCAGTAATGAAGGACAGAGACAGTATGCCCAGGAGGGCACTCAATGGAGACTGCACGGTGGAATAGCCGGTGAATAATGGCACCTTCCCTGAAGTGGTTAACGAATGCTAAGACCAATGTTGACTGCCCGATTGTAAGCACAGCCTGAGGCGTCCAATGTAAGACCGACCTCAGCGTATTGGCAGGAAGGAGTGTCAAGCATACTATGGTGCACAGATAGGAGATAGACACTGGAATGTCGCCCTTGCGACACAGACTGAACCGAGACTAGACTGCAAGAGTGGCACTAAGGCACAATGGTACTGTCCGGAGACAGAAGCCTGGAGGAGAAACCCAAAGCAAGGAACGGAATGGGACCGCAGGCAGTAGAGATACACAGGAGATGTAGCCCTACCTGGCTGGTACACAGGCAGGAACATCAGCCAATCCGAGTCGGTACACAGAGCAGTAATGTCAGCCGGGCCAGGTCGTTACACAGAGCAGGAATGTCAGCCAATCCGAGTCGGTACACAGAGCAGGAACGTCAGCCGGACCGGGTCGGTACACAGAGCAGGAACGGATACAGCAGAGTAGTCAGGCAGGCCGGGTCGGTACACAGAGATCACACTAGAATTGGAACAAGCGCTAGTAATGGAAACACCACGAAGGGGCACCGGAGAAGTGACAAGGCCCAGTATTTAAGGACAAATACTGGGCGGGACAAAGTCACTTCAGCCAATAAGCGTTAACAGTAAACAAAGACTGACAGAATGTCGCCAGCATAGCACGGGCACCGTGATAGTACCCCCCTCTCAAAGACCCCTTCTCCTAGAGGAGGGACCCAGTTTCTGAGGGTATTTGGAATGGAATGTATGCAGCAACCTGAGAGCATGCAGGTCATTCTGGTTAACCCAGGAACGCTCTTCAGGGCCATAGCCCTTCCAATGGACCAAATACTGTAATTTCCCTCTGAACCTTCGTGAGTCAATAATATTCTAAACTTCGTACTCCTCCTGACCTTGTACTTGGTAGTGGTAGTGTAACGGTTGCATATCAATGGCTTCAGAAGGGATACATGGAACACATTGTGAATTCTCATGGATGCTGGGAGATCCAGGGCATACGAGACTGGGTTAATTTTGCGGATAACTTTGAAAGGACCAATGAACCAGGGAGCCAACTTATTACAAGGAACTTGCAAATTGAGGTTTCTGGAGGATAGCCATACCCTATTCCCAACCTGGAAGGAGACCGCCGGCAACCGTCTGCAATTAGCATGGCCCTGATAACGCTGGAACGAATTACTGAGGGTCCTTTGTACCTGGGACCAGGTGGAGCAGAGTTGCTCGATATGCTCGTCCAGAGCTGGAATCTGCTGCGTCTGAAATGAGTCTGGGAGCAAGCATGGTTGGAACCCATAGTTAATGAAAAACAGGGAGCTCCCGGACGATGAATTAACCTCACAGTTCCTAGTGAACTCTGCCCATGGGAACAGGTCAGCCCAATTATCATGATGATCAGACACGAAACAGCGTAGGAATTGTTCCAATCCCTGATTGGCACGCTCGGCGGCTCCATTGGTCTGGGGATGGTAGGCAGATGAAAAGGACATGTTATGGTTTTTCTGACACTCAGTCCAGGTTGTAAAGTAAAAACACAGTTTATTGAAATAAAATGATAAACAGTGCCCCTAGGGGCCAGTATAGGTAAGCACAATACTGACAAATACAGACAAAGAATAGGCAATACAAACAGAAGATTAATATAGCTACAGACTGTAGCTACTCAAAGGGTTAACAGGAGCAACTGGTGAGGCTCAGGATAGATTGGCCAACGCCCAGGAGATATATCAGTGTCTGGAGAACAGTCTCTAGATGTAGAACAGGAACACAGGATCAGCGCTGTATCACTCTCTAAGCAGAAGCAGGATGCGCCCCTGTTGCTCTGAGCTGAGCCAGTACCACCACCGTGGGCTAGGAGGAATGCTACTGCCAAATCTGATGTAACCAGAATAGGAATCGCCCAGAATGAGTAGTGAGTAACCCTGCATGTGCCAAGGATCGTATACAAGCCCTTGGGATGCCACAGTAGATAGTAGATGCCCAAGCTATGAAGAGTCGATGCACAGAGCAGTGAAGATGGAACTGTACACTTTACGAGAATGAGATACGGGCCCAGACACCCTTCCGGTGTCGCACAGAATCCTATAGCAAGAGCGAACAGACTGCCGGCGCCAACCGGCGTGATCACGGTGCACCCCGAACACCGGACAAGCGGAGCTCTGCAAGGAATGGTATAGCGTCAAGAGGAGACTCAAAGTGTAACGGCTCAGAGAATCAACAGAAGCTTGGCAAGCTATCAAGTGGCACGTAATCGGAGACTACAGGCACTGCAAGGGTTAATCTGGTACATTTAAAAGAGCAATGCTCAGCGAGTACAAGGCAGGCAACCTCGGCTACAGCTAAATGAGCGAGAGAGGAAACAGATAACAGTTCAGAATGTCGCCAGCGCGACCGGAGGACACTGGAGTAGCAACCGGACAGGAGCGATAGCCGGAACCGGATGACAGGGTAGCAGGAACACCACCGGAGAGCGAATCAATCACGGAGCAGGATCAGGAGCCAGAACCGGGTCGAATCACAGAGCAGGGTCATCAGCCAGAGCCGGGTCAGATCACGGAGCAGGGTCTTCAGCCAGAGCCGGGTCAGATCACGGTGCAGGGTCGGCAGCCAGAGCCGGGTCAAATCACGGAGCAAGGTCGTCAGACAGAACCGGGTCAAATCACGGAGCAGGTACAGGAGAAGAGTCAGACTAGCCGGGTCGGTACACAGGAGACACTGGAAATCAGCAACTAGGCGCAGCAACAGAAACACCACGAAAGGGCAACTGACAAGTGCCCAAACCCCAGCATATAAAGGCACATCCTGGGTGGGCCAATCAGACTCCTCCAATGCAAATTGTATGCCCATCTGGTCACAGAAAGCTCTCCAAAATCTGGACACAAATTGACTCCCGCGGTCGGACACCAGTACCCTGGGTACCCCATGCAACCAAAACACTTCTCTGGCAAAAACAATAGCCAACTCCTGGGCCAAGGGAAGGCCAGGAAGGGGCACAAAGTGTGCCATCTTAGAGAATCTATTGACTACCATCAGGATGAAAGTGTAACCCCTAGACACTGGCAGTTCTCCCAGGAAATCAATAGAGACGTGGGACCAAAGACGCTCGCCATTAGGCACAGGTTGAAGTAACCCAACTGGGAGGTGTCTAGGGGACTTGGCATGGGCACACGTAGTACAAGCTGCTACAAATGCGGTACAGTCAGCACATAGAGAAGGTCACCAAAACAACTGATCTCTCCCTATGTGCCCAGCTGCTCGAGATGCGTGATATGTTTCAAGTAGGCTGGTACGAAATGACTCCACTACAAAACACTTGCCGACTGGGGTGTCAGGGGGATGCAGCAGCCTGGGTAGCAAGAATCTCCTCCCCCAGGGGCGAAGTGATGCTGGTATGTAAGGTAGCCAAAATGCGATCAGGCTGAATGATGGGTACGGGAACCTCATCTTTATCTATCTCTGGACCAAATTGCCTGGACAGGGCATCTGCCCTAACATTCTTTGAACCAGGCAAGTAGGATACAATAAAATTGAAGTGGGACAGAAACAAGGCCCATCTGGCCTGTCAAGAGGACAACCTCTTAGCCTCCGAAACGTATGTCAGGTTTTTATGGTCTGTCAAGATCAACACCAGAGTCCTAGTACCTTCCAGCAAGTGGCGCCATTCTTTGAGAGCAAGGATAATTGCCAGGAGTTCTCTGTCCCCAATCTCATAATTACTCTGGGCACTATACAACTTTTTGGAGAAGAACCCACATGGTCTCAGTATACTCCCAGGGACTGGACTCTGTGACAACACTGCCCCTACACCAGTCTCAGAGGCATCAACTTCCAAGGTGAATGGAAGGGTGAGGTTAGTGTGGGATAACACAGGAGCAGATGCAAAAGCGGACTTAAGTGTCACAAAGGCCCGTTCAGCTGCCTCAGACCATTGGGATGGATTGGTGCCCTTATGCATAAGGTCAGACAATGGCTTAACAATCGTGGAGAAGTCTCGGATAAATTTCCTATAATAATTGGAAAAAAACGAGAAACCACTGGATAGCCTTGAGTCCCTTGTGACGTGGCCATTGCAACACTGCTGCGAGCTTTTCCTTATCCATGGCAATGCCATCTTTAGAAATCACAAAGCCCAGAAAAGGCACCATGGACTTGTGGAATCCACATTTCTCGATTTTGCAGAATAATTTGTTCTTATGTAATCTGAGCAGAACTGAGCAGAACAAAATCCTTGATGTGTTGCGACAAGCTAGATTAATGTATGAGTATATCGTCAAGATAAACCACCACACACGACTGTAGCATATCACGGAGAATGTCGTTAATAAACTCCTGGAACACTGCAGAAGCTTAACATAACCCAAACAGCATCACTAGGTATTTGTAGTGTCCAGATCTGGTATTGAATGCCGTTTTCCACTCTTCCCCGGATCTTATTCTGATCAGGTTATAAGCAGCCTGTAGGTCTAACTTAGTGAAAATTGAGGAGTCTTTCAACCTGTCAAACAGTTCAGTGATGAGTGGTATCGGATAGGCGTTTTTAGACATAAGCTTATTCGGACCCGATAATCGATGCATCGTCTCAACTCGCCATTCTTCTTTTTTACAAAAAAGAAACCAGCCCCCGCGGGCAAGGTTGACTTTCTAATAATACCCCTTTCGAGGGCATCAGAGATATATTCCTTCGTGGCCCGATTCTCCTCACACGACAACGGGTATGTTCGATACAGAGGCAAAGCGCTAGCCTCTCTCTTACTGGAAACGTCACTGAATTGATGATACTCAGCTGGCATGGAGGGACAGGTACACATGATTTTAGTCAGATGAGAGACACAATGCTTCATACAAAATTCAGACCAAGACGTTATCTCACATGTCTGCCAGACAAACTTAGGGTTGTGTAGATGTAACCATGGGAGCCCCAGGATGACCGCATGGTGAGGGGATTGGATGATCTGGAACCACTGTTTCTCCGTGTGGAGCGCCCCAATACTCATAGATAGCGGTATCGTTTCCATAGTGATCTGAGCTGGTACCAAGAGTCTGCCATCGATGGCCTCACTGGCTAAAGGAGATTCCCTTTCAACCAGCGAAATCTTGTGTAGCGCAGCAAATGAGTTGTCCATAAAATATCCGGCTCTACTGGAATCAACCAGGGCCAGAACCTCCACCGAGTCTTCTGCCCACGAGATTACAGCCTGGATAGTAGGTTTCTGATTTACTGGATCTAGGGACTGCTTAACTCCACCTAGGGTCTGTCCCCCAAGGTAACCTAGGTTCGTCCATTTCCCGGCCGTATAGAACAGGTACGCAACAGGTGTCCAGGTTGGCCACAATACAAGCAGAACCCCTGTCTGCTACGATGCGCCCGTTCCTCTTTAGACAACTTGGTGAACCCTAGCTGCATGGGTTCATTATTCTCTTGATTACATTCAGGATGCATGGGAGGCAAGGGAGGCGTGGGTGGGAAATTTTGACTTGCCTGTCCCAAATTTCTGGCCTGCTACCTGCGGTCTTTTGCCGCAATACGTTCGCGGATGCGGGAATCAATTAGTATAGCGAAATCAACAAACTCATCCAGATCGTTAGGCACATCTCTGGCTGCCGTCTCATCTTTAATACGGTCAGCGAGTCCCTGAGCAAATGTTGCCACCAGCGCCTTATTGTTCCAGCCTACCTCTGCTGCCAATGTACGAAATTCAATCGCATAATCCGCCACTGTACAAGAACGTTGTTGTATCTCCATTAATCTTTTGGCAGCAGAGGCTGCTCTACCTGGAACTTCGAACACTCTGCGGAAGGCACGCACAAACTCCCTGAAGTTTTGTGTGCATGGTTTGGCAGACTCCCACAAGGGGTTGGCCATGCCAGGGCTCTGCCCGTCAGTAACAAAATCATAAAGTCCACCTTAGCTCAGTCATTCGGAAAGGCTTGAGGAGTTAGCTCCAGGTATATCTCTAGTTGGTGGATAAAACCTCCGCACAGGGGAGGTTCGCCATCATATCTTAGAAGTAATGGAGCTGTGGCGGTTAGCCCTTTGTTCGAGGCCACTTGCATCAGGGATTGAGCTCCCGGTGTCGAAACGGGGGTAGCCACCGAGGCTTGAACTGGTTTATCTAGATGAGCAGTGCGTTCTAGAATGGTTTGAATGGCCAGTGCCAACTGGTCCAAACGCTGCTCATGTACATCCATCCGCCAATGGATACTTTGTGCATTACCTTCACCTGTACCAACTGAGGTCATGGCCCTTTCGTACTGTTACTGTTTTATTTGACACTTAGACAAAGTAGGTGAGATAAAACACAGTTTTATTGAACAGACTCAGAAATGCTAACCCTCAAGGGTCCAGTAGTATATATATATATATACACAATATAGTACTGACACAGGACAGGTTACAGCAATATATATACCCACACGGGTCCAGTATATGTACAATACAGAATTTACAATATACTGACACAGGTCAGGAAAGTTTGTGTGAAACTCAACCAAGGCAGCAATGAACGGGTTACTATTAGGCCAGGAATGCTGACAGGCCCTAATAATGCGAGGCTCTTAAGACTCACTCTGCAGAGAGTGCTTAAATAGCGAGAAACGCCCAGTAGACAACGGAGGCCCAGTATATGCTAAAGGACTGCCGTAGCAATAATGGAGGACAGAGACAGTATGCCCAGGAGGGCACCCAATGGAGACTGCACGGTAGAATAGCCGGTGAATAATGGCACCTTCCCCAAAGGGGTTAATGAATGCTAAGACCAATGTCGACTGCATTCGACATGCAGATAATCAAAGCTACATAAGATTGTAGCAAAAAGCTCACATGGAGGATATTGACACTGCCTCCACCCGGATCTCATCAATATAAAAATCAGCAGGCACTTCTTTGGAGTTATATGTTCGCATTAAAAAAGAAAGGAACATTGCCAAAAACAAGCAAATACAGAGACCAGAATAATTCTTTTTCCTATGTGATTGTGTCTGTATCCTGAGGAAAAGGTCTCTGAGGACCTTAAAACCTGTGCTTGAACATACTTTTTTATTTTCGTGAGACATATGTTTCATGTTTTTTACAATTATATTAAAGTTTACATTTTCAAGCTACAGATCATCCATTTATTATTTGAAAGCTTGAACATGGATGAGCATCCTTTCTCCTGCTGTGTACTAGCCAGTGAATGTATCATTCCTCACCACCCAACTAGTTCCGTGAGCTAATAAACTGCAGTGTTTGGGTCTGGATGTAAAAATAGTTAAATGGATAAGGCAATGGCTGAGTGACAGGAGACAGAGGGTGATATTGCAAAAGGTCTTCAAGGAAAGTTATGCCTTTTTGCAGATGATAGCAAGATCTGCAAAAGGGTAGACATTCCAGGGAGAATAAGCCAAATGACAAATGATTTAAGTAAATTAGAAGAATGGACAAGAGTGCGGCAGCTGCAGTTTAATGTTGATAAATGTAAAATAATGCACTTGGGACATAAAAATCCAAAGGAAAAATATACTATTATGGGTACTGTGCTGTCAGAGACAACAGAGGAAAGGGATTTGGGAGTAAAGGTAGGCAGGCAATGTAATAAAGCAGTGGGGAATGCAAGCAGGGTACTGGGTTGTATGGCTAGGGGCATTAGTAGCAGAAAAAGAGAATTGGTCATGCCACTCTACAGACCTCTAGTTACACCTCACCTAGAGTATTGTGTACAGTAATGGAGACCCCATCTCCATAAGGATATAGCTACTCTAAATGGTGACTGGTTTACAGGAAAAGAAATATCAGGATAGCATGAAGGATCTGAATATGCATAGCTTGGAGGAGAGAAGAGAGAGAGGGGATATGATTGAAACATTCAAATACATGAAGGGATTCAACAAAGTGCAGGAGGGAAGTATATTTCGAAGAAGTAAAAATGTTAGGACAAGAGGCCATAGTCTAATACTACTGGGAAAGAGGTTTATATGTAATGTAAGAAAGATTTACTTCACTGAGAGGGTAGTAGATAAGTGGAATAGCCTACCAGCAGAAGTGGCAGAAGTTAATACAGTGACAGAATTTAAGCATGCATGGATAGGCATAAGGCTGTGCTTAAAGTAAGAAAAGACCAAAGACCAAAAAGGTTTGAGGTTTTTACAGTAGGAAAATGGGCAGAATGGATGGGCCGAATGGTTCTTATCTGCCGTCAGATTCAAATTCTTTGTTTCTATGTATCATTATATTTTCATGACATCAAGACATATTTTATTTATTGAAGCACACTCCTTGTGATCTCTGTATTTGCTCATTTAAATCAATGTGGGTTTTTACTTGTCTATCAAGTAGTTGGTTTGCTCCAGAATATTTACAGTTATATTTAGTGCATCAGCCTCAGTATCTCCTATATATATATATATATATATATATATATATATATATATATGTATATATGTCAGAACTCTGATCTGTAGCTATATACGCTGGATACAAATTCTTCTTTCAGCCATTCTTCTTGTAACGGTTTTTTAGGACACTCAGACCAGTATGTGAAATAAAACACAATTTATTTAGAGTAACAATAATGCAAATGTACGCCCTCTAGTGGCGGTTGAAAATAAACAAACAGTGAAGACTGATAGGTTACAAGTGTAAATGCACAATAAGATGACATGTACAAATACTATGAATAGAATGGAATATCACCCCAAAGGGTTAAGAACTTGATAAACAGTCAGTCTCAGATGTGGAGGTTTGGCACGCCCTGGGTGTTATAAGGATGCGCTGGTAGACAAAGTTCACCATGTACTGGAGACGTGACTGCCTAGCCAAAGTGTTCGAGTAATAAGCAGAATGGGAATCCAACTAGCCCCCTCGGGCGTACCTACTGGATCTGCTTCTGCGAGTGCAAGTGAGAATAGCCCCCACGGGCGTAATGGAAACCGGCCTGCAATGCAAGAGCTACTAAGCCTCCTCAGACTTAACCGGATACCGGTAATAGAAGTGCTAGAGCCAATAGCCCCCACGGCCGTATATACCGGATCTGCTAGCGCTGAAGCCTTCTCTCTGCCGCCACTCTGCTTAACGGATACCGCCCAGTAACCGACAATAGGCGAGAGCCCTTGGCGCCCAACCGGCCCACAATAAGTGACTACTCTGCAACGGAATGGATAGAGTCACCGACGGTGAGCGGCCAACTCAGCAGATGTAGCACCGAGAAAGAGGCTCTGTTCTGGGAATAGAGAGAGTGAGAGCAAGGCAGCACTGCTAGGGTTAATAAGCACGTTTACTCGAGGCTTCAGCAAAACAACGAGGCTCTGCAGGATGAGGGAGGCACACTGAGGCACACACAGCTCTGCAAGGGTAGCGGTACACTGCACAGATAATAGGCAACACCAGGCAAGGCGGTCACACGGTGACTGGCAACAGCAGATGAGAATGTCGCGACGGCGACAACTGGAATGCAGGTCACTGGAACAGGCTGGAAGTCGATCTTCGGAGCAGGAAGTCAGCCGGGCCGGGTCGGAGCACGCAGGAGGTAGTCATACAGGCCGGGTCATACACAAACAGGAACGTCAGCCAAGCCGGGTCAGGATCCAAAGGTGGTACGCAGTCAAGCCGGGTCATACACAAACAGGAACACTGGAGAATAGTCAGGACAGGCCAATCCGGTACACAGAAATCCGGAACACAGGAACACAGCAACAGCACTACTGGCTCAGAAACACCACGAAAGGGCATCTGACAGGTGTCTGGGCCAGGCATAAGAAGGTCACCAGGGGCGGGCCAAACTGGCTCAGCAAATCAGAGCGAACCACAAGAAATAGTGACAAGAATCACAGGCACTGTGATAGTACCCCCCTCTCAAAGACCCCCTCTCCCTGCCGGAGGTCTGGGTTTCAAAGGATATTTAGAGTGAAAGCTGCGCACCAATCTAGGCGCATGGAGGTCCCCTTGATTAACCCATGAACGTTCCTCAGGGCCATAGCCCTTCCAGTGGACCAAATATTGCAACTTTCCTCTAAATCTCCTAGAGTCAATAATACTCTGGACCTCATACTCCTCTTGGCCCTGAACGTCCACCGGCCCAGGAATCACTGGCGTAGTAGTATAACGATTACACACCAAAGGTTTCAGAAGCGACACATGGAACACATTATGAATATGCATTGAGGGCGGAAGTTCCAGTGCATAAGAAACCGGATTAATCTTGCGGATAATCTTAAAGGGCCCAATGAACCGGGGAGCCAGTTTGTTGGAGGGCACTTGCAAATTGAGGTTTCTGGATGACAGCCATACCCTGTCCCCAACTTGAAATGAGACCGCTGGGAGACATCTGCGATTAGCGTGCCGCTGATGACGCCTAAATGACTGACTGAGGGACCTCTAAACCTGTGCCCAAGTGGAACGAAGTTGTGCCAAATGCTCGTCCAGAGCAGGAATCTGTTGTGCCTGTAACCATGGGAACCCCAAAATAACTGCATGGTGCGGGGAAGAAATAATCTGAAACCGTATCTGTTCCCTGTGACAAGCCCTCACAGTCATTGTCACTGGAATTGTCTCAAACGTAATGAATGCAGGCCCCAGGGGTCTGCCATCAATGGCCTCAATTGCCACAGGAGAATCCTTTTTGCATAATGGAATGCCGTGCAAGTCGGCAAAGGACTGGTCCATGAAGTACCCGGCTGCCCCGGAGTCCACCAATGCCAGGACCTCGATTACCCTGTCTGCCCAAGCGAATACCACCTGGATGGTGGGTTTAGTGGTGCTAGAATCTAGGGACTGCTCTACACCACCTAGGGCCTGTCCCCCAAGGTACCCTAGGTGCGTTCGTTTCCCGGCCGTACTGGACAATTGCGTAATAGATGCCCTGGTTTGCCACAATATAGGCATAAGCCTTGTCTCCTGCGATACAATTTCTCCTCCTTAGTGAGCTTAGTGAACCCTAATTGCATAGGTTCAGTACTATCGGCTGGTCATTCAGGGAGAACGGATGGTGTGGGTGGGTTAAGGAAACTGGCCTGGCCATAGTTTTTTGATTTAGCCCTTTTAGCCAACCGTCTCTCACGGATGCGGGAGTCTATTAGCATGACACAGTCGATGTATTCATCCAGATCGCTGGGTACATCACGAGCGGCTATCTCATCCTTAATCTGTTCTGAGAGACCCTGGGTAAAGGCAGCAAGTAAGGCCTCATTGTTCCAGCCCACCTCTGCTGCCAGGGTCCGAAATTCGATAGCATAATCGCCCAATGTGCGTTCGCCCTGCTGAATTTCCATCAGCCTTTTGGCAGCAGAAGCAGCCCTGCCAGGAACCTCAAACACTCGTCTGAACTTCATCACGAATTCCCTAAAGTTCAGTGTGCAGGGTCTGGCATTCTCCCACAAAGGATTCGCCCATGCCAAAGCTTTGCCCATCAACAGAGATATCATAAAACCGACCTTACTACGGTCGTTAGGAAATGCCTGGGGTGCCAATTCCAAAAATATCTTCAACTGATTAATGAATCCCCTGCATAGGGAGGGTTCGCCATCATATCTTAACGGTAACGGCGCCGCTGCCGTTAACCCTCTAGAATTAGCTGAAGGGACTACAGGCGGATTCTCCGGTGTCAGAACTGGGGGGACCACCGGATTAGGACTAGACTTGTCCAAATGTACCGTACGTTCGAGTAACGTCTGTAGAGCCAGTGCCAATTGGTCCAGGCGCTGCTCATGGACATCCATTCTCCAGTGGATGTTCTGTGTATTACTTTCACCCTTACCGTCTGAGGTCATGGCCCTTTCGTACTGTAACGGTTTTTTAGGACACTCAGACCAGTATGTGAAATAAAACACAATTTATTTAGAGTCACAATAATGCAAATGTACGCCCTCTAGTGGCGGTTGAAAATAAACACACAGTGAAGACTGATAGGTTACAAGTGTAAATGCACAATAAGATGACATGTACAAATACTATGAATAGAATGGAATATCACCCCAAAGGGTTAAGAATTTGATAAACAGTCAGTCTCAGATGTGGAGGTTTGGCACGCCCTGGGTGTTATAAGGATGCGCTGGTAGACAAAGTTCACCATGTACTGGAGACATGACTGCCTAGCCAAAGTGTTCGAGTAATAAGCAGAATGGGAATCCAACTAGCCCCCTCGGGCGTACCTACTGGATCTGCTTCTGTGAGTGCAATTGAGAATAGCCCCCACGGGCGTAACGGAAACCGGCCTGCAATGCAAGAGCTACTAAGCCTCCTCAGACTTAACCGGATACCGGTAATAGAAGTGCTAGAGCCAATAGCCCCCACGGCCGTATATACCGGATCTGCTAGCGCTGAAGCCTTCTCTCTGCCACCACTCTGCTTAACAGATATCGCCCAGTAACCGACAATAGGCGAGAGCCCTTGGCGTCCAACCGGCCCACAATACGTGACTACTCTGCAACGGAATGGATAGAGTCGCCGACGGTGAGCGGCCAACTCAGCAGACGTAGCACCGAGAAAGAGGCTCTGTTCTGGGAATAGAGAGAGTGAGAGCAAGGCAGCACTGCTAGGGTTAATAAGCACGTTTACTCGAGGCTTCAGCAAAACAACGAGGCTCTGCAGGATGAGGGAGGCACACTGAGGCACACACAGCTCTGCAAGGGTAGCGGTACTCTGCACAGATAATAGGCAACACCAGGCAAGGCGGACACACGGTGACTGGCAACAGCAGATGAGAATGTCGCGACGGCGACAGCTGGAACGCAGGTCACTGGAACAGGCTGGAAGTCGATCTTCGGAGCAGGAAGTCAGCCGGGCCGGGTCGGAGCACGCAGGAGGTAGTCATACAAGCTGGGTCATACACAAACAGGAACGTCAGCCAAGCCGGGTCAGGATCCAAAGGTGGTACGCAGTCAGGCCGGGTCATACACAAACAGGAACACTGGAGAATAGTCAGGACAGGCCAATCCGGTACACAGAAATCCGGAACACAGGAACACAGCAACAGCACTACTGGCTCAGAAACACCACGAAAGGGCATCTGACAGGTGTCTGGGCCAGGCATAAGAAGGTCACCAGGGGCGTGCCAAACTGGGTCAGTAAATCAGAGTGAACCACAAGAAAGAGTGACAAGAATCACAGGCACTGTGATACTTCTCTAACCTGCCTATTTCCATGGGACCTAAATACAACATCCGGTACAGGCCTGGGTACTCTTACTAACAATGAAACACTACATAGGGACAACTACTCTAGTATGTGAGGTAAGTGGTCCAGAATATCCTGCAGCTAGATAAATAATGAGATGAACCATAGCTTCACTAGGAAGAAATGCACAAAACTTGGAATGAAACTCAAACCTAAGCAAGTAAGGAATGAAAATCATAACTTCCCAACATATACATATACAGAGAAGAAATCAAACCATAGCATTTTAGTACATCAGCTACAAAAAAGAAAGAACACTTCTTGGAAGCATTTCTACAAATCTATATGACAATTTGAATTACTAACTAGCATGCCTTTAACCCAATGGTAACAAACAAATGTGAGCCGCACTTCAACGTAGTAGATAAAACCAATAGTAATCTTTATTACAGAGTATCAGTACAGACGTTACACATGCCGCAATAGTCTTACGTGTTTCTTGGAGTGCGGCTCACATTTGTTTGTTTGGTGATAGTGGGTGGAAGGGACCCTTTGAGCCAACACCACTAAGAAGAGACCAGAAGGCGGTGAGTGACTGATTTCTTGAAACATTGTATTCACATCAAAGTTCTTCTGCAGCAGTGCCATTGTTTCTTTACTCGTTAGTATTTGTACCTTCAATTGAGCACGCTATATGAGATTCGTGCTAAATTGTGATTTAAAAGTTTCAAGATTCATGATAAGAAATATATTGCAAATACTAAGGTTGTGATTGGGCTTCTAAAGGATGAATGTTTAACAAAAAGCTTTGAGCTCCATTATAGAGAGGAGTGTATATCATTTTGATTACTGCAATCAAGGTTTTCATGTGTGTTTGAAATGGAGTCACATAATGCCTTAAAGGAGAGAAGCCTGAGCAATTACATGTGAACGATACAACAGGAAAGTGAATGACCAACTGTTGCAAGTTCAGTTGCCTCAGAGATGTTAATGGGGCTTTGATATCCCTGATGACCTGAATTGGTCTGTTCAGCATGCAAATTAATATATATTTTTGATCGTTGGAAGCACAGATCTTGTGTTGCACTCACCGCATAGCCACACGTGATTATATGAAAATAGCGAATATGGCTACGAGTATTGTGGAACAAAATGTGGCAGCAAGTGCAGAGTGTTCAGGAACAGACATTACCATGTCCGTTATCCCCGAGACTGAAAATGTTAATAATTTACAAACAGTACGGACAAATGTTATGTCTCAAATGGGGATCTCTTTTAAAAGACAAGAAATGTTGCAAAGAGCGTTTACTGAAATCAATGTGGAAGTTAACCCGTTGACTACCAGTCTACCAAAGCAATTTAAGGAGTTGGAGATTCTGATGAGTCGAGAGAAAAAGCTCTGGTGGGAGATTATGATTCTGAATAAGTATATTGAATTCCAGAGGATCCCAAGGGGTTTGAGAATTAATAAAAGACCGACATTTGTTCGAGATGAAGATCGTTTTTTGATGGTTTGGGATCAAACACTTACAGATTGCTCTATGACTCTGATGACTCTAATTATAAAGTATAAACAGGAGATTTTGGAAAAAGTTCAAGAAGAAATTAAGTCTTTACAGATTGTTATGTCCAATGCCTCTTGAGTCATATAAAAAACTTGAAAAGGATCTACAGCTTAAACAAGAGAAATTGGAGAATAATATAGTTGAGTCAAAACAACGATAGTTTATACGGGACAAAGGAGATTACGAAAATGGCCGTATTTTTAATTGGTCAAGATTTATGGGTAGGCCGCGTGGTTCTCAACAGAAGTCCATTTTAAAATCCATTGGTTCTAAAAGAGTGGTTTTTTCAAGTACAGAAGCAGAGTCTACTGACCTTGAGTCTTCTATGACCTCCGACACCACAGCTAATGATAGTGATCGTTTATCAAGAGTGCAGTCTGTCTTTAGTGATTCGGGTGAAAGGTCCTCGGGAAGAGATCAACAACAACAAACAAACTTGAGAAGAACAGGAAGGAGGCTGCCGAGAAACAAACATCTAAGAAGAAATGTACACGCAGAGGAAGAGGAACATCAAAATGTCAATTATCGCAGATACCCGAGGAGAGATGGCCGTTCGAGGGACAGATATCAGTAATCAATATCTCATTGCATGTTCTTACTGATGAGGAGTTAAGTGTGTTATCCAAGGGGCTAAATTTTGCACCGGTAGCACACTTTAATCTTTTTCAGACAGTATTGGATGTCAATAGATTTGTGCAAAAGTTAATCCTTAAGAAACACGTTTCTAATATTTCTAATGGTATGGTGGGCGATATTAATATTCAAGGAGCTATGTCTGATGATTCATTTGTTACTGACGTTGTTATAGCAGATTATGTTAAATTGATGGGTCCCTTTCAGGATCAGTGTGCGGTTATGGAGCTACAGTCATTGTCTTATGAGTGTGGATCCATGAGTGGTGGACACTGTCGGGACTTAGAAGCTGGTGTATGTCCTCTGAGGCCACCTAAGTGTTTAAGGGTGTCTAGCAGTTTTTATCCTGTTAGTGCCAGAAGCCCTCCAGTAGATGTCTTTCAAGAAAGGGTGGAGAGGGATCTGATCTCTTTATCCGCATGTGTTGGGAGTGGTAGGCAGATGGCGAGACAGAACCTTAGCCCATCTGAGAAACAGGCTATTAAATCATTGTCTGATAATACTTCCATTACTATTAAGAAGGCGGACGGGGGGGGGCAGTGGTGATCCAGGACACTACTGCTTATGTTTGCGAGGCTTTAAGACAACTTTCTGATGTAAGTACATATCAGAAACTTTGTGGGGATCCCACTTTGAAATTTAAATGCCTGCTGGACTCTCTCGTCGATTGTGGCACTTTGGGTGGATTTTTTTCTATTAGGGAAGCTGAGCTTCTCAAGGTGGCTCAGCCCGTTATTCCCATATTCCATCAACTACCCAAGTTGCACAAGAGACTTGAAAGTCCAGCAGGCAGACCAGTTGTAATGGATGTGGATGCCTGTTTGCAACCATTAGTTTTGAGGTTGATTTCTTATCTTAGGGACACTAAATAAGTTTTGCAAGATATGAGGAGGATTCAATGGAAAAGTGGGTATTGCTGGTTATTGGGTATTGGTAGTTGCGATGTAGCATTGCTGTACTCATGTATACCTCATGAGTTAGGCCTTACAGCTATACATTATCATTTGAGTAAGTATAGTAACTATTCTGTAGATTTTGTTGATTAGTTGCTGAGAGTGATTCAATATTTGCTCATCCATAATTATTTTTTGTTTGATGGCTCTTACTATCTCCAGAGGCGTGGGACTTCAATGGGGGCAAAATTTGCGCCCTCATACGCCAACCTATATATGGGTTGGTGGGAAGAGTCTCACGTCTTTGAAGATAGTAATCCATTTAGGTCATATATTGGGGGTGGGTGGGTGGAAGGGACCCTTTGAGCCAGCACCACGAAGAAGAGACCAGAAGGAGGTGAGTGACTGATTTCTTGAAACATTGTATTCACATCGAAGTTCTTCTGCAGCAGTGCCATTGTTTCTTTAATCGTTAGTATTTAACTCAATGGTAGCCCATCCTGGACCTTGTGAGCTATCAACAGTGCATACCCTGAAAACATGATCTTTTGGCAGCTAAAAAGAACCAATGTTGTTTACTAACTCATTGGAATCTATATGCTGGGGAAATCTCTATTAACCAAGAGTTAAGACTTAGACTAGGTTGACACAGCAACTCGACAGATGTGCTTTGTACCACTGCTCAAACCACCCACTTTAAGTTCTTCAATGTTCCTGTGCTCCCACTGCGATCCTGTTACTAATGGGGATGTGCTGGATGTGTGGCTGATAGGTAGGCCATGTCAGCATCAGCATAAGATGACAGGATGACACGTTATCACGGTGCTCGTACTCCTCTTGCAACATTCTGTCAGTCTACACTCTGCTTCACTCCTATTGGCTATACTGTGCTTGTCCCACCCAGTATAGCCTTTGTATGCCGGGTTGTGGCACCTCTCCGGTGCCCTTTCGTGGTGTTCCTGTACCAGTGATTGGTCCTGCTCTCAGTATTCCCAGTGTAACGACCCGGCCTGCCTGACTACTCTGCATCTCGTCTCCTGCCTGTGAACCGACCTGGACCGCCTGACCATTCTTGTTCTCCTGCTCCGTGCACCGACCTGGCTTGGCTGACATTCCTGCTCCGTGTACCAACCCGGCTTGGCTGACGTTCCTGCTCCGTGTACCAACCCAGCTTGGCTGATGTTCCTGCTCCGTGTACCGACCCGGCTTGGCTGATGTTCCTGCTCCGTGAATCGACCCAGCTTGGCTGATGTTCCTGCTCTGAGTATTCCCAGTGTAACGACCCGGCCTGCCTGACTACTCTGCATCTCGTCTCCTGCCTGTGAACCAACCCGGACCGCCTGACCATTCTTGTTCTCCTGCTCCGTGCACCGACCTGGCTTGGCTGACGTTCCTGCTCCGTGTACCAACCCGGCTTGGATGACGTTCCTGCTCCGTGTACCAACCCAGCTTGGCTGATGTTCCTGCTCCATGTACCGACCCGGCTTGGTTGATGTTCCTGCTCCGTGAATCGACCCAGCTTGGCTGACGTTCCTGCTCTGGCTGCCTCTATGTCACCTTAGCGACATTCCTATTGGTTAGGCATTCGTGACGCTCCTGGTTGGTTGCAACCTCAGGGCGAGTTGCTCAGTCCGTTCCTGTCACGGCAGTGCTCAGTTGTGTAGTCTCCGTTACTGCTACGGCAGAGTGCAAGTGGCCTAGTTTCCGTTACTGCTACGGCAGCGTGCAAGTGGCCTAGTCTCCGTTACTGCTACGGCAGAGTGCAAGTGGCCTAGTTTCCATTACTGCTACAGCAGTGTGCTATTGGCCTAGTCTCCGTTACTGCTACGGCAGTGTGCAAGTGGCCTAGTTTCCGTTACTGCTATGTCAGTGTGCAAGTGGCCTCGTCTCTGTTACTGCTCCTGCAGAGTGCAAGTGGCCTAGTCTCCGTTACTGCTACGGCAGTGTGCAAGTGGCCTTGTCTCCGTTACCACTCCTGCAGTGTGCTATTGGCTTAGTCTCTGTTACTGCTATGGCAGTGTGCAACTACCACTAAGACCTAGTCTGAGTAACCTTGTGGATCACCTTAGACGGCATTCCACATTCTAAGTTTTTCTATCTTTGATCTTAGAGAGAGCACACCTGTATTTTAAGCTTTCATTTAAATTCTTATTACAGGTGGTAAGTACTGGGGTATTGCCCAACATGTTTCTCTGTGTCCTGCAGCTTTATCAGTGGATATAGTGATTGGGGGCCGGATTTGCGGTTCTTTTTAAACCCTAGTTTCTGGGTGTGTTCAAATTGACGCAGCGGCTACATCACTGACATCCGAGCACAGTTTGTTTACGGATGTTTCAACTTGTGGCAGAATATCCACATTGCAACATCGTTTCAACTAAGAAGATAAGGGCAATAAATATATTTTTTATTTTCTTTGTTTCCAAGTTGGTTTTTGATGTTTAAAAAGCTATAATTTAATTTATAATTATGTTTTAAACGATGAACTATTAGTATGACAATATAATATCTGTATTATTATATAATATATATTAAGCCTGGCAAATCTAAAGGTTATTTCTTAATGAGTCTTTTTCTATGACACATTTGCTGTAAAACATGAATTTTTATATATCAGTCAGTAGTTTAAATAGAGAGCTAGTATGATCATTTTTCATTGGTTTCTCATTTATGTCTATTAGGCTTTTACTGATAATTTGGATGTTTTATCAATAGCTCTTGTTCCGAGTTATTTTTCAATTCTTCTTCTGTTATTTTCAGCTACTATTATACTCTGATTATAATAATATGCCTTATTAGGTAGTCTTCTTTCGAGTGCATCCAGTCTATAGTAGATGTACCATTCTGACTCAGACATTTTTGGAGTCTCCATACATCTGTTATTTAGATCTTTTTAGTCATATTTTTTTCAGTGGGTTATCTAGAGTAAAAAATATGATTATTGATGCAGATCTTATTCCTATATTTAAAAATGTGATCCCACTTTTGTATCATTATATATGCCTGTTATCTCATTATTGGTATATCATTTAATCTTTGATAAACGGACTATACATAAAGCCCTCATTTAGGCCTCTTGGATATAAGGTGCCTAATTTATAAATCCATTTGGCCTCCAATTTCATAAGATTATTATCTGTATCTCCTTTTCTTATGGAGGGTTTAACATGTTGGAAGCCTCTGAATCTGACTGAGTTGACATTTCCTCCATGGAATTCCCAAATGTGTCTAGCTACTGTTTTATCACGATGTTTTCTGATATTGCCAACATGTTCCAAAATGATCATTTTCAGCTGTCTTTTGGTTTTGCCAACATATAGTTTCCCACATACACAATACAAAAGATATATCACACCTACAGTTTTACAGTTTATAAATTCTGTAAGGTAGTATGTTTTAGTTCCATCTTGTATTTTAAAATCCTTCTCTTTGTTGACGTGGGGGCATGCTTGACAGTTTCCACAGGGGTAGGTTCCAGTTATAGTTTTTATAGATTTGGAGTGTCATATCAGTCAGTTTCATTCATTCTTACTGACTTCACTGAAATGGCTATTTACCAATAAATCATTGAGATTTTTTCCTCTTCTGTAAATCAATGAAGGTTGTAAAGGTCGATGTTAGAATATAATATTCTCAGAAAATCTTGAAAAATATACGCAGCACATCCCCATAGGGATAAGATTTATTGACTATATCTTGCTTATATGGTCTGGCTCTCTGGAATTATTCCAAGAATTTGTGTCAGTTATTAACAATAATGATATTAATCTAAGAGTCACGTCAGAGATTAATTATAAGAAAATGTAATTCTTGGAAATAAGCATTTACAGAAATTAACAGAATCAATTGGAAACTACAGTATTTAGAAAAGCCACAGCTACTAATACATAATTAGAAGCCTCAAGTCAACATCCTATACCATTAAAAAATAGTATCCCGACTGGACAATATCTGGCAATACCCCAGTACTTACCATCTGTAATAAGAACTTAAATGAAAGCTTAAAATACAGGCGTGCTCTCTCTAAGATCAAAGATAGAAAAACTTAGAATGTGGAATGCCCTCTAAGGTGATCCCCAAGGTTACTCAGACAAGGTCTTAGTGGTAGTAGCACTGATTACTAGATCAAATGACTATATCCCCTCAATGGCTGTATCTGATATACACTTACAACAAAGAGTAAGAACATGCACTATGGTAAAATAATAACGGAAGAGAAGGGTTTGTCTGCACTGAGATTAGAAGGGATGTGTGGGCTACTACGGCAGCACCTCTCCTACATGGCACAGAGGGGAACCCTTAGACTTATCTGTATTTTATTGCTACTGAAATAACAACTGCTATTTAAATGGGTGGACCACTAAAAGGATCCACATTGTCCAGCATAGCAGCTGTACAACACACCGAGAATATAGAAAGAGGTATTCAGCCTAGCTAAGTATGGGCTTCTACAGCAGGACCTCTTGTATGAGGCACTGAGGGGAACCTTTTGACTAAATGTATGCTTTATAGCTAACAAAAAACGACTGCTATTTAAACGGGTGGACCACCAAAAGGATCCACATCGTACAGTATAGCAGGGGTTAATTACGCCGAATAACTAATAAAGAGGTGGTCATCACTGAAAGGAACAGCTGTTACTCTATAGGTGGATTACTAAAGAATAGTGTTGAGCGAGCACCCCGATGCTCGGGTGCTCGGGTGCTCTGACCGAGCACCGCCGGAGGCTCGAGTGCTCGGCCGAGCACCCGAGCCCCATTGACTTCAATGGGGCGACACGAGCATTACACCAGGCACCCCCTGCTCTGATGAGGGGAGGGTGCCTGGTCAATGCCCCCTTCATCTCCACAATGTCCCCCTTCATCTCCGCAATGTCCCCCTTCATCTCCGCAATGCCCCCTTCATCTCCGCAATGTCCCCCTTCCACAATGTCCCCCTTCATCTCCACACTGTCCCCCTTCATCTCCGCAATGCCCCCTTCATCTCCGCAATGTCCCCCTTCATCTCCACACTGTCCCCCTTCATCTCCGCAATGCCCCCTTCATCTCCGCAATGCCCCCTTCATCTCCGCAATGTCCCCCTTCCACAATGTCCCCCTTCATCTCCACACTGTCCCCCTTCATCTCCGCAATGCCCCCTTCATCGCCGCAATGTCCCCCTTCATCTCCACACTGTCCCCCTTCATCTCCGCAATGCCCCCTTCATCTCCGCAATGCCCCCGTACCTCCAGTCCCTGGTGGTCCAGCGGAGCGTCTTCAGATCTGTGCCTCCTTCGGCACAGATCCCCGCCACCCGAACATGGCGGGCGAGCACATGGCGGTACTCGACGAGTACCGCCATGTGCCGAGCAGAGCGATGCTCGAGCCGATCCGATCATCGGCCGAGCACGCTCGCTCAACACTACTAAAGAACCCACACCGCTTAGTATAGCAGGGGTTAAATACATCAGACAACTAATTAAGAAGTGTTTATTATTTAGAGTTACAACTGCAACTGAAGCAGGTGTACCACTAAGAGACGTCTAAATGTTTAATAGCTACGGCTGTTATCATAGTGGGTGGACCATGAAAAGGATCCACTCCGTCTGATACAGCAGAGTCTAAACACGCCTAATAACCTGCAAAGTGGTGTCCACAGTTTAGATAACAGCTTAGGGGCTCTTTGAAACTGTATTGAACTAGCTTTTCATTCTTACAAACACTGGAGTATTGGGTTTGCTTTTAATCCCTTAGCAGTACTTGTACATGAGGGTATTTGGTTGTAAATAAGATATCCCTAAGATGATTAATAAAGGATATACACAACAATCATTTGATTTTTAAAAATAATAATAAAGGTTACTTTTTAGGGCATCAATAGGGATTCACAATGACATAGATTGCCGAACTTGCCTCTTGAGGGACATTTCTGTTGGATTTATAATTAAAAATAATAATAAGCAACCAGTTAAAAGTAATCCTTCCTTCTCCTTCTTTTTTGTACCTATCAAATAAGGCATGCGGTGACAAAATAATAACTTTGATAAAGATACAAATTTTCTTAAAAAAGAAGGAACTCACAAACAATATCTACTTGACATATTTATATAATGTTATCATATCCCCTCTAAGATGCCATTTCTCTAGTGTGTACAAATTTAATTTGTCTACCCTTTATTCATAACTAAAACTTTCCATTCCCCTTACTAGTTTTGTAGCCCTCCTCTGCACTTTCTCTAGTTCCATAATGTCCTTTTTCAGAAAAGGCGCCCAGAACTGAACTGCATATTCAAGGTGGGGTCTTACCATGGACATGTAAAGAGGCAGAATAATATCTTCCTCCCGTGAGTCAAGACCCCCTTTTAATACATGCCAGTATCTTATTGGCCTTTGCAGCCTCCAGCTGGCACTAGGCACTGCTGCTAAGTCTATTGTCTACCATTACTCCAAAATCATTTTCATTAGTAGATTTCCCCTAGGAAACACCATTTAACCTATATGTTGCATTTTTATTATTATACCCAAAATGCATAACTTTACACTTGCCTCTATTGAATCTCATTTGCCATTTGTCTGTCCAGTTGTCCAATTTGTCCAAATCCTCTTGAATGAAGACACATCCAGTTCAGACTATATTACCCTTCTTAATATTTTGTATTATCGGCAAACACTGATACATGGCTCCCTATGCCCACTGGGAGATCAATAATAAACAAATTAAAAAGAAGAGGTCCCAGGACAGATCCCTGAGGTACTCCACTTATCATGTTTGTCCAATTTCAGAACTTCCTATTTACCACCACAACATAATAGTGATGCAGCATGCTGAACTGGAGTTGTGTCATGTGTGTTGATAGTTACCCGAGTGAACAGTTCCATAGACAGCAAGCTGATCTATTTATTAGAACTTAGTTCAGCATTAGAAACACTGCTTCAATACTTCCTGTGTAAACCTAGCCTTATGCTCTAGTATTAGGGCACATTACACTTGTGGGGTTAAAGATCTATGCTCCAAAGTGTCTTATTTCTAAGATACAAATAAAATATTTATATAATTTTTAAAAAGCAAAATACAATTAAATGACAACTGGAAGAAAAATTATGAATTTCGCCAGCATGCATTGGTATAATGCTTCTCAATATTCTGCACAAAAGTACTTTTAATACATTTTGTTAGCTTAAAAAAGAAAAGTCTAAAATATAATTTCCTATTACTAACAGTTCTCCCAAGTAATGCATTAAAAATGACTTCAATATTGTTGAACTGAATACTATTCAGATAAATGCAGATGATGGTTTTGTGTTAAATGGTCACAGTAATTGTTTTTTTTTCACTTGAATAATCTCCATAATTGCTTTTAATAATCACATAACTGGGCTGAATACCTTACTAAAGCTTATCGGAGCTGAAACTCATTACATAGAAGTTTGAACTTATAATAAGTTCCATTTAACTTTAGATGGAGGGTAATGAGATCAAGGGAATTAATTTGCAGAGATGTACCCCTTGCAAGTGAACCCATCAATTTGTAAAGATTGATTAAATCTAATGTAACTGTACAGCACCATTCCGTCTAAGGTGAGTAACCCAGCATAGAAAGCATTAAAGAGGACTACTTATGCTGTATTGATTTAGAATAACAGATGCAGGAGATTCACCTTTCTTCTCTCTCATTTCAACTTCCCCTTCTCTATTTCCATCTTTTCTTTCATCTCCACCTCTTTCCAGACCCACCTTTGTTCTCTCTTTCCAGAGTCTTCCTTCCTTTTTCCATATTTTACTTTAATCTCTACATCTTTCCATCTCTACATCTTTCTTACCATCCTCTCTTCTTTCGAGATTGTCCATCCATCCCTCCCTCTTTTCAAAATCTCCCTCCACTCTTTACTCTATCCAGATTCTTCCTCGTTTTCTCCAGCTTCCTCTTTATACTTCCCAGCCTCTGTCCAGTGTCCTCCTTCATTACTCACTCTCTTTCCAGTGTCTCCCTCCCTTTTCTCTTTCCATCTTTTCTCTTTCCATTCTAGTTTCTCCATCTCTTCTCCCTCCATCATTAGAGATTCTCCCTTCAACCCTTCCTCATAAGCATCTTCCTCCATTCTTCTCCCTCCCTCTTCTCACTATGCTACTGTTGTTACCTCTCTTCCTTCTACTTCCATCTCTCTTTCATTCTCCCTCCCTCTTCTCCCCTTTTTCCACGATCCTCTTTCTCCTTCTCTACATCTCTCCCATCCTCTTTCTTTCCCCTCTGATCCTGCCTCTCTCTTTTTCTCTCCTTCATTCTCTCTGTACTGCCTCCCGCAATCCAGATCTTCCCACCCAGCCTCACTATTCTTCCTCTCTACAACTTGTCCTCCACCATATTTAGTGTTGGGAGAGAGTTTATTGCAGTGTAACGAGCAGAAAATACTGTTTTTATTTTATCAGCACGTGAGTAAAAACAAATCTGGTCCGCCACAACAAAGAATTTGAACAACACTGATATAAACTGAAAGTCTATTTACTGGTCAGGGACTCAATGTGTGACCTCTTTCTCAGAGTTTCTCACACTCTGATTAGTTTATTTCCAGCCAATCAAAGCATAGTTCTGAAGTGAAGATCGAAAAAAAAAATGTCCATGCTCACAGTGGAGCACATTGATTACTGGGCATCATGGTCTGAAGTTTTTACCAATGTTTTTGACTGTTGGAATTCTGTCCCTAAGACAAAGCATATGCTGGAAAAAAAGGCCAATTTCAGAAGTACACTTTAAAGAATCTACTGCTATATAATTGCTTGAAGTTGTCCTATCCAAAATCTGAAGTTTGATTAAATAATGGGGAATTTTCTCGGCTCTGATGTAACCTAGGCCACAAGTAAGAGTGTGAAAGAGTGTGAAAATCTGAAATGAGGCAATTCTTGCTATTTTACGTGAAAAGACATATTTCTGCCCTGAACGATCCATCTGACTGCTCTTGAAGGGAATGAGGATTCTCTGGACAGATGCTTGTAAAATCAGCACTTTACTGTCCTTAGGAATTCTTTTCATATCTGCAATTCAAACACTGAGCATATGAAGTTTGATTGGTTGGCACCACATTGGCAGGAACCAGTAACAGTACCTCTGCTGTTTGTCTTGACAGAAGGTATGTTACTCTGACCCCTGATGAGCAAACAAAAGCAAATTAGGCATGTGGTTTTAATATAAATACAAACTTTTTAGTAGCAGTTTATATTTTTTTAACATAAGTATGTATCTTAATTATGATGGAATTTGCCAATTTTCTGCTTTTATTCTATTTTTCTCCAATGAATGCAAAATAAATGAAGACGCTTAAAATAAACCTTCAAACTTTGGTTTGCCTGTCTTAAACTTTTGAGTAAGTGAACAAAGGTGAGACACAGCGCACAAATATAGAGGCTAAGAGTAGAATAAGTATGTATATAAATATCTGTACAAAACCATATATATGATTACTAGTTGAAGAGCCCGTTACACGGGCCCCAGTGCCACTGCCAGTCGGTTGCAGGGCAGTCATGCGCAGTAGAGACTGCTGGCGCTGCGGCTGATACAGTGCCAGCCAGTCTCTACTGCACATGACTGCGACGTTACACACGTTTTAGCGAATTATTATATAGGATGCCATATACATGTGTATATTACTTCTTAGAGTGTGTAATCCTTGGCGTCAGATTCCAATAGATATTTCAGGTATATATACACACATTGATCAAATAAGACACATGTATTATATATACACAGACTGTCCCTAATTAGATAGTTGTGGAACAGGGGGCTTTCAGGAATTTGTATACAATGATAATCCTATAAATTGCAAAAAATAAATGAAGTATCTCAAAAGACAATAAAAGTTGTTACTGTAAACGCAAAGGGATATATACCCTTAATAAAGTACTATACAGCATGTATAGAACTGCAGTTTGTTGAGCAGTAAACATTTGATATAGATCCATTGTGTCCAGTAATGGACTAGTTAGTCTATTGAATAGAATAGCCAGGAAGGAGTATAAAGTGGCGATAGGGGATAGGTGTATAGAGTGGCTGCTTACAGAAGTATCCAGGGGCAGTATACACAGCAGTTTAGTTCGATTTAGAAGGGAGAGAAAGGGGATACTTACCTGCTCCATACTGTCAGACCATGTGTTGATGCGTTGATAGTGCACACCTTTTCTATTGCAAGAACCCCTCTATTCGTCCCAGTGATCCCCCTCATGTATTTGCACTCTCCTCTTGCTCTGTGTTTATCTCGTCCCCTGTGCATAACTGGGGTCCTTGGTGCAATCACTTACATCCAGGAGACAGAAGGACTGTAGTCACACACAGTCTACTCCTGGTGCACAGCACAGCAGCAACAGAGGAGAGAGACACGGAGTGTGGGGGCGCAAATGCAAAGAAGGTGCAGTACTGTGGAGGACAGGAGAGTGATTGAAATAGATAGGGGGTTGCTTTTAACCTTTTGAGTGCCTGGGCATATCCAACACATTGCAGAGAAAGGGTTAATGCACCACCTCCATGATATTGATCCTGAGGGACAGAGGAATGTGGCAGAGGAAGCTTTCACAGGGCAGAGAAAGAGGGATGAGGAGGGGAGCATGGGGGTGGAGGATGGGTGGGGGGATGACATGGCAGACAGGGGAGCATAGACAGAATCATATAGGATACAGGACAGCAGGAAGGTGGAAGGAACAAACAAGTCACAGAGGAGGGGGTTCTCCTGCACTGATTTGGGAAGAGACTTGGTTGGAGAAGGAGGCTAGATCCTACAGACAACAGTAGGGAGGAATAACAACTCTCTATTGCTGCCCCTGGTGTATATAATAATCCTTTAATTATATAATAATAATCCTTTATTTATATAGCGCACACAGATTCCGCAGCGCTTTACACTCATATTGGTTCCTGTCCCCATTGGGGCTCACAATCTAAAAACACAGTGAGAACATACAAACTCATTGCAGATGTTGTCCTTGGTGGGATTTGAACCCAGGACCCCAGCGCTGCAAGGCAACCACTGAGCCACTGTATATGTATATAATATAGATATATTATCTGTCAATTTCTAAATCAAGAGCTTATACCAGAAATAACTACAAGTAAGAGTAATAGCTCACATTTGACCTTTCAAACACTCCCTAGCACTTTCATGTTTCAATATAGATAATTGGTAGATGTTGCTGTGCATGTAAGTATGAAGGACATCCTGCAAACCTATTTCTGGACTGAAATCCCCACCATCCTCAGCTGGCCTCAGCAGACATCTGCTAACTGTATGTGTGTGTGTGTGTGTGTGTGTGTGTGTGTGTGTGTGTGTGTGTGTGTGTGTGTGTGTGTGTGTGTGTATGTGTGTCCTACCCATTTTCCAGTTTTCAGACTCCAAAGACAAGAATAAAGGAGTGTTACAATTATGATTTAAAGCGGAACTATCACATTCCAACTCCTTGTCCCCAATTAGTTTACCTTCCCCCAACAAGTTTGAAAACCATTATTTAACACTACTTTTTTTATCCTGTTTTGCTTAAAATCTCCCTGATATGTGTTCGGCAGCAACAGGGAGAGAGCTGTCATCTTTATGATGTTTGCAATGATTGGCAGCTCTCTCCCACTGAGAAGCTGCCAATCATCCTCTCTGAACTGAGAATTAAAGGATTAACACAACGGAGGTTAGCAGTCAGGCCGCACACTGCTCCATTTCTTCCTAGTTCCCCACCACCACTGGAGAGGATTGTAAGAGGAATGCAAAAGTTTAAAATACTTAATCATGGAACTGTCTGTCTGTCTCTTGTGTGAAGCCCAGGACAATATTCACTGGGGGAGGGGGGTGTGACGAGTGGGCAAGAAAAGTGAATTTGTAGCTATCCTCATATTTCAACCCATGAAGGAATTGCTGTAGTGCTGATACCTTGCTGAGTACCAGAGGGGTTATCAACACTACAGCAATTACTTCAGGGGTTTAAATATGATAATAGCTCCAAATTCACTTTTCTTGTCCACTCTTTGCACCCCCCCTCCCCAGTGAGTATTGTCCTGGAATTCACACAGGAGACTTTCTTTGGAGAGTATTCACATAGTTAACCTTAGTGTTCAGCAGTATAATCCATACCACAGGGACATGACAAAGTACTTTCCCAGATCTGCTATACCTAATGGTGTAGAAAAAACACAGCAGACTTGTAACCAGCCATGTGATCTCCATTTTAGGTAACCCAGGGAGCACGAACACATAGAAAGATGGGAAGGTGTTGGGGGCAGGGGTTTTATTGCAGAGGGTATGGCTACTTCTACAATCACCATGCCTGTGGCACAGCTTTTGATGGAGGTAACTGCAACAAGGGAAAGTTCAAAAGACTTTATCTGAAAAAAATATAGCTACTTAAAAAAAAACAAAAAAAACAAACAAAAAAAAAAAATCTAAAGTCACTTTTACTTACTGGTTTATATGCAAGTAAGCTGTTCTGAGGTGAAAGTTCCCCTTTAAATTAGTAGTGTGACTTCCACACCTGAGAGATGCTAAGCTCAAACTATTTAAAAATATTCTTTCTATTAAAGGAGCAGTAAACTTTTTTTATGAAAACACATATTTTACAGAGCATTTCCAGCTGAATAAAACAAGGTCACTCCCATTACTGTCAGATGTTTTATTAAAAACTAGTTGAACAGCCCGTTACACGGGCCACGGTGCCTCTGGCAGCCGGTCGCGGGGCAGTCACACGCAGTGGAGACTGCCCGCGCCTCGGCTGATACAGAGCCTCTGGCAGCCCGTCGCGGGGCAGTCACACGCGGTGGAGACTGCCCGCGCCTCGGCTGATACAGAGCTGGACGCTCCTTCGGAGCGCCCAGCTCTGTATCAGCCGCGGCGCGGGCAGTCTCTACTGCTCATGAGTGCCACGTGTGCAGCAGTGTCTACTGCGCATGTCTGGCGTTACACACAACTTGGCGAATTATTATATAGGATGTATAGCAGTTTAAATAACCAGGAAGTGAATTTACTGTGTTTACTTCCTGATAGTTCTAACTGACAGGAAGTGACAGGCAGTTTCTATCACTTTCTATGGAGAAATGTAAGTCACTGACTTTTCTGACTTTCCTTTCCATTAGAATCTAACAGGAAATCTAATTAGAATTTGACCACTAGAGGGCACTGCTGATGTAAAAAAAACATGGGTTTAAACTGTAATAACTCTGGAAATATAAATCTCTTGGGAGTGGGAGTATCCTTATTTTACTCTATAGGAAAATCCCTGCAATATATATTTTTTCATCAAAAAAGTTTATTGTTCCTTTAAATCATAATTTCCTATTTTGGTCGCCATGTGGCTCCTATCAATCTCTACAAAGAACTTTAGTCTAAGACTCAAACTTTCCAATGGAGAACATTATAAAAATGTCTTCTGCCTAGCTTGATGCTGTTACTAACAGAAATGTTCTTATGCTTTATCTATAGAAATCTCAATAAAAAAATGTGATATCTCCAACTAACTGACTGTCTGTTTTCTACTACATACTGTATGCAGCAATTATGTATTTACTATCCTGTCTTTCCACAATAAAATATTATGGTTTTGTATCTAAACCATAGAAAAAATAAATTCTTCCTACCTTACTCCACCAGTATGATTCTGGAATGGGCATATGATCAAGTCGTGCCGTTCGCATCTTGATTATTTTATGAACTTCCGATGTCAAATCGGGAAAATTTCGATTGAGATCAATATTCTGTGCATTTAGTCGTCCATTTGTCCATCCATTGTAGCCAGCCCCCTAAACATGGATTATACATATCAATGTTCTAATACATAAAAATGTTCATATGTAATAAACAAATAACCTGGAAGTATATGATCATCAGTTTTGTAACATTTCTCTTAGTTTCTATAATATGTCCCAGATTGAAGTGGATGCCCTAAGAATGACTAGAGCAATTCTGGAGAAAACCAGCAGCACCATAGTTGACAAATACACATTTCCAGCTTTTTTAACGCTTTGAGGGTGATCGGGAAATGCAACCTATTGCTTTGCAATGAGCTGCATACCCCTCTAGCCCTCAAAAAGTTAAACCCTGAAATGGTAGAGATGGCTCCTGCGCATTGGAGTTTATGTACTAAGAGTGATAAAGAGGAGATAAAGTGGAGATAACTTTTCCAGTGATATCACTTCTCCCGTTCCTATGTTATTCTATGGAGCCAGTGCACTCAGATTTCTCCAACTTTGCAAATCTTGATGCATTAGCTCTATAGAATGACATATGAACTAGAGAAGACATCTATGTTTTATCACCTCTTTATAAAATCTTTACCACAACTTAGTGCATAACACCCCCTCCCCCTAATTCACAAAGCTTTGGAGGCTTCTAGCATTCAAAGAGTTAAAAACCCCAATCTGCTTTGCAAATTAGCCTTATGTAGAGCAAACCTTCACATTAACATAAGTACAAGAGCTTGATTTTATGCACTGCAACTGCCTAAAGCATATGTACTTCATCTTTAACCCTTTGAGTGCCATAGTGGTAGGAACACATTGCAAAGCAATGCATTCCGCACCTCTCTGGCACTCAAAGGGTTAACGGAAAAAATGGCCACCTTGTGCTGCTCGTGCCCAGGAATGGGTATATTGGGAGTATATGGACGTTTCCAGGCAAACCTCCACTATTTTAACATGATATAGAGGAAATCAGTAGTGTTGAGCGAGCATGCTCGGCCGATGCTCGGATCGGCTCGAGCATCGCTCTGCTCGGCACATGGCGGTACTCGTACGAGTACCGCCATGTGCTCGCCCGCCATGTTCGGGTGGCAGGGATCTGTGCCGGAGGAGGCACAGATCTTGCAGACGCTCCGCTGGACCACCAGGGACTGGAGGTAGGGGGCATTGCGGAGATGAAGGGGGCATTGCGGAGATGAAGGGGGACATTGCGGAGATGAAGGGGGACATATGAAGGGGGACATTGCGGAGATGAAGGGGGCATTGCGGAGATGAAGGGGGACATTGCGGAGATGAAGGGGGACATATGAAGGGGGACATTGCGGAGATGAAGGGGGACATTGCGGAGATGAAGGGGGACATTGCGGAGATGAAGGGGGACATATGAAGGGGGACATTGCGGAGATGAAGGGGGACATATGAAGGGGGACATTGCGGAGATGAAGGGGGACATTGCGGAGATGAAGGGGGACATATGAAGGGGGACATTGCGGAGATGAAGGGGGACATTGCGGAGATGAAGGGGGACATATGAAGGGGGACATTGCGGAGATGAAGGGGGACATATGAAGGGGGACATTGCGGAGATGAAGGGGGACATTGCGGAGATGAAGGGGGACATATGAAGGGGGACATTGCGGAGATGAAGGGGGACATTGCGGAGATGAAGGGGGACATATGAAGGGGGACATTGCGGAGATGAAGGGGGCATTGTGGAGATGAAGGGGGACATATGAAGGGGGACATTGTGGAAGGGGGACATTGTGGAAGAGGGGCATTGTGGAGATGAAGGGGGGCATTGACCAGGCACCCTCCCCTCATCAGAGCAGGGGGTGCCTGGTGTAATGCTCGAGTCCTCCCATTTAATGCAATGGGGTTCGGGTGCTCGGCCGAGCACTCGAGCCTCAGGGGGTGCTCGGTCAGAGCACCCGAACACCCGAGCATCGGGGTGCTCGCTCAACACTAGAAATCAGTTGTTCTGTTCCTAGCGGAGATGTGCTCACCAGTAGTAGTAAAGCCTTCTGGACATAAGCCCAGGTACAGTCGCTGGATTTTCAACCTACATAACAGCTCCTGAGCTATACTGGCAGATCTGGGGTAATGAACAAATTAGATTCCACACTAAAACAGAAATTACTTTGTAGGTGCAGTATTAGTCCAGGTTTATTAATACAAAGATATGGTAATTCAGTGATACCTTTTGTGTTTGGAATAACAGTTACATTGCTTGACCTGAAGAGGAGAGATGATCTCTTGAAGTCTTTCTTATCATATGCAAGTGTTAGTCCAAATAAAAAGGTATCACCAAAAGCCTAAGTACTCATATTTTTGTAACACTAAGATAGGGACAGGAACATATTAACCCTTTGAGTGCCAGAGAGGTATCTAATACATTTCAACTCAATGCATTGGATACCTTTCTGGCACTCTAATGATCAATGTGTGCTGCGCCTGCCTATTTACTAAACAGTTTATATCCAGCCTGCTCCAAAAGCAAAGGCAGAGTAGCTGGAAAGTATGTGTGTTTGGGGGATATTTGTGCCTCTGATCCTTGTTTATTTTAGTGTACTAATAAAGTTAGTAGGAAATCAGCTTAACTGTTTGAGTGCCAGGGTGTACGAAACGCACTGCGAATCACTCTAAGGGTTACAGCCCTTACATTTTCCCATGTACGCTATAGGGGTATTTGGGATTGTTCAAATTAAATAAATGGTTGGTGTGCCATGGACACCCACTTAAGATGCCACCTTTGTCTATGAAGACTGACAGAAATGTAAATGCTGAGTTTCAAGTTTATATTTATGGAAATTGTTACGTACCGTTGCTCTATATGGGACCTAAGAATACTTATATACATATATTTTAACCCTTTCAGTGGCCGAGGGGTATGCAAGTATTCAAAGGGTTAGTGAGCAACTCAGATAACAACTTTCTCTAATGTTAATTAACTAACACCTCCTAATTATAATCCCCACACTTAATTTAGTATAGCCAGAAAGTACTACTAGCCCATTCTTTATGTCTCTGTTCAAGAGATAACCTCTTCAATCATCCCTGGATGTTAGGTCCATGGAGGCGGACATGACAGTTGCTAGCAGGACCTCAAACTCTGCTCACTGCACATGGTAAACTTAACCCTTTCAGACCAAGACATTGATATGACGTGATGAGCAACCCACTGGTCCTTAAGGGGTTAAGCAGTTCATGCACTCACTCAGTTTGAATATATTGCAAGCAGCTGTCATGTCCTCCCCATAACTTCACATCCAGGACTGACTTGAAGATGCTCTCTCTCTTGAGCAAAGTTACAAAGGAAAGATTCATAGAGGCCATTAGCATTTTCTGAGCATAGTAGGGGGGGGGCATTATTATTAGGAGGTGTTAGTTCTCCTTTAAATGTATGTGATGGATGGGGCATTATTATTAGGAGGTGTTAGTTCTCCTTTAAATGTATGTGATGGATGAATGAGCAACACAAACACTGCTCACTTTAAAAAATTATACCAGCTGCTTTGATTTTAGAGATGTTTCCAGTTCATTTAGAACAATGTGTTGGACACGTCTCTCGATTCCAAGGGGGAAAAGATCTGCTGTGAAATGAGTGAGCTTAGAACTTTCGTACAGACATACAGAAACTTTTGGACGACCCTGTTCAAGACCTTCAAAAACCACAATGTATTGCTAAAGCTTTTTTGTTTCACCTCCTCTGCTGCTAGCTCGTAGCCATCTGGGTTCATTGAAGGTAGCAGGTGGATTCGTGTTGTATTGATCAATGTCTGGATTCTTGAATTTCCGAGGAGATATTCTGAGCATAAGTACTGTGCAAGATATATCAGTAACTCTTTCCCAACGGCTTCATTTCCATGCATATTACCAATATACCTGAATTCAGGCTCAACTGTGAAAAGAATGGAATCAACGTGAAAATAATTACCCTGGAAATAATGAATTAGACAATCCATTTTACTTTGGGTATCCATCTCTCTCTCTTTATTGCTTTCCCTAAATGTATAGAGATGAGAAAAGAGGAGGAAAGTGTAGAGTAATAGGAAGTCAACCTTTCGGTTCTCCAGCTGTTGCAGACGGTATCCATTCTAAACAGCATGCATGTATAGAAGCCGCAATAAGGATGTCGCCCTGATGAAAGGGGAACATGAGAATGTCACCCTGCATATAAGTGTGAGATTCTCATGTCACATCTTTAAACAGCACTTTAACCGAACCCCGCAGCATCCAGGTTATTGCCAGCATAGCAATATATAGATGTATGCCTCCGTGTGTCTCATTAATGAAAACTAAACCTGCTCGATAAAACAAATGCATATCAACCCTTTCGCCACAGAAAGGGTTAATAAAAATAATACAAGAAACAGATGCACACTGGTACAACTTTAAAGAATGCTAGCCTGTTTTTGGTAATATTCTTTCAAGTTGTACCAGTATGCTTCTGTTTCTTCTTTTACTTTTATTAACCCTTTCTGTGCAGAAAGGGTTAATATGCCTTTGTTTTATCGGGCAGCTTTAGTTTTCATTAATGAGACACATGGAGGCACACATCTATACTTCTCTATGCTGGCAATAAGCTGCGGGTCTCAGCTGAATCGCCATTTAAAGATGCAACATGAGAATCTTGAGTTATATGCAGGGCGGCATGCTCATCTCACCATTTTCATCACGTCGACATGCTTAATCTGGCTTCTAGCCGCACGCTGTTTAGAATGTGATATTTAAACGTGAGCCATTGCAGACTATGGGCCAGATTCTATTGCAGGTGCTAAATGTTAACTCCTGTTTTATAAAACATTTTCCTTTTGAAGTCTATGGGGAAAACTGGAGATAAAAGCAGAGATAAAATTAGCACCTGTAATAGAATATAGCCCAAAAACTCCAATCATCTCCAAACAGTTGGCTGTTTCCAGTTTAGGGATTGTTATACCAAACAGCTGGGTAGAAAAGGGCTGCCTTCTCCTGGCATAGGGGGGTGTTTAGATATTTATTGTTCACTTTTGAACAATGTTAAACTCCTTGGATAATAAAGCTGTCTCCAATGTACTGCTTCACACAGAACTAAGGTAATATCTGGCATCCAATGAGTTAATATTTGCTATACTTCTTTCTACACAGAATTGTAATTGAACAGTGGTGCAGCCTATTATATTGTAATTAAAGGAGCAGTAAACTTTTTTTTATAAAAACACATATTTTACAGAGCATTTCCTGCTGAATAAAACAAGGTCACTCCCATCGCTGTCAGATGTTTTATTAAAAATTTATAGCAGTTTATATAATCAGGAAGTGAATTTACTGTGTTTACTTCCTGATAGTTCTAACTGACAGGAATTGACAGGCAGTTTATATCACATTCTATGTAGAACTGTATGTCTCTGACTTTTCTGACTTACCTCTCCATTAGAATCTAACAGGAAATCTAATTAGAATTTGACCACTAGAGGGCACTGCTAATGTAAAAAAAAACACGGGTTTAAACTGTAATAACTTTGGAAATATAAATCTCTCGGCAGTAGGATTACCCTTATTTTACTCAATAGGAAAATCCCTACAATATATATTTTTTCATAAAAAAAAGTTTACTGCTCCTTTAAAGGGATAGTAATAGTTAAAATGTAAAAAAAAATATGTTGTAGAGTTTATCCCTCTGAGTAAAACAAGAGTACTCCCACTGCTGAAAGGTGTTTCATTCAAAAGTTATTAATTTTCAAAGTTGAATTTTTTAGGTGCAATATCACAGTGGCCTGAAATTGTACAGTGGCGCTGTTGCTACACCATCCTATGGAGATTTATGGTCAACTGACCAGAGCTGTCCATAGGATCGTGTAGCAACAGCGCCACTGTACAATTTCAGGCCACTGTGATATTGCACCTAAAAAATTCAACTTTGAAAATTAATAACTTTTGAATGAAACACCTTTCAGCAGTGGGAGCACTCTTGTTTTACTCAGGAGGATAAATCCTACAACATATTTTTTTTTACATTTTAAGTATTACTATCCCTTTAAGTATTTCTAATGTAACTAAAGCAATGTAATGCATTGTGTACCCCTCTGGACTCCCTTCTCCTCCTCCAGCTCAACCCCCATGCCTATTAACTTCCAGAATTCATGGGACCGAAGCCACACAAAAAGAAGTAAGCAGGGAAGAAGAGAAGAACATCTCCAAAACGACCCTAAAAGTACTCCTCTGCCCAGGAAAGCAACACCATGAAGGACTTTATCTCTGGGTTGGAGATCAGTGTTCCATATGGACTAAAGAGAAAATGATTTAACAGGTAATTAACTTTAAAGGTAACTAAAATCCTATTTTCTTTTATGTCCAATATGGAACAGAGGTACCATGGGGATATATGAAAACTAGGATTCCAGGGGAATGAAAGGAGAAAATACTGCTCATGCATCTCCATGATACCAGAGCACACTAGGACTATTCAGGATATTAATAACCCACAAAAAACAATGGAAACTGAACTAGCAGAGCACACCAAACAAGAGCCAATGGGGCTCAGAAACTACTGAATAACATCTGCCAGTAAGAAAAAAGGACAGATCCTTAAACAGGCAAAACTGTTTGAAGTACCTTCTGACCAAAGCTGGCCTCACCCGAGGCCAAAATGTTGACACTGTAGGGTTTGGTTAATTTATGAAATGAGGACCAAGTCTCAGACTTGTGCAGCTGTTCAGCCAAGGCCTAGGAAGCACCCATAGATCTGGCAGAATTTACTGTAATCTTAAAGGGAACCAGTTTCTTCCTGATCTGATTGCGTAGGGTAGCCTTATCCAAGAGGCAATGGTTGCCTTGGAAGTGGCCTGATCACACTAGGACCCTCAGGGATGACAAGTAGACAGTCAGCCTTACGGAAGGGCTTAGTAAGGTGCACATAAAATGTAAGGCACTGCACCACGTCCAGCAGATGGAGATCCCTTTATCAGACATAGGGTCAGGGCAGAAGGAATGTCTCCTGATTGATGTGAAACTCTGAGACCACCCTGGGAAGAAACTACAGAGAGATAAAAAGTACTGCCTTATCCTGATGAAACACCAGGAAGGGAAGTTTACAAGACAGAGCTTGTAACTCAGAGACTCGCCGCACAAAGACTGCCAAAAGGAAAACCATCTTGAGAGTAAATTGGCAAGAGGTGGTGGCAAGAGGCTTGAAAAGAGGCCTCTGCAAGGCACTCAGAACCATATTAAGGTCCCACGGAGGAGTAGGATGCTTGAAGACAGGGAAGGCATCCACCGCCCCTTGAAGAAAAACATTGACATCCGGGAGGATGGCAATCCATCTCTGGAAGAGAATATTAAGTGCTGAAATCTGAACCATAAGGGAACTCAAACTAAGTCCTTTATTCATCTGAAGACAGTACCAAAGGAAGGTAAAAAAAACTGTGAGGGCACGTTCTTGTCCATACACCACTTGTGAAAAATGGACAATACTATATGCTATACCTTGGAGGAGGCTGGCTTCTGATCCTGGATCATGGTGTATATGAGCTCGATGACAACATCTTTTCGCTTCAGGATGTTGGCTTCAAGAGCAATACTATCAAAGCCAGTCTCTCCACATCCCTGTACCACATGTGGGCATGGTACAACAGGTCTGGTCTGGGAGGGAGACGGATCGAATCCTGAACAGACAGGCTGACCACGTCCGAGAACCACATCCTTCCAGGCTAGTAAGGAGCAATCAGGATGATCAATGTCTCATCCATCCTGATCTTCCAGACCACCCTGGACATGAGAGGAATTGGAAGAAAGAACATGGGTGAAATGGATGTTCTACGGGATGGTCATCACATCTGTCATGAAGGCCAGAGGATCCCCTGTTTGAGAGCAGAAAGTTGGGACCTTCCTGTTCTCTCTGGTTGCATGAGATCTATCGCTGACACTCTCCATTGCTGAACTATAAGGTAAAACACCTCCAGATAGAGTTCTCATCTTCCAGGATCTAGTCTTGTCGACATAGAAAGTCCACCAAGATGCTTTCTACTCCTGGAATATTAACGGTTGTGATGGCCAGAACTTGTGTCTCCACCCAACTGAGAAGGTCCTTAACCCCCCTCCATGCTACCTCGTTGGGAGTTCCTCATAAGCAATTGATGTACACCGCAGCCATGGTGTTGTCCAATGGTACTCTTACTGGATCTCCAGTGAGTACTGGTGACCAATAAATGAGAGCTAACCAGACTGCATAGAGTTCCAAAATGTTGATGGATGGCAGATTCTTGTCCAGACTCCACCTTCCTTGGACACTCAGGTGCCCCAGGACCTTACCCCAGCCCATCAGGCTGGCATCTGTAATGAATGAGAGTACAAGACCTCATCCAGGGCAGACACCAGATGACCCAAGACCCTCATGAAGTCCTTGATTGTGGCCGAGGACCACTTCAGGGCCTGAGAACAGAATCTGAATTCTTCTCCTTTGGAAGAAAGACCTTCCCTTGACAGGTGTTGAACTTCATGTCAAGGAAAACCAGAGCCTGGGATGAAATTGGAGAAGACTTCTGCAGGTTTAGAATCCAGCCATGGTGTTCTAGAAAGTGGGAGCAGTCTTGGACATGGCAAGCCAAGAATACCCCTGAAGAAGCCTTGAGGATGAAGTTGTCCAGATACGGTGTCAAAAAGATATCCTGTTTTGAATGAAGGCAGTCAGGGCTGCCATGATCTTTGGAAAGATTATTGGTGCCAAAGCCAGGCCAAACAGCAGAGCCATAAATTGGTAATGACCTTAAAGCAAAATGCAAGTAGTTTTGGCTGTCCAGGTGTATTGTGACATGCAAATACGGGCTCCTGGAACAGTCTTCTCTTGTCCAGATCCTTTGGAACCTTTGACAAATAAAACCTATATGGAGGAAGGGATTTGAAATCTATGCGGTACACTTACGATATTACCCGAAAATCCCACTGGTCCATCACAATGCCCAGGCATCTCAAAAAAGGTGGAGATGGGCCCCTTCATGCATCAAAAGACCAGGAGTCAGTGAGTTATGAGGAGGTGGGTTTGTCAGACTTAGAATCTGAAGCTTATCTCTTGGGTTGAAAGGCTTGTCTGGGTTTTGAGGAGGGAAATGCTTTAGAGGTTTGCGAACTTTACAGCTTCTGCCACCCTGTTTGGCTGGGGGAATGAAAAATATGTGCCTTCCTCACAGAAAGGAATGCTTGGTGGAGATCTGAGGCAACAAAGCACTCTTACCATCTGTAGCGTCACTGATTACATGTTTCAGTTCAGGCAAAATAAAAGGACTTACCCTGAAAAGGCAAAGAGACCAGTGACTTCTTAGGAGATTGGTCGGCAGACCAAACCTTAAGCCACAGGGTGAGGTGCTCATCAACAAAAAGGGCAGATGCCATCGCTGAAAATCTGGCAGCATCAAAGATCGATTCAGAGGCATAGGTATTGGTCCCCATGATATTAGCCATCAGAACCAATAAACCCTCTTTGGTAACATCAGCCCTTGGAGCATCAGAGTTGCTCGCTCCAAACAGCTACTGCCCTGTTAACCCACGCAGAGGCAAAGATAGGCCTTTGTGCTGCCCTGGTGGCAGAAAAGGAGGCCTTGAGAAGAAAATCCATTGTCTTATCTGCCGGCTCCTTGAGTCATGATGCTTCCACAAGCAGGAGGGTGGTGTTCTTTGCCATCAATGAAATAGGGAAATCCAAGTCAGGGGAAGAAGCCCACAGTGCCAAAGCCTCAGAAGAAATAGAGTATAGCTTAGAAATACACTTACTGAAGACAAGTCACTTATCAGGAGTTTTGTACTTATCCATAAGGATCTGAACAAGAGTGTTACTGGGCGGAAACACAGGAGAAACTTCTTACAGCCTCTTGAAAATATCTGGAAAGGGAGCTTAACCATCAGAGGTGTCAGAGACCTGGAGAGTCTCCAAGCTTCCTTCAGCTGAGGGGAGCAGGTCAGCCTCATAAGAATCTCCATAGAAATAGGAAGAGTCCATGTCCTCATATGCCCCATCATCATCATCATCCTCCTCCTCTAACGGCAATTCTTCCTCGGGGGAAACCCCAATAATTTGAGAATGACCCTTGGATACAGGGGCAATCTGCTTAAAGGTGGGTATAGGCATCTAAGATTGAAGCACCCCCTGGACAGAGGAATGGATTTGGGAAACTGAAGAGAGCATAAACTTAACCCATGTAGGCTCTTGATTAGTGCTAGAGGGGCCCGGTGGAGTAATAGGATTCACCGCACAGGAAGGGCTCAGAGACCCTGAATACTCTCTAAGTAACCCCGCGTGGCAAGAGGAACAATGTGTGAGGGGGGTGAAGGAAGCCCCTGAATCCTTTGTCTTAGATTTACTGCCATGATCCTAAGAATCTGACATACTTCCTAGGAAATATGATACTAGATAAGTGTCCCAAAATAAAAGAATAAGCCTAAATACCCAGAAATACACTTATGTGGTGAGTAAAGGGTTAATCTGGAGTAAGATAGCAAGGAGAGTCAGCCTCTAGATAGGATAAGCAAGAGAGAAGATGATCACCAGAAAACTGTCAGCCAAACGGAAGACAACCCAAAAAATGGGCATTCTGGGTACTGTAGCCTTCACTGATGCTTGTTGCCTATCAAGACCTACAATTCCATTGGTGGATCACCACAGGTCTCCTTCTGGACACTGAGAAAGTGGACCAGATGATAGATCACTGTCGCCCATTGGCATGGTTGGCCCGTGGCATGGTTCTGAATTTCTATAACTGGACATATCATTGTATAAATAATGAGAAAGGGCACTCACGCACTTCATGTTGCCCAGGATTACTTGAAAACTCAATTACAATAAGCTCCTTCCCTTCAAAGCTCCGTCCAATACTGTACGTTTTGGAGATATGCGAGCATCTGGCTGCGGTCTTCTTCAAAACACTGACCATCTGCGTGTAGCTGTGGTAAACAAACTGGATGAAAGTAGTTGGAGGCTGTGGTTGGGCAAGTTCTTCAGAGGTTATTTCTACATTCACTGAAAAACAAAAACACTAATTACATAAAAATATATCCTGCAAAGGCTAATAATCAATAATATTTCAAATTTTAAAGACACATGCAAGAAACAAATAAGGGAAGGAATTCTGGACCAAATCACCTGCATCAAGAGTAATTATGGTGCAGGGTGGGCACATTTTTCTATCTGCGAGCTTCATTTACATTTAAAATATGTGTGTGTGTGTGTGTGTGTGTGCGCGTGCGTGTGTCATCTTGAATGTTCAGACACACACACGACACACATGCAGACACTGAAGAACTACAGTAATTCTGGAGCAAACCAAGTACACTATAGGGCCAAATTAAAGTCTCCCAAATTCCCATTGACTTAAATGGGACTTTTAACAAATGAATGCAAGAGAGGTATCAGGCATTCATGGGATTAAATGTCCCATTTAAAACAACATTAATTTTTAACTGTCCCTTATGGTGCACTTGGTTTATTCCAGAATTACTAAAGCTGTTCTTAGGACATCAGAATCATTCACACACACACACACACACACACACACACACACACACACACACACACACACACACACACACACATATTCACTCACAAATACTCTCTCTCCCTCTCCCATAAACACTGTGATAGTACTGACAGAATCACACTTATCCTCAAGCCTGAGTTTACATCTTAGGTGCAGCTAGGCACACACCCTCTGGCGCCCTTAGCCCTTCCTTGGTACTCCCCCTCATTTAACCATACACTCTTTTGTGGCCAAATCCATTTTACATTTTTCTTAGTAATGTGGTAATTTTCCAGAGGCAAAATAAAATGTTATAGGTAAGGACAGTGTATATAAAGTAAACATACAGAAACCATAAGTGGACTTATTAGATATGTAGCCTGTTAATACTCAAGTTTTTTTACTTCATTTGAAAACTTTAACTTTGTTATTACCTCTCCTTGTTTGTGGTGTCAAAGGAGAAGCCTATGCCCCTTTCCTGAGAAGGAACAGGCTCCAACATTTACAAGTCTACCAGGGAATAAACCATGTCTAGAAATAGATGGCACCACAATGGATTGATAGGAACTCTGTACATGAAGAACCAATGGGGAGGAATGGAATTGAAGTTGATGAGGAACCTTTTGAAGGTCACCTACAAAACCTATTGACCCTCCACAGAGAAAGATCATATACTGTAGAAGAAAATGCAGATGACCTCCTATTGCCTGAAGTGGACCAGACCCCTGCCAGTCATGCAGAGCTAGACTAGTCAGCTGGGGGCAACTACAAGCTTCTTGCCTGTCCAAGCTTGTTTGGGTATTGGGTTTGGCATGCTTCTGGGCCACCACAGGAGTAGACACCCTGTGTGTATATCCATATTAGTAGGGGTAACAAAATCCAGGTGGCATTTGGGAGTAACCAGAGGTTATAAAGCAGTCTCATACTGGAATGGATAATAACCTCCTCCAATTCTGGGTTAAACAACTACTTGCCCACAAATGGAAGGAACACTAACGACTTCTTAAAAGACTTGTCGGTCTCTCTCTCTCTCTCTTTCTCTTTCTTTCTTTCTTTCTTTCTTTCTTTCTTTCTTTCTTTCTTTCTTTCTTTCTTTCTTTGTCTGTCTCTCATACCCACACTCCTCTGTTTTTAACTTTATTAGTTAGCAGTTTGTACTTTCCTTAGCATGGCTTTTAATTTATATGTTTAATCTTTTAAAAACAGTATGCTTTTGACTTGAAAAAGGGAGCATTGTTCTTGAGAACTTGTCCCTAAAATTTAATGGATGAAGGATGATATTGTAAACCATCCTATACCAGACCGGGGTCTTACAGTAATCTTCACTCTCATTCAAACCAGCAATGAAGCCCAGAGATAGGAGCCCACCTAAATGGGGTTTTCAGAGCCCCATCCTTACAGAAAATTAGGCTCAATAAGATAATTTTTACCCCAATGTACCTCCTTTGAGGTCATTTTAAAAACTGAACTAGACTAGTGGGGTAAAGTTGAGCAAGGAGGGAGTCTCCACCTCCACCGAGCAAGCCTTTTAATGAAAGTGCCCTACCATCCTGGCCAGTGGGTAATTTACTCCATTGTTCCTGTGTTCCACATTGGACAAAAGAGAAATACGCTATGATGAACAGTGGAAGAAGGCTGGTGTGGCAGACAGTGTATTTGTGGTTCTCTGACTACTAATTGACTTGTGGAAGGTAAAAAGATCAATGCAGATCCCATCATATGCAGGAAATGTAAGATAATTTGGTAGATACAAGTGACTACTATATGAAGGGCAAGTATATAGGTGAAGTAAAGGTGTTAAATAATTACTCCTAGGGCATAAGGTTCTACCACTGCAAATATTTTGAAAGCCAATGATATAGGTCAAGTACTAAAATATAAGTCATATATTTTACCTCTTAGTTTTTCCAGGGGGTCATGGCAGCCCTCTTCTTCTCCAACGAAAAAGCGATCACAGTCCAGGAAATAGGGCCACGCCATATCTATGGCATCAAAAGCCGGAAGGCAATTTTTCCTGAGTGTTTCACACACCTTTCTGCATGGTTTTATAACCTTGTTCTTCTCGCAGCGTGGGGCAAGGACTGCACAACCCACAAGTCTCAGGTCGGGATTACATTCCCCTTGAAGCAGGTTATCTATAACGCTCAGTAGAATGTACTCAGCACTGAATTCAATGTCTCCTCTTGAATGCTGACCCAGCAAGTTAGGAAAGACTGTCTTGGTGTATGGTAAGTCATCACAATAGCCCAAAGAATTATCAATGCACTTTCCTTAGAAAAAAAAAGAAGTATTTATTAACTGACAACATAAATGACAACAGAAGCCTCACTAAACCACATCTGTTTTTATGCACAAAAGAAAATGACAGCTGTGGGGAACAAACAAACATATCCAAAAATTCAAACTGATTTAAATGGGGCTTTAACCCTTTGTGGGCCAGGGGTTATCCAAAGCATTGCAACTTTATTGTATTCAAAAGGTTAAAAGTCAAATGGAAGTCAATGGGAATTTGTTTGTGTCCCTTGTAGTGAAGTTGGTTTGCTAGAGACTTGCTCCTATTTCTATTTGTACATAAGTCTCTATGGGCCTTGTGAAAAAAACTGGAGTGGTGCAATTCTGGGGTAAAGGAACTGTACCGTAAGTGAGGAATAAATATTCTCCATATTTCCATACATTTTAAAGGAGCTTTTTAACTCTGTTGAATGCTAACGATGTCTCCCATGAATTTCATCACATATAAAATTGCTTTACATTAAAATCTCTATCTAATGCCCTCATGGCTTAAAAGGATAGTGATGTTTCATAATAAAAGCAGCTCCAATTAATCTTCATAGTATTTGGGACATAGAGAGTGTTATTTCAATACTGTCAGAGTTGTAGTTTAAGAGTAATTGAATGATAAAGTATCCCCCTCCCGCCCCTTTTACTGATGTAACACTGCTCACCTCAGAACAGCAGGATGGTGTCCAGATGGATCCCAGAGAGGGACAATCTTCAGTGAGCATAAGGGAAAAACCTGTCAAGGGGGCACGGTTTTCCTTATGATCTCTGTAAGAAGACTGTCCCTTGATGCAAGCTGTCTGGTCAAGAGACCAGATTCCACATCAGAGGGGAGGTGGCTTACACTAGGTAAAAGGGGCAGGAGGGGGATACTTTATCATTCAATTACACTTGAATTACAACTCTGACAGTATTCAAATAACACTCTTCATGGTCCAATTGCTATAAAGATTAACTTGAGCTGCTGTTTTTGTGAAACATTACTATCCCTTCAAAAGACTAGTCTTTAGAAGAGATTGACTGCAGTGAGTGGGAGGGGATATCAAAAATTGGAATGTATTCAATGTCCATTTTTATACAGGTCTTACCCACCCACTTCTATTAACTGCATGGGGCCTGAATATATATTTTTACATATTAAATGTGACTGTCCTTTTCATTTCCACATAAAGCTGCCATGAAAAGCTTAAAGGGATAGTAATGTTTCATAAAAAGCAGCTCAAATTAATATTCATAGTATTTTAGCCATAGAGAGTGTTATTTTAATATTATCAGAGTTGTAGTTCAAGAGTAATTGAATGATAAAGTATCCCCCTCCCACCCCTTTCACCTAGTATAAACCACCTCCCCTCAGATGTGGAATCTGGTCTCTTGGCTGGATAGATCACAGCAAGGGACAATCTTTTTACTGTGAGAACAAGGAAAGCCCTGCCCTACTTTGACAGGCTTTTCAGGTTTTTCCGTTATGCTCACTGAAGATTGTCCCTCTCTGCAATCCATCCAGACAGTCTTGCTGCTCTGAGGTGAGCAGTGTTACATCAGTAACAGGGACGGGAGGGGGATACTTTATAATTCAATTGCTCTTGAACTACAACTCTGACAGTATTGAAATAACACTCTCCATGGCCCAAATACAATAAGGATTAATAATTAAAGACATTAATTAATTATTGTGAAACATTACTATCCCTTTAAGGCCTAATTCACATGGATGCCTTGGTTTCAGCAACCTTATTGCCATAATAATTTTCACAGAATAGATAAAACTAATTTCTGTGGTGTTGTTCACATGGGTTGCTACAACAATGTCACCCATATGAACTATTAGCATATGAATAGGGAGGGGCGAAACTTTTCGCCTCAAACTGAAATCGACGGAAAATGGCACTTTCCGCTTGGCAAAAAATTTCCAGCAAAAAGTGCAGATTTTTCTCCCATTGGTAACATAGAAGTTACACACAACACATTACAAATAATATTTTATTTCCCAAATGCACAGTATAAAAGGGGCATGAGGGTGCCTGTGTTGGTGGGTTGTGGGGAAAGAATCAGTTGAACAGGGGATGATTTTTGGGGGGTTGTTTACTGTGATTGAGGGGCACTTAATAAAAAAGAAATCCTAAATAAAATAAAAACCATAAGACATGGTATAAAGGGGTCTGAGGAGGGTGCCTGTGTTGGTGAATGAATGAATCATCTGAACAGGGAATTTTTGGGGGGGGTTTTTTGACTGCTATTGGGGGGACAGTTAATAAAAAAATAAATCAATAAATAAAATAAGACATTTGTATTTAAAGTGACAGACAGACAGGAACCCCCTGACATAAGCTGCCACTGGAGTGGACTGATACTTGACTTGATAGAGTATTTTGTAGAGGATGATTTGTTTGATTTGTTGTTAGAGGCCTTTGTAGGACTTAGACTTATTAGAAGCCCAAGCCCTGAAGAAACATTGATTTGTAGGACTTAAGCTTGTTTGGCACAAGCCCTAAGGGAACATTGATCTGTAGTTTTATTTTTTTTTATGTATTTTATTTTTTTAAAAAACACAAGCCCTGAGAAAAAAATAAAAATGCCCTACTGGCTTAATGAAAGCAGGTCATGTTGGTCAGTGGCCACTGTCAAATGTCCTCCTGAGTTGCAACTGTTGTTCGTACTGCTGCTGCTGAGTTGTTTAAGCAGCAGGATGATTAGGCAGCTGAAAGGGAATGGGATCAACAATAGCAGTAACATGGAAGATGGATGATGAAGGTTCCATTTGTCACTGTTAGCGTACCTGGCGGCGGCTGCCGAGCTGACCGCAGCTTTACCCAGCAGCAAGCCACAGCTCTCTTCTGGCGGCTCTAGCTGCATAGTTTGTCCGCCCTCAGTCTTCTTCTTCGGGCGCATGGGTTGTTGGCGGCTCAGCCACATCCATAAGCAGGGTTCCGGTCTCTTCCGGCTCCCTGCAGCAACATGTTGGCGCATGTCCAAGCTGGGACGCGTGTTCTATTTAAAGTGACAGCACGACTTTATTGCGCCTCCTCTTCCTGGTCCATTGGATACTTAAACTTCCTGGACACCACTTTCATTCGTCCTTTTGTGGTGTCCTGTGCAGTTGGCTTGCGTTTCGTGTATGACTCAGTTCATATGACTATCTGTTCTGGTGCCAAACTTTGGTTTGTCTGACTACCCGCTCTGTGTATGACCCCGGCTTGGCTGAAATTCCCTCTTTTGTGGACCTGCAACTCTGGTAGACTAACGCCTCCGTGTATGACCTTTGACCTGGCTGACTCTCGTTCTGGTGTTGACCTGTGGCTCTGTCCAACTACCTGCTCTGTGTATGATACTGGCTATCCGAGCACCTATCTGGTATTTACCTGCGGTACTGGTTTACTTATTGCTCCATGTATTTTCCTTCTTGTCTGACTAACCACCATGGAGCTACCTGGGATTGTTCACTGCGCACCCAGCATTCCTACACTCCAGTGAATAGCTTGTTGAGGACTCCTGGTGGCTCTGACAGATGTCTTGTTGTCTATGTTCATATTTGCGGTTTTCAGGTGCGGACCTGTACGCAGTAGCCTTACTCAGTACCTGTCACAGTTTTTAGATGAACACTCAGACCACATCGGTAAGGTAAAAATGACTTTGTTAGAATAAAGTGCATACACGAATATAGGCCCTTAGACCCACAGTACAGAACATACATATATATATAAAAATGGATACATCAATAGCAAACCAGTATAGGTAATCTGGAGGAACTGCAAACAATACTGGCAATGCAGGTTCTGGCTAGAACCAGAGAGACTGAAGGCACACAGTCCAGGAGCTGACAGCAGGACTTCGGTGACAAGTGGTCTAGTAATGGAGGACTGGCACAACCCAGACGCCTGGGCACAGAACTAACAGGAGCGAGGCAACACTGACCCTGGCCCAAGATAAACCGAGGCAACCGCTTAGTAGGCAGCACTGACCCTAGGGTAGGGTCACAAGGAGACCACGGCAACTGCTACGTAGGCAAACCCTAGAACGCTAGGGGTGGATGGAGATATAGGTATATAGATGGAATGCAACCAGTGTCCCCTCACCCTGAGGGATGATATAATGCAACGCTGGCTCTTGAGCCCAAGGCTAGTGTAGTGAGGAATAAGCACTAACCCTACCTGGACGATCCAGGCACACAAAGGGTCAATAGGTAACGCCCAGAGAAATACTGCAACTCCCAAAGGGATTGAGCCCAGTGCTGATAGGGGGGTGGACACAGAGAGTGATCAGAGTAACACAGTCAGTGCTATGAACACTATACCGGTACTTCGCTTGTGCACACCAGCAGAGGCGGTCAAGAGAGCAGCTTAAGCATGAATGTTCAGCCTCTGGTCGACAAACTAATAGCGCCACGCGGTGCACACCGACAATTGTAATGAAATGGCCCAGCACGTATCAGTGGGCCAAACGGAGGCAACCAAGCTGTACAACCGGACACGATCAGAGATGGAATGGAAACTCGGCCGGTGCAGTTAGCCACGATGCGGTACACAGCCAGATACGGTCAGCAGTGGAGCGGGTTCTCAGCCAGATACTGTCAGCAACAGAACGGCAGCACACAGGAACTCAGGAACGTCGTCAGGCAGGACAGGTCATACACGATAAGCGACAAATACAGATCAAACGTCAGAAACTCGTTCACCACGAAAGGGCACCATAGTGTAGATATGACAGGATATATAAAGGCCATCACTGGGCGGTGACAAAGGTACTTAACCAATCAGCAAGCGGTAATGCAAATAGCAGTCAGAATGTCGCCGTCCGCAGCACAGAGCATGGGCACCGTGATAGTACCTTGTTTAGACAGGTGCGGACCTGTACGCAGTAGTCTTACTCTGTACCTTGCCTATACAGGTGCGGACCTGTAGCGCAGTAGCCTTCTCAGGTACCTTATCAGTGCAGGTGCGCACATGCAGCAGTTCCTCAGGTGCGGACCTGAGGCGGCTTATCTCTAGCCTACCTTCTGGAGCTCAGTTTGGTACCATCACCGCAGCACTATCCTTCCTCAAGTCTTCTGTATTGTGTTGTGTTCTTGCTGTTGCCTTTCATTCTGTACGTGTATATCCTAATAAAGATTGTGTTACCTACAGTACTGGTCCAGTTCTCGCTCATGAATCCGTGACAGCCACAACTGGCTCCAGTGATGCGCCTGAGGCAGTAGCAGCATAATAAGTAGCCCCCAGCCTATGTGGAGAAAAGAACAAGTTGGCCATTAAATCTTCTCCACCTGCTCCTCCTCCAAAATCATGGGTGCATTGTTATTAGAATATAATTATTTCCCTTGAGAGCAGAAACTGTGGCTCTCATCAGCAACTGTAATGTGCACAGTATGTGTGTGTGTGTGTGGTAAATAACATCGGATGGCAAAATGTATCCAAGCACCATGACACCTGAAAACAAGTGCTGCCACTGTCACTATACCCCTTGTTCAGACCCGCTAAGGATACATGACAACTTGCTGACAGTTTCATAGTAATGATGAACTCTCCCTGCCATCATCTTAGCATATTCTGCAGGATGGAATCTCCTCAGATGCTGCTTGATGCGATTCTCCTCAACCACACTGGCATGTGTGGTCAGTGCAACACACAGTGTGCAATAGGTAGAGACGAACTGCCACATCCTAACATCAACAGAGTGGCTGTCTTTTGGTGGGGGAGGTAATGAACGAGGAGGATTGGCAGAAGATGTAGTTACCCTAGAAGGTGATGGCGAGCTAGTTGTTTCACTTGTCCTGGAACTTCCAGTTTCTGCCTGGGTTGTTCTATTCCTCCTCCTCTTTGATCTCCACCTCAAGTCTTGTTGCCTTTCTGGAGAGTCAGGGACAGCTTGATTTCTGTGGTGGGTGTTTGTCTTTAACATGTTTGGAGTAAATGTCATGGTGTCTGTGTTTCATGTGTGATATCAGGGCGCTTGTGCCAAAGTGTGTTCCCCACTTTCCTCTTCTCACTGACTTGTCACAAATTGTGCACAGTGCCGTTGGTGATGACTGCACTGTGCCTGCCAAAACAGAAAAACAGTCCCACGCCCAAGATGACTTCAGGGGGAAGGGAACAGCTGGAGAAGAATGGCCTCTTTCATCTTGTCCTCCACATTCCCCTTCACTGTCTGTGCCAGTGGATAATGATAATGCTGCTACTGCCTCAGATTCAGCAATGCAGCTAGGACCAGGAGTATATGCTGGCGCAGACAAGTGGAACCTGTCCTAGTACCGCATCACTTGTGAACCCCATTCCCACTTTGTCCACAGTGGTCTGTGGCACACTAGCCTTATAATCAGCATCCTGTTGACCTTGCATCTCAGCATCAGAAGGAATTACAGCAGTTGCAAATTCTTCCAATTACAAAATGTCCTTGCTAGTGGTGGGGGTGATGTCCATCCTCATCCCTGTCTCCCATTCCTTCTAAGATTCTGCTAAAAAGGCCATGAATGTCTCTTCCACCCCAGCTTCTCCAGCATCATCACCCCCACCACTAGTCCCTATGTGCTGTTGTTGCTGATGCTCTATTCCAGACATCTCACTGCTGCTTGGAGGAGGTGACGAGCAGTGTGACATTGAGTCCCCTAATGTCACACTTGGCATAATTTTCTCCTTCCCCCCCTTGAGTACTACAAGAAACACTAGCAGCAGTGTCATGTCGCCCGCCGCACACATACTAGTGCGGGCGGGCGGAGCTCACCTCGTGGCCGTCCGGTGCGGCGGCTGCCTCTCCCGACTCCCTGCTGTTCCCCACTTGCAAATGCAGGCGGGCGGCTCCCGCCTGTCAGCCGCCCGCCACGGCGGTTACCTCTCTCCTCTCCCCGCTGCCTCTCAGTGGCCGGTGGCCACACAGCACACCTCAGCAGAGGGTCCCAGCGCGCACACATCCAGCCAGCATTGTGTGCGCGCCCTGCTGGTGGTGTTAAAGCCCCCAGGGCGTTGCCATGGCAACGTGGTGTTCGGCTCCGCCTCCCTGCTACCTCCACACGCCCCCAGTCTCAGCTATAAAAGCCCAGAGCTCACTATGGGCTTTGCTCAGTCACACTGTGCTTCACTTGTATCTTGCCAGCAGCTCTCCAGTCCTTGATCCTGTTTCCTATGACCTTTGACCTCCTGACTCTCTGGCTTCTTATCAGGTTCAGCTCTCTAGTATCCTGATCCCAGCTTGATCTCCTTGGACTTCGCTGCCCTCCGGTATCCTGACTTCGGCTTGACCCCTGGACTTCGCAGCTCTCCGGTATCCTGACCTCTGCCTGACTCCTTGGACTTCGCTGCCCTCCGGTATCCTGACTTCGGCTTGACCCCTGGACTTCGCAGCTCTCCGGTATCCTGACCTCTGCCTGACTCCTTGGACTTCGCTGCCCTCCGGTATCCTGACTTCGGCTTGAACCTCTGGACTCTGCCGCTCTCTGGTTTCCAGACTTCAGCTGGGCCAACGGACCTCCTTCCACCTTTCTGTTGCCCATGCTCGCAGACTACTCAAGGAGGGGGTCTATAATCTGACTCAGCCCTCTCTCTGGGTGCTGCTTCAGCAAGGGTGACAACTTGCCTCTGGGTTCCTGCTTCTGAAAAGTGAGTACACCTCTACTACAAACATAACAAGCAGGCAAAGTATTGGTGGCAGCAGGTTCAGCACTGGCAGCAGGTTCAGTACTAGCAGCAGGTACAACACTAGTGTCTGCAGCTACAGAAATGGTCGCACTGGCAGCAGGGGCAGCACATCTCGCAACAGGTCCAACACTAGTGGCTGCAGTTACAGAAATGGTGGCACTGGCAGCAGGGTTAGCACTTCTGGCAACAGGTACAACATTAGTGGCTGCAGGATCAGAAATGGTGGCACTGGCAGCAGGGGCAGCACGTCTGGCAGCAGGCACAGGCAGCTGACCTGTCCTGCTCTCACTAGTACTACCCTTTTCTCCCTCTCTTCCCATTCCCTTTCCTCCCTTCCTTCCCTTTTCTCCCTTCCTTCCCATTTACTTTTCTCCCTTCCTTCTCATTAAATTCCCCAAGATCCCTTGGGGTGATTTAGGGGGACTAGACAGCATTGTTCCAGTACTGCTCACTTACTCCTGCTCCTCAGACTCAGTGGACACATAATAAGGGTCCTTCCAGTTCCTCTTTTTGCTGCTCATAGTTATAGGAGTCACTATGAGCCTCTCCTGCTTCAATTTTTGCAAAATATCACAAGAGAACAGCACAGTACATCTATCTCGCTCTGTAGCTGCTTCCATTGTGTCTGCCTTCAGCTAAACCATCACGTTTTTATAGTGGAAGTGCGAAAACTATGTAAATCATTGGGCGAAAACTTTTTAGCCATTGAAAAAATGGTGAAAGATTTTGGCCAATGGGCAAAAGATGCAAAGATTTTAACCGCTAGTTTTAAAGCAGATTTTCTCGCGAAAAAAGCAGATAACAATGTGGTTTTCGCAAAATTTCCCACGGGAACACGGCAAAAAGTTTTGCCCACCCCTACATATGAAAGACTTCAATTGCATACATTAACATATGGCGCCACCAGAGAGATCACAATACAAAAATAAAAGTATGAATATCACCTGAACTACTCATCTGCTGCTTATTTGGATAACATAACACATGTGCAGTTTTTAACCCCTTAAAGACCCATGAAGTGCCAGGGTCATCATGGGTAAAAAAGTGTGATAAGTACCCATGATGGTGCTGGCATGTCATGGATTTCAGGGCTCCCTGTGCTGCTGCTGTATGACATTTGGGGAGCCCTGAATCCAAAAAAAAAAGAAAAAGAAAAAAAAAAACTCTGTGGTCCTTAAGTGCCGATCATTAAGGGGGTTAATGAAGTTTTCTGATACACAAGCGTGAATTCAAGGTGGCAGGTTGATTTTAAATCAATAGATATTTGGGAATTTATCGTTGCCTTCTATGATGCAGTTGGTTTGCTCCAGAATTGCACATATAGACAGACAGACAGAGATAGATAGATAGATAGATAGATAGATAGATAGATAGATAGAGATACAGGCAGGGATTCTTTACAGTAAGGGCGGTAAGGCTATGGAATTCTTTGCCTCGGGATGCTGTGTTTGCAGATAATGTAACTGCATTCAAAAAAGCAATGGATGCCTATCTAGCACAGAACAATATTGACAGTTATGACAGATGGCTTCAAAGCAAATAGGATATTGAGCCGGGGAAATATTTGACACACACACACACACACCTACACTGGAAATTGCTCCAGAGGGCTTTTTTGTTGCCTTCCTCTGGATCAACAGGGGTGTTATTGGCATGGGCTGGACTTGATGGACGCATGTCTTTTTTCAGCCTTATCTACTATGTTACTATGTTACTATATGTTAGATAGACATATATCTGCCAACCCGCACTGGACCAGCACGGCAGATTATGGTGCATACTTTCAGCTTGCTGAGGATGTTTCATTCTAACTGAAAAGAAGTTAATACAACCTCGTCAGTGAACAAACTTAAACTTAACATGTCTCCAAACTTTAATGCACAGTTACAATGTATTTGCTGAATATAACAAATTGAAAAAATAAGACAAAATGTGGTATTTGCATAACTCTGGGCACCCTATCAGTCAGTATTTAGTACCACCCTCTTGGGAGAAATAATTTCCGGTACCTTAAGGTACCATGCAATGCCTCCTACAGAAGACCGAGACAGACAACGTAGATGTGCAGATGTCTCTAAGCCAAGATGTCTGTGTGCAAGCCTGGCCGCTGGTCTCAGAAGAAGAAGGATTACTTCAGAATGTGGTACTTGTTCCTTATAGTATCACTGTTAAGAAGCTAATCGCCATATGCCTAATTATTGTGGGGGGACTTTATATAGGGTGATAGTTCCGCTTGAAGCTATTGTTACACAGTCAGTGATGAAAACAATCCAAAGCATACCTCAAAATCAGCCATGAGCTGCTTCAAGAAACAAATGTTTAATGTTTTGGAATGGCCTTCACAGACCCCAACCTTGATTATTATTGTGGTGAGACAGAAGGTAAGTTTTCCTTATGATGAGATAGAAGGTAAGGTTTCCTTATGATGACTCTTCCATGCAGATCATGTTTCTGCAAGCAGCACTGCACAGTGGACTGGCACCAGCTAAACTTTCCTGTAGGTCGTTTGCAGTGATACGGGGGTTTTACTTTGCATTCCTGACCAGTCTATGAGAAGTTCTACTGGAGATTTTTCTTGGACTTCCAGATCTTGTCTTTACTTCAGAAGTTCCCTTTAACTTACATTTCTTAATGACATTTCAGCCAGTGAAAAATTGCAAGCAGGAAGCACTTAGATATATTTCATACCTTCCCCTACTTTGTAAGAGTCAATTATCTTTATTTTCTGATCCTCAGTCAGCTGCTTAGAGGGGCCCAAATTTGCTGAGTGTAAGAACAACATTTATTAAACTCTGAAATTATCACCTATCTTAGATTAAGGCTTAACAACTCAATTAAGTTCCTAGAAATTATAAAAATAACACTAGTGGATCAATTGGAATGTGTCCAAACTTTTGCACATGCCATATTTTCTATTTTAGATTTGTCAGTCTGTTAACCCCTTAAGGACCGGACATTATGGGACATTTCCGTCCCATAACGTCCGCATAGGGGCACGTTGACGGGCCGGTACACGTGACCTGTCACGTGTATCGGCGCGTCATTATGGGGCTTGAAATAGATCGCTCCGATCTTGGAGCGGTCTATTTCATGCCCCATTTTTACTTACAGCGCTCCCGGAAGAGCGCTGTAAGTAAAATGTACGTGACGTACCAGGACCGTCAAGGGTCTTTCAAGAAAGTTTACCCTTGACGGTCCTGGTACGTCAAGGGTCCCTAAGGGGTTAAATTAAGCAAATACACAGTAAATACAATACAACTTTCAGGAATATGTCAAGTTTAAGTTTGTTTGATATAGAGGTTGTGTTAATTTCTTTCCACTTAGAAAATCAATAAAACGTGTAATTTGACCAGGGGTGCCCAAACTTTTGTCCCTGGTACACACACCCAGGGGCAGTAGTAAGGAGAAGTTATTCAAATCTCCTCTATACCACCTGTCCCATTGGTGTAAGTATGGGGCCGTGATTTTGAGCGGCCAAGAGATGCAGGAGCTACAATGAACACACAATATACATACAAACAGAATACATACAATACATGCACACAATACATGCAAGACACACAGTAAACACAATATACACAAAATGCACATACAAGTAATTTACACAATACACACACAATATATACACACAATATACACACAGTCTCTCACGCACAAACACACAAAACGCACAACAGAATACTCACAACAATACTGAAAACATTATGTGCAATATTCCAAACGCTATACGCCAAACCTTATACTCCATACGACAAAAGCTATACCCCATATGGGAAGAGCTGTACGACATATGCCAAATGCTATACGCAGTATGCCATATGCAATACACTTTACACAATATGCAAAAGGCTATATGACATATGCACAGCACTGTACAAAAAAGGCTACATGCCATAAGCAATATGCCATATGGACAATGCCATACCCAAAGTGCTATATGTCATATGAAAAAAGGTATACCCGAAACGCCATGCAGACCAATTTGATGCAGTGTGCGGCGTATGGTCTGTGCACTGACAGGCTGACCCCCCACCCCTTCAACCTCTGCAGCAATGCTTGCAGCACTTGTATGTCTATTTCCCAAAGACAACCTCTGGATATGATGCTGAGCACGTGCACTCAACTTCTTTGGTTGACCACGGCGAGGTCTGTTCTGAGTGGAACCTATCCAGTGAAACAGCTGTATGGTCTTGCCCACCATGCTGCAGCTCAGTTTCAGGGTCTTGGCAATCTTCTTATAACCTAGGCCATCTTTATGTAGAGCAACAATTCTTTTTTTCAGATCCTCATGAGGTGCCATGTTGAACTTCAAGTGACCAGTATGAGAAAGTGTGAGAGCGATAACACCAAATTGAACACACCTGCTCCCCATTCACAGCTGAGACCTTGTAACACTAACAAGTCACATGACACCGGGGAGGGAAAATGGCTAATTGGGCCCAATTTGGACATTTCCACTTAGGGGTGTACTTACTTTTGTTGCCATGGTTTAGACATTAATGGCTGTGTGTTGAGTTATTTTGAGGGGGACAGCAAATTTACACTGTTCTACATGCAATACACTCACTACTTTACACTGTAGCAGAGTGTCAATTCTTCAGTGTTGTCACATGTCACATATATATATATATATATATATATATATATATGGTGTGTGTGTTTGTGCAGCATACTAAGTATAACTGCCAATTGTCCCTGATTTATAGGGAAGTCCCTGGTTCTGGCAAACTGTCCCTGCATCCTGCTGTCGCTGTTTTTGCCCCTACCTTTAAAACTGAGTATTAAAGGGATAGTAATACTTTAATATTACTAATTCCCATAGTGTAGCTCTTTAAAAAATAATTCAATAGCCCCCAGGTTCATCTCTCAAACCTTTATGGTTTGAGAGATAACCAAATGCAAAATTCCCCCCTCCCTCCCCCCTCCCTGAAGTCAGCATTGTACTGACTGCAGGGGAAGTCTGTCATACGATAGGCTTGCAGCTCTGCAACTGAGCCGAGATCCTGTTAGTGAAAAAGAATGATTTCACTGAAATAGTCTTCTATATGTGCTTGGTTTGCAAGCACATGTAGATGATTGTTTCAGTGAAATAATTTTTTTTTACTAAGTCAATTGCGGCTCAGCTGCAGAGCCACCTGATAAAAAATAAAACCGGATATCCCTCCAGTCAGCACAATGATGACTTCAGGAAAGGGGGAGGGGAGAACTTTGCTTACGGTTATCTCTCAAACCATAAAGGTTTGAGAGATGACACTGGGGGCTATTAAATTCTTTTTTAAAGAGCTACACTATGGGGATTAGTAATATTAAAGTATTACTATCCCTTTAACTCTATATTCTATGTGCTTGCCATTTAACGTTTAACAGGTTCTACATTTGCTTACATGTTAATACTGATAATTTATATGGCGTAATGTTGTTTTCAGGTACTGGTAATGTTTATATTACAGTGCAGTTTTAACCCTTTGAGTGCCAAGGGGCATGCAACTTGCATACCCCACTGGCACTCAAAGGGTTAAGTCTGTTGCGCAAGTTTTTCTGTTGGCATCATGCTACGTGATACTGTGGAACATTTATCATCTGGAAAAGTGTCCCTGGAAACTATTTTGAAACGTTGTCAAGTATGTAATAGGTGTAATCTGTCTAGTGACATCACAACCACATTTTCTTCCCTGTATATGCAATGAACAAATAATAGCAGAATATTACAGATAAATCTTGACAATGCATTTCTCCACAAACATTAAGTGATTTTTCTCCCTCTAGATACAAACATGTGGAGACTGAGATAAATCCAGGAAGGTTTCCAAGGAAACACGTACTAGATTTTTCAAGTAGCTCAGACAGGGTACAGCGGACAAGTAGGTTGCTAAAAATGGACCCTGTTAACAATGCACACTGAGATGTCTTGCTGAAACTGACAAGATAAAGAACCTGAAACTTATATTCAATTTGGAAGTTACTTTAGAAAGAAAGACCATTAGTATTGTTTCTAAAACTGGTATTTAAAATATAAAAAATAAGTTGTAGGGTTTATCCCCCTGTGTGAAACAAGGGCAATCAAACTGCTTACATTTTTTTTATTCAAAAGATATTATGGTTCAGATTTTTTTTTTTGTTGTTGTATCAAAGTGGCCTGAAACTGTACAGTGGCGCTTTTGCTACACCATCCTATAGAGATTTATGGTCAACTGACAGTGCCACTGTAATTTAAGGCCACTGTGACGCATCTAAAAAAATAAAGTTTGAGCTGTAAGAATACACCTTTTAGCAGTGGGAGTGCTCTTGTTTTACTCAGGGGAAAAACACTACAATGTATATTTTTTACATATAAAGGGATAGTAATGTTTCACAATAAAAGCAGCTACGATTAATCTTCATAGTATTTGGGCCATGAACAGTGTTATTTCAATACTGTCTGAGTTGTAGTTCAAGAGTAATTGAATGATAAAGTATCCCCCTCCTGCCCCTTTTACTGATGTAACACTGCTCAGCTCAGAGCAGCAAGGTGGTGTCCAGGTGGATCGCAGAGAGGGACAATATTCAGTTAGAATAAGGGAAAAACCTGTCAAAGGGGGCATGGCTTTCATTGCTCTCACAGTAAGAAAACTGTCCCTTGCTGTGAGCTGTCTGGTCTTAAGGCCAGATTACACATCTGAGGGGAGGTGTCTTACACTAGGTAAAAGGGGTGGGAGGGGGAAACTTTATCATTCAATTACTCTTGAACTACAACTCTGACAGTACTGACATAACACTCTCTATGGCTGAAATACTATGATGATTAATTGGTGCTGCTGTTTTTGTGAAACATTACTATCCCTTTAAGTATTAGTATCACTTTAAAGGGATAGTAATGTCAGAAAAAAAAGAATTAACTATATGGTAGATACAATTAAAAGAGAGTACTTGCACTTATTTGTATCTCTCAAACCATAACGGTTTGAGAGATATAGGAAAATAAAGTTCTCCGCTCCCTCCCCTTTCTGCAAGATGAGCTGTAAAGCTGTCAGAAGCAGATTCTGGTCGCTGAACCAGATGCGGCTCTTCAGCAGCACCGATATAATGATATCTAAAGATAAATACCTCATCAGAATGGACTACAGTGTGTGCTTGCAAACCAGACACACGTTGTAGACCATTTCGATGAAGTATTTATTTTTAGATATTGTTGTACCGGCGCTGAGCCGCTGTCTAATCCAGGAACCAGAATCTGCTTCTGACAGCTTTCCAGCTCGTCAAGCAGAAAGGGGAGGGCCGAGAGAACTTTATTTTCCTATATCTCTCAAACCATAACGGAGCTAGTACTCTCTTTTAATTGTATCTACCATATAGTTAATACTTTTTTTCTGACATTACTATCCCTTAAACCCATGAATTTCAGAGAGGTCTACATCTACAACACAATGAGGTTGATTTAGGGTTGGATCCCACTGCAGATGATAACTTTATTACTGGCTTTATCTGCTAATTTCCCCAAAGACAACAACAGGAATTGTTGAGATAACACGATTGATGACATTTATCACCTACAACAGGGCTGCCCAAATTCAGTCCTCAAGGGCCACAAACAGACCATGATGTAAGGATTTCCCTGATCAAACACAGGTGAGTTAATCAGTGGCTCATTCATTTTGATTGGTCCATTTGTTCTTAAAGGGATAGTAATACTTCGTTTTAACTTTATTTTATTTTGTAGGCATTAAAAAAACATGAAGAATGATATAAGTCTTATCTCTCAAAACTTTATGGTTTAAGAGATATTCACAAGCAAAGTTTCCCCTCCCGCCCCTTTTTCCTAGTGTAAGCCATCTCGTCTCAGATGTGGAATGCAGTCCATAGACCAGACAGATAACAGCAGGGGACAATCTTCTTCCTATGAGAACAATGAAAGCCCTGCCCCTCTTGACAAGCTTTTCAGGTTTTTCCCTTATCTTAATTGAAGATTGTCCCTCTCTGCAATCAGCCTGGGCACCTCCCTTCTACTCTGGCTGAGCAGTGTTACATCAGTAAAAGGGGTGGGATGGGGACACTTTGTCACTGAATTACTCTTGAACTACAACTCTCACAGAATTGAAATAACACTCTCCAAAGTCCAAATACTGTGATGATTAATTGGAGCTGTTTTTATTATGAAACATTACTATCCTTTTAATCATGGAAATCCTGACCTGTTGGTGGCCCATGAGGAATGAACTTGGACAGACCTGACCTACAATATGTCTTAGGCCCTAAAAGAGAACAAACATCTTCTAATAACAATCCCCACTTACTTTACCTTGCCCAGACAATCTCAATGGACCTTGGTTCAACAGAAAGCATCTTCAAAGAGTCCTGGATGTGACATCCATGGAAGCAATAATCATGACCACTGCTAGCAGACCCAGAGGACCTCAGACTCTGCTCACTGTACATGGTAATCTTAACCCATTAGATACCAGAGTGGTATTCAACACATTTGCCACTTCTGTTGCTTAAAGGGATAAGTAGGTTTATGCACTCTGATTGACTCAATTTAACCCTTTGACTGTTGGATACCTATCTGGTGCTCAAAAGGGTTAAAAAGCCTTCCAGCAATTGTTATGTCCAACACCATGGACTTGACATTCAGGACTAATTGAAGACGTTAACTTTTGAACAAATGCACAAGGGTAACACTCATTGGGGTCATTAGGATTTTCAGGCTATATTACAGGGGATCTATCACCCCAATATAAGTTTGTCTTAGTTATGTTATATAACGAATATGTTGAATACTGTATACATTTCCTTTTTTAGATTGCTATTTTGCAGAAATTCAAGGAATAATTGCTGCCCTGCACCCTACATCCGGACAGACTGCGGTTACCAGCTCTGTCCCACAATCTGTCACTCTGGCTCTGCTCCCCTCCCTCTATCCAGCCTCCTCCAATGGTGGAGGCTTTCTGCCTGTAAGCTGGAGCAGTCTCTGGCCAATAAGAGCGCTCTTGTTTAAGACCACAGGGTGGAGGCATCAGGACCCCTCATGATACCCTCTGCTACTGATCTCCAAGCAGATATAGCTGGTGGATCAATAGAGGTGATGCAATGGGGTAGCTGGGGGGCATCAGGAGAGTTCCTTATGTCCCACCATGAGGTCTGACTCTTAATAAAATTTAACTGTCTGAGTACCACAGAGGTATCCAATGTGTTGATTACCTCTCTGGCAGTGAATAAAAAGGATAAAAAAAAAGTTTACTACCTGGATGAAGCCGTGCCACACACCTGCTGAGTATGAAGGGGTAGGGAAACATCAAGGATGGGAAATTAGATGCCATACCTGAGACTATTCGGACCTGCCCCTGGGACTCCGTTTTTTTGAGTTAATTACTGGGTCTCTGGGTGCAGAGGTCGATTCTGCATCTTTGGTGTATTTCCAGTGTAACTACTCCCAACTGTCATCATTCTACCTTTTTCCCACCCTGTTCTACACACTTCCCAGCCATTCTACAGTCCAATGCCACCCTTTCCATAAAAAATGGCAAATATAATAAATAACACTTTGAGTGCCAGAGGGGTGTGCAGTGCATTGCTTTGCAATGCATTGCACACCCCTCTGGCACTCAAAGGGTCAAACCTTTACCCTTTGAGTGCAAGAGAGGTATCTAATACATTGCAAATAATTGCACTGGATCATTTTCGTGCACACAACGACTTATGGAACCAGAAGCAATGAAAAGCTGACAGCAGGAGATTCAAGTTGGCCGACTTGAGGTGGCTCTTCAGCAGAGCCAAAATAGCGCAATGTAAAAAAAAATACTTCACTAGAACGATCCGAAAAGTGTGCCTGGTTTGCTCTGCTGATGAGCCGCTTTCTTGTCTCAGGACCAGGATATCCTGGTGTCAGGGAAAGCGGAGGGATCGTGGACATTTAGCCTTCTATGTCTCTCAAACCATACAGGTTTGAGAGATGGTATTTGGGCTGTTTAATTTCATTTTATAATAGCTGCAAAATAGCTGTAAAATATAGACATTACTAACAACTTTAAGTATGCCTAGTCCTTAAAGGGTTAACAAGTAGAAAGAAAGACGTACCTTTCTCCTCGGCAGAAGGCATGCATCTTCCTGCAAAACAAAAAAAGGAATAAAAATTAGTAAGTCCATTAGACTGAAATCAGGATGACACTTTTTGCAATGTCAGTTTAATTGGAAGATGCAAGCTGTAGAAGTAGGATAAAAACCAAACATCTTTCTGTTCTTAGACATATACCAGAACATGAGGCATTGCAATGCACTGGCACTCAGAGGGTTAAAGTATTACTGTAAAACAGTTAATACATGAGCCTTGTAGTGATGCATAAAGAGAGGGGATTTTCTTCTCTAATTTTAATTGCAAGTAATCCCTCAGTGGATTGAATAGAGCGATGGGAGCCAGGCAAGCAGTTCTCTCCTTCTCTACACATGGAATTAATAGTAAGTGATGATGATCCTAGTACCTTTAATCTCTCTTCTCTCCAGTGCACTAAGTAATGGAGGGAGACTGCCCGACGAGAGAGTGAAATTATTCTAGATTGTTTAATTGTGACATTGCCAGGACTCAGGAGAATTTCTTGGTACTGACTGAGGGGCTAAAGCCGAGGGTTCATGTTTAAAGGAGAAGCAACACATCCTAATAATAAGAAATGTGTCCTTTCTGCCTTTGTACAGCAGCATCTTCAATCAGTACTGGAAAGATATCATGTCCATGGAGGCAAACATGACAACTGGCACAACAACAGGGGTCACAGGGGTTGCACCTGTGACCGGGCCCGTCAACCCTGGGGACCAGTCGCCCCTTGCAACCCCCTCGCCCGGCGACGGCAGCAAGTAGGTCTGTGCCTTCTTCTGCACAGACCTCTAACAGTGATCTCCCTCTCTGGAGCTCTAGTAATGCAGAGCACTGGGAGATGACATCATTTCCCAGCGCTCTGCATTGCTGAGAACCGCGCGGGAGCTCCATCTCAATAGAGGTCTATGCCGAAGGAGGCACAGACCTCTCATGCCACGCCACTAGACCACCAGGGAGGTAGGACATGGACACGAGAGGGGTCAGTAGGGGCAAGGTGGAGATTGGGGGACAATGTGGTCAGGGAGGGGCATGGCAGTTTCTGCACCAGGTGGCTTCTAGCTACTCCACTAGACATGACAGTTAATAGCAATTTTTTCAAACTGAAACAGACGTGTATGAACCTACTTAACCCTTTTAGGAACAGAAGGGTGAATAACACATTACAAAGCAATGTGCTGCCCATCCCTTTTGTCCTTAAAGGGCTAAGATTACAATGTGTTTGTGTTCTGTGATCCTGCTATCAACTGTCAAGTCTGCCTCCATGGACATGACATCCAGGACTGACTGAAGAAGTTTTATTTTGAACAAATGCACAAAATCAAAATTCATAGGGGTCATTGGGATTTTCTGTCCATAACAAGGTCAGTAAGTGGTTATTATTAGGAGGTGTTACTTCTCCTTTAAAGCTCTTGGTCTTGCTGCCAGCTTGAGGCATGTAATGGTATTCATCACCGCACTGATAATGGTGCAACTGGGCTAGGACCAGACTTCACCTTTAACCGGTGACACATATGAAAATATGCACACTGCAGGGCTGCTTTGATTTCAGTGCAGTGCTGAAATATGTCTATTTGTTATATGTCTCCAGTTAAAGTGAAGATCTGGTCAGCATAAATTGCACTACACCTACACAGTGAACCAGCCAAGCATTAGAGTGGTCTAAACCTCAGGTCTTTTTGGAACCTAACAACTTCCCTGGATGCTGGGAAATGACACGTCATGAATTAACAGTACCTATAGAAAAGAAAAATAGTCATGCTGAGAAATTGAGCCATTCCTGGGCTCACCAAATTCTCATTAATTTAACTGTGAATTTTATACATTTCAGTAGTTACTTGTTTCTTCCTTTTTTTGTTTTTCCCAGAATGGCTCCCCTTTGTGAATATCATCCCAATCCCCTGTATGTTGTATATGCAATTTTTTTTTTTATAAAACAATTTTTTTATTTATTTACAGATTATGCTAATTAACCCCTTAAGGACCAGCAGCATTTTTTTTTTTTTTTTTTTTGCGATTCCGGTTCAGGGCTTGCGGAGTGGCGTGCAGCCACGCCGGGAACCCTGAACTCCATGACGTACCAGGACCGTCAGTGGTCCTTAAGTGCCGGACCGCCATGATGGTCCTGGTACGGCAATGGTCCTTAAGGGGTTAAAGCATGCCATGTGGGTACTTCCTGTCAGTATAATGACAAACGGAGATTGCTGTTAGAATAGTAGTGATTCACGTCAATACAAAGGGAAGCGTGAATGCTCTCCCTTGGAGAGCTGGGAGGGAGGTGGGGGGAGAATTAATGTCCTGTGCCGCTGTGCCGACATTACCCCTAAATATCGACAATACCACTCCAGCTTACAGACAGAAAGCCTCCGTCATCGGAGGAGGCTGGATAGAGGGAGGGGAGCAGAGGAAGAGCGAAGGACTGCGGTTATAGAGCTTTACCCACAGTCTATGCAGAAGTAGCTGCAGGGCACACTTTATAACTTCAACTTAGACCAAAAAAAAAATGAAGACACTTTTAGTCATATTCGATATATAATCTATTTAGGCAAAGTTATATAGAGGTGATACATACCCTTTAAGATGTGGGCTGCAGGCAGTTCCCCTGGTCACCAGGAAGTGACGTGGTGCTCTGGTGCCTGGAAATTATCCATAACTTTTTTAACAGCAGCAGTTTGTCTGAGGTAGTGGCTCACTGGCCAGGATTTATGAAGGTCCAGGGAGGTAATTGTCTGCTCCTGGGCAGTACCAGACTGTGGCTGAGTCAGGTTGACATAAGAAATAGTGGCCACATTCAGGCTTCAGCCTTAGCCTCCCCAGCGATACACCTGACTGACCCTAACCTAACAGATACTAACCTGACAGATACTGACCCTAACCTAACCGATACTAATGTAACAAACACTTACCCTAACCTATTAGATACTAACCTAACAGATACTAACCTGACAGATACTGACCCTAACCTAACCGATACTAATGTAACAAACACTTACCCTAACCTATTAGATACTAACCTAACAGATACTAACCTGACAGATACTGACCCTAACCTAACCGATACTAATGTAACAAACACTTACCCTAACCTATTAGATACTAACCTAACAGATACTAACCTGACAGATACTGACCCTAACCTAACCGATACTAATGTAACAAACACTTACCCTAACCTATTAGATACTAACCTAACAGATACTAACCTGACAGATACTGACCCTAACCTAACCGATACTAATGTAACAAACACTTACCCTAACCTATTAGATACTAACCTAACAGATACTAACCTGACAGATACTGACCCTAACCTAACCGATACTAATGTAACAAACACTTACCCTAACCTATTAGATACTAACCTAACAGATACTAACCTGACAGATACTGACCCTAACCTAACCTAATCGATACTAATGTAACAAACACTTACCCTAACCTATTAGATACTAACCTAACAGATACTAACCTGACAGATACTGACCCTAACCTAACCGATACTAATGTAACAAAAACTTACCCTAACCTATTAGATACTAACCTAATAGATATTAATCTATGGATATAGTGGCACCCAAAGGATACCTTTCATGATACTACTTAGCGATACACTGCCCACTTTGTTAGCATTTAAACATTTTGGTGTGGGTGAGGAAATATGTTGCTAAGAAAGGAAGGGCCTGCATGGCATTAATTATCATAAATGTATACATCTAAATAAGTAAATGTATTTCTAAATTAAAAAATGGCTAAAAAAACCCCCATCAAAATCACCAAAGTTGTTTTTAGGTGACAGGATCCGTTCAATGTAACAATTTCCTATTTTACTTTATGATATCATACCTCCCAACATTTCAAATTGACAAAGAGGAACAATTGAGTTTTAGGGGGTGTTGCTGGGGGCATTGCCTGTGGGCGGAGCATTACCGAGAATTGTTATGCTATTTTACATTCTATTGATACCTCCATGTTTAACCTAATACATGATTTAGATCAATAAAATGTTTTATTTACATAGAATAATGTATAAATACACATATACTGATGTTTACACAAACAAGAATGTGAGTTTGATTGCTGTAGAACAATGTGATACACTTATATACACACCACACAAACTGATCTCCTAAAAAGAGGGACATCAGGGTGGGAAAGAGGGACTGTCCCTCCTAAAGAGGGACACTTGGAAGGTATGTGATATGATTGTAAGATAAAAATTCATGACATACTTATCCATTTCAGGGACTAAAAAATAAATTATAAATTAAAGAATACAATTAGCAAACAACATTTTTTCTTTTTATTGCTCCTTATATAACGAACATAATACAACAACACATTATTTATTTGCTTTATCTGATAACATAAACAGGCCCATTGCCTGAATAGAATGTTCCATGTGCACAAAGTATAAATTGAGCAATTCTGGAGCAAACCAGCTGCATCAAAGGGGACAAATGCAATGGAGACTTCTCTAACATTAACAAGGTTACAACTCCCATTTAAAGCGGAACTACCACTGCTAAAAAAACTTGTGATCCAATAATTCCTCATCTGGCAACTAGCTGCTCAGTAGCACTATTCAGCAGAATTATTACCTTGTTAAACAGAATTATCCATTGTTCCAGGGCTGACAGGCAGGATGGAGCGCAGACATCTTTCCATAGTGACGTCTGCACGCCTGTGCTGTCAGTCCCAGCCGGCTCTAGGAGGCATTGCTAGGAGCCATTCGGCTCCAAAAGGGACTGACAGTGCAGGCGTGCACTCTGTCCTGCCTGTCAGCCCAGGAACAATGGATAATTCTATTTAACAAGGTAATAATTCTGGCAACTAGCGCTACTGAGCAGTTAGTCGCCAGATTGGGAATTATTGGAGCACAAGTTTTTTAGTGGTGGTAGTTTCACTTTAAATGAATGAACACTTGGAGGACTTTTATTTGTTCCCCAGTGGAGAAGTTGCTTTGCTCCAGAATTGCACCAGTTGTTCTAAAAGGGTTCGTAATGTTTCATTTAGACTTCTGCTAGGATCATTCCCTATAAAGTGTACAATCACTCCGTTATGTTGGTAATGCCAAAAGCGCTATATATTTCCTCTGATACTATATAATAAATTCTCCCCTTCCCACCCCTCATGCTGACATCATTCTTTGTGAAGGAGAACTGAAGGAGGATCGCAACAAGCTACAATCTTCATTCAGTATAAGGAAAAACCTGCCTTCCTTCGTCAAAGGGGCAGGGTTTTCCTTACACTGCATGAAGGATGATTGTCCCACGTTGCAAAGGACCAAAATCAAGAGAAAGAAAAAGCACTTTAAGTCTCTATATAAACTATTTAATAAAAGATATTAACAAAGAATACATTTAAGGAATATATAACATAAAAAAATAAATCAAGAAAAAGAAATATATATATATATAGTATATATAATATATATATATATAGTAAAGAAATATATAAACACCCCTTAGAACAAATCTTATAAAAATATATAGATGGTACCAGAGATAAAGTGACGTTACTTACAGTGAAGATATATAGGGACAGATGGTCCAATATCAGTCACTGTATAGATAAAATAATGAGTAACCCTTTAAAGGGATAGTAATGTTTCATAATAAAAGCAGCTCTAATTAATCTTCATAGTATTTGGACTTTGGAGAGTGTTATTTCAATTCTGTCAGAGTTGTAGTTCAAGAGAAATTCAATGACAAAGTATCCCCCTCCTGCTCCTTTTACTGATGTGTAAAGTTATTTCTGCATTACCACCTAAGGGCTATATGTTCAAAGAAGTAGCGAAATAGCTTTTGTCGTTTGTAACAACTTTTTAAAGTACAGTGTCGTTGGAATCATTAATATTTTCAGAGAGTGTCGGTTGTGATTTGAAATATGTTGTTTCTCCTGACTGGAACGACAAAAAAATGTCTTAACTAATGACAAAAATGTCTTAACTTAAGCCCCTTTGCCCTCCAGTTCTGGAGTTGTGTTGTACACAATGGACATTACTAGCTTTTTGTCATATACTCTATAGAAAATATGTCGTTCATGCATTCAATTACTTATTTTTGTCTTTCATACAACATTTTTTTGTCGTTATCCCTTTGAACACAAGGCCCTTATGCACAAAGCCTGAGTTCGACTGATATAGCTCCTCAAGGAGTGAAGCTACTGCTCATTTTAGTTCCATATTTTATTTGTATAACATTATTTGCATAAAATTTGCTTCTAAGCACAAACTCTTGTATTTCACTTTTGGGAACAATGGCAATGATCTATAGGAAAGGGGGTGGGATGTAGAGTCACAAAAGTGAGTGTGCATGTATTAAAGTGAGTTTGCATGTGTAAGTTCAAATATACACTTCAGAGCATGCAAGTACAAAAACTGGATTGCACAACTATATAAAAATACATACTAGTGCAAACACAAATGCTTATGGTGCCAGTACACATTGCAGTTTCATTGGTGGAAACAGGGGCGGACTGACAGGACCCAGGGCCCCTGGTTCAAAAAGAAGTCTGGGCCCCCTGCAGAAATCTCCACATTGCCCCTTCATCTCCACAATGCCCCTTCATCTCCACAATGCCCCCTTTGACAATGTCCCTTCCACAATGCCCCCTTCATCTCCACAATGCCCCTTCCACAATGCCCCCTTCATCTCCATGATGCCCCTTCATCTCCACAATGCCCCTATCTCCACATTGTCCCCTTCATCTCCACAATGCCCCTATCTCCACATTGCCCCCTTCATCTCCACATTGCCCCCTTCATCTCCACAATGCCCCTTTCATCTCCACATTGCCCCTTCATCTCCACAATGCCCCTTCCACAATGCCCCCTTCATCTCCACAATGCCACCTTAATCTCCACATTGCCCCTTCCACAATGGCCCTTTCATGTCCACAATGCACCTTCCACAATGCCCCCATCTCCACATTGCCCCTTCATCTCCACAATGCCTCTTCCACAATGCCCCCTTCATCTCCACAATGCCCCCATCTCCACAATGCCCCTTCCACCATGCCCCTTCATCTCCACACTGCCCCTACCTGCAGTCCCTGGTAGTCTAGTGTGTTGCTTAACACTGTTGAAGTCCCGCGTGCCTCTAGTAATGCAGAGGCTGGGAGATGATGTCATCTCCCAGCTCTCTGTATTACTAGAACGGCGCACCGGTGGCCGTTGTTGGAGAGCTGCTGAGCAGCGCTGTAAGCGGAGGCGGGCCCCCTTTGGTCACGGGCCCTCGGTCCGTGACCGAAGGCCCGTATGGTCAGTCCACCCCTGGGTGGAAACCATCCAGGTTGGTGTATGGGCCAGCTTAATCAGGTCAGCACAGTTTGAACATTTTGTACTCCTTTTCAACCAGGTCTGCACAGCTCCACACATGCATAAATAAACAAAGGAAGGATCGATCAGCAATCTGATTACTGGTTGGTACCAGTCATGATCACCCTGTGCATGTGCACCTTTAGGGGTAGCATGAAGGTCAGCTATGGCAGCCAATAGTAAGGTTGCTTTGAATACCAAATTAGAACTGAACGAGCAGCATGCAATTAATTTTGTAAGCCATTTATACAAACCGACTGAAAGATGTGCGTTTTGTTCAAGTTCTTTCGAACAAATCATCATCTGTATTATGCAATTTCCCTCGCTGAATGAATCACTCAAAAGAAAATCCTACCTAGCAAATTAAAAATTAAACAATTAACGAATCAACAGCCATCTGAATCTCTCTGAATTTACACAGCACTTGTTGTGAACTAACCCAGAATCCTTCAGCTCATATTTGCTGATATTTTCAAAATAAAATAAACAGTATGAATCTCAAGCCTGATAAAAAATATTAACCCTTTGAGCTCCAGAGGGGTAAGGAACGCATTGCGTACCCCTTTGTCAACCAAAGAATTAAGAAAAATAAGAACAAAGATAGTGGAGCAATTGGTTTACTTTTAATTTTTTAACCCATTAAAGGGATAGTAATACTTAAATTTTACAAAGCTGCATCTTGTAGCCCTTAAAGTGTTAGTAATGTCCAAATTTTTTATTATAGATTTGAAGAAGCTTAAAAAAGAGTATCATTGCCACAAACCCCATCTCTCAAACCACTATGGTTTGAGAAATATTGGCAATGAAAGTTCCCTTTCCCTTGATGTCAGCCGTAAAGCTGACAGAAGAGTATCTGTGTTGGCCGACATGATGAGGCTCTGCAACAGAGCTGAAATCCCATTATTGCAAAATAATTACTTAATTGGAAAGGCCTACAAAGTGTGCTTGCAAACCAGACACACTTTTGTAGACTTTTCCAATGAAATAACTCTTTTGCAATAATGGGATTTCAGCTCTGCTGCAGAGCCGCATGCTGCTCCCCGGACTGGGTTCTCCAGGACCGTCATGGGTTAACTTGCCATAAGGACCCATGGCAGTCGCAGCATGTCATGGAATTCAGGGCTCCTTGAGTGGCTGCACGCCATTCGAGGAGCCCTGGATCGAATCACTGCAAGTACTTAAGGGGTTAATCCATAGAAATAATTGCAAAAAAACATGAATTGCCTTCCTCACAAATCCACATTTGCACTTAGAATTGTACTCTTACTACCCCCAATAAATAAACCAGAAATCAGGGTATAGGTTTATCAGTCTTGGAAAAAATGTGCAATTGCCCAAGATTTAATATGGACACGGGCAAACAAGGATATATAAACTTAAAGGAAACCTCTGAGGGCCGTATGTTCTGACGGGTTAAATGTTGTATGAACAACAAAAATAAGTAACTGTATGCATGAACGACATATTGTCTGTAGAGTATATGACAAAAAACTAGTAATGTCCATTGTGTACGACACAACTCCAGAATATCTGGACAAAGGGGTGGGTCAAGGGCGTGGTTCAACTCCAGTGTCATATAGAGGAAAAGAAAATTTGTCATAACTAATGGCAAAAAAAAAGTCTTCCAAAAGACTAAATTTGTACATTAAGAAAAAAGTGGAGGGAATGTTAAAGGGATAGTAATGTTTCATAATGAAAGCAGCTCTAATTAATCATCTTTGGACTTTGGAGAGAGTTATTTCAATTCTGTCAGAGTTGTAGTTCAAGAGTAATTCATTGACAAAGTGTTCCCCTCCTGCTCCTTTTACTGATGTAACACTGTTCAGCCAGATCAGAAGGGAGGTGCCCAGGTAGATTGCAGAGAGGGACAATCTTCAATTAAGATAAGGGAAAAACCTGAAAAACTTGTCAAGGGAGGCAGGGCTTTCATTGTTCTAATAGGAATAAGAGTGTCCCCTGCTGTTATCTGTCTGGTCTATGGACTACATTCCACATCTGAGAAAAGATGGCTCACACTAGGTAAAAAGGGCGGGAGGGGAAACTTTGTTTGTGAATATCTCTTAAACCATAGAGGTTTGAGAGATAAGATTTATATCATTCTTCATGTTTTTTTAATGCCTACAAAATAAAATAAAGTTAAAACAAAGTATTACTATCCCTTTAAGTTCTGAATGTGAGAATTTTTGTCTTTAGTTAAAACATTTTTGTCGTTAGTTAAGACATTTTTTGTCATTACATACGATACGACATTTTGTCATTACATAGAACAGTTTCAGTCAGGATAAACGACTTATTTCCGATCACAACTGACACTCTCTGAAAATATTAATGAGCCCAATGACACTGTACTATGAAAAGTCTTTACAAACGACAATAGCTATTTCACTACTTCTTTGAACATATGGCCCTAAGGGCCGTATGTTTAGAGGAAAAGTGAAGGAGTTCTGGGGCAAACCATTCACACTGTAGGGGAGAACTAAAAGTTCCCATTGATTTAAATGGGGCTTTTAACCCCTTGAATGCTACAGAGTTTTCCAACGCATTGCAAAGCAGTGCATTGGAGACCTTTCTAACTTTCAAGGGGTTAAAAGCCCCATTTAAATCAAAGAGAATTTTTGAAATTTTTTTAGCTTTCCCCTATAGTGCGAATGGTTTGCCCCAGAACTCCTCTACTTTTGTTTTGAACATACAGACCAATTTGTATCAAAACAGAAAAAGTATTGTCTGCATAGCAGAAGAAATGATCCCAGACACACAGGCTGCAGTTTACTAATCACAGTGTAAAAAAATGTATGCGGTTTACAAGGAAACCATTTGCTATTTTCAGTTTTGCACATAGTTGATGAGGCTGAAAAATCACATGCACCCAGCCCACGCCAAGTCACCCCTGTTGATCCAGAGGAAGCAAAAAAACACTATTGAAGCCACTTCCAATTAAGCACCAAGTGGGTAAAAAATTCCTTCCTGGCTCCAAATGGCAGTCAGATATTTCCCTGGATCAACCACCACTATGCACTGAAGCCAACTGTCATAATTCTCAATATTGTTCTGTGTTAGATAGGTAGACATTGTTTTTTTGAAAGCAGTAACAGTATCTGCAAGCGCAGCATCCCGAGGCAAAGAATTCCATAGCTTTACCACCTTTACTGTAAAAAATCCCTCCCTTTGTTTTAGTGAAAGCGCCTCTCCTCTACTCTTAATGAATGACCTCTCATTCTTAGTTCAACTCTTTGACTAAATAAATCATTTGAGAGTTCTTTGTAACCCCCTAAATGCATTGGAGACCTCACTAGCATCGAAAGAGTTAACAGCCCCAATTAATTCAATGAGGTTTTTTATTTCTACTCTATGGGGCAGTTGATTTGATACAGAATAACTCCCATGTGCTTTTGTACATAAGGCCTCATGAGACTAGCAGAATGCATTATCACAGATTGTTGAGTTGATGGGTAGCTCTATTATAGTCTACTAGTGTAAAAACCCATGTACACAGGCCACGGTCCGGCGAGGTAAAGAGGCAGGTCCTGCTCTGCGTACTGTCGGTGCACGTGATGCAGTCTTGTGCAGTAGAGACTGTGCATGACTGCATCAGACAAGTATTCTGGCCTTTTATATTATAGGATGGGGACCCCATTATTTTTCTAAATTATATATTATATATATATATATATATATATATATATAGGTCTGTGAAAAAGTCGTAGACAAGTGTGAAAGAGTGCTATAAAGAATGCTTTCAAAGAAAGACATGTTAATAGTTATTTTTTTTATCAGTTAACAAAAAACATTGTGAGTGAACAGAAGAAAAATCTAAATCAAACCAATATTTGTTGTGACCACCCTTTGCCTTCAAAACAACATCACTTCTTCTAGGTACACTTGCACAAACTCAAAGATTTTGTAGGCATATAGTCAGGTGTATGATTAAACATTTTTCCCTAACAGGTGCTAATGATCATTAAGTTAATATGTGGGTTGAAACACAATCATTAACTTAAACAGAAACAGCGGCATAGGAGGAATAAAACTGGGTGAGAAACAGCCAAACTCGGCTAACAATATGAGGTTAATGTCAAACGTCATACACCATGTAAAGACTGAGCACAGCAACAAGATACACAAGACTTACACAGAAGACTTGCATCAGCAAGTTATCTACCAGGGATTCTAGTACACCCATCTACTGTCCAGAGAAGCCTGGTCAGAAGAGGTTTCATGGAAGACATGAGGAAAAAAGCCATACCTCCACCGTGGAAACAAGGCCAATCAACTCTGCTATGCATGAAAACACAGGGACTGGGGTGAAGTAAAATGGCAGCAGGTTCTCTGGACTGATGAGTCAAAATTTGAAATATTTGTTTGTAGCAGAATGCAGTTTGTTCACCGAAGGGCTTTAGAGCGGTACAAGAATGAGTGTCTGCAGGCAACAGTGAAGCACGGTGGAGGTTACCTGTAATATAGGTGCTGCAGCTCTTCAAATGGAGTTGGGGGATTTGTCCAGAATGAATGATCTTCTCAATGCTGAGAAGTACATCAGATAATTATCCATCACGCAATACCATCAGGGAGGTATCTGATTGGCCCCAAATTTATTTTGCAGCATGTAAATGACCCTAAACATACAGCCAAAGTCATTAAGAACTGTCTTTAGTGTAAAGATGAACAAGGAGTCCTGGAAGTGACAGTATGGCCCCCACAGAGCCCTGATCTCAACATCATTGAGTCTACCTGGGATTTCATGAAAAGAGAGAAGCAACTGAGGCTCCCTAAATCCACAGAAGAACTGTAGTTAGTTCTCCAAGATGTTTGGAACAGCCTACTTTCCGAGTTACTTAACAAACTGTGTGCAAGTTTACCTAGAAGAATTGATGCTGTTTGAAGGCAAAAAGGGTGGTCACACCAAATATTGATTTGATTTAGATTTATCTTTTGTTTACTCACTATGCATTTTGTTAATTGATAAAAGTAAACTATTAACATGTCTATATTTTAAAGCATTTTTACTTTACAGAATTTTTTTCACACCTGCCTAAGACTTTTGCACAGTACTGTATACATATCCTATATAATAATTCGCCAAGTTGTGTGTAACGCCCGACATGCGCAGTAGACACTGCTGTGCGTGCGGCAGTCACGCGCAGCAGAGACTGCCCGCGCCGCGGCTCATACAGAGCTGGGCGCTCCGAAGGAGCGTCCAGCTCTGTATAAGCAGCGGCGCGGGCAGTCTCTGCTGCGCGTGACTGCCCCACGACCGGCTGCCAGAGGCACTGTGGCCCGTGTAACGGGCTGTTCAACTAGTATATATATAATTTTCCACAAACTAAATTGGAACAAAAAAGATCAATGGACATTGCCTTTCTTCTAAACAAGCAGAAATAGTTTTAGGGAAATTGTGTCTCCTTGTCGGACACCTTTTTCTATGTTGATCTGAACTTTCTCATTGTTGACCTGTATTGATTCAGTTGCAGTTTCATATATTGATTGGAGGATATTGAAGTAAGCTCTATCGATTCCTTGGTTGATCAGGACATTGATTATTGCTTGCTGTTTCAAGGTCTTTTCATAATCAATGAAGACTATGCATAATGGAAGGTTGTTTTCTTTATATTGCTCTAGCTAAACTATTTTTAAAATATCTGCTGGAACATGGAAAATGCAGAAGTAATCCTGCTGCACAAAAGAGGTGATAAGGCGGATGTTAAAAAACTACTGACCAAGGTTTTTAGAAAGGTACTATCATGAAAAAGAACGGACAAAATACTTAATGCAGCACAATCTAAAGAATAAGCATGCTTCAGAAGCATTGCCAGTAAAATGGGCCACATCCAGACAGTGCAACACGTTTATATACACATTGGGCGCATTAACCCTTTGAGTGCCATAGAGGTATCTAGTGAATTGCAGTGCAATGCATTGGACGCCTTTCCGGCACTCAAAGGGTTAAGTCTTCCACTGAGTTAAACTAGGCCATTAACCCCTTGAATACTAAAAAGGGTCTCTAACACATTATATTTGTGAATAAATGCTTTGGAGAACTTTCTAGTCTTACAAGTCCCATTTAATATAGCAGTAAACTTTTGTTATGAAACATATATTGCAGGGTTTTTGTATTGAATAACACATGGTTATTCCCTTAGCTGAGAAAAACATATCTTCAAAATGATTACAGTTTAATGCCTTTGTTTTTTACAGAATCATTTCCCTCTAGTGGTCAGATTCCAATTAGTTATTCTGTTACATTCGCTGTGAGAGGTGAGTCACCGACAAACAGTTCTCCATAGAATGTGATGGCACTGCTGAGTCACGCTGTCTGTTAGAACTTTCAGGAAGTAAATGTACCATAATTCACTTCCTGATTATTTGGACTGTTTTCACATTTGAATAAAAGAACTGAGAGTAATGAGAATATCTTGTTTTTAATCAACAGGAAATGCTCTATAACATATATAACCTATATATAACTTATGGGTTTTCATTTAAAAGTATATTTCACCTTTAAATCAAAGGAAATTTCCAAAATTGTCCCACTTTTACTTGAGGAATAAGGCACTTTTGTTCACTGAGTTGTCTGGCTGGTTTTCCCATTTTGGGATATAAAAATAAAAAAAATATAAAAATATTTATAAAAATCATTCACATAATAAGATCTAAAATAGTACCCAAAGTTTAAATAAATAGTATGGAATGTTCAATGCCCACCCCATGCAAGCATGATTAAATACATAAATTCAATCCCACACAACAGGAACTCATAAAACATGGAGTAATTCTATAATACCCCCAAAAGAAAATAACAATGTATCTCAACCAGCTAACAGTATACTTATTAAAGTGATAGTAATGTTTCATAATATAAGCAGCTCTAATTAATCATCATAGTATTTGAGCCTTGGATAGTGTTATTTCAATACTGTCAGAGTTGTAGTTCAAGAGTAATTGAATGATAAAGTATCCCTCTCCCACCCCTTTTACTGATGTCACACTGCTCACCTCAGAGCAGAAGGGAGGTGCTCAGGTAGATTGCAGAGAGGGACAATCTTCAATTAAGATAAGGGAAAAACCTGAAAAACCTGTCAACGGGAGCAGGGTTTTCTTTGTTCTCACAGTAAGAATATTGACCCTTGATGATGTGAGCTGTCTGGTCTATGGACTGGATTCCACATCTGAGCAGTGGGGCTTACACTAGGTAAAAGGGGAGGGAGGGGGAAACTTTATCATTCAATTACTCTTGAACTACAACTCTCACAGTATTGAAATAACACTCTCTATGGCTCAGTTGCTATGAAGATTAATTGGAGCTGCTGTTTTTGTGAAACATTACTATCCCTTTAAAACACAAGAAATTAAGAGTTCATAAGTAGAAACAGTAAATGTATTTTAGTCCACTGAACAGATGTGATGCTGATGTAAGTATTAGATAGCTAGTACAGCCACAGATACAGGGCCATATGTTCAAAGTAGTAGCGAAGTAGCTTTTGTCCTTTGTAACGACTTTTCAAAGTACAGTGTACTGATCATTAATATTTTCAGAAAGTGTCGGTAGTGATCAGAAATATGTCGTTTGTCCTGACTGAAATTGTTGTATGTAAAGACAAAAAATGTCTTAAAGGGACAGTAATGTCCCAGAAAAAAACTTTATAGTTTTGTAGTGCTTAGAAAATTAATCTATATGCAACAAATATTTGAGAGATATTCATATTCAAAGTTCTCCCCTCCCTCCCCTTTCCCTGTCGTCAGCGCTGTGCTGACAGCAGGGGAATCCTGTCCTGGGACCAACCGGCAGCTCTGCAGCAGAGCAGAAATCGCATTATTGGAAAATGATTACTTCATTGGAAAGATCTACAGAGTGTGCCTGGTTTACAAGCAACCAGTGAAATAATTAGTCTTAAATAATGCGATTTCGGCTCTGCTGAAGAGCCTACTCGTGTCGGCCGACACCGATCTCCTGCTGTCAGCTTTACAGCTGACATCAGGAGAAGGGGAGGGAGGTGGGACTTTGAATATGAATATCTCTGAAACCATAGCGGTTTGAGAGATAGGATTTGTTGCATATAGATTAATTTTTTAAGCACTACAAAACTATAATTTTTTTCTGCAACATTACTGTCCCTTTAACAACAAAAATGTCTTCACTAACGACAAAAATTTTCACATTCAGAACTTCACATTCCGTCCACTTTTTTCTAAACGTACAAATTTAGTCTTTTGCAAGACATTTTTTTGTTGTTAGTTACGACAAATTTTCTTTTCCTCTATACGACACTGGAGAATAGTTTAGCCATGGCCTTGCCCCGCCCCTTTGCCTGGCAGTTCTGGAGTTGTGTCGTACACAATGGACATTACTAATTTTTTGTCGTATACTCTATAGAAAATATGCTGGTCATGCAGACAATTACTTATTTTTGTCTTTCATACAACATTTTTTTGTTGTTATCCCTTTGAACGTATGGCCCACAGAGCGGTTAGTATGTGTCAACAGTGATAATCCAGTATGCTACTGCAGTCAAGCATTGGTGGGTATAGCCAGACAGACAAGTCCTCATGGAAGGTGGGAAGAGAAAAGGAATTTTTTACTTGCAAAAGTTTGCAATTCAGACATACAATATGTCACAGTCCACACACAAGTGGATCACCAGGTCCTCTGTCTTCAGACTATGTATTGGAGGTGTATATTGTGCTATCCATATGCAGATACTATTATGTGGCTTGAGTGCTTTGATAAAATGGCCTTGGTTCTGCGAAAAGCATAAGCGTATAAGACAGCCTACAAATGATTTAATCATTAAAAATTATTTTTTTTATTTAAGATATTATAGTGAAACTGATTTGTATTCTGTATTATTTTTATAATTTTCCATTTGTTGGTTACTTAATATCATTTTAAGTCTAGAGGATTTCACAGGGGAACAAATTTGTCATCACGTCACCATTCCTTTAATTTTTTGTTTTTGCTCCATTTTGGCATTTAAATGAAAGTCAGATTAAAGTCACTAAAAAATGCAAGGAAATTGCCAGGATGTTATAGTTGAAGTGATCAGCTAGGCATCTGGGAGGTTTGCAAGCCAATTTGTAATCTGCAAAACAGTTTGGTTCACTGGAAATTTGAATTGGGGTGAACCGATCCACTAATCACTATTCCTCTTCAATGACTTCCATACTTGATATCAAGATAATTATATTCTTGTAGGGTTACACTTCCAAAAGTTCTTGGATGTATTTCTTTACTAAGTAACATTCAGCATGCCTCTTTGCCAACCAACAAATAAAAAATATATTTATTTATGGGTTAAGGAACTGGTGGTCAACCAGAAGCCCACCAGCTATGTAGAACTTCTACTTCCGTCATATCCAAACAGTCATTACCTGTTAATTTTACATACTTTACACCCCCAATTCCCAATAGGTTCCCCTCTTTAACTTTACACTATTTATTTTAATCTATTTCTCACGGTGTATAGTACACCTCCATAAGGTATATCCAACCTATAGGGTTTCATCTTATCTCTGCTATACTTTGTACAGTAATGATTTAAAGGGATAGTAATGTTTCATAATAAAATCAGCTCTAATTAATCATCATAGTATTTGGATCTTGGAGAGTGTTATTTCAATACTGTCAGAGTTGTAGTTCAAGAGTAATTCAATGACAAAGTATCCCCCTCCCACCCCTTTTACTTCTCAGCCAGATCAGAAGGGAGGTGCCCAGGTAGATTGCAGAGAGGGACAATCTTCAATTAAGATAAGGGAAAAACCTGAAAAACTTGTCAAGGGGGGCAGGGCTTTCATTGTTCTCATAGGAAGAAGATTGTCCCCTTCTGTTATCTGTCTGGTCTATGGACTGCATTCCACATTTGAGACGAGATGGCTTACACTAGGTAAAAGGGGCGGGAGGGGAAACTTTGCTTGTGAATATCTCTTAAACCATAAAGGTTTGAGAGATAAGACTTATATCATTCTTCATATTTTTTTAATGCCTACAAAATAAAATAAAGTTAAAACGAAGTATTACTTTCCCTTTAATTAGACATTATATGATTGATATATCATCATCAACACTCATTCATCCTTCCTAAGTGAAATAACAATAACAAAAAAAGAAGCTATATTCAAGTACAGGGGGGTTGTTTTTTATTTGTCTCCTATGATGCCTTTGGATTACTCCAGAATATCTCCAGTCTACAATTTGAAACCCCCTTCCCCAGGCAAAGTGCTGCCCCTTTAAAAGCCCCATGTAAAGCAATAGTATTATTTATTTAACACCTAAAATGCAGTTGGTTTATTCCTACATACCATATACATACATAAATATTATTTGTCCCCTATGATGCCTTTGGATTACTCCAAAATATCTCCAGTCTACACTTTTAAACCCCTTCCCCAGGCAAAGTACTGCCCCCTTAAAATCCTCAATTAAAGCAATAGTATTATTTATTTATCCCCTAAGATGCAGTTGGTTTATTCCTACATACCGTATACATACATAAATATTATTTGTCCCCTATGATGCCTTTGGATTACTCCAAAATATCTCCAGTCTACACTTTGAAACCCCTTCCCCAGGCAAAGTACTGCCCCTTTAAAATTCTCAATTAAAGCAATAGTATTATTTATTTATCCCCTAAGATGCAGTTGGTTTATTCCTACCTACCATATACATACATAAATATTAAAATACCAGTTTATCAAAGCAGAATAAATTTGATATGATAATACCTTCATGCTATGATTATATATTTATTTATGCATTTATTACTTGTAAGTTATTTTATTAACTACTTTATGCTGTTATATTTTATTTGGCAGGTGAAAATGCAACATAAATCCTCTCTTACGTCCATCTAAGTATAATTTAAACTCTCGGTTCCACAAAAAAAAAATGTTGTGGATGAAAAGAGAAGGGAATGTAAAATTAAACAAAACTAAAAATAAACTGTTAACATTTCTCAGTACATTTTTGTTAAATGCTTATACTTGTCCAGACTGTATCACACAAGTCACAGATACAGGTTTCTTTAATTTATCATTATCCAGTTGAAGAAATCTGAGGAATGTTTTGGTGTTTCATAAATTAAAGATACAGATATGTGTGTTAATGTGTTTCTATTCCCACTGCTGGCACATTTTACATCCAAACATTATACAACTTAAACTTATTTTGTTTTAAATAAAACAACAGATGTCCAAAAGGCAATTTTGTTTTAAAATGAACTCTATTGTGGAGCAAAAGTCATATTTTATGGATCTTCACAGCAAGGACTATAAACAGCACCACCTGTGACCACAACAAAAAAATTACACATTAATTAAAAAAAAACACACACGCACGCTTGAACTGTAACATAGTAACATAGTTAATTAGGTTGAAAAAAGACACAAGTCCATCAAGTTCAATCTTTGTCTCATAACACAGAGACATGAGAATTGTATAGCTTTCCTGCTGCCAAACTGTATAGCTTTGTCACGGTTCCCCAAAGATGTTCAGGAGTCATTACGGTATAGTTAAATGCAATTTATTATAAGAAAAGCAGTACACAAGTAATACAACAGGAATAAACAGAGGGTTACAAGCCAGCAAGCACTGCTATCAGGAATAGAAGGCTGCTAAGCTTGACCACACTGCTGGAGACTAGGCCTCAGCCACTGGTAGTCTCTGCAGGAACCAGGAGCAGGAACAGGAACACAGGATCTTGATCCGACGTAGAGAGAATACTGACTTATGCCTGCCGTCAGTATGAAGTGATTTCTGACTCACGCCTGCAGTAAGTATAGGGAAATGGATACCTGACTCACGCCTATAGTCAGTATCAGAGCTAGTCTGCCAGAGCCCCAGGTCCGTACTAGATTGGGTGTCTGCTAGGTACAAGAGACAAATGTAAGAATAGTCAGACAGAGCCACAAGTCAGCACCAGAGAGGGTAGTCAGACAAGCCAGGTCATACACAGTTCAGGTAGTCAGCCAGAGCCACAGGTCTGCACTAGGTTGGGTGTTCACTATAGGGATAGACAAAAGAATAGTCAGACAGAGCCATAGGTCAGCACCAGGTTGGATGGAAGATAAGCCAGGTGATACACACAGCCCAAGGTAATAGAACTGCTTTAAACAACAACACAAGGGCAACTGAGTCAGGACTCAGACTGCCCTTTAAACCCCTCCTCAGGAAGCGGGTAGGAGGAGCAGGCTCAGAGGAAGGAAGTAGGGAGGAGGAGACTACAGGAAGCATGGCATAAAACAGAGGCCTGCTTCACTCTGAAGCCTTGTGCCTGCAGATGACGCGTGGGAAGATGATGAGCTTCGCTGAAGCGGCAGATCTGGAAACAAGGTAAGCTGTGACAGTACCCCCCCTCTCTGTCACAGTACACTGCCACACACCCCACTCAAAAATACACCGACACACACACACACACACACACCCCACCCAAAAATACACTACCACACACACACCACCCAAAATATGCTGACACACTCACACACACCCCACCCAAAATACACTGCCACACAAACATACCACACCCAAAATAGACTACCACACATGGAGCCTGCTGAAAGGGCTGTCACAAACCACACATACTGACTGAACCAGCCAGCCACTCACCAACGGGGGAAGAAAATATGCACAACCACGTTAGCAGCAGAGAAAACGTCTGTATCTCCATCTGCACATCATTGCGGGGCTGGTGGGCGCATGCTGTACTGGCTCTGGCTGCATGATGCGTCACTGTTCCACTGCCATGACTAGGTCCATCCAGGCATCTCTCCTCTTCTGCATACCACGCACAATCCTGTTTAAGTACTCCTCTCTCGTTGGCTGCAGTGCAACTCAGACTGTGACATGGCACATTCATGCCTAGGATCTAATCGCGGTATGTTAGGCTTCTGGTCCGACTCTGCTTGCCCGAAGCAGGACTAAATGTGAGAAAAATGTACCTGCCCAGCACCCTGAACTACATGTCCTGGGCGTGGGTGACATAAATTCCACATCCCTGTATCATATCCCCTCTAAGACGCTGTTTCTCTAGTGTGTACAAGTTTAACTTTTCTAGCCTTTCTTCATAACTAAAACTTTCCATTCCCCTTACTATTTTTGTAGCCCTCCTCTGCACTTTCTCTAGTTCCATAATGTCCTTTTTCAGAGAGGGCACCCAGAATTGAACAGCATATTCTAGGTGAGGTCTTACCATGGACCTGTAAAGAGGCATAATAATATCTTCCTCCCTTGAGTCAATACCCCTTTTAATACATGCCAATATCTTATTGGCCTTTGCAGCTACCAGCTGGCACTGCACGCTACTGCTAGGTCTATTGTCTACCATTACTCCCAAATACTTTTCATTAGTAGATTTCCCCAGAGAAACACCATTTAAACTATATGTTGCATTTTTATTATTATACCCAAAATGCATAACTTTACACTTGTCTATATTGAATCTCATTTGCCATTTGCCTGCCCAGTTACTCAATTTGTCCAAATCCTCTTATAATAAAGACACGTCCAGTTCAGACTTTATTACCTTACTTAATTTTGTGTCATCGGCAAACACTGATACATGGCTCCCTATGCCCTATTGGAAGTCATTAATAAACAAATTAAAAAGAAGAGGACCCAGGACAGATCCCTGAGGTACTCCACTTATCACATTTATCCAATTGGAGAACTTGCCATTTACTACCACTCTTTGCATTCTATCTTTCATATCTTTTCATAAAATGCAATCAAGTTAGTTTGACAAGACCTGTCTTTCTCCTGCTAATGATATTCCTGTTCAAGCTGAATTCTTGAATATAGTCCCTTAGCAACCCTTCAAACAGCTTCCCTACCACAGATGTCAAGCTTACAGGTCTGTAATTTTCTGGCTGTGATTTTGATCCCTTTTTAAATATGGGCAACATATCTGCTTTCCGCCAATCCATGGGCACCATACCCGAAATAAAAGAATCCCTGAAAATCAAAAATAAAGGTCTGGCCAGGGCCTGGCTTAGCTCTTTAAGTACCCTGGGTGTATACCATCTGGCCCCGGGGCTTTGTCTACCTAGGGTTGCCACCTTTTCTTTAAAAAAATACCGGGCAAGGCATTCCCTCCATAGATTTAACATTGTAAAGAAGCCAATTTTTTACCGGCCTGCCTGTAAAATACCGGCTGGGGGGCAACCCTATGTCTACCTTACCACCATTCAATTGTTTTAACACTTTTTCATGTGTTAGCAAATCCCATGCTTGCTGTGACTGTTCTGTAAAAGTAGTAGTGTAGAATGAGGGTTAGTTACTGGTGACTCATTACTTGTAGAAACCCAAGACAAATACCAATTCTTTAGTATTATGTATATAGCACATGATCTTTCATACAGTGCTACGCCTATATATTTCCATTATTAAGGGAAGATGACTGTGCACACATTATGTGACACACAATATACCACATAACCCAGACAGTACAATATTTTAGCAAGACATTTCTGAAATTTTAACCCTTTAAGGACACCCCTCCCATCCTTGAAATGTAAAGTAAAAACGGTGGAGTAACCGCGCCCTCAGCTGTAATTTTATTTTTATAAAGCGGCATGAGCACAGGGTTAGCTCTCTATCTTTCAAGGGATAAAAAGACTGTTTAAATCAAAGGAACATGTTTTTGTTCAAATGACTGAGATCCTTTGCTCCAGAATTACTCAGTAGTACCTTATTATTATTATATCAACCTCACTGTCTGCTACCCTCATTGTCTGTCATTACGCAGATTTGTTCCATGGAACCCCTTGGAACATGGAACAGGTGTCCAGGTGGTGAGTCACTCCTTATTATGCATCTAATTACACACTTCCATCCCTATTACCACTCTCACCTTGACAGCCTGGTGGGTTTTCTTATTCAATATATTTATGTCTGGCAAAAAAATCAACTAGTGAGGAATAAACCGAATATTTTACCTACAGCATAGAGTGTGGGTGGGCCTCCTCAAATGGTTTCAGCAGCTCATGTACATTGCACATTAATTGCAATTGGCCAGGTGACATATAGGCTTCCTCCAGTTTTGCATGGTGAACTCGCTCATGGCCTTATTCTGCTTGTATAAATGCTCTAGCATGTGGAATTCCACCTGGGGGGGACCTCTACTTTCAGCTGACAATGGGGAAGGTTGTTACTCACTTGTATGTAATATAGAGCGTTGTGTACACTGTAGGAGCGACTAAAATGGGAACAGATTTTGCGGGCAATAGTAAGCATCTCTCTGAAGGTCACATCTAAATTTAGCACATGGGCAAAGCAGGGCACATGTATCTTATCATCTATTCTCAAGGCAGCAATTGTGTTGGAGTCATGCTCAGCGGAAACAAAACCAGCTTTTAAGGAGCAGGATACAAGCCATTCATCTATCACCTGCTCTAGCTTACTTAAAACATCTACAGCTTTGTGGGACTGTCTCTCAAAACTCTGCATACACAAGGTGGCATGCCAATAGTACAGGCTATCCTGCTGCTGCTGCCTGAAGCACAATTACTGGCTGTCACCTGATGCTGTAAGCTAGTGTTGCCCACTCTTGGTGTTGGGAGGGAAACCCAGTGAGCAATGATAGTCACACAGTCTGTGCTCTGCCCATTTGTCCACATATCTGTTGTCTGTGGCTTGGGATATGCCAGCGTGGAGCTACACATGACATCAGTTCCCTGAAACCTGGTCTTTCTACAAAAGAATACTGCAGCATATCCACTGCCAACATCTTGGCATTCTACAGCCTTAATTTGGGATTGTTTTTGTGAAGCTTTTGACTCATTCCCAGGAACCCAGTCAGTGTGGGTTGGTAGGACATGGCAGAAGAACAACATGAAAGAGGAGGTGGTGGAGTTAGAGGCAGCATGTGAGAGCAGTCTATGATTCTTGCCATCTCCTACAGCAAATCCAGAGTCATCATATTCCTCTGTAGCAGGAGCCAAATGTGTTATATGGAATGAACTAACTGTTGGCAGAGACATCACTACTTATCTTAATTGCCCCAGAGACATGGGAACTTTTTGGAGTTCTTCTGCTGCTGCTACTTGTGCCTCCTCTGACCTCCTGATAGTGTGTCTCCCTATCAGACCTGTGCTTGTGCTTCAGGTGGGATCTCATAAAGGAGATGCCTAGGTGTGAGCCTACTTTCCCCATCCTTGTGTTTTTTGCACAGACATAAGATGAACATAGAGGCTTACAGTGATTCATAATTACATTAGTGATATGCCTAGACATAGTTGTCTTTTCAAGTATAATCGCTGCATTAAAGAAAAATAGAACCTTTTACGCCAGCAGGCACCTGCAGGGATCTTGCTGTAGGCGCTCTCTGCGCCTGTGCTGTCAGTCCCTTTCAGTGCCTTTCAGCATAAAGACATTCAACTCACCAATCGTGGATTTGAAGGGGACGGACAGCGCAGATATGCTGGGCGCTGTTACCCGCAGCCTGGCTGCTGAAAAGATTCTATTTTTCTTTAAGGCAGCGATTATTCTTGAGAAGACAACTAAGTAATTATGATTTAAGCCTCTATGTTCATCTTATAAAGTAGTATGTTTGTGTTTAGCAATATATATATATATATATATATATATATCTCTAGGGTTTTCATTGTTAGATACTGTCTTTTTTATACTTTGTATTTAAGGTTGCCAAAGATCGGAGAGGGGTCAGCGCTGTTCTCATATTTTTAGATGTCTACAATAGTTTTCAGCTGCAACCTCAGGCTGCACATATAAAAACACAATGGAGCAGTTTTGGAGCAAACAATCTGCACGGAACAGAATAGTTAAGTATTCAATAAATTCCCATTCATTTTGATCTAGTTTTAACCACTTGAATGCTAAAGAAGTCTCCAACTCATTGCTGCTCCATGCACTGCATTTTTACCTTATGGTGCAGTTGGTTTGTGCTAAATTGCTTTACATTGCTTATATGTATAAGGTATCATGTCTTCCTGTAACACATTGCAACAGTCACCTATGTAAACTAGGCCTTGGGTCATTACTTTCAATACCCACCTAAATGCCCTTAGATAGCGATAAACATTGAAATAGTACTCGCTTTTGTCAGTCATCTCTTGTGTAAGCAAACCTGCAGAGAAGGAAAGGGCTACATTGTGCTGGTTAACCCCCATGGCTGTTGGGTCGATGCAGAGATAACAATGAACTGAGATAAATACTTTGACATCTCTTGTTTCAGGCTTCATGGGTTGAGTGTGCAGCTTCCACTACCTGGACACGAGGCCATACACAGGAAAATAAAAGGTCAATTTAAGGGATTGCTAGAGAGGTCTACATCAGATTTATTTATAATTTGAAAGACCTCTATATCAATTGGAAGGTTACAATTCTCATGTAACTGGGTATTTGAGAGATTGTAATAGTCTCCTATAGTACAGCTGACTTGCTTTTATTTTTGCATAAGGCCCAGGGAATCTGGGGAACATGTAAGTGGAACAGTTGAAGCCAGTTGGGAAGTTGGCTCGCAACTCATGCTCCTGCACTTCATGTTATGCACTAGAATGTACTATATGATCACTTTAGTGCACACAGTATACCATTGTTAGAATAATGAAAGCAAGCCTAGAATGACTCCAGTACAACATGCACCAAACATATTTCAGGGGACAGGAACATTCTAAAACACCCATACACTTCCCTACTGCCTATACCTTGGTGCAAGTGGTATAGAGATAAAGATTTTTAATACAAGTAGCTAAGTAAGGTCTAGTACTAAGGAATCACCTATTCTAGCATGGTGTTTCATTAGTACATCGTATTAGTACATCCCTCCCTTACATATACTGGCCTCCTTGACAGCACTCAGGGGTCAGTTAAAAGTACATTTTTGAAAAATTATTTATATTACAAACAAATGGCTAGTTCAACATATAGGTGTTTTTATAATTCACTTTAACCTATATTGGGGTGGCAGATAAACCGTCACCCTTATATCTAATAAATAAACATGTCCTTTGATTTAAATAAGGTTTTAAAGCGGAATTACCACCCAATAAAAATATTGCCCCACATAACTGCACATCTGGTGACTAGCTGCTCAGTAGCTAGTCATCAGATTTATTACCAGATTAAAGAGAAATCGCTATTCTTCCCGGACTGACAGCAGGATGGTACGCGGACATCTTGCCATAGTGACGTCCGCGCGCCTCCGCTGTCAGTTCCAGCCGGGTCTAAGAGGCATTGCTAGGAGCCAAAAGGGACTGACAGCACAGGCGCGCGGACGTCACTATGGCAAGATGTCCTCGCTCCGTCCTGCTGTCAGTCCGGGAAGAATATCGATTTCTCTTTAATCTGGTAATAATTCTGGTGACTAGCATTACTGAGCAGCTAGTCACCAGATGGGCAATTGTGTGGTGCAATATACTTATTGGGTGGTAGTTCTGCTTTAACCCCTTGAAAACTAGACAGGCTACCCTGTACTCAAGCCTCTTTATAACATAAAGAATCACTCCATAGAGTCACATTTTTGTTCTTATTGTTACTACATATGAGGGCACAGATACGCCACTGTTTTCTTCAGCACTATTTTGGTCTTTAAAGGGTTAAATATACTGACTTACTCCCAAGAGAGGATATTTTGTCCAACAGACATAGTGGGAAATAATGCAACTCGTCAAAACATGTTCATAAATCAGTTCCTAGTGTTTTCTAAAGTAAACTGTGGTTTGAGGGAAAATGAGAAAATTATAGTAGGTCAGACTGGGTCAGCGAACATGTCCTTCTCTACAGTCAACGTGCATTTCTCTCCAGTAACACAACAGGACACTCCAGTACCAGTATGGGACATAATAAGAAGCAAGTTTAGACTTGAAGATCACTTTTCATTCCATAGTGTTTTCTTTTCAAAAAATAATTAGTCATGTAAATCCACTTTTACAGGCATGAAAGTTATATAATTTTGACATTATTTTGGAAAATTACACAAATAAACAGAACAGTCCATATATAAAGTAATTCAGTGGCAAATCTACCTCTTTCTAGGGAACAGAATGCCCCACATTCCCTTTAATATAAAGAGGCTTTAAATTCCTGCAAAAAGCAGAGGCCCTCTATGCATTTTTCTGCAAAAGTGCAGTTGGTTTGACATAAATTCCTCCTCTGTTGCCCTGAATATTGACTATATCAGGGGCATTTATTCTTCTGAGGAAAAAATAAATGCCCCATACGGAATATATAGAAACTATTGTAAAAGCCAGTGTACACGGGCCAAAGTCCGGGTGATGTTAAGAGGCTCTGCTCTGTGTACTGCCACCCCCTCACTGGCGGCACATGCGATGCAGTCATGTGCAGTTGAGACTGCCTGAACACACAGAATGTTCCCAGCACAGAACTCCCAGCATTCTGTGCATTCTGGCAGTCTCTACTGCACATGACTGCATCGGACAAACATTCTAGCGAATTATTATATACGATTATCAGGGCTCAAAATTTCCACTAGCCAATGGCGAGTGAAAATTTAGCCCTGGCGAGTAGAAATTCAGCCCTGGTGGGTATGTTTTGGCTTGCAGTGGCAAGTAACTTTTCAGGTTTGTCTAGTAGCAAAGGATTTAAAATTATAAACCCTCAAATTATCATTGATCTGCAGTGTGATGGAGGCCTTTCTAGCATTCAAAACATTAACCCTTTGGGTGCCAGAGGCATACACAATGCATTGCTTGTACAAAATGCGTTGCTTTGCAAAGAGTTGCGTACCCCTCTGGCACTCAAAGGGTTAAAATTCCCATTTAAAGGCAAGCTAATATGTAAAAGTGAACTGGTAGCCCATAGGCCCATAATCCCTGCTTCCTCTCCCCGCTTCACGCGTAACCTCAAATCCCTTAATCTAACAGCTCTCCAGTCCTCCCTGGCTACTGGACTTTCATCTATTCCCATTAATCCTAACACTAACAGCCTTGTCAAAACATAAAACTCAGTCCCATCCTCCTCTTTGAACTTGCATGCACCTCTCTCGCTACAATCCACTCGCAAAACTAACCCGTGGCCATGGCTTAATAAAGACATCAGGTTCCTATGCTACTGTACCCGTTCAGCTGAACGACTGTGGAGAAAGTCTGATCCTTTTCACAACTTATCAATACTCATAAATCCAACCCCCAACGCCTTTTCTCTTCCTTTGATTCCCTCCTCCACCCTTCATCTGCTTCCACCACAAACTCCATACAGCCACAAGACTTTGCTGACTATTTCTAAGCCAAAGTGGACTTCATCTGGGGTAATATACCACCTTGTATATCTCCTCCTAGCCTCCCTCATTCCCCTCCTGGCATTCTGGACTCTTTTTCACTAGTCACGAAGGAGGAACTGACTAACCTGCTATCCTCCGCTCCATCCACTACATGCGCACTTGATCCGCTCCCCTATCACCTCATCCAGCCCCTCTCCCCCGCACTAATCCCTATCCTATTACAAATCTTTAACTCCTCCTTTGCCACTGCTACCTTTCCTGACTACTTCAAACATGCCTTAGTAACACCTATCCTCAAGAACAACTCTTTTGACAGTAACACACCTTCTAGCTATCAACCTGTTTCTCTTCTGCATTTTGCCTCTAAACTCTTGGAACGCTTAGCCTACTCACGCCTGCTTGACTTCCTTAACACATACGACCTGCTCGACCCTTTACAATCTGGATTTCGCACTGCTCACTCTACCGAAACTGCTCTTACAAGAGTGGTCAATGATCTTCACATTGCCAGATCTCAAGGTCACTATTCAATACTTATCCTGCTTGATCTCTCAGCAGCTTTTGACACTGTTGATCATGCTCTCCTCCTCTGCATTCTTCACTCCTTAGGAATCCGTAACACAGCACTGGACTGGCTCTCCTCTTATCTATCTAACAGATCCTTCAGTGTCTCCTCTGCCACTTCTTCATCCTCTCCCATCCAACTCTCTGTTGGGATTCCTCAAGGTTCTGTTCTAGGACCGCTTCTGTTTTCTCTTTATACAATAATACTTGGTGATCTTATTAACTCATTTGGTCTCAAATATCACCTCTATGCAGATGACACCCAGATTTATTTATCTGACCTTGACTGACTTCTGATATCCAGGCTAAAGTCACAGATTGCCTCTCGGCTATCTCAGATTGGATGGCTCATAGGCACCTCAAACTCAATATACCTAAAACTGAGCTACTCCTCATCCCACCTAGGCCTGGCCCTGTAGCGCCCTTCCAGGTGACTGTAAATGGCACTACCATAAGTCCAGTATCAGAAGAGCAGTGTCTAGGGGTGATAATTGACAAGTCTCTCTCATTCTCCCCTCATATTAATGCCATTGCTAAATCCTGTCGCTTTCTTTTGCATAACATTGCTAAAATCCGTCCCTTCCTCTGCTCCTCCACAGCTAAAATTCTTATACACGCAATCATCCTCTCCCGCATGGACTATTGCTACATTCTTCTGTCTGGCATTCCTGCCTCCCATCTCCATCCACTTCAATCTATACAGAATGCTGCAGCACGAATTACTCTTCTGTCAGATAGGTTTGGCCCTGCCCCACTCCTCCTCAAAACTCTCCAATGGCTGCCTATCAAACTACGGATATCTTACAAAATCTTACTTCTCTCATTCAGGACCCTTCTCTACTCTACTCATTCTTACATTTCTACTCTGATCTCCTGTTATATCCCATCCCGCCACTTACGTTCGGCTAATGATTGTCTTCTCTCAGCTCCTTTTGTGTCTACAGCCCTGTCATGTATCAAACCTTTTTCTCTCATTGCTCCATATCTATGGAATGCTCTACCATTCAACCTGCGCCACTGTACCTCTCTGATAACCTTCAAATCTCACTTAAAAATGGACCTCATGGATAAAATCTCAACATGCTAGAAGGCACTGATGTTGTACAATGAACGCTCCTCTATCAACATCAGAACTAGCACTATATTCAGCACTTGACCCTTATGTACTCTGTATGTCTCCCATTACCACTTTAGATTGCAAGCTTTCGGGCAGGGACCTCCCACCCAATGTTTCACTCTACAAAGCACCTGTAACCCTGTATTGTTTAAACCCTTAAATTGTAAATAAACATATTCATTCATTCATTGAACGCCAGGTTCATGTTCTTAATTAAACTATTTAGCAACAGCTATGTATTCTGAGTTGCGAGTATTCTGCATATTTTCTCAGACAGACATATTTATAAACGTGACTTTACTTCTTTATAAATATGACCCACTGTTGTGAATTTTAGCAATAATTCTTAATCTTTTGAGCGCCAGGGGGTACGGAATGCATTCCTTACCCCTCTGGCACTCAAAGGGTTAAACAAACTCTAAAAAAAACTTTTTTTATATCTCCCCCTTTGTGACATAGAGACACATACACCCAGTTTATGTTATAGCTAAGGGGTAGTGTTGAGCGAGCACCCCGATGCTCGGGGGTTCGGGTGCTCTGACCGAGCACCCCCAGAGGCTCGAGTGCTCGGCCGAGCACCCGAGCCCCATTGAATTGAATGGGAGGACTCGAGCATTACACCAGGCACCCCCTGCTCTGATGAGGGGAGGGTGCCTGGTCAATGCCCCCCTTCATCTCCACAATGCCCCTCTTCCACAATGTCCCCCTTCCACAATGTCCCCCTTCCACAATGTCCCCCTTCATCTCCGCAATGCCCCCTTCATCTCCGCAATGCCCCCTTCATCTCCGCAATGCCCCCCTTCCACAATGTCCCCCTTCCACAATGTCCCCCTTCATCTCCGCAATGCCCCCTTCATCTCCGCAATGCCCCCTTCATCTCCGCAATGCCCCCCTTCCACAATGTCCCCCTTCATCTCCGCAATGCCCCCTTCATCTCCGCAATGCCCCCCTTCCACAATGTCCCCCTTCCACAATGTCCCCCTTCATCTCCGCAATGCCCCCTTCATCTCCGCAATGCCCCCCTTCCACAATGTCCCCCTTCCACAATGTCCCCCTTCCACAATGTCCCCCTTCATCTCCGCAATGCCCCCTTCATCTCCGCAATGCCCCCTTCATCTCCGCAATGCCCCCCTTCCACAATGTCCCCCTTCATCTCCGCAATGCCCCCTTCATCTCCGCAATGCCCCCCTTCCACAATGTCCCCCTTCCACAATGTCCCCCTTCATCTCCGCAATGCCCCCTTCATCTCCGCAATGCCCCCCTTCCACAATGTCCCCCTTCATCTCCGCAATGCCCCCTTCCATCTCCACATGTCCCCTACCTCCAGTCCCTGGTGGTCCAGCGGAGCGTCTGTAAGATCTGTGCCTCCTTCGGCACAGATCACTGCCACCCGAACATGGAGGGCGAGCACATGGCGGTACTCGTACGAGTACCGCCATGTGCCGAGCAGAGCGATGCTCGAGCCGATCCGAGCATCGGCCGAGCATGCTCGCTCAACACTACTAAGGGGGTCTCCCTCCCCACTGAACACTTGAAAGTAGCTTGAAGTGGATCTATCACATATAGATATCTAATGCTCATTAGACAGAGCATTTAGCAAAAAAGTTTAACCCCTTAACGACCAGCCACGCAGGCATGCGACGGTCACTAAAATGCTCTACCTAATGAGCATTAGATATCTATATGTGAAAGATCCACTTTAAGATACTTGCCCTGTAAATAAAAATACATATCTCCCAAGTATCCCTCTTTAGGAGGAACAGTCCCTCTTTTAGACCCAAATCCCTCTGCCCCTCTTTCCCACCCTGATGTCCCTCCTTTTAGGAAATCATACTGTGTGATGTGTATATAAGTGTATCACATTGCTCTGCAGCAATATAACTCAAATTAAAGTTTGTTCAAAAGTCAGTATAGGTGCTTATAAATTAGTCTGTGTAAATAAATTACTTTGGTCTTGTTATAAGTCATTTATTAGGTTATACAATGAGGCATCAATAGGTCTTGAAACAGTCTAAAAATTCCCAGTAATGCCCCGTCAACCAGCCAAGCCCCCAGCAACACCCACAAAACACAAGTGTCCCTCTTTGGCCATTTGAAATGTTGGGAGGTATGAAAACATGAAACAGTTTTGAACTACTGCCTTAACTGCTCTAAGAATCAGAAACGTAAAACACACACATATTATACTATACAGTTCTTTGCTCCAAAATATATGAAGTACATTATAGATCAGAAAAATAGATGATACAAAACAAAAATAACACAAATGTTTATTTACGTTATGTATGATATATACCATAAATATGTATGTGAATGATATATATAGCATAGAGAGTTTTTTTTTCTTTTGTCATAATTGATTTTATTGCATATAGCTACTCCACTTAAGGTATTTTAGTCAATGTGGAAAGCTTTTTTAAGGGGGGAATGATAAATAGCATTAAAAAGCATATAACAAATGACTACTACTTAACCCTTTGAATGCGAGGGGGTATGCAACGCATTGCAACGGGTTAAAAATATCTGTTCTTAAAAAAATAAGAAACTAACAGTTCAATATAAATCTGGTGCTGCTATCTTGGTCATTCTGGCCAGATAAATAACAGTTCTTTCTAGAAGCCAATAACATGCTTGTGTTCTTACCCAAATCTCTGTCTCCGGGAAGGCAGCTTGGAGAGCAGTTTACCAGTGTACCCAGCACAGTGAGGGTGAGCAGGCACCCAAGCAGAAGGTGATGATGCTGCATGCTTTCCTGCCTTTGTCTGTAAGGGAGCAGACTGATGTGGCACAGCAGCCTCACTAACCGACTGAACTCTGTCAAGTAACTTTTTTTTCCAGCCAAACTGCTCACGTGTTGCAGTAAATACATCCCTCGGGTCATGTTACATTAGCAAGTTATGCCTGGAAAAACAGATTTATGGGGAGGCTTTGGATGCTTTGCATGTCTCCCTCTCTGGGAGATAATCATTTTCTTTTCACGGGAGTTACTGATAATTCCAGGTATTTATATATGCATTTGGAACCTGTTTGTTGTAAAATGAGGTCGATACGTTGGCAATGAAGTGTTACATTAACCCCTTAATGATGGTTGTGCAATGCGTTACTTACTCCACAATTTGCTGCACACCTCTCCATAAAGCCACCCAATGCATTGTGCTGCAATGCAGTAGATATCTCTGGGACACTCATAGGGTTAAGGGGTTAGAACACAAAGTGCGTTTCTAGATGGAGGGAACTGAGAAAACACAGGACTTTGTCTGCTCCAATCCATCCTGTAAGTTGCACAAGAGCAGCAAAAAAAGTTTATCAAAAGTAACTAGAAAATACCACAAAAGGCTTGTAGAGCACATTCTTTTTCTGTCTGGGCTGTAACCTTTTCATTGCTGGAAAATACAGCACCCAATGTTCTTAGCCCAGGTTAGTCAGCTGTTGCACGTCCAGCTGCTGTAGGGGGGGGGGGGTGGTACAGCTTTCATAATCTACCTAACCAACTGTGATGTATGGGAATCGTAGTCAGCAACTGCTGGAGGTTAACTCTTTGAGTGCCAGAGGGGCACCTGTCTGCCACTCACAGGGTTAAGCAGTTGATTCCCTCTGGTTTAACCCTTTGAGTACCCGACGCCTTTAGCGCTCAAAGGGTTAATCCTTTAGGTGCAAGAAACTCTGGAATTAAAGGGGGTAAGAGGAGAAGAAAAGGTGGAGGGCGCTGTTATGGTGCCTGAAGCCAGATAAGGGCCAGGGAGCCAAAACCCCTTCCCCCTCCTGGTGTTGCGTGGTTTCTGTGAGGGATGGGGGGGAGCCTGGGACAAAGGTCTGGGCTCTCCCACCCTCCCTTGCTGGGGTCACGTAGCAGAGGGAGGCGGGAAGCAAAGAGGGCGAGGCTTAGTGTTTAAATGCAGCTTACCTGCAGAGGTGAGCTGTATAACATGTATTTCTTTTCCCACCCTCCTTCCCTGTTTGTTTATGTTTTTGGTTTTAGGTCATTGAGGTGCTGTTGAATGCGCTATGCAAGAGGTCCGACTTAGGCCAGGCAGAGGATGGTGGAAGTCAGCAGTAGCAATCCATTTAGGCCCATGGTGGTTGTGGCGCTTACAGGGCCCTGGCAGTGCGGCATAGCCAATCGGTAACGGTGGGCAGGCAGACTTGTGCTGTGCGGCCAGGTCAGCCTGCAGGAAGGATGGGCGATTGCCATCAAGCACTGTGGAGGAGGGGAGGCATGTAGGTATTGTCATGGCGGAATGACATTTGGGCCTTGTTTGCCTCCCCTGGTACGTTTGAGAGGTGGCCATGGAGAGGGACCAGAGGTGGGGAGGCAGTGGTTTGCCTGAAAGGTCTTGCCCTTACCTCCCATTGCAGCGGGCTGGGTGCAGGCATGACCCAAGCTATTAGGGGCCCTGGAGGCACCACGAAGGAGGGGGGAGGGTACTCCTGGGGTCCTATAAATAGGTCAATATCACAAATTAATAAAGCTGTGACCTCACAATTTGCCACCTTATATTGTTGTCAGTGTGTTTATTTGGGGTAACAAATGAGGTTTGGGGGGAGGGGGAGGTTGGGGAGTTGGGTTTGTGTGGTGGCTGGAGGGGAAAAAGGGGGGACTGGCGAGTATGGACCTTATAATGGAGGCATAAACTCCCAGACTAACACATTGTAGATGTCTGATTTCATGTATAAAAATATTATTATTAATCTCCCCAAATACAAAAGTCACCCTGCTCCAATGGCAAAGGGCTATATGCACAAACTACGCAGATCAATTGTGGAGCAACGTTAAAGCCTCGTAAGTCAAAATAGAAAAATTGATTTAAATGGGCCATTTAACCAAATGCATTGGAGATCTCTCTAACTTTCAAGGGGTTAAATGCTCAATTTAAAGCAATGAGAATTCACAGAATGTTTTTATTTTTTCCCTGTGGTGGAGCTATTTTCTTCCAGTACATATCCTATTTTGCTCTTGGGTACATGACCCAAAGGGTTAACCTGATTTGCTAAGTTAAAGGTCTCCAATGCATTTCTCTTATCTGCAAGATGTTCCTGACCTACTATAAATTAAGGGGTTAATCTGCTTTTACGTCTAAATATGTGTAAACGTTGTCATAAAGGCACAACTTCTAACCTAAACTGTGGCAATTTAATTTTGTGGTTGTGGTTGTGATTTATGAGAATATTCCATGCCCAGTTTAACCTCTGTTAGAAAGCCAAGAAAGCTATGAACAAGCGCTACAGGAAAGGCAATCTTTCTATGAATTTTGCAAGAAATACACAGACAGTAATACCATACACATTTAAAGTAGCCTTGCCCAAACAAAAATAATTAACCCCTAACTGCCAAGGCCCTTTAAAGCAACCCAGCAGGCTATGATTTTAGTATTTTTGGCATAGCTGTCCTCCAGTATAACGTCTCAAAGTTCTCCATAGCCTGCGACAATGGGCTGACAATCCGTACGCCCAGAGAGCTTCCAATAACGGACTATGATCCATTACAATGGCTAAGGTGCATATTATCAGGATAATATGCACGTTAGCCAGGTGTCCCTAGACAAAGTAGGAAAAAAGATTTTCTTAATTCATCTTCATACTGTCCCAGGTTCTAACCATAAATCAGTACCTAAATTCCAATCCTATCCTTAACATAACCATTTGTGTGCCAGAGGCATCACAGCAAACTGCAAACTAATGTGATGTGGACCTCACTGGTACCAAAAAGGTTTACTCTTAATGGGGATCTCTCACCCCTATAAAAGTTAGGCTTATTAGGTACAGTATACAGCGATAATGTTGAAAACATTATTATTATTTTTTTAATGCTATTTGGGCTAAAAGTGTTGCTTATAGAGAACTCTGCACCCCACTTCCACATACACTGCTCTTGCCGCAGATTGCCGCACTGCCTCTGCTCCCTTCCCACTACCCAGCCTCCTCCAATGATGGAGGCTTTCTGTCTATAAGCTTGGAGCGATCTCATTGGTAGAGATCGATATCTAGCCAATGAGATTGCTTACAGGCAGAAAGCCACTTTCACTGGAGGAGGCTGGGTATTGGGAAGGGAGCAGAGGCAGAGCAGCAAGAGTGTGTGGAAGTAGGGTGCAGGGCACTCTATAAGCAATAGTAGCGTTTTTTTTTTTTTAGTAAATAAAGTTTTCAACATTATCGCTATATACTGTACCTAATAAGCCTAACATTATAGGGGTAAGAGATCCCCCTTTAAACCCTAAGAATAACTATAAACCTAACTCTAACAACCCTTAACCATTTCAGTGCCAGAGAGTTATCCAACACATTGCAACACTGGTGATGTTAAACAATGTTTGGAAAGAAATCCTGTTGAGCTCTTGACTCCTTTTAAAAACTGTTTTTTTTTTTGTTTCTTGTTGTTTTTTTGTCATACCCCCTTTTTAAGAAGCATTTATCAATTTTTGTAGCTTAGAATGTTTTCCACATCACTACAAATGTATAGAACCCTAAGCACCTGTGAATATGGGATGCCCTTTATCAAATGAGGTGGATGATATTGTGGTTTTTGAGTCTACAAAAGACAAGTAACCCTCAGAGCCAGGTTGCAAGCTAGGCAGAGAGGGGCATGAGTGGGGCTAGCCAGAAGAAGGTGGTAGGAGGGGTTGGGGTGGTGACGCAGCAGAAGGGGTGGGGGAGAAAGGGAGTTTTACTTGCACATACCTTCCTCCTCTCTTCCTGTCTATGCGGAAAGAGCGTTCCTCCCTCCCTTCTTTTGTTGGTTCTGGGGGCTAGGGGGATGGTTGTTCTTTTAGGTTCCTTTTTGCGGTTGTCACAGCACATGGCGGAGGGGGGCATCCTTGGCACTTTTAAAGATGGTTGGGATGCCTGGCTTCCAAAGGGCATGGTATCCCTGGGAAGTGGACAGGCAAGTAATTACGGATACCCGCTGAGCTGGTAGGGAGAGGCGGCAAGTGGGATACGCCCAGGATGGGACTGGTGGCCATGATAAGGATCCTCCCCTCTATTCGATAGCTTGTAGTTTAAAGTTGTACATTGGAAATATGTTTATTGGTTTTTATGTATACTGTCAATATGTTGTTGTTGTTTGATGTTAAAATATTTTAAAGTAATAAATAAGCTGTGGCCTATTTTATCCAAGTAACGCTTGTGGTGTGGTTCTTTTGGGTAATGTGGGAAATCCTGGAGGTTGGTGCTGCCCCAGTCATGGCTTTCTATGTCGAGAAAGTGAGCTACTTCTGTTCTGCAAGTTAATGTAATAAAAATATTAGGATGATCATTGTTCAAACCATCAGCCGTGTTGGTAAGTGTAGGACCATCCAGTCTAAATAAGGAACACATGATCAGTGTACCGCTTGATGAAAATAATTATAGTAAGAATGTACACGTGGTGTTGCTTGGGATTATAGCTAGTGTTAGACTTTGTATGTAGGGATTCTTTGTTTACATTCATATACAAATGACATTGCTTCTCACTTAATGACATCATCATGCACAGTGCACTTTGCATACCTCTCAACTGTCATTCTCTGAGATCCAAATCCCTATGCCCTGCTTTCCCACCTCCTTTTAAGAGATCATACTGTGTGGTGTGTATATAAGTGTATGCTCCACAGCAATAAAACACATTAACTCCTTAAGGACCGGGAAAATCTGAGGTGGATTTCAACTAAGGACCGGAGCAATTCTGACCTTTTTGACTATGTCTTTGTTCAACAGTGTTTTCCCTCTTAGCCTTTTATTCCACCCCCATAAATTATATACTGTTTTTTTTTATGCACAAATAGGGCTTTCCTTTGATACTCCACTTATATGGATAACCCACCATTTACTTTATTAAAATTAAAAAAAAAAAAAGTTAAAAAAAAGTAAAAAATACACCATTTTTGTTTTTTCTCTTGGGATCAATTGGGTGCAAAGGGTTACATTTTTATGGAGACTGCATGAAAGGTATGACCGGTCAGTCATACCTACAAAATGCATAGTTTAAACTGTCCCCCCTGGGTGAAAATCCCCATGTCCCTTTTTCCCCTCCCTATTTTCCCACTTTTTTATCTATGACATTTGGCGGTGTGTATAAGTGTATTACATGGCTCCACAAAAATCACACTCCCAGTTTTGTTTATTGAGATGTTTTTTTTTTTTTAATAAAATATTTTTTGTAAAAAAAAAAGTGTGTTGTGTTTCTTTGTGTTGTGTTTCTTTTTAAAAAAAAAAAAAAAAAAAAATGTGTATCATTGAAGGTCAGAAACTGACGTGCATGTAGCCAGCCTCCAGCACCAGCAGTGAAGGGGTTAATACCCCCAGCTGCTGTATTTTCTTTTTCCACTAGGTGTCTCCTCTCTGCTTCTCTCTCCCTTACTTTGATAGTAAGGGAGGGAGACAGAGACAGAGGAGAGACATAGAGGCAGTATGCTTTGCGTACTGCCTCTGTCACTCAGAATACCGGTACATGTGATCGTTGCTATGGCAATCACATGACCTGGCACAAGCAAGAAGGGCTGAGACTGAATACCCCGGTCTCGGAGCTTTCAGTCTCAGCCTGGAATTGATGATAGCAGCGTGCACGGAGGCACGCTGCTATCATTTAACCCATGACAGTCCAGGACCATCATGGGTCCTTAACTGAATTCCACCCATGACGGTCCAGGGCCATCATGGGTCATTAAGGGGTTAAACTTTAGTTCATATGCTTATACATTAGTTTGAGTAAATATAATATTTTGGTCTTACTCTAAATAGTTTATTCAGTTACATAAATGGGCGTCAAGAGGTCATGAAATAACATAAAATTCTTGTTAAGGCCCTGCCCATCAGCCACACCCACAGCAAAACCACCTACAACAAAAGTGTTCCTCTTTGGCCATTTGAAATGTTTGGAGGTATGGCATTGGAAATTTGGCATTTGGCACTCACATAAAGAGAGGATATTTGGGTGAAAATTCACTGGAACAAATATAATGCAAAAAGGAATGCACTCAAACTTCTGGAAGTAATTTAAATTAGTTTATTCGTAATTTATATCAAAGTATTTCCTCCAAGGAGAAGAGACAGTGTATAGACTTAAATTAAGACTACATTAAGAAAAAAACAATTTGAATGCCTTGAAGACCCATGATTGCAATCACTTTGAGATGAAAGAGTAGAACAATGGTACAAGGCTGGGGAAGCAGAAAGTCTGTTTGGCTCTGGGACTACTACCGGTGGGACAGTGGAACAAAGCTGGGATGTCAGGCAGTGAATGCATGCTTCTGTGGCTTCCAGGGTACACTGGAACAAGGCTTGGGAGGCATCCAGTTTATGTGTGGTTCTGGGCATACCAATGGACTTGGAGTAGCTGAGAGTGGAACAAAACCTAGGAAGCAAACAGTGCATGTATGGTTCTGGGCCTGCCAATGGTCAGAGGAGCATGGCTAAGGAGACAGTGGAAAAAGACAGGGGAAGCAGACAGTGTATGTATGGTTCAATGGGACAGTGAAAAAAGGCTGTGGTGTCAGATAATGTATGGGTTGTTCTGTGGATACCAGTGGAACAAGGATGAGTGTCTGACAGTATGTGTGATTATGTGGCTACCAATGGACAGTTTAAGGGGACTGGGGTGTCCCATAGTCTATAAGTGGTTCTGTTGCCACCAGTGATATGTTGGAACAAGGTTGGGGTGTCAGACAGTGTATGTGGGGTTCTGGGGCTACCACTTGACAGCAGAACAAGGCCGGGGTGGCAAATAGCATATGTCTGGGTTTGTGACTAACAATGGACAATGGAACAAGGTGTGTGGCAGTCTTTGAGACTGTGTGTAATACTGAAATTTTTTTTGGCTGTGTAATGGTAGGGCAGACAATTCTGGGGCAATCAAACTGAGCAAAAAATGCCATTGATTTAAAGAGGGCTTTTAACATTTTGAATGTTATATTACAATGCATAAGACACCTCTCTAACATTTAAATTTAAATCAATGACAATTTTGAGCATTTTATATCTCTATGGTACAGTTACTTTGCTTCAGAATTTGTGTAGTACTTAAGGCTCATTGACTGTGTTTGTATGACTCTGTGTGTTTGTTTGTGTATGGATATGAGCTGGGAAAAGCACAGTATCTTTTTGCTAATATATGTATATCATCATCATCATCTTCAGTCATTGTTGACAGTGTGACAGATCATGGTCCATTTCCTCAACATGGATTCACACCAAAAAACATATGTATCTATCTATTTATCTGTATGTATGAAAATGGTCACGCGGTCCATTTCTGAATCCATTCTGGCCACACCCTGGGTCTGACAGTGGTCATTGTTAGACATGTGAGGGCTCTGACTGTCCTTGTCTAATAGTGGCCATTTGTAGAGGGAGTTTTTCCTGGCAACAGATATGTACAGAGACAAGGAATGGTTTGATAAATTCATGCAGGTTAAACATTTATCAAACTGTTCCTTGCAAGGAGTTACCATAGACCTAGGGAATACTTTCAGATATGTATGTGGGGAAAGCCCACAAGCATTTATGAATCCATTCCCCGTAGGGAGTTACTCACATTCCTCAGTTCAAGTATATCCTCTTTTTAGACACACTCCATGCCCCTTCTCACCCACTCTTTATCCTTCATTCTGAACCATAACTCCCCCCATCACTCACCCTCCATCTCCCCATATAATCGATGCTCCTGCTCACTCATCCTCAATTTCCTGTCTTGATCCTTTGCCACCTCACACTGAGGCCCAGCATCCCTGTATCATGTGACCAGATGAAAATGGGACAGTGTGCATTTCCTAGGTTCTTCATTGACTAGGACCTGCAGCCTGATTCTGCTTGGTGTGTGCTCTGTCTGCCCAGAACAAGTACTACCCACAGCCTGTTGGTGAGGTGGTTGCTACTGCACCTCCATTGACTGGGTTTGTCATTACTGGTATACATCAGAGGAGATATTTACAACTTATATACTGAAGAGAGGCATAGTAGGCATCCATATCATTGTGGTGCAATAACTGTCACCTTTACACTACAGATGGGTAGGCATTTTAATAATTTGTTTGTTGCAAACCAGCGAGACAAGGCTGGAATGTCAGACATTGTACGTGGCTCTGTGACTGTGTGTGACTGCATCTGTGTTAGTGTGAATGTGTAAGTCTGAGGTTTTCCTTCAGGGGGATGAGACCCTGAGCCAGCAATTTAACTTTTGTGTACCGGGGGTAAGCGTTATTTGAGCAAGTATGTGCATTGCATTGATATGTTATGCCAAAATGATATATCTCTTTTCCTCTCCATGTACACCGAGCAGAGACTCAGGATAGCTCTGTTTTTGGACTCCTGTAGTCTCCTTCCTCTCTGTAGGAACTAACAGAGTTCTGCATTGGACAGAGCAATACTGAGACACTGTTCGGTGTAAATGGAAAGAGAACTATAATAAAGCAACATGGGTACATAATAGGTCTGTGGGAGGACAATTTATTAACATGCTGGGAACAAATTGGAGTGTGTGTGTTACTGGGGGCATACAGATGCAAAATACAGGGCAATTTCCATCTGCACAAGAATTCCATCAAACAGCACATACTTTTAGCCTTGACAGAGAGGTTTAATTGGGCTCTCTAGGAACTAAGAGCAAGGTATCCACATCTGAGGTACCCACACACCACCCTTAGGGATCTGAAATAAAGAGTCACAGGGATGAATATTCACTGAGAACAAACAGAAGTACATCATTTACTTTTTATTCAGCTAGTCAACACTAAAGAATACCAAAGTTTAGCTCTCTAGTGCCATTACAAAGTAGAAATACCCATTTACATATCAATCCAACTCCTCCAACAAGGGCAGCACAACTCAAGAACACATGGCAATTCCCCTCTGCACGTGAATTACACAAACCCCAAATGCAGGTTTTACCATTTTAGCCTTATCAGTGAGGCGTAACTGGGTTCTCTAGGCACCAAGAGCAAAGTAACAATTTCCAGACAGTCATAAATTCATTTGACTAATCCTAATAAGAATTTAAACTATTTTCCTTGTACTTGCAATTAATTATGAAGTTAAAATGTTTTATCATTTTCGAAGTTTTGACTAATTATATTTTGAATTAGTTTTCCAAATTTTGCATATGTGGAGGCTTTGGGGAAAGCTATGTCTAAAATTTAATTTTGAAATCAAATATTGAGTTCCATAAACTTTTAAACAGCTCCAGAAATATCACATTATAGGAAACTGAACACTTTTGCTATTCAAAAATGAGAAAACTATACCTGTAAAAATAAGCTACATGAAGCAATCCAAAAGACTGCTGATATAGGGCCATATGTTCAAAGTGATAACAACAAAAAAATGTTGTATGAAAGACAAAAAATAAGTTATTGTATACATGAATGGCATATTTTCTATAGAGTATATGACAAAAAAAGTAATGTCTGTTGTGTTGGACAGAACTCCAGAATTGATGGGCAAAGGGGCGTGGCTAGGGCGTGGCTGAACTATTCTCCAGTGTCGTAGAGAGGAAAAGAAACTTTGTCGTAACTAGGGACAAAAAAATGTCTTGCAAGAGACAAAATTTGGATATTAAGAAAAAAGTAGAGGGAATGTAAAGTTCTGAATGTGAGAATTTTTTACTTTAATTAAGACATTTTTGTCCTTAGTAAAGACATTTTTTAAGACATTTTTGTCGTTAGTTAAGACATTTTTTGTCGTTACATACGACAATTTCAGTCAGGACAAATGACATATTAATGATTCCAGCGACACTGTACTGTAAAAAGTCGTTACAAAAGACAAAAGCTATTTTGCTACTTCTTTGAAAATATGGCCCATAGAGTCATAGATCACTATCACTTTTAGCTCGTGGGAACATAAGAAGAGAAAACAGAATGTATACATATCTTTCAGTGTTAAACAGGGTTAAGAAGACAGTAGATAATGACAAATTACTTGGTTGATGAAGAAGCTGTTTGCAAACGATTTCTTTACATGTTGAAGCATCCTACAGATGGGTTGCCACAAGTTGTGGGTTGTCAAAGATATACTCTAGGAAAGGGTTAATAGCTCTATGTGTAACCTGGGAAAAACGTGGGGTAAGTGAGAGAGATGCTCCAGGGGATCCACAGATTATTAAACATCACACAGGAGGTGCATGAATTTCTTGTGTGGTGGCTGATGGATTCGGGCTATAGAAGCTGTATACCCTGGTCTCTGTATTGAGCTTGTATACAATTTATTTTCTTGCCATGTCATATGCAGTTGCCTTGTGTTTTTACATATTGTACAGTCGTGTGAAAAAGAAAGTACACCTTCTTTGAATTCTAAGGTTTTACATATCAGGACATAATAACAATCATCTGTTCCTTAGCAGGTCTAATTACACCGTGCCATGATTTATTTAACAAAAACAAAGCCAAAATGTAGAATCCATGTGTGAAAAACTAAGTACACCTTATGATTCAATAGCTTGTAGCACCACGTTTAGCAGCAATAACTTGAAGTAATCATTTTCTGTATGACTTTATCAGTCTCTTACATCATTGTTGAGGAATTTTGACCCACTCTTCTTTATAACGTTGCTACAGTTCATTGAAGTTTGCAGGCATTTGTTAATGCACAGCTCTCTTAAAGGGATAGTAATGTTTCCTAATAAAAGTAGCTCTAATTAATCATCATAGTATTTGGACTTTGGAGAGTGTTATTTCAATTCTGTCAGAGTTATAGTTCAAGAGTAATTCAATGACAAAGTATCCCCCTCCCGCCCCTTTTACTGATGTCACACTGCTCAGCCAGAGCAGAAGGAAGGTGCCCAGGTAGACTGCAGAGAGGGAAAATCTTCAAGGAAGAATATTGTCCCTTGCTGTTATCTGTCTGGTCTAAGGACTGCATTCCACATCTGAGAAGAGATTTCTTACACTAGGTAAAAGGGGTGGGAGGGGGAAACTTTGTTTGTGAATATCTCTCAAACCATAAAGGTTTGAGAGATAAGACTTATATCGTTCTTCATGTTTTTTTTAATGCCTACAAAATAAAATAAAGATAAAACGAAGTATTCCTATCCCTTTAAGGTCCTGCCACAGAATTTCAGTTGGATTCAGGTCTGGACTTTCAATGGGCCATTGCAACAGCTTGATTCTTTTCTTTTTCAGCCATTCTGTTGTAGATTTGCTGGTGTGCTTGGGATCATTATCCTGTTGCATGACCCAATTTCAGCCAAGCTTTAGCTGTTGGACAATGGCCTCACATTTGACTCTAGAATACTTTGGTATACAGAGGAGTTCATGCTCGACTCAATGACTACAAGTTTCCCAGGTCCTATGGCTGCAAAACAAGCCCAAATCATCACCCCTCCACCAAACGTGGCGCTGTGCATTATGGCCAAACATCTCTACTTTGGTCTCATCTGTCCAAAGGACATTGTTCCAGAAGTCTTGTGGTTTGTTCAGATGCAACTTTGCAAACCTAAGCTGTGCTGCCATGTTCTTTTTAGAGAGAAGAGGCTTTCTCCTGGCAGCCCTTCCTAACAAACCATACTTGTTCAGTCTTTTTCTAATTGTACTGTCATTAACTTTAACATTTAACATGCTAACTGAGGCCGGTAAAGTCTGAGATGTAACTCTTCTAATTTTGCAATTTCTCTGAGCATTGCACGGTCTGACCTTGGGGTGAATTTGCTGGGACGTCCACTCCTGGGAAGATTGGCAACTGTCTTGAATATTTTCCACTTTTGAATAATCTTTCTCACTGCAGAATGATGGACTTTAAATTGATTGGAAATCGCCTTATAACCTTTCCCAGATTGATGGGCAGCAACACTTGCTTCTCTAAGATCACTTCTGATGTATTTCCTCCTTGTCATTGTGTTAACACAACCTGAATGCTCCGGACCAGCAAAATGCTAAAACTTCGGCTTTTATAGAGGTGGTCACACTTGCTGATGATCAGTTAATCAAGGGCATTTGATTGGCAGCACCTGTCTACTACTTAGCATCTTAATTCCTACGGAAGCAATAAGGGCGTACTTAGCTTTTCACACATGGCTTCTCCATTTTGGCTTGATTTTTGTTAAATAATCATGTGCTGTTGTTCATCTGAGTTTGTATTTACCTAATTTTTAGACCTGCTAAGGAACAGATGATTGTTATTATGTCCTGATATGTAAAACTATAGAATTCAAAGAGGGTGTGCTTTCTTTTTCACACGACTGTATATAATAAGTATTAGAACATTTCGCCAAGCACACACATTATTTATATATTTTTTATATCTTCAATTGGTTATTTTATTTTAATTCTGAGCGCTGATGTTCTGACTAATAAAACACATTTTTTGGTGCCTGTCCGAACATTAACAATCAGAATATCGGTAGGATTCAGTTTTTATGTGATTGTGTATTGTTATACATTGATGTTTCATATGTGTGTTTTTTATTAAATAAAATGCATTTAGAGATTATCCCAAAGTTTACTCTCTTTAGTTTACAATTTACAGTATAGGAGCTTCAAATACTTTGTATATATGCTATTTATTTGATATATTCGGTAGTGGGGATATAGTTCGTTATAGCTGCCTTTTTCTAGATTGGGGCGCATATTAAAGGGATATTTTTATTCATTTTTAGATATTAGTATTTGAATTATCATGTAGAAGACATCTCTTTTTATATTTGTATTATTGTATACAGTTTATATTAACAAGCACGGTTTTATAAATTCTCTTTAACGCCTATTTTCCGGTTTCCATAAACTGACGCTGTTTGGGTTACAGTGGTAGTTTGTGTAGCTCCAGATTTGAGTTGTCTTCACAAAAAATTAAACCTTTGTGTGAGAAAGGGGTGTCAAATGCATTGTTTTATAATGTAGTTTATACCCACTGAATCTAAAAGGGTTAAAGGGATAGTATTACTTTAAAATGACTAATCCCTATGTTAAAGCCCTTCAATAAAGATTAAAAATGCCCCCAGCAGCATCTCTCAAACCCTTATGGTTTGAGAGATAACCGCTTACAAAGTTCGCCCCTGGCTGACTTCAACATTCTAGCTGAGAGCAGGGGAATCCTCTCCTGAGATCAGCCGGCAGCTCTGCAGCAAAGCCGAGATCGCGTTAATAAAGAAGAAATCCATCTCTAAAAAGGCCTTATACATGTCCTTGGTTTGCAAGCACGTGTAGAAGACCTTTTAAGTGAAGGATTTCTTTTTTATCAATGCAATCTCGGCTCTGCTGCAGAGCCACAGACGGTCCTGGGACCGGATTCACAGGCTGTAAGCTAGAATGCTGATGTCAGCCAGGGGCAAACTTTGTAAGCAGTTATCTCTCAAACCATAAGGGTTTGAGAGATGCTGCTGGGGGCATTTTTCATCTTTATTCAAGGGCTTTCACATAGGGATTAGTCATTTTAAAGTAATACTATCCCTTTAATAAATCTACTGTATTATATTCCTACCACCATTAACTTGGTAGCCTAGAGTACATTGCTATATTGCATTCCTTTTTTCTGTGAATAAGCATCTAAACAAGGTGCCTGTAAGTACAACTAAGAAATCCTCTATAGTCAGCTGTTTAAATCTAAACATATTGTGGTATAAAATTGATACTTTTAAATCCATGAGTAGGATTACAATGTAGGCCTTCAAGACCATTGCAAGCTCGAATAGATTCTGAAAAAGCTTTCATTCTAATCCTTTTAAATTTACCAATAAATAAATTACATTTACTAACCTAAAATTACCTGTTTGAAGTACAGCTATCAGTATGCCACCCTCTTGTTTAAAGTGGAGCTATCACTGGAAGATAGTTACCCTTTGGTCAGTCTACTCCAGGATGCTTCATATAGCCAGATAACTAATCCGGGTCACAGACACTTGGTGTCACTGGTTTCTCTTGACAAACTAAGCTCTGACACATTGAAGTCTTGGAGAACAGTGTCATTGTGTAAGCACAAAGTAGACAATGGGTTTGGCTCAAAATCATCAGACACAATAAAAAAAATATGAATATCAGAAACTCATGTTTAAAAGTTAGAGTACAATTTAAAATGTTCCTTAAAAAATGTTTTCAGTGTTTAACTGGAATTTATCCTGAAAACCATGTAGCCCAAATATGTCAGTACAATGTTATTGATATACATAAATATACATAAATAAAAATATTAAACTGTGATATCAACATAAAACATTTTGGGAACCAATGTTGCCTGCAACCAATAATCTGTTCTGCAGAATGACCTTTTTTTTTTTTTTGAGATCCAAAATGTTTATTTAATTATGGGGACAACATATAACAATGTTTATGAAAGTTGTGTTTACTCTAATATTAATTCCATATTTTTATTATTGATTTCAGAAGAGTGCATCCGCACATATAAAAAAACAATGGTAGAAAAAAATAAGCAGAGAGAAGCTACTTCACCATCCGAGACACCAGAATGTTTGCAGTGATCAATCGAGTGATAATATTTACCTTGACGTTGGAAGTCCAACAGTGTGCCCTCCTCCCTTGTCCACAATCATCTGTACCTAAAATAAATTAAAGGATAAAAAAATACTACTACCCCACCGCCACTGTCCCCTCCACTACAACCTACAATAAATTACTACAAATGAACAGGGATTGGCTTTTATATGGCTATCCCTGTTCAAAAGCTCCCACGCTCCCATTTACTGGGACTGTGAAGTGACAAAGATCATGATACATGCCCTGCAATAACTTCACATCCCAGCCAATCAGCATGTAGTTGGATGAGTCACGGATACACGTAACGTTACCCATCCAGCTAGCCAATCATATTGTGAGGTTCGTGTCATTCTGTTCTTAATTAAATTCAAAAGTCACAAAACATGCAGTATTTCTTAAATTGTGCATTTGTTCTGAACCAAATACACAAGTCTAATAAGAACTATTCAGGGATGTAACAGATAGTTTCACATCAATGGATAATCAGTGGGTGGTCTCAGATAACATGTTGTTAGGATAAGCCAGTTCAGTAACAGAAACTCCCAAGGTTTGATCAAGACTGTGAGATATACTAATCTATGAAGATATTAAAGCCATCAGGGGAAGCCAGAACTGGACCACAGATAAGTACCAAGTGCCTGAACCCCTGATATGTAATCATTTTAAATGAAGCACTTCCCCAGAGCAAAAAGTCCTATACTAGATAGATAGATAGATAGATAGATAGATAGATAGACAGACATATATCATTTTGCTAAGCAACACAAGACTCCTATAAGAATAACTGGAATTATTCTAGGACAAATTAACTGCACCAACAGCATCACAGTAAACAAATAAAAAAACCCATTATATTAAATGTAACTTATAAATTCTTGAATGATAGAGTTTTCCAGTGCATTGCAAAGTAATGTACTGGAGATCATTCTGGCTTTCAAATGATTAAAAGCCCCATTTAAATTAATGGGCCTTTGTGGTAGATTTGCTTCCAGTTCTTGTACATCAGCTTCACTTTGTTAAAATGACCACTGCAATGCTAAACATTGGGATTTCTATGGATACATAAAAGATGTCATTTTAAAGCCAGCACAAATGTACATCTTTTTGACTGTTACAAGTTCTTAGTAGCTGCAGTTTGCTTTGTATTGACACGTTCAGAGTTCAGTGAATTGCTTACTGTGGATTATACATTCTCTTCGGACAGAGTCTGTATAATTACAATGGGTGTGGTACTGGTGTAGTCCTATACTGTGCAGTACTGTGGATTCAAAAATAAACATTTTGTGTTTTTTTCTACTCTACAAACTATGATAATATACAATTAGCATTTACCCTGAAAGAAAAGTATGGCAGTTTCACATTTTAAGGGTATTTTTTCACAACTGTTTGATTCAGCTGTAATAACAAGGAAGCATACTTTTCTGTGGTTTTCATGGACCAGTGTAAAGTGGGGTGGGCAACCTGAGGTGCTCCAGCTGTTGTGGACTACAATTCCCATCCCAAGCTGGCCACTGTCTCGCTGGGGATGATGGGGATAGTAGTCCACAACAGCTGGAGGACCTCAGGTTGTTCACAATTGTTATAAAACCTAACTCAGTGCTAATATTTAATCCTTTGAGTGCCAGAGGGATACAGATCACATTGCATTGCAATGTGCTTTGTACTAATCTGGCACTCAAAGGGTTCAAAATCCTACAGAGCCAGGCACAGTCTTCAAATCTTGGACTAAGATGGGCAGGTTAAATTCAGCTGACACATGTCCACATTCTCACCTCAGAGGGAGCATCCATCATGATAGGATTTGCATAATGGTCAGTTTATGTGAATAGTTAGTACTAAGTGGCAGGGAGTGGCAGGTTGGAGGAAGATCACTATGGCGTGTTAGCATCTAGCTGGCATGCCTGCCAGTACTATCTAATTTGCAAAAACTTACAAATGAATAACACTGAATATCTCCTAAACTATTGTTTTAAATACAAGATGGCCAACATAAATATAGGGGATTTCTAAAAAGCTTCCAAAATCACATAAATTATTATAAAGTGTTAGTTCCACTTTAAGATAGGTTGACCAGACATTTGCTTTAACTGGGGACACATATGAAAAATACATACTGCCGGCTGACTTGATTTCAGTGCATTCCGGAAATATGCCTATTCCATAGGTTTGGCTAAGTTTAAATCAATGGAAACTCATTAAAAGCTAGTAACTATCATGTGAAGCCCCATACTGACCCCTACAGTTCGGTTGGGCACATCAAGGAAGCCTGTGGCTTCACTTTCTGCATACGCAGTCCATATTAGATAGGACATATTTGAATCACAAGCTTTTATTTTTAAAAGTCATATATTCAAATAAAAAAGACATGACAGAAAAGAATAGAGATCCAGACTCATGAACATTGTGTGTATCACTAGAGTATGATTTTTTTTTATTTTTTTTTTAAAGGCAAGTATGGTGCAAGGTTTTCTTTTTTTTTTTTTCTAACACCTCTGTTGTGACATTTGCGGTCTGTTGGAATTGCACACAGCCCCACAAGACTGAACCTCAATACTTAAAAGTCTCTTAGCTCACTTTCCTTTGCAGGGCCAGCCTAACAGCTGAGGGCTTAACCTTTTCTGACCCAAATTAGCATTCCAGAAGATTCACCTGGGCTCTTAATGCAGCCAGATTCCTCTGCAGGCGTGCTGTCACAGAAACAGTCCTGCTAATAGGGCATCATCAATGTGTAAATCTACTTGTATATTTTTCTGCATTATATCTTCAGCTGACTGTATGGAATGAATGACCTTCGTTTCAGTCTTGTTTTAGTGCCCACCCACTAGAAAAACACCCCACTGCAGTTCATTTTCTGCACTTACACTTTAGCTTAAAAATCATTTGCCTTCAGCTACTGGTATGCACTAATGTTTTAGAGAATATCAGCACACACCATTTTCCAACATTAAGACTTTATTGGGAGAACCTCCAAAATGCCACCACTATAGCATGCACAAGAAAATGAGGAATTGATGCTTATTTCCTCTGCTCCTTTTAGTACATAGTGAGAAACAAGGAGCACAGGAACAGAATGTACAGGGATTTCTATACACTTCCCAGTTACCTTCTTCTTGAAACAATTGGTATGAAAAGGAGAAATTCTGGTCTGAATATCGTAATTAATAGGTGTGAGGCAGACTCACTAGCAAAGAAACGTATGGTTCAACAGTATGAATGAAATAATCTGCAGGTTAGAGCCCCAACCATGGTCCTTTAGAATCTTCTTCTTTAACCTTTGAGTACTGTTGTGCACCCCCTCTGACACTCAAAGGGTTAATAAAGTGGCTGACTGGAACACCAGGTTCGGATGTAACTGCACCTTCTGTTGTTAAGCAGCTGGGTTTGGGGGGAGGTTTATGTTTGGGGATGGGGAGCTTATCAGTGTACGGCAAATATATTAGCAGAACTGGGAGCATTGCATCCTTGGTAGCCACCCAAAACTGTCCCTATGTAAAAGTATGGATGCTTCTCCTGGTTGCAGCTCTACAGATGTGCTCTGCTAAAGCTTCTGCCTTCTCTGCCCATGAAGCTGCTGTCGCTATAGTCGAATGTGCCATGATAATTGCTGGGGTCTCCAATTCTTGTACCTTATATGTGTCTGTGATAGCCAAATGGATCCATCTAGCGGGAGTGGCTTTCAAAACTCTGGACCCTTTTGATGTGCCAAAGAATTTTACAGATAGTGATAAGGATGGAATGTTTTTCTTTGAATATAAATATGGAGACATCATTTGGCATCCAATGTATGTAATTATTTCTCTTGATCCGATTGTGGGTCTGGGAACAATGAAAGTAAACAAATATCTTGATTCGTATGGAAGGAAGATGAAACCTTAGGTGTAAATTCACCTAATTCAGCAGAATCTTGCTTGAATATTAGATATGGAGGCTGAATAGATAGAGTTTGAAGTTCTATTCTTGCAGATGTAAGAGCAATCAGCAAAGCTGTCTTTAGTAATAACATCTTCAAGGTACATGATTATAAAGGCTCAAACGACTCCTTCTGAAAAAGCACTCAGAAGATGTTCTTATACCAGGGGAGAAAGGAAGGAGAGATTGTTAGTCTAATGCAGGAAGTGGACTTCAGAAATCTTCTAATAAGATGATGATCAGTGAAGGAATGGACTAAAAGCCACTTAAAGCCGCTACATGTACTTTGATTGAGTTGCTTCTCAGTCCTTTTGAAAAACCATCAGAAGGAAGTCTAGAATACTAGGAGATTTGTACAATTGCTTTCCAATATGAGATGAACACATCTCTGGTTCTTAAAGGATTAAAACATACTCCCATAGTGTTTCTTTTTTCAAAGACTGTATCACTTTTGTATCACTAACCCATATTCTTCTGTAACCTCTTCTATGTGTCACTGGCCTGCATTCTTCTCTAAGTTCTCTTAAGTGTCACTTGACTGCATTCTTCTCTAAACTCTTCTATGTGTCACTTGACTGCCTTCTTCTTTAAACTCTTCTGTGTTACTTGCCTGCATTCTTCTCTAAACTCTTCTATGTGTTACTTGACTGCATTCTTCTCTAAATTTGTCTATGAGTCACTTGACTGCATTCTTCTGTAACCTCTCCTATTCATTACTTCCCAATCCTGTTTTACTGTGTAACCTCTTCTAGTTGTCACTCACCTGTATTCTTCTGTAACCTCTTCTAGTTGTCACTCACCTGTATTCTTCTGTAACCTCTTCTAGCTGTCACTCACCTGTATTCTTCTGTAATCTCTTCTAGCTGTCACCGACCTGTATTCCGCTATAACCCCTTCTAGTTGTCACTCACCTGTATTATTCTGTAACCTCTTCTAGTTGTCACTCACCTGTATTCTTCTGTAACCCCTTCTAGCTGTCACTCATCTGTATTCTTCTGTAACCTCTTCTAGCTGTCACTCACCTGTATTCTTCTATAATCTCTTCTAGCTGTCACTGACCTGTATTCCACTATAACCCCTTCTAGTTGTCACTCACCTGTATTATTCCGTAACCCCTTCTAGCTGTCACTCACCTGTATTATTCTGTAACCCCTTCTAGTTGTCACTCACCTGTATTCTCCTGTAACCCCTTCTAGTTGTCACTCACCTGTATTCTCCTGTAACCTCTTCTAGTTGTCTCTCACCTGTATTCCGCTATAACCCCTTCTAGTTGTTACTCACCTGTATTCTTCTGTAACCTCTTCTAGTAGTTACTCACCTGTATTCGTCTGTAATCTCTTCTAGTAGTTACTCACCTGTATTCTTCTGTAATCTCTTCTAGTAGTCACTCACCTGTATTCCGCTATAACCCCTTTTGGTTGTCACTCACCTGTATTTTTCTGTAACCCCTTCTAGTTGTCACTCACCTGTATTCTTCTGTAACTCCTTCTAGTTGTCACTCACCTGTATTCATCTGTAACCCCTTCTAGTTGTCACTCACCTGTATTTTTCTGTAACCCCTTCTAGTTGTCACTCACCTGTGTTCTTCTGTAACCTCTTCTAGTTGTCACTCACCTGTATTCTTCTGTAACCTCTTCTAGTAGTCACTCATCTGTATTCCGCTATAACCCCTTTTGGTTGTCACTCACCGGGATTCTTGTGTAACCTCTTCTATTTATCACTCACCTGTATTGTTCTGTAACCTCTTCTAGTTGTCACTCACCTGTATTCTTCTGTAACCCCTTCTAGTTGTCACTCACCTGTATTCTTCTGTAACCCCTTCTAGTTGTCACTCACCTGTATTCTTCTGTAACCTCTTCTATTTATCACTTTCCTGAATTCCTCTGTAACCTCTTCTATGTGTCACTTGCCTGCATTCTTCTGTAAACTCTTCAATTTGGCACTCTCCTGTATATGTCTGTAGCCTCTTCTAGTTGTCACTCACCTATTTTCTTCTGTAACCTCCTCTAGTTGTCACTCACCAGTATTCTCACCTCCATTTTTCAGTAACCTCTTCTATTTATCACTTTCCTGTATTCTTCTGTAACCTCTTCTACGTGTCACTTTTCTGTATTTGTCTGTAATCTCTTCTAGTTGTTACTCACTTATATTCTTCTGTGACCTCTCCTATTTATCACTTCCCTGTATTCTTCTGTACCCTCTTCTAGTTGTCACTCCCTTATATTTTTTGTAACCCTCTTCTAGTTGTCACTCACCGGGATTCTTGTGTAACCTCTTCTATTTATCACTCACCTGTATTCTTCTGTAACCTATTCTAGTTGTCACTCACCTGAATTCTTCTGTAACCATTTCTGTTTATCCCTTCCCTGTATTCTTCTGTAACCTATTCTAGTTGTCACTCACCTGAATTCTTCTGTAACTCCTTCTAGTTCTAGTTGTCACTCACCTGAATTCTTCTGTAACCACTTCTATTTATCACTCACCTATATTCTTCTGTGACCTCTTCTACTCTTCTACTTGTCACTCACCTATATTCTTCTATAACCTCTTCTACTTGTCAATCACCTGAATTCTTCTGTAACCTCTTTTGTTTATCACTTCCCTATATTCTTCTGTAAACTCTTCTAGTTGTCACTCACCTGTATTCTTCTGTAACCTCTTCTGTTTCACACTGTTTTCTTCTGAGGATTGTGAGCTGTAGGTTGGTAGAGAGAGGGGGATCCATCACATAGTAAAACGGCTCATGTAATAAGGAAAGGGTAGAAATTCTAACAAATCAATGTCATGGCAGAGGAGAAATAACAATTCCCTCTGATTTAAGAGTTCTTTTAAACCTTTGAATGCTAGAGGTCTCTAGCACATTGGAACACCCCATTTATATAAATGGGAATTTGAGGAATTCTTATTTCTTTCTTGTGGTGCAGATGTCTTGCTCCAACATTGCTCTTCTTTTTCATAGTCTGAACTTGTCTCCATTTGCAGGGCATGGTTTGTACAGATCAGAAAACTATACACAAGAGAATACATTACATTACACCCACAAATACATATAACATCTAAGCAAAACATAAAAATAAGCAATCCTTTGCTTCATATTTGACAATAAACAGGGTAGAGCAATTTTCTTTTACAGTCAATGTGGAACACTTGAACTATGGGAGAAAGTCCCCCTCCTCCAGAGGGTAGGGCACTTAAAAAAAAGGTAGGGTCTTTGAGACAGAGACTCCCTTCTTTCCCTCCAGCTTTACCCCACCCCTCAATTTCTAGTGACCCAGCTAGTAAAGGGCAAGGTGGCAGACTTAGATTTTAGTCTTTTTTATGTTTTGCTTAGATATGAGGCTGTATAATTCCCCCATTAGGCAGGCTCCCATTAACTGGCTTTCTTGGTTTTGGGTTGCCCAGTTCACAGGAGCTTTTTTGGACCATTTGCCTGTGGTGGTTGAGAAGTCTATACCTTAGTACTGAACTTCTCTCAGGTTCTGTATTGATATAATGTGAGTATGAAGACAGAAGACTGGTTAGTTAACCCTTTAAGTGCGATGGCCCTTCCTGCTATGTCCCTGGTCTCACTTGGCACCCTCTATAAATTGGTGTTATAGTATGTCTAGCACTCAGTATTTCATTTTTCTCATGTTTTTTATGCTTCCAATTGTGACTGCCTTCAATAGTTTGAGTTCTTTATCCTTCCTGCAATGTATGACATTTTATCCATTGTTTTAGGATTCTACTTATTTTTGTTCTTTATTAAAGTTTTCTGTTAATTAGCCATACATAAGAACAGGAGCCTGCATGGTGGCCTACTTTGTTCAAAAGACTCTTCCTTAATAAACATATTTCCAACCTTTATCCTTTCTCAGTTGAAGGCTTGTCTCAGTGGACTACCTCACCTACTCTTAATCCCCCATCTCTCGCCATGCCATTGGCAGATGCCCTGGCCCTTATGGATCAGGCTGATCCTTGTTAAAAGTGCATTTTGTCACCAGTGGGGCCACCCTGCATCCCATTTTTGCTACTGAATGAGTTAATAGAGCCATGGCTATATGTGGTAAACAACTGTCAAATGCCAGTCGGCGGTGTTCCTAAAGAGGAACTGCTAGACATGCTAGCCAATATCATGGAAGCTAATACATACCTTACTGAGGTTGCCTTTGATGCAGTTAGGTTTCTTGGAAAGGCTTCAACCCTTTCAGTAGCACTGCATCACACCATGTGGCTCAAAATATGGTCAGCTGACTAATCTTCCAAAAAGTCTTTGGTATCCTTTCCATTTGTAGTAAAACATGTTTTGGGGCCAGACCTAGGCAAGGTTATAGGGACACTACTGGAGGCAAAAGTATGTCTGATCACATCTAAACATACCTTTTTTTCCCAGGAAGATATGTGGCTTTCAGTACCCTCCACCAGTCCGGGGCACCTAGGTTCAAACCCCTCAGGACTTCCCCACCCCAAAGCCCAAAGAGACTTGACAGAACAAGAAATGTGATCTGAAGCCTAAGGCAGACAAGTCCACATCCACATAATTTGCAAAGTCCTGGTCCTTTTTCTGTAAGGGGCTGACTCATCTTTTTCAAACAGCATGGGAGTCTTCTGTGACAGACAGCTAGTTTTGCAGGTCATTTCAGAAGCGTATTACATAGATCTCAGATCCCTTCCACCTCACTGATTATTTTTCTACATTGATTCTTGAGATCTGGTTTGTGTGCGTCTTTTTATAGATACAGTTTCCTCCCTGTTGGAAAAACAGTTGCTGGACCACGGTCAAACGCAAGAATGTTTCACCATATTTTGCTCCAATCTTTCTGTGATTACCAAAAAGGTTGCCGGATGCCATCCTATTTTGGACTTGAAATGACTCCACTATGGTGTTCTAGTTCTGTTCTTCAATATGGAATCCATGTGATCCATTATCTCTGCCATGTGTCAAGTAGAATATCTTGACTCCCTGGATCTCCAATATGCCTATCTGCATGTCCTGATTCATCTAGAATACCAGCACTTTCTATACTTTGCCTTCAAGAGCAGTCATTACCAGTTCACCGCTCTCCCCTTTGGACTAGCATCTGCTCTAAGGATGCTTACGAAAGTCATGACTACTTTGGCAGCCCACATCTGTGCTCAAGGGATATCCTTGATCCCTTACTTAGATGACCTCATGCTCAAGGCTCCTTTAGAAGCCATGCTCAGCTCATAGATTCAAGAATGTGTCCTCTTATTGCAGCAACATAGTTGGGTGCTCAGCCTCAAGAAATCCTCTTTGGTACCTTTGTACCTTCTCAGGTTTTGTACTTATTGGACATGAAATTCAATACTCTCAAAGGAAGAATATTTCTACCGAGGGACGTGATCCAGGCTTTGTCTCTTCATGTTTATCACGCAATATCCTGGCCGTAAGCAATAGTAATGGAATATCTAGTCCTAGGTTGCCTGGTCTTCACTCTAGAATCTGTCCCCTATGCTCAATACAACACAAGAGAATTACAAATGGACATCCTCAGTAGATAATCAAGACAACAATCTCACCTGTCTCGTGCATTTGCTTCTTTCAACAAGTAAAGGAGGATTGCTGGTGGCTTCACCAGCCTCATCTACCACTGGGACATACCTTTTTCATACCAGAATGGGTGGTAGTCACCATGGATGCCAGCTTTAAGGGATGGGGAGCTACCTTGGGACTTCTAACAGCACAGGGCTGTTGGACATGGGAGGAGAGTCTTCCTCCAATCAACATTCTGGTGCTAGGGAACATTCATTTTGCACTTTGCGATTGGACACGTGCTTTTGGGGGGACAAGTGAAGGTCCAATCAAATTGTGCACAGCAGTCACCTACTTAAATCTTCAAGGAGTAACCAGAAGTGAGTCCACCTGGTCAGAGATCCTGGAACTTACTCAGTGAGAAGAAGCTCACATCCCAGCCATCTAGCAGTTCACATTCCAGGAGTGGAAAACATAGTTGCAGACTTTGTAAGTAATCAGCATCTGGATTCTGGAAATTGTGAATTCATTCAGAGTGTGTTCAGCCACACTGTAAAACACTGGGGTCCTGTAGTTGTAGATACCATGTCATCTTGTGACAACCACAAGGTTCTGTTTTTCTGCACCAAGATGAAGGACCATCTACCTTTTGCAGTGGACGTGATGTCCATTTTTTGAAACTTCCATACGACTTATGTATTTTCACTATATCTCCTGATTCACAGGGTACTGAGGATGGAGATGAAGATGAAGAGGGCTCAAGTCATTCTGATCACCCCCTTTTGGCCCTGTTGGGCTTGGTTCATGGAGCTTCTCATTCTGTCCATTGTGAACCATGTTGCCTTCCACACAGGCTGGATCTCATAACTCAAGGCCTGCTTTGTTACTAGCAGGTAGAAAGGTGGCTTTAAAGGCATGGGTCTTGAAGCCCAGATCCTGAAGAAGAAAGGTTTCTCAGACTCTGCCATTTCCGCAATGGATCAGACTAGGAAGCCTGTTTTGTCTAAAGCTCATCATTGGATCTGCTCTCTGTTCTACCAGTGGTGTGCTGATAGGGACATGTCCCCTCACTCTTTCAGTCTTCCTACTATTTTAGCCTTTCTTCAGTATGGTGTCAACAAGGGTTACAATCTGTGTTTCATTAAGGCTCAGATCCCAGCACATCTTGTTCTTTTTTAAAATTGTGAATTGCCTTTCTGTCTTAAGTCAAGACCTTTGTTCAGAGGATGGCTCATGCCTGCCCTACCTTCTGGGATCCCACTCCTCCACTGGACATGAATTTTATGTTAGGAATTCCCCAGAGGCCACCTTTTGAGCCTGTTTCACTGATTCCATCTTCTGATGCTTCTGATGTCCTTCCTTTTGGCCATTGTTTCTGTTCACAGAGTGGCAGAATTACAAGCTCTGTCCTGTAAGCCCCCATTCCAGATATTTCAGCAGAACAAGTCAGTTCTTCATACTCCTAGAGGTGTTTTTTTGTTCCAGATTGTCTCAGATTTTCACATCAATCAGGAAATTGTTCTTCCTTCTTTATGCCCTAATCTTTCTACCAAGCAATAGCAGGAGCTCCATCTGCTGGATGTGATGTGTTGTCTTAAGTAATACATTCATAATGCACAGCCTTCAAAGAAATCATATTCTATTTTTGTCTCCAGTGGAGGGTTATTTTTCTTTTCCCTCTTAGTTATAGTGGTCAATGCTTTGGTATATACCCATGGTTCTTATGTTCCACATTGGACCTAAGAGAAGAGAGGATTTTAATGAACTTACCATTAAATCCTTTTAGATATGTGGAACATAGAACTCCTTGGGCAGAGTGGACCTCTTGGGGTTCTTTTTCTCTTGCTCTTGTTTTTCTTTCTGCTACTTTTCACTACTTGAAACTGAGGTTTGGGGGTAAAGCTCGAGGGAAAGAAGGGTGTCTCTGCCTCAAAAGACCTGCCTATTTTGAAGTGTCCTGCTCTTTAAAGTGGTGGAACTGTGCCGCATGGTTCCTATGTTCCACATGGACGTAAGAGTAAAGGATTTAATGGTATGGTCACTAATGTCCTCTTTTAGGTGGTGTGTTTACCTTACGTAAAGGTGTTTCAATGAGAAAATAAATAGTTGCAACAATGATTCAAATGTTGTAACTCTTTATTAAGTCTTTAAAAGAAATGCATTGCATGCCTCTCTGGTCCTTAAAAGGTTAAGCAACATCTACAAAAAATATCTATTTAAAAATGGAATTTGTCTTATTGGGCTATCTATATAGAGAAAGAGGAGCAAATTCAGGAATAAATTAACTGTGCCACAGAGAACAAATACCCTTTTAGTGCCAGGGAGGTACATTGGACATCTCCATGGCACTCAAAAGGTTAACAGTTACAGCACTTTCTGTGATTAAAATGGGACTTTGTAGACCTCTCTAACATTCAAAGATGTAATTTGCCATTCTAACACCTGGTAATCTCTATTTTTAATATCCCCACAACCTCATTCTTTCTTAGAATTATCTTTCTCTTATTCTCTTTCTACCTTTCTTATGGTTTACTGATGCTGCCTCTCTATCTGCTATTTCAGTGCTTCTCGAACTATGTTATATGAAATCACAGGGGCCAATGAAGAGGTACAAGGGTTCCCACAGAACAGAAGTAAGTCATGGAGGGTATTGAGGTAATTAGTACATGTATTTTTGAAACATACTGTTAAATATCATATATAATTTTCTGTAACTATTAATTGATATAATTTAGTCTTAAATTACCAGCATCCAAATACATGTGTTTTAATAGCATGCTACTCTTTTGAGTTCTAGAGACCTCTCTAGCATTCAAATAAGCTAAAAGTATTTGTTAGGGTTGATCTAGAGTACAGAGTTTAAGAACCACTGTGCTAACTGATTGTTATAGTACTCTTGTTTGCATTACAGTTCATATTGTTTCTACACAGTTGTATTACATGTGGATTTTCTTGACTCCTCCATAGCTTCCACCAGCTTCACATTCCTGAAAATATTAGCACATACTCTGACAGTGTTTAACTAACATCGAAATAACTTCTCTGTGCCTACACTCAACTAGTCTCTACTTTTTTGTTACCGTCTGGGAATCTAAAAAATTTGTTTGAAGCCTCCACATGGAAGACCTGGGGAGAGAGATGCACTAAGAGGGGGTGTCATGGAGATGTGTGCCTGGCAATATGTGGTGAGCAAATCGCCTTTGGGATACACACACACATCTCCATATGCAATAAGAATTAAGTATGCAAGGGGAGGGGAGGTTGAATGTAATCATTAACAGTCAGAGTTGTCATACTGCGGGTGATGTATAAGGGATGCCCTCCTTACACATCACCGGCTGTACGACAACCCTGAAGTATGAGTGTATTCTGTCTGCCACCCCAGTGGAATATTAGAAAAGATCCACTTAGACTTCAGCACCACAAAAAGCATCACTCCTTTATTCCTTTGAGTGCTATAAGGATGTGCATTGCAAAATACAGTCTCCTGCTATACCTCACTATCCTTCCTCGCAGGCTGGATATGTTGGGGCTGTGAACTCAGACAGCAGATGTAGCTATTGGAGCTTAGTCACATTAAGATATAAACACACACCAACACACACACACACACACACACACACATACACACAAAGTGGTTCATTAAACTGCATTTCCATATGCAAATGAGCCATTGTCAAATAGTTTGATCAAAATCGTAAACCTGGCAAAGCCATGGTAGATACATGAAGATCTCAGCAGATCAGTGTCAGATTCATAGTGATATGATGCTGAAGTGCATGCTTGCAATGTGCTATCAGCAGATGCAATCCTGGCCCCTTATCAACCTTTAGTGCTTCTCCCCCGATGACCTTCTGGGGAGTAAGGGGGAGTAAAATAAAATTTTCCTTTCTCTTTCACTGAGGTTCACCACGGGTTGCATTTTTACCACCCCTCTCTTATTCAAAATATTTTTATTATTATCATACATCTATTCCAGAGAAGAAAACAAGAATACAAAATAATTAAAACACTCTGGTAAAATTTTATTAGTCTACTTGATCTAAAAGACATTTTACTGCACGGAAACTACAATTACAGCATCTTAGTAGTGATAACTCATTATTGACAAAATATCCCAGCCTCACAATGTGGATAACAAATACAATACTGGACTAAACTGTAGATATTCTGTAGTGAAGCTTATCAAAACTGTTTTGGCACACAACATTTCAATCTAAAACAGATGTATTATGTGTAATTAATTGTCCACATGAGATATCCTATATTGCTAATGCAGTTTCACTATAATATTTCATACCTATAAAGTGTTTTGTCAGGTTTTCTTCTGAATATAAAAACTGAAGTCTTCCTTTTACTGTTTTCTGTCTAATACACAACAGGACCACTTGTTAAAGGTATATTAATATAAGAAAATAAACAGAGCTCTGATTTACCAGTATACTTTTGTAACCATGTAGAGTGGTATATCAACGGTATTGGAGTTGTAGTTCAATAGCAATTCAATTATAAAGTATCCCCATCCCTCCCTCCCTTTTTACTTACGTAACACTGCCTCTCATGCAGGTCTGGATATAGTGCAGCAAGGGACAATCTTCAGTGAGCATATGGAAAATCCTGTCCTCCTTCGTCAAGTGGATGAAGACTGTCCCTCACTGCACGCTGTTTGGTCCCAGAAACGGATTCCACATCTTAGGGGCGGCAGCCTACATGAGGTAAAAGGGGCAGGAGGTGATCTTTTATAATTGAACTGAGGTTGGACTACAATTCCAATACCATTGATATACCATTTTACGTGGTTAAAAAAGAATACTGGTAAATCAGAGCTCCATTTATTTTCATACATTACTATACTGTATAAGTAGTATGTGGTTGTGTTTTCTGTCCAGTAGTAAACTGGAGGAACGTTCTTACATTAGTGTAGTGCAAAATAAAAACAAATAGTTTGTTGTACAGTACAAAATTTCTATCTTAAATACAGTATGCACAAATTCAGAAGATAATTACAAATGTATTTCCAAATACAACCAGCTCAAGAGATAATACATTCAATTGAATTGTACTTCAGTGAAAAAAATGAAACTTCTTTGGAGTCTGATTACATACATTTAAATAAAGCTAAAAAGTAAGAACATTGTGATAGCCTGAGATATATACCTCTACTTTATCTAAAAAAAAAATACTCAATAGAAATAAACTGTATGTATAAACCATTTTTTCTGTGGTACGTAGCAGCTCATAGACAACTGTTTAGCAAAAATAATAGTTTCTCTTTAATAAATGTAATAACTCTGTTGATATTATACATTGTCTCTTTGTGGGGTATAATGTATGAAATTTGTTACATGTCACATACCTTTTCAGTTCATGGATGTGTATTATAGTGCAGGGCTCCCAACCTGTGGTAGTGGATTCTTTTAGCTATGGGTTCTTTAGCTATAACCAGGTGATACTGTAAATGCTATGCTTATTTTTTTTTTTTTTATGAAAACATATATTTTATAGAGCATTTCCTGCTGAATAAAACAAGGTCACTCCCACTGCTGTCAGATGTTTTATTCAAAATTTATAGCAGTTTAAATAATCAGGAAGTGAATTTACTGCGTTTCCTTCCTGATAGTTCTGACAGGAAGTGAATTTACTGTGTTTACTTCCTGATAGTTCCATACCTCCCAACATTTCAAATGGCCAAAGAGGGACACTTTTGTTTTAGGGGGTGTTACTGGGGGCATGGCTGGTGGACGGGGCATTATCAATAGCTTATAGGTGATTTCATGACCTACTGACACATCTTTGTGTAACTTAATAAATGATCTAGAGCAACATCAAAGTATTTTATTCACACAGACTAATTTATAAACACATATAATGACATTTATACAAACAGTAATGTGAGTTCTATGGCTGTGGAGCAATGTGATACACTTATTTACACATCACATAATCTGATCTCCTAAAAAGAGGGACACCAGGGTGGGAAGAGGGTCAGAGGGATTTGGATGTGAAAGAGGGACTGTCCCTCCTAAAGAGGGACACTTGGGAGGTATGTAGTTCTAACTGACAGGAAGTGACAGGCAGTTTCTATCACATTCTATGGAGAACTGTATGTCTGACTTTCCTGACTTTCCTCTCCATTAGAATCTAACAGAAAATCTATTTAGAATTTGATCACTAGAGGGCACTGCTAATGTAAAAAAACATGGGTTTAAACTTTAATAACTCTGGAAATATAAATCTCTCGGCAGCTTGAGTACCCTTATTTTACTCAATAGGAAAATCCCTACAATATATATTTTTTCATAAAAAGTTTACTGCTCCTTTAAAAGACATAGAATAGAAGTGTGTAATAAGAAAGAATGCTTAGGTTTAATATAGGAGGCTGTAAATGGTAGAGAAAGGGAAGGAAGCTTACAATTGTCTACAGTAAGTATGTCTTTGTTTTTATGTTGGTATGGAATAGAAAAAGGTTGGGAAACAAGAACAGTGAATACATGTCAAACTAGTATAAATAGAAGAAAATATTTTTAGAGCCACATGTCCCACTAGGCAAAGAAGGCAATTACTTAGGGTTCCTAATTGTGAAGTACACTTAAGCTGTAGTGGTCATGCCCGCTATGATCAGTTGTGGGTGTGATCAGCACAGTCCCATTCCCCTGCACCAGATAGCCAATCTTTATCTATGGTGGGCTGTTTAACTGTTAAAGGAGCTGAAAGCTTTTTTTTATGAAAACACTTATTTTATAGAGCTTTTCCTGTTGAATAAAACAAGGTCACTCCCATCGCTGTCAGATGTTTTATTCAACATGTATTGCAGTTTAAATAACCAGGAAGTGAATTTACGGTGTTTTCTTCCTGATAGTTCTAACTGACAGGAAGTGACAGGCAGTTTCTATCACATTCTATGGAGAACTGTATGTGTCTGACTTTTCTGACTTTCCTCTCCATTACAATCTAACAGGAAATCTGATTAGAATTTGAGCACTAGAGGGCACTGCTAATGTAAAAAAAACATGGGTTTAAACTGTAATAACTCTGGAAATATAAATCTCTCGGCAGTGGGAGTACCCTTATTTTACTGAGTAGGAAAATCCCTACAATATATATTTTTTCATAAAAACAGTTTACTGCTCCTTTAATGTAATGTCTAGTTAACATACTAATTTGGAAAATGTATTTACCAATTTATATACATCTGTAATGGCTAGTTTTTGCACCCTTTGAGCCTTTTTTAAAATCATGAGTTATATACCTATTTAGCAACCTTGTGCTTAAAGTAGACCAGTCACCTTAAATGTAAGTTTTCATAACTTTAATTCATTAGCCATCAGCAGATGCCTAGTTTATGAGATATTGAAAACGTTATTTAAAAAAAATGGAATCATTATGCTGCTTGATAAGCTAATTGAGCTATAACTTAATTAGCATAAATGAACATATGGTTCTGCTCTCACTATACAGAAATAAATGTATAAATATCTCCTAAACTGTGCATCTGCTGGTGTTTTGGCTAACATAATACATAGGTTTAAAGTGGAACTTTCATTAAAATTAAAGTGGCACACAAATCATTATTCAAATAGTGATACATGTATCAATACTAGTATTATCCTGAACAAGTTGAGCATTACTGTGAAATACAACTTGATCAGCATGCATCCATGCAGACATCTTGCCAAAAATGCATCTGTGAGTCTGATCTGTCTGTCCCGGTCTCCTCCAGGATTGGTGAGGAGGAGTTCCATTGTACAGCACGGTACAGGAAAGGACTGACAGTGCAGGCGCACAGATACATCTACAGCCAAATGCCTGCTGAACAAGTTGTATTTCTCAATAATGCCAGATTTATTCAGGATAATAAAAGTATTTGTATGTGCATCACTATATGAATAATGATTTGTGAGGCACTTTAATTTTAATGAAAGTTCCTCTTTAAGTTTTAAAAGGTGCAAATTTTAATTCAAGAGTTTTTTGTGTCTCTGTGTTATTGGCTAATGGTATTTTCTGTGTCAGGTAATAGTGGGTAGGGCTGTCATATGAATAGTGGGGCTGTGGCCATGGACATTTATAAAGGTGTCTTACTTAGGGTCACTTTAGATATAAATCGTGCCCTGATTACGCTTTAATGTGCATTGTAATACACTCCAAAAATATCTAAATAACGTCCTTCTACTATGATTGACTTCCTTTTAGCATAATGTAAATGATGATAACATTATATTTTGTTGAAGGTTACATCACTGTCATTGCAATAGATTATTGGTGAGTCTTTAACTGGTTCGGTGCAGACAGTAGTCGTTTTCTGTATCAAGAGAGTTGTTGTAGCCTGATGAAGGATAAAGTTCTCTTTTCAATATCCTGTTCACAATGTTGAGCAGAACTTTCTTGTACTGTTGCCGTAGAAGTGAATACACAAAAGGGTCTGCAGCAGCTTTACTATATGCGAGGCACTTACTTACAATACCCCAGTAGTTGTTTATTTTTACAAAAGGAAGAAGTTCTATTAACCTGTAATAGAATATGAAAAATATAAGAAGACAATATGTTGGATCTAGTATATATTCATATTCAGATTTTTAATTTCATCATTTAAAACAGAAAAAAGAAACACTGTACATAATAACATTACTGTCAAATTAAAATTTGGAAACTCCTCCATTATGGGTCCTTTCAATCAGCTATTCATATTAAAATCATATTGAATTTATTAGCATTTGTTAAAAACATAATAAACTAATACTATTCACGGGAATGACTCATCTGTTGCTTCAGTCCTCTGCTAGGTGCTCAGAACACCAATGTATTCACTTCCATTCTCACTGGATTAAACAGATTAAAACTATAAGGGCCTTAGTCCAATTTGTAAGTGCATTTTCCTTATGAAGAGAAGGTAATCACCTCTTAAAGCTTTGTGTATGCTGTGTAACTACACTAATAAATTGGTCAAAGGCCCTTCCCATTTTAATCATCTATAACTATTTCTGAAGTATAATTAGGGTTGCCACCCAGCCGGTATTTTACCGGCAGGCCGGTAAAAAATTGTCTTCTGTCCAATGTTAAAGGGATAGTAATACTTCATTTTATCTTTATTTTATTTTGTAGGGATTAAAAAAACATGAAGAATGATATAAGTCTTATCTCTCAAACCTTTATGGTTTATGAGATAGTCACAAGGAAAGTTTCCCCTCCCACCCCTTTTACCTAGTGTAAGCAATCTCTTCTCAGATGTGGAATGCAGTCCATAGACTGGACAGATAACAGCAGGGGACAATCTTCTTCCTATTAGAACAATGAAAGCCCTGCCCCCCTTGACAAGTTTTTCAGGTTTTTCCCTTATCTTAATTGAAGATTGTCCCTCTCTGCAATCTACCTGGTCACCTCCCTTCTGCTCTGGCTGAGCAGTGTTACATCAGTAAAAGTGGCAGGAGGGGGATACTTTGTCATTGAATTACTCTTGAACTATAACTCTGACAGTATTGAAATAACACTCTCCAAAGTCCAAATGCTATGATGATTAATTAGAGCTGCTTTTATTATGAAACATTACTATCCCTTTAAAGGGATAGTAATACTTCATTTTAACTTTATTTTATTTTGGAGGCATTAAAAAAACATGAAGAATGATATAAGTCTTATCTCTGAAACCTTTATGGTTTAAGAGATATTCACAAACAAAGTATCCCCCCCCTGTTCAACCAGATCAGAAGGGAGATGCCCAGGTAGACTGCAGAGAGGGACAATCTTCAATTAAGATAATGGAAAAAGCTGAAAAACTTGTCAAGGGGGGGGAAGGGCTTTCATTGTTCTCCTAGGAAGAAGATTGTCCCCTTCTGTTATCTGTCTGGTCTATGGACTGCATTCCACATCTGAGAAGAGATGGCTTACACTAGGTAAAAGGGGCGGGGAGGGGAACTTTGCTTGTGAATATCTCATAAACCATAAAGGTTTGAGAGATAAGACTTATATCATTCTTCATGTTTTTTTAATGCCTACAAAATAAAATAAAGTTAAAACGAAGTATTACTATCCCTTTAAGTCTATGGAGGGAATGCCATGGCCGGTATTTTTTTGAAGAAAAGGTGGCAAACCTAAGTATAAAATGGTGCTACTTAGGAAGCTACTGTATAAATGAAGTAAAATAGGTGTATGGGAAACTACTTGTACCTCGATAAAAAAATGTAGAAGGATAAAGTGTAGTTATACGGTAAATTTAAAGCGGAACTTTCATGCATTTATTAAGCGCATGGTGACTAGCTTGGAAATCCATGTCTTACCTTTAAAAAAATTGCAGATTCTAAAGAAATCTTTGCCTTTTGGAGACCAGAACCTAGGCTACAGCACAGACATCTTGTCTGCACACCTGCGCTCTCAGTCCCAGTCTCCACTGAGTAGCACTGCAGTGTGCCACAAGGTAACCAGAAGGGACTAATGGCGCACGCGCGCAGACCGCACTAACTTGCCCGTCAATTTCCAAAAGGCAAATATTTCTTTAGAACCTGCAATTTTTTAAAGGTAAAACATAGCTTTCCAAGCTAGTCGCCATGCACTTAAGGACCCATGACGGTCCTGTCCCGTCATGGGTTTTTATACACTTAACGACCCATGACGGAACTGGACCGTCATGGAATTCCGCACTCCCCTCGTGGCTGCACGCTGTTTGAGGAGTCCGGAACTCGGCCGCAAAAAAAAAAAAAAATGCTCCGTGGTCCTTAATGGACCGCAAGGTGCATGCACGGCCCGTCGTTAAGGGGTTAATTAATGCATTGCGACTTAGTAATAGCTGAAAGTTCTGCTTTAACATCCATAAATTGCCCGAAATGTGCAAGTTTATTTCCCAAAGGCTCTTTCCTGGGCTCCCAGGGAAGCAAAACCACATAGCTACAACTAGTATAAGCTTACATAATAAATAACAAAAGAATGCCAGAAACGGTGCTATATGCAAAAGAGACAAAATGATTAGCAAAAAAATGTTACTAAACTGCAAATATTTTTTCAGAATTAGTGAACGTTTGCACTTTTTGGAGGATGCATTTCAAAAAGTCAGTTTCTAAAATGTCTACTTTTTTCTGAGAGGATTAGCAATTGCACCTAATTCAGCAAAGCAGTTAACACTCATTTTCATACAACTGGCTAACTTTGCTATTAATTTAGGCACATTCGCTAACTTTGCCATTAATTGAGGAGTATTTGCTACTAGTGTTGAGCGAGCATGCTCTGCCGATGCTCGGATCGGCTCGAGCATCGCTCTGCTCGGCACATGGCGGTACTCGTACGAGTACCGCATGTGCTCTCCCGCCATGTTCGGGTCTCCTCCCCGCACGTTTTGCGGCTGCTGCGCAGCCAATAAACGTGCAGGGAGGCTCTGACATCGGTGTAATGCCAGCAGCCATGTTGGCTGCTGGCATTACACTGATTGGCTGGCCAGAACCCGTGGTCGGGTGCTGTATAGCACCTGACCATCGAGTTCGGCTCAGTCTGAGCCAGGGAGAGCTGAGGATAGGAAGGGAAAGGCAGTGTAGGGAGGAAAAAAAAAAATTGTGACAAAAAAGAACCAAAAGTCCTTTTTAGGACTACTGTGTGTGGGGGCAGCAGGTTATTTTGTGTGGGGGGAAAAAAACAAAAAAAAAAAAAAAAAAATATTCTGTTTAGTGTGAAAAGTTGCAGATTAGAGCACATTCTGTTTAGTGTGCACAGTTGCAGATTAGAGCACATTCTGTTTAGTGTGCAAAGTTGCAGATTAGAGCACATTCTGTTTAGTGTGCAAAGTTGCAGATTAGAGCACATTCTGTTTAGTGTGCAAAGTTGCAGATTAGAGCACATTCTGTTAAGTCTTCAAACTAAAATATCAAAGTCACGTATTCCATTCAGTGTGCGTCGCCGCAGTTTAGCAGCACATTCTGAGTACTGTGCAGAGTTGCAGAATAGGAAGAAATACTGTTAAGTCTTCAAACTAAAATATCAAAGTCACATATTCCATTCAGTGTGCTTCGCCGCAGTTTAGCAGCACATTCTGTGTACTGTGCAGAGTTGCAGAATAGGAAGAAATACTGTTAAGTCTTCAAACTAAAATATCAAAGTCACATATTCCATTCAGTGTGCTTCGCCGCAGTTTAGCAGCCTATTCTGTGTACTGTGCAGAGTTGCAGAATAGGAAGAAATACTGTTAAGTCTTCAAACTAAAATATCAAAGTCACATATTCCATTCAGTGTGTTTCACCGCCGTTTAGCAGCCTATTCTGTGTACTGTGCAGAGTTGCAGAATAATAAGAAATACTGTTAAGTTTTCAAACTCAAATATTAAAGTCACATATTCCATTCAGTGTGTTTCACCGCAGTTTAGCAGCCTATTCTGTGTACTCTGTACAGTTGCAGAATAATAAGAAATACTGTTAAGTTTTCAAACTCAAATATTAAAGTCACATATTCCATTCAGTGTGTTTCACCGCCGTTTAGCAGCCTATTCTGTGTACTCTGTACAGTTGCAGAATAATAAGAAATACTGTTAAGTTTTCAAACTCAAATATTAAAGTCACATATTCCATTCAGTGTGTTTCACCGCCGTTTAGCAGCCTATTCTGTGTACTCTGCAGAGTTGCAGAATAATAAGAAATACTGTTAAGTTTTCAAACTCAAATATTAAAGTCACATATTCCATTCAGTGTGTTTCACCGCAGTTTAGCAGCCTATTCTGTGTACTCTGTACAGTTGCAGAATAATAAGAAATACTGTTAAGTTTTCAAACTCAAATATTAAAGTCACATATTCCATTCAGTGTGTTTCACCGCAGTTTAGCAGCCTATTCTGTGTACTCTGCAGAGTTGCAGAATAATAAGAAATACTGTTAAGTTTTCAAACTCAAATATTAAAGTCACATATTCCATTCAGTGTGTTTCACCGCAGTTTAGCAGCCTATTCTGTGTACTCTGTACAGTTGCAGAATAATAAGAAATACTGTTAAGTTTTCAAACTCAAATATTAAAGTCACATATTCCATTCAGTGTGTTTCACCGCAGTTTAGCAGCCTATTCTGTGTACTCTGCAGAGTTGCAGAATAATAAGAAATACTGTTAAGTTTTCAAACTCAAATATTAAAGTCACATATTCCATTCAGTGTGTTTCACCGCAGTTTAGCAGCCTATTCTGTGTACTCTGTACAGTTGCAGAATAATAAGAAATACTGTTAAGTTTTCAAACTCAAATATTAAAGTCACATATTCCATTCAGTGTGTTTCACCGCCGTTTAGCAGCCTATTCTGTGTACTCTGCAGAGTTGCAGAATAATAAGAAATACTGTTAAGTTTTCAAACTCAAATATTAAAGTCACATATTCCATTCAGTGTGTTTCACCGCAGTTTAGCAGCCTATTCTGTGTACTCTGTACAGTTGCAGAATAATAAGAAATACTGTTAAGTTTTCAAACTCAAATATTAAAGTCACATATTCCATTCAGTGTGTTTCACCGCAGTTTAGCAGCCTATTCTGTGTACTCTGCAGAGTTGCAGAATAATAAGAAATACTGTTAAGTTTTCAAACTCAAATATTAAAGTCACATATTCCATTCAGTGTGTTTCACCGCAGTTTAGCAGCCTATTCTGTGTACTCTGTACAGTTGCAGAATAATAAGAAATACTGTTAAGTTTTCAAACTCAAATATTAAAGTCACATATTCCATTCAGTGTGTTTCACCGCAGTTTAGCAGCCTATTCTGTGTACTCTGCAGAGTTGCAGAATAATAAGAAATATTGTTAAGTTTTCAAACTCAAATATTAAAGTCACATATTCCATTCAGTGTGTTTCACCGCAGTTTAGCAGCCTATTCTGTGTACTCTGTACAGTTGCAGAATAATAAGAAATACTGTTAAGTTTTCAAACTCAAATATTAAAGTCACATATTCCATTCAGTGTGTTTCACCGCAGTTTAGCAGCCTATTCTGTGTACTCTGTACAGTTGCAGAATAATAAGAAATACTGTTAAGTTTTCAAACTCAAATATTAAAGTCACATATTCCATTCAGTGTGTTTCAAAGCCGTTTAGCAGCCTATTCTGTGTACTGTGCAGAGTTGCAGAATAGGAAGAAATACTGTTAAGTTTTCAAACTCAAATATTAAAGTCACATATTCTGTGTAAGATGAAGAAGGCGGGTAAAAAGGGACGGGGAAGTGGACGTGATCCTGAAAGTTCAGGGCGCGGGTCAGGACGCGGAGAAACTGTGCCTGGTGCCAGAGCACAAGAAAGAAAGACATCCACCATACCTAGCTTCATGTGTAATTTTACAGGGCGTCGCAGGACATCACTCTCGAGGTCCGACCACTGCGAACAGGTGGTCGGTTGGATGACAGCTGATACTGCTTCCAGTCGGTTAAGCACCACCCTGTCTTCCACCAAGTCCACTCTCAGTAGCCAAGAGTCTGGTCAACATAATCCTCACTCTGATCATCCTTCCTCCCACCATACACGGTCTGGTCAAAGAAGTGATCCCACACTGGGATATAGTGAGGAGCTCGTCTCATCACCAATCCTTCATTTTACCCTCTCTCCAAGCACGCTTGCAGAGGAACATGACATCTTGTGCCCTGATTCACAACCTCTAGAGGCTACCCAATCACAAGAAGATGACAGATGTGAACGGCATTTAAGGTCAAAGGAAGTAGTGGATGATGATGATGATGATGAGACACAGTTGCCATTAAATCAACCACTATTTCCGTCTCAAGACCTTGTTGAGGAGAATGTTATACAGTTGTCAATGACTGAGTATGTGGTGGGATCAAGACTTGAGGAGGATGATCAGAGTGAGGAAGTGGAGGAGGACTTGGTGGACGATGAGGTGACTGACCCCACCTGGGAAGGTGTAGAGCCGAGCGATGACAGCAGTCCTGAGGGTGAGCCATCTGCAGCACCGCAACAGGCTGGAAGAGGCAGTGGTGTGGCTACAGAAAGAAGGCGGACCGCACCAAACCGGCCCGCAAATGTTCCACGGAGCACCCCCTTGCGTAAATCTACCTTGCCAAGGGGTAGGTGTTCCGCGGTATGGCGTTTTTTTAAGGAAAGTGCGGACGACAAAAGAATTGTAGTTTGCAACCTGTGCCACACCAGAATGAGCCGAGGCATGAACACTAGAAACCTCACCACCACCAGCATGATCCGACACATGGCATCCAAGCACCGTAATAAGTGGGAGGAACGCCTGGATCGCCCATCTGTGTCTGCAGGCCACACCACTGCCTCCTCTTCCCCTGTTTTCGGTGCCGGCCAATCGCCTGTCGAAGGCGCAGGCCCGCATACCTCCCGCCCTGCACCTGTAGCATCTGAAGCACCATCAGCGACCACATCCACTTCCCTGTCCCAGCACAGCGTCCAAATGTCGTTACCCCAGGCATTTGAGCGCAAGAGAAAGTACCCAGCCACCCACCCACAGGCCATAGCACTAACCTCACACCTTTCAAAATTACTGGCCATCGAAATGCTGCCATTTAGGCTTGTGGACACTGAGTCCTTCCGCAGCCTGATGGCAGCAGCTGTCCCTCGGTACGCGGTCCCCAGCCGCCACTACTTTTCCCGGTGTGCCATCCCCGCATTACACCACCATGTGTCCCGTAACATCACCCGTGCCCTGACCAACGCAGTTACTGGGAAGGTCCACTTAACGACTGACACATGGACAAGTGCTTGTGGCCAGGGACGCTACATTTCCCTGACGGCACACTGGGTGAATGTCGTGGAGGCTGGGAGCGACTCGGACCCTGGGATGGCACGGGTGCTACCCACGCCGAGGATTGCGGGCCCTACCTCCATCAGGGTTTCCACCAGCACCTACGTTATTGGCTCCTCCTCCTCCGTTTCCACCTCCGAATTCTCTACACACACCGCCACTCCCCCATCAGCCAGTAGCTGGAAGCAGTGTAGCACTGCAGTGGGGAAGCGTCAACAGGCCGTGCTGAAGCTGATCTGCCTTGGGGACAAACAGCATACGGCCTCAGAGCTGTTGCAGGGGATTAGTCACCAGACCGAGCAGTGGCTCTCGCCACTCAACCTGCAACCAGGCATGGTTGTGTGTGATAATGGGCGTAACTTGGTGGCGGCTTTGGAGCTCGGCAAGCTCACACACGTACCATGCCTAGCGCATGTATTTAATTTAGTGGTGCAGCGATTTCTAAAAACCTACCCCAATGTGCATGATCTCTTGACCAAGGTGCGCCGCGTGTGTGCACATTTCCGTAAGTCATCAACAGCTTCAGCCGGCCTGTTGAAGCTGCAGCAGCGCTTACAATTGCCAGCTCACCGGCTGCTGTGTGACGTGAGCACGCGCTGGAACTCCACCTTCCACATGTTGGCCCGGCTTTGTGAGCAGCAGAGGGCAGTAGTGGAGTACCAGCTGTTACACGGTCGTCGCCTCTCCGTTCAACTTCCTGTAATCAGAAGTGAGGAGTGGGAATGGATGTCAGACCTGTGCGAGGTTTTACGCAATTTTGAGGAATCGACACAGATGGTGAGCGGCGATAACGCTATTATCAGTGTAACCATCCCACTTCTGTGTCTACTGAAACGCTCGCTGCTCACAATTAAAACCGACGCTTTGCATGTGGAAGAGGTGGAAATGGGGGAGGAAGAGCTTACACAAGGTGATAGCCAGAGCACCCTCACTTCGTCTTCTCAGCGACAATTGGAGGAGGCGGAGGAGGAGGAGGAGGAGGAGGAGGAAGACACGGTTGCCTCCGCTACAGAGGGTAGCCATGGAACTTTAGTTCCATCTCTTCAGCGTGGGTGGGCAGAAGAGGAGGAAGAGGATGAGGATATTGAGAGTCATCCTCCTGGTGAGGACAGCGAAATCTTGACTGTTGGTACTCTGGCACACATGGCTGACTTTATGTTAGGCTGCCTTTCCCGTGACCCACGCGTTGTACGCATTTTAGACAACACGGATTACTGGGTGTTCACCCTTCTGGACCCCCGCTACAAAGAGAATTTCTCATCTCTCATTCCTCCGGTGGAGAGGACAAGCAAAATGTTGCAATACCAGAAGGTTCTTGTCGAAAAATTGCTCCAAAATTTTCCATCTGACAACGCTGGCGGCAGAGTACGTGCTACCTTGGCCAACCGAGAAGGGGAGAAAAGGGGAGCACACAGCAGTTCCGACAAAGGCAGGGCAACACTCTCCAAGGCGTGGGACACCTTCATGACACCCCGCCAGCACCCTCACCCTGATGCGCAGCCTAGTGTCACAAGGAGGGAAAAGTTTTGGAAGATGGTGAAGGAGTACGTAGCAGACCGTGTCAGCGTCCTCAATGATCCCTCTGTGCCTTACAACTACTGGGTGTCCAAGCTGGACACGTGGTATGAACTGGCACTCTACGCCTTGGAGGTGCTGGCCTGCCCTGCCGCCAGCGTTCTGTCTGAGCGGGTATTTAGTGCTGCTGGTGGCATCATAACAGATAAGCGTATCCGCCTTTCCACCGACAATGCTGATAGGTTGACACTTATAAAAATGAACAAGGCCTGGATTTCCCCTGACTTCTCCACTCCACTGGAGGAAAGCCCCGGGGGAACATAAACTCACTTTATATATGTTATTTACAATGATGGGAATACTCTGTATTCCCATTCACCCCTTCCACCCAAAAAACGGGTATATGGTTGACTCTTAATCTTCTCATCCTCCTCCTCCTCTTCCATATGCCCTGGGATATAATTTTTATATAGGGCCAGCTCACCAGCGGGCCCTGTTTGCCAATTTTTATATAGGTCAGCTCACCAGCGGGCCTTCTCATATAATGTTTTATTGGGTCAGCTCTCTAGCGGGCCCTCTCATATAATGTTTTATAGCGTCAGCTCACTAGCGGGCCTTCGCATATAATGTTTAGGATGGTCAGCTCTGCAGCAGACCCTCACCCATAATGTTTTAGATGGTCAGCTCAGCGCACGTTTCCCTCTTAATCATGGCCTCAGTTCTGAAAATCAAGGAAATTTTTGGGAGAATTTGCCTCTGCGCACGTTTCCCTCTTAATCATGGCCTCACTTCCGAAAATCAAGGAAATTTTTGGGATAATTTGCAGATGATATACAAGTAAATATACAGCAAATATTGTTTGGTAACAATTTTTCGCCTAAAGTCGTTTTTATTTTCCTTTTTGTGTGTTTTATGGTCAGTCTGTAAAAATGGCGTACTACGGGCGAAAGATCGTTCCCAGCAGCGATGTTGGAGTCCAAGATGCATCCAGACATCCTCCCTATGCTGTCCCTGAACCATTTCTGTGGTGTTTCCATAATTTTCTGCCCTTTTCCTATGGACCAGACACCCTCCCCTCATCAGAGCAGGGGGTGCCTGGTGTAATGCTCGAGTCCTCCCATTGACTTCAATGGGGCTCGGGTGTTCGGCCGAGCACTCGAGCCTCAGGGGGTGCTCGGTCAGAGCACCCGAACACCCGAGCATTGGGGTGCTCGCTCATCACTATTTGCTACCTTTGCGCTTAGTTTAGGATCATGTGCAGCGCTCAGTAGCAAGGTGTTATGTTTCTTGTATCAAAACATGAGCAATCACAAACAGAGCATACATTTATGGCTTTCAAAACATAGTGAATCCTCCACTTTCTTGTATTCCACCCTTGATCCCCATAATGACAATGGCTCATATAACTGACAAACAACATCCTCCTTATATAATAATTCACTAGGATGTTTGTCACAATGCAGTCATGAGCAGTAGAGACTGCCCTCATTCGGGCAGTCTCTACTGTGCATAATTGCATCGTGTGAGTGAGGCAACGCAAGACTGCATCGCGTGGAGCAGTGAGGTAGCGGCCTCTTAATCCTTTGAGTGCCAGAGGGGTACGCAACGCTTTGCAAAGCAATGCCTTAGTTACCCCTCTGGCACCCAAATGGTTAACATTACCAGGACCTTGGCCCATGTACATGGATTGTTACACTAGTCATAGTATAAAAGAAATAGTGTAGAGTGTGAATCATAGAAAAGGGAGCCAGAATAAAGTCACCATACTAATTTATCAAACTGAATTATGACCCTGAAAATATAATCTGTAAATCTATTCTGTATGCTATCACATTAATCAATTACTTATTTTGTTTGAAAAGAAAAACTAAAAACAAGGTTATCTTAAAAACATCAAAGCAACAATCTGCTTTATATCTGTCAGGGTATCAGTATGGAATCAAAAAGAGAGATGGCATTGTCTTGCATTATAATGGAAGGTGTACACTGAACTGACAATTCACAAAGCAAAAAATAAGATTTGTGACTTTTTCTCAGAAGATAATACTTTCTTTTCTTCTCTTCCCATCTATTCTGATATTTTTTGGCTCACTGTGTTCCTATACTATTTTTTGTGCTTGCATGTCATTGTCTAATTTTTACACTTTTTTTAGGTTCCTATGCAGCTATCCCTCTGTAACCGCTATTTCCCCGTGCCTGGCCGCCTTGCATTTGTGGCGGGTTTTTATTTGCGGATTGCGGAGGCTGCTCGGTTGTGCATGTGCAGGACGCTGCGGTCTTCCTTTCTGGCATCTGCGCATGTGCCCTGTTTGGCTTGCCATTCACTGAGCCTGTGCGAATCTCACACAGCTCCCAGGTGAGCCCCCTCCTCTTCCATTACCATTGGCTGCTGCCTTTTATTTCAACAGGCTACCCCAGGCTTAGGGTGCCTGTTCCATAAGCTATCCAAGCGTCTCCTGACTCATAGTACTTCTGTTTGGATCCCCTGGTTCTGACCTTTGGCTTACTGCTGACCACTCTGAATCTCCAGTCCCTGGTTCTGACCTTTGGCTTGCTGCTGACCACTCTGAATCTCCAGTCCCTGGTTCTGACCTTTGGCTTGCTGCTGACTACTCTGAATCTCCAGTCCCTGGTTCTGACCTTTGGCTTGCTCCACACTACTCTGAATCTCCAGTCCCTGGTTCTGACCTTTGGCTTGCTGCTGACCACTCTGAATCTCCAGTCCCTGGTTCTGACCTTTGGCTTGCTGCTGACCACTCTGAATCTCCAGTCCCTGGTTCTGACCTTTGGCTTGCCCCAGACAACTCTCTGGCTCAGATCCTTGGCTCTGTTCCTGACCTCAGCTTTGGCCTCTGCTCCTGACTTGCCTCCTGCCTACTTCCAGCCTGTCCAGCCGGCCTGGTTCTGCACAGTCCCCAGCATACTCCTATCCTGGTTGCACCCCGGCTCAACTGGAGTTGAACAATCTGGTTTCACAACCAGCACCTTTAATTCAGCTTCGGCTGCAGCACAGGAGTACCTGGCACACCGTCACCGTTCTCTAGCTTCCCTCCCTAGCATCGCTCTCTAGCTTCTGTACCAGTGCCAGCACCACATGGGTCCCTACGCCCTGAGTGGTGACACCCTCTTAATGAAAAATAAAAATCTATGCACACTATAACCCTAATTGCAAGTTTAATGAAAGGAGACCTATGTGGCAACAGAATGATGCTCACAGGAGTAATAACTAAACCAAGGGGAGAGAAGAAAAAGAATCTCTGTAGCACTAAGCACTCTGTTGTATAGTTGCCTCTCTGGTTTCCAAATTCTTAATGGAAAAAATGGGAAATAAAACTTAACATTTATTGTAAATAGATAAAATACAATCTAATCACAAAATAGATAGCATATATGTGATTTCTTACAAAATAGTAATAGGATTGTGCTGTCTCTCAGAACTTCAGCTTATTGTAGCATACTCCCTAGATGTATGTATTTATTTATAATCCTTTATTTATATAGCGCACACAGATTCCGCAGCGCTTTACACTCATATTGATCCCTGTCCCCATCGGGGCTCACAATCTAAATTCACCTATCAGTATGTTTTTTGGAGTGTGGGAGGAAACCCATGCAAACACAGTGAGAACATACAAACTCATTACAGATGTTGTCCTTGGTGGGATTTAAACCCAGGACCCCAGCGCTGCAAGGCAACAGTGCTAACCACTGAGCCACTATGCTGCCCATACATGTACCCATACACTAATTGGAACAATGGTACAAATTAACCATGCCAGTATAAGCACATAGACTTAAAGGGATAGTAATGTTTCATAATAAAAGCAGCTCTAATTAATCATCATATTATTTGGGCCATGGAGAGTGTTATTTCAATTCTGTGAGAGTTGTAGTTCAAGAGTAATTCAGTGACAAAGTATCCCCCTCCTGCCCCTTTTACTGATGTAACACTGTTCAGCCAGAGCAGAAGGGAGGTGCCCAGGTAGACTGCAGAGAGGGACAATCTTCAATTAAGATAAGGGAAAAAGCTGAAAAATGTGTCAAGGGGGGAAGGGCTTTCATTGTTCTCATAGGAAGAAGATTGTCCCCTTCTGTTATCTGTCTGGTCTTACAACCAGAATCCACATCTGAGAAGAGATGGCTTACACTAGGTAAAAGGGGCGGGAGGGGATACTTTATCCTTCAATAACTCTTGAGCTACAACTGTGACAGTATTGGAATAACACTCTCTATGGCTCAAATACTATGAAGATTAATTGGAGCTGCTGTTTTTGTGAAATATTACTATACCTTTAAGCTTTCTTGCTAATGTCATACCAGCCAGGCACTAATATTGCCAATGTTGTCAGCCCTTATTGGGTTACTTAAACCTCTGTTAAGTATATATGTATATCCATAATCCAAATGTCGGATGGTATTGAAATCAGAGGTTAGGAACATTACAAGCATATGCTTGTCCTTAACCCCATCAATCCTGGATTAATGACCATTATTTGTAAAGAGAGGTAGCCTAAATTAGAGAGTATACTTTCAATGTACCCATATGAGTCTGTTTCTATTAAAATCTCAACAGTCCCAGTACTGAGCTGTAGCAGTTATTTCAATTCAAATTAATCTCAGATAGTGACAAGAACTCAGGCAATACACTAGCGGTCAAAAGCTATTATAATCTATTTAGCGGGGGGGGGGGGTTAGCGTTTATAGATGTGTAAAAGATTTTTTGTGCCAAAGTTAAAAAAAAAGTGCATTTGTTACATTTGTTTCATCATATTTTATAAATTGTTTTACAGGAAATTTGATGAAAATCTTATGACAAGAAAAACAGTATATAATATACGTGGGTACATTAAATGAGTAAGAAGAAAATTACAGCTAAACACAAATACAGTAGAAGTGTAAAACAGCCATTGTCCTTCTACTGTGTTTGTGTTTATCTGCAATTTTCCTCTTACTCATTTAAAGTACCTAATGGTAAGCTGGTGTATGACTGTAGCTTTCATTGCTTCCCATAAAAAGGTATTTGTCTTCAACTGGTAGGAGGAGCTGAATGCAAAAAAGGAAATTTCAGTGCAAAAGTCTATGAATTTTTTTTATCAGGTTCCAGAATTCAGATGTTAACCCCTTAAGGACTACGTGACGTACTATGACTGTCACGGTCCTTAAATGCTTAAGGACCGATGACGGTCATAGTGTGTCACGTACTTTTTACTTACAGAGCTCCACAGGGAGCGCTGTAAGTAAAAACAGGGTCTAAAATTGACCGCTCCAAGACTGGAGCGATCTCTTTTAGGCCCCAAAGAGGCATGCCAATACACGCAACAGGTCACGTGTACCGGCACGTTGGCAAAGATCAAAGTAGTCCTTATGGGACAGAAACGTCCCAGGACAGCTGGTCGTTAAGGGGTTAAGATAGTCTACCACAATGTGATAGTTGCTGTGAGAGCCAATAGGCTCTCACAAATAAAAAGGATACAGATACATGGGATGGGAATATTATTCTGCGTCTTTATGAATGCTTGCTATGCCCTCAGTACAGTTTGGGGCAGCTGCTCTTAAATAGATGTTTTGGAACTGAAAACAGAGGCGTGCAACAAAACTGCTAAACAGATTGGTAGATTTTAAACCTTTGAGTGCCAGAAATGTATCTCTCTGATACTCAAAGGGTTAATTATAAGGCTAGACTACTATTTACAAATATATTCAAGGCCAATACAATGCACTTTTTTCTCAAAAAGCCGAGCAAAACGCAAGGGGCATCCTTTAAGATAGACATGAGCAACATGAGGCCCTCCAGTATCTGTGACACTACACTTCCCATCAGTCCCTGCCATTCCCTGACTTATAAGGAATGATGCTGTTATAACCTTTGTTTTTGTTGATCCAGAGGAAGACAAATCCCTCCTCCTCCAAAAAAACCCCCAAGAAACCAAACAATTGAAGCAGGACTCTAGAAGGCAGTCAGACATTTCCCTTCAGTTAATATCCTATATGCTTTGAAACCGGGTGTCATAATGATCTATATTGTTTGGAGTTAAAAAGATATCTAATACTTTTTTTAAAATTACAATATTATCAGATAGAACATCCTCCCAAGGCGAGGAATTCCACATACTTACTGCACTTAGTAAAGTAAGTGGAAAGTACCTTTCTTCTAGCAGGGATGGAAGGGTAAGGTCCTCCAATTACTCCCAGGCTAGAAGGTGCATCATTTCCTGCCAACTCTTGATTTAAAAGGAATGATGGGAGTTGTAGCCTGGAAGCAACTGGAAAGACTAACACTTTCATCCCTGCTTTAAAGGAGTAGTAAACTTTTTTATGAAAAAATATAGATTGTAGGGATTTTCTTATTGAGCATAATAAGGGTACTCTGACTGCAGAAAGATTTATATTTCCAGAGTTATTACGGTTTAAACCAATGTTTTTTACATTAGCAGTGCCCTTTAGTGGTCAAATTCTAATTAGTTTTTATCTTAGATTCCAATGGAGAAGAAAGTCAGGAAAGTCAGTGATATACAGTTCTCCATAGAATGTGACAGAAACTGCCTGTCACTTCCTGTCTGTTAGATCTATCAGGAAGTAAACACAGTAAATTCACTTCCTGATTATTTAAACTGTTATAAAATTTGAATAAAACATCTGACAGAGATGGGAGTGACCTTGTTTTATTCAGCAGAAAAAGCTCTATAAAATATGTGTTTTCATAAAAAAAGTTTACTGCTCCTTTAAGACTAGAGGAAAGGTACTTTTGACTTACACATAGACAGGGATGTTTTTACTTAGAGCAGTAAGGATATGGAATTCCCTGCCTTGGGAGGCTCTTCTGCCTGATAATATAGCAACTTAAAAAAGTATTGAATATCTTTTTAATTCCGAACAATATAGATCATTATGTCAGCTGGTTTCAAAGCAGATAGGATATTGATCTATTGGAAATGTCTGACTCCTTTCCAGAGTCCGGAAGAAATTTGTTTTACCCAGTTGGAGTATAACTGGGAATGGCTTCAGTGGTGTTTTTTTTTTTTTTTTTTTGCCTTCCTCTGGATCAACAAACACAATGGTGATAGCTTTTTTTTTCAACCTCATCAACTATGTTACACTGTTACTACATGTTTCCTTTTCAGAAATTAGTGACACTTTCTAATTTATCTGAAAGTTACCCCCGCCCCTTATCTCTTCCAAGGAGCAGGTCTCGATGTTGCTGGTAAATTATGTATTCCAAAAGTTAGAAACTATTAACCCCTTAACGACCCTTGACAGTCATAGTATGTCAAGGGTCGATCTGACTGAACGACCCATGACGTACTATGACTGTCATGGAATCCTGGGCTCCCCCCGCGGCTGCACGCCGTTCAGGGAGTCCGGAAGCAGAATAAGGAAAAAAAAAAATGTTCCGTGTCCCTTAACTGACCTCGCTGCGCTAATCGGCCGGTCATTAAGGGGTTAAAGATAAAAACCATTATATGTGCAGAAAAAATAGGAGCAATTCTGGAGGAGCCAGCTGTACCACAGTGGACAAATATTAACTTTAGAAGTTAAGAGGAGTACTTAACGAACTGCGAAGCCCCCTGGCACTCAAAGGGTTAAATGGGACATTAAACCCCACTGAATGCTAGATAGATCTCCAACTCATTGCAAAGCAGTGTGCTAATGGCCTCACCAGCAGTCACAGAGTTAAAAGCACCAATTGTTCCCCGTGGTTTGCAGTTGTTTTATCTTTACCTTTGCACACCAGCCATGTTAACCCCTTAACGACCGCCCAATCTGTTGCTCGGGCGGCCGTTAAGGACCAATTAGTTTTTTTTTTTGTTTTTTCAATTTGAATTCTAGGATAGAAAATCAAGGGGCTAAAGAGCTGAAGTAGCATAGTAACATAGTTGACGAGGCTGAAAAAAGACATGCGTCCATCAAGTCCAGCCCATGCCAAAAACACCCCTGTTGATCCAGAGAAAGGCAAAAAAAAATACCTTGAAGCCATTTCCAATTCAGCCCCAAATGGGTAAAAAAATTCCTTCCAGACTCCAAATGGCAGTCAGTTCCCTGGATCAACATCCTATCTGCAATGAAGCCATCTGTCATCATTTTCAATATTATTCTGTGTTAGATAGGCATCCATTGTTTTTTTTTACACCAGTTACATTAAGGCAAATAATTCCATAGCTTTTCTGCCCTTAGGGTAAAAAAACTCTGCTTTGTTTTAGTCAAAAACACCTTTCCGCTAGTCTTAATGGATGACAACTCGTTCTTAGCTCAGCTCTTTGCGTAAATAACTCATTGGATAGTTCTTTGTATTGAACTTGAATATATTTGTAAATGGTAATCATATCACCCCTTAGACATCACTTCTCTAATGTAAAAATAATTTTTTGCGTACTTCGACTCCTTCCCACCTTTTCCTCCCATTTCCAGCCCTCTTCTCCTCCTTCCCCACTGAGTTCCTCCCACTTCCTGCCCACTTTTGTGAGATATCTGTTAAGCCCTGCCTCACTCACAACTAAGCCCCACCCCTTTTGGGATACAAATCGCGTCATTTATATCCCCCAGCGGCACCCAGCTTGAACACCAGGCACACGTTTTAGACAATTCCAATGAAGGGATTCCGTGTCAGTAACGAGATCCCGGCACTTCTCAAACGCCTCCATGTCGACCGACACGGATCTCCTGCTGACAGCTTTACAGCTGTCAGTAGGAGAAATCAAACTTTAAACGCCTGTATCTCTTAAACCATAGCGGTTTGAGAGATATGGTTTTTTTTGCATTTAGATCAGCTTTTTAAGCTCTTCTAAATGCAAAAAAAGTTTTTTTAGACATTACTAACACTTTAAATCAATGAGAATCTTTATTTGTTGCCTACAGTGCAGATGGTTTGTTCTGTAACTCCATTTTTTTATGCACAGGGTCCTTGGTGCTTGGAATTTACTCATTCAAAGCATATTATCCAATGACATTTTTAATCAGAAAAGAGTTGCAATATTTTCATGACCTTTCAATTTTTAGGGGGCGCTGTTGTTGTTTTTTTGTTTGTTTGTTTGTTTCCTTAATTTATTCATTGCCAAACATTCTCCATAGACAGCAAATTACAACTCAAAAAGCACTTGAATTCAACATTGGTTTTAAAATGTCTAAAGTGGTACTTTAACTCTAAACAGTCAGGCTATTTAGTAGGGATGGGTGAAAATGTTTGCCCAAAAATGTAGCTGTTTGTCTTCTGTGGTAATTACCCATGAAATATACTGTTTTTCCCTTTTTTTCTCATGCCACCCCCAGCCTTTTTTCACTGCACTAGAAGCACACATGCAGGCCCCATCACTGTCCCACTGTAGCCATAGAATCACACGTACTAACCTCCAGGCTTTGTCCCTCTGCACTGGTAAACAGAGAACTACACATTCTAACCTCCCAGAGCCCCAGTCTTGTGTCACTTCACCAGTAGCCATAGAACAACATGTACTGACCTCCCAGTCTTGTTTCACTGTACCTGTAGCCATAGAACCACATATACTGACCAACCAGTCTTGTCTCACAGCACCAGTAGCCATAGAACCTAACATACTGACCCTACAGCCTTGTCTCACTGCATTGGTAGCCATAGAACCACACATACTGACCCTCCAGCCTTGTCTCACTGCATTGGTAGCCATAGAACAACAAATACTGACCCTCCAGCCTTGTGCCACCATAGCCACAGAACCACACATTCCTACCTACCAGCCTTGCAGCACCACACTAGTAGCCACAGAACCACACATACCGACCCCCAGCTTGTCCTGTACTAGCCCCAGGCATGTCCTGTGGAGTCACTTCTAGCATTTAACGGTTTGAAGAAGATGTTGCGACTAACTGTACATTATATAGCATAATTTTTTTTTTATGGAATTGATTTTTCTGATGTCTAAGGTAAAGTCAATTTTTTTTTTATTTGCTGATTTTTTATTTTTTTTTTGCTGTTTGCATTTCCAGTTCAGCATAACGAGATATATTTTTAAACCTTTCTTGCACATAAAATGCTTATATAATTGCTTTTAAATGTACAGTCAGTTGTTTCACACAGATTAGATAAAATAAACAACATCACAGTAGGCATATTTAAATCAAGGCAAACATAATTGTTAAGGGACAATGTCATTATAAATTGTATCAAAGAGAAAACAGTTTTTCTTTGTTACATTTGTGGGAATCACTTTAACCCCTTGGCGTCCGCGGTCCTGGGAAGTAACCTTCCCTTAAGGACCGTATTGAAGATTCCGACGTGCCGGCACACGTGACTTGTGACGTGTACCGGCACGCTGCACTGGGGACTGAGAGACACCGCTCCGGTCTTGGAGCGGTCAATCTCACTCCCCGTTTTTACTTACAGCACTCCCAGAGGAGCACTGTAAGTAAAATGTACGTGATGTGCTATGATGTCACAGGTCCTTAATGCAATGACGGTCATAGCACGGCACGCGGTCGTTAAGGGTTAAAGAGACTTTGATCCATATCTGAAAGAGAAACAATAACCAGAAGTAATCTAACTTTATTAAATGTAATGTTATTATTGTTTATATTATTATTAGTAGTAGTAATAATAAAAAAAATAATAATAACATTTGCATTAATGGTGCAACGTACAGTTTATATGTCAATGCATTAAGGTGTGTAGTTTATGACTAAAGATAGCTGCTACTGTGAGTTTTAGGCTATTGTTGAGACAGAACCCATTCTTCAGGCCCATTTTCTAGCCAACAGGGAGAAAATAACTTTACTTGTGCCTAAATCCATCAGAGAAGAAACCACTAAGGCTGAGGGCTCACCAGGATTTTCATTACTCACAAAGCCTATGCTGAGCCTCTTATATATAACTCTAGTAATGCTATGGTTTGTAACTCATGCTGAACAAATAGTAAGTGTTATACATTTCTTGTGAATCCCTCTGTTGGTGTTATATATAGACACATAGCTTAAATGTGTGAGAAAGTTCTAAAATATTTGAATATAAATGGTAAAAGAGGCCACCTTTGATCAGACATGTTAGAACATGTGATAAAACCATAAAGAGTGATACTTGGTTTTAGACTGGAACCCAGCCAGTTCAATTAACAGAAACTTATCTCTCAGCTATTTGCCTGAATCATGCCTTATATTCATACCTGGGAGCTACAAAGGGTAGCCCTGCCAGCGCTGATCAGGGAGGGAAATGACGCGATTCGTGTTATAAAAGGGACGGGGCTTCGTTGCAAATGGGGGCAGGACAAAAAAGGGCAGAATATATGTTGAAGGAGGGTAAGAGGGCGGGGAGTGGGAGGAACCAGGGTGGGATGGAGAACAAGTGGGCAGAGTTTCTACTGAAACTCTGCCCACCTGGAGATTGAGAGACTGCCCGGAGACCCGATAATTCACTGTGAAATCCTGTGTCTCCGGTGCAAAACTGGGGAGTTCCCAGGTATGCTTATATTGCCCTTATCACTTGTATTTTAAAGAGGGGTCAAATGGTTATGGACAGCTGCCTCCAGATGAACAGGACAGGATCTATTATAATATATTATCTATATACCTATGCACCTAAGAAATATTTTTTTACAAATGCTAGCTAGGAATATATGAACCCGCTTCATTTCTAAGCAATAAAGTTCCTTTTACGTTTGTCGGTCAACATTAGTGTGGCTAAAAGTTAAGATAGCATGAGAGACACTTACATGATCATTAACACCTAAGGATGAAATTGGTTGAAATTATTTAAAGCGGAATTTTCAGATATTACTAAGTTGCCATGTATTCATTAAGCGCACAGCGACTAGTTTGGAAATCAAAGTCTTACCTTTAAAAAATAGCATATTCTAAAGAAATCCTTGCCGTCTAGAGACCGATGGACAGGTTAGTGCAGTCCACTCGCCTGTGCCGTCAGTCTCTTTCGGTGACCAAATGGTCACTGTAGTGATACTCAATATGTCTGCACTGTAGCCTGGTTCCGGTCTCCAAAAGGCAAGGATTACTTTAGAATGTGCTATTTTTTTAAAAGTAAGACATCGATTTCCAAGCTAGCACTATCGGAAAGTTCTGCTTTAAAACATCATATTCATATGCATATAGCTAGCTTCTGTAAAAAATAGTATTTATTTATGATAAGTCCCTAAAATACAATCCTGAACTTGATTTTAATATACTTGTACATTACCATATTTAGAGAGCATTTGTTTAGTGGTGTTTGTGATTTTTGTAATGAAATACAAAAGGTAAGGAATTACTTTGAGATTAGGAGCCACCACAGTTGTATTCAGAAAAGTTCTCATTTACAGCCCATTTACAGACTGTCCTTGACTATCACTTCTGACACACCAGTCAAGATTGCTGTGGTAAGGTTAGTCAATTAGTTAGTGATTCTTAAAGGGATAGTAATACTTAAAATGTAAAAAAAAATATGTTGTAGGGTTTATCCCCCTGAGTAAAACAAGAGTACTCCCACCGCTGAAAGGTGTTTCATTCAAAAGTTATTAATTTTCAAAGTTGAATTTTTTAGGTGCAATATCACAGTGGCCTGAAATTGTACTGTGGCGCTGTTGCTACACGATCCTATGGATAGCTCTGGTCAGTTGACCATAAATCCCCATAGGATGGTGTAGCAACAGCGCCACTATACAATTTCAGGCCACTGTGATATTGCACCTAAAAAATTCAACTTCGAAAATTAATAACTTTTGAATGAAACACATTTCAGCAGTGGGAGTGCCCTTGTTTTACTCAGAGGGATAAACTCTACAACATATTTTTTTTTACATTTTAAGTATTACTATCCCTTTAAAAGGTGAGCAACTGTGAGCAACTCAGCACTGAAGAAGTTAAAATAGTAATTATAACCTGCCAGGGTTGCATGTTCCATGTGAAATTCGAATGCATCTCTGAATAAACAGGCTTCTTTAACTCTCCCAATGCTGGGTCACTCACCGTTAATAAACTTAGAGGGAACACTGTTAAGGCAAAAATTGGTGCCCCATAGACCATATGTAAGATTAGATTTTAGGCCTCATAAAACAAAAATTGTTTTGATAGATGCCAACGTGGAGCACAGTAATCTCAAGTACATTTTTATGTAATAGTGTTCCTCTTTTCTTGCGTACCAAACTACATCTGGAGGCGAGATACTTTAAATACTGTTTGATATGGGAAGAGAACAGTTTAAATGCTGGTTTTGGCTTTGCCTGAAGCTATGTGATTTATTTACATTTAATTGGTATTGGCACATGTATATTTATAAGCAGCCCCAGTCGGCCCCCAGTGCTGGCGGCCTACCGGGAATTTTCCCGGTATCCCGGTAGGCCAGTCCGGCCCTGGTCCTCGCAGGGCAATACCATAGATCCAGTTTGCATAGCTATATGCATTGGATCTATGGTACTGCACTGTGAGGACCTTGCAAGGCAAGGCAGAAGAGGTCCTGACAGGGCAATGCTGGAAGCGGGGGCAGATGCAAGCATGCCTCCTGCTGGGACCCTATCACGTTGCCGAAATTGCACTACAGAGGGACAGAGGAGGATATGGGTAAGTGGTGAGGGAGGGAAGCAGTGGCAATGGAATTTTCATTTTTTTATTTACTACTATTTTCTCTCGTGTATAATACACCCCCCCACACACACATTTCACTAGGTGAAGAGGGGCAAAATTGTGAGTATTATACGCAATAATTTAGGGTAATTGGTGCTGCATAGATAGATAGTTTTTAGAAATGTAAAATCTTATATATAGTATGATATAATTGTGTAAATATAAAATATTGTTAACCCTTTGAGTGCCAGAGAGGTACGCGCATGCATTGTGTACCCCTCTGGCACTCAAAGGGTTACATTCTTAACCTACTCCTCCTCTTGCTTGTTTCTTTTGGTTTGTATTGAATTGACCGTTAGGAATCTGGAGATAAATTCTACATTCTGACAAGTGATTACTGCCCCTTTTTATAGAAATTGCACATCCAAGCATGTAGTATTTTCAGAAGAAAAGTGGAGAAATCCTGGGGCGCGCCATCTTCACCAAAGGGAAGATATAAAAATTTCCCAAATTCCCATTGATTTAAAATAGTTTCTAACCATTTGAATTCTAGACAGGTCTCCAGTGCATTGCGAAGTAATGCTTTGCGGACCTCTTTAGCATTAAAGGGGTATAAAACCCCATTTAAATCAATGGAAATGTTTTGTTTCTTGCTGATGGTGCATTTGGTTTGCTCCAGAAATGTTCCATTCTTTTTTCTTTTTGCAAATAGGACTTTATGTGCAGGACCTTTGACAGATAGTAAAACATTTTGTGGATTCATTGCATTTCAAGACATTTTAGTGTTATGACACAAACAGATAAACAGATATATTGCATACACAGTTGAATTCTAATCAGCATTTAACTCTGGCATGATCTAAATGGTGAATTATGTTTTCCAAAAATACAGCTGGATTGTTTCTGATTTAACTCCTTAAGGACCGTGCCATTGTTTGTAAATGGCATCATTTTTTGGCATATTCTCCCAGGGCAATGTTTAAAAATGGACTGGGAGTGTTGCCAACAGTGACAGCGCTCTCAGTCCATGATCTGGAGATCAAACTAGCTGCCTTTGACAGCCGTGTCTGCTGGCAGTGAGTGAAGGGAACGGATTTGATTGGAACCCTCCACTTCTGCTTCTAAGTTAACTCATTCAGCGTGGGAGATCACAGTGAGGAAAGCAGAGGATTTACTGAGTTCTCTCATGTGCATATATGTGATCAAGAGTAAGGGATTCCAGGCTGTCTGTTTCCATGATGCATTTTGAACTTTCTTGCTTAAATGTTAGTTATTCATTGTCTTTAGTTGGCTTTCATAATCAAATACAGCAAACAGTCCATTAAAGGCAATAGATACAGTCCAATCCCATCCAATCACTCCCTGTGAGCTGGGCCCCATGGAAATATACACTAAAAGCACAAGACAACAGAGCAGTGCAGAGGATCTCTCTAAGTGTAGTATATAGCTTTTGACATTTTCCTTCACCAACACCAAAGATAAAAGACTGTAGGAAATATACGTACATTCTTCCGAGGCTATATCCAGCCTCTTTGTATATATATGTATGCCTGCACTGGCCCTCACCCCAGTTTGGTGTTCTTTCACTCCAAATGGATAGGTCTCTGCTCCTAGTAACTCCACCGAAGGAAACCTATGGAGAAAAGCCAGCCAAATACAAGGTTACAACATCCCCAACTCTATCACTGGCCAAATCCTTGAAGAGTAAAGAGCTTATTGTGAGCCAGTGACTCTTAATTGACGTGAGTACTAAGAAGAAATTTTAGCAGTAAAAAAATTTATTGAAAGTTTATAATAAAAAATATATGACAATCTAGTCAAAATTTAGCATTAATAACATATAATATCAAGCAAATAGATGCTATTCATCAGCTTAACATATTTTGTGACATAAAGTCATTTCATCAGAAGCCAAAAAAACGATTTGCTTGATAATAATGCAACATTATGATTGTATTGTCAATGATTTTTTAAAACCAAAAACAGGTTTGGCCAGTGATAGAGTTGGTGGACTTAATAAGAGCAGAGACCTATCCAGATGGAGAGAAAGAACACCATACTGGGGTGTGAGCCAGTGCAGGTGTATATACCAAGAGGCTGGAAGAATGTGAGTACATTTCCTACATCCTTTTATCCTTGGAAATGGTGAAGGAATACGTCAGATGCTATATACTACACTTAGATATATCCTCTGCTCTGCTCTGTTATCTTGTTTTGAATGATTGCACTGCGCAGCTCCAGAACAACTCCTAGCAGCCATATTGTGGTCTGAACATGAATCCCTTTAGCTGGAACACAATTCAGAAGTATGTGATTCTCAGCTGCCATAGGTTCTTGAGGTTTGGCTTCCAAGCTAGACACAGAGGTTCTATGTGGACTGTAGGTCAACAAGACTGAACTGTGAGAAGAAAGTCCTGTTATTGCTTTGCCTCCCCTTGAAAAATGTCTGTGGACACCTAAGTACTGTGAGTCTCTTTTCAGACTCCAGTCCTGTAGCCCGTTGGTCCTCTGGGGCTTACAATGTAACCTCTGCTTCATCGGCAGGTCTGCTCCAAGTGCACCAGGTATGATGATAATACAATTGATGATTGTTGTCCTATATAGTATTGGTTATTCTATGAAAATCCTATATAATAATTTGCTAGAATGTTTATCAGAAGCAGACATGCTCAGTAGAGACTGCCTGAATGCACGGAATGCTGGGAGTACAGAATGCTGGGAGTTATGTGCTTTCAGACAGTCTCTACAGTGAATGACTGTGTCGGACCCAGAGTAGGACCGGCCTCTTAACCCTCTGGCACTCAAAGGGTTAACATCATCCGGACCTTGGCCCATGTACACGGGCTTTTACACTAGTAAAACTTCAAGGCATAACTCATGTTTGTACTTAGATGTTTCATATGAATTTTGTTGATTTAAGATATGCTAGGAAATGTGACTATGCAAGTTAAAAAATACTGTAGGATTTGGTCATTTCTTACAAAGTGTTTTTTGGGTCTATTACAATATTGCTTAGGGATAGTAAAAAATAAAGCTGTGTAATTCATACACACGGTTATTTAAAGGAATACTAACGCCTTCTAACAAGAATCACACACACTTACTTTAAAGGAACAGTAGACCTGAGAACTAATATACATTAAAACATTGGCTGTGTTTCAATAACTGCCATGAACGTGTTTCAGTAGCTCAGGGGTTAAAATACACTTAGCCTCTCACCTTATTCTGTAATGATCCATGCAAGGTAGGATGAAAGATGCTTCACTAATGCTCTGGTCGTTGACTGGGTTTTAAGGGTGCTGATAAGGACAAACTTTCTAACTTCTCAAACCCCATAGCACTAATGTGATTTAGAAGAGCCGAAATCACACTCCAAGCAATCTCACCAGTGCTCTGGGGTTAGGGAGAAAATGTGTCCTTCTCAGCACCAATCTGATCAGAAGCATCGTTTACCCTACACTGTAGGAATCAGAGTGGACAGATATATGTGTATTAACCCCAGAACAGATTAGTGATAGTCAGCTTTTAAGTTAGATTAGCTCTTGTGTTTACTATTCTTTTAATATGTGCAGTAAATCCTAATGGCCTATGTCTTAACGCTTTGAGTGCCAGAGGTGTGGCTATTGCATTACTTTGAAATGCATTGAAAACCCTATGGCACTCAAAGAGTTAAAATAGATATATACAAATAGGCTTACTATGGTTATTATTGAAGGGGCTAGTAATATTTGTATTAAAGGGATAGTAATACTTAAGTATTACTAATCCCCATATTGTAGCCATGTTAAAAATAATTTAATTGTCCCCAGTGTCATCTCTCAAACCTAATTGGTTTGAGAGATAACTGAAGGCAAAGTTACCCCCTCCCTCCCCCTTCCCTGAAATCAGCGTTGTACTGACTGCAGGGATATCCGGTCTTATTTGCATCAGGTGGCTCTGCAGCTGAGCCGAGATCACATTAGGAAAAAAGAATTATTTCACTGAAACAGTCTTCTACATGTGCTTGGTTTGCAATCACATGTAGAAGACAGTTTCAGGGAAATAATTATTTTTCACTAACATGATCTCGGCTCTGCTGCAGAGCCGCATGCCTGTCGTACGACAGACTTCCCCTGCAGTCAATACAACGCTGACTTTAGAGAAGGGGGAGGGAGGGGGTAACTTTGCCTTTAGTTATCTCTCAAACCATAAAGGATTGAGAGATGACACTGGGGACAATTCAATTCTTATTAACATGGCTAGAATATGGGGAGTCGTAATATTTAAGTATTACTATCCCTTTAAAGTTGAGATCTGAGCCTTGTTTATTTATTTTTTTTTTTTACCAGTAGAGCTATATTTGAACATTTACAGTTTTGTAGTTCAAGAGTTATTCAGTCAGAAAGGAGTCCCCTCCTGTCCCTTCTGGCTGCCTCCTATCAGATTTGGAATCCGGTCATAGGACAGGATGGATGCAGCAAGGGACAATCTTCAGTGAGTAAGTATAAGGAAAACCCTGCCCACCTAAACGAAGGAGGACAGTATTTTCCTGTAGCTTACTGAAGATTGCCCCTCGCCGCTCTCCATCCGGACCTGACTGAGAGTCAGTGTGATGCAGGGAAAGGGGCAGGAGGGAGATCCTTTCAGATTGAACAGTTCTTGAACTATAAAACTGTAAGTACTGAAGTTTTGCGCTACTTGTTAAAAAAAAATAAAGAAGACTCGGACCTCAACTTTAATACAAGCATTACTATCCCTTGAAAAGTTGCATGCTAACTCACAAACTGACGAGTAGTCTCTTTGTTCATCTGTATAGATGAGTACACATTTGTTGTCTTTCAGGCTCTCATGCTGAGCAGAAGCTAACTCGCTAATCTCTAGTTCACTGATCACATACCGCATCTTTATCAGCTCTATCCAGCTGGTTAAACTCATTGTTTGCTTTCCTTTTCTTCAATACAGCTATAAGATTAGGATCCCAGGAATTTGTCTGCATGGAAAACTAGACTGATGTATATTCTTAATTAACTGAAAGGAGAATTAACACCTTTTATTGATAACACCCCCCCTCACTTACATTACAATTAATTTTGCCATTTTTCAAGAGATAGTCTATTCAGTTGTCATGTCATATCCATGAAGGAAGACGTGACAGGTGCTAGCAGTTTACTGAAACAGAAGCAGATAAAGACTAATTTAAGGACCAGAGGGGTGCACAACGTATTGTGAAGCAATGTACTGTGCACCCCTTTGGTCCTTAACCCCTTAATGACCGGCTGTGCAGGCATACCACTAGCACTTGACCTTTTGAATGTTAGAGGGGTACAGAATGCATTGCTTTGCAATGCATTCCGTACCTCTCTGGCAATCAAAGGGTTAAGGTTTTTTTTTTTTTTTTTTTACACAATCGGATTCAGGGCTCCCTGAATGGTGTGCAGCCCTGAAATCCGTGACGTGCCAGGACCGTCACTGGTCCTTTAGGGAAGTTTTCCCATGATGGTCCTGGCATGTCATGGGTCCTTAAGGGTTGGGGGGGAGAGCTCTGGAGGACCAGGGCACATTTTTTTTTTACAAATAAAAGATCCGTCATCACAGCTCGGTGTGCAGTCACACTGCGATCACAAACTTCTGTGATGTGCCAGGACCATCACCAGTCCTTAACATCCAGTCCTGGCACACCATGCTTTGTTAAAGGGTTAAAGAGATAGTAATATTTCACAATAACAGCAGCTCCAATTAATCTTCATAGTATTTGGACCATGGAGAGTGTTATTTCACTGCTATCAGCGTTGTAGTTCAAGAGTAATTGAATGATAAAGTATCCCCCTCCCGCCCCTTTTACCTAGTGTAAGTCACCTCAGATGTGGAATCTGGTTTCTGCTCACATCAAGGGTCAATCTTCTTACTGTGAGAACAATGAAAACTCTTCCCCCCTTGACAGGTTTTTCCTTATGCTCACTGAATATTGTCTCTCTCTGTGATGCATCGACATTCTTGCTGCTCTCAGCAGTGTTACATCAGTAAAAGGGGTGGGAGGGGGATACTTTATCATTCAATTACTCTTGAAGTACAACTCTGACAGAACTGAAATAACACTCTCCATGTCCCAAATACTATGAAGATAAATTGGAGCTGCTTTTATTGTGAAACGTTACTATCCCTTTAAAGAGCTGTGGCTACAATCTGCACTGAGCGGAACAGCCATCATGTCCATCTCCATGAAGATGGAACCCAGGACTGAAAAAATATATCATCTCTATAGGCAAGGCTCAAGGAAAAAATACATAGGGGCCATATGGATTCTCTGACCATAGGATGGTAGGTGTGAGGGGTCAGTATCAATAGGTGTTAGCTCTCCTGTAACCACAGTTAATTATACTGGTGCTGTCCTGCTGGACTTCCTAACAACATGTTTGGGTAGAATGTCCAAATGAAAAGTGGAGGAGTTCTGGGGCTAACCATTTGCACTACAGGGGAAAACTGAAAATTCCCATTGATTTAAATGGAGATTTTAACCCATTGAATGCTAGAGAGGTCTCCAACTCGTTACTTCACAATGCATTGTGAGTTTTTTAAAATTCAAGAGGTTAAAATCCCCATTTAAATCAATGGAGAATTTGGGAGGTTTTAGTTCCCCTCTCCTATAGTGCAGATGGTTTGCCCCTAAGCTCCGCCACTTATTCTTTTGAAGATATACGTCCCTTTGCATTGCACATTCCTCTGGACCTCAAGGGGTGAAAAGACCATTGGTTTTTACTTAATAACTTAAGAGGCCATTCCTCTAAATTATCTCATGTTTCAAGGTAGATTTACCATATAGCTGTTAACATTTCAGTTTAAATCAATAGGAAATTTTGGAATTTTTAGTTCTTCCCCTATAGTGCCAATGGTTTGTCCTGAGCTTTCCACATTTCTTTTGAACATACAGCTATTTGGAATCCACAAAATAAACTTGCTATATATACACTAAATGGGAAACAACCCGGAGAATCCTCATTAGAGAAAGATTTAGGAGTTCTGATATATGATAGACTTCACTCATCTGCTACAAGAGCAAATAGAGTACTAGCCTGCACAAAAAGAGGTATAGATGCATGGGATGCTAATATTATCCTACCGCTGTATAAATCCTTGGTTAGGCCTCATCTAGAATACGGAGTACAGTTTTGGTGCCAGTTCTTAAAAAAGACATTGCCGAACTGGAAAAGGTGCAGAGACATGCAACAAAACTGATAAAGGGATTGGAGGATCTGAGTTATAAAGAAAGTCTAGCCAAACTGGGTTTGTTTACATTAGAGATATCTAAGGGGTGATATGATTACCATTTACAAATACCTTCAAGGTCAATACAAAGAACTAGCCAATTAATTGTTTACACAAAGAGCTGAGCTAAGAATAAGATGTCATCCATTAAGACTAGAGGAAAGGCGCTTTTGACTAAAACAAAGGCAGGGATTCTTTACAGTAAGGGTGGTAAAGCTATGGAATTCTTTGCCTCAGGATGTTTCACAAAAGCAATGGATGCCTATCTAGCACAGAACAATAATGAAAATTATGACAGATGGTTTCAAAGCAGATAGGATGTTGATCCAGGGAACTATCTGTCTGCCATTTGGAGTCAGGAAGGAATTTTTTTCCCCAGTTGGGGCTAAATTAGGAATTGCTCCAGAGGTTTTTTTTTGCCTTCCTCTAGAATAACGGGGGTGTTTTTGGCATGGGCTGGACTTGATGGACGCATGTCTTTTTTCAGCCTCAGCAACTATGATACCATGTAAGTAAAAATGTATTTTGTGTCTACATTAGTGATGAGCGAGCAACCCAATGCTCGGGTGTTCGGGTGCTCTGACCGAGCACCCCCGGAGGCTCGAGTGCTCGGCCGAGCACCCGAACCCCATTGAAGTCAATGGGAGGACTCGAGCATTACACCAGGCGCCCCCTGCTCTGATGAGGGGAGGGTGCCTGGTCCATAGGAAAAGGGCAGAAAAGAATGGAAACACCACAGAAATGGTTCAGGGACAGCATAGGGAGGATGTCTGGATGCATCTTGGACTCCAACATCGCTGCTGGGAACGATATTTCGCCCGTAGTACGCCATTTTTACAGACTGACCGTAAAACACACAAAAAGGAAAATAAAAACGACTTTAGGCGAAAAATTGTTACCAAACAGTATTTGCTGTATATTTACTTGTATATCATCTGCAAATTCTGCAAAAAATTTCATCGATTTTTCTGAAGTGAGGCCATGATTAAGAGGGAAACGTGCGCAGAGGCAAATTCTCCCAAAAATTTCCTAGATTTTTCTGAACTGAGGCCATGATTAAGAGGGAAACGTGCGCAAAGTCAAATTCTCCCAAAAATTTCCTCGATTTTTCTGAACTGGGGCCATGATTAAGAGGGAAACGTGCGCTGAGCCGACCATCTAAAACATTATGGGTGAGGGTCTGCTGCGGAGCTGACCATCCTAAACATTATATGCGAAGGCCCGCTAGTGAGCTGACGTTATAAAACATTATATGAGAGGGCCCGCTAGAGAGCTGACCCAATAAAACATTATATGAGAAGGCCCGCTGGTGAGCTGACCTATATAAAAATTGTCAAACAGGGCCCGCTGGTGAGCTGGCCCTATATAAAAATTATATCACAGGGCATATGGAAGAGGAGGAGGAGGATGAGAAGATTAAGAGTCAACCATATACCCGTTTTTTGGGTGGAAGGGGTGAATGGGAATACAGAGTATTCCCATCATTGTAAATAACATATATAAAGTGAGTTTATGTTCCCCCGGGGCTTTCCTCCAGTGGAGTGGAGAAGTCAGGGGAAATCCAGGCCTTGTTCATTTTCATAAGTGTCAACCTATCAGCATTGTCGGTGGAAAGGCGGATACGCTTATCTGTTATGATGCCACCAGCAGCACTAAATACCCGCTCAGACAGAACGCTGGCGGCAGGGCAGGCCAGCACCTCCAAGGCGTAGAGTGCCAGTTCATACCACGTGTCCAGCTTGGACACCCAGTAGTTGTAAGGCACAGAGGGATCATTGAGGACGCTGACACGGTCTGCTACGTACTCCTTCACCATCTTCCAAAACTTTTCCCTCCTTGTGACACTACGCTGCGCATCAGGGTGAGGGTGCTGGCGGGGTGTCATGAAGGTGTCCCACGCCTTGGAGAGTGTTGCCCTGCCTTTGTCGGAACTGCTGTGTGCTCCCCTTTTCTCCCCTTCTCGGTTGGCCAAGGTAGCACGTACTCTGCCGCCAGCGTTGTCAGATGGAAAATTTTGGAGCAATTTTTCAACAAGAACCTTCTGGTATTGCACCATTTTGCTTGTCCTCTCCACCGGAGGAATGAGAGATGAGAAATTCTCTTTGTAGCGGGGGTCCAGAAGGGTGAACACCCAGTAATCCGTGTTGTCTAAAATGCGTATAACGCGTGGGTCACGGGAAAGGCAGCCTAACATAAAGTCAGCCATGTGTGCCAGAGTACCAACAGGCAAGATTTCGCTGTCCTCACCAGGAGGATGACTCTCAATCTCCTCATCCTCTTCCTCCTCTTCTGCCCACCCACGCTGAAGAGATGGAACTAAAGTTCCATGGCTACCCTCTGTAGCGGAGGCAACCGTGTCTTCCTCCTCCTCCTCCTCCTCCTCCGCCTCCTCCAATTGTCGCTGAGAAGACGAAGTGAGGGTGCTCTGGCTATCACCTTGTGTAAGCTCTTCCTCCCGCATTTCCACCTCTTCCACATGCAAAGCGTCAGTTTTAATTGTGAGCAGCGAGCGTTTCAGTAGACACAGAAGTGGGATGGTTACACTGATAATAGCGTTATCGCCGCTCACCATCTGTGTCGATTCCTCAAAATTGCGTAAAACCTCACAGAGGTCTGACATCCATTCCCACTCCTCACTTCTGATTACAGGAAGTTGAACGGAGAGGCGACGACCGTGTAACAGCTGGTACTCCACTACTGCCCTCTGCTGCTCACAAAGCCGGGCCAACATGTGGAAGGTGGAGTTCCAGCGCGTGCTCACGTCACACAGCAGCCGGTGAGCTGGCAATTGTAAGCGCTGCTGCAGCTTCAACAGGCCGACCGAAGCTGTAGATGACTTACGGAAATGTGCACACACGCGGCGCACCTTGGTCAAGAGATCATGCACATTGGGGTAGGTTTTTAGAAATCGCTGAACCACTAAATTAAATACATGCGCTAGGCATGGTACGTGTGTGAGCTTGCCGAGCTCCAAAGCCGCCACCAAGTTACGCCCATTATCACACACAACCATGCCTGGTTGCAGGTTGAGTGGCGAGAGCCACTGCTCGGTCTGGTGACTAATCCCCTGCAACAGCTCTGAGGCCGTGTGCTGTTTGTCCCCAAGGCAGATCAGCTTCAGCACGGCCTGTTGACGCTTCCCCACTGCAGTGCTACACTGCTTCCAGCTACCGGCTGATGGGGGAGTGGCGCTGCGTGTAGAGAATTCGGAGGTGGAAACGGAGGAGGAGGAGCCAATAACGTAGGTGCTGGCGGAAACCCTGATGGAGGTAGGGCCCGCAATCCTCGGCGTGGGTAGCACCCGTGCCATCCCAGGGTCCGAGTCGCTCCCAGCCTCCACGACATTCACCCAGTGTGCCGTCAGGGAAATGTAGCGTCCCTGGCCACAAGCACTTGTCCATGTGTCAGTCGTTAAGTGGACCTTCCCAGTAACTGCGTTGGTCAGGGCACGGGTGATGTTACGGGACACATGGTGGTGTAATGCGGGAATGGCACACCGGGAAAAGTAGTGGCGGCTGGGGACCGCGTACCGAGGGACAGCTGCTGCCATCAGGCTGCGGAAGGACTCAGTCTCCACAAGCCTAAATGGCAGCATTTCGATGGCCAGTAATTTGGAAAGGTGTGAGGTTAGTGCTATGGCCTGTGGGTGGGTGGCTGGGTATTTTCGCTTGCACTCAAATGCCTGGGGTAACGACATTTGGACGCTGGGCTGGGACAGGGAAGTGGATGTGGTCGCTGATGGTGCTTCAGATGGTACAGGTGCAGGGCGGGAGGTATGCGGGCCTGCGCCTTCGACAGGCGATTGGCCGACACCGAAAACAGGGGAAGAGGAGGCAGTGGTGTGGCCTGCAGACACAGATGGGCGATCCAGGCGTTCCTCCCACTTATTACGGTGCTTGGATGCCATGTGTCGGATCATGCTGGTGGTGGTGAGGTTTCTAGTGTTCATGCCTCGGCTCATTCTGGTGTGGCACAGGTTGCAAACTACAATTCTTTTGTCGTCCGCACTTTCCTTAAAAAAACGCCATACCGCGGAACACCTACCCCTTGGCAAGGTAGATTTACGCAAGGGGGTGCTCCGTGGAACATTTGCGGGCCGGTTTGGTGCGGTCCGCCTTCTTTCTGTAGCCACACCACTGCCTCTTCCAGCCTGTTGCGGTGCTGCAGATGGCTCACCCTCAGGACTGCTGTCATCGCTCGGCTCTACACCTTCCCAGGTGGGGTCAGTCACCTCATCGTCCACCAAGTCCTCCTCCACTTCCTCACTCTGATCATCCTCCTCATGTCTTGATCCCACCACATACTCAGTCATTGACAACTGTATAACATCCTCCTCAACAAGGTCTTGAGACAGTAATAGTGGTTGATTTAATGGCAACTGTGTCTCATCATCATCATCATCCACTACTTCCTTTGACCTTAAATGCCGTTCACATCTGTCATCTTCTTGTGATTGGGTACCCTCTAGAGGTTGTGAATCAGGGCATAAGATGTCATGTTCCTCTGCAAGCGTGCTTGGAGAGAGGGTCAAATGAAGGATTGGTGATGAGACGAGCTCCTCACTATATCCCAGTGTGGGATCACTTCTTTGACCAGACCGTCTATGGTGGGAGGAAGGATGATCAGAGTGAGGATTATGTTGACCAGACTCTTGGCTACTGAGAGTGGACTTGGTGGAAGACAGGGTGGTGCTTAACCGACTGGAAGCAGTATCAGCTGACATCCAACCGACCACCTGTTCGCAGTGGTCGGACCTCGAGAGTGATGTCCTGCGACGCCCTGTAAAATGAGACATGAAGCTAGGTATGGTGGATGTCTTTCTTTCTTGTGCTCTGGCACCAGGCACAGTTTCTCCGCGTCCTGACCCGCGCCCTGAACTATCAGGATCACGTCCACTTCCCCGTCCCTTTTTTCCCGCCTTCTTCATCTTACACGGAATATGTGACTTTGATATTTGAGTTTGAAGACTTAACAGTATTTCTTCCTATTCTGCAACTGTGCACGGTACACAGAATATGCTGCTAAACTGCGGCGAAGCACACTGAATGGAATATGTGACTTTGATATTTGAGTTTGAAGACTTAACAGTATTTCTTCCTATTCTGCAACTGTGCATAGTACACAGAATATGCTGCTAAACTGCGGTGACGCACACTGAATGGAATATGTGACTTTGATATTTGAGTTTGAAGACTTAACAGTATTTCTTCCTATTCTGCAACTGTGCAGAGTACACAGAATATGCTGCTAAACTGCGGTGACGCACACTGAATGGAATATGTGACTTTGATATTTGAGTTTGAAGACTTAACAGTATTTCTTCCTATTCTGCAACTGTGCAGAGTACACAGAATATGCTGCTAAACTGCGGTGACGCACACTGAATGGAATACGTGACTTTGATATTTGAGTTTGAAGACTTAACAGTATTTCTTCCTATTCTGCAACTGTGCAGAGTACACAGAATATGCTGCTAAACTGCGGTGACGCACACTGAATGGAATATGTGACTTTGATATTTGAGTTTGAAGACTTAACAGTATTTCTTCCTATTCTGCAACTGTGCAGAGTACACAGAATATGCTGCTAAACTGCGGTGACGCACACTGAATGGAATATGTGACTTTGATATTTGAGTTTGAAGACTTAACAGTATTTCTTCCTATTCTGCAACTGTGCAGAGTACACAGAATATGCTGCTAAACTGCGGTGACGCACACTGAATGGAATATGTGACTTTGATATTTGAGTTTGAAGACTTAACAGTATTTCTTCCTATTCTGCAACTGTGCAGAGTACACAGAATATGCTGCTAAACTGCGGTGACGCACACTGAATGGAATATGTGACTTTGATATTTGAGTTTGAAGACTTAACAGTATTTCTTCCTATTCTGCAACTGTGCAGAGTACACAGAATATGCTGCTAAACTGCGGTGACGCACACTGAATGGAATATGTGACTTTGATATTTGAGTTTGAAGACTTAACAGTATTTCTTCCTATTCTGCAACTGTGCAGAGTACACAGAATATGCTGCTAAACTGCGGTGACGCACACTGAATGGAATATGTGACTTTGATATTTGAGTTTGAAGACTTAACAGTATTTCTTCCTATTCTGCAACTGTGCAGAGTACACAGAATATGCTGCTAAACTGCGGTGACGCACACTGAATGGAATATGTGACTTTGATATTTTAGTTTGAAGACTTAACAGTATTTCTTCCTATTCTGCAACTGTGCACAGTACACAGAATATGCTGCTAAACTGCGGCGAAGCACACTGAATGGAATATGTGACTTTGATATTTGAGTTTGAAGACTTAACAGTATTTCTTCCTATTCTGCAACTGTGCAGAGTACACAGAATATGCTGCTAAACTGCGGTGACGCACACTGAATGGAATATGTGACTTTGATATTTGAGTTTGAAGACTTAACAGTATTTCTTCCTATTCTGCAACTGTGCAGAGTACACAGAATATGCTGCTAAACTGCGGTGACACACACTGAATGGAATATGTGACTTTGATATTTTAGTTTGAAGACTTAACAGTATTTCTTCCTATTCTGCAACTGTGCACAGTACACAGAATATGCTGCTAAACTGCGGCGAAGCACACTGAATGGAATATGTGACTTTGATATTTTAGTTTGAAGACTTAACAGTATTTCTTCCCATTCTGCAACTGTGCACAGTACACAGAATATGCTGCTAAACTGCGGCGAAGCACACTGAATGGAATATGTGACTTTAATATTTTAGTTTGAAGACTTAACAGTATTTCTTCCTTTTCTGCAACTGTGCACAGTACACAGAATATGCTGCTAAACTGCGGTGACGCACACTGAATGGAATATGTGACTTTGATATTTTAGTTTGAAGACTTAACAGTATTTCTTCCTATTCTGCAACAGTGCAGAGTACACAGAATATGCTGCTAAACTGCGGTGACGCACACTGAATGGAATATGTGACTTTGATATTTGAGTTTGAAGACTTAACAGTATTTCTTCCTATTCTGCAACTGTGCACAGTACACAGAATATGCTGCTAAACTGCGGCGAAGCACACTGAATGGAATATGTGACTTTGATATTTGAGTTTGAAGACTTAACAGTATTTCTTCCTATTCTGCAACTGTGCAGAGTACACAGAATATGCTGCTAAACTGCGGTGACGCACACTGAATGGAATATGTGACTTTGATATTTGAGTTTGAAGACTTAACAGTATTTCTTCCTATTCTGCAACTGTGCAGAGTACACAGAATATGCTGCTAAACTGCGGTGACACACACTGAATGGAATATGTGACTTTGATATTTTAGTTTGAAGACTTAACAGTATTTCTTCCTATTCTGCAACTGTGCACAGTACACAGAATATGCTGCTAAACTGCGGCGAAGCACACTGAATGGAATATGTGACTTTGATATTTTAGTTTGAAGACTTAACAGTATTTCTTCCCATTCTGCAACTGTGCACAGTACACAGAATATGCTGCTAAACTGCGGCGAAGCACACTGAATGGAATATGTGACTTTAATATTTTAGTTTGAAGACTTAACAGTATTTCTTCCTTTTCTGCAACTGTGCACAGTACACAGAATATGCTGCTAAACTGCGGTGACGCACACTGAATGGAATATGTGACTTTGATATTTTAGTTTGAAGACTTAACAGTATTTCTTCCTATTCTGCAACAGTGCAGAGTACACAGAATATGCTGCTAAACTGCGGTGACGCACACTGAATGGAATATGTGACTTTGATATTTGAGTTTGAAGACTTAACAGTATTTCTTCCTATTCTGCAACTGTGCACAGTACACAGAATATGCTGCTAAACTGCGGCGAAGCACACTGAATGGAATATGTGACTTTGATATTTGAGTTTGAAAACTTAACAGTATTTCTTCCTATTCTGCAACTGTGCAGAGTACACAGAATATGCTGCTAAACTGCGGTGACGCACACTGAATGGCATTACACTGATGTCAGAGCCTCCCTGCACGTTTATTGGCTGCGCAGCAGCCGCAAAACGTGCAGGGAGGAGACCCGAACATGGCGGGCGAGCACATGCGGTACTCGTACGAGTACCGCCATGTGCCGAGCAGAGCGATGCTCGAGCCGATCCGAGCATCGGCCGAGCATGCTCGCTCAACACTAGTCTACATATCTGAAAAACAGGTCACCAAAAAATCCATATTCCGTTCTATACAATAGCAAGTCACATTAACCCTCTGAGTGTCAGAGGGGTACGCAACGCATTGCAAAGCAATGCATTGCGTACCCCTCTGACACTCAAAGGGTTAATAACTGGCATAGAATGTTGAATTTGGCACTGGGCAACGCTGTGTGACATCACATTGCTTGTGTGCCATTAAAACAAAGTAGAACATTTGAACCATTCACAACAAACTGAGATATGGATAATCCATAGGACTGTGTGTGTATAAAAGAGGGTTACTGTAATTCTAGGGTAAAGCAACTTCATCAGAGGGGACCTATCAAAATGGTCCAGACTGCCCTCGATAAAACATAGGCTCTTTACTCCATTGCATGCTAGAGAGTTTTTTGCAATGCATTAGTTACTGGAATATGATTTAAAGGTATAGTAATACTTAAAAATTACTATCCTGCATCTTGTAGCCGTAAAAAAACCGAGTTAAATGAGCCCAGTGGCAACTCTCAATCCTTTATAGTTTGAGAGATATCCTCTTTCAAAGTTCCCTCTCCCCTGACATCAGCGCTCTACCTGACAGCAAGGGAATGCAATCCCGGGACCGGCAGAGGCTCTTTAGCAGAGCCAAGATCTCGTTATGGAAGAAGAAATCCTTCACTGAAATGGTCTTCTACATGTGCTTGCAAACCAAGTACACATAGAAGACCATTTCAGTGAAGGATTTTTTCATCCATAACGAGATCTCGGCTCTGCTGAAGAGCCTCCTATTGCTCAGGGACCGAATTTCCCTGCTGTCAGCTAGAACACTGATGTCAGGGGAAAAGGCAAAAAGCAAAACTTTGAAAGTGGATATCTCTCAAACCATAAAGGTTTGAGAGATGCTGCTGGGCTCATTTAACTCAGTTTTTTTACTGGCTACAAGATGAATGATAGTAATTTTTAAGTATTATTATCCCTTTAAAGGGTTACAACCTCCATTTGCATCTATTGCAATGTTTATTTGTCTCCTATGGTGAAACTGATTTGCCCCAGGTCCCACTTTCATACATAAGGCCCATCGCGTATAGAGGCTGATATAATTAGAACCGGACCAATGAAGATGATTGCAAGTTGCCCATCCCCACCTTAGAGAGAATATTGTCTCTGAGTGAGCCCTATGGTAGGTGGGGACATAACTCTGGTGATCCAGCCCTTTCCTCTGCTTATAAATTACATGCACAGGGCCAGATTTCCCAATATGTAGATTAAGCAGCTGCTGAGAGTTCTACATTTTAGGGGGGTTCAGCTGGCCACACCACATTGTGAATTTTGGCTGTGGCCAGAACAATCCAATAGAAAAAAGAAACACAGTATATAATGTCATCCTATATATAGTGCACTTCTTTTTTTTTTCTATTGGACTGTTATATACCTCGAAGCTGTGGGAGAGGCTTGAAGCAACACATACAATTCCCTACTGATTTATTGCAGACATCTGTTTAAAGGGATAATAATGTTTCACAAAACAGCAGCTCCAATTAATCTTCATAGTATTTCATCCATAGAGAGTGTTATTTCAGTACTGTCAGAGTTGTAGTTCAGGAGTAATTGAATGATAAAGTATCCCAGTTACGCTCTTTTTACCTAGTGTAAGACATCTCTCCTCAGACGTGGAATCTGGTCATCTGACCGGACAGATGACAGCAAGGTACAATCCTCTTACTGTGAGCATAAGGAAACCCCTGCCCCCCTTGACAGTTTTTTTCAGGTTTTTCCTGAAGGTTGTGAAACATTTTTTTTAAAAGTACAGTATCTAGGAGCTTATCCATAATACTCCTTCTTATCCCCTAAACCATGAAATAAGACAAATGAGTAGTTAATACTTCCACCATTATCTTTTTTTTTCTTTTTTTGTGCATTAAATTAAACTTCCCATTGATGGTTTAAACTGTCATGGAAAATAACCACCACCCACCCCAATCTTCAGTGAGCATAAGGAAAAACCTGTCAAGGGGGGCAGGGTTTCCCTTATACTCACAGTAAGAAGATTGTCCCTTGCTGTGATCTGTCTGGTCAAGAGACCAGATTCCACATCTGAGGGGAGGTGGCTTACACTAGGTAAAAGGGACGGGAGGGGGATACTTTATCATTCAATCACTCTTGAATTACAACTCTGACAGTATTGAAATAACACTCTCCATGACCCAAATACTATGAATATTAATCGGGGGGGGGGGCAAGGGGGGCACTCCCCCCCCTACAATAACCCCCCTCCATAAAATAAAGGGGCTAGATGGGCTGGCCTGGGGGTCATATTATGGCTTTGCCCCCCACTTGGAAAAATTTCTACGGACACCACTGATCGGAGCTGCATTTTATGTGAAACATTACTATCACTTTAAGAATAGGCAGAGCACTGCCATGTTGATGTTTGATTGGAAGAGCTTTCCCTCCCAGGATGTGTCAATCTTCTGTATTAATCTACAATCGATGTGAGCTCTTATGGAATTTCACACCCACATGCTCGCCAGGTCATGTGAACATAATGACAACAGGTTGAGGGAGGGATTGTAAACAAGGAGGGAGGTAATTAAAAGCCATGCTGTATAGCTAGTACCTCAGCAAAGGACATTGCTACTTGGTAATGTAGATTTTGGAAAGCTAATATCTCAAAAACTATAAAGAATGAAACAACAAATTAATAGATTTATACTATTTTGGGCACCAGTTTTGAAAAAGGATATTCTAGAAACAGAGAGAGGAATGACTAGGCTTATTTACTCTAGAGAAAAGATATCTAAGACAAGATCTTATCTCTATGGACAAATATATGAGAGGTTAATACAAGGATCTCTCTGGTAAGTTATTAATTCCAAAGCCTGATCAAATAACCAGTTGACACCCGTTGAAATTAGAGGAAAGAAGGTTTCAACTTCAGCAGAGGAAAGGGTTTTTTACAGTAAGGTCTGTTATATTATGTAATTCCTTGCCCAAGGATGTGGTTTTGACAGATACAATGGACACATTTAAGAGAAGATTAGATACATTTCTTTCAAAAGGGAACATACAAGGTTATACTGTGTTTTAGTAGGCAAAACACGAAGGTCTGATAAAGAATAACTTATTTGGTAGCAGGAAAGCTATATAATCCTCATGTCTCTGGGTTTTGAGGCAAAGGTTGAACCTGATGGACTTGTGGCTTTTTCAACCTAATTTACTATGTTATTATGTTACTGTAATGTACTTATTGGTCATATAAGAGGTTCCAGTTTAAAGGGATAGTAATACTTCATTTTAACTTTTATTTTGTAGGCATTAAAAAAACATGAAGAATGATATAAGTCTTGTCTCTGAAACCTTTATGGTTTAAGAGATATTCACAAACAAAGTACCCCCCCCTGTTCAACCAGATCAGAAGGGAGATGCCCAGGTAGACTGCAGAGAGGGACAATCTTCAATTAAGATAAAGGAAAAAGCTGAAAAACTTGTCAAGGGGGAAGGTCTTTCATTGTTTTCATACAAAGAAAATTGTCTCCTTCTGTTATCTGTACTGTCATACAACTAGACTCACATCTGAGAAGAGATGGCTTACACTAGGTAAAAGGGGCGGGGAGGGGAACTTTGCTTGTGAATATCTCATAAACCATAAAGGTTTGAGAGATAAGACTTATATCATTCTTCATGTTTTTTTAATGCCTACAAAATAAAATAAAGTTAAAACGAAGTATTACTATCCCTTTAAAGACAACCCCACTGAAAGAACAGTAAAGGAACAGCAGGAGACAATTTGTGGGGGTTGAGTTGCTGACATCACCAAAGTATATGAAATTAAGAGCAAAGACTCTCAAGTAACATAGCGACAAAATATATAATTATTAAAATATTCATTGTATTGAACTATTTTCATGTAATTGAGAGATTAGAAAAAAAAATAAAAACACATATCTATTTTCTATCATTTCCATATTGCAATATTCATTTCAGTTTGTCCTAGGAGACACTGTGCCTTTTAATTAGATACTGTTTAGCCCCTACTGCTTATAGCATGAGGCGGTTCCTGCTGTATCTATTATGACCCTTTTGAGATAAGTAATAGCAATAAAGCTGTGATTGTTTGTTTGTCTTACTACCTATCTGTCTAGTGTTTAAGGGCACACAACAGGTCAGAAAATGACTGAGCCACTGATTACTTCAGCTGTGTTCAAGCATGAATTCAAGTGTAGCTAATATCTTGTAACAAATTAAGCAATTTTGAAAAGAGCTTTCAAAATTACATATATTTAATGTGGCCAAATTGCCATTGCAAATAATAATATCAAAGCATTTTACCAGTAAGGATTCATTGAGATTGTCTCTCGTTTTCAAGTGTGTCCTGGGGTATAGATATTATGAGACAAAAATGACATTCCACACTGAGCTCTCACCCACCTGCTATTCCCTGCCAGCTAGTATTGTACTAGCTCAAATGTAAGTGTGGGTGAGAAGTGCATGACGTTAAGTGAAAAACAGTTTTTTTTTCTCTTTTTTTCATGAACATTTTCTCCTTTTTGCCAATTCCAAAACATTTTCCATCCATGTTTCCTATGGTTCAACAATTCCCACCATAATATTACTTCTTCTGAGGGCTGTAGTGGAGAAATAAGTAGCTGAAAGTCAAAGTTGTGGGTCCTACAGCAACATATACCTTGAAAAATTTGTTAACATGCAGAGTGCATTTGACACCGATACATATTCATGATGTTGTCAAGAGATTAAAAAAAAAAAAGTTCAACCTACAACATGGCAGAAATGTATGGTAGTGGTATTGTGGGACTGGCGTGGTGTGATTGATGTGTGTATGTACATATATATAGATTCCTACAGCAGTTTTTACCATTATCATGTTTCTCTCAAATGTAAGCTATCCTTCTTCTCAGATTAGTGATACACATTACTTATTGGTCATTGCAGTGGTCCCAAATGGTACCAACCTTCTTCGCATCCCTCCTTCTCCTCCTCTGTGCTGCTCTTAATACATTTGGCCTGGATTTCTCTGCCATGTGTGGTTTCTGCTACTTTAAACTCAGATGTGGGTTCAATTTTAAGAATGTTAGTCTCCCAACATTGCTGCTTGATAGTCACGCCCTACAGTCATTGAAAATGTAACCAGCTGCACTGAAAACCCACTCAGAATCAACACTTGATGGAGGGCAACTAGTAGTTTCCACTGCTTTATGTGTCAATGCTGGCCACACACACTGCTTTGTTTGCCAGAAGTCCATGGGGTCATTGTTTCGGCACAGAACGTAGCTATCCTGCAAGTATGCAGAAACCATTTCACATGCAGTGGGACCACTCCTAGGAGCTACACAGTGTTTCTGTGTGTCAGTTACCAAGTCCCATAGAGATGTGCTGCAACCAGTGCCACCATCATCACCAATGTTGGATTTAAGCCACCCCTGGAGAGACCTAGGAATTGCCCTGTGTTCAGAATGGAATGTTGATGATGTAGGTGATCTTGCTGTTGACTTAAATGATTCGCTGCCTTCTTTTTCACTATGCTGTCTAGACAATATTTGTACCCTAACTTCCCCCCGTTCATCCTCTGCAACGCAACCCTCCACTCGATCAATAAGCATATCTCTATATTCCATGACAGAATCCGATTCCTCAAAGAGATGCTGCTGATAGTCATGACTCCTTGTTGTGACAAACTGCTGATTACCCTTTGGCAGAAAATCGGAAATGTTGTCTTTAAAGCGATAGTAATACTTCGTTTTAACTTTATTTTATTTTGTAGGCATTAAAAAAACATGAAGAATGATATAAGTCTTATCTCTCAATCCTTTATGGTTTATGAGATATTCACAAGCAAAGTTCCCCTCCCCGTCCCTTTTACCTAGTGTAAGCCATCTCTTCTCAGATGTGGATCAGGTTGTATGACCAGACAGATAACAGAAGGGGACAATTTTCTTTGTATGAAAACAATGAAAGCCCTTCCCCCCTTGACAAGTTTTTCAGCTTTTTCCCTTATCTTAATTGAAGATTGTCCCTCTCTGCAGTCTACCTGGTCACCTCCCTTCTGATCTGGTTGAACAGGGGGGGGATACTTTGTTTGTGAATATCTCTTAAACCATAAAGGTTTGAGAGATAAGACTTATATCATTCTTCATGTTTTTTTAATGCCTACAAAATAAAATAAAGTTACAACGAAGTATTACTATCCCTTTAAAGAGGGGTTCAGCAAAGTGGCAAGAATGTATTCCTCATTGCTTTTAATGGACACTATGCGAGAATCATGTCCTTTACCTGCTGGTGCATGTCTGTGTTGTCATTATGGCAAGATTCCTCAGCCATGCTCCTCATTTTTTTTCTGCAATAAAGATATCAGTGATAGAATTTATTAATTCCTGCCCCTATGTGACTAACCAGCATGGTTGCCTCCTCAAAGGGTTGCAGCAGCTTATATACATTGCACATTACCTGCCATTGGCCAGGTGACAAGGAGGTTCCTTCCAAAGCCTTCCAGTTTTGCATGGTATACTCGTTAATGACCTTATTCTGCTCATACAAATGCTCTAGCATGTACAGTGAACATCAGTTCTTTGAAACCTCAGTTTTCAACAAAAGAATACGTCAGCATATCCACTGTCAAAATCTTGGCAACCTTGCCATTCCACAGGCGTACTTTGGGATTGTTTTGTGAAGTTTTTGATTCCTTCCCAGGAACTCAGTCAGTGTGGGTTGGCAGGACATGTGAGGGCATTCTATGACTCTTAGTATCCCCTACAGCAAACCGAGTCATCATAGTCCTCTGCAGCAGGAGTCATAAGTGTTATTTGGAATGAACTAACTGTTGGCAGTGGCACTATCACGGTTCCCGTGATCTATCTGTCACTCTTTGTTGTGGTGCGTTCCCATTGGCTGAGCTCTGTTTGGCCCGCCCAGTATGGCCTTTATTATCTGGGCCTCTGGCACCTGTCAGGTGCCCTTTCGTGGTGTTCCTGTACCAGTGTTACTTGTCGCTGTGTTCCTGCGTTCCTGTGTACCGACTTGGCCCGTCTGACTACTCTCATTGGTTACTGCTCCGTGATTCGACCCGGCCTGGCTGACGTTCCTGCCCCGTGATTTGACCCGGCCTGGCTGACGTTCCTGCTCCGTGACCTGACCTGGCTATGCTGATGACCCTGCCTGTGTTCCAGCTGTTATCCTGATCCTGTGTCGCTTGGGCGACATTCTGACTTCCGCTGTGCTGACATTAGGCCAGTCCGTGTTGTTGCCTCCGAATCACTGGGCCTTCCCGTTAACTCTTGCAGAGCACTATTGCCTCCGTTACACTGAGCCTCCGTTAACACTTGCAGAGCACTGTTGTCTCAGTTTCATTGAGCTTTCCGTTTTCACTTGCAGAGCACTGTTATCTCTGTTCACTGAGCCTCCATTAACACTTGCAGAGCACTTTTGCCTCAGTTACATTGAGCCTTCCGTTAACACTTGCAGAGCACTGTGGCCTCCGTTAACCCTGAGCCTTCCGCTTACACTTGCAGAGCATTGTTGCCTCCATTACAGAGAGCCTTCCGTTAGCTCTGCGCTTCCGTTAACCCTTGCTGTTCGCAGTGATCTCGTTACCGCACCGGTTGGGTGCTATTGGCTCTATACACCTCAGCTCTTGCAGTGTACTTGGTCTCCGTTACCACACAGGTTGGGTGCTATTGGCTCTTTACACCTCAGCTCTTGCAGTGTACTTGGTCTCCATTACCGCACCGGTTGGGTGCTATTGGCTCTAAACACCTCAGCTCTTGCAGTGTACATAGTCTCCATTTACCGCACTGGCAGGGTGCTGACGGCTCAACGTGTGCTAGCTCTTACAGAGTTTTGTGGCCTCAGTTCACTGCTCAGCACAAGTAGTAGTCTCAAACTCAGCCTTATTGACTGGTGCTCTTACATCATGCACCACAGTCTCGCTCCTTTACCATCTATGGGTGTTGTCAAACACACCACAACAGAGACTGATTGATTTCCATGAACTTTAACCCATGTGTTACCTGTATACTTGCTCATGCCTGTCCTGCGACAGTATATATTAATTTCCCTGTATACTGGGCCTGAGAGGGCATCTGTACATACTTGTCAATTTCCTGTCATACTACATTGCCTGTAGGAGGCAGTCTTTCTTGTGTTTTAATAAAACTGTGTTTTATTCTAACCTACTGGTCTGAGTGTCTTACAAAACCGTTACAGGAACACTCTCTGACACATAAATAACATCATTACTTTTCTTATATGCCCCAGAGCCCTGGGAACTTTTTAAAGGGCTTCTGCTGCTGCTGCTAGGTGTGGCACATCTGACCTGCTGATATTGTGTTTCCCAGTAAGACCTGTGGTTGTGTTTCAGGTGGAATCTCAAAGAGACGGTGCCTAGGTGTGATACTGCTTCCCCCCTGCTCACTTGCTTTTTGAACAGACAACAGATAGCAACATCCTTAGCTTTTGAATCCTGAGTGAAGTTTCTCCATACTGTGGAGTTCATAAACTGAGGGGTTCCTGAGCTGCTACTAATACTGGGGGTAGAAAGTGATGGAATTCTACTGCTTCTACTACTAGGTGTCAAAGGTACAGCACTTTCAGCCAAAGCAGAGGCACTGGTCATAGCTAAGGCTGTGGATGTTAATAACCTGTGTTGCTGTTTTTGTTGCTGCTGGCTATTCAACACAAGTGGCTGTGGCTGAGTAGGACTTGGAAGCTGCAATGATGCTGATGATGACTGTACTTTTTGTTATCTTTGGTTGTCCAGGGTTAGAGTTTCCAATTATTTTTTCAAACAGTTTATAGATAGGTACGTTGCTCCTTTTCAGTTGTGGAAGATTGAGCCTTTGCCTTTCTGCTAACTGTATGGCCATACCATCATCTCTCTCACTCTCAACTTCATCTGTATCTCAACAAGAGGAGGACGCTGGAAGGATATATTCTAGATCTGCATCATCATCAGTCATCATTAGGTCATCCTCAGCATTAGCAACGACCGCTGTTTCATGCCCACTACCCTTATATTCCCCTAAGCTTTAAGAGGTGTCAAACAATGTCTTTTTTACTTTTTACTATCACAAATTTCCCAACTACTTTGAGGACAGTTGTTTTGGTGCTTGTTTGTCTCACTGTCAGATGCAGCAGTTGGTCCAGGAGCTACACCTTCCTCCATTGTGTCATTGCCATCATCAACATTAGAATGCAACTCCTTGTCATCCTCAGTGTTCTTCTTATGCATTTTTTTTCTGTACTTGTGGTGTTAATGGTAGAACTTTTGGTGGGACCTTCAAAAACTGCATCCTCCCCGGGATGAGAGAGATCATCATTTATTGCACGTGCTGCAGCAACCATGGCAGCAATTAGTTTGTGAACTACCACTTTACTCCTACTTCCCTGCACTACTCCATCTTTCCACTGCCCCTTGTGCATTTCCTGGACATTACTCAACTACTGTGTGTTTTTACTCTAAATAAACAACACAACTGATGGAGTGTGATGTCTCGCCTTAGCCCTCAAAAAAAATTCTCAATGTCGTCTGCTGTCTAGCAAGATTGCCTCAGTCACACAGCTCACGTCAGGCTCCCTGTCAGCTGTCTGTCACCAAATATGTATATTTTTTATTTAATGTTTTGCATTTTTTTACTTATCACTGTCCAAAAAAAGAAATTATTATTATTAAAAAACAAAGTCAACAACTTCTTTCCCCAGACTTCCCCAGCATACAGACAATAAAAGCAAGATCAGTAAGGAAATTGCTTGTACTGCAGCTGTCTGTGTCTTTCAAATCCAATCAGTCAGACAGAATGTTGGGGTATTTGGGGTCAACCTCCTTTTCTCCCTTCTCACACCCCCCAGACACGTCCAACACAGACATAATAATAACAGCAAGATCAGCAATCAAATTGGACCCCAGCCACTTGTCTCTTGCTAGTCAGTCACACTGCATTTTGGGGTATTTGGGGTCAACCTCCTTCCTCATTTCTTCTTCCCCAGAGTGCCTCCAGACTCCCCTAATACAGAGAACAAATGCCCTTACAAAAAGACTCCCTAAACTAAGCTTCAGTTCCCCTTTATTTGCCTATCTCTTGTAGCTCAGAAACATGCTGCTCTCTCCACTCACAAACACAGAATGGCTGCTGTGAGAGCCTGACACCCTTTTATATGGCTGTACACAGAATGGCTGCTGTGAGAGACTGACACCCTTTTATATGGCTGTACACAGAATGGCTGCTGTGAGAGACTGACACCCTTTTATATGGCTGTACACAGAATGGCTGCTGTGACAGCCTGACACCCTTTATATGGCTGTAGAAAAGTAGAGAAAACTCCCATGTCATGGGGAAAAATTCAGTCTTCCCATTGTTTTCAATGCAACGAGCTAGGTGAAAAAAGAGGGAAAACTGCAGTTTTCATAGGGAATTATTCACCAATCAAGAAGTGCCATTTTTCACAGATTTTGGTTTGAAGAAAAAATTTCACCCATCCCTACTCATATACATAAACGCAAAACTGAAAGTCAAACAAATGTTCAAGCTTTCACTGCTGGGAGAATATGTACAGGTGACAGCTCCACCCTAACTCCTGGCTCGTTATCACCTGTTTATCACGCCTTAGTGCATCTCCCACCATATGTACAAAGCAGTGCAATTCTGGAGCAAACCAGTTGTACCACTGGGAACAAATACAAATCTCTGTTTTTTAAAAAGTGACTTTAGTGCTACCGTGATCTCCAATACAGTGATTCACAATGTGTTCAAGAGGTTAAAGGCCTGTTCATATTAAAGGACATTTTTATTTGACCCCTGTGGTGGAGCTGGTTTGTCCTTTGTACATATCAACCTAAATTAAGACTTAACCCTTTGAGTGCCAGAGGGGTACACAACGCATCGCAAAGCAATGCGTTGAGTACCCCTCTGGCACTCAAAGGGTTAAAAGAGAACTAACAAGTTCTAATAATATCCCCCTTCATAACTTCCTATGACCAGAAGTTCCTAATGATTTCTATAGGTTTCACCTTTGTGCTTTTGACCAAGACATAATATCCAATCTATCCTGGATGTCGGGTCTATGAAGGCAACATGACAGTTGCTGGCAGGTTTTACAAAATGAAGATTTGAGATTACTAAAGATTAGAGTCTGTGATCTTGGGCATACGGAGGGGAGGGCCTTCACTAACCCCCCTACACTTCCACCATCCATATAAACATAGGGGCTGGGTGGGCTGGCCTGTGGGCCACATTATGGCTTTGCCCCCCCTGGAAAAGTTTATGCGAATGCCCCCGTTTATGATCCTGCTAGCAACTGTCATATCTGCCTCCATAGACAGGACATCCAGGACTCAAATAACCCCTTAATGACCAGATGCATGCAGCAAGGTCAGCAGTTAAGGACCATGGAGCATTGTTTTTGTCCGCATCCAATTCCCTGAATGGTGTGCAGCCATGTACGGACATCTGAATTCCATGACATGCCAGAACCCTCACTGGTCCTTAAAGGGATAGTAATGTTTCATAATAAAAGCAGCTCTAATTAATCATCATAGTATTTGGACTTTGAAGAGTGTTATTTCAATTCTGTCAGAGTTGTAATACAAGAGTAATTCAATGACAAAGTATCGCCCACCCGCCCCTTTTACTGATGTAACACTGCTCAGCCAGATCAGAAGGGAGGTGCCCAGGTAGACTGCAGAGGAGGACAATCTTCAATTAAGATAAGGGAAAAACCTGAAAAACTTGTCAAGGGGGGCAGGGCTTTCATTGTTCTCATAGGAAGAAGATTGTCCCCAGCTGTTATCTGTCTGGTCTATGGACTGCATTCCACATCTGAGAAGAGATGGCTTACACTAGGTAAAAGGGGCGGGAGGGGAAACTTTGCTTGTGAATATCTCTCAAACCATAAAGGTTTGAGAGATAAGACTTATATTGTTCTTCATGTTTTTTTAATGTCTTCAAAATAAAATAAAGATAAAAAGAAGTATTACTATCCCTTTAAGTGCAGGACTGCTGACGGTCCTGGCGCATCATTGATCGTTAAGGGGTTAAGATCTCTTTAGCAAATGCACAAGGGCAAAATTCCTAGGGGCTGTTAGGATTTTATGGTCATAGTAACTGACTATAACTGCGATAGATGTAAACAGAAAGCACAGCTGAATTAGGAACATACAGAGAGAACTGATGTCTCTGACTCACACATCTGATGTTGTTTACTTGTCAGCTATAAACAAAGGAATGTGTGTTTTTTATTTTAAACAACTGGATTCAATTAAACATCAGACAAGGTAACGAGGTCTCTTTATGCAGTAGCTTACAGTACATATGATATTGTGATACTGACCTTGTGATAACATAAGGAGCAAAACATACCACAAAAGATCCTATAAAAACACTGATTTTCTTTGTAGCTCTCTGTCTTCTTCTCTTCTGTTCACTAAGGCATCTCTGTTTAACACTGCAAAGGAATTACAGTTTATGTTAGCGTAGTGTACTAATAATCTTAATTTTAGTAATGACAGGAGGTGAATATTTTGCTGTTTGTGCCCCTGCTGACATTGCTACTTTTGAGTAGTCTTTGTGCCATGCCTTTAAAGGGATAGTAATACTTAAAATGTAAAAAAAAATAAGTTGTAGGGTTTATCCCCCTGAGTAAAACAAGAGTACTCCCACTGCTGAGAGGTCTTTCATTCAAAAGTTATTAATTTTCAAAGTTGAATTTTTTAGGTGCAATATCACAGTGGCCTGAAATTGTACAGTGGCGCTGTTGCTACACCATCCTATGGAGATTTATGGTCAACTGACCAGAGTTGTCCATAGGATCGTGTAGCAACAGTGCCACTGTACAATTTCAGGCCACTGTGATATTGCACCTAAAAAATTCAACTTTGAAAATTAATAACTTTTGAATAAAACACCTCTCAGCAGTGGGAGTACTATTGTTTTACTCAGGGGGATAAACCCTACAACATATTTTTTTTTACATTTTAAGTATTACTATCCCTTTAAGAAAAAGGGATGCACACCCCGTAGAAACTTAAATACAAGGTTACCGAGGAAAAAAGAACCCTCAGTGAGAAAAAAAACTCATGCCAAGCCTGGAAGAAAACTCCTGCTCGAGACAGGAAGCCATAATATCCATAACATGGGGGCTCACCCCAGGTGCAGCAGAGGGCACACCCTGCCATTGCAAATATACAAAAATATATAAGGGACAGAGGAAAGTAAAAACTCTCCGAGAGAAAACCCATGCCAAGCATAGAAGAAGACGCCTGCCAGAGAACCGGAAAAAATGGGGGTTCACCCCACAGGAAAACAGAATAGCATTAACATGGGGGCTCACCCCAGATACACCTCAGGGGCTCACCCTGGTGAAACCTGCAGACTAATACATTTGCAGGGTAAGTACCTTCCAAAATAAAGAAAACGAAAGGTATAGGGCGAATACCCGCTAAGAACAGCTGGGGCTCACCCAGAATGTGAAGTTAAAGTGTATATTTTTTTTATTATTATTATTTATTTATTTATTTTTTAAATTCAGTGGATGATCCAAAAGAATTGCAAATGCTGTCAGAAACCCCTCCAGGGGAAAACCCATGCAAGGCATGGCACAAAGACTACTCAAAAGTAGCAATGTAAGCAGGGGCACAAACAGCAAGATATGAAGCCTCCTGTCATGTGGTAAAATTGTGCTACATGATTACACAGTTCAGTACAGGAAGTCAAAATGGAGTTTCTTTTGTTTTGCAATAACCAAAGCTAGCATTAACCTTTTGAATGCCAGAGGGGTGACCGATGCCCTGAACAGCACCACTTTGGCACTCACAAGGGTTAATCATATTCTTCTAAATACCAGAGGCGTTTGCAATGCATTGCTCCTCAATGGGCCATATACGTTCTGGAGGAAAGCCATTTTCGCTAAAGGGAAGTACTAAAAATTCCAGTTGGTTTAAACTGTGATTTTAAAGGGATAGTAATTCTTAATATGTAAAAAAAATATATATTGTAGTGTTTATCCCCCTGAGTACAAAAAAGGTACACTCAGTGCTGAAAGTTACTATAGCCCAAAGTTGAATTTTGTAGGTGCAATATCACAGTGGCCTGAAATTGTACAGTAGCGCTGTTGCTACACCATCATATGGACAGCTCTGGTCCATAGACCATAAATCTCCATAGGATGGTGTAGCAACAGTGCCACTGTACAATTTCAGGCCACTGTGATATTGAACCTAAAAAAATTCAACTTTGAGCTGTAATAACTTTTGAATAAAACACCTTTCAGCAGTGGGAGCACTCTTGTTTTACTCAGGGGGATAAACCCTACAACATATTTTTTTTACATTTTAAATATTACCATCCCTTTAAACCCTTGAATGCAGCGCAATGTGTTGGAGACCTCGTTAGCATTCAAGGGGTTAAAATTCCAATATAAATCAATGGAAATTCTTTGAATTCTTAGTTCACCTCTATAGTATAAATGGTTTGCCCCAGATCTCCTCCACTTTCCTTTTAAACATACGGACCTATGCGTTGCTCATCCCCCTGGGCCTGAAGGGGTGAATGGACCAATAAGAGCTTCCTTTCTTATTTAATCAATAACTTCAGAGTCCATTCCTTTAAATGAGCTCATCTCACAAGGTAGGTTTACCGTATATCACCAAAGGGAGTTTCTGATAGAACCTAAGGGAATCTATGTAAAGGAACAGAGTACAGTATGATGCAATTATAATGAATTAATAATGAAATATATGCATTGACTGCAAATAAACATCAACTGACGTGTGCTGTAATTTGAAAAATAGAGAAGTCTATGTAAGTCATCCATCACAAAATTGGACTGGCAGTTCCTTTTATAGCATTTGTTTGCTGGGAATTTCTACTCAGTGTGAACATTTCTTATTTTAAGATGTTTAAAGGGAAAGGATTGCTTATGGATTCCCTCTGCTGGAAGATACTATAATCAAAAGCCATTACATATCAAATCTTCATTTTGTGGGTACAATATATTTATGACCTTGGTTTTATAGGGACACTGTTGCTGTTGTAGTCTGTAATGTACTATTGTCAGTGACAAAAGCTGTACATAGGCCACATTTGCAACATTACCCTCCCAAAAATAGCCATGAAAGTAGTGCACAAAAAACATGTTGTTTTGCTCTGTAACAACTTTTTGAATGAAGCATCCCCAGGAAACCTTGTTTTGGTGAGTTAGAATACTGCTAGAACATTGCAATACAATTTGGAACCAAAATATTCATATGCTATTCCTCTTTATTGTTCTTTTAAAAGGATAGTGATGTTTCAAAATAAAAGCAGCTCTAAATAATCTTCATTGTATTTGGTCCATGGAGAGTGTTGTTTCAATACAGTTCAAGAGTAATTGAATAATAAAGTATCCCCCTCCTGCCCGTTTTACTGATGTAACACTGCTCACCTCAGAGCAGCAAGACTGTCCTGATGGATCGCAGAGAGGGACAATCTTCAGTGAGCATAAGGAAATCCTGTCGGGGGGGGGCAGGGCTTTCATTGTTCTCACAGTAAGAAGATTGTCCCTTGCTGTGAGCTGTTTGGTCTGTGGACCAGATTCCACATCTGAGGGGAGGTGGCTTACACTAGGTAAAAGGGGCGGGAGGGGGATACTTTATCATTCAATTACTCTTGAACTACAACTCTCACAGTATTGAAATAACACTCTCTATGGCTCAAATACTATGAAGATTATTTGGAGCTGCTGTTTATGTGAAACATTACTGTCCCTTTAAGAAGCCTTAATGTACAGTAGGGTGAATACACACACTGAGCTGCAAAGCCTCACTGTTAGCCTCTTTAGTGTATGCTGTACAGCTTATGAGCACTGTAGTGCATACTGGGAGCCAATCTCATCCATCATTACGACTTAGATGCAAGTCAGCCTTCTAATGTCTGTCCCACAGCAAAGAGAAGGGAAATGGTAATTAAGTACCCCATTTCCTATACTCCTGGTTTAACCCTTTGAATGCCAGAGGGGTGTCCAACTCATTTGTGAGAACGAATTCATACAGAATTGATTCATATTAAGCATAAGGGTTTTCTTTTTAGATCAAGGTGAGGGTTTAATATTAAGTGCTGTAAGTGTTGTTTAATCCTTTAAGGACTATGGTCCTTAAGGGGTTAACACTTCTTGTTAAAAGAATAAATTCACTCACGTTAACCTCCACTTCAGTGATTTTAATTTCTTCTTTTAAAAGGTGATGAATACCTTGCATAGCAATATATAGAGTTAATTTTAGATATTGCTATGTACCATAGTTAAATGTAGTTTAGGGAGTTCTGTTTACAGTATTTAAGAAGCGAATAGCTGCGCAAGAGTGGGATCTTGTGAGTAGTAATTGGAAAACCATATTGTGATAGCTTCCTAATGATTAATGGAACCTCTAGGCTGGGATGCTAACAGACATGATAGGCTGGGACAGGGAGATGCAATCTTTGGCTCACCAGCTGCTGACAAATACAACGATCATCAATCCCAGCCAAGCAAGTACTGGGAATTGTATTCCAAAACAGATATAAAGGCAAAGGTTGTCTACTTCTGGGACTCAATATGTTAATTAACCCCCTTGGGTCTTAGAGAGATTTCCAGTTCATTGTGAAGCAACTCAGTGGGGACGTCTCGCTTTCAGTGTTGAATGCTGCTTATTAAACTATTTTAGTTTAACCCTTTGAGTGCAGGAGGGGTACACCAGCGTACCCCTCTGGCACTCAAAGGGTTAAAACATTAAAACTTTGTTGTAAATAGCATTTCTAATGACATCTGTGCAATAATTTAATATGTATTTTAACCCTTTAAGGAACAGTGGAATGCGCAAAGTATTGTGAAGTAATGCGTTGTACATACCCGCTGGCCCTTAAAGGGTTAATATGCATATTTACATTTGCCTGGTCTAATAAAACAAGCACTGAATGACCTAAAAATACACACTATTTACTATATACACAAATGAAATAGAGGCAAAGGGTCATTCCATATGTTTTGTTGGTTTTACAGCACCACACAATCTGCTGCTAGGATTTGAAAGATTATATAAATTATTGATTTACACTTTTGTAAATGTATTTGCTCTATATATATTGATGCTAGTTTACTTAAGAGAAGAGGAGTCATTCTGGAGCGAACAGACTACACCATTGAAGACACACAGAAATCCCCAGAAATTCCATTTAACCCCTTGAGTGCCAGGGGATGCGGAACACATTGAATAGGAATGCATTGCTCACTGCCCTGTCACTCAAAGGCTAAAGGAATATTTTAAGAGGGGCACAGACCGTAAACAGTGCCTTACAATTATATGTATAAATGGACACAGATAAGATTAACCCTTTGGGTGCCAGAAGGGTATGCAATGCATTGTTCTGCAATGCGCTGCGTACCCTTGTGGCACTCAAAGGGTTAATGACAGAAGTACAAATATAAAAAGGGAATGATAGCAGATAAAAGCAAAAGAAAGAAAAAAGGGGAGAAAGTAAGGGAAGACCAGCTGTATGCTAAAGTAATTATAGAAATACTAATAACCCAGGTTCCCCAGATCTTAAAGAAACACTATTGTGGTCTTGTAAGAGAGATGTCAACTTATCCGCATCTCAGATTTTCTGCTTAACATAGGCTAATGTGTGGACTGTGGGTCGGTTTTAATATTCTGTAAGACAGTGTTTCTCAACCAGGGTGCCATGATACTTTGGGGTGTCTCGGACATCCACTTATGGTGCCAGGATCTTCTACAAAGATGGTGACAAAAATGTGATTATTTTGTTTCAAAGGCATATTTATTATAATAATTGTGCACAATATGTTACTCTGATTGCAAGACCTAAGAATAGCTATATATTTATACCCTTCATTACACCTTTGACATATGACATAAAATTGTAGGGGTGACCCTTAGAGGTGCATTAAGAAAGGTTGACAACCACTGCTGTAAGGGCTTTCCAGGCAACCAATGGGAATTGTGAAATTAATTTGTTTAGTCTGTGTGTTAGATCCTCTAAAGGTTTAAGTAGAAAGAAATTCCATAGGGGGTATGCTTTACATACTCCTCTGGCACTCAAAGGGTTAAATAAGGGTTTAAATGCTTTAATGTAGAGAGGTCTCCAACTCATTGGACAGTGACCTCAATAATATTTAAGGGTTTAAAAGCCCCATTTAATAATCTTGGCATTGTACAGATTTTGCAAATCATCATCATGCTAAATGGGGGAGATTCACTAAACGGTGATAAAGTGGCGATAAAGTGGAGATGACTTCTCCAGTGATATCACTTCTCCAGTTCCTATGTTATTCTATAGAGCCTACACACTGAGATCTCCAAAGCTGAAGAAATCTTAGTGAATTGGCTCCATAGAATAATGTAGGAATTGGAGAAGTGATAAACTGAAGAAGTTATTTCTACTTTACCACCTATTTATCACCGCTTAGTGACTCTCCCCTATGGTGTGTTACTTCCCTTTTCCACTTTCCATCCTTTCCTTTTCCTTTATTTTGTTTCCTTCACTGAAAATATTTTCAGTTCAATATAATAAAAATAAGTCCTATTTAACCCATTCAGTGCCAGAAGGATACGTAATGCATTGCATCGCAATGCACTGCGTACCCCTCTGGCGCATAATGGGTTAACCTCTGAATACCACAGAGGTATGCAACCACTGCTTTGCCATGTACTGGATACCACTGTGGCACTCAGTGGGTTATATCAATGGGAAGATTGTCTCTTGTTGTGCAGCTGGTTTGCTCCAGAATGGTTTTATTTCTCAGCATATGAACCTCTTATTGGGCAAACCAACTGCACTGTAGGGGAACAATTAAAAATTCCAAAAACACTGATTGATTTAAATGGGTGTTTTAACCCCATGAATGCTAGGACGGTTTCAAATGTTGGAGATAGCTCTAGCATTGACAGGGTTAAAACACTCATTTAAATCAGTGGGAATTGCTCCTCGCCTGCTCATGGTGCATTGGTTTGCTCCAGAATTAGTGCACCTTGTTTTTATATATTAAACCCTATGAATTAACCCTTTGAGTGCCAGAGGTTGCGTACCTCCTCTGGCACTCAAAGGGTTTAAAAAAAAGTGTCATAATTTTTAGCAACAGCTAGCAAAATGGAAATGTGTACAACTTAATTTGCACTACAAACAAAAAAAACCTTGAATATTTTATAATGAAACACAGTCATTTGCTGGGTATGTTTGATCGTTACATTATTGAGGCTGATGTAGTAAGAACTGGAACATTTCCCAGTATTGCAATTGATTATAATTAATCTTTTAACCTCTTGATTGCTAGAGAATACATTAGCATTTAAGGGGTTAAAAGCCTCTTTTAAAATCAATGGTCATTTTTATCTTACCCCTATGAAGCAATTACTCTGGTAAGTTTTAGCATATCAGCTTGTGCATTTTTTCTTTTTTTTATAATAAGTGAATTTAAAATAAACAAAATGCATGTTTTTTTTTATAATGATCTTCTATATATATATATATATATATATATATATTTTTTTTTTTTTATTTTTTTTTGTAGATTTAAGCTGTTGAATGCTAGCAATCCTTAGTTAAGATTTAACTGTGAGTTTACATAAAGATGTTTAACACCTTAGTGACAGCCACTTGTGTACGCGGCTGTCACCTTAACGCCCGGCTAACATTTTTTTTTCTAAAAGATTCCGGAGTACCAGAATGGCGTGCAGCCGCACGGAGACCCGGACGTCCGGGACTTACCAGGTACGTCCTCTGTCACTAAGTGACAGTATTTGCGGGACGTACCTGGTAAGTCAGTTGTCATGATGGGGTTAAACATTATACTCCAAGGGAAGATTCACTAAGATGTAATAAACTGAACATGACTTCTCCAATGTGATAAACTGTCCAATCCCTATGTTATTTTATGGAGTCTATACACTAATATTTCTCAAGTGGGAAAGATCATAGTGCATAGTCTCTATAGAAAAACATATAATTTGGAGAAGTGATATCACTGGAGAAGTCACCTCCACTTTATCTCCTCTTTATCTCACTAGTGCAGTGATTCTCAGCCAGGGAGCCATGGCACTTTTGTGTGCCACGGACATCAACTTAGGGTGCCCTGTGTTTTCCATAAGGACTAACAAAATGGACTTTTAAATAAAGATTTATAGAAATTGTTCTGCACAATATGTTTAGTTTTGTTATTATGTTTATAAGACCCAATAATATCTATACAGTTTTGTATTGTACCCGTCATGATGCCCTTGATAAAGTACATTAAATATGTTAGGTATGCCCCGAATGTTCTAGATGTTAGGGGTGCCCCAAGCAAAAATAGATTGAGAACCACTGCACTAGTGCATCTCTCCCCTGATATCTTAGCGCACAGCTCAAGGAATAACATAGACATTTGCAAGTTCATCATACTGGAGAACTTATATCTTTTTTTAACCCCTTAGTGACAGCCGCATGTGTAAGCGGCTGTCACCTTAATGCCCATGGTACATTTTTTTTTTTTTTTTTTTAAACGAGTTCGGAGTCCCCGAGCGGCGTGCAGCCGCACGGAGACCCAGACTTCTGGGACTTACCAGGTACGTCCTCTGTCACTAAGTGACAGTTTCTGCGGGACGTATCTGGTAAGTTAACTGTTGTTAAGGGGTTAATCTCACCTTAGTGCAAGGGAACTGAAATGTATTTTCAAGCCCCCCAGTAGTGCCTGTTTTTAGGATCTCCTCAATGAAACCCAGGAGAATGGCATTAACTCTGGCAGTTCCTTCAGAATGCTTGAACCACTGGTTGATTCAGCTGTGTTCATGTTAGGAGATCTTAACCCTTTGAGTGCCAGAGGGGTACACAACCCATTGCTTTGTAATGCGTTGCGTACCCCTCTGGCACTCAGGGGGTTAAGAACCAGCACACTGGGTAGACCTGCAGACAGGTTTGAGCTGGCACTCAACGGGTTATGTTATCCGATATGTACATTATGTAAATATTATTTTAGCAATACAGATTTAGAAATTGCAATCATTTTAACCCATTGATGGCTAGAGAGGTCTCCAGTGCATTTTTTTAAATTCAGATGCTTTATTGAAAATAAACAAAGGGGTACAATGTATATTGTTATGGAAACATAACAATATTAGTGAAAGGAATATTGCACGTTCAAAACATCAAGGAGAACATGAGGAGAAAATTGTACCCAAACTCCAGTGCATTTTAAAGCCACGTGTTGGAGTCCTCTCTAGGATTCAAGGGGTTCATTAATTCAGAACACAGTACAGGTGTATTAAAGAGCATATTACCTGGGATGGATGTCTACTAGCAATACAAGAGTTTGCATGGTAATAATATCTATCCTCTTGCAGTGGAATCGTGCCACCTTTAACACCTTTAAATAAGTGAAACATAAAATAACCAGAGAAAGCATGAAACTGGCAGCATGGAATATGATGGTAAATACCATAAACCGTCTTGTCCCAGGCTCTTCTTTGACATGCAAAGTACAAGAAGCATACATGCTATTGTAGTCTAACCAAGACAAGAAGAGAGAGACCAAGGGAAAGGTTAGCGAATGGAGCCAGGTATAGCACATCATAAGCACTGCATCCTTATACCTCATCTTGCTGCTGTAACTTAAAGGAAAAACCACAGCAATCCATTTATCTATGCTGAGAGCAGCCATGCTTAGCATTGTATTAGAAGTTAAAAAAGTTTCCAAGAAGCCCATAGCTTTGCAAATGCAGTCACCGAAGGGCTGTTGGTTTTTTAAGATGGCCAGGAAAGTAGAAGGCATGTTTAGGATAGTCAGAAGAAGGTTGCAGAGAGATAAATTTACTAGAAAGATCCCAGATACCTGCTTGCGGATCTCTGCACTGTAGAGGAAACATATTACCACCAATAAATTTGCAAGTAAAGACACAATAAACACTATGATAAGGAAAATAGCCAGCAGAATCTCTGCCAAGTGCATTTCTTAATATGTATCCATGAGACTGATGTTCAAAGCAGTGTGTGCCTCAATAGACAACGAAGATAGAGAGCAGTTTCTCTACATGCTGTCTTTGGAGTTGGGTGAGTGTTATTGCAGAATCCCCTCTTGCTGGGCAGTGAATGAGAGGCTTCCCAGCAATCCTTCCACGGCTGCTCTCCAGGGTCCTGAAACTAGGATCACTGCAGCTGCACCTCTGAGACATGCCAGTAAGGAGAAAGTCCTGTAGGACTGCATGCAAGGCAGTTACTTTCCCTTATCCTCTTCTGCTGCTGAATTCTATGAATGTCAGTTCCACAGTTATGATGGAAAAGCAGTTGTTTTCTTGGACAGGTCTAGCTGAGAATCCAACACAGCTGTTGTGACTGTGTAGAAGAAGCAGGTACCAAAGTCTCTATCTGACAGATTATGTATGTGTACAGCCCTATGGGAGTGGTCTGGTGCTGTGCATGAGCAGACAGGGCTGCTGGGTCCTAATTCACAATAAGAAGTTGCTTCCCAGGCTATCGAAATACAGATATATGCACAGGGAACAAATATAAATTCCAATTGATTTGAATGGGGCTTTTATGCCTTTAAATGCTAGAGAGTTCTCAGACACATGCAAAGCCACACGCATTTCACCAGTTACTTGGTACGTCAACCTCACTGCCATTTATAGCCAAAGAATTAACCCTTTGAGTGCCAGAGGGGTACGCAACGCATTGCAAAGCAATGCGTTGCTACCCCTCTGGCACTCAAAGGTTTAAACCTCCTGGTTTTAAGCCGCTAGCTAAAATGTTTTAACTATTTTGATATGTGTTATAAAATTCTCTACTATTGCAGGAGTTAACCCTTTGAATGCCAGTGGGATGTCCAGTTCATTGATTTGCAATGTACCGTGTATCCCTCTGGGGCACATATCTGGTTCACAAAGCAAGAGTTAACTCTTTGAGTGAAGAATGGCCTCCAAAGCATTGCTAAGCAATGTATCGGTCACTGTTATGCACCTAAAGATTTAACACTTTGCGTGGCAGAGAGGGGTATGCAAAGCATTGCAAAGGGTTAAAGAAAAAGAGAGGAATGCCAGTAACTTAAAGGGGTTAATTTAAGAACTAGATTTAGAATGGTTTCAAAATAACATTTAGTTAAAGCATGACATTCCCTGCAATAACCTTACATTTCTACTGTTTGTTAGCTCCTATAGACTGTAAATTACAAGCAGGGATATTATCACCTCTTGCTTTGGTTGATGCTCATTTGTGCCAATCTGTTTATTGGCCTAATTCACAGCAATGAGGAACGTACTAGCACTTTATAAATAATAAATAAATACAACGGTACAATCAACCACGAGAGGGATTTAATGCTGACATTTATTTTTATAATGTACCTAGTGGAGTTAAATGAGGAAAATATGAGGGGATAAAAAGAAATTGGGTTGTGGATGGTGCTGATGAAGGGGATAAAGGAATTGTAAACTCACAAAACCTAAAGTGACTAAAAGATTGTGACTACTGCAAACATATTCCAGTAGCTCAGGGGTTAATACTTTCCAAGTCTCATGGTTGGCCCAGTGCTGTGTAATGCATAATAGGGAGAAGCAGGCATGACTTCTGCCATTGATCGGTGACTAGTTCACTGGGAACTGGGACAGATATGTGGGATTTTGGCTCTGCACAAGTGAAATGGCTGTATGTGTTTGAGACATCAGTCCCAGTATCCATGGCTCCAGTCGCCGATCAGAGGTGGAACTTGGACCTGCGTCTCCCTACTCTTCATTAGATGAGCTGGATTGGCTATGTGGTTGTGCAAGCTACCGGAGCGAGGTAGCGGTAATCAGGGGCACATGGACAATCTTTTCGTTCGCTTACGATTTGGATGTTTACTGTTTCTTTCAAACTATTTTTTAGGAAAACTAAAATTATAAGGGGGATGTATTCATTCATATATTCACCCCAGTGTCCTCACAAATGATGAATTAAATTGTGCAACTTAGCTGTAATATTAATGATAACCAGAAAAGTTATAGCATAATGAACATTGTTTTTAAAGTAGACGTGCCACCCTGAGACATGTTACATTTGCTTTCCAGAGAATTAACTCTTTGAGTGTCAGAGAGGTATCCAACTCATTAGAGGAGATGCACTAAAGTGTGATAATGGGTTGATAAAATGGAGATGACTTCTCCAGTGATATCACTTCTCCAGTTCCTATGTTATTCTATGGAGCCTATGTACTAAGATCTCTCCAACTTTGGAGATCTTAGTGCATTGGTTCTATAGAATAACATAGGAATTGGAGAAGTGATATAACTGGAGAAGTCATCTCCACTTTATCAACTTATTATCACGCTTTAGCATATAACCCCCTTGTGTTGCAATGTGTTAGATACATGTGTGTCACTCAAATGGTCAAAATCGCCTATATTTTGTTCAAGCCGTTTGTCTGTAAAATAAATATTTTTTTTTAGAAAATAACTGTTATGTTTTGGTGACACCACAGGGTGAATGTACAACAGTAATTCTGTACTAATCAGACTCTGGAATAGCCTAACACCATTATACTTATCTACTTACACAAAATATTCCCTTATTCATGTTGTATTCACCAAGGTGAGGGAATTGAGGCAGCCTTTAAGCATGTCAGGGCATTCCTTTAGTCAGCGTCAAGATCTACTCCATTTATCAATATAGCATAGACAACTTGGTCACCGTCCGTTTCCCTAAAAATGATATGGGGCTGGTGGTGGGACTTGCTGACATTATATTCTAATGATGTCTGTTGCTATGCACTACAGTGGTGATCATGCACTGTACATATCCTCTGGTACAGATGCTGGCAATAACATAGCAACATAGTTGATGAGGCTGAAAAAATACATGCATCCATCAAGTCCAGCCCATTGCAAATCCCTGGATTAACAACCTATCTGCACTGAAGCCATATGTCATAATTCTCAATTTTGTTCTGTGCTAGATAGGTATGCATTGCTTTTTTGAAAGCAGTTACAGCTAGTGATGAGCGAGCACCCCAATGCTCGGGTGTTCGGGTGCTCTGACCGAGCACCCCCTGAGGCTCGAGTGCTCGGCCGAGCACCCGAGCCCCATTGAAGTCAATGGGAGGACTCGAGCATTACACCAGGCACCCCCTGCTCTGATGAGGGGAGGGTGCCTGGTCCATAGGAAAAGGGCAGAAAAGGATGGAAACACCACAGAAATGGTTCAGGGACAGCATAGGAAGGATGTCTGGATGCATCTTGGACTCCAACATCGCTGCTGGGAACGATCTTTCGCCCGTAGTATGCCATTTTTACAGACTGACCGTAAAACACACAAAAAGGAAAATAAAAACGACTTTAGGCGAAAAATTGTTACCAAACAATATTTGCTGTATATTTACTTGTATATCATCTGCAAATTCTCCCAAAATTTTCCTTGATTTTCTGAAGTGAGGCCATGATAAAGAGGGAAACGTGCGCAGAGGCAAATTATCCCAAAAATTTCCTTGATTTTCTGAAGTGAGGCCATGATTAAGAGGGAAACGTGCGCAGAGGCAAATTCTCCCAAAAATTTCCTTGATTTTCTGAACTGAGGCCATGATTAAGAGGGAAACGTGCGCAGAGGCAAATTCTCCCTAAAATTTCCTTGATTTTATTGAACTGAGGCCATGATTAAGAGGGAAACGTGCACTGAGCTGACCATCTGAAACATTATGGGTGAGGGTCTGCTGCAGAGCTGACCATCCTAAACATTATATGCGAAGGCCCGCTAGTGAGCTGACGCTATAAAACATTATATGCGAAGGCCCGCTAGTGAGCTGACGCTATAAAACATTATATGCGAAGGCCCGCTAGTGAGCTGACGCTATAAAACATTATATGAGAGGGCCCGCTAGAGAGCTGACTAGTGATGAGCGAGCGTGCTCGGCCGATGCTCGGATCGGCTCGAGCATCGCTCTGCTCGGCACATGGCGGTACTCGTCGAGTACCGCCATGTGCTCGCCCGACATGTTCGGGTGGCGGGGATCTGTGCCGGAAGAGGCACAGATCCCAAGAAGCTCCGCTGGACCACCAGGGACTGGAGGTACGGGGGCATTGCGGAGATGAAGGGGGCATTGCGGAGATGAAGGGGGACATTGTGGAAGAGGGGCATAGACTCTATGCCCCTCTTCCACAATGTCCCCCTTCATCTCCGCTATGCCCGTCTTCCACAATGTGCCCCTTCATCTCCGCTATGCCCCTCTTCCACAATGTGCCCCTTCATCTCCGCTATGCCCCTCTTCCACAATGTCCCCCTTCATCTCCTCTATGCCATAGAGGAGATGAAGGGGGACATTGTGGAAGAGGGGCATAGCGGAGATGAAGGGGCACATTGTGGAAGAGGGGCATAGCGGAGATGAAGGGGCACATTGTGGAAGACGGGCATAGCGGAGCTGAAGGGGGACATTGCGGAGCTGAAGGGGGCATTCGGAGATGAAGGGGGCATAGCGGAGATGAAGGGGGCATTGACCAGGCACCCTCCCCTCATCAGAGCAGGAGGTGCCTGGTGTTGCCCCATTCATTTCAATGGGGCTCGGGTGCTCGGCCGAGCACTCGAGCCTCAGGGGGTGCTCGGTCAGAGCACCCGAGCACCCGAGCATCGTGGTGCTCGCTCAACACTAGAGCTGACCCAATAAAACATTATATGAGAAGGCCCGCTGGTGAGCTGACCTATATAAAAATTGTTAAACAGGGCCCGCTGGTGAGCTGGCCCTATATAAAAATTATATCACAGGGCCCGCTGGTGAGATGGCCCTATATAAAAATTATAGCACAGGGCATATGGAAGAGGAGGAGGAGGATGAGAAGATTAAGAGTCAACCATATACCCGTTTTTTGGGTGGGAGGGGTGAATGGGAATACAGAGTATTCCCATCATTGTAAATAACATATATAAAGTGAGTTTATGTTCCCCCGGGGCTTTCCTCCAGTGGAGTGGAGAAGTCAGGGGAAATCCAGGCCTTGTTCATTTTTATAAGTGTCAACCTATCAGCATTGTCGGTGGAAAGGCGGATACGCTTATCTGTTATGATGCCACCAGCAGCACTAAATACCCGCTCAGACAGAACGCTAGCGGCAGGGCAGGCCAGCACCTCCAAGGCGTAGAGTGCCAGTTCATACCACGTGTCCAGCTTGGACACCCAGTAGTTGTAAGGCACAGAGGGATCATTGAGGACGCTGACACGGTCTGCTACGTACTCCTTCACCATCTTCCAAAACTTTTCCCTCCTTGTGACACTAGGCTGCGCATCAGGGTGAGGGTGCTGGCGGGGTGTCATGAAGGTGTCCCACGCCTTGGAGAGTGTTGCCCTGCCTTTGTCGGAACTGCTGTGTGCTCCCCTTTTCTCCCCTTCTCGGTTGGCCAAGGTAGCACGTACTCTGCCGCCAGCGTTGTCAGATGGAAAATTTTGGAGCAATTTTTCAACAAGAACCTTCTGGTATTGCACCATTTTGCTTGTCCTCTACACCGGAGGAATGAGAGATGAGAAATTCTCTTTGTAGCGGGGGTCCAGAAGGGTGAACACCCAGTAATCCGTGTTGTCTAAAATGCGTACAACGCGTGGGTCACGGGAAAGGCAGCCTAACATAAAGTCAGCCATGTGTGCCAGAGTACCAACAGTCAAGATTTCGCTGTCCTCACCAGGAGGATGACTCTCAATATCCTCATCCTCTTCCTCCTCTTCTGCCCACCCACGCTGAAGAGATGGAACTAAAGTTCCATGGCTACCCTCTGTAGCGGAGGCAACCGTGTCTTCCTCCTCCTCCTCCTCCTTCTCCTCCGCCTCCTCCAATTGTCGCTGAGAAGACGAAGTGAGGGTGCTCTGGCTATCACCTTGTGTAAGCTCTTCCTCCCCCATTTCCACCTCTTCCACATGCAAAGCGTCGGTTTTAATTGTGAGCAGCGAGCGTTTCAGTAGACACAGAAGTGGGATGGTTACACTGATAATAGCGTTATCGTCGCTCACCATCTGTGTCGATTCCTCAAAATTGCGTAAAACCTCGCAGAGGTCTGACATCCATTCCCACTCCTCACTTCTGATTACAGGAAGTTGAACGGAGAGGCGACGACCGTGTAACAGCTGGTACTCCACTACTGCCCTCTGCTGCTCACAAAGCCGGGCCAACATGTGGAAGGTGGAGTTCCAGTGCGTGCTCACGTCACACAGCAGCCGGTGAGCTGGCAATTGTAAGCGCTGCTGCAGCTTCAACAGGCCGGCCGAAGCTGTAGATGACTTACGGAAATGTGCACACACGCGGCGCACCTTGGTCAAGAGATCATGCACATTGGGGTAGGTTTTTAGAAATCGCTGAACCACTAAATTAAATGCATGCGCTAGGCATGGTACGTGTGTGAGCTTGCCGAGCTCCAAAGCCGCCACCAAGTTACGCCCATTATCACACACAACCATGCCTGGTTGCAGGTTGAGTGGCGAGAGCCACTGCTCGGTCTGGTGACTAATCCCCTGCAACAGCTCTGAGGCCGTGTGCTGTTTGTCCCCAAGGCAGATCAGCTTCAGCACGGCCTGTTGACGCTTCCCCACTGCAGTGCTACACTGCTTCCAGCTACTGGCTGATGGGGGAGTGGCGCTGCGTGTAGAGAATTCGGAGGTGGAAACGGAGGAGGAGGAGCCAATAACGTAGGTGCTGGCGGAAACCCTGATGGAGGTAGGGCCCGCAATCCACGGCGTGGGTAGCACCCGTGCCATCCCAGGGTCCGAGTCGCTCCCAGCCTCCACGACATTCACCCAGTGTGCCGTCAGGGAAATGTAGCGTCCCTGGCCACAAGCACTTGTCCATGTGTCAGTCGTTAAGTGGACCTTCCCAGTAATTGCGTTGGTCAGGGCACGGGTGATGTTACGGGACACATGGTGGTGTAATGCGGGGATGGCACACCGGGAAAAGTAGTGGCGGCTGGGGACCGCGTACCGAGGGACAGCTGCTGCCATCAGGCTGCGAAAGGACTCAGTGTCCACAAGCCTAAATGGCAGCATTTCGATGGCCAGTAATTTGGAAAGGTGTGAGGTTAGTGCTATGGCCTGTGGGTGGGTGGCTGGGTATTTTCTCTTGCGCTCAAATGCCTGGGGTAACGACATTTGGACGCTGTGCTGGGACAGGGAAGTGGATGTGGTCGCTGATGGTGCTTCAGATGGTACAGGTGCAGGGCGGGAGGTATGCGGGCCTGCGCCTTCGACAGGCGATTGGCCGGCACCGAAAACAGGGGAAGAGGAGGCAGTGGTGTGGCCTGCAGACACAGATGGGCGATCCAGGCGTTCCTCCCACTTACTACGGTGCTTGGATGCCATGTGTCGGATCATGCTGGTGGTGGTGAGGTTTCTAGTGTTCATGCCTCGGCTCATTCTGGTGTGGCACAGGTTGCAAACTACAATTCTTTTGTCGTCCGCACTTTCCTTAAAAAAACGCCATACCGCGGAACACCTACCCTTTGGCAAGGTAGATTTACGCAAGGGGGTGCTCCGTGGAACATTTGCGGGCCGGTTTGGTGCGGTCCGCCTTCTTTCTGTAGCCACACCACTGCCTCTTCCAGCCTGTTGCGGTGCTGCAGATGGCTCACCCTCAGGACTGCTGTCATCGCTCGGCTCTACACCTTCCCAGGTGGGGTCAGTCACCTCATCGTCCACCAAGTCCTCCTCCACTTCCTCACTCTGATCATCCTCCTCATGTCTTGATCCCACCACATACTCAGTCATTGACAACTGTATAACATTCTCCTCAACAAGGTCTTGAGACGGAAATAGTGGTTGATTTAATGGCAACTGTGTCTCATCATCATCATCATCATCCACTACTTCCTTTGACCTTAAATGCCGTTCACATCTGTCATCTTCTTGTGATTGGGTACCCTCTAGAGGTTGTGAATCAGGGCACAAGATGTCATGTTCCTCTGCAAGCGTGCTTGGAGAGAGGGTCAAATGAAGGATTGGTGATGAGACGAGCTCCTCACTATATCCCAGTGTGGGATCACTTCTTTGACCAGACCGTGTATGGTGGGAGGAAGGATGATCAGAGTGAGGATTATGTTGACCAGACTCTTGGCTACTGAGAGTGGACTTGGTGGAAGACAGGGTGGTGCTTAACCGACTGGAAGCAGTATCAGCTGTCATCCAACCGACCACCTGTTCGCAGTGGTCGGACCTCGAGAGTGATGTCCTGCGACGCCCTGTAAAATTAGACATGAAGCTAGGTATGGTGGATGTCTTTCTTTCTTGTGCTCTGGCACCAGGCACAGTTTCTCCGCGTCCTGACCCGCGCCCTGAACTATCAGGATCACGTCCACTTCCCCGTCCCTTTTTACCCGCCTTCTTCATCTTACACGGAATATGTGACTTTAATATTTGAGTTTGAAAACTTAACAGTATTTCTTCCTATTCTGCAACTGTGCAGAGTACACAGAATAGGCTGCTAAACTGCGGTGACACACACTGAATGGAATATGTGACTTTAATATTTGAGTTTGAAAACTTAACAGTATTTCTTCCTATTCTGCAACTGTGCAGAGTACACAGAATAGGCTGCTAAACTGCGGTGACACACACTGAATGGAATATGTGACTTTAATATTTGAGTTTGAAAACTTAACAGTATTTCTTCCTATTCTGCAACTGTGCAGAGTACACAGAATAGGCTGCTAAACTGCGGTGACGAACACAGAATGGAATATGTGACTTTAATATTTGAGTTTGAAAACTTAACAGTATTTCTTCCTATTCTGCAACTGTGCAGAGTACACAGAATAGGCTGCTAAACTGCGGTGACACACACTGAATGGAATATGTGACTTTAATATTTGAGTTTGAAAACTTAACAGTATTTCTTCCTATTCTGCAACTGTGCAGAATACACAGAATAGGCTGCTAAACTGCGGTGACACACACAGAATGGAATATGTGACTTTAATATTTGAGTTTGAAAACTTAACAGTATTTCTTCCTATTCTGCAACTGTGCAGAGTACACAGAATAGGCTGCTAAACTGCGGTGACACACACTGAATTGAATATGTGACTTTAATATTTGAGTTTGAAAACTTAACAGTATTTCTTCCTATTCTGCAACTGTGCAGAGTACACAGAATAGGCTGCTAAACTGCGGTGACACACACTGAATGGAATATGTGACTTTAATATTTGAGTTTGAAAACTTAACAGTATTTCTTCCTATTCTGCAACTGTGCAGAGTACACAGAATAGGCTGCTAAACTGCGGTGACACACACAGAATGGAATATGTGACTTTAATATTTGAGTTTGAAAACTTAACAGTATTTCTTCCTATTCTGCAACTGTGCAGAGTACACAGAATAGGCTGCTAAACTGCGGTGACACACACAGAATGGAATATGTGACTTTAATATTTGAGTTTGAAAACTTAACAGTATTTCTTCCTATTCTGCAACTGTGCAGAGTACACAGAATAGGCTGCTAAACTGCGGTGACACACACTGAATGGAATATGTGACTTTAATATTTGAGTTTGAAAACTTAACAGTATTTCTTCCTATTCTGCAACTGTGCAGAGTACACAGAATAGGCTGCTAAACTGCGGTGACGAACACAGAATGGAATATGTGACTTTAATATTTGAGTTTGAAAACTTAACAGTATTTCTTCCTATTCTGCAACTGTGCAGAGTACACAGAATAGGCTGCTAAACTGCGGTGACACACACTGAATGGAATATGTGACTTTAATATTTGAGTTTGAAAACTTAACAGTATTTCTTCCTATTCTGCAACTGTGCAGAATACACAGAATAGGCTGCTAAACTGCGGTGACACACACAGAATGGAATATGTGACTTTAATATTTGAGTTTGAAAACTTAACAGTATTTCTTCCTATTCTGCAACTGTGCAGAGTACACAGAATAGGCTGCTAAACTGCGGTGACACACACTGAATTGAATATGTGACTTTAATATTTGAGTTTGAAAACTTAACAGTATTTCTTCCTATTCTGCAACTGTGCAGAGTACACAGAATAGGCTGCTAAACTGCGGTGACACACACTGAATGGAATATGTGACTTTAATATTTGAGTTTGAAAACTTAACAGTATTTCTTCCTATTCTGCAACTGTGCAGAGTACACAGAATAGGCTGCTAAACTGCGGTGACACACACAGAATGGAATATGTGACTTTAATATTTGAGTTTGAAAACTTAACAGTATTTCTTCCTATTCTGCAACTGTGCAGAGTACACAGAATAGGCTGCTAAACTGCGGTGACACACACAGAATGGAATATGTGACTTTAATATTTGAGTTTGAAAACTTAACAGTATTTCTTCCTATTCTGCAACTGTGCAGAGTACACAGAATAGGCTGCTAAACTGCGGTGACGCACACTGAATGGAATATGTGACTTTGATATTTTAGTTTGAAGACTTAACAGTATTTCTTCCTATTCTGCAACTCTGCACAGTACACAGAATGTGCTGCTACACTGCGGCGAAGCACACTGAATGGAATATGTGACTTTGATATTTTAGTTTGAAGACTTAACAGTATTTCTTCCTATTCTGCAACTCTGCACAGTACACAGAATGTGCTGCTACACTGCGGCGAAGCACACTGAATGGAATATGTGACTTTGATATTTTAGTTTGAAGACTTAACAGTATTTCTTCCTATTCTGCAACTCTGCACAGTACACAGAATGTGCTGCTACACTGCGGCGAAGCACACTGAATGGAATATGTGACTTTGATATTTTAGTTTGAAGACTTAACAGTATTTCTTCCTATTCTGCAACTCTGCACAGTACACAGAATGTGCTGCTACACTGCGGCGAAGCACACTGAATGGAATATGTGACTTTGATATTTTAGTTTGAAGACTTAACAGTATTTCTTCCTATTCTGCAACTCTGCACAGTACACAGAATGTGCTGCTAAACTGCGGCGACGCACACTGAATGGAATATGTGACTTTGATATTTTAGTTTGAAGACTTAACAGAATGTGCTCTAATCTGCAACTTTGCACACTAAACAGAATGTGCTCTAATCTGCAACTTTGCACACTAAACAGAATGTGCTCTAATCTGCAACTTTGCACACTAAACAGAATGTGCTCTAATCTGCAACTGTGCACACTAAACAGAATGTGCTCTAATCTGCAACTTTGCACACTAAACAGAATGTGCTCTAATCTGCAACTGTGCACACTAAACAGAATGTGCTCTAATCTGCAACTTTGCACACTAAACAGAATATATTTTTTTTTTTTTTTTTTTTCCCCCACACAAAATAAACTGCTGCCCCCACACACAGTAGTCCTAAAAAGGACTTTTGGTTCTTTTTTTTCACAATTTTGCTTTTTTTCCTCCCTACACTGACTTTCCCTTCCTATCCTCAGCTCTCCCTGGCTAAGACTGAGCCGAACTCGCTGGTCAGGTGCTATACAGCACCCGACCACGGGTTCTGGCCAGCCAATCAGTGTAATGCCAGCAGCCAACATGGCTGCTGGCATTACACCGATGTCAGAGCCTACCTGAACGTTTATTGGCTGCGCAGCAGCCGCAAAACGTGCGGGGAGGAGACCCGAACATGGCGGGCGAGTACATGCGGTACTCGTACGAGTACCGCCATGTGCCGAGCAGAGCGATGCTCGAGCCGATCCGAGCATCGGCCGAGCATGCTCGCTCAACACTAGTTACAGCGCCTTTTAGCACAATATCCCAAGACAAAACATCCCATAGCTTTAATGGCCTTACTGTAAAAAACCCTTGCCTTTGTCTTAGTCAAAAGTGCCTTTCCTCTACTTTTAATGGATGACTTCTCTTTCTTAGCTCATATCTTTGCATAATTAATTGGATAGTTCTTTGTAATCACCTTGAATATATTTGTAAATGGTAATCACACCTTAGATTTAATGTAAGCAAACCCCGTTTGGCTAGTTTCTCATTATAACTCAGATCCTCCAATCCCTTTATCAGTTTTGCTGCAGATCTCTGAACTTTTTCCAGTTCATTTATGTCTTTTTTAAAAACTGGTGCCCATGTCTGAAATGGGTCTTCTGTCCATGCCTCTGTCCATGTCCCTGTCCGTGTCCTGGCGGGTTGTGGGTTCTCCAGGACCTATCAATAAAGCTTTAGTGCTGCCATCCTTGGGGGTTATAGCTTTGGACTCACATTTTCTGTTATATCAGTAGCCCATGTGGGTGGTAGTCATGATATGGCTGAGTGTTTGAACGTTATATTCTTAGGCCCTATGTATGCTTCCTGGGTTTGTCACTAGTTTCCCTGGCATTGGCTGATACCTGTTCTTGTAGTTTAGTGCTTACTGGAAGCAAATAGCTGGAAACTGTAGTTTTGATCTTTTCCAGTTTAGCACGATACGTGTGTGTGTGTGGGGGGGTGCCCCCCCCTCCCCTCACCATGACCCTTCATCTCAAGCAGTTATCCACATCCCTTCTCTCCTGAAAACTCTCTAGTTGCAGTGGAGAATTCTGGTGCACATTCCTTTTCATTTTTCGGATTTGCTTTATTTTCTCATCCATCTGTGTAATCTTTTTAGTCTCTCTATTTCTTTGCTTTACTACTCTGTTTTCCATTTCTTCTTTTCTTCTCTTTTTCTTTATTGCTAAAGGTGGCCACATAGATGTGTCTTGCAGTACTTACTTTTCTAAAGGCAGGATGCTTTTCTAACACCTTGGAGCCACTGGGCCCTGGGTTTTCTACCTGCATCAGTTGTTTCTTGATGAGGTTAACACATGTTATAGTTTTATGATTCCTGATGTCCTATAGGCAACCTTGCGATATTCACGGTTTTTGACTGCTTATTATGTATACCATACTGTATGGTATACATAATATGGTATGGTCATATGTATTTGATGTATTCTGATCTTATTTTTCAATAAAATTTTTCTTTGAAATAAAAAAAAATAAATAAAAACTGGTGCCCCAAACTGTACTCCATACCAAGGATTTATATAGATATAGAATTATATTAGCATCCAGTGCATCTATGCCTCTTTTTATGCAGGTTAGTACCCTATTTGCTTTTACTGCAGCTGATAGACTTCGAAGCAGTATGCAGTCAATTGTCTATCAGTACTCCTAAATCTTTCTCTAATGAGGAATCCCCAAGTTGTTTCCCATTTAGTGTATATGTATCATGTTTGTTTCTGTGGCCCAATTGCATAACTTTACATTTATCTACAGTAAATGTCATCTGCCACTTTTCTGCCCATTTACTCATTGTTTAAATCTTTCTGCAGAGAAAAAACATCCAGCATTGTATGTATTTCCATATACAGCTTTTTGTCATCAGAAAAGATTGAGATGCTACTTTCAGTTCCTACTTCTAGATCATTAATAAACAAATTAAAAAGCATTGGGCCCAGGACTGAACCCTGTGGCACCTCACTTACAACTTTAGACCAGCTTGAAAAGGTTCCATTTACAACAACTCTCTGACATATAGGATTTAACCAGTTCTCAATCCATGCACAGATATCACTTCCCAAACCGAAGCCTTTTAATTTATGCAGTAACCTGTTGTCAGGCACTGTATAAAAGGCTTTTGCAAAATCCCAGTATACTACATCAGCAACAATTCCCTTGTCCAAATTGCTACTTACCTTTTCATAAAATGCAAGTAAATTAGTCTGATATGATCTATTCTTCATCAAGCCCCGCTGACTCCTACTAATATTGATTGTGTTCTCATAGTTCTGAATACTGTGAGTTAGTAATCCTCCTAATATCTTACCCACTATAAAAGTCAAGATCACTGGTCTATAATTTCCTGGTTTGGATCTTGCTCCCTTTTTGAACAATGGAACTAATTCAGCTTTCCTCCAATCACAAGCACTATGCCTGATGAAAATGAATCAATAAATATTAAGTATAATGGCCTTGCTATTATGAACTAAGTTCCTTAAAGGGATAGTAATGTTTCATAATAAAAACAGCTCTAATTAATTATCATAGTATTTGGACTTTGGAGAGTGTTATTTCAATTCTGTCAGAGTTGTAGTTCCAGAGTAATTCAATGACAAAGTATCCCCCTCCCACCCCGTTTACTGATGTCACACTGTTCAGCTTGAGCAGAAGGGAGGTGCCCAGGTAGACTGTAGAGAGGGACAATCTTCAATTAAGATAAGGGAAAAACCTGAAAAGCTTGTCAAGGGGGGCAGGGATTTCATTGTTTTCATAGGAATAAGAGTGTCCCCTTCTGTTATCTGTCCAGTCTATGGACTGCATTCCACATCTGAGAAGAGATTGTTTACAGTAGGTAAAAGGGGCGGGAGGGGGAAACTTTGCTTGTGAATATCTCATAAACCATAAAGGTTTGAGAGATAAGACTTATATCATTCTTCATGTTTTTTTTAATGCCTACAAAATAAAATAAAGTTAAAACAAAGTATTACTATCCCTTTAAGTGCCCATGGGTGCATACCATCAGGTCCAGGTGCTTTATTCACCATAACATTTTCCACTCTCTTTTGGACTCAGTAAGCCATGTACATAATGGAGGAAAATATGTGGTTTTGTCTAGTTGTCCATAGCCTGTCATGCTTGCTTCCTTTGTAAATATAGAATCAAAGAATGTATTAAAGGTGTAAGTCATAGCCTTATCTTCACTGATAATTCATCTGTCTCAGCCTTAAGAAGACCAATATCAACAGTAATCTTTTTGATAATAATATACTTGTAGCATTGTTTAGGCTTTTTCTTGCTTTCTTTTGCAATACTTCTCTCATTTTAAAATTTTAGATAGCTTAATTGTTTATTTGCAAATTTTATTACATTCTTTATATTTTTTAAATGATGCACCTGACCCGTCTGAGTTAAACACTTTAAAAGCTTGTCTCTTATTTCTCACTTCCTTGCAAACCTCATTATTAAGTCACATTGGTCTCATTTTACTCCTCTTGTGCTTATTCCAAATGGCATATGTTGACGTGTATATTTGTCTAAGAGCATTTTAAACAAATTCCATGATTCTTATGCATTTTTATCTTTGAAGATTACATCCTAATGAATATCCTTTAACACTGCCTGTAGCTTTGAAAAAATGTGCCTTATTAAAATTGAATGTTTTATTTAAACCCTTACTTTTTGGTCTCTCATAACAAATTTCAAAGGATACCATATTGTGGTCACTACTGCCTAAATGTTGCTTTACCTGTATACTGTTTATCATATCAGAATTGTTTGAGAGCATTAGGTCAAGCAAGGCATATTTTCTAGTTGGCTTCTCTACTTGTTGGGACATAAAATTGTCATTAATCATACTTAAAAAAATATTTCCCTCTGTTTGCTGGAAGTCATTTTGCTCCAATCAATTTTAGGGTAGTTGAAATCTCCCATTATGGTTACATTTCCTGACCTAGAAGCTTTTTCCATTTGCAATAAAAGTTGGGCTTCCTCAAACTCCCCAATATTGGGTGGATTGTAGCAAATCCCCATTAACACCTTTTTATTATGTGTGCCCCCAGTGTATATTTCAACCCAAAGGACCTCTATATTTTCACTGGACCATTCATTTATATCTTCCCTTATACTAAATTTTAAGGCATGCTTTACATATAGGCATACCCCCATCCCTACCCTATCTCTCCTAAAAGTGAATAAACCTCTAGATTGACTGGCAAGTCATATGTATCATCTAACCAGATTTCAGACACACCAATTAGATCATACATTGCACTCATTTATAGTTCCCCCATCCTACCAGCTAGACTACAAGCATTTACATGCATACATTTTATCTTTTTGCCATTCTGAAAAATTACATTCTTTTTTAAAATGTATTTGCCTTTTTCAGGCTGCAACATTGGCACCTCACTATTAAATGAACTAGCCCATTCCCCCTCTTCACCCCTGTGCCCCATCTCTAATCCCATTCCTTCAGTTAAACTACCTTCCCCATTCTGTGTTGCATCACCCTCCCCCTTTTCTAGTTTAAAGTCTCATTCAACCCTCTAACCATCCTAACTCCTAGCACCCTTGCCCAATTTCCACTAAGGTCCAATCCATCTCATTTATAAAGACTGCCCCAAGGCAAAAGACTGCCCAGTGCTCTAGGAACCCAAACCCCTTCCCGCTTACATCAAGTCTTTAGCCACACATTTAACTCCCTAATCTCCCGTTGCCTTTCAGATGTAGGGCATGCCACAGGTAGTATTTCAGAAAATACTACCTTAGAGGTCCTCTGCTTAAGCTTATATCCTAATTTCCTTAAATCCTTAACAGACCTCCATTTTCCACTGACATTGTCATTGGCACCAACATGTACCCTGACAGCCAGGCCATGACTAGCCCCTCCCAACAATCTATCAACCCAATTTGCCACATATTGACCCCGAGCACCCGGGAGACAGGAAACTGTTCTATTGTAGGGGTCCTAGCAAAAGATTACCCTGTCTGTCTTCCTAATAGAATCCCTTACCACCACCATCTATAAGTGTTAGTAAATACAGGAGTGTCCTCCCTATTCCTCTACCCCCCTTGCAATGTCTAACTATAACCCATCTAGCTACCTGCTCTGTCTTTCTCTCCACCCCCCAAAATTTCCTACAACAGCTTTCTTCTACTCAGTCAGCAGACCCCTCTCAAGATTGATCGTCTTCCTCAGTGTTGAAACTTGCCTTTCCAGGGGCTCGATTCTATTACCAGCGCTAAAAAAATAACAGGCACTTTTTGGTATCCTATTACCCGACTTGTGAAAACAAAATCAGCTGTAATTATACTTACCGCCAGTCTAAAAAAAGCCCATAGGAATTAATTAAAAACAACGTGCAAGTAGTATCCTATTACCCACACTCAGTATTACCGCCTATTTTGTTTATACAAGTTAAGTTGGAAATTTTGCACCTCAGAGGTTGAGGTGTAGAAGCCATAATGACAGTTTCAAAACCATCGTTGTTTGAACAAAAGATGTGTAGAATACAGTATACAGCAAAACAATCCGACACAGAGTTCCCCCCTTCGACATATTTACCCCCCTTCTAAAAGTCGACTACAGTGCTTTTCTTTCTCCACAATAATTCAACAAATATTGTTCATATTCAACAATTTAACCATTCCCCTTCCAAATCTGACTTACAGTGCTTTCTTTCACCAAATTAATTCGACAAATATTGTACATTCTACATATTAACCCTTTGAGTGCCATAGGGGTACTAAACGCATTGCAAAGCAATGCGTTGCGTACCCCTCTGGCACTCAAAGGGTTAACCCCCCTCCCCCTTTAAAATTTGACTTACAGTGCTCCCTTGCACATCGCACTTCATGTCTGCTCTCAGTGGTGTGATAGGGAAATCACCAGTTTGTGGTTAATCAACTTGTAGCAAGATGCTACCCCATGTAACCCCTGGACTCTACTACAGACTACTGCGCTGCAGTCCAGGGGTTACATGAGGTAACATCTTGCTTCAAGTTAATTAACCACAAGTTGGTGATTTCCCTATCAAATCTCTAGTGGCAGACACCAAGTGTGATGTGCAGTACAGCCAAATAACAGCATTCACAATACAGCACATGAAGGCTCTACAGCTGTTACCAGCGTGACCAGTAAGATTGACTTTTCTTTCTGTACTTTCTGTATGTGCTATGGCATCATTACTGAATGTATTCAAGACTGTTTTTGAGCTTCCTATGAGACTCTAAGCTGTGACCAACAGGAAGGGGATGGCAGCCAACTATATATATACTACTCCTGTGATCTGGACATAATAAAATTATTTTAATGCTTTAATTTGGCTCTTACACAACTTGATGGTTAGGACATGGACTGGAACAGGCTCCACTGTTCTATCATCTGGTTTACACATCATTTTCTAATGTCGGCTTTCTGCATTTCAACCCATTCATTGATAAAACGGCTTGAGTATTCCTGAGCCTTAAATCAATATTACTTTGGTTATAGAATTTTTAAGCACATTGTGTCTATTTCTATACTTTATATATGTTTGCATGTGACATCACTTACACTAGCCACGATGCCTAGTGACTTTAGAGGCCACTTTTTGGGATGTTTAAAGACATATAATGAAACGTATTTTATTTAAACTAAGTCCTATGGAAGTTTTTCACATAAACTACAATACAAATATAATTTTAAAGGGTGGGGGTTAACGTGTCGACTACAATATTTGTCGAATTAATGTGGTGAAAGAAAATCACTGTAGTCAACTTTTAAAAGGGGGGGTTAATATGTCGAAAGGGGGCATTCTATGTCAGATTTAGTTATGTGGGGAACACATCTAACACTGAACTTGATCTTTCTGTCGTCAGATTTACGCCTATTTCCTTGGACTTTGACATTTTGTGTGTTGTTTGTAGGTGGTAGTCAAATAAAAGCAGACAGCGCCAATTTTGTTAGTACTCTGAAATGTGCTGTCTATGCCAGTTTTGTTTTACTGTGGTTCTGCAATAGAATACCGATGTAACACGTTTGCAAAATTCACGCTGTTTGTTTTTCTTGTAATGCCGGTTTTAGCTCTGGTAATAGAATGGAGCCTCAGATCTCTAATTTGACCTTCCAGAGAGGATACTTTCTCACATCTGCCACTGGGGTATGCACCCTGGAACAGTTGTTCTAAGTGTGCAAACATAAAGCAGCTTGTGCACTGAGTTAAACGGACTGTCATACTACCACTCATATTACCACAACTTAAAAGGCATGCAGAAACAAAAATGTACACAATAAGGTTATATGTGCTGTCCTGTGTAATGACCTGTATTTGAATCCCCCTGTTATTTAAATTCCCAACACTTACTACACTTCTGCACTTACTTGAATCCCCTGTTATTTAAATTCCCAACACTTACCACACTTCTGCACTTACTTGAATCCCCTGCTATTTAAATTCCCAACACTTACCACGATTCTGAATTTGCACACTGATGCAAGATTCAAACATTCAAGTATTCACTGTCCTGCTTTTTTATAGCAGAAATCCATCAGTTACAACCCAGAAAATAACACAATTACTACCATCACACACAGACTGCAATCAATCACTTATACAACTGCAAAGAGAGGGAAAAAAGGCTTTTGTTTTTAACCTCTCATTTACCACACTATACATCACAAAAAATACACTTATTCAATTTCTACAGCAAATATCCCAAACATAGCTTATTGCAGCTCACAGCTTACAGACCTCTCTCTCTCTGCTTAATGTAGCAGAAATCCACCAATTACAACCCAGCAAACGACACAACCACACCCACCACACACACGGACTGCAATCAATCTCCTGTACAACTGCAAAGAGAGGGAAAAAAGGTTTTTGTTTTTAACCTCACCCTTAACATACTACAGAACATAAAAAATACACATTCAATCTCTCCAACAAATATTCCAAACTTAGCTTATTTCAGCTCAAAGCCATGTGGGTGCCCTGGACGAGTCTTAAATTTGTCACAGTTTACTGCTAGTTTCCACTACATTATGCTTATTATTTCTGTTTGAGGCCAAATATATCTCTTGCTGTGCTATTAGAAATGTGTGGTAATATTGGTCCATTGCAGTAACTAATTATCATAAAGTTCCAGGCTGTGCCACCAGCAAATATAGGATAATGTCTCACAAACAGTTTATATTACAAACACATGATAAGCACAACATTTAAGCAATTTTATTCTCTATAAATGTCGGTTAACAGAGGGTACACTCTAAAACATGGCAACTGTTGTGGATTGACATTGCTATTTAAAATCTATAGTTCATCAGTGTATGAACTAACATTACTTGTCTTTTGTTATGTATCCTACATAATAATTTGCTAGAAGTTTGTAACGATGCAGTCATGCCCAGTAGAAACTGCCCGCGACACGGCTGATACGGAGCGGGGCTCTCTGAATTCAGACCATGGACCACGGTCTGAATTCTAAGCGCCCCACTCCGTATCAGCCGCGTCACTGGCAGTCTCTACTGTGCACGACTGCACCGCTACCGGCTGGCACTGTTGCCCGTGTACACGGGCTCTTCAACTAGTCTATGTATAAAGCACCAATTTATTCTGCTTATTAAATATATGCCAGAAAATAATGAAATCCTTCTAGCAACTTTGTAATTAACCCTTTGAGTGCCAGAGGGGTACACAATGTGTTGTGTACCCCTCTGGCGCGCAAAGGGTTAAACAGTTCTACAATACATTGCTACTCTTCTTTCTATTTGACATTCAAGGGGCTAGAATATGACACCTCTTCTGGATTTTCACTTTGCGAGTTAACCCGTGCATAGTAGAGATGTTTCCGGTGCATTGTTTAGCAGTGCTTTGGAGATATCACTGGCATCCATGTTGTTACATGTACAGTCAGGAATCATTTTTTTATGTCATTTTAGTATTGCATGTTGATATATTTTGCATGTCTATCTTTTTAATTATGCATACTTACATTTTATCAGTTGTTTCAATTCTTATCTTATTTCCAATTTCAGCCTGGTGCAGTTCCTCTACATGAAAATTAATTTAACTCTTTGCATGCCAGATCTGTTCTGGCTCCCAAAAAGGTTCAATGATTCTGCATCCGATTTTTTTTTTTTTTTGTGAAAGTATTTTACCAGTAAGTCATTGCGATTGTCTCTCATTTTCAAGTATGACCTGGACTCATTTTATCTGCCTCAAAAGGGTGCAAGGCTGACCTTTACCAGGAAGAATACACTGAGATTCTCTTTATGTCCTGGACTCATTTTATATACCACAGAAGGGTGAAAGGCTGAGGTGACCTTGCAAGGACTAGAACCTGTGACCTTGAACAGATTCTACAGCTGTTGTACTAATAAACTGCGCCATCGCACCAAATTCATAAGAAATCTACTAGGCTGATGAACTAAGTAGTAGCGGAATAATTCTTCTGCAAACCATTTCCACTTAAGGAAGAAATGCAAGCAACTTTAAGCTACCAATTTGTTGGAGACCCCTCAAGTAGTATAATGTTTAAATCAATGTGATTTTTTCTTTTAACCTATTTTATATAGTGCCTCTTTCCCCACTGGGCATACAGCCCTGGAATTAAGCAACTGGTTGCAGCCGATAAACAGTTTTTACCATTACACAATTCAATGATACTCATTTTATTGACTGTAGAGGGACGAGGATCTGAATGAGTACTTCTGGGGATGGAGCCTGCAACCTTGAGGTTTGAGCAGGTTCTAAAACAGGTGTTTTAACCAACTTGAAATCGATTCAGTTTCTCGTAGTACATCAGCCTATTTGCATGCCTTTCTACCTGCAAAATTGATGGTTTTGTTGATTGCCATTGTTTTTGTAACCTTTTGAATGATTCATCTAGGTTTTTAAGTTGTTTATTCCTGTCTTTAATGTCAGAGCATATTCAATGGTATCTGGTGGCCTGCTTGTGTATGACAGCTCTTTTAGTTTGTGGTGGGTGGAAGCTGGAGCTACATCTGTCTGTGGGTTTTTTGTATTTTGATGTGTGAACACCATTTCTCACAACCATGACACTGACTGAACAATTTTACAGTCAGTATCCTAAGGAGATTTTTCATAGCATTCAAAAAAGAAAGAACTTAGGATAATAATTCTTTTTAACACCCATGAAGAAGGGCTAAATGTTGATCTTGAAAAAAATATGTTCTTTTGGGGGAGCTTTCAATATGATTCAATAACTTTATCTCACATGACACATTTAAATAGGAGTGATATGGCTGGCTTGTGCTTGTAAAAAAATGGCTAAAAACAACAGAGGAATTTAAATCCCACCTTTTTTAGGAAGTTCTGTATATTATTATTATTATTATACATTATTTATATCAGGGCATAAAATTGGAAGTCCTTTGCTACTAGCCAGACCTGAAAAGTTACTCGCCACTGCAAGACATAAAATACCCACCAGGGCCGAATTTCTACTCGCCAGGGCTAAATTTTCACTCGCCATTGGCTAGTGGCGAGTGGAAATTTTGAGCCTTGTTTATATAGCTTGAAGTTATTCCACAGCGCTCTACAATAGGGAATAGACATACAGAGATATTAAAGGGATAGTAACACTTCGTTTTAACTTTATTTTATGTTGTAGGCATTAAAAAAACATGAAGAATGATATAAGTCTTATCTCTCAAACCTTTATGGTTTATGAGATATTCACAAGCAAAGTTCCCCTCCCCGCCCCTTTTACCTAGTGTAAGCCATCTCTTCTCAGATGTGAGTCTGGTTGTATGACAGTACAGATAACAGAAGGGGACAATCTTCTTTGTATGAAAACAATGAAAGCCCTTCCCCCCTTGACAAGTTTTTCAGCTTTTTCCATTATCTTAATTGAAGATTGTCCCTCTCTGCAGTCTACCTGGGCACCTCCCTTCTGATCTGGTTGAACAGGGGGGGGATACTTTGTTTGTGAATATCTCTTAAACCATAAAGGTTTCAGAGATAAGACTTATATCATTCTTCATGTTTTTTTAATGCCTACAAAATAAAATAAAGTTAAAATGAAGTATTACTATCCCTTTAAATAGTACAAATGGAATGTAGAAACAAAAAGATTAGAGGACCCTGCTCAGAAGAGATTACAGTCTAGAAGATGGTACCACCTACCATCCTACACAGAAGGACTAAGAGCTATGGGGTGTAAGGGCCTCCGGCCACAAATTAGAATAACAGTGGACAAAAAGAACCTTAATCATTCAGTGTGAAACATTATGATCAATATTGCTTAAAAACACCTAAAAAAGATTTATATGATAATGGCCACAACCCTGGTGCATTTTTAAGCACAAAGAAAAGAGAGAAAGATCCACCTAAGTGGAAAATTTTCCACTTAGGTGGATCTTTCTCTCTTTTCTTTGTAGATTTCAATACAGGGTTCACACATCTGTTTTTTTTTTTAGGAATTTTAACGCTATTTGTATAATATATGCTATGTATCATTCATACCCAGTTTTGACCTTTCTCTTTGCCCTTGGTATTTTATTTAGGGTTAATTAGCTCCACCTTAATCCGTTTTTTTTTTTTTTCCGGATTTCTTTTTGCTTACGTTTTTAAGCACAATTCACTCTTTTCTCGGGCAATGGACAAAATGTTGGAAAAAGTTATAGAGTGAGCCTGCAAGAATGTATTTTTTCATTTGTCTGGTTTTTCTCTTCCTCGTTCTCCTTGAGGTGATGATTGGGCCAGAAAGTGGGGAGCAGCTGTGTGATAGAAGCTATCTGTGTGTTTGCCACTGGTGGATATTCTTACAGTGGCCAATAAACAATATTATTGGGATTTCAATATCCTAGATATATGTTGATGTAATCTGAATGTTATTAGTATTACCTATGAGTCACCCTCTCTCTTTTCTTTCTAAATACGGATTTTGTATTTTTAACTAATTACCAGAAATGCATATAATGTCTCTTTCTTATTTGTCTTCTCTCATTATCTTTCCGTACAGCACTACCTATGCTATAATGTATTGCTCTGCTTGGTACACTTATTTCCCCTTGGAATTCGGCTTTGCATAAGGCCTCTTTCTCATTGGGAACATCAACGCAATGATGCCTTGTTGTATCTTTGCAAGTGGTGAAATATAACATGCTGAACTATGCAGAGTTTCCTCCATGTATTTCCACCATGCTAACATGTAAAAGGAGGTGTCAGTTTGCCGCATATTGTCAGTCTGTGCTTGGGACAGATAAAGATTAAGCAGCTGAGTTTGTGATTCAAGGTAGTGTTGGCAGATAGGCAAGGAGAAAGATCTGAAGATGCTTAATAGAAGTATTGAAGAAAGCCAATTCCAGTTGTTTTCCAGGTGTGGGTATAAAGGGAGGAATGAGCATAAAAAATCCTTTTGATACATGACAATGTCATACATGAAGGTGAAGTAATCCTGCTTGCCTCAGCAAGGTTTCTGAGACTCTCCTGAGAATGAGGGACAGATACTGCACAGACATAAATGCATCATACTTTCATGAAAACCAATTAGGTGCAATTGGACACACTGACTCTTACATCTACAAAAATGGGACAGAGGTGTGGTTGTGCTTCAGCAGCTGCTGCGTGCTTTATCCTTATTACAAGCTGCTGATTGTATTCTGAAATGTAGTAAAAAATAACACTATAGTCCTTAGAAAATAAGAATAAAGCTGCTGAAGTGTTGATACTAGCTACCAGTATAGAGGGAGACAGACAAAGAGGGGGAGTGTCAAGGCCGACTAGTGCAGGTTGTGACCTGCAGGGGAGGGAGTGCTGGGGAGCGAGGAATTGGGTTCGGTGCTGGAGAGCGGTGACTGCCTGGGGGCAGGCCTTGCTGCGGCTAGGGCCGAGTAAAGGTGCTGGCCGCAAGGCCAGATGTCTGAACCCCAGTTGAGCCGGGATCCAGACCAGGATGACCTCCCCCAGACAGCACAGACTCCCCTGCAGGGGGGAGCGAAGGCTGGGGAGCGAAGGCTTGTGAGCGGAGCTGGAGTGCGTAGGCCACGTAGTAGCTAAAACCCCCCAAAGGAGATGGAAGAAACCGGAACCCAGGAACAGGACTTAGCTAGGGATGGCTGAACCCGTGGAAGAACTTACTGGGTAGCCAGAAAAACGACTGGAGATCCGGACTGGACTATAGGCTAAGCTGACCGTGGACGGACTAGCTGGAGAGCTGCTGGCGGTCAAACCTGGACACAGGAAGAAGGCAGATGAGTGGTCAGACGAACCGGTCAGCAACTGGAGATCCAACAGGACCAATGGAGCAAGCAAAAGAGTAGTCAGACGAGCCGGTCAATAACAGGAGATCCAACAGGACTAGTGGAGCAAGCAGAAGAGTAGTCAGACGAGCCGGTCAGCAACAGGAGATCCAACAGGACAAATGGAGCAAGCAGAAGAGTGGTCAGACAAGCCGGAATCGGTACACACAGGAAAACACCACTAGGAACAGGACTAGGACACAGTAGAGTACTGGAGGCTAGACTGCGGGGAACACTAGTGAAAGTGCATCAGGCAAGTGAGCTGGACACCTAAAGTAGAAACCGGAAGATGACGTCACGAGCTGCCCCAGCGAGAAAAAACCCGGAAGTGCAGAGCCGCCTGGAAGAGAGGACTGGCAGAACACGGCCGCCGCCAAAGCAGAGAGACTGCCGGACATTGCGGGGAGAGAGAGAGAGAGAGCCAAAAACGAACACCCCGCGGGAAGGAGAGAAACCACCGCCGGGAAGGCTAGCCGCGGCAGGTACAAGGACGTGACAGTGCCCCCCTCCCAAGAGGGACCCTCCGGGGACCTACGGAGCCGGCTTTGCGGGGTAGGCGCGATGAAAGGCTCGGAGCAAGGCGGGGGCGTGGACATCACGGGAGCGTACCCAGGATCGTTCCTCGGGACCGTAGCCCTTCCAATTAACGAGATACTGTAACCCTCCCCGGAAGCGACGGGAATCCAGAATCCCATCGATGAGATATTCCTCCTGACCGCCAACGGTAACCGGAGGTGGAGGCCGAGGCGTGGAGCGGAATCCGCTTGCGGGAAGGAAGGCCTTGAGCAAGGAGACGTGAAATACGGGGTGAACACGGAGACCCCGGGGCAAAGCCAAACGGTAAGACACGGGTGATATACGCCGCAGGATACGATACGGGCCTATGAAACGGAGTCCCAGTTTCGTAGAGGGTTGGGCTAGACGTAAGTGTCTAGTAGACAGCCAGACCCTCTGTCCTACACTGAACAGAGAGGAGGAACTGCAGCGGCGATCAGCAGACTTTTTCTGTTGCTTCTGGGCTCGCAGAAGACCGGACCGAATGGCCTGCCAATGGGACGCTAGGGAGAGTACCCGTCTCTCAGCAGCGGGAACCAGTGAAACTCCTGGAGTGAGTAGGAGCAGGCGTGGGTTATACCCCAAGGCCGCAAAGAACGGAGAACAACCGAGGGAGGAATGACGGAGCGAGTTGTAGGAGAGTTCCGCCCAAGACAGCAGGGAGGACCAGTTGCTATGGTACTGATTACAATAGGAACGAAGATAGTGCTCAAGGTTTTGGTTCAGTCGCTCTGTCTGCCCATTGGTCTGAGGATGGTATGCAGACGAGAAGTGCAGCGTGATACCGAGACGGGAACAAACAGCTCTCCAGAACTGAGAGACGAACTGAGAACCCCGATCGGATACTACGTGCAAAGGAACGCCGTGCAGGCGGACAATTTCTGCGAAGAAGGTCTCCGCCAGCTCTGCGGCCGTAGGTAACTTAGGGAGAGGTATGAAATGGCCCTGTTTAGAGAAGCGGTCTATGACTACTAGTATAACCGTGTTCCCGGAGGACTGTGGTAAATCCACCATGAAGTCCATGGCTAGTTGGGTCCAGGGGACCGCCGGTACAGGCAATGGCTGTAAGAGACCCATAGGTTTGATCCGTGGAACCTTCATTCGAGCACAGGTCACACAAGAGCGTACCCAGGAACAAACATCCTGCCAACAGGAAGGCCACCAGAAATACCGGGTAAGGAGATCCAGAGTGCGCCTGACTCCTGGATGTCCTGCCACTGGGGACTGATGAGCCCAGGAGAGTACGTCATGACGAAACCTATCTGGCACAAAGAGTCGAGCAGGGAAGCGGTTAGAGGAAGGCGTATTTGGAGATTGGGCCTCCCGGATACCCTGCAAGGTCCGAATGGACAGAGCCCCTAGGATCTTGGACTGAGGCACGATGGGTTCCGGAGGAAGAGAAGGCTGAGGCTCGGTCTCATGGAGTCTGGACAAGGCATCAGCCTTGAGGTTCTTAGTACCCGGGAGATAGGAAATAGTAAAATCAAACCGGGTAAAAAACAGGGCCCATCGGGCCTGACAAGGAGTCTACCGCTTGGCTGAAGCCAAATAGGCAAGGTTACGATGATCCGTAAGGATGCTGATTGGATGTGCAGCCCCTTCAAGTAAGTAGCGCCACTCCTCCAGGGCCAGCTTAATGGCCAATAATTCCCTGTTTCCGGTGTCATAGTTTCTTTCTGCAGCACTAAAACGATGAGAGAAGTAGGAACACGGCTGTAGAGTACCCTTCGGACCGGTACGCTGGGATAACACTGCCCCTGCAGCGGTCTCAGAGGCATCAACCTCAAGTGTGAAGGGAGACGTGGGGTCCGGAAACACCAGTAACGGAGCCCTCGTGAAGGCAAGCTTTAGGGAGCGGAAGGCCTCCAAAGCGTCGACTGTCCAAGAAGCCGGATCGGCTCCCTTGCAGGTAAGACGGATAATGGGCTGGATTACTTGAGAAAAATGCCGGATGAATCTCCTGTAGTAATTAGAGAAGCCGACGAAGCGCTGGATAGCCTTAGTGGTACGGGGAACCAGCCATTCCAGAACAGCACTGACCTTATTAGGATCCATGGCTAACCCAGATGCTGAGATGACATACCCAAGAAAGGGCAACGAAGCTTGTTCAAACTCGCACTTCTCGAGATTGACGTACAACTTATGGAGACGTAGTCTCTGTAACACAGTAGTGACGTGCTATCGGTGTTCGCATAAGGTCCGGGAATGGATCAATATATCGTCCAAATACACGATGACAAAAGACAGGAGGAGATCTCGGAAGATGTCGTTAACGAACGCCTGGAAGACTGCTGGGGCATTGCGTAAACCGAAGGGCATAACGCAGTATTCGTAATGCCCAAAACGGGTGTTAAAGGCAGTCTTCCATTCGTCTCCTTCACGCATCCGGACCAAGTTGTACGCCCCACGTAGATCAAGTTTGGTGAAGACAGTGGATCCACGCAGGCGTTCTAGGAGTTCCGGAATCAAGGGAAGGGGATAGGAGTTCTTGCGGGTGATGGCATTAAGACCCCTGTAGTCAACACAGGGTCGTAAGGAACCGTCCTTCTTCTTCACAAAAAAGAAACCGGCTCCCGCTGGAGAAGTGGAAGGCCGGATAAACCCTCGAGCAAGACTGTCTTGGTTATACAACTCCAAGGCAGCAGTTTCAGGCAGGGATAACAAGTAGGTCTTCCCTTTGGGAGGGACCGTTCCGGGAATCAGCTCGATAGAGCAATCATAGGCCCGGTGAGGAGGAAGAACCTCCGCCCGGGCCTTGGAGAAGACATCAGCAAAAGATGAATACGGCACAGGAATGGACGGAGCAGAGGAAGGACATGGGTCTGTAGCAGCAGTCAAGGCAGAGACAGTAAAGGAAGAAACAGAACCCGTGGAAAAGGACAGCCCGCCGCCTCTCCAGTCAATTCTTGGATTGTTCTTCCGTAACCAAGGAAGTCCGAGTATGACTGGGGTATTAGGGCTGGTGATAACGTCAAAGGTCATGAGCTCCTGATGATTGCGACCTAAGAGAACCCGAAGAGGTACTGTCTGAAGACTGACTAGCCCGGAACCCAAAGGGGAACCGTCAATCACAGTAATGGTTACAGGGGGGTCCTTGGAAACCAGCGGAACTCCTATCTGCTGGGCAAAGTGACGGTCGATAAAGACACCAGCTGCCCCAGAATCTATGAGAGCTTCAGCCTGGGCAGTGGTAGATGACCAAGACAGGTGTAGAGGAACAGTAAAACGCTGTTGCTTGGACGAGGGAAGGACGCTGTGACTTAGGGTAAGCCCCTCGAAGCCCCCTAAGTCTGCTCGTTTCCCGGCTTGTTCGGGCAACCACGTGCAATATGACCCGGCTGACCACAATACAGGCATAGCCCGCGCTGACGACGCCTGGACTTCTCCTCCTCGGTCAGGCGGGTAACTCTTCCGATCTCCATGGGTTCTGGAGCATTATCCGCAGGCATCGGGCGGCCTGAAAACGTGGAGCTACACGTACCGGAGGTCGAGGTACAGGACGCCTGGAGCGATCTCTATCCCTCTCCTGCCGTCTCTCCTGAAGACGGGTATCTAGACTGGTACACAAGGCAATCAGTCCGTCGAGGGTCTCCGGAATGCCGCGTGTAGTTAGCTCATCCTTCAGTCGTTTAGACAGCCCACGACGAAAGGCTGCCTTCAGAGCGCTCTCACCCCAGTTGGTGTCATAGGCCAGAGTTCGAAACTCGATGGCATACTGGGTGAGAGACTGAGATCCCTGGTGTAGATCTAGAAGGGCAGCCTCAGCTCTAGCCTGCCTTCCAGGAACGTCAAAGGTAGCACGAAACGCAGTGAGGAAGTCGTCGAAGTTGTCCAGCAAAGGGGACTGGCGATCAAGGAGTGGCGTCACCCATGCCAGGGCCCGACCCCTGAGGAGGGACACCAGAAAGGTGATACGAGCTTGGTGGGAAGCGAAATGGTCCGGCTGATTCCGGAAATGGAGAAAACATTGGTGCACAAAACACCGTAGCAGGGTAGCGTCCCCCTCATACTTGTCCGGGAGGGGAATCTTGACTGAAGCGGTTCTGACGGGCGCCTCTGCAGGTGGCTGTGGTACGGAAGGCGAAGCTACTGCTTGTGCCGGAGTCTCCAAACGTTGTTGCAGACGTTGCAACAAGGAGGTGATTGAGTCCAACTTCTGATCCAGACGTTGGATCTGAGAAGCATGCTGCTCCAAGACCAACCCCTGCTGGATTACGGCCTCGGTGAGTTCAGTAGGGTCAAAAGACATGACGGGTGCTGGCACTTTCACTCTGTCAAGGCTGACTAGTGCAGGTTGTGACCTGCAGGGGAGGGAGTGCTGGGGAGCGATGAATTGGGTTCGGTGCTGGAGAGCGGTGACTGCCTGGGGGCAGGCCTTGCTGCGGCTAGGGCTGAGTAAAGGTGCTGGCCGCAAGGCCAGATGTCTGAACCCCAGTTGAGCCGGGATCCAGACCAGGATGACCTCCCCCAGACAGCACAGACTCCCCTGCAGGGGGGGAGCGAAGGCTGGGGAGCGAAGGCTTGTGAGCGGAGCTGGAGTGCGTAGGCCACGTAGTAGCTAAAACCCCCCAAAGGAGATGGAAGAAACCGGAACCCAGGAACAGGACTTAGCTAGGGATGGCTGAACCCGTGGAAGAACTTACTGGGTAGCCAGAAAAACGACTGGAGATCCGGACTGGACTATAGGCTAAGCTGACCGTGGACGGACTAGCTGGAGAGCTGCTGGCGGTCAAACCTGGACACAGGAAGAAGGCAGATGAGTGGTCAGACGAACCGGTCAGCAACTGGAGATCCAACAGGACCAATGGAGCAAGCAAAAGAGTAGTCAGACGAGCCGGTCAATAACAGGAGATCCAACAGGACTAGTGGAGCAAGCAGAAGAGTAGTCAGACGAGCCGGTCAGCAACAGGAGATCCAACAGGACAAATGGAGCAAGCAGAAGAGTGGTCAGACAAGCCGGAATCGGTACACACAGGAAAACACCGCTAGGAACAGGACTAGGACACAGTAGAGTACTGGAGACTAGACTGCGGGGAACACTAGTGAAAGTGCATCAGGCAAGTGAGCTGGACACCTAAAGTAGAAACCGGAAGATGACGTCACGAGCTGCCCCAGCGAGAAAAAACCCGGAAGTGCAGAGCCGCCTGGAAGAGAGGACTGGCAGAACACGGCCGCTGCCAAAGCAGAGAGACTGCCGGACAGAGCGGGGAGAGAGAGAGAGAGAGCCAAAAACGAACACCCCGCGGGAAGGAGAGAAACCCCCGCCGGGAAGGCTAGCCGCGGCAGGTACAAGGACGTGACAGGGAGCTGCATTTGCCTGATTTAAGGAGCATTGATGCTAATCCGTTCTCTGGACATTTGCAGGGAGTATGGGGTGATATGTAGACAGTGGCACTGACAGTGACAAGAACAAGTTAAAAAATACTTTTGACAGATAAGTGACAGCCAGAAGATCCTATTTCTGCATCTGAGCAGAGATTGAAAATGACAGAGACAAACATTATATATTATGTCAGATAAACAAACATCTCTTCACATGCTAACAGCTCTGGCATGTCTCTTACAGTAAAAATCTATCATTATATCCAATAAATTATCTTGTGATCATCTTCACCATCACTGCTTCCAAGTTCAAATGCAACTCAGTCACACTCAGTATTATTGTCTAAATAGCAACACAGATCAACATCCACATCAACATTCTAGCTGTGAGGGCTTCAGTTGCTGCTTCCCAGACACCTATTGCTCATTCTATTGCAACATGTAGCTCTTGTGGTAAAGTAGTTGTTGTCCATCAGGAACCCTCAGCCTATGAAATCTAGAGTACGGATGTACTTCGCTCATGATTCAAAAGCTAAACATGTGGCTATCCGTTGCTGCTGTAAAAACATGTGAACATGGGGAAATCAGGATTACATCTAGGCGGAGGCGAGGGCCATGACACATTTTCCTACATTCTCCTACTGCTGCTGTTGTGCAAATAGAAACAGAGGTCTGCTATCACAATCAGTATTCATGTTGTTAGAAGATTTAAATTACATAGTTCTTCTATGTGCAGAGTTCTTAACCCTTTGAGTGCCAGAAGACTACATAATGCATTGCTTTGAAATGCGTTGGATACCCCTATGGCACTCAAAAGGTTAAAAAGAAGTTTAAAAAAAATGCAGAAAAATAATTCAACAGTACACCTGTGGAATGGCAAACTTGTCAAAATATTGGTGGGTGACATGTTGCTCTTCTCTTTTGTTGAAAACAGAGGTTTAAAGGGATAATAATGTTTCATAATAAAATCAGCTCTAATTAATCATCATAGTATTTGGGTCTTGGAGAATTGTAGTTCAAGAGTAATTCAACGACAAAGTATCCCCCTCCCACTGTTCAGCCAGATCAGAAGGAAGGTGCCCAGGTAGATTGCAGAGAGGAACAATCTTCAATTAAGATAAGGGAAAAACCTGAAAAGCTTGTCAAGGGGGGCAGGGCTTTCATTGTTCTCATAGGAAGAAGATTGTCCCCTGCTGTTATCTCTCTGGTCTATGGACCGGATTCCACATCTGAGAAGAGATGGCTTACACTAGGTAAAAGGGTCAGGAGGGGAAACTTTGCTTGTGAATATCTCTCAAACCATAAAGGTTTGCGAGATAAGACTTATATCGTTCTTCATGTTTTTTTAATGCCTACAAAATAAAATAAAGATAAAAAAGAAGTATTACTGTCCCTTTAAGGAATTGATATTAAGAACATCTGTGCATGAGCAGGTAGTTAGTGTCATAGGCAAAGGGGCAGTTATCAACTTTTCAAGACGGTAGGACAGCCTGCTTACAATTTTTACTTTCCGCTCTGGATTTCTGCACTTGAGCACTCAGCAGTAGAATTATGTTGGGAATTCAAGTGGCCATATAAAGTATAGGTGGAAAATGTCAAAGCTGTAGAGGAAAAATAACTGCCAGTATCAAGAAGGTGGAAATGTAGTGTTTTCCATGCACAGCAATTTTCACAGATAAAGCTGCACATGGTATTTGTATTTTTCTCCCGTTAGTACATTGTAAGAAGGCTGGGCTGGAGGGCGGTGTAGTGCAGTTCTGTTGCTACCAGTGGAGCAACAGAAATCACAATGGACCTTATGTTTAAAGGGATAGTAATACTTCGTTTTAACTTTATTTTATTTTGTAGGCATTAAAAAAACATGGAGAATGATATAAGTCTTATCTCTCAAACCTTTATGGTTTAAGAGATATTCACAAACAAAGTATCCCTTCCCTGTTCAACCAGATCAGAAGGGAGGTGCCCAGGTAGACTGCAGAGAGGGACAATCTTCAATTAAGATAATGGAAAAAGCTGAAAAACTTGTCAAGGGGGGAAGGGCTTTCATTGTTTTCATACAAAGAAAATTGTCCCCTTCTGTTATCTGTCCTGTCATACAACCAGACTCACATTTGAGAAGAGATGGCTTACACTAGGAAAAAGGGGCGGGGAGGGGAACTTTGCTTGTGAATATCTCATAAACCATAAAGGATTGAGAGATAAGACTTATATCATTCTTCATGTTTTTTTAATGCCTACAAAATAAAATAAAGTTAAAACGAAGTATTACTATCCCTTTAAGCAGTAAGCAGTCCTGGAGCAAACCAACCACATCATAGGATACAAGTAAAAATTCCTCAAATTACCAATTATTTAAATGGGGTTTTTGACCCTTTGTATGCTAGAACAGTCTCAAATGCATTGCAAAGCAAAGCTCTGACAGCCTCTCTAGCATTCAAGGGGTTATAAGCTCTATTTAACCCTTTAAGTGTCAGAGTGGTGTTCCATGCATTGCAAAGCAATGAGTTGAACACCCCTTGGCACTCAAAGGGTTAAATCAATGGGGGTATCTATTTGTCCTTCTAGTGCAGTTGAATTGTCCTAGCGTTGCTCTAGCTTCTCCTTATAGCTAATGCCCAATGTATTTCCAGGCAAAGGCAAAACAGTTCTGGGTGGTTTTGATTATATTATTTATAATACGTAGGGGTTAAGGGTGACTGACTGATTATAAGGAATCATCACCAGTATCGCAGCCAGCAGCAATAAGGTACAACAATGATGCACCACTGCTCTGAACCGTGAGTCATAGTCACACAGTGTGGAACTTGGAGGAGGCTGACAGAGCCTAGTGCCAGCCTGCTGCACTGAGTCTGTGCCAAAATCAGGGTTGGCAACTCATGCTTTTAATTCTGCCCTCTTAAAGGAGCAGTAAACTTTTTTTATGAAAAAATATCTATTGTAGGGATTGTCCTACTCTGTAAAATAAGGGTACTCCCACTGCCAAGAGATTCATATTTCTAGATTTATTACAGTTTAAACCCATGGGTTTTTTTTACATTTGCAGTGCCCTCTAGAGGTCAAATTCTAATTAGTTGTTCGGGTTACATTCTAATGGAAAGGAAAGTCAGGAAGTAAACACAGTAAATTCACTTCATGATTTTTTGAGCGATTACAAATTTTGAACAGAACATCTGACAGCAGTGGGAGTACCATTGTTTTATTCAGCAGGAAAAGATCTATAAAATATGTGTTTTCATAAAAAAAGTTTATTTCTCCTTTAATAAAGATCCATACTGCAGGCCAGCATAGGAACCATTGCAGCCCTGGGGTGGGAGATGGCAAAGTTTGACTCTCTAGATTAGGGTTGGGTGACATTTGGCACTCAAGATATTAGGGTCTTATTAGGGTCTACTACAACTCCCATCATCTGCAATCAAACACTTGCTGGTTGAGGATGATGGGAGTTGTAGTCTCCAACAGATGCGGTAAAAAGGTTTGTCTATCGCTGCGCTACAACTACAACAATTTTAAATAATTTAAATAATTATGCTATGTTAATATTCACCCTTCAGAGTAGTGCAGGGCTCAGGGACAAGAAGGGTTAGAGATGATGGATGAATACTCATGTTACCTGATCTGAGTTATAAAGACAGACTAGCCATACTGGGTTTGTTTAGATCAGAGAAGTATAAGGGGTAAAGGGTAGAGATGGACGAAAAATGTTCACTTGAAACTGAAATCGGCGGAAAATGACACTTTCTGCTTGGTGGATAATTTCCCGTGAAAAGTGCAGATTTTCTGCTTTTTTCGCCTAGCTCATTCCATTGAAATCAATGAGAACTTTGAATTTACATTCAACAGCAGGCGCAGCACGTCTTGCAGGAGGCATAGGCAGCTGACCTGTCCTGCTTTCACTACTAGTACTACCCTTTTGTTACTCCCTTGACAGTAATCTTAATTAATCTAATTAAGTCTTCATCTGCTTATTCGGAGGCGGACAGTAGCAGGAAGCACGGACATCTTGCCATAGTGACGTCCGTGCGCCTGCGCTGTCAGTCCCTTTTGGAGCCGACCGGAACTTGGGAGTGAAGGAGTGCATAGAAGTTTCTACTTCTGCTTTTTATGTAGAGTACTAGTTGAAGAGCCCATGTAAATGGGCCACAGTGCCACCCAGCAACGGCCGCAGTGCATTCATGCACAGTAGAGACTGCCCGCACTGCGTATCAGCCGTGGCATGGGCAGTCTATACTGAGCATGACTGCAGCCCGCGCAGCTGTCTCTAACTGCGCATAACGGCTTCCGACAAACATCCTTAGTGAATTATTATATAGGATGTCTTTGCATAACATATGCTTTTAGCGGTTTGAAGATGTGACGAGGTGGGAGATGTTTGATCACACCTGGGAACATTCTTGTTCTAAGCTCCCAGAGAAGCACATAGGGCTGGGAAAGGGAGTTTCCAAATTATGAGATTTGTGTCATAATATGGGTTGAGATTAATAGAGATGGGTGTGGCAGGGAAGATAAAAGATGGACTTTGCCCTGAACAGAGCAGAAAAGTAGGTGCAATGGGTGGGGAAGTGGTCAGGGTTACCATAGAACTCCCTGAGCTGTTGAATCAGCTTCTGTCCCTTGAGACCTGATAATCCAATCTGAACAATGGAGCCTCTGGGATAGATCAGGGTAGTTCCCAGGTATATGTATGTACCGACCAATACAGGTCTTTTTCTGACTTACATGTTAGCATAAAAAACAGGAACCTGCACTTCTGGATAATGTATGGTCATGTAAACACTCCACCATTCGGGTGCTCACGCTGTGGTGAGACTGTGTACAAGTGGCATTTCCACGTTATGTCTCCAATTAACTCTTTGAGTTCCAGAGAGGTATTCAATGCATTTCTCAAAGTGTGAAAGGAAAAGATTTTCTTTTAAACCTGCAAAGAAATGCTTTGTGCACATCTCTGGCATTCAGAGGGTCAATATACATAAATGAATAAAGAAATACATAAATACATAAATAAACATGCCTATACATCTTGCAATTATTTTTATGCTGAGTGCACCCACTGCTCACGCACAAGGCTCTTTCTTTCAGCCACTTTTTTTATTGCCTTTTGTAAATTCTCTAAAATTTCTCTATTGCCTTTGTGACATAAATCATTTTGGTATTGCTATTGACTAAAAACCTAGGTGTGTGCTTTAAGCATGTTTACGTGGATGATGTATATGCCACCCCCCCACCTTGTTTCCCTGTTTTTCTATTTTTCTTGTTTTTTTCTCTGTTTTTACACTGTTCATACCATGCTTGGGACTGAGCATCCAGGTTCAGATAGCAATTAGCCACCTAAAAGACAAAACTGCCCATATTGGAGTATTTGACTCACAGGTCCACTGTTAGTCACAGAGGAACATGAGCACTGGCTCTCACTCCAGCTGAAATACTGAATGTTATTCTTGGGAGGTCGTTTAACTATTTTAGGGAACTGTGGGGTTCCACTTAACAAAGTCTGAGAACCACTGTTGCATGTAATGGGAAATCTGGCTCTTTACAGATATGGGTGACATGACACTCTTGACCTAAATCATAAGTAGCTTTTTATCCAGTTTGAACTTCTTTTCATATAAGAAAATAGAAAAACACAAAAAAGAGAGGGCGCCCACATAGAGTAATATTGTACTGATAATCATAACATTTATGAAAGATTACACTCACATTTGGCATTGGTCAGATGAGTAGGGATGGGTGAAAATGTTTGCCGCAAACTGAAATCGGCGAATAATGGCACTTCCTGCTTGGCGAATAATTTCCGGTGAAAAGTACAGTTTTTCCTCTTTTTTCATATAGCGTATTGTGCATTGAAATCAATGGGAAGAAATGTTTTTCTCTACCACACAAAAGTTTTCTCTAGTTTTCTACAGAGAAGTGGGTGTCAGGCTCTCACAGCATATACATTCTGTGCTTGTGAGAGGAGAGAGAGCAGCATGTTGTTTGAGGTAGAGAAGATAGGGGAATTGAAGTTTAGTTTAGGGAATCTTTTAGGTAGGACATTTGTTCCCTGTATTAGGAGAGTCAGTGGGAGGAAGGAGGTTGACCCCAAATACCCCAAAATTCCATGTCACTGACTGGCAAGACACAGGCAGCTGGGGATGTATTTGCTTGCTGATCTTGCTGTTATTGTCTCTGTGCTGGGTGGGGAAGTCTGGGGAAAGACGTTGTTGATTTTGTTTTTCAGTTATGATTTTTTTGGACCGTAACAGTAATAAGACAGGGTAGACAACTTGAAAAATAAAATAAAATAAAAAAAGAATAAAAAAAAAAAATAATAAAATAAAAAAGAATAAAGAAATAAACAGAGAACTAAATATATTAGGTGATGGTGACAGACAGCTGACTGGGCTTAGGCAAGACATCATACTCCATCAGTTGTGTTGTGTACTGTACAGTAAAAACACACAGAGTAGTTGAGTAATGTCCAGCAAATGCACAAGGGGGAGGCGGAAGGTTGGAGCATTGCAGGGACGTGAGAGGAAAGTAGTAGTTAAAAAACTGACTGCAACAATGCTAGCTGCATCATGTGCAATACATTTTCATGATCCCTCTATTCCAAGGGAGGATGCAGTTTGTCAATGTCCCAGCCAACTAGTTCAAGCATCACCAGTGCCAGTAGAAATAAAGAGCCATATAAGAAGAACACTGAAGATGACAACAAGTCACATTCAAGTGTTGATGATGGCAATAGCATAATAGAAGAAGGTGTAGCAGCTGAACCGCCTGCTGCATCAGGTAGTGAGACAAACAAGCACCAAAACACCTGTCCTCAAAGTAGTAGCAAATTTTGTTACAGTAAAAGTAAAGATAAATTGTTTGAGACCTCTAAAAGCTTATAGGAATATAAGGGTAGTGGGCAAGAAGTAGCAGGTGATTCTGATGCTTCTGAGGATGACCTAATGATGAATGATGATAATGATGATGATGATGATGATGCAGATCTAGAATATATCCCTCCAGCATCCTTCTCTTGTTCAGATGCAGATGAAGTTGAGAGTGAGGATGATGATGACATGGCAATAAAGTTAACAGAAAGGCAAAGGCTGAATCTTCAAGCACTAAAAAGGAGCACTGTGCCAGTATATAAACTGTTTGAGAAAACCATTGAAAAGTCTGACCCTAGACAAGCACAGATGTCAAAAGGTACATTCTCACCCTACGAGTCATCATCAGCATCATCACCTCTTCAAAGTCCAAGTCCCACTCAGCCACACACACCTGTTTTGAGTACCCAGAAGCAAAAAACAACAGAAGCACAGGTTATTAACACCCACAATGTTAGATATGACAAGATCCTCTGCTGCTGCTGATATAAGTGCTGCACCTTTGACACCTAGTAGTAGTGGTAGCAGAACTGCATCAACGTGAAGCCCCAGTAGTAGTAGTAGCAGCAACACCACAGGGACCTCTTAGTCCATGACGTCCACAGAGATACTTCACTTAGGATCCTCAAGCTAAGCATGTTGCTATCTGTGCAAAAAAGCACGTGAGCGGGGGAAAGCAGGCTCACACCTAGGTACCTCCTCTATGAGATACCACCTGAAGCACAACCACATGTCTGATTGGGAGGCACACTATCAGCAGGCTAAAGGTTCCACAACTAGCAGCAGCAGAAGCACTTTAAAAAGTTCCCAGTGCTCCAAGGCAGAAAAAAGAAGTAGTGAAGTTATTTATGTGTCAGAGAGTGTGCTACTACCAGTGCCAACAGTTAGTTCAGTCCAAATAGGACCTATGGTTCCTGCTGCAGAGGAGTATGATGACTCTATGACTCTTGCTATCTCCTACAGCAAAGCCAGACTTCCCACACATGCTGCCTCTACTACCATCACCTCCTCTAGTCATGTTGTTAAAGCAATAATGTTTCAGGCTTCTTCTGCCATGTCCTGCCAACCCACACTGACTGAGTTCCTGGGAAGGAGTCAAAAACTTCACAAAAACAATTCCAAAGTACGCCTGTGGAATGGCAAGGTTGCCAAGATGTTAGCAATGGACATACTGCCGTATTCTTTTGAGTGAAAAGGAGAAAACCTAGAGCACACCCAATATTTGAAAGAGATCCCTCAATGACTTCTATGTATGGGGAGGTTCAGGTGCTTACAGAGTAATGGTTAATGAAATGTAGGGGAAAATAAAGAACCCTTCCGAAATGAGCACTCAAAAAAAACACTTCTTTATTGGTCTCTTGGGGGTCCAATGAACATGAGATAGATAAAACTTAACTTTTATTAATTCAAATAAAAATACATATAATAAAGAAGGGGTAGGCGAATTTAATAAGAAATCTGTAATGTAATCTCGCCTACGTAACTTAATCCAAAGCCATATTAGAAAGAAAACTTTTGCTCCAGTTTTCTTGAACAGGCAGATTTTACAAACATGTTGCCTATCGAATGTCTGTCCTATCCGCTTGTTAGAGCTCTTGACTGAGCATTAAATTGATTAATCCAATGCCTGGTATAACAAGTTGATTCAAAAAACAATAAAGTTTAACTGATTCTTGGCTTAAGTACAACTTAAATTTCGCTGTTGATTCAAAAACAACTTGTATATAGTATTTAAGGTGTTAAATATAAATGGATGATTTCGATCCAAAAATATGATTCTATAAAGCCGTGAAAGCTGAAGCTAGCTTCAGAGTTTCTAAGTCTAGCTATCTGAGCTACTTATATGTTAGACTGTCAAATTATTCAACAGGTATCTTAGTCCTGCTCCCGCCAGAGTAATCCAACTATAGTTCAGTGGAGGAAGCCTCTTAGCCATTTGATCAGTAACTGGCTTCATGTAACAGACTCTCAAGAAGAAAAAAGATTTATTTAATATTAGCCTAAGATATTCAAAGTTAAAAACGGCTCTTGCTCTTAATGAAAATATATGATAGAAATCAGAGCTGACTAATTGTGATTTAGTAAGTCAATTGAGGCAGATACTACACTACTAAAATTGTACTTTTTAAAGTAAATTGTAATGGATGAAGCCGAAGAGCGTTTCGCCCTACGGCTTGTTCACAGAGTGATTTGTCCGAAAAGAAGCCTCAAACTGGCACCTGTTTTATACCTACATCTAATCAATTATTGGCTCAAATTCAAAAGTCTGTCAGCCAATCATATGAGAATATGTCGTTTGATTGACATACACTATAAGTGGCTGTCTGAAAGTTACAGACCAAATCCTTATATGGTGTCTTGTATAGATGTAATTATTAAATAGATTTTATAATATCTATAGAGAGTGATGTGGTTAAATCCAGTATTGTTAAAATTGTTGTAACAAATCTTAAATTATATCAGTATTGTACAGTAATACATAGACAGTTCAACCATGATATTGAGGAAAAAATTATATTAAGAATTGATGGCAATTATTTCAGAGATGCGCACTGAGCTGCATCTCTTCATTGAGCCCATACGGAGTCACAGTGTTTAATGACAAGATAAATTTATTTTCAATTTTGATATGTTCTTTATTAATATCTCCTCCATGGATTCCACGGTTAATTTTGTAAAGTCCCCAAGCTTTCAACATCTGTGAGTTTGAGTCATGTTTTATCAAAAAGTGTTTTGCCACTGAAGTTAATTGTTTATTTTGTTGTACCTCCTTTCCGGCTCTTTCACTATTTCTTATGTGCTCCCTGATTCTTATGCACATTTTCCTTACTGTCCTGCCTACATACCGAAGGCCACATGGACATTCCAAGCAGTATATAATGCCCTTAGTTTGGCAACTGATAAAAGAATCAATACAACATGAATTTGGCTTGAAGGCTGTCTCATATTTTATGGATACACATGGGCGCTACTCTTCAGAAAGAAGGAATCAATCCTGGACTTATTGTTATATGTTCTTCAGAGAAACTACTTTGTGTTTAATGACCACTTCTACCTCCAACTCCGATGTACTGCTATGGGGAGCTCGTGTGCCCCCACTTATGCCAACATATACCTCGGATGGTGGGAGGAGAATGTGGTCTTTCATGAGAACCTGAGTAGATATACTGATTGCATACTACTATTATACTTTTCAAGAATTCATGAACATTCTAAATGCAAACTGCTTCAATCTAAAACTCACATATGAAATGAGCAAAACTGCTGTTAACTTTCTGGACATCACAATACAGAAAGACAAGAACTCAAATTTGGAAACAGATTATTTTAGAAAGAATACAGCTACTAATACTGTGCTGCATTTTAGCAGCAACCATCCAATACACATGAGAAAAAATATTCCCACAGGAGAATTTTTTCATTTAAGACAGAACTGCTCTAATACAAGCGAGTACAGGAATTGACAATGAGATTTCAAACTTGTGGATATAGCAAATCCTGTATCAAAAAAGCATACAAATGTGCCCTATATTTCTCAAGACCCTTCCTCTTGTACAATAAGGAACCCCCACCCCATGAGGATATAAATAAAATATGTTTTATAACTACGTATAATTGTCAGCGTGAGGTGGAAGAGATTCTAAAAAAAAATCTCCAAATATTACAAACAGATACTGAACTTAAAAACACTCTTGGCATCAGAATTGAAGTCACATACAGGAGATCTCCAAGTTTAAGGGATATCTTGGTTTCCAGTCATTTTTGAAAGCAAAAACAATTTAAATCACCCATTTGTGGTTCTTTCCCCTGCAGAAATTGTGTAGGTTGCCAACATATGATTACTGTCAAACAATATGAAGATAGATTTGGAAAAATGCATACCATTGATTCTTTTATCAATTGCCAAACTAAGGGCATTATATACTGCTTTGGATGCCCATGTGACCTTCCGTATGTAGGCAAGACAGTAAGGAAAATGTGCATAAGAATCAGGGAGCACATAAGAAATATTGAAAGAGCCAGACAGGACATACAACAAAATAAACATTTAACTTCACTGGCAAAACACTTTTTGATAAAACATGACTCAAACTCACAAATGTTGAAAGCTTGGGGACTTTACAAAATAAACTTTGGAATATGTGGAGGAGATATTAATAAAGCACTTATCAAAATTGAAAATAAATATATCTTCTCATTAAACACTTTGACTCTGTTTGGACTCAATGAAGAGATGCAGCTCAGTGCGCATCTCTGAAATAATTGCCATCAATTGTTAACATCAGTTTTTCCTCAATATCATGGTTTAACTGTCTATATATTACTGTACAATACTGATATAATAATAATAATAATAATAATAACTAGTATTTATATAGCGCCTTTCTCCCAGTGGGACTCAAAGCGCTTTCAGCGCACGGTCTCGGAATTAACCAAATCGGCAGCCGAAATAATAGATGTTATTATTACCCAATTAATGGTACTCATTTATCGACCTCGGAAGGATGAAAGGTTGAGTTGACCCTGCTGGGATTCGAACCTGCAACAAATTTAAGATTTGTTACAACAGTTTTTAACAATACTGGATTTACCCACATCACTCCCTATAGATATTATAATATCTATGTAATAATTACATCTATACAAGACACCATATAAGGATTTGGTCTGTAACTTTCAGACAGCCACTTAAAGTGTATGTCAATCGAACGACATATTCTCATATGATTGGCTGACAGACTTTTGAATTTGAGCCAATAAATGATTAGATGTGGGTATAAAACAGGTGCCAGTTTGAGGCTTCTTTTTGGACAAATCACTCTGTGAACAAGCTGCAGGGTGAACCGCGCTTCGGCTTCATCCATTACAATTTACTTTAAAAAATTATTTTTGCAGTATGATTTTAGTAGTGTAATATCTGCCTCAAATTACTTACTAAATCACAATTAGTCAGCTCTGATTTGTATCATATATTTTCATCAGGAGCAAGAGCCGTGTTTAACTTCGAATATCTTAGGCTAATTTTAAATAAATGTTTTTTCTTCTTGAGAGTCTGTTGCATGAAGCCGGTTACTGATCAAATGGTATATGGACATATCAGAGCTAAGAGGCTTCCTCCACTGAACTATAGTTACTCCGATGGGAGCAGGACTAATATATGTGTTGAATAATTTGACAGTGTAACATAATTAGCGCAGATTGCTAGACTTAGAAACCCTGAAACTAGCTTCCGCTTTCACAGCTTTAGAGTATCATATTTTTGGATCAAGATCATCCATTTATATTTAACACCTTAAATACTATATACAAGTTGTTTTTGAATCAACAGCAATATTTATGCTATACCTAAGCCAGGAATTGGTTAAACTTTATTGTTTTTTGAATCAACTTGTTATACCAGGCATTGGATTCATCAATTTAATGCTCAGTTAAGAGATCTAACAAGCAGATAGGACTCATTATATTAATCAGACACAGACATTCCAGGATGGCTATGCCTGAATTGTACTATCAAGTGGTTAGTTTGGTGGGCAAAGGGAAGAAAGTGTGTATGGCAAGAAAATCCACCTGACAACAGATATGTGGACAAGTGGGCAGAGCACAGACTATATGACTGTGACTGCTCACTGGGTTTCCCTCTCAGCACCAACAGTGCACAACATTAGCTTACAGCATCTTGTGAAAGCCAGTAATTGTGCTTCTGGTTCTAGCAGCGTGATTAAAAGGCAGCAGCAGCAGAGCCCATACCATTGTCATGCCACCTTGTGCATGCAGAGCTTTGAGAGACATTCCCACAAAGCTGTAGATGTTTTAAGTAAGCTAAAGCAGGTGATAGGAATGGCTTGTACCCCGCTCTTTAAAAGCTGGTTTTGTGCCTGCTGATAACGGCTACTTTGAGAATTGGTCGTAAGGTGCATGTGCCCTGCTTTTTTTTCCTGGCAGAATCTGAAACCCTCAAAGATATGCTTACTATTGCCTGCAAAATCTGTGCCCATTTTAGTTGCTTCTACAGTGCACGCAATGCTCTATATGACAATCTGCCTCATCAACAGCTGAAAATGGAGGTCGCTACCAGGTAGAATTCCACAATGTACATGTTAAAGCATTTGTACAAGCAGAATAAGGCCATTAGTGAGTATGCCATGGAAAAGCGGAAGGCTTTGGAGGAAGCCTCTTTGTTACCTGGCCAATGGTAACTAATATGCAATATATGTGAGCTACTGAAACCCTTTGAGGAGACAACCATGCTGGTGAGTCGCATTGGAGTAGAAATATCACTGATATTTTTATTGCAGAAAAAATGAGGAGCATGGCTGAGGATTCTTAAAATAATGACAACACAGACATGCACCAGTTGGTAAAGGATATGTTAGCGTGCTTTGAACAAGATCCTCACATAGTGTTCATTAAAAGCAATGAGGAATACATTATTGCCACTTTGCTGGACCTCCACTTCAAAAACAACATTTCTGAATTTCTGCCAAAATGCCGTCAGCAGTTTGTCACAACAAGGAGTCATGACGATCAGCACCAACTCTCTGAGGAATTGGATTCTGTCAAAGAATATCAAGACATGCGTATTGATCGAGTGAAGGTTTGCATTGTGGAGAATGAGAGGGAGAAAGTAAGGGCACAACAAACATCTAGACTGTATAGTGAAAATGAAGCCAGCAAAGCATTTCAACCAGCAGAAGCAGCTACATCATCAACCATAATATCACATTCGTAACAGAGGGCAAGTCATAGGTCTCAGCAGGAGCTGCAAAAACCCACTTTGGTGGTTGTGGTGGTGGCATCACATCTCTTTGGGACTTGCTTCCTGAGTATGGGTTGGTAACTGACACACAGGAACAATGTGTAGCTCCTAGAAGTGGTCCCACTGAATGTGAGATGTTTTCTGCATCGCTGCATTTTAGGCAGACACAATGACCCCATGGACTACTGGCAAATAGTGTTGAGCGAGCATGCTCGGCCGATGCTCGGATCGGCTCGAGCATCGCTCTGCTCGGCACATGGCGGTACTCGTACGAGTACCGCCATGTGCTCGCCCGGCATGTTCGGGTGGCGGGGATCTGTGCCGAAGGAGACACAGATCTGAAGACGCTCCGCTGGACCACCAGGGACTGGAGGTAGGGGGCATTGCGGAGATGAAGGGGGCATAGCGGAGATGAAGGGGGACATTGCTGAGATGAAGGGGGCATAGCGGAGATGAAGGGGGACATTGCTGAGATGAAGGGGGCATAGCGGAGATGAAGGGGGACATTGCGGAGATGAAGGGGGCATAGCGGAGATGAAGGGGGCATAGCGGAGATGAAGGGGGCATAGCGGAGATGAAGGGGGACATTGCTGAGATGAAGGGGGCATAGCGGAGATGAAGGGGGACATTGCTGAGATGAAGGGGGCATAGCGGAGATGAAGGGGGCATAGCGGAGATGAAGGGGGACATTGCGGAGATGAAGGGGGCATAGCGGAGATGAAGGGGGACATTACTGAGATGAAGGGGGCATAGCGGAGATGAAGGGGGACATTGCTGAGATGAAGGGGGCATAGCGGAGATGAAGGGGGACATTGCTGAGATGAAGGGGGCATAGCGGAGATGAAGGGGGACATTGCTGAGATGAAGGGGGCATAGCGGAGATGAAGGGGGCATAGCGGAGATGAAGGGGGACATTGCGGAGATGAAGGGGGCATAGCGGAGATGAAGGGGGCATAGCGGAGATGAAGGGGGACATTGCTGAGATGAAGGGGGCATAGCGGAGATGAAGGGGGACATTGCTGAGATGAAGGGGGCATAGCGGAGATGAAGGGGAACATTGCTGAGATGAAGGGGGCATAGCGGAGATGAAGGGGGACATTGCTGAGATGAAGGGGGCATAGCGGAGATGAAGGGGGACATTGCGGAGATGAAGGGGGACATTGTGGAAGAGGGGCATTGTGGAGATGAAGGGGGGCATTGACCAGGCACCCTCCCCTCATCAGAGCAGGGGGTGCCTGGTGTAATGCTTGTGTCGCCCCATTCAATTCAATGGGGCTCGGGTGCTCGGCCGAGCACTCGAGCCTCAGGGGGTGCTCGGTCAGAGCACCCGAGCACCCGAGCATCGGGGTGCTCGCTCAACACTACTGGCAAACAAAGCAGTGTGTGTGGCTAGCATTGACACATACTGCAGTGGAAACCCTCAGTTGTCTTCCAGCAAGCGTTGAGTTTGAGAGGGCTTTCAGTGCAGCTGGTTACATTATCAATGACCGCAGGACATGGCTATCAAGCAGCAATTTTGGGAGATTAACATTATTAAAAATGAACCAACATCTCATATCATCTGAGTATCAGGTAGCAGAAACCACACATGACAGACAGAGACAGGACAAATATATTAACATCAGAACAGATGAGGAGGTGGAGGAGGGATGTGAATAAGGGTTGCCACCATCTACCCCACTTGGGACCACTGCTATGAGCGGCAAGTAATGGGTGTCAATAATCTGAGAAGGAGGCTAGTGATTTGACACAAACATGACAATATAGAAAACTATATACATAAACAAATCATACCATAGCAGCCAGTCCCGCAACACCACATTATAATCCACATCTGTCACATTGTAGGTTGTACTTTATTTTTGTTATTACTTGACATCATCATGAATATGTGCCAGTGTCACATAACCCCTTAAGGATGGGGAAAATCTGAGGTGGATTTCACTTAAAGACTGAAACAATTCTGACCTTTTTGACCATGTCTTTGTTCAACAGTGTTTTCCCTCTAAGTACTTTATTTTACCCATGAAAACTATATACTGTTTTTGTACGCACAAATAGGGCTTTCTTTTGATACCACACTTATATGGATAGCCCACCGTTTATTTTAGTAAAATTAAAAAAAAAACATTAAAAAAATGTAAAACATAAAAGGTATGACGTCCATTTTGTAGGTATGACCGGTCAGTCATACCTACAAAATGGACAGTTTTAAGTGGGTACTGTTCTCCTGGGTGAAAATCCCAATGTCCCCTTTTCCCACCCCATTTTCCCACTTTTTATTATTGATTCAATTTGGCGGTGTATATAAATATATTACATAGCTCCATGTTGTGTCTTTTAAAAAAAAAAAACCTAAAAAACAAAAGTTGATTTTAGCAGGTCAAAAATTTACCTGCTAACAGCCAACCTCCAGCACAGCAGTGAACGGGTTAATACCCCCAGCTGATGATTTTTTTTTTTTACACCAGTAAGTGTCTCCTCTCTGCTTTTCTGTCCCTTACTTTGCTGGTAAGGGACAGATGGGTTGAGGAGAGACTCAGAGACAGCGTGTGAAATGCACTGTCTCATTCACTGAGAATGCTGGTACATGTGATCACTGCTTCAGCGATCACATGACCCGGCACAACTGAGAAGTTCATTCTTAGCCTGGAATAAATGATAGCAACGTGCACGGAGGCATGTTGTTATCATTTATCCCATGACGGTCCAGGACCGCCATGGGTCCTTAAGTGGAATCTACCTATGACGGTCCTGGACTGTCATGGGCCCATAACGGGTTAAGAAGGAAGTTAGTGTTGTGGGCAAAGGACAAATGCACTCTGAATGCTAACACATTTTTCAAGGCATATGTTGTTGTAGGACTCACAACTTAATTTAAGCCACTTATTTGTAAACTACAGAAGTAATATTGCTGTGGGAAATGTAATAGCTATAGGAAATATAGGCAGAATATTTGTTAAAATAGGCGAAAAGAGGAAATTTTTGCATAGGCGGAAAGGTGAAATTTTCACACTTTTCGCCCACCCCTAGCCATCACCTTCTTCCTCTATGGTAACTACATCTTCTGCCAATCCACCTCGTTCATCATTACCTCCCCCACCAAATGATAGCCCTCTGTAGATTTTAGGATGTGGCAGTTCGTGTCCACTCATTGCACTGACTACACGTGGCAGTGTGGTGCAGGAGAATCACAACCAGGGCATCAAGAGGCATCTGAGGAGGTTTCATCCCGCAGTATATGCTAAGCTGCTGTCAGGGAGGGTTCATCATTACTATTAAACTGTCAACTAGTTGTCATGAGTCCTTAGCGGGATCTGGACAAGGGATATAATTAGTGTTGAGCGAGCATGCTCGGCCGATGCTCGGATCGGCTCGAGCATCGCTCTGCTCGGCACATGGCGGTACTCATACGAGTACCGCATGTGCTCGCCCGCCATGTTCGGGTCTCCTCCCCGCACGTTTTGCGGCTGCTGCGCAGCCAATAAACGTGCAGGGAGGCTCTGACATCGGTGTAATGCCAGCAGCCATGTTGGCTGCTGGCATTACACTGATTGGCTGGCCAGAACCCGTGGTCGGGTGCTGTATAGCACCTGACCATCGAGTTCGGCTCAGTCTGAGCCAGGGAGAGCTGAGGATAGGAAGGGAAAGGCAGTGTAGGGAGGAAAAAAAAAAATTGTGAAAAAAAAGAACCAAAAGTCCTTTTTAGGACTACTGTGTGTGGGGGCAGCAGGTTATTTTGTGTGGGGGGAAAAAAACAAAACAAAAAAAAAAAAAAATATTCTGTTTAGTGTGAAAAGTTGCAGATTAGAGCACATTCTGTTTAGTGTGCACAGTTGCAGATTAGAGCACATTCTGTTTAGTGTGCAAAGTTGCAGATTAGAGCACATTCTGTTTAGTGTGCAAAGTTGCAGATTAGAGCACATTCTGTTTAGTGTGCAAAGTTGCAGATTAGAGCACATTCTGTTAAGTCTTCAAACTAAAATATCAAAGTCACATATTCCATTCAGTGTGCGTCGCCGCAGTTTAGCAGCACATTCTGTGTACTGTGCAGAGTTGCAGAATAGGAAGAAATACTGTTAAGTCTTCAAACTAAAATATCAAAGTCACATATTCCATTCAGTGTGCTTCGCCGCAGTTTAGCAGCCTATTCTGTGTACTGTGCAGAGTTGCAGAATAGGAAGAAATACTGTTAAGTTTTCAAACTAAAATATCAAAGTCACATATTCCATTCAGTGTGTTTCACCGCCGTTTAGCAGCCTATTCTGTGTACTGTGCAGAGTTGCAGAATAATAAGAAATACTGTTAAGTTTTCAAACTCAAATATTAAAGTCACATATTCCATTCAGTGTGTTTCACCGCCGTTTAGCAGCCTATTCTGTGTACTCTGTACAGTTGCAGAATAATAAGAAATACTGTTAAGTTTTCAAACTCAAATATTAAAGTCACATATTCCATTCAGTGTGTTTCACCGCCGTTTAGCAGCCTATTCTGTGTACTGTGCAGAGTTGCAGAATAATAAGAAATACTGTTAAGTTTTCAAACTCAAATATTAAAGTCACATATTCCATTCAGTGTGTTTCACCGCCGTTTAGCAGCCTATTCTGTGTACTGTGCAGAGTTGCAGAATAATAAGAAATACTGTTAAGTTTTCAAACTCAAATATTAAAGTCACATATTCCATTCAGTGTGTTTCACCGCCGTTTAGCAGCCTATTCTGTGTACTGTGCAGAGTTGCAGAATAATAAGAAATACTGTTAAGTTTTCAAACTCAAATATTAAAGTCACATATTCCATTCAATGTGTTTCACCGCCGTTTAGCAGCCTATTCTGTGTACTGTGCAGAGTTGCAGAATAATAAGAAATACTGTTAAGTTTTCAAACTCAAATATTAAAGTCACATATTCCATTCAGTGTGTTTCACCGCCGTTTAGCAGCCTATTCTGTGTACTCTGTACAGCTGCAGAATAATAAGAAATACTGTTAAGTTTTCAAACTCAAATATTAAAGTCACATATTCCATTCAGTGTGTTTCACCGCCGTTTAGCAGCCTATTCTGTGTACTCTGTACAGTTGCAGAATAATAAGAAATACTGTTAAGTTTTCAAACTCAAATATTAAAGTCACATATTCCATTCAGTGTGTTTCACCGCCGTTTAGCAGCCTATTCTGTGTACTGTGCAGAGTTGCAGAATAATAAGAAATACTGTTAAGTTTTCAAACTCAAATATTAAAGTCACATATTCCATTCAGTGTGTTTCACCGCCGTTTAGCAGCCTATTCTGTGTACTCTGTACAGTTGCAGAATAATAAGAAATACTGTTAAGTTTTCAAACTCAAATATTAAAGTCACATATTCCATTCAGTGTGTTTCACCGCCGTTTAGCAGCCTATTCTGTGTACTCTGCAGAGTTGCAGAATAGGAAGAAATACTGTTAAGTTTTCAAACTCAAATATTAAAGTCACATATTCCATTCAGTGTGTATCACCGCCGTTTAGCAGCCTATTCTGTGTACTCTGTACAGTTGCAGAATAATAAGAAATACTGTTAAGTTTTCAAACTCAAATATTAAAGTCACATATTCCATTCAGTGTGTATCACCGCCGTTTAGCAGCCTATTCTGTGTACTCTGCAGAGTTGCAGAATAATAAGAAATACTGTTAAGTTTTCAAACTCAAATATTAAAGTCACATATTCTGTGTAAGATGAAGAAGGCGGGTAAAAAGGGACGGGGAAGTGGACGTGATCCTGAAAGTTCAGGGCGCGGGTCAGGACGCGGAGAAACTGTGCCTGGTGCCAGAGCACAAGAAAGAAAGACATCCACCATACCTAGCTTCATGTGTAATTTTACAGGGCGTCGCAGGACATAGACGAACAGAAAGAGCGCAAACCACCACACTAATAGACCTGGACTCTGATGACAACAATACTCACACAAGAAAAATGAAGTAGCTGGGTGAAATATCCAGCTAGAACGAACGGGGATACATAGACCGCCCCGTAACGGTCGCCTTGGTGTACCGATTGAATCCACAAATCCTTATCTTCGTTAAAAACACAATTTATTTAGAATTTCAAAAAAGCATATTGCTATTGTATGCCCAATAACGCGTTTCGAGATATCAATCTCTTTTTCAAATTTATAGGCAAAGAACAATACAATAAAAAGCAATTTGCTCAGAAAAAAAAGGTTTATTTTTCTGAGCAAATTGCTTTTTATTGTATTGTTCTTTGCCTATAAATTTGAAAAAGAGATTGATATCTCGAAACGCGTTATTGGGCATACAATAGCAATATGCTTTTTTGAAATTCTAAATAAATTGTGTTTTTAACGAAGATAAGGATTTGTGGATTCAATCGGTACACCAAGGCGACCGTTACGGGGCGGTCTATGTATCCCCGTTCGTTCTAGCTGGATATTTCACCCAGCTACTTCATTTTTCTTGTGTGAGTATTGTTGTCATCAGAGTCCAGGTCTATTAGTGTGGTGGTTTGCGCTCTTTCTGTTCGTCTTTTCTCTTTTGTTCCAAGGATCCTGAAGGATTGTGGGAGTCCTCAAGACGCAGCATCCATCGCACTTTGAACTGAGTGAGGGCAGTTGAAATCCCTCATAGACGCATGCTGATCACTTCTAGTGGTCATTTACATTGTAAGTGAAGTGGTGTATTGGTGGAGGTTCTATATTGGTACATATTACACTAGGAGCGCCCTTTTTTTCTTCTGCGTCGCAGGACATCACTCTCGAGGTCCGACCACTGCGAACAGGTGGTCGGTTGGATGACAGCTGATACTGCTTCCAGTCGGTTAAGCACCACCCTGTCTTCCACCAAGTCCACTCTCAGTAGCCAAGAGTCTGGTCAACATAATCCTCACTCTGATCATCCTTCCTCCCACCATAGAGGGTCTGGTCAAAGAAGTGATCCCACACTGGGATATAGTGAGGAGCTCGTCTCATCACCAATCCTTCATTTGACCCTCTCTCCAAGCACGCTTGCAGAGGAACATGACATCTTGTGCCCTGATTCACAACCTCTAGAGGCTACCCAATCACAAGAAGATGACAGATGTGAACGGCATTTAAGGTCAAAGGAAGTAGTGGATGATGATGATGATGATGAGACACAGTTGCCATTAAATCAACCACTATTTCCGTCTCAAGACCTTGTTGAGGAGAATGTTATACAGTTGTCAATGACTGAGTATGTGGTGGGATCAAGACTTGAGGAGGATGATCAGAGTGAGGAAGTGGAGGAGGACTTGGTGGACGATGAGGTGACTGACCCCACCTGGGAAGGTGGAGAGCCGAGCGATGACAGCAGTCCTGAGGGTGAGCCATCTGCAGCACCGCAACAGGCTGGAAGAGGCAGTGGTGTGGCTACAGAAAGAAGGCGGACCGCACCAAACCGGCCCGCAAATGTTCCACGGAGCACCCCCTTGCGTAAATCTCCCTTGCCAAGGGGTAGGTGTTCCGCGGTATGGCGTTTTTTTAAGGAAAGTGCGGACGACAAAAGAATTGTAGTTTGCAACCTGTGCCACACCAGAATGAGCCGAGGCATGAACACTAGAAACCTCACCACCACCAGCATGATCCGACACATGGCATCCAAGCACCGTAGTAAGTGGGAGGAACGCCTGGATCGCCCATCTGTGTCTGCAGGCCACACCACTGCCTCCTCTTCCCCTGTTTTCGGTGCCGGCCAATCGCCTGTCGAAGGCGCAGGCCCGCATACCTCCCGCCCTGCACCTGTAGCATCTGAAGCACCATCAGCGACCACATCCACTTCCCTGTCCCAGCACAGCGTCCAAATGTCGTTACCCCAGGCATTTGAGCGCAAGAGAAAGTACCCAGCCACCCACCCACAGGCCATAGCACTAACCTCACACCTTTCAAAATTACTGGCCATCGAAATGCTGCCATTTAGGCTTGTGGACACTGAGTCCTTCCGCAGCCTGATGGCAGCAGCTGTCCCTCGGTACGCGGTCCCCAGCCGCCACTACTTTTCCCGGTGTGCCATCCCCGCATTACACCACCATGTGTCCCGTAACATCACCCGTGCCCTGACCAACGCAGTTACTGGGAAGGTCCACTTAACGACTGACACATGGACAAGTGCTTGTAGCCAGGGACGCTACATTTCCCTGACGGCACACTGGGTGAATGTCGTGGAGGCTGGGAGCGACTCGGACCCTGGGATGGCACGGGTGCTACCCACGCCGAGGATTGCGGGCCCTACCTCCATCAGGGTTTCCACCAGCACCTACGTTATTGGCTCCTCCTCCTCCGTTTCCACCTCCGAATTCTCTACACACAGCGCCACTCCCCCATCAGCCAGTAGCTGGAAGCAGTGTAGCACTGCAGTGGGGAAGCGTCAACAGGCCGTGCTGAAGCTGATCTGCCTTGGGGACAAACAGCACACGGCCTCAGAGCTGTTGCAGGGGATTAGTCACCAGACCGAGCAGTGGCTCTCGCCACTCAACCTGCAAGCAGGCATGGTTGTGTGTGATAATGGGCGTAACTTGGTGGCGGCTTTGGAGCTCGGCAAGCTCACACACGTACCATGCCTAGCGCATGTATTTAATTTAGTGGTGCAGCGATTTCTAAAAACCTACCCCAATGTGCATGATCTCTTGACCAAGGTGCGCCGCGTGTGTGCACATTTCCGTAAGTCATCAACAGCTTCAGCCGGCCTGTTGAAGCTGCAGCAGCGCTTACAATTGCCAGCTCACCGGCTGCTGTGTGACGTGAGCACGCGCTGGAACTCCACCTTCCACATGTTGGCCCGGCTTTGTGAGCAGCAGAGGGCAGTAGTGGAGTACCAGCTGTTACACGGTCGTCGCCTCTCCGTTCAACTTCCTGTAATCAGAAGTGAGGAGTGGGAATGGATGTCAGACCTCTGTGAGGTTTTACGCAATTTTGAGGAATCGACACAGATGGTGAGCGGCGATAACGCTATTATCAGTGTAACCATCCCACTTCTGTGTCTACTGAAACGCTCGCTTTGCATGTGGAAGAGGTGGAAATGGGGGAGGAAGAGCTTACACAAGGTGATAGCCAGAGCACCCTCACTTCGTCTTCTCAGCGACAATTGGAGGAGGCGGAGGAGGAGGAGGAGGAGGAGGAGGAAGACACGGTTGCCTCCGCTACAGAGGGTAGCCATGGAACTTTAGTTCCATCTCTTCAGCGTGGGTGGGCAGAAGAGGAGGAAGAGGATGAGGATATTGAGAGTCATCCTCCTGGTGAGGACAGCGAAATCTTGACTGTTGGTACTCTGGCACACATGGCTGACTTTATGTTAGGCTGCCTTTCCCGTGACCCACGCGTTGTACGCATTTTAGACAACACGGATTACTGGGTGTTCACCCTTCTGGACCCCCGCTACAAAGAGAATTTCTCATCTCTCATTCCTCCGGTGGAGAGGACAAGCAAAATGTTGCAATACCAGAAGGTTCTTGTCGAAAAATTGCTCCAAAATTTTCCATCTGACAACGCTGGCGGCAGAGTACGTGCTACCTTGGCCAACCGAGAAGGGGAGAAAAGGGGAGCACACAGCAGTTCCGAGAAAGGCAGGGCAACACTCTCCAAGGCGTGGGACACCTTCATGACACCCCGCCAGCACCCTCACCCTGATGCGCAGCCTAGTGTCACAAGGAGGGAAAAGTTTTGGAAGATGGTGAAGGAGTACGTAGCAGACCGTGTCAGCGTCCTCAATGATCCCTCTGTGCCTTACAACTACTGGGTGTCCAAGCTGGACACGTGGTATGAACTGGCACTCTACGCCTTGGAGGTGCTGGCCTGCCCTGCCGCCAGCGTTCTGTCTGAGCGGGTATTTAGTGCTGCTGGTGGCATCATAACAGATAAGCGTATCCGCCTTTCCACCGACAATGCTGATAGGTTGACACTTATAAAAATGAACAAGGCCTGGATTTCCCCTGACTTCTCCACTCCACTGGAGGAAAGCCCCGGGGGAACATAAACTCACTTTATATATGTTATTTACAATGATGGGAATATTCTGTATTCCCATTCACCCCTTCCACCCAAAAAACGGGTATATGGTTGACTCTTAATCTTCTCATCCTCCTCCTCCTCTTCCATATGCCCTGTGCTATAATTTTTATATAGGGCCAGCTCACCAGCGGGCCCTGTGATATAATTTTTATATAGGGTCAGCTCACCAGCGGGCCCTGTTTGCCAATTTTTATATAGGTCAGCTCACCAGCGGGCCTTCTCATATAATGTTTTATTGGGTCAGCTCTCTAGCGGGCCCTCTCATATAATGTTTTATAGCGTCAGCTCACTAGCGGGCCTTCGCATATAATGTTTAGGATGGTCAGCTCTGCAGCAGACCCTCACCCATAATGTTTTAGATGGTCAGCTCAGCGCACGTTTCCCTCTTAATCATGGCCTCAGTTCTGAAAATCAAGGAAATTTTTGGGAGAATTTACCTCTGCGCACGTTTCCCTCTTAATCATGGCCTCAGTTCTGAAAATCAAGGAAATTTTTGGGAGAATTTGCCTCTGCGCACGTTTCCCTCTTAATCATGGCCTCAGTTCTGAAAATCAAGGAAATTTTTGGGAGAATTTGCCTCTGCGCACGTTTCCCTCTTAATCATGGCCTCACTTCCGAAAACCAAGGAAATTTTTGGGATAATTTGCAGATGATATACAAGTAAATATACAGCAAATATTGTTTGGTAACAATTTTTCGCCTAAAGTCGTTTTTATTTTCCTTTTTGTGTGTTTTATGGTCAGTCTGTAAAAATGGCGTACTACGGGCGAAAGATCGTTCCCAGCAGCGATGTTGGAGTCCAAGGTGCATCCAGACATCCTCCCTATGCTGTCCCTGAACCATTTCTGTAGTGTTTCCATCTTTTTCTGCCCTTTTCCTATGGACCAGGCACCCTCCCCTCATCAGAGCAGGGGGTGCCTGGTGTAATGCTCGAGTCCTCCCATTGACTTCAATGGGGCTCGGGTGCTCGGCCGAGCACTCGAGCCTCAGGGGGTGCTCGGTCAGAGCACCCGAACACCCGAGCATTGGGGTGCTCGCTCATCACTAGATATAATGACAGCGGCAGTACTTGGTTTCTGGTGTCATGGTGTTTGGATGCAGTTGTGCCCCCAGGTGTTATTTACCACGCACATTGTGCACATTGCAGTTGCTGATGAGAGGCACTGTTCCTGCTCTCAAGGGAAAAAATTCTATTCTAAGAACAACACACCCATGACTTTGGAGGAAGGGCAGGTGGAAAGAATTATTGACCAACTTCTTATTTTCACCACTTATACTGGGGGCTACTTATTGTGCTGCTACTGCCTTAGGTGCATCACTTGAGCTAGTCGCGCCAATTGGAAATTTCATCTATCACCCATGTTACTGTTGCTGTTGATCCCATTTCCTTTCAGCTGCCTAATCACCCTGCTTCTTAAACAACTCAGCAGCAGCAAGAACAGCAGTTGCAAATAACGCATCTACATCAGGGCATTTGACAATGACCAGTGGCCACTGGCCAACACGACATGACCTGCTGGCAATAGGCCAGTAGGGCTTTTTTTGGGGGGTTTGTCTCTAACAAGTCCTACAAATCAATGCTTTCTTAGGGCTTGTGCCAAAGAAGCCTAAGTCCTACAATTCAATGTTTCTTCAGGGCTTGTGCTTCTAATAAGTCTAAGTCCTAAAAATGAATGTTTCCTCAAGGATTGGGCCTCTAACAACAAATCTAACAAATCATCCCCTACAAAATACTCAAGTATCAGTCTACCCCAGTGGCAGCTTATGTCAGGGATTCCTGTCTCTATCACTTTACAAACAAATGTATTTATTTTATTTTGCTTATTTTTTTTGTTAACTGCCCCCCCAATCCTAGTAAACAAACCCTCTCAAAAAATCTTCCCTGTTCAACTATTTCTTTATCCACACCCCCTTTGAAAAAGCTATCAAAGTTCTCTCTCTCTGTTGCTCATTAGCAGATTCACAAAAGGGGCATAAAAAGCCTGTAGATAGCCTAGACATTATTGATGTGCAACCATCTGTAAGCCAGAGACTCAATACTATTACATCCGGATCAGTTGATCAGTGTAAAGCATCTATAGCACATGACATTATCACTTAGGTTATAGAATACAGACTATCTCCAGTTGTATGCAATGTTTTTAAAATTTGTGAGCAATCTGACCTTAGTTTTGGCGTTCATGCCGACCATGTGATAATGGCGAACCTCTTACAAACTGATTAACTTATCCTGTGTACAATACCAAATTATGCAGGTATCACTTGTTTGATATTATCAAACTTAATGGGATAAAAATAGCCCAGTTATTCTTGCATGATCTAACCTACTCTAAATATCAGATTGTTATCTGAATGTTATTAGGCAGGTATAGCTTAAACGCTGCTGTGCTGATCGTGAATGCTACAGTATCCTAGTACAATTGGGTACATGTTGCTTACAATTCAAAAACTAAATAAACTGAACTGTTTCTATTTCAGTAACAGATAATACTCTTGCAACCTTAGTACACATTGTGAGCTCAGTGGTATCTGATATACCTGGATGTTAACTGCTCATAATTATAACAGTATTGACAAAAACAAGAGTTCTTTACAATTACGGTTGAGGATATTAAATGTGTCTTTGAGGGACATAAAACTTTACTCCTTTGTTGTCACCTTACACATGTTCAGGTGTACAATATATGATTCCCAGTATACCTTGTCGATTACAGAGTGTTTGTTGATTTTAAATTTGTCTGGTTTATTTCTTTAACAAAAATACTTGTGGAGGTGGTGGGGATTTTGGCAGTGGCGTGTGTAGGTACTCTACGACCCTTGTCATCTCCTACAATAACTTCAGAGTCATACTCCTGCAGAAGAGGAGAATGACTCTGAAATTGTTGTAGGAGAGAGTCATAGAGTGCCTAGACATGCCACTGCCAAAAATCCCACCACCTCCACAAGTCATTCTGTTAAATAAAGTTATAGTTATTCTTCCATGTATTGCCAACCCACACTTACTATGTTCTTTGTAAGGAGTCAAAAAGTTAACAAAATAATCCCAAACTATGCTTGTGGAATGGCAAAGTTGTCAAGCTGCTGTTAGTTTGCATGCTGCCTTACTATTTTGTAAAAAACAGAAGTTTTAAATAACTGATGTAATGTGTGGCATCCCATTGGCATATCCCAATCAATATATATTTTTAAAGAATGGCTGTGTCAGGATTGTTCAAGCAGGTGGATAAGGTTTTGAGCAAAGTGCTGGAAAGCTCATATGGTAAAAAATCTCTCCTGACAACAGATATGTGGACAGCTGGGCAAAGTACAGACTATATGACTCTCACTACTTACTGGGTTTCCCTCTCACTAGTGGGCAACAATAGCATGCAGCATCAGATCACAACCGCTAATCTTGCCTCTTGTTCTGGCAGTATTATTAAAGGACAACAGCAGAGTCGCTCATACCATTGGCACTCCATTTTGTGCATGCAAAATTTTGAGAGCCAATGCTACAAAGCCATAGATGTATTGAATAAACTAGAGGAGTGATAGAGGAATGATTTGTACCACTCTCCTTGAAAGCTGGTTTTATGTCTGATGATAATGGATCAAACATATTAGCTGCCTTGAGAACAGCTGATATGGAGCATGTACCCTGCTTTGCCCATGTCCTAAATTTAGTTGTGACCAGCTCCCTCTCAGAATCTGAAACCCTCAGAGAGATGCTGAATATCTCCCATAAAATCGGTTCCAGTTTTAGCATTTCCTACAATACTCACAATGCATTATATTTCATACAAGAGAGTAACAACCTGTCCCATCATCAGCTGAAAATGGAGATCCCTACCAGGTGGAATTCCACATTTTACATCCAAGAACATTTGTACGAGACGAATAATGCCATTAGCAATGATAAAGTGCAAAACTGGAAAGCTTTGGAGGGAGTACCATTATCACTTGCAATAGCAATTAATGTGTGATGTATGTGAGCTGCTGAAACTTTTTGAGGAGGCCATCTTGCTGGATAAACATGTGGGGCAAGCATTAGTAAAATTCTCCACTGATATATTTACTACAGAAAAAACCGAGGAGCATGGCCGATGAACCTTACAATAATGACAACACAGACAACACACACAGTGCAGGAGCTGGGACATATTAGTATGCTTTGAGCAGGATCCTCTCACAGTGTCCATTAAAACCAATGAGGAATTCAATCTTGCTACTTCGCTGGACCCCCACTTTAAACATAAAATGTCTTCCAAGCTTGATCGGTTTGTGACTAAGTGTGATGATCAGCAGCATCTCTCTGAAGAATCAGATTCTATCAAAGAATAAAAAGATATTCTTATATATAGAGTGGAGTGTTGCATTTTGGGTGACGAGAGAGAGAACGTTAGACCAAAAAACTGTTAGAAAGCATAGAGAAGTCAGCAAAGAGTTTATACCAGCAGCAACAACATCAAGAAGAATATCCAAACATGTTTATGGACTATATCATCATCAAAGAAAACAGCTAATGTGTAGGGATAGGCGAAAGGTTCCATTGTGTTCTTGTGAGAAATGCCACAAAAAACACTTGTTTCTCCTCTTTTTCACCCTAAGCAAAACCATTAAAAAATCTCCATTTGACCACCACAAATATTTTTCCTATGTTTTTCAGTTGGTACCAACATCCCTCCCAATTATTTGTATCTTTTTTGAGCCATTAACATGACGTTAGCAGCAATTGAAACTGAGAAATAAACAGCTGTAAAGCTAGAAAGGGCAGAAGGCTTTGTATTGACCTTGAATATATTTGTAAATAGTAATCGTATCACCCCTTAGACTACTCTTCACTAATGAAACAAACCAACTTTGGCTAGTCTCGCTTTATAAATCAGATTCTGTAGAACCCTGTTTCAATTATGTTGCATGTCTCTACTCTTATTCCAGTTTAATCAGGTCTTTTTTAAGAACTGGTGCCCAAATCTGTACTCCATATTTTAAATGAGACCTTACCAAAAGATTTATATTGAGGTAGAATTATTTTTGCATCTATACCCCTTTTTATACAGGATAGTACCCTAGTTTTGTGTGCAATGAATATGAGTTAAGAATTTACTGCATGCATGGTTGTCTCAACAAAAAAGGTTCAGCAGCTTACATGCATCGCACTTCAGTTGCCATTGCTCAGGTGACAAAGAGGTTCCCTCCAAAGCCTTCCAGTTTTGTATAATGTACTCACTAATCACCTTATTCTGCTCGTACAAATGCTCTAGCTTGTACAAAGTGGAATTCTACCTGGCTGGGACCTCCAGTTTTTAGCTGGTGATGGGGCAGGTTGCTACGGACTGTATGGGAAAATATAGCATTGCGTGTACTGTAGGAGCAGCTAAAATGGGCAGTTATATTGTGGGCAGTATTTAGCATCTCTCTGAGGGTTTTGGACTCTGCCAAGAATCTGGCCACAAATAAATTTAGCACATGGGCATAAAACCAGCTTTCAAGGAGTGAGCTACAAACCATTCCTCTATCACTTGCATTAGTTTATTTAATAAATCTATGGCTTTGTGGGACTGTATCTCAAAACTCTGCATGCACAAGATGGTATGCCAATGGTATGGGTTATCCTTCTGCTGCCTTTTAATCATACTGCTAGAACCAGAGGCAAGATTATAAGCAGTCACCTGATGCTGTAAAGCTAGTGTTGCCCACTGGTGATGGGATGGAGACCCAGTAAACAGTCACAGTCATATAGTCTGTGCTCTGTCTACTTGTCTACATATCAGGAGGATTTTCTTGCAGTATGAGTTTTCCATCCCTTTGCCTACCACACTAACAACCTGCTTGCACAAGTCTGGCATAGCCATCCTGTAAAATAACTGCAGCTTGGCACTGATGTAACTATAGGTGTCGCAGGGGTCGCACCCGCGACCGGGCCCGTCGCTCCAGGGGGCCCGGCTGCCCCCTGCGACCCCTCTACCTGCCGCCCGCGATCTCCGTCTGGCACTGTAGTAATGCAGAGCGCTGGGAGATGACATCATCTCCCAGCGCTCTGCATTACTTAAGAGGACCGCGCGGGAGATCGACACACCTCTCCGGGCTCCTGCCACTCCAGGGAGGTAGGAGATAAGGGCATTTTGGAGAGGGCAAATATAGTTGAGGGGGGTGAATGTGGTCCGGGGGGGCCCATGGCACTTCTTGCACCAGGGCCCGGAGGCTTCTAGTTACGCCTCTGCAGCTTGGGATATGCCAGTGACGAGCTACTCATGACATCAGTTCTCTAAATCCTTGGTTTTCAACAAAAGAATATGGCAGCATGTCCTCTGCCAACATCTTGGCAACCATGGCATTCCAGAAATATACTTTGGGATTGTTTTTGTGAAGATTTTGATTCCTTCCCAAGAACTCAGTATGTGTGGGTTGGTAGTTTATGGCAGAAGAACCATGTAATTTGATTTCTTTAACAACATGACTAGAGCAGGTGGTGGAGGTTGAGGCAGCATGTATGGGCAGTCTATGTAAGACTCAGAGTCGTACTTCTGTGCAGCAGGAGCCATAGGTGTAATATCAAATGAACAAATGCTCTGACACTCTCTGACACATTATCATCACTACTTCTCTTATATACCCCAGAGCCCTGGGAACTTTTATGAGTGCTTTTGATGCTGCTAGTGGCTCATCTGATCTATTGATGGTGTGTCTCCCAGTCAGACCTATGGTTTGCTACAGTTGAGATCTCATTGAGAGGTGCCTAGTTCCTGCTTTCCCCCTGCTCACATCTTTTTTACAACAGATAGTAACATGTATCTCCATACTGTGTACTTCATAGACTACAGGGTTCCTGAGGGGCTGCAACTACTACTGGGGCTAGATGTTGATGCAATTTTACTACTACTAGGTGTCACGAGTGCTGAGCTTTCCACATCAGCAGAGGCACTCATCGTAACCAAGGTTGTGAATGTTGAAAACCTTTGTTGTTGCTGGTTGCTCAACACTAGTAGTGTGTGTGGCTGAGTGGGACTTGGACTTAGAAGTGGTCATAATGCTGATGATGACTGACTAGATGACTGTGTATTTGTGGGCATCTTTGCTTGTCTAGGGTCAGACTTTCTAATTATTTTCTCATATTTTATACATACATAGGAAGTCACAGTGCTCTTTTCAGTGGGAGAAGATTGAGCCTGTTCTTTCACCTAACATTCTGGCCATGTCATCATCATCTCTGTAACTCGAGACTTCATCTGTATCTGAAGAAGATGGGATGCTGGAGGGATATATTCTAGATCATCATCATCATCATCATCTTCAGTCATCATTAGATCATCCTCCTCAGCATCGCCACCGCTTCTTGCCAGGAGAGGGATCACATCAGTTATTGTCTTCCCAGTCAGCCACATGGAAGTTTGGGTATTTGGGGTCAACCTCCATTCTCCCTTTCTGTCCCCTAGAGTGCAAAGAACAAATGACCTGCTTACAAGATGCCCTAAACTAAGCTTCAGCTCCTTTTTTTGCCGGTCATCACTAGCTGACAAGTGTGCTGCTCTCTCTTGCTCTCACAAACACAGACTGGCATGATGTGTGGACCCTAAGACCCCTTTTATACTATGCCTACAGGAAAATAAGCGAAACTTTCCACATGGTGGGTAGAAATTCATTCTTCCCATTGATCTCAATGCAATGTTAATCAAAAAAGTGAAAAAAATTGCACTTTTTGTAAGAAATGTCCCGCTAGGAGTGAAGTGCCATTTTTGTTCCTGTTTCTCTCTTGAGGAGAAAAGTTTTGCCCATCCCTACTAATGTGTCTCAAGGGCATCAATCTAACAGTTCCTGTTGTGGTGGCACTTCTCTATGGGACTTACTCCCAGAGTATTGGTTCATAACTGATACACATGAACACCATGTAGTTCTTAGGAGTTTAGTTTTCACATTGCTTGTGAGGTGGTTATAGCATATTTGCAGCATAAGCTATGTTCTAGGCAGAAACAATGACCCCTTTGACTACTGACAAACAAAACAGTGCAAATATACATAGGTAGTGCCAGGGTGCGTCCCTTACATTCCCTTTTCATTACCTTATCACACTTAGTGCACAGTGCAGCTGCTGATAACTGCTCTGTGCCTGCCACAAGGGAAAATTAATTCCACACCCATGAGTTCAGTGAGTGGAGAGAAGGAGAAGAATGGCCTTCTTCTTCTCCAGAATGTCCTTCACTGGCTTGAGCAGCAGTGTAGCTAGAACCAGGAGTATTGCTGAAGCAAATCCTGTCCTAGTTCCATATCACTACTTGTCCATGGTGGGCACGGTGGTCTGTGGCAGATGATCGTCTGCCTCTGATGACTCAGCAGCAGAAATTAGAGCAGCAATAAACTCCACAATGTCACTGCTGGTGGTGGTAGTGATTTGCATCCCCATTTGCATCTTTTTCTTCCATTCCTTATTGCTATTCACCAAAAGTACTCTCATACTATCATCCACATCAGCTTTTCCACCATCACTCTTATCACTACCACTACTAGTCTGTTGCTGCTCTTTGGGACTCGTCGGGGATGACAAGTGTGACAGAGGATCACCCACTGTCACAGTGAGTGCAGTAGCAGCAGGCACAGGCAGCTAATGTGTGATGCTGCTCATACTGCTAGCTAGTTCTGTCTTCAGATGGTCAATGCTGGTGGAGTAGAAATTACTGGTTCTGCTGATTTCCTCCTCCACCTTTGCCCCTCAGCAGCAGGGAAATTTTACTTCAGGAAATAGAACCTTTCTTGTGATGTTTCCAAAACAGCAGGAAAATCTATAGGTTTCTCTATGGGTGGGAATTCCCACAGAAGAAGCAGAAAATTGCACTTGTTTCATGAAAATTCCCATGAGAGCAAAATTCGACTTTTCACCCATCCCTTATTAAATGGCATTAAGGTGGTGGAATTTTACACACAGTTAGTTTAGCGAATCAATGTTAGTTGTACAGCTTGAAAATCTATTCCAATATCTGTTTCTGAGTGGATTCATGGTCGTACATTCCCCATTCACTAGTGCCTCAGGCACTAGAAAATGAGTTGTTAGCTCTGCAATGCAGAAATCAACTATTCTCATAAAACTATGTTTAAAGGGATAGTAATGTTTCACAATAAAAGCAGCTCCAATTAATTTTCATAGTATTTTGGCCATGGAGAGTGTTATTTCAATACTGTCAGAGTGGTAGTTCAAGAGTAATTGAAAGATAAAATATCCCCTCCCACCCCTGTTACTGATGTAACACTGCTCACCTCAGAGCAGCAAGACTGTCCTGATGGATCAAATAGAGGGACAATCTTCAGTGAGCATAAGGGAAAAAACCTGTCAAGGAGGCAGTGTTTTCCTTATGCTCACAGTAAGAAGATTGTCTCTTGCTGTAAGCTATCTGGTCAAGGGACCAGATTCCAAGTCTGAGAGGCGGTGGTTTACACTAGGTAAAAGGGGCAGGAGGGGGATACTTTATCATTCAATTACTCTAGAACTACAACTCTGACAGTATTGAAATAACACTCTCCATGGCCCAAATACTATGAAGATTAATTGGAGCTGCTTTTTTGTGAAACATTACTATCCCTTTAAACATCTGTTCTATACAAGAAAAAAAATAGATGAATACATGCATGAGCCCCTGGTGTATATATGCATGAATTCAATACTTTCCAGTTTGTTGTTATTTTTAGATCTGTACTTGCCATTTTATTTCATGTTTCTCCATTCCCCACTATCAATGTCTTTCACCTCTACTGTTTCAGGATGCGTTCCTAACAAGTGACTAACGTAACAAAAATATATTTCTTGCTACAGCTAAAATAAGCAACTGAAGCTTGTGACCTGTGAAATCTTGCATACTGGGCTGCTAGCTAACCTGGTTAGAAGAATTGTAGTAGAAATTCTGTACTGTTTATTTCTTCTCCCTGCAGCACACCTTATATAATGGGATGTCTGCTCTGTCAGTTTTCATGACGCTCACCATGGCTCTGGAAATTTTTTTAAGCTTCACGTTTCTATTTCAGAGGGTACTAATAAGACTTTAGTATTCCTTTTATTCAATTATTATAACCCATTAAGGACCGGACCGTGGCTATTTTGTACCTTATGCTTTTGAGTGCCAGAGGTGTGCCCCATGCATTGCAAGGCAATGCACTGGACAGCATTCTACCACTCAAAAAGTGGGGGATAGAATAAGCATTGACGTTATATGTTAATATATCTACTACTTTTATATAAATTAATAGGGGTGGGTGAAAGGGGTGGGTTGCAAGGGCCAGATGTTGATCTGACTCAGCTGCAGCAGGCTGATGATGAACAGGCTAGTATGCCACAGACCATCATGACCACAGTGGAAAGGAGGTGCTTCATTAGTTATGTGGGACTAGAATATGTTCCACCTGCCAGTGCCAGCAATAATCCTGGTCCTAGGTCTAGCACTGGTTCTGTCAGAGCAGCAGAAGCAGCATCATCATAATCCTCTGCCCCAGCTAGTGAAGGAGATAGTGGAGAAGAAGAAAGAGGGCATTCTTCTCCACCTTTCCCCTTCCCCCTGAGGTCATGGATGTGGGACTATTTTTCTTGGGGCAGGCACAGCAAAATCATCAGAGATGGCACTGTGTACTATCTGTGACAAGTCAGTGAAAAGAGAAAGGAGGGAATGTGCCTTGGCACAACTAACCCAATAACACACATGAAATACAAACACCATGATATTTATGAGAAGCATGTTAAAGTCAAACCCCTACAAAGGAAATTGGGATCCACTGTTGCTGTACCCCCTGTCTTTTCCCAAGGGTACCAAGGATCTAGGCTGAAATCTAATAGGAAGAAGAATAGAGAAGCCCAGCCTGAGCCTGAAACTTCGATGAAACACCTGCCTCACCATCAGCTTCTTGCGCTAGGGTATGGGCACAGGAATATGTAGTAACATCTAATGGTGAACCATCTCTGTCATTGTTATCTCCTCCTCCAGCTGATAGAGATTCTGTTGACTCAAGGATTTGGCAGTTCGTGTCCACCCATTTCACACTGTGTGTGCGCTGACCACACATGGCAATGTGGTGAAGTATAATTTCAAGCATAGAACCAAGCAGCTTTTGAGTAGATTCCATCCTAAACTGGTGGCAGGGAGGATTCCTCATCATTATTAATAAGTCTGCTAGTTGTCACATGTCCTTAGCAGAGCAGACATGGGGCATAGTGATGGCAGCAGTACTTTTATGGGGGATGATTTAACATTGAGGACCTAAGCATCAAGGTGTTTGTTTTCAGTTGTGCCAGTTGTTTGATGTCAGTGCAGATGTGTCCATTGTTCCCAGTTCTTCCCCTATTTCCAACACACACACACTGTGTACATTTCAGTTGCTGAAGAAAGGCACAGTTTCTTTCTGTTCTCAAGGGAAAATTTATATTCCAACAACACACCCATGATTTTGCAGGAGGTGTATGAGGAGAAGCATTATTGGCCTACTTCTTTTCTCCAGATATACCTGAAGTGTTGAGGGGGTAGTTGTGGTGCTGATATTGCCTTAGATGCATCACTGGCGCTAGTGGCAAGTGGAACCATCATAACCTGTCTCATATCACTGCTGTTGATCCAGTTCCCTTGGAGCTGCCTAATCATCCTGCTAGCTACATGGAGAACCCTGCAGCAGCAGTATGAACAGAAGTCACAAATGCCTCAATGTCACCATGACATTTGCCAATGGCCATTGGCCAGTGGCCACCAAAATATAACCTGTTTGCACCTGGCCAGTATGGTGTATATATTTTTTTTTTGTCTCAGGGCTTGTTCTTTCAAACCAGAGACCTATATAAAAACAACATTTGAGGCTTTTTTCTAAAAAACCTATGTCCTACAAAATCCTCAAGGCTTGTGCCTCTAACAAACCCAAGCCCAACAAATCACTGTTTCCTCATGGCTTCTGCCTCTAACAAACATGAGCCCAACAAATCAGATTTTCCTCAAGGCTTGTGCCTCCAACAAGAATGAGTTCAACATATCACTGGTTCCTTGGGGCTTTTGCCTCTAACAAGCAAAATTCCTACAAATCAATGTTCCCTCAGGGCGTGGGCCTCTAACAAGTCTAAGTCCTACAAATCAATTGTTCCTTAGGGCTTGGGCCTGTAACAAGTGTATGCCTACAAATAAATGTTTCCTCTGGGCTTATGTCTGACAAGTTTTTGTCCTACAAATCACTTGTTCCTCAGGGCTTGGGCCTCTAACAAGTCTAAGTCCTATAAATCAATGTTTCCATGGGGCTTATGCTTAACAAGTCTAAGTCCTACAAGTCAATTTTTTGTTAGGGCTTATGTTTGGCTAACCTGAGTCCTGCACAGTGTACAGCACACACACAAATATATTTTTTAAGCCTGCTGCTATGCTGCATACTAGCTCGTAAAGAGAAATAAGGAAATCATTAAAAAGGGGGTTAGAAAGAGGTGAGGGATCACCATCATTTATTGCACACACTGCAACAACCATGTGTTTTTTAAAACTTTACTCATATGCCCCTGCACTGCTCCGTCCTAATCCTTCTACCCTCCCCCTACCTCTTTTGTGTTTGCTGGACATTACTCAACTTCTGTGTGTTTTATTACTGTAAAGTACACCATACAACTGATTATGTGTGATGGCTTGACTTGGTACTCTACAAAATACTCCATTTTTTATTTTGTATTAACTAACTGTCCCCCCTATCTCAATCAAAAAAAAAAAATCCCTGTTCAACTGATTCTTTCCCCAGACTCCACCAACACAGGGACCCTAAGAACCCTTTTATACTATACCTGTGGGAAATGAACTAAAAGTTGCTATGTGTTAGATGTAAATTCAGTCTTCCCATTGATTTCAGTGCAATGACTTAGGTAAATATGCAGAAAACAGCAGGGGTGGACTGACAGGATCCAGGGCCCCTGGTCCAAAAAGAGGTCTGGGCCCCCTGCAGAAATCTCCACATTGCCCCCTTCATCTCCCCAATGCCCCTTTCAGCTCCACATTGCCCCTATCTCCACATTGCCCCTTCATCTCCACAATGCCCCCATCTCCACATTGCCCCTTCTACAATGCCCCCTTCATCTCCACAATGCCCCCATCTCTCGCCCCTTCATCTCCACACTGCCCCTACCTCCAGTCCCTGGTGGTCTAGCGGCTTGGCTTAATACTGTGCGAAGTCCCGTGCGCCTCTAGTAATGCAGAGGCTGGGAGATGATGTCATCTCCCAGCGCTCTGTATTACTAGAACAGCGCGCCGGTGGCCAAGAGTTGCTGAGCAGCACTGGAAGCGGCAGCGGGCCCCCTTAGGTCACGGGCCCTCGGTCCGTGACCTAATGCCCGTATGGTCAGTCCGCCCCTGGAAAACAGCACTTTTCATGGGAAACATCCCGTTAGGTGGGATGTGCCATTTTTCTCCTATTTTTGTGTTGAGGCAAAAACATTCACCCATCCCTATAAGTTAATAAGTAATTATTAAATAAGCTTTTTTAACCTAACTCATTGCATTGAAATCAATGGGAAGACTGAATTTACACCCAACACAACAGATTTTAGTTTATTTCCCACACGCATAGTATAAAAGGGGCCTCAGGGTCCCTGTGTTGGGGGAGTCTGGAGAAAGAGTCAGTTGAACAGGGATTTTTGTTTTTTACTGGAATGGGGGGGCACAGATGTTATTAAAAAACTAAATAAATAATAAAAACGGTACATAAATATGCATAAAAAGGGAGGACATTGTTGTAAAATAGCCATAAATCAACTCCTCCAATTCTCCCATATACAAACAAAACACAGTTTTCAGTTCAGCTTGGCAGTTAAAGGGTTAAAAGGATACACTGCACAGGACACTTTCTAAATATGAAATACTTTTATTTTTTGTTTTATATGATATTTTTATTTACTGTTTTACCATTTATTTTGTTGAGAGTTACAGGCTGTTAGCAACAGAATGTCCCCTCATCCTGGACATCCCATCTCTGCCACTGCCTCCTCCATTAGTGAAGCAATCAACAATACCCCCAGTTCCCTGCAGTAAGTAACCTCACCTTCCAGCCAATCATCCTCTAGCTGGAGGGGTCACAAATGCACATTTCTTCATCCCTCCAGCTAGCCAATCATTGGTCAGAAAAACACCCAGCTACATTCAGGGCACAACCAATCTCTTAATCAAACTGTCTGACATTGGCTCCATCTCAAAGGAAACCATTCTAGCCACTATGGTTGGGGAATCACTCTATACCAGCATTCCACACAAAGATGGCATTGCAGCCTGCAAAGCATTCCTAGAGCAAGACTGCTTACCCACAGAACCTGCAACCCAGCTAACAAACTTTATACTGATGCACAATTATTTCACTATCAATGCAAAAGACTGGTACCACAAAACACCAACCTATTGATGGCAAAATTGGAGAAGTTCTTGTCTACATGACAAATAATGCCTGTGGTCTTCCTCTTCTACATCAATAATATCCTAATCATTTGGACTGCTGTCGAAGTTGAAGTTTTGTCATTTTTAGAAAAGTAACCATGCCTTTCATCCCAACCTGATACAACTAGTGGTGAAGAGCTCCCTTAAGAATTCAACAGAAAATGGTACTTCTCCCTGTCAGGGCCGGTGCAAGGATTTTTGTATACACAGGCGAAGGTGCATTTTGATGCCCCCCCCGGACCCGGACACAATCCCCTGCCCCCCTGACCTTGCCACAATCCCCTGCCCACATATTTACCTCCACATTGCCCCTTCCACAATTCTCCCTTCATCTCCACAATTCCCCTTCACAATGCCCTTTCCACATTGCCCTTTCATCTCCATAATGCCCCTTCCACATTGCCCCTTCATCTCCACAATGCCCCCTCCACATTGCCCCTTCATCTCCACAATGCCCCTTCCACATTGCCCCTTCATCTCCACAATGCCCCTTCCACAATGCCCCCTTCATCTCCACAATGCCCCCTCCACATTGCCCCTTCATCTCCACAATGCCCCTTCCACATTGCCCCTTCATCTCCACAATGCCCCCTCCACAATGCCCCCTTCATCTCCACAATGCCCCCTTCATCTCCACATTGACCCTTCCACAATGCCCCCTTAACTCCACATCGCCTCTTCATCTCCACAATTCCCCTTCACAATGCTTCCTTTATCTCCACAATGCCCCCTCCACATTGTCCCTTCATCTCCACAATGCCCCCTTCATCTCCACAATGCCCCCTCCACATTGATCCTTCCATAATGCCCCTTCATCCCCCTACCTTGAGTCCCTGGTGGTCTAGCGGCATGCCACAGCTTAGAGCTCTGTGCCTCCTTCGGCACAGAGCTGAGGCTCCCGCGCACTGCTCTCAGTAATGCAGAGCACTGGGAGATGATGTCATCTCTCAACGCTCTGTATTACTACAGAGCCTGGGTCTCTCTGTGGTGTGTAACATAGAATCTGCAAGGGAGCGCTGATTTACACTACCAAGCGCTCCCTCGCGGCGTCTTTGTAACACACCGCAGGGAGACCCAGGCATATATATATATTATAAAAAATAAAAAAAAAACCACAACTTCCCTCTTTTCGGCGCCCCTCCATTGCGGCGCCCTAAGGCAGCTGCCTGTTCTGCCTTAATGGCAGCGCCGGCCCTGCTCCCTGTCTACAAAAGATATGTGGAACCTATGCACACATATGTACCAGAGACAAGGTTCTCATACCACATTCCCACTGAAACCATAACATAATGGGCAAATTCTTCTGTGACTCGTCTAATGTTGTTTACCTGAGTTACCTCATCATGTGTGTGAAATGTCTCCAAAGAGGACTATATTTAGGTAAGATAGGACAAACCCTAAGAAAAAAAGCATAAGTTCTAATAGGCCCAATGTGAGCAGTAAAAGAGATACCCCAGTGGGTCAACGTTTTCACAAAACTAATCACAGCATTAAAGATCTCAAAGTGACTGTACTCATGGGAAATTTTAGGATACAGAGGGACAGATAGATCTGGGAATATAGATCTATCCTAGCAATATATCTTTACAGTCACACACACACACACACACACGGAAGCCCGAAAGTAACAAATCACAGGGGGTCTGGACCACCGCAAGCTATAAGAGATTGCCTCTGGTATTTTTCCTGCTAGACACTCACGTGTTGCTACCAGTTCCTTCATGGGCAAGATACTATTCAAATCCTTTCATTGTCCCCAAGAGAGACAGAGGATGCCGTCCTATTCTGGACGTAAAATGTGTCAACCATTTTGTGCTTGCTCCATAGTTCACTACACTCCGTCATCACTGCAATGTGTTCATGGGAATTTCTAGCTTCCCTAGACATAAAAAAAACTATTATCTTCACTTCCCTATCCATGCAGATCATCAGCTATTCCTGTGGTTTCCATTTTCATTTGACCATTCTTTCCTTTTGGTTTGTGTCTGTTCCACAAGTATTCACAAAGGTCATTTCAGCCATGGTGGCTCACATCTGCTCTGTTTAACTCCCTATGTGGGCAAAGTTTTACTTAAAGGATAGTAACACTTCAGTTTTACTACCCCCCATCTTGTAGCCCTTAAAAACTGAATTAAACGAGCCCATCAGCATCTCTCAAACTTTTATAGTTTGAGATATATCCTCTTTCAAAGTTCCCTCTCCCCTGATGTCAGCATTCTAGCTGACAGCAGGGGAATCCGGTTCCTGAGCAAGCAGAGGCTCTTCAGCAGAGCCAGGATCGCATTATGGAAGAAGAAATCCTTCACTGAAATGGTCTTGTACGTGTGCTTGATTTGCAACCACATGTAGAAGACCATTTCATTGAAGGATTTCTTCTTCTATAATGTGATCTCGGCTCTGCTGAAGAGCCTCCACCGGTCCCGGGACCGGATTCCCCTGCTATCAGGGGAGAGGGAACTTTGAAAGCGGAGATCCCGCTTGGCTCATTTTATTCAGTTTTTTAAGAGCTACAAGATGGGGGATAGTAAAATTGAAGTATTACTATCCCTTTAAGGCTCCTTCAGAGGAGATCCTGTCACTCAGATTCAGTCTTGCATGCCCATTCTGGAGCAACATGGCTGAGTTTTCCAACTCAGTCTCTGGTTCTGTCCCAGGTCCTTCACTTTCTTGGCATGAGATGTTGGAGCATATGAAGGTACTAGGCTACATTTTCTCTCCTCTGTAAGCAGTCCCATGTTTCATACATGGGAGCTGCAGCAACAGTATCACCAGTGTCTCTGTCCAACAGGATGAAGGTGGACCTTTGTGGTGGCTTCAGAGGCCTTATTTGGACCAAGGTTTAGCTGATTCTCATGTGGGCAGAGAATCAAGTACAGGTTGCCTCTGCCATGCTTATTCCCTGGGTCGACAATGTTGTGGCAGACTTCCTTAGTCCCTATTATCATAATCCTGGCAATTGGGAGCTCAATCCAAGTGTATTCAACTACATAGTTTGTCTTTTGGGTCTCCCAATGGTGGACCTAATCATCTCTCAGTTCATGAGGTTCCTCAAGGTCACAAGGTTCCTCAGTTTTATTCCAGGTCTCGGGATCTTCTCATGGTAGATGTGATGGTTATTCCATTATGTTTTCCTCTAGTGTAGGTGTTCCCTCCAATTCTCCTGATTCCCAGGGTGCTAAAAAATCTAGATGGAGCAGGCTTATGTCATTCTGGCATCATTGGGCTTGGTTTTCAGATTTTATCAATCTATCCTGGCTCAGGATCCGCTGTGTCATCCGCAGGTGGAGAAGTTGGCTTTGATGGCTTGGCTTTTGAGACCAGATTCTTGAAAAAAAAAGTTTTTTTCTGACTCCATGCAAAACCAATATGTGGCTCTAAAGGTAAATGGAAATGGTTAAATTTATTCAATAATACCTATTCCCAGCTACTCAGATCAGGAACCTCCATTCACTCAATATCCCAACATGTACGCAACAACAGCAAGAAATGATCTAGCGCAGTAGTTCCGAACCCATGATCTCAGGGCCCTTTAACAGGACTGGATTTAAAGATTTCCTTGCTCTAACACAGGTGAGTTAATTAGAGGCTAAGAGGTTTGATTAACTTGTATGTGATCTTCAAAAGGAAATGCTTAAATTCTGGCCTAAGGTCATGGGTTGGGAACCATTGATCTGTTGCTTAGGTTTAGGGCTATTATAAATCAACAAGAGATGAAGAAGATGATGAATAAAAATCTATTTAGTTAAACTACACAATGATGTGTCCAAATGTTAAACCTGTATACAATCTATCAATAAAGATGATACAATCTTTTATGATGATACAAGATAATATGATCTATCAATGAAGATAATAGACTATAATGTAATACTGGCAACAAAAGACATACTGTCAGATATGTCAGTCTGATAGTATTAGCACTGCACACCTAAACATCCATGAGGAAAATTAGAAATGAAGTGAACAGGTATGTGTGTACAAAAAAATACACTATGAAAAAATCAAATAGCTAGGTTGTAGCCCACAAAATATCACACATCTCAACACATCCGTATAAAACCCCTAATGAATCATATTATCTTGTATCATATGGATATATTGTATCATCTTTATTGATAGATTGTATACAGGTTTAGAATTTGGATGCATCATTGTGTAATTTAAATAGATTTCTATTCTTCCTCTTCTCCATCTCTTGTTGATTTATAATATTACTTGTCCTAAGAGATAGATAACCTCTTTGTTGTTATTTTTTCTGACTTTGTCATTGCTATTATGCCACAGCTTTGAAATCTTGTCTCTTACAAAGCAAATCAGATGGTATGGCCCCTATTCTATTATGGGTTTGCAGCTTGGAGGTTGTTGCTGAGGCCTTTTCGACTTCCAGTGGTCTTGGCTTTTCTTCAGGAGGGTCTTAGAAAGAGCTTGGTCTTAGCTTCTTTAAAGTTCAGATTTCTGCCCTTTTCTAGCTGTGTATTGCCCTATTACCCTTGTCTTCAGTTTCCTGTGATACTCAAGGCTGCCTTTCTTCTAGCTATTGTGTCAGTCCAGCGGATGACTGATCTTCATTCTTTATTTTGTAAGCATCCCTTTTTTGGTCTTTCACCCTGACAGGTTGGTTCTGAGGATTCCCATAGGGTTCATACCTGATTTGCTTTTTGTTATTTCTGAGGGCCCTCTTCCATGCCTGGCTGCTAAAGTTACAATTGCTGCTTAGATTAAATCGACCATTCGACAGGCGTATGTTAAAAAAAAAACCCAGTGTCCTTATGGGTTACCACATATTCTACCAGGTTAGTGTCACAGTACCTCTGTGGCGGCTGCTTGAGCCGACCACAGCTTTCATTCGGCGGCTCCGGCCGCATCTTTGGTCTGGCGGCTCCAGCAGCATTCTGCTTGTAGCGGCTCAGCCACTTCCTTTTCTGGGCTCCGGTGCCTTCCCCCAATGCCGCGGTGGCTGGATGACGTCATAATGGGCATGCGTCCAAGAGCATGGACGTGCGCTCCATTTAAAGGGCCAGCTGTACAGTAGATGGCTCCTCTCTTCCTGGTTCAAAAGTACTTTTACTGCCTGGACACTATGCTCAGTCGCCCTTTTGTGGTGTCCTGTGCAGTTTAGCTTTTTTTGTCTGACTACCCATTCTGGTGCTGACCTGTGGCCCTGTCTGACTATTCACTTTGCGTATGACCCCGGCTAAGTCTGATATCCCTTCTGGTGTGGACCTGTAACTCTGGTAGACTACTTCCTCTGTGTATAACCTCTGTCCTGGATGACTATCCGTTCTGGTGCTGACCTGTGACTCTGTCTGACTACCCGCTCTGTGTATGACCCTGGCTAGTCTGATAACCAATCTGGTGCAGACCTGCAGCTCAGGATGACTATCTGTTCAGTGTATGACCCGGCTTGTCTGACTACCCACTTTGGTGTTACCTGGGGCTCTGTCCACTGCGTACCCAGCATACCAACGCTTCAGTGGATATCCTTTCTGGTACTGATCAGTGGCTCTGGCAGACTTCTCCTTTGCTAATGTCCTATAACTGGTGCCTTTAGGTTCAGACCTGTGGCACAGTTAGTTCTTATTCTGGGAGCATTGACTATGCAGGTGCGGACCTGTCATTGACTGTGCAGGTGCAGACCTGTGGCTGCCTATTTCCTCCCTATTGCCTATAGGGGTCCTGTACTATACCACAAGGAAGTAGCTCCGAATTTCCTGACGTCGCCAAAGATTGTTTTGTGTACTTTCCGTTGCCGAGTATTTCATTACGTAGTGTATCCTAATAAATTGTGTTACCTAAAGTACCTGTCCAGTTCTCATTCTTACACACAGTAACAGTCAGTAGGCACATCTTGGGCCTATAACAGTCAGGCCTGTGCTAAGCAGGTGTGTAAACTGGTGACATGATAATTCCTCCATACAATGTGTTGGCTTCAAATGAAGCCATTTTTGGTTTGAAGGTTCTACAGGCTGATGTGCCTGTGTAGGTATCTTTCCTGATTTCAGGTGTTCAGGTGTTTTACATAAAGAAAGTAAAGTTCTGTAAAGGATTACATATTCATATTTAATGTGTGAATTCTTTATCACAATATGATTTTTATAAGTGATTTTGCCTAAAATAACCAGATGAAACTTGAGCAGAGAGAGAATTGCAGGCTCTTTAGCAGTGGGGGAGAAATATTTCAATCATGACAAAGCAGCAGGTTCAGATGCAAGATGTTCTGAGCATATATTGTTATAGACAGGAGGAGGCTATAGAATGATTCATAGTTTAGATGCAAAGAGTAATAGATGGGTTTGGAACCCTAAACCATATTTAATTGGATTTTGATATAATTGAATAAGAGAAAGTGAATGAAAAAAGTACATTTTGTCAAAGAATGTTTCAAAATATTTTAAGAAAAAATTGAAAACAATAATTAAGATGAACGCATTGCAACAAATGTTCAAGCACATTCTACAGTTAAAACATTATTATTACTATTATTATGTTTATTTGAGCAATGCACATTTAAAATAAAACATTATGCAATTATATCTAAATATCACATTGTGGATTAACCTTTACAACAGTCCCACTGGGATCGTAAATACCTTTGATGCCTCAGAGGAAGACTGCAATTTTCATCACACTCCTCTACCATTGACTGATCAAAGAACCTGGGTCTGGACTGAGCTTTTTTATCTGAGTTCCATTATAAACAATGCAACATGTACTTGTATATGAGGGAGATGTTTTCATATTTTTCTGTATAACATGTCTGAGGAAGAGACCTAAAGGCCTTGAAAGCTTGCATCCTAAATCTGCTTAGTTAGCCAATAAAGGTATCAACTTGACTATATTTGCCAATTATGTCTACTCATAGAACATTAGCAATATGGGGAAAAAATAAACATCAGACTCTCTTGTTAAAGGGCAAATCATCCTCCAATAAATGATGGCAATTGTCATGACCTGAATGGCCAGATTAGGATGATGGGTCTCCAGGGCAGAGGAGGGAAGCAACCATGGACCTGGTGTCCAGATCCTAGTTGACAATTAGATGAGCTGCTTAAGGACAATGTGCATAGGTAGCGGGACTGGACTATGTTAAGGGAGAGAAGATAGGTTAGTGTGCACTTACAGATACAGGAAGGATTGGAGTACTGCTGGTCATTGTTGAATGCTGGTTAAGAACAAACATGTTAAGGAACACAAATATAGCCATAAACAAAATGAGTCAGAGATGAATACCAGATAGAAAAGCACTGTGCTGATGCTAGGGAATGACGCTGACCTGATAGATTAAAGTAAGCAGTAAGACTATGCAAGTATAGATGCTGTAGTGTGGTGGAGACAAATGCTTCAATGATGGTGGTGGAGGAATTGCAAGAATGCTAAGGAGTGGGTTTTACATCCACGTCTTAAGTTAAAGAAGTCCACTTTCGGACTAAAACACACAGACTGAAAATTAACTTTTCTTCAGTCCCCACTTAGAATCCAGATACAGTATTCTCCAACCACCTAGACACATTTTCTTACCAACCACCTCTTGCCCTCTCCTATCATGTAGGTGTATGTACTTTTCACCCACCAACAGGCCATTCTAGTCTCTTTGGTACATGTACTGTATTTATCACTCATTAACAGTCCATTCCAGTCTTCTAGATACATGTACTTCTCATTCACCTCTGGTTCACTCCAGCCACATAAATGGTTGCACTTCTCACCCACCACCAGTCCATGCCAGTCTCCAAGGAACATATACATATCATCCACTGCCAGTCCATTACAGTCTCCTAAGTACATGTATTGTATTTATCACCCACCTCCAGTTCATTCCAGTCACCTAGGCATATGCACTTATGACTAGTGTTGAGCGAGCATGCTCGGCCGATGCTCGGATCGGCTCGAGCATCGCTCTGCTCGGCACATGGCGGTACTCGTACGAGTACCGCATGTGCTCGCCCGCCATGTTCGGGTCTCCTCCCCGCACGTTTTGCGGCTGCTGCGCAGCCAATAAACGTGCAGGGAGGCTCTGACATCAGTGTAATGCCAGCAGCCATGTTGGCTGCTGGCATTACACTGATTGGCTGGCCAGAACCCGTGGTCGGGTGCTGTATAGCACCTGACCAGCGAGTTCGGCTCAGTCTTAGCCAGGGAGAGCTGAGGATAGGAAGGGAAAGTTAGTGTAGGGAGAAAAAAAGCAAAATTGTGAAAAAAAAAGAACCAAAAGTCCTTTTTAGGACTACTGTGTGTGGGGGCAGCAGGTTATTTTGTGTGGGGGGAAAAAAAAAAAAAAAAAATTTCATATATTCTGTTTAATGTGCAAAGTTGCAGATTAGAGCACATTCTGTTTAGTGTGCAAAGTTGCAGATTAGAGCACATTCTGTTTAGTGTGCAAAGTTGCAGATTAGAGCACATTCTGTTTAGTGTGCAAAGTTGCAGATTAGAGCACATTCTGTTTAGTGTGCAAAGTTGCAGATTAGAGCACATTCTGTTAAGTCTTCAAACTAAAATATCAAAGTCACATATTCCATTCAGTGTGCGTCGCCGCAGTTTAGCAGCACATTCTGTGTACTGTGCAGAGTTGCAGAATAGGAAGAAATACTGTTAAGTCTTCAAACTAAAATATCAAAGTCACATATTCCATTCAGTGTGCTTCGCCGCAGTTTAGCAGCACATTCTGTGTACTGTGCAGAGTTGCAGAATAGGAAGAAATACTGTTAAGTTTTCAAACTAAAATATCAAAGTCACATATTCCATTCAGTGTGCGTCACCGCAGTTTAGCAGCCTATTCTGTGTACTCTGCAGAGTTGCAGAATAGGAAGAAATACTGTTAAGTTTTCAAACTAAAATATCAAAGTCACATATTCCATTCAGTGTGCTTCGCCGCAGTTTAGCAGCACATTCTGTGTACTGTGCAGAGTTGCAGAATAGGAAGAAATACTGTTAAGTTTTCAAACTAAAATATCAAAGTCACATATTATATTCAGTGTGCGTCACCGCAGTTTAGCAGCCTATTCTGTGTACTCTTCACAGTTGCAGAATAGGAAGAAATACTGTTAAGTTTTCAAACTAAAATATCAAAGTCACATATTCCATTCAGTGTGCGTCACCGCAGTTTAGCAGCCTATTCTGTGTACTCTGCACAGTTGCAGAATAGGAAGAAATACTGTTAAGTTTTCAAACTAAAATATCAAAGTCACATATTCCATTCAGTGTGCGTCACCGCAGTTTAGCAGCCTATTCTGTGTACTCTGCACAGTTGCAGAATAGGAAGAAATACTGTTAAGTTTTCAAACTAAAATATCAAAGTCACATATTCCATTCAGTGTGCTTCGCCGCAGTTTAGCAGCACATTCTGTGTACTGTGCAGAGTTGCAGAATAGGAAGAAATACTGTTAAGTTTTCAAACTAAAATATCAAAGTCACATATTATATTCAGTGTGCGTCACCGCAGTTTAGCAGCCTATTCTGTGTACTCTGCACAGTTGCAGAATAGGAAGAAATACTGTTAAGTTTTCAAACTAAAATATCAAAGTCACATATTCCATTCAGTGTGCGTCACCGCAGTTTAGCAGCCTATTCTGTGTACTCTGCACAGTTGCAGAATAGGAAGAAATACTGTTAAGTTTTCAAACTAAAATATCAAAGTCACATATTCCGTGTAAGATGAAGAAGGCGGGTAAAAAGGGACGGGGAAGTGGACGTGATCCTGATAGTTCAGGGCGCGGGTCAGGACGCGGAGAAACTGTGCCTGGTGCCAGAGCACAAGAAAGAAAGACATCCACCATACCTAGCTTCATGTCTAATTTTACAGGGCGTCGCAGGACATCACTCTCGAGGTCCGACCACTGCGAACAGGTGGTCGGTTGGATGTCAGCTGATACTGCTTCCAGTCGGTTAAGCACCACCCTGTCTTCCACCAAGTCCACTCTCAGTAGCCAAGAGTCTGGTCAACATAATCCTCACTCTGATCATCCTTCCTCCCACCATACACGGTCTGGTCAAAGAAGTGATCCCACACTGGGATATAGTGAGGAGCTCGTCTCATCACCAATCCTTCATTTGACCCTCTCTCCAAGCACGCTTGCAGAGGAACATGACATCTTGTGCCCTGATTCACAACCTCTAGAGGGTACCCAATCACAAGAAGATGACAGATGTGAACGGCATTTAAGGTCAAAGGAAGTAGTGGATGATGATGATGATGATGAGACACAGTTGCCATTAAATCAACCACTATTACTGTCTCAAGACCTTGTGGAGGAGAATGTTATACAGTTGTCAATGACTGAGTATGTGGTGGGATCAAGACATGAGGAGGATGATCAGAGTGAGGAAGTGGAGGAGGACTTGGTGGACGATGAGGTGACTGACCCCACCTGGGAAGGTGTAGAGCCGAGCGATGACAGCAGTCCTGAGGGTGAGCCATCTGCAGCACCGCAACAGGCTGGAAGAGGCAGTGGTGTGGCTACAGAAAGAAGGCGGACCGCACCAAACCGGCCCGCAAATGTTCCACGGAGCACCCCCTTGCGTAAATCTACCTTGCCAAGGGGTAGGTGTTCCGCGGTATGGTGTTTTTTTAAGGAAAGTGCGGACGACAAAAGAATTGTAGTTTGCAACCTGTGCCACACCAGAATGAGCCGAGGCATGAACACTAGAAACCTCACCACCACCAGCATGATCCGACACATGGCATCCAAGCACCGTAATAAGTGGGAGGAACGCCTGGATCGCCCATCTGTGTCTGCAGGCCACACCACTGCCTCCTCTTCCCCTGTTTTCGGTGCCGGCCAATCGCCTGTCGAAGGCGCAGGCCCGCATACCTCCCGCCCTGCACCTGTACCATCTGAAGCACCATCAGCGACCACATCCACTTCCCTGTCCCAGCACAGCGTCCAAATGTCGTTACCCCAGGCATTTGAGCGCAAGCGAAAATACCCAGCCACCCACCCACAGGCCATAGCACTAACCTCACACCTTTCAAAATTACTGGCCATCGAAATGCTGCCATTTAGGCTTGTGGACACTGAGTCCTTCCGCAGCCTGATGGCAGCAGCTGTCCCTCGGTACGCGGTCCCCAGCTGCCACTACTTTTCCCGGTGTGCCATCCCCGCATTACACCACCATGTGTCCCGTAACATCACCCGTGCCCTGACCAACGCAGTTACTGGGAAGGTCCACTTAACGACTGACACATGGACAATTGCTTGTGGCCAGGGACGCTACATTTCCCTGACGGCACACTGGGTGAATGTCGTGGAGGCTGGGAGCGACTCGGACCCTGGGATGGCACGGGTGCTACCCACGCAGAGGATTGCGGGCCCTACCTCCATCAGGGTTTCCGCCAGCACCTACGTTATTGGCTCCTCCTCCTCCGTTTCCACCTCCGAATTCTCTACACGCAGCGCCACTCCCCCATCAGCCAGTAGCTGGAAGCAGTGTAGCACTGCAGTGGGGAAGCGTCAACAGGCCGTGCTGAAGCTGATCTGCCTTGGGGACAAACAGCACACGGCCTCAGAGCTGTTGCAGGGGATTAGTCACCAGACCGAGCAGTGGCTCTCGCCACTCAACCTGCAACCAGGCATGGTTGTGTGTGATAATGGGCGTAACTTGGTGGCGGCTTTGGAGCTCGGCAAGCTCACACACGTACCATGCCTAGCGCATGTATTTAATTTAGTGGTTCAGCGATTTCTAAAAACCTACCCCAATGTGCATGATCTCTTGACCAAGGTGCGCCGCGTGTGTGCACATTTCCGTAAGTCATCTACAGCTTCAGCCGGCCTGTTGAAGCTGCAGCAGCGCTTACAATTGCCAGCTCACCGGCTGCTGTGTGACGTGAGCACGCGCTGGAACTCCACCTTCCACATGTTGGCCCGGCTTTGTGAGCAGCAGAGGGCAGTAGTGGAGTACCAGCTGTTACACGGTCGTCGCCTCTCCGTTCAACTTCCTGTAATCAGAAGTGAGGAGTGGGAATGGATGTCAGACCTCTGTGAGGTTTTACGCAATTTTGAGGAATCGACACAGATGGTGAGCGGCGATAACGCTATTATCAGTGTAACCATCCCACTTCTGTGTCTACTGAAACGCTCGCTGCTCACAATTAAAACCGACGCTTTGCATGTGGAAGAGGTGGAAATGCGGGAGGAAGAGCTTACACAAGGTGATAGCCAGAGCACCCTCACTTCGTCTTCTCAGCGACAATTGGAGGAGGAGGAGGAGGAGGAGGAGGAGGAGGAAGACACGGTTGCCTCCGCTACAGAGTGTAGCCATGGAACTTTAGTTCTATCTCTTCAGCGTGGGTGGGCAGAAGAGGAGGAAGAGGATGAGGAGATTGAGAGTCATCCTCCTGGTGAGGACAGCGAAATCTTGACTGTTGGTACTCTGGCACACATGGCTGACTTTATGTTAGGCTGCCTTTCCCGTGACCCACGCGTTATACGCATTTTAGACAACACTGATTACTGGGTGTTCACCCTTCTGGACCCCCGCTACAAAGAGAATTTCTCATCTCTCATTCCTCCGGTGGAGAGGACAAGCAAAATGGTGCAATACCAGAAGGTTCTTGTTGAAAAATTGCTCCAAAATTTTCCATCTGACAACGCTGGCGGCAGAGTACGTGCTACCTTGGCCAACCGAGAAGGGGAGAAAAGGGGAGCACACAGCAGTTCCGACAAAGGCAGGGCAACACTCTCCAAGGCGTGGGACACCTTCATGACACCCCGCCAGCACCCTCACCCTGATGCGCAGCCTAGTGTCACAAGGAGGGAAAAGTTTTGGAAGATGGTGAAGGAGTACATAGCAGACCGTGTCAGCGTCCTCAATGATCCCTCTGTGCCTTACAACTACTGGGTGTCCAAGCTGGACACGTGGTATGAACTGGCACTCTACGCCTTGGAGGTGCTGGCCTGCCCTGCCGCCAGCGTTCTGTCTGAGCGGGTATTTAGTGCTGCTGGTGGCATCATAACAGATAAGCGTATCCGCCTTTCCACCGACAATGCTGATAGGTTGACACTTATAAAAATTAACAAGGCCTGGATTTCCCCTGACTTCTCCACTCCACTGGAGGAAAGCCCTGGGGGAACATAAACTCACTTTATATATGTTATTTACAATGATGGGAATACTCTGTATTCCCATTCACCCCTTCCACCCAAAAAACGGGTATATGGTTGACTCTTAATCTTCTCATCCTCCTCCTCCTCTTCCATATGCCCTGGGATATAATTTTTATATAGGGCCAGCTCACCAGCGGGCCCTGTGATATAATTTTTATATAGGGCCAGCTCACCAGTGGGCCCTGTTTGACAATTTTTATATAGGTCAGCTCACCAGCGGGCCTTCTCATATAATGTTTTATTGGGTCAGCTATCTAGCGGGCCCTCTCATATAATGTTTTATAGCGTCAGCTCACTAGCGGGCCTTCGCATATAATGTTTAGTATGGTCAGCTCCGCAGCAGACCCTCACCCATAATGTTTTAGATGGTCGGCTCAGCGCACGTTTCCCTCTTAATCATGGCCCCAGTTCAGAAAAATCAAGGAAATTTTTGGGAGAATTTGCCTCTGCGCACGTTTCCCTCTTAATCATGGCCTCAGTTCAATAAAATCAAGGAAATTTTTTGGAGAATTTGCCTCTGCGCACGTTTCCCTCTTAATCATGGCCTCAGTTCAGAAAAATCGAGGAAATTTTTGGGAGAATTTGCAGATGATATACAAGTAAATATACAGCAAATATTGTTTGGTAACAATTTTTCGCGTAAAGTCGTTTTTATTTTCCTTTTTGTGTGTTTTACGGTCAGTCTGTAAAAATGGCGTACTACGGGCGAAACATCGTTCCCAGCAGCAATGTTGGAGTCCAAGATGCATCCAGACATCCTCCCTATGCTGTCCCAGAACCATTTCTGTGGTGTTTCCATCATTTTCTTCCCTTTTCCTATGGACCAGGCACCCTCCCCTCATCAGAGCAGGGGGTGCCTGGTGTAATGCTCGAGTCCTCCCATTGACTTCAATGGGGCTCGGGTGCTCGGCCGAGCACTCGAGCCTCAGGGGGTGCTCGGTCAGAGCACCCGAACACCCGAGCATTGGGGTGCTCGCTCATCACTACTTATGACCCACAGCCAGTCCATTTGTGTCTCTTAGGTACATGTTCTGCATTCATCACCCACTGCCATTCAATTCCAGTCATCTATGTACATTTACTTATCCCCCACCTCCAGTCCATTCCATTTCAGTAGGTATTTGTAATTATAACCCACCTCTGCTTCACTCCAACCACATAGATGCATGTACTGATCCCCTTGGCAAAAAATGTCCCTAAAAGTGCCATTTTCCCTGCTTTTTTCGCCTAGCTCTTTGCACTGAAACCAATGGGAAGAAACATTTTCTCCACCACATGAAAGTTTTCTCTATTTTTTTACAGCCATATACAAGGGTGTCAGGCTCTAACAGCATACCATTCTGTGGTTGTGAGAGGAGAGAGAAGCATTTTTTGAGCTAGAGAAGAAATACAAATAAAGGCTAATTAAACTTTAGTTTAGGGAGTCTTTTAGGTAGTACATTTGTTTGCTCTATTGGGGGAATCTGGGGGCACTATGAGGGAGAAGACGGTCGGGAGGAGGTTGACCCCAAATACCCCAAAGTTTGATGTGACTGACTGGCAAGACACTGGCAGCTGGGGTCCAAATTGTTTGCTGATTTTGCTTTTATTGTCTCTGTGCTGGGTGAACAGCTTAAAAAAAAAAAAAAAATGGAAAATAAAAAAAATACATGAATAATTAAACAAATAAATACATTAGACAGCTGACTGGGAGCCTGATGTGAGCTCTGTGACGGAGGCATTCTTGATATACAGCAGACTACATTGAGAATTTTGTTGAGGGCCAAGGCAAGACTTCATACTCCATCAGTTGTGTACTGTAGAAAGCAAACACACACACAGTAGATGAGTAATGTCTAGCAAATGCACAAGTGGGAGGGGGAAAGGGGTTATATGTTGTTGTAGGACTCACAACTTTTGATTTCCAGCTACTTATTTCTCCACTACAGCCCTCAGAAGAAGTAATATTGTGCTGGGAAATGTTGCACCATAGGAAACATAGGAGAAAAACATGTTGGAATAGGAAAGAAACGTGTAGAAATAGGCGAAAAATGTGATGAATATGCAAAAAAAAGTGTATTTATTACCCATCACTCGTTCATTTCAGTCCCTCACAGTGCATGTACTTACCACCCACCAACAGTCCACTGCAGTCTCCTAGGTGCATGTACTTATCACCCAATTCTGATCCATCCTAACCACCTAGGTACATGTACTTATCACCCAGCACCAGTCCACTGCAGTCTCCTAGTTAAATGTACTGCATTTATCACCCACCACCAGTCCATTCCAGTATCATAGGTAAATGTATTGTATTTATTACTGGGGTGGGCGAAAACTGTGAAAAATTTCCCGAGAAAAATTTTGCGAAACGTGACGATTTTTCGCTTTTCCCGCAACAGATTTTGCCTTTCTGCCTATGCAAAAATGTCCTCCTTTTTGCCTATTTGACAAATTTTCTGCCTATGTTAACACATTTTCTGCCTATTTTAACACATTTTTGCCTACATTTCCTATAGGTACTACATTTCCCACTGTAATATTACTTCTTCTGAGGGCTGAAGTTTAGAAATAAGTGTCTGAAAGTCAAAGCTGTGAGCCCTACACCTACAGCAAAATATGGCTTGAAAAATGTGTTAGCATGCAGAGTGCATTTGTCCTTTGCCCACAGCAGTTTCTTGCATAAGTGACACTGGCACATATTCATGATGATATCAAGTAATAAAAAAAAAAAAGGTACAACCTACAATGTGGCAGATATGTATTGTAGTGGTGGTGGTGGGGACTGGCATGATTTGATCTGTGTATGTATTTTTACCATTGTCATACTCTATCCTCCTCAGATTATTGACACACATTACTTATCGGTCATAGCAGTGGTCCCATCTGTCGTACACCTCCTCATCTGTGCTGCTGTTAATATATTTGTCCTGGTTTTGTCTGTCATGTGTGGTTTCTCCTAGTACTACTACTACTACTAAAGCTAGATGTTGATGTAATTCTACTGCCACTACTACTAGGTGTCAAAGGTGCAGCACTTACAGCAGCACCAGAGGTACTCGTCATATCTAACACTGTGGATGTTAACCTGTGTTGCTGTTGCTAAGTACTGAAAACAGGTGCGTGTGGTTGAGTGGGACTTGGACTTTGAAGAGGCGATGATGCAGATGATGACTGATAGGGTGACTGTGTGCTTTTTGACATCTGTGCTTGTCCAGGGTCAGACTTTCCAATGGCTTTCTCAAACAGTTTATAGACAGGCACAGTGCTCCTAAAAAGTGGTGGAAGATTCAGCCTTTGACTTTCTGCTAATCTTATAGACCTGTCACCATCTTCACTCACAACTTCATCTGTATCTGGACAAGAAAAGGATGCTGAAGGGATATATTCTAGATCTGCATCATCATCAGGAATCATTAGGTCATCCTCAGCAGCATCAGCATCACCTGACAATTCTTGCCCACTACCCTTATATTCCTCTAAGCTTTTGGAGGTCTCAAACAATTTCTTTTTACTTTTACTGTAACAAAGTTCCCTACTATGGGTGTTTTGGTGCTTGTTTGTCTCACTATCTGATGCAGCAGACGTTTCCGTTGCTACACCTTCCTCTATTATGCTATTGCCAGCATCATCAACACTTGAATGCGACTTGTTGTCGTCTTTAGTGTTCTTCTTATATGGTTCTTTATTTCTACTGGCACTGGTGGTGCTGGAACTAGTTTTGCTGGGACCTTGACAAACTGCATCCTCCCTTGGAGTAGAGGGATCATCATCATTGATTGCACACGCTGCAACAACCATTGCTGCAGTCAGTTTTTGAACTACTACTTTACTCTCACATCCCTGAACTGCTCCACCCCTCCCCAATTCCCTTGATTATTTGCTGGACATTCTGGAACTACACTGTGTTTTTTTACTGTACGGTACACAACACAACTGATGCAGCTGTATGATGCCTTGCCTAATCCCAGTCAGCTGTTTGTTGCTGTCACCTAAGATATTTATTTTTTTATTCTTTTTTATTTATTTTTTAATTTTCTTTTAATTTATTATTTTTTTTAAGATGTCCACCCTGTTGTCGTATCACAGTCTGTCAAAAAAAAAAATTATAGCTGAAAAATCAAAATCAACAATGTCTTTCCTCAGACTTCCCCACCCAGCAGAGAGATAATAACAGCAAGATCAGCAAGCAAATAGGTCCCTAGTTGCCTGTGTCTTGCCAGTCAGTCACTTGGAATTTTGGAGTATCTGGTGGTCAACCTCCTTCCTCCCTTCTTATCACATACAGTGCCCCCAGACTCCCCTAATACTGAGAACAAATGTCCTACCTAAATGACTTCCTAAACTTCAATTCCCCTTTATTTGCCTATCTTCTCTAGCTCAATAACATGCTGCTCTCTCCTCTCACAAACACAGAATGGCTGCTGTGAGAGCCTGGCAGCCTTTTATATGGCTGTAGAAAACTTTTGTGTGGTGTAGAAATAGTTTTCTTCCCATTGATTTCAATGGGCGGAAAAGGCGGAAAAAAGTGGAAAAATGGCACTTTCTAGCTATGTGTATGCGCACATCTCTACTACCTGTCTCTTTATCTAGCCTCTGCTCTATCTCTAATGAATGCAATACACAGACAAAGGTGTGTCGGTTATTTTGGATATAAATATAGTTTATTTGACTGAACTTGATACTTTGGGGTGCTGTGATTGGCTGGGGCACTAGGTAACATCGGACGTTTCGCTTGTTTTTTTTTATTGGGAAGTTTCTTGCGTTTATCGTGTATTTTGCGTCAAGAGGTCAGATTTTAAGCAACTCCAGTTTTCTAGTTTTTGTGTGTTTTGTAGGCCGTCGCGTGTTAACTCTTCTGGGAAAGGATCATTTGCATCTCAAGTTACCCAGTCTTGTTTAACTCGTGAAGGCAGTTTTTTTCTTCATGCTGGTTTTAACTCCAGCATTTGCATCGAGCCCTAAACTCTTTATACTCCTGGGAGAGTTTAATATAGTCAGGGTGTATATGTGTAACAGCTACTAACATTTCATTACTTTGTCAGATATAAATCATTGTCAGATATAAATCATTTTAATTATTTTAAGCTAGAGGAACCCCAAACCCCATCAATCAAAAATGAACTATTGCATGTTATCTTTTGGTTAAGAACTAAAGATTAATATTTTTGTACTTTCAGTCACATTACAGAGTATAGTAGGTAATGATCCTGCCCCAGCCTTGGTCTCCACCAAAATAGCACAACATTTCCTATAGAGGAGAGAGAAAATAGGACTCATATTAACCTCTTGTGCAGAGGTTCTCAACTGTGATCCTACAGTGTCCCTAACATTGCAGGTTCTGTGATTGCAGTTTTCATACAAAAAACAAGCTATTTCTTAAGACCCATTTCTGTGTTTCATTCACAGGTTTAACCTATCTGATAACTGGAAAAGCAGTCATGTGATAAAAAGATAAAAAAACAACAACAGTTAAATTCAGGTGTCTATCACTGTATGTTCCTGGCTGAGGCACGTGTCTAAACAGGGTAGGTGAACTTTGTCAGGTCTCCAGGACATTCTACACACGTTTTCCCACTCTTTCCCTATCCTTCTCCCTCTTGCCTTCCCCACTCTTTCGCCTTCCTTCTCCCTTCCAAACTCCTGGTCCCATTCTCAGATACTCCCTCCCGCATTAAAATTCAAAGACATCTATTACACTCTCTCTGTTCCTTGCCCCAACCTATTTGCCTATTCTCCAGCTACTTTTCCTTGTACCATACTTGGCATCCTCTCCCAAACTCTGCTTCTCCCATGCTCCCACCCATCTTGCTTCAATGCTTCTTCCACCTCTTGATCTCCCATTTATCGCCAGCTCCTGACCTCTCTTCCTCCCCTATCCATTCTTACCATGTCTCTCCTCTTCCCCCCTTGTCCCACCAATGTTTGTTCTGACAGACCTGGAATGTTTCTCCAGTTCCTATGGATTGATCTGGGATATGAATTACAAATGTTTTATTCACCCCTAGTAGATCTTTCATACTGATTACTTCATTATTATTATTATTATTATTATTATTATTATCTGTGCTCAGAAAGGAAATCCTTAAAACATACACTGTTAGGGATACTTGATGACTGCTAATATAAAACTCTACTCTAACGTATAGAAATCAGTGTTTCCTAAAATCACCCATTCCACTGTCCTCGTGATTCTTCTTGACTCACTCTCCACCCACCTAGACAAAGCTCTGTCCTCAAATACATCTGTCAATCACATAGATATTTCATTTGTGTGAAGGACTCGTCCATCTGTATTACCAAATATGCTGATCCATCAATGCTAAAGCAAGGTTATCCTTAACACTTCATATGCCAGAGTGGTATAGAACACATTGTGAAGCATTGCATTATGTATCCCTCTGGCACTCAAAGGGTTAAAATATATACTCTATATACTTTAGATTGCTATTTTATCTACAATACCGACAAATGTTTTTTGTTTTTATAATCCAAGAGTCATGTTCCATAAGCTATTTCTGCTGAAAACAAACTGCATCATAGGCCTCAAATAAAACTTCTCAAATTCAAATGAATGAACTGGAGCTTTTAACATGTTATATACTGTGGTATAATTGGTTTACTCCAGAATTTCATCTGTTTAAGTTACTGAATAAAGCCCCAAGTTACCAAATCCTTGATTAGTGTATAAGTGACTTGTATGACTTGACAGGCAATTAGTGCCTAATTACTGGATATTCTAAAACGTACATTTTATAAGGAAGAAAATTGTATATTTGCAGTTAATCATATAAATTTAATCTTATTCCTATGTACTACTTGAATTGAAAATTATATCCTTGTACAATGTGATTATGATGATATTCATTATGTATTAAAGGAAAGAAAATATATACTGAGCTCTGCCGCTTTATTCAGCTGCAGGGATTATATTTTTTTTTCTGAGACAAAGCTGAATGTTTAGTTCTGATTATGAAATGGACTGCTGTGGAAGGCAGAGCGGGTGCTCCTTTGCCAGCTATATACTGGAATCCAGCTAATGACAATGTTCTTTTACTGCAGTTGCCAGTATGTTTACAATAATGACAAAAATACTGTCATGAAGATATTTACTACATTTTTCTGGTATATAATGTTTTATCCAGTTAGCACATTAGTGGATAGAGATATCTCCAGTGCATTTTAAACAGTCCTTTAGAAATGCCTTTAGTATTCAAAGGGGGTCATGTACTTAGGTGTGATAAAGAAGAGACAAAGTGGAGATGGCTTCTCCAGTGATATCACTTCTCCATTTCCTATGTTATTCTTTGGAGCCTATGCACTAAGATCTCCAGAGCTGGAGAAATCTTAGTGCATTGGCTCCAAAGAATAACATAGGACTTGGAGAAGTTATATCACTGGAGAAGTCATCTCCACTTTATCACCTCTTTATCACTCCTTAATGCATCTCCCACATGGAGTTACAGGTAAATATGAGTAAAACATCAGTAATTAATTTCATGAATTGATTCCTAGGACCCAGAGAACATTTTTGACCCATGCAAATTAATTCAGGATGACTTGATTATGGACAGGTGGAGAGAGGGAGAAATAGAGCATGTTGGAGAGAGGGCTGGGAGAGAGAGCACTGGAAAAAGAGGGAGTGAGAGAGCTTGGGGGAGAGAGAGAGGGGCTAGGAATGTAGGCGAGAGGTATCCTATAAAAAGGTCAACACAAAAGAGTATGCAACCACATGACACTTTCACTATGTAGCCATGATAAAAATGGCGACATGAGAATCTTGCACTGCACGACAGCGAGAGATTCTCATGTTGCATACTGCACGTCGCATACAATAATCATAGAGCCGGTAGCCGAGTGAATAGTAAGAAAGTGACGTTATGTTAAGGAAGCTTCCACAATGTAGGTGACAGGGTACCTTTTTTTTTTTTTTTTAAACATTTTTATTGACAGGACAGTAATAAATAATTACAAACTCAATGATAATGCAGATAGTGATCAGATAAAAGAAACAATACATACAGTCAAGTAGATATCATAATAGAAAGGTACAGTTGTCCCATTTCGATTTTTAAGTTAATAAAAACTAAACTCAAACTGAAACAACCCTCCCTTATCTCCAACCCTAACTGAGACCCTAAAAGGACTCATCCCGTCCACCCTCCCTCCCTCCCCAGGAGACGAGCACAACACCTCCTCCACTAAGTAGTCATAAACGTAGCAGATAACTGCTTAGACATCAATTTGTCATAAACATATAAATAGTTTAATAAGTAGCCATGATCTCCAGGAACGTCACAAACTGAGCATAAAGTAATATTTAATAGTTACGTATCACGTAGCCCTCATTGGTAAAGAATCTTAGAATTACAATAAGAAGTCCATAGACCCCATATTTGGTGGAATTTGTTCGGGTGCCCCTATGCAAGTAAAGTCCCTTATAATGAGGAATATTATGGGCTATCAGGGCCATCCATTGGTCAGTCCAGGGGGGGTGTTCTGACATCCATGATTGTGCCATCAGCTTTCGTGCCATAATCAACAGTTCTCTAATTAGTACAGTATGGAAGTTTGAAGCTGATCAGGGAGAATAAAAAATATACACAACTTTGGGGAAAGCGACACATCCCACTGCACCACAGCTGACACAGTATGGAGCACAGCAACCAAACACCTACAAACCGGAGGAAACTCCCACAGAAGGTGCGAGAAGGCGGCGCCTGCCCCCCTGCACATCCTGCAACGATCACTATCCATCCTGCCCATCTTATAAAGACGCACAGGAGTGTAATAGGATCTGTATAAGATTTTGAGTTGGATCAATTGATGTCTGGCCGTAGCAGCTACCAATTCAGGGCTCCTCAAAGCTATTTCCCACTCATAGTCCTCAAAGGTACCCACATCAGCCTCCCATTTAAGTCTGAGACCTCCAGCACCATCGAGGCCTTATCTAACCATGTATAAATTAACGAAACAGGTCTAAGGGACTGTCTCTTCTTGGCCAATGTGACCAGTGGAAACTCTTGTATGTTAGGAGTATTGGTACCCCATAAGGCAGTCAAAGAATGTCTCAGCCATAAGTACAAATAAAAAAAAGATAGTAGGAACATTGAGCTCCTTACACAGCTGATTAAAAGTTTTTAAGATATTGCCTGGTACATATGACCAAGTGTAATAATACCATATGTCGACCAAGATTGACCAAACTCCAAGTGTAACATGACACTTAATTTTCTGATGACAGCAAATTACCCTAACAGGGGAACCCAGAGGAGGACCCCTTGCTCACAGTGCCTAGAGAGATCAGCTGCATCTAAATGACGAGACACAACAAGGCCAAAACGTACAGCTGGGGTTGGCAGTTTCTCTTGTTCACAGAGGAATTGCCTGGCATTTCGTGGCTGGTCTGCCTTTTGGTAGTATCAGTATGATGTGCTCTAGGATATTTCCTCTCTGTGAAATACACTAGTGAGCTAAAAGAGATTGCACCCTGGGTAGGATACTTTTTCTATAGAGACTGCTCAATTCTAGTGCAGGCTCGCTCCTAGCTGAGCATCTCTGACCAGCTCTTTGCACATGTAAGTTACCCTTGGGATTGGTTACCCAATGCATCTTGAAAATAATCTGTGCAGAGAGGGAGAGAGGAGTTGAAGATATAGGTTAATGCTGGAATAAGCACAGAGCAGAGGAAAGAGAGCAAGTGAATGGTAGAAGCACTTATTCTGTTGTTTCTCCACCCAGTTACCATTTTATGACTCCAGTGATCTCCACTGGGAGGGCTAGTCTATGGTTATTCAAGCCTTTGTGGACACCAGAGCATTTGAAGTATTAATTTCCCTCACTTGAGCCATAGCAGTTTGAATTTGTCTGAGACCCAACAGTTGCCTTTTATTTTATATCAATCATTGGATATCCCATGAGTGAAAGCATTTTCTCCTACGAATATTTTCCCTTCAGGTAAAGGTGGGGGTACTACATCAAGATACACTCACCTTTGATGTCATTATTAAAACCAATTTTATTAACTTTATTCTGATTCTGTCATGGTTGAAAAATATAATGCATGTCTCGACTGACAGGATACTTGCTGCCATCTCTGGCCCACAGCTGACTCCACTGGTTATACCATGCAATGTGGAGTGATTTTCTGCTGTGCCAGCTGGTCCCTTCTGATCTTTAATGTGTAGGTGTGACCATCCAGCTCCAGTGGCAGCTTAAAGGAGCAGTAAACTTTTTTATGAAAAAATATACATTGTAGGGATTTTCCTACTGAGTAAAATACGGGTACTCCCACTGGCTAGAGATTTATATTTCCAGAGTTATTACAGTTTAAACCCATGTTTTTTACATTAGCAGTGCCCTCTAGTGGTCAAATTCTAATTAGATTTCCTGTTAGATTCTAATGGAGAGGAAAGTCAGAAAAGTCAGAGACATACAGTTCTCCACAGAATGTGATAGAAACTGCCTGTCACTTCCTGTCAGTTAGAACTATCAGGAAGTAAACATAGTAAATTCACTTCCTGGTTATTTGAACTGGTATAAATTTTGAATAAAACATCTGACAGTGGTGGGAGTCACCTTGTTTCATTCAGCAGGAAATGCTCTGTAAAATATGTGTTTTCATAAAAAAAAGTTTACTGCTCCTTTAAGGTTGTGCCTGCTACCAACACAGCTCCTTAGCATTGCTCACTAGCATCACCTCCCTCCACCTGTGCATGGCAGCACTGGGTCCATTCTGTCACTCTGTGATTCGCACTAAGATCATAGTACTTTTACAAAGACATTTCTGAAAAGCAATGTGAGGTTGTATTAGTTCTTGTCCAGCCTTGAAGAATGCCATTTTTGTAGACTTACTGCATAAAGTGGTCAGACTAGCCTATAGGAGGTGTTAAGCCCATCACTCAAAGGGTTTTCCTAGAGGTACATAAGACTGATATTTATTATTCCTTTCATTCCTGTGTGGTGAATATCCCCTTAATATTTAACTCCAGCAGACAATAACATCAAGGATTTATTTAAAACATGTTATTTAGTATAGGATTCAAATAAACTGATATAGAGAAAAAATGTTAGTCCATGATCTACATACGTCCTAGAAATTAAGGCATTGGAACTCAGTTTCAAAACCCTTCCTATCATATATTTCAGAAAGTAAGAATATGAGAAATCTTAGGTGTCAAAATATATTTACTGCCATTTCTGAGACTCAACAGGCAGTTGTGGGCTGAGTAAAATGATGGATATGTGTTTTGACACATTGATGCATATTTTGGGCCCTAGCTCCAACATGTAAGATGCAGAAAGTTATACTGCAGTTACTTAAGTAAAGATCTGGAAGAATGTTTTGGCAGAAATACATAATGTGAGAGTCAACTGAGGACAAGCCTGCCAAATACTATTGCATGCTCTATGAGACCTTTTTTTGTTTAGCTCACAGATCTTATACTTGAAGGCAAAATATTAGGGCTATACAAGGGTTCCTGGAGCCCTAGACAAATTATGAATTTGACTCATACAACACTTCTGTGCTCTTGTCCCCATTGCCTCTCATCAATTGGTCTCCTACTGCTCCAGCCTCAATGTGTCTTTTCCTCTTTATAAGTCTTCCACTGCCCTTCAAGGTATCTGTTCCAGTGCTCTCGAATGGACATCTCTCCTACTGAAAACAAATAGCAATTACCATTGATTTAGATGGAAATGTAACCCCTTGAAAGCTATCAAGATTTCCAGTGCATTGTAACACAAACAAGTGGTCCCATTAAAAAAAAAAAAAAGTTTGGTGAATTTTCATTTGTTTTGCTCCAGAACTGCTCCTTTTTGGGCATAAAGTCTATAGATAGTGTATGACTCCAAGCAAGCTCTTCCTATTTCCCTCTTACACCAGCCATAATCAACACAAATCTGAAACTCCTCATGAGCTACATCTGCTGGACACTCAGTAGTGTTTAGTTCTGGTGCAGGGAGGAGGGCTTCTGTGCAACTGCAGTGAAGGACAAACTAGTCATCCATACATGCAGTAGCTCTTGGGTGGAGGAACTCCCACCTGTCCTGCTTTCTGTACATCCTCACTGGCCATAAAATGAAAGTTCTCTTCTTTGAACCAAATGTTCTATGTCCATCATGCAGGATTGCACTCATGATCTGCGGTACTTAAATCAATTTTTTGCAGTGTTTGGTGGCACTGCAGAGCAATATATATTGTCTGTCATATTTGGACCCCCACACAATGCAGGTATTTACTGCATGTGAAGAGCTAATGGGTTGGTTCCCTGTGCAGTCGCACAGGTCAAACATCCCAAAGGTCAACCTTGTATCTCCTGTATTAATCTATCATAAGATATGCTTCCTGTTTTGGAAGTTAGACATTACCAATGCATTGCTTTGCATTATGAAGCCTTGGAGCTGTCTTTAGCATGTGATAAAGAAAGTGATCTCATGATGTGTTAATATAGCCAAATCCAATAGCTCCTGCTGAGCATCCCACTTCAATTCAGATCATCTATATTGTCCAGTCAACCCTGAAAAATATCCTGCAGCACATCATGCTAATCCTGTCCAAAATAGACAGTCAAAACACAAAGTGCCATGCAAATCTCAACAACAAGTGTAGCAGTAAACCCCAGACATCTGTTTTGGCCTGTATGGGTTTTGTGCACCCAAAAGCAAATGATTCACACCTGAATTCCCCTATATATCATCGGGAGACAGAACCCAAGGGTTATTTACATACAAAATGTGAGAGTCAGAGATGAGCACCTGAGAATGAACCTGCCAAACTGTGCAGTGTCATGCAATTCTTCTTTAAATTAGAGAATTTGGAAAAGGTGGTGTCGTACTAGTCATGGAAAAAAACAGAAGACTGACAGAATGAAAGTCATACTTTTAATGGCTTCTCTACCAGTCTCCTGCTAATTTAAAGAAGCAGAGAACCCCATGCAAATATTGTATGGGGCATTGCTGAAATGAAGAAACTCTGCAGCACACACTTTTCATAAATAAGGAGATCTATCAAGGTTTGTATGTTGTAATTTGGGGAACAAACTGACAAATGGTCCAATAATTAATTATTTGTGTATTAATTACTCCTCAAGGGCTGAACCACCACTGATACCCAGAGAAATGTAGGAACCCATTAAATAATGGATATAGAAAATAGTATAAAAACACTTTTTCCGAGTCAGGGCAACCAAGGTCTCTAGACTGTAAGCTCTCACGAGCAGGGCCCTCTGATCCTCCTGTTCTCCACATCTGATTGTACTATTTAATTCCTCTGTATGTCTATTCCCAATTGTACAGCGCTGTGGAATTAGTTGGCGCTATATAAATAAAGAATAATAATAATAATAGGGGAAACATTTCTATTAGCTGCTTTACTTGGCCATATGTATTTAATGAAAATGGACCATAGGGACTGAAAGAAATGTTTGAGAATCAAGATTGCTAGTGTGTGTAAGAGGTAAAGAATGTAAGGCATAACATTAATTTTAAGTATCATAATCCTTCTAAACCATGTAAAATGGAGAACATTCCAGGGTGAACGGTTGAGAGTAAGATGAGGAAATGTAATCAAAAGGTCTGGGAGAATCCACTAGAACCTGTATACCAAGGTTTTTAAAATGCAGAGCTCCATTGAAAGAGTATTTACGTTGGAAATAAGCTGTTGTGGAGGGTAATATTATAGACTTCCAATATGAAGAAGTTAATTTTAAAATTCTTTGATGAGATGTGGAAGGGTTACTACAGTGGGGAGTAACATATAGTAGGAGGTCGCACGCAAAGACTCATCCCTATAAGTGTTACCACCCACCTCAACCCTCCCAACGTTAGTATTCTCCTGGAACAACTGGATTAGAGCCTCTATAACAAGTGCAAATAGTAAGGGTCACAGGGGGCAATTCTGTCTTGTCCCAGTGGAAATACTGAATAAGCTTGAGAATGATCTGTTCATTTTGATGTTGGAAAGGGGTGGGTGTAAAGTGCCAGAATTGTTTGATTGAAGCTGTCAAGGATCACATTTTTTTTTCAAAGTTTGTTCCATAAACGTCCAGTAGAAAGCTTTTTCCATGTCATTGGACACTTATGTCACTTGTACTTGTTTTGATTGATAGTAATGTTATTCTGTGTAACCCTAAAATGGACAAAGCCCATCTCATCCAGGAGTATCAGCTGTTGGAGAAGGGTTCTAGCCTGATTTTTACATGGATCATAACGTCAATATTAAGAAGAGACAATAGGGGTTTTTTTGGCCTATCAACAATGGTGAATGAACATGATGGACCCTTTCTTCTTTTGGCCTTATAAAGTATCTTACTGTATAATAGACTTGAAATACATGCCTATTCATTTGTTTAACAAATTGACTTACTGAGGCAAACGTCACCCAAACAGCAAATTTGCTGTTGTCTATAACGGAACACAGCCATTTTACTGTATTAAAATGTTGAAGTGGTGCTATGGAATGTGGCTACATCCATAGAGGGGAAGCTTGCCCATTTTTCTAAAAGGCCATGTAAACCTTTTACTATAGTAAATGATTATTCAAAGGGTATTGTTCCCATTTAAATGCATTTAAGTCCGGTCTCATAAACCTTTATAGTTTGAGAGATATAACCTCCTAAAGTCCCGCCCCTGCCTCTTTCACAGATGTTAGCCTCTAGCTGACAGAGGAGATTTGGGATGGCAGCTCTTCAGCAGAGCCGAAATAACACTATCTAGAAATAAATACTTAATTGGAACGGTCTACAAAGTGTGCTTGCAAACCAGGCACACTTTGTAGACCGTTCCAATTATGTATTTCTTTCTAGATAGCATTATTTCAGCTCTGCTGAAGACCCGCCATTGGGTCACATGACCCGAATCTCCTGCTGTCAGCTAGAAGCTGATATCTGTGAAATGGGCAGGAGGGGGGAACTTTAGCAGGTTATATCACTCACAATATAAAGGCTTAAGATACCAGACTTATATCAATTGTTTTCTTTTTTTATATCTCCAATATTAAACAATTTTAAAATCATCCTTTACAATTCCTTTAACTGGGGCAGAAAATCATAATGGCTACTATGAATCAGTTTTCTGTGGCCTGGGGTGAGATGCACTAAAGGTGCGATATCGGTGAGATGAAGTCACCTATGTGATCAATGCTGGATTTCCATAGAGTAGGAAACTACTTAGAGCATAAGACAGTATATGGGGCCTTTTCCCTCTATCCTGTTCAGCCCTTGCCTATGCATTTCCTTATTTATACATATGTGATTTTAACTTGTATCAATAAATTTGGATACTTTATACTCAAGCTGAGTTTGTATACTCTTTATCAGTCTTGGAGTGCAGCAGCATCTTTGTGTGTCTATAAGCTACTACAGGATATTGGAGGACTAAGAGGAGACGGTGAGTCCCTTACATGCACATGAACTGTTTGAGGCAACAATGTATCAAGTGCGAGCACTAATCTTGTAAAACTGTCTAACTGCTTAGAGCTCCAAGTTTTGAAGGGTGCCTCAGCTGTGCTGGCCACACCCACATTCTGAATTGTGGGTGTGGCTAGAGCAATTTTAAAGTACCTGCGCCAGTTTTATATCCCTTGACATGCAATTATTTAACCCCTTGAATGGTGGAGAGATCTCCAATGCATTGTAAAGCAATGCTCTGAACATCTCTCTAGCAACCATTGAGTTAAAGTCTTTTTTGGCTTTGCTTGTTATAGGCCAATGGTATTTTCTGTGCCAGAAAATAGTGGATGGGCCTGGGGGTGGGACCATTTGAGCAATGTAGGTGTGATCATGGGTGCAGTTAAGGTATCCTAAAGTGCCTTGCCTAGAGGTGCCTGTGATATTAATTCTGTTTGTGATAAACTCCCCAGTTCCTACATTAATGCCTATTCGCTAAGATCTGGACTTCATAGACTACCATTGAAATTGGCATAATTCCACAATACATTGCATACCTCTCTGGCATTAAACGGTTAATGCAATTGATGGACTAATATTTAATAAGAATTTTATTTTGAATATTTTGGCCAAATACTGTACATATGTAATCTTTCTACTGTAAGGAAACATGCTCTGTACAGTGCAATTGAAATGAATATGTGTATAATTTAAAACATAAATACATTAAAATCAGTAGTGCAGCTCTGAGGTATAAAAAACACAGGTTTTACACATTACACTTCAAATGGATGCAAAAATTGTGGGGGCGCTTGACAGATCGCTTTAGCATTTCACTGTAGGTCATGTTATTAAAGGTGACCTTTAAATACATGAATGGATTATTCAAGACACTCCTTGTGGTAATTTGTCATTATTCAACTCTTTAAAATACAATTATATCTCCTTTGGACTGAATAAAAGAGCCAAAAAAATGCTTTATAAAGTAACCTCGAAGATTCACCCTGCAGAAAAAAAGGTATGCAATTTAAATATAATTAATTGCGCACAGCAATTTCTTTGCCGTTAGGATAAGGGATGATGTTTCAGTGAAGCTGATTTGCATGTGTTGTCTTATGAGCTGCAGTAGTCATATCCCATAGAATATTTTTAGCTTATCACTAGGTTACAGAGGTTTGAATCCATGTGTGTGTGTGTGTGAATGGGGGGGAGTTGTGTGCGACGGTGAGACTCTTTTGTCTTAGCTCCCCTGAAGGTACAATGCTTAAATTGATGCAGAAGCTTGCGTGACTATAAGGTTTAGTTCAGGAATAACAGAGAGCCTCTCTAAGAACAACTGGGGGGAGATTCACTAAGCAGTGATAAAGAGGTGATAAAGTGGAGATGACTTCTCCAGTGATATCACTGCTCCAGTTCCTATGTTATTCTATGGAGCCTGTGCACTAAGATCTCCAAAGCTGAAGAATTCTTAGTGAATAGGCTCCACAGAAGAACACAGGAATTAGAGAAGTGATAAACAAAGCAATGAGTTGCGTACCCCCCGGCACTCAAAGGGTTTAACACTTTGAATGATAGTGCAGTCTCCAACGCATTGCCTCTGTCATTCAAGGGGTAAAAATTCCCATTTAAATCAATGAGAATTGTTATTAACTTGCCAACGCTGCAGCTGGTTTTCTCCAGAATTGCTCTCTATCTTAATATAGATATAGATATACATAATGAACCAACATTTTGAGGCTGATGTATTAAAGGGGATCTATCGCCCCTATACAAATTAGCCTTACTAGTTATATTATATAGTTAATATGTTTAAAACTGTATTCATTTGTTTTCTTAAAAGACTATTTGGGCAAACATGAATGTTTAAAGAGTGCCCTGCACCGTACTTCCGGATAGAGTGTGGTTACCTGCTCTGTACTGCAGTCCGTCACTCTGCCTCTGCTCCCCCCCCCTCTATCCAGCCTCCTCTGATGATGGAGGCTTTCTGTCTGTAAGCTGGAGCGATCTCGCTGGCAGAGATCGATATCTAGCCAATGAAATCTCTCCAGCTTACAGACAGAAAGCCTCTGTCATCAGAGGAGGGGAGCAGAGGCAGAGTGACAGACTGTGGTACAGAGCAGGTAACTGCAGTCTGTCCAGAAGTAGGTGCAGGGCACTCTTTAACCCCTTAAGGACCGGGAAAATCAGAGGTGGATTTGACTTAAGGACCGGAGCAATTCTGACCTTTTTGACTATGTCTTTGTTCAACAGTGTTTTCCCTTTTAGGCTTTTATTCCACCCCCATTAATTATATACTGTTTTTTTGCAAACAAATAGGGCTTTCCTTTGATACCCCACTTGTATGGATAACCCACCATTTACTTTATTAAAATTAAAGAAAAAGGTAAAAAAAAAATGTAAAAAACCCACCATTTTTGTTTTTTCTCTTGGGATCAATTGGGCGCAAAGGGTTAAATATGTATGGAGACTGCATGAAAGGTATGACCAGTTAGTCATATCTACAAAATGTGCAGTTTAAAGTGGCCACTGTCCCCCCTGGGTGAAAATCCCCATAATCCCCATGTCCCTTTTTCCCACCCTATTTTCCCACTTTTTTGTTCATTACATTTGGCGGTGTGTGTAAGTGTATTACATGGCTCCACAACAATCACACTTCCAATTTTGTTTCTAGAGATGTTTTTTTTTAAAAATTAAATATTTTATTTGTAAAAAAAAAGTGTGTTGTTTTTATTAAAAAAAAAAAAAAAAAGTGTATTTAGCAGGTCAGAAATTGACCTGCATCTAGCCATCCTCCTGCACCAGCAGTGAAGGGGTTAACACCCCCAGCTGCTGTATTTTTTAATTCCACTAGGTGTCTCCTCTCTGCTTCTCTGTCCCTTACTTTGATGTAAGGGACGCATTGGCAGAGAGGAGACACTAGAGGCAGTAAGTAGCACTGCCTCATTCATTGATTTAGAATGCCGGTACATGTGATCGCTGATGCAGCGATCACATGACCTGGCACAACCGACAGAGGCTGAGACTGAACGGTCCGGTACTGGACCGCTCAGTCTCAGCTTGGAATGAATGGTAGCAGCGTGCATGGCGGCGCGCTGCTACCATTTAACACTTGACGTACCAGGACCGTCACTGGTCCTTAAAGCAAATTTACCCTTGACGGTCCTGGTACGTCAAGGGTCGCTAAGAGGTTAAACATTAAATTTCGCCAAATAGCATTTTAAAAAAACAAATGAATACAGTTTTAAACATATTCGCTTAATAATCTATCTAATTAGACTAACTTTTATACGGTTGATAGATTCCCTTTAATACATCAGCCTCAATATGTTGGTTCATTATGTAAAATCAGAAATTCAACAACACATGATATCAGATGGAAATCTTTGAGTCCAGTACTGTGAAAACAAAGATTTTATTGAAAACAACAAGTTTGAACAACAGCTCTGAACAGTTATGTGAAAAAAGTACCATAAAATCTCAGGTACAATACAGGTATAATACTCACCTGTGTATAATACACAGGTGTAAATTATACCCAAGATTTTTGGGGAAAACAAAAGTTTCTATGTATAATACACACACTTGTTTTTCCCCTCTACTCACAAAAAAATTAGGCATTTTTGGGTTTGGGTCTGCTGCCAGCTTTGGAGATGCCTTTGGAGGGAGTGAGTAACAGGAGAGGAAGCTAGGGGTGGATTGAGGTGGGCAGAGGGATAGGAGGATATGATTTTTTTTTCTTTCTCCCCCCACTTCACATAAGGTGGAGAGGGGCAAAATCGTGAATATAATACCCGAGATTTTACGGAATACATTTTAGAAACAAAAATACTGAAACATGTCATGAAGTAGCTATCTATGCCTTAAAGGAGATAAACTAATTAAAACCCTCCCACTTACCTTACAATACCCATAAAATCCTAATAGCACTTAATGATTTATCTTTGAGTCTTTCTTCAAGAGTGTGTCATGTCCATGGAGGCGGACATGACAGTTGCTGGCATTTTTTACAAACTAAAACAGGCAGAGTAAGATGTAGGACAATAGATCAAATGCAACCTCTGGGTACTAGAAATGTCTCCGGTGTTCTGACATGCAAGGGGTTCACATGTTTTTTTACAGAAATAAACTTGTAGAAAGGATTGCATATGCATGACTGCATGAATCAATTTAACCCAATAAGGACAAGGGGGTGTACTACTAAGTGCAGTGAGCAGAATTTGGGCTCTTCTGATCCTGCATGTCTGTTTCCATGCACTTGGCATCCAGAACTTTCTAAATATGTTCTCTTTTGAACAAAACACAAGGGCAAACTTCATAGGGGCCATTAGAATTTTCTGACCAAAATATGATAAGTGAGGAGGTATTATTAGGAGTTGTTCATTCTCCTTTAAAGGTTCTATGCACTTACATAAACTCATAAATCTAAACCAGCATACATGTCATTTTTGATGGCTAAAAATTCAGCCATTCTATTTTTATCATGTTCAAGTCTGACAGAAAATTATATACATCATGAAAAACATTATTTCAGACCAGTTATAAATATGATTATTTTGATGAATCCCTTGGATGCTATAGAAGTCTCAAATGGACTGAGAAGGGAAAACTCTATGGAGGTTATGCAATAAGGCATGAAAAAGAGGTGATACAGTGGAGATGACTTCTCCAGTGATATCACTTCTCCAATTACTATGTTATTCTGTGGAGGAATAGAGAAGTGGTATCACTGGAGAAGTCATCTCCACTTTATCACCTCTTTATCACACCTTAGTACATAATCCCCCTCCCCCCGCTAAGCAAAAAATGTATATGAATAGCAAAAACACACATTCGTAATGAATAGATTTTCAAGAATGTTGGAATTAAATTTGTATCACTCATTTATCATTTTTAAGTCTGACAGTAAGTTATACATAATGGACCTTTTGTGTAAATTTGAGCTGTTGCAATTCTAGCTCAAACCAATTGCACTGTACCAAATGGTTAGTACAACAAAAAGGCAGCTTTTAATTATAAATGTATAAGGTTACATGACCACTTTAATGTATGCCCCTGTTAAATATGTTTTTTTTTTAATGAATTCCCTTGGATTCTATAAGAATCTCCAAACCACTGATTTGCAGTGCTCTAGAGACTCCTAGGGATGAATGAAAAATGGCCAGCAGAAAATGAGCAATTTGTTTCTTTTCCTATTAAAACTCCTGCTAATTAATATAGGCTAAAATCTCTTCACTAACCCCGTGAATTTTTCCAAGGGAACTTTGCCTGTTTCCACAGGCGCTTTAGAGGTAGTAGTGTGTTTTTATGGCTGCAACTGAGCCACAGCTGGGAGTCAGAGGTAAGCACAGTTCTATGGCTGGGACAATGCTCGGGGATCAGTATGTGTGGTTGTATGGGAGGGACAAGGCTGGTGTACAGTGTGCGGTTCTATGATTAACATGGGGCAAAGCTGGGGTTGCAATGTGTGTGATTCTATGGATAACATCGCTAGTGCTGGAGAGACAGTGTGCGGTTCTGTGGATAACATGAGGCAAGACTGGAGGGACAAAGTGTATTTCTATGGATAACATGGAATAATGCTGGGGGCACCGTGTATGGGTCTATATTTAATGGGGGGTAATGCTGGGGGATCAGTGTGTGGTTCTATGGTTAACATGAGGCAAAGCTGGGCAGATTGTGTGGGGTTCTGTGGGGACAAGACTGGGGGAACAGTGTGTTGTTCTATAGATAGAGTTGGCCATTGCTGGGGGACAGTGTGTGTATGTCTGTGTGTGTGTGTTTCTATGATTACTGTGTGTGTGTTTCTGTGGGGCAAGGCTGGGGAGGGGGGCTGTGTGTGGTTCTATGGGTAACATGAGGCAAAGCTGGGCAGATAATGTGGGGTTCTGTGGGGACAAGACTGGGGGAACAGTGTGTTGTTCTATAGATAGAGTGGGCCATTGCTGGGGGACAGCGTGTGTATGTCTGTGTGTGTGTGTTTCTATGGTTACTGTGGGGCAAGGATGGGGAGGGGGGCTGTTTGTGGTTCTATGGGTAACATGAGGCAAAGCTGGGCAGATAGTGTGGGGTTCTGTGGGGACGAGACTGGGGGAACAGTGTGTTGTTCTATAGATAGAGTGGGCCATTGAGGGGGACAGTGTGTGTATGTCTGTGTGTGTGTTTCTTTGGTTACTGTGGGGCAAGGCTGGGGAGGGGGGCTGTGTGAGGTTCTATGGGTAACATGAATCACAGTAGAAAAAAGCAGAAAAATTGCAGTTTTCATAGGAATTCCCACCAAAGATAAAAAGTGCAGTTTTTCGATGTTTCCTCTTTTGGGGTGAAATCCTTCTCCATTTCCCACTCCTGGAACATCTAATGGATAAAATGTAAATTTATAATAAACAGAGCTTCATGAACACCGTAAATACGTTTTAAATTCACAACACAAATTAAAATGTAAATTGTAGATGACAACAATAATTTAATTTCCCTCCAACAAAAAGTCAACAGGGTATAGAATGTATTAAACCAAGAGGATGACTGTAATAATATATGTATGTGTCAGAGCTTAGGGCCATACTCTAACCATTAGCAGAACAGCCAGAAGGGATAAACACTGATATAGGAGAATTGTCCTAGATTAACATCTGACCTCCTTATTCATATTTGTTATGGGCTACATGAAATACATATTGGAGGTAATGTAATAGCAGTGCAATGATAAAAATCAGATGTTACCTTTTGTGATGTACAGTATATGACTATATCTAAAACTCACGATGGCAAGTTGTACTATATTTTGGTAGGGATAATCACCCCCTTAAAGGGACAGTAATGTTTTACAAAAACAGCAGCTCCAATTAATCTTCATAGTATTTGGGCCATGGAGAGTGTTATCTCAATACTGTCAGAGTTGTAGTTCAAGAGTAATTGGATGGTAAATTATCCACCTCCTACCCCTTTTACCTAATGTAAGTCACCTCCCCTCAGATGTTGAATCTGATCTCTTGACCGGACAGATCACAGCAAGGATCAATCTTCTTATTGTGACCATAAGGAAAACCCTGCCCCCCATAACAGGTTTTTCCTTATTCTCACTGAAGATTGTCCCTCTCTGCGATCCATCCAGACAGTCTTGCTGCTCTGAGGTGAGCAGTGTTACATCAGTAACAGGGGCGGGAGTGAGATACTTTATCACCCAGTTACCCTTGAACTACAATTCTGATAGTATTGAAATAACACTCTCCATGGCCCAAATACTATGAAGATTTATTGGAGCTGCTTTTATTGTGAAACATAACTATCCCTTTAAGGACCAGAAGGGTGTGTAGCGCATTACTTTGCAGAGCCCTGCGTTGCATACCCCTCTGTCATTCAAAGGGTTAAGGAATTCTGGAGGAATTATAAAAATACAGACATTTAGAAGTAACAACCCAATGTGGGTTATGCACTAAGATGTGATAAAGAGGTGATGAAGCAGAGATGACTCATACAGTGATCACTTCTTCAGTTTTTATGTTATTCTACAGAGCCAATGCACTAAGATCTCCAAAGGTGGATAAATCTTAGTGCATTGGCTCCACAGAATAACATATTCCAGTACATCTCCACTCTCATTAGTCTCTAATGCCAGTGGCTCCACTTAACCCTTTGAGTGCCAGAGGAGTACACAGTCCATTGCTCTGTAATGCTTTGCGTACCCCTCTGGCACTCAAAGTGTTAATGATATGCACTATTCTGTGTACTGTGTACTGCACGCCAGTGGACATACTCTGCCATCATTCAGACTTTGAAGCCAGTAAGCCCCTTTTGCATGCCCTGTAGCATGCCCACAAAAATGATGTAAAGTCACATTATTTCCTCTTCTCTTTGCATAGTACATAGTGCTAAACAAGTTGCAGAGGAAAGTAACACCCTTAAATGTCCATAGATCGCCCTATTGCCCTCCCCTTGCAGTAAGTGATATTAAAGGGGCAGTAAACTTTTTTAATGAAAACCCATATGTTATAGAGCTTTTCCTGCTAAGTAACTGTTATCAGTTGTTTTATTCAAACTTTATAACAGTTCAAATAACCAGGAAGTGAATTTACTGTGTTTACTTCCTGGTTGTTCTAACTAACAGGAAGTGACCTGGCAGTTTCTATCAAATTCTATGGAAAACTTTAAGTCACTGACTTTCCTCTCCATTAGAATGTAACAGAAAAACTAGTAGGAATTTGACCACTAGAGAGTACTGCTAATGTAAAAAAACACAGATTTAAACAGTAATAACTCTGGAAATATGCATCTCTCAACAGTGGGAGTACCCTTATTTTACTCAACGGGAAATGCCCTACAATATATATATATATATTTTCAGGTTTACTGCTCCTTTAAGGAAAGAAATGTTGGAGTTATTAGCTTAATAAATTAGCACGAGGCCTGAAAATCAATTCCTGATTTAGTGCAGAGCAATTCACCTAATTGTCTAATATCCCCCCCTCCAACGCATTACCATGACATTTGCCCCTTCTCCAAGTGTTTGGGCAACCTGTCAACTGCTCTCAAAGTGAATTTCCTCATATTTATGTCATATTTTTATTGGTAGCACAGATCCAGATGCATGAATTATGTATGATATATAATATTGAATCTACGTGAGTGGAAAATGCATATCATATTGAGAACTTCATATACATGAATTTTCATGCAGGCAGATAGAAATTCAAGAATATGTAATGAAATAGATTGTCATTTTTGTATTTATCGCTACATTAATGGATACCCCATTTCATAGTTTGTACATTTAGAGTGTTTTATGTTATTTAAGATTACATGCAATGAAATTAGATTTTTTGTGTTGTTCCCTGTGGAGAGGGAGCCAGAAAATCACTATAGTTTTATTTCTAGTTTACCTTGTGCTCTAGTGTAGGTATACGCACTTTAGGCCACATGTTCAAAGAGGTAGCGAAATAACTTTATTTGTTTGTAACGACTTTTCAAAGTACAGTGTCGTTGGGCTTGTTAATATTTTCAGAGAGCGTTGGTTATGATTGGAAATACGTTTGTCCTGAATGTATGTACCGACAAAAAAAATGTCTTAACTAACGACAAAATGTCTTACCCCTTTGAGTGCCAGGGGTGTACGCAACGCATTGCTCTTCAATGCGTTGCGTACCCCTCTGGCACTGAAAGGGTTAAAAAATGTCTTAACTAACGACAAAAATGTCTTAAAAAGTGTCCTAAGGACAAAAAGTTCTTAAAAATTGTCTTAACTAAAGACAAAAGTTCTCACATTCAGAACTTCACATTCCCTTCACTTTTTTCTTAACGTGCAAATATTGTCTTTTACGAGACATTTTTTTGTTGTTAGTTACAAGACATTTTCTTTTCCTCTATACAACACTGGAGAATAGTTTAGCCACTCCCTTGCCACGCCCCTTTGCCCATCAATTCTGGAGTTGTGTCGTACACAACGGACATTACTAGAATACGCTATAGAAAATATGTCGTTCATGCATTCAGTTACTTATTTTTGTCATTCATACGACAATTTTTTGTCGTTATCCCTTTGAACTTATGGCCCATCATTTTTTTTTCTCTTTCAAGTTGTTGTGTGCTTATTTTATTACTAGAGTGTTTAAAGCAGAACTTTCAGATAGTACTAAGTTGCTATGCATTCATTAAGCACATGGCAACTAGCCTGGTAATCAAAGTCTTACTTTTACAAAATAGCGCATTCTGAAGAAATCCTTCCCGTTTGGAGACTGACGGGAAGGTTACTGTGGTCTGTGTGCCTGCTCCGTCAGTCCCTTCCGGTTACCTTGCGGCACACTGCTGGGACTGACAGCGCAGGCACGCAGACAAGATGTCTGTGCTGTAGACTGGGTTCCTGTCTCCAAACGGAAAGGATTCCTTTAGAATGTGCTATTTTTTAAAGGTAAGTCTTTGATTTGCAAGCTAGTCACCATGCACTTAATGAATGCATAGAGACTTAGTAATATCTGAAAGTTCCACTTTAATCAAATAATTTCATAGGTATTTAGGTTGGAGGCATGGTTTATAGGATTGCTTGATATTTCTCTTTTTATTATTATATTTTTTATTTTTACAATGTATAATGATATATGTCATTATGAACATTCTATTTTAAACTCACTGTCTGTGAAATCAGTTAGTAGAGCTATTCAGTCTTAACTACAATTAACAGAAGGAAAAGTAATTATATGCTGTATGCTATCAGATAAAAGTGAAGCAATTCTGGAGCATATCAAATGTACTGCAGGGGACAATTACAGATTCATATTGATTTGTTAATCTTTTGGCCCCTTAAATGCCATTGCTCCAGTGTGATACCCTTGCGTCAGATAATGAAAGTTCCATTGTCTGTTTTTAAAGTGAATAAAATAAATAAAGTAATATTTTTATATCTGAAGATGAAAATGTTTTCTCCCTGAGATGTATTTTACTTTTATATCCCATGTTTTGGAAAATTAGTAACTTCTTTTAGGATGTAATTTAGGTGGATGATGAGGAGTGAGTATACTGCCAGTCCAGATTACTGATTCTTACCAGAATGAACTTTTGTGTTCATACCTAGATTCTACTTACTGCTTAAGTATCCAGGCCAAGTTGCAAGGGAATAGATACTATGATCTGAATTACACAAGCTTTATGCTCCTTAAGAAATAACTTTGAAAGTGATAAAATGCATTGAGGTATTTTTATTGTAACTTCAAGTATATCTGAAGTACTTTTTTTCTGATTATTACTGTTTATATATCTTTTATCATATTTTTGCCATTAAAAATATTTTTATATGCTCATCTGAACAAGTGTGCATATACATCATTATTTTTTACTTGGAGCATTGATTCTGACAAGGAGAGTGTACTAACATACAAAACAGAGGGCCAGGATTTAAAAATGGGGGGACGACCAAGTGAGGGCGGTTTATATTACCCTCACAAACCTTTTAAGTCCTGGGATAGTTTACTCCTGTAACGGTTCATACGAATGAATACAGGACAGGTACTTATAGGTAACAATCACTTTATTAAGCACAAATAATAACTCAGTAAAACATGTATCAGCAATAAATGGTAAACAGAGGGATTCGTATTCAACGGAGCTAGCGCCACCTATTTGGAGTAGGAGACTGCCTCCGTGAGAAACTCTATCAGTCTGGCCCAGTAGCTGAAATGAATGCGTAGTCTGCGGAGCCACAAGTCTGCACCTGGAGAAAGGCAATCAGGAAGGATAACTGTCTGAACCCTAGGTCCGCACCTGTAGGGAAACCAGACTCAATCGATAGGCAGCAGTAGTAAGGAATGTCTGAGCCTAGGTCCGCACCTAGAGGATCACCAGACAAACCCAAAGTTAACATGGAATGGATAGTCAACCAGAGCCGCAGGTCTGCACCAGATTGGTTGTCAGACTCGCCTCGGGTTATACATGGAGCGGGTAGTCAGACAGAGCCGCAGGTCAGCACCAGAATGGGTAGCCGGACAAGCCCATCCCACCAACACAGTAAGGCACAATGAAATGCCACCAGCAGGACAATACATCATTACAATCTACAACAAGCAGGGCAATACACCATAACATCCCACCAACTGGACACTAGCAGGGTAATACTTAAATATTACAGAATGAGGTGACTTGGTACATTTATTTGTTTCTTTTTTTTTTTTTTATTACCTCAGGTATGCTTTAACCCTATGAGTGCCAGAGAATTGTTGATCACAGTGCTGTGCTCCCCTCTGACACTCAATGAGGCTAATACTAAAGAATGTTGTATTGTAGAATGATTGTCCCTTTAAGCAAAGCTAATATGTTAATGGCAAAGCTGTGTATTAAGTAGCACTATATAAATACACTTATATATACATACATAAGGACCTACTACAATTTTGAAATGGTGACAGTGTAAACAAGATGGACATGCTTGTATTTGTAATGCTTTAAGAACCAGGACTGTGTGTAAATCATTGCAGAGCAATGCCTCACAGATCGTTCTAGTCATTAAAGGATTAAATAAATTGTCTGGTTAGATGATTTCTTTGTATAAACGTCTTGTGATGAAGTAACATAGTAAGATAGTAAATTAGGTTGAATAAAGACACAAGAAGCTAAAGGTCCCAATTAAATCAGTGGGACGTTTTGGAATGTGTATTTATCCCCTCTGTCAGGGCTGTCCAAGTGTTGTAAGTGTTTCCTTGCTTAAAGGGATAGTAATGTTTCATAATAAAAGCAGCTCTAATTAATCATCATAGTATTTGGACTTTGGAGAGTGTTATTTCAGTTCTGTCAGAGTTGTAGTTCAGGAGTAATTCAATGACAAAGTATCCCCCTCCTGCCCCTTTTACTGATGTAACACTGCTCAGCCAGATCAGAAGGGAGGTGCCCAGGTATATTGCACAGAGGGACAATCTTCCATTAAGATAAGGGAAAAACCTGAAAAGCTTGTCAAGGGGGGCAGGGCTTTCATTGTTCTCATAGGAAGAAGATTGTCCCCTGATGTAATCTGTCTGGTCTATAGACTGCATTCCACATCTTAGAAGAGATGGCTTACACTAGGTAAAAGGGGCGGGAGGGGAAACTTTGCTTGTGAATATTTCATAAACCATAAAGGTCTGAGAGATAAGACTTATATCATTCGTCATGTTTTTTTAATGCCTACAAAATAAAATAAAGTTAAAACGAAGTATTACTATCCCTTTAAGCTCAGGTGGGCCAATCAAAATTAATGAGCCACTGATTAACTCACCTGTGCTTAACCAGGGAAATCCTTACATCCTAGCCTGTTGATGGCCCCTCAGGACTGAACTTGGACAGCCCTGCCCTATATAACAGTAGGGTAGTGTCAGAATTTCTCTTCTTTTCTGTGTGCAAATGGCATGAAATGGGTGATTCACTTTGTTTACAAAATGAAATGTCATAATTTTGCATCTTGTCAGTTTTCCCATTTTTGACTCTAGAGTGGGTTGTATATATATATGTTTCCGTCTTAAGGATAAAAGTTGTTTTATTTGCTTCAGAGTAATGAAACAAATGTAATTACTTAACGTATTACCAGATGGATTTGTTGTTTAACTGAAGATAATTTGGGCCACATGTAGCATCGTCGTTTGTGCAACTATGTTGTAAACAAAAACAAGAGAATACATTTGCGATTGTGAAATCCTTTTAGCTGTCTACTACACACGACAAAAAGTCACAGAACAAAGAATAGAAAGAATGATCGGTTGCATATTTGTGCTTGAGAATTATGCCTATGGTTCGGTGAAGTACAATTTAGGCTTACTTATGGGCAAGGTAACAGTAGGGTTAACCCTTAAGGGCTGGGAAAATATGGGGTGGATTGCACTTAAGGACTTAATTCTGACCTTTTTGACTATATCTTTGTTCAACAGTGTTTTCCCTCTAAGGCTTTTATTCCACCCCCATAAATTATATACTGTTTTCTTACACACAAACAGTGCTTTCTTTTGATATAACATTTACATGGATAGCCCACCATTTACTTTATTAAAATTAAAGCGGAACTATCACCTACATTAAAACTTTTACAGAGGGTTTTAATAAGTATCCCAACATTAGAGCTGGGTGTATTTTGTAAAAAAAATGCTTAGAAGTGCAGATATTAGCCTGTCAAAATCAGGCACTTCCACGTTCTGCAGGACTGAAAGTCCCGATGGAGCTCCGAATTCAGACCAGAATCCTCTCTGTGCACCTTAAGTGCGCAGAGAGAACTACAGTCTGAATTCGGAGTTCCCCGATCTATATCAGCCATGGTGTTCGGGCAGTCAGTACTGCACATGACTGCAGCTCTTGCAGCAGTCTGTACTGCGCATGACGGCTTCTGACAAACATCCTAGTGAAAATGGCACTGTCTGCTTTTAATCAACCACGTGTTAAACTTACACAGAAAAAAAGTTCAGGCAGTCAGTACTGTGCGTGTACACGGGCTTTAAAACTAGTTATCAATAAAGAGTAAGATTTAATTTCCATGCTGCTGTCATAGCACCAGCTTATTGCATAGATCCCAATCTTATTCTGGTTTTTGGAAACCAGATCTCTGGGAATCCTTAATTTTTTCCCCTGCAATAGAAATAATCCCCCAAGCAACCTACATGTTAATGTTCAATACCAGGTCTAAATTTTGTGGGATGACAGAGTAAATGAGATCTGCAGGCTGTCTGTCTATTCTCTTAACATTTTCATGTTTTCTGTGCACTTTTTAAAGCTGTTTGTTAAAGGGGAACTGCATGCTTCAAATAATTGGGTCTTAATTTGTTTAATAAACAATATTACTCAGGAGTTTGTCCTTCATACAGTATTCAGCTATATTACTGTTTTCTGAATTTGATCTCTGCTGCGGGCTGTAGCTGAACTGGACCACTGGATTCCTATGTCCCATTAAATTCCTGGGCTGGGCTCTCTCTATGGTTAATCTCATTTAGACTGACAAATTCTAATGTTTATTGTGTAGAGGTGAAAACTAAATACAAAGTGCACATTAAATACAGGTAAGTACAGAATAGATACTAGTAAAATGTATCAATAAATGTCTTACTTCATGAATGACTCCTATGAAGTACAAATTTAAAAAATTCCCCATTAAGTGGTACTTTTAAAGGGATAGTAATACTTAAAATGCAAAAAAATATATATTGTAGTTTATCCTGTGAGTAAAACAATGGCACTCCCACTGCTGAAAGGTGCTGTATTCAAAAGTTATTACAGCTCAAATTTGAATTCTTTTAGATGCAATATCGCAATGGCCTGAAATTGTACAGTGGCCTCTGGCCAGTTGCACATAAATCTCCATAGGATGGTGTAACAACAACGCCACTGTACAATTTTAGGCCACTGTGATACTGCACCTAAAAAATTCAAGTTTGAGCTGTAATAACTTTTGAATAAAACACCTTTCAGCAGTGGGATTGCTGTTTTACTCAGGGGGATAAACCCTACAACATATTTTTTTTTACTTTTTAAGTATTACTATCCAATAACCTCTTGAATGCTATAGAGGACTCTATTTTGTTGATTTGCAATGCATTGGGTTTCAATGGGATAAAAGCACCATTCAAATCAATATTAATTTTAGTTTGTCCCCTGCTGTGCAGTTGATTTGTCCCATAATTTCTTATTTTTGGTATATCAGCCTTTCGTATCAGAAATCTTGCTCCAACTTGTTACAAAACATTTATGTTGTATGATCAGACTTGCCCTTTAAAGGGATAGTAATACTTCATTTTAACTTTATTTTATTTTGTAGGCATTAAAAAAACATGAAGAATGATATAAGTCTTATCTCTCAAACCTTTATGGTTTAAGAGATATTCACAAGCAAAGTTTCCCCCTCCCGCCCCTTTTACCTAGTGTAAGCCATGTCTTCTCAGATGTGGAATCCAGTCCATAGACCAGACAGATAACAGCAGGGGACAATATTCTTCCTATGAAAACAATGAAAGCCCTGCCCCCCTTGACAAGTTTTTCAGGTTTTTCCCTTATCTTAATTGAAGATTGTCCCTCTCTGCAATCTGCCTGGGCACCTCCCTTCTGATCTGGCTGAGCAGTGTTACATCAGTAAAAGGGGTGGGAGGGGATACTTTGTCATTGAATAACTCCTGAACTACAACTGTGACAGAATTGAAATAACACTCTCCAAAGTCCAAATACTATGAGGATTAATTAGAGCTGCTTTTATTATGAAACATTACTATCCCTTTAATGCAGTATATTTATGTAAACTATACATAGGAATCTGTGCAGCCCAGTAGAATGACATTTTAATAAGCGTCCAGCACTAAAGGGGAGGTCTTGTGCACGGGATGTACTTCAGCTATTTACACTGGGCCATGAAACCTAGAATATGGAAACAGGGAATCGCCAGCACCATGGTGTGAAGAGAGGTACATTTCTCTAGGCATGTTTTTTATTCTGTAAAACAGACTTTTACATGAAGCTTTGTCACACTCCAATGCAACATCTCTGTAGATTTACTTTATTTCCTTATATCTTTAAAAAAAAATATATTTGTTTCTCACTGTCTACCCTTGTATGCTAGTAAACAACCTGTCATTTGAAATGACTGACGAAGATAATGTTGGGTGGAGAGACAGGACCTCTATCTAATGAAGATGCTCAAGCCACCATCAAATCAGAATGATATAACCTTCATCAGCTTTCAGGCTGTGACATGCTAATTACTCCCAACGTCAACCATTTTACAATCCGATAGCTTGCTGAAAATCTGTGCTTACAGTACTTTCCTGACGATTAATTTTTTCAATGTATCTTGATTTCCCCTTGTGTCTTATAATTCAAAATAATCAGTTGCATTACTTCCCATCACTTTGACCATTGCATCTTATATTCAGTAGATGTTAGCTGAGGTTTCAGTCTAATTCCTCCATCCATCATTTCAAAGGGCGGCTCTTTATTCCATTTACAATCTTCCTATGTCCCCCTTCCCCTACAGTGTACTTCTACCTTTTTCCATGTTTAATCTGTCCTTTTATCTTTGGTTCTCCTATCACTGCTCCCCTCCTGGCCTCTTGTCTGTCCTTCTTGTCTCTGTTACCCTCTATCCCTGTCTTTACCACCCAATCCCAGTTTTTTCTTACTCCTTTATCCAGTACTTTTTCCTCCCCATTCTCTGTTTCTGTCCCCGCTATTGTCTGTTTTCCCTTTCTGTCTCTTTACCCCATTTTCTTCACAGTCCATTCTCTTGTCTCTTCCATTCTTACTGCTCATTCTCCCGGCCCACTCTATCTGTGTCTGTTTCCTATCCCAGGAACTGTTCTCTGTTTGATATTAAATTACAGCTTACACTATCCCTAATCAGCCTATTACCAGCTGTGAATGTTGTATCTCAAAATCCATAGATCCATATGTTGTTTTTCTTCTGCTGTACCACCAGTAATGATGAGTATTCTTAGTCAGACTGTCCACACTGACATCCAAATAAATGTAGTGTAGTGATGATCGAGCACCCCAATGCTCGGGTGTTCGGGTGCTCTGACCAAGCGCCCCCGGAGGCTCGAGTGCTCTGCTGAGCACCCGAGCCCCATTGAAGTCAATGGGAGGATTCGAGCATTACACCAGGCACCCCCTGCTCTGATGAGGGAAGGGTGCCTGGTCCATAGGAAAAGGGCAGAAAATGATGGAAACACCACAGAAATGGTTCAGGGACAGCATAGGGAGGATGTCTGGATGCATCTTGGACTCCAACATCGCTGCTGGGAACGATGTTTCGCCCGTAGTACGCCATTTTTACAGACTGACCGTAAAACACACAAAAAGGAAGATAAAAACGATTTTAGGCGAAAAATTGTTACCAAACAGTATTTGCTGTATATTTACTTGTATATCATCTGCAAATTATGCAAAAAATTTCCTCGATTTTTCTGAACTGGGGCCATGATTAAGAGGGAAACATGCGCAGAGGCAAATTCTCCCAAAAATTTCCTCGATTTTTCTGAACTGGGGCCATGATTAAGAGGGAAACGTGCGCAGAGGCAAATTCTCCCAAAATTTTCCTCGATTTTTCTGAACTGGGGCCATGATTAAGAGGGAAACGTGCGCTGAGCCGACCATCTAAAACATTATGGGTGAGGGTCTGCTGCGGAGCTGACCATCCTAAACATTATATGCGAAAGCCCGCTAGTGAGCTGACGCTATAAAACATTATATGAGAGGGCCCGCTAGAGAGCTGACCCAATAAAACATTATATGAGAAGGCCCGCTGGTGAGCTGACCTATATAAAAATTGTCAAACAGCGCCCGCTGGTGAGCTGGCCCTATATAAAAATTATATCAAAGGGCCCGCTGGTGAGCTGGCCCTATATAAAAATTATATCACCGGGTATATGGAAGAGAGTCAACCATATACCCATTTTTTGGGTGGAAGGGGTGAATGGGAATACAGAGTATTCCCATCATTGTAAATAACATATATAAAGTGACTTTATGTTCCCCCGGGGCTTTCCTCCAGTGGAGTGGAGAAGTCAGGGGAAATCCAGGCCTTGTTCATTTTTATAAGTGTCAACCTATCAGCATTTTCGGTGGAAAGGCGGATACGCTTATCTGTTATGATGCCACCAGCAGCACTAAATACCCGCTCAGACAGAACGCTGGCGGCAGGGCAGGCCAGCACCTCCAAGGCGTAGAGTGCCAGTTCATACCACGTGTCCAGCTTGGACACCCAGTAGTTGTAAGGCACAGAGGGATCATTGAGGACGCTGACACGGTCTGCTACGTACTCCTTCACCATCTTCCAAAACTTTTCCCTCCTTGTGACACTAGGCCGCGCATCAGGGTGAGGGTGCTGGCGGGGTGTCATGAAGGTGTCCCACGCCTTGGAGAGTGTTGCCCTGCCTTTGTCGGAACTGCTGTGTGCTCCCCTTTTCTCCCCTTCTCGGTTGGCCAAGGTAGCACGTACTCTGCCGCCAGCGTTGTCAGATGGAAAATTTTGGAGCAATTTTTCGACAAGAACCTTCTGGTATTGCACCATTTTGCTTGTCCTCTCCACCACAGGAATGAGAGATGAGAAATTCTCTTTGTAGCGGGGGTCCAGAAGGGTGAACACCCAGTAATCCGTGTTGTCTAAAATGCGTGTAACGCGTGGGTCACGGGAAAGGCAGCCTAACATAAAGTCAGCCATGTGTGCCAGGGTACCAACAGGCAAGATTTCGCTGTCCTCACCAGGAGGATGACTCTCAATCTCCTCATCCTCTTCCTCCTCTTCTGCCCACCCACGCTGAAGAGATGGAACTAAAGTTCCATGGCTACCCTCTGTAGCGGAGGCAACCGTGTCTTCCTCCTCCTCCTCCTCCAATTGTCGCTCAGAAGACGAAGTGAGGGTGCTCTGGCTATCACCTTGTGTAAGCTCTTCCTCCCCCATTTCCACCTCTTCCACATGCAAAGCGTCGGTTTTAATTGTGAGCAGCGAGCGTTTCAGCAGACACAGAAGTGGGATGGTTACACTGATAATAGCGTTATCGCCGCTCACCATCTGTGTCGATTCCTCAAAACTGCGTAAAACCTCACAGAGGTCTGACATCCATTCCCACTCCTCACTTCTGATTACAGGAAGTTGAACGGAGAGGCGACGACCGTGTAACAGCTGGTACTCCACTACTGCCCTCTGCTGCTCACAAAGCCGGGCCAACATGTGGAAGGTGGAGTTCCAGCGCGTGCTCACGTCACACAGCAGCCGGGGAGCTGGCAATTGTAAGCGCTGCTGCAGCTTCAACAGGCCGGCTGAAGCTGTAGATGACTTACGGAAATGTGCACACACTCGGCGCACCTTCATCAAGAGATCATGCACATTGGGGTAGGTTTTTAGAAATCGCTGAACCACTAAATTAAATACATGCGCTAGGCATGGTACGTGTGTGAGCTTGCCGAGCTCCAAAGCCGCCACCAAGTTACGCCCATTATCACACACAACCATGCCTGCTTGCAGGTTGAGTGGCGAGAGCCACTGCTCGGTCTGGTGACTAATCCCCTGCAACAGCTCTGAGGCCGTGTGCTGTTTGTCCCCAAGGCAGATCAGCTTCAGCACGGCCTGTTGACGCTTCCCCACTGCAGTGCTACACTGCTTCCAGCTACCGGCTAATGGGTGAGTGGCGCTGCGCGCAGAGAATTCGGAGTTGGAAACGGAGGAGGAGGAGCCAATAACGTAGGTGCTGGCGGAAACCCTGATGGAGGTAGGGCCCGCAATCCTCGGCGCGGGTAGCACCTGTGCCATCCCAGGGTCCGAGTCGCTCCCAGCCTCCACGACATTCACCCAGTGTGCCGTCAGTGAAATGTAGCGTCCCTGGCCACAAGCACTTGTCCATGTGTCAGTCGTTAAGTGGACCTTCCCAGTAACTGCGTTGGTCAGGGCACGGGTGATGTTACGGGACACATGGTGGTGTAAGGCGGGGACGGCACACCGTGAAAAGTAGTGGCGGCTGGGGACTGCATACCGAGGGACAGCTGCTGCCATCAGGCTGCGGAAGGACTCAGTCTCCACAAGCCTAAATGGCAGCATTTCGATGGCCAGTAATTTGGAAAGGTGTGAGGTTAGTGCTATGGCCTGTGGGTGGGTGGCTGGGTATTTTCGCTTGCGCTCAAATGCCTGGGGTAACGACATTTGGATGCTGCTCTGGGACAGGGAAGTGGATGTGGTCGCTGATGGTGCTTCAGATGGTACAGGTGCAGGGCGGGAGGTATGCGGGCCTGAGCCTTCGACAGGCGATTGGCCGGCACTGAAAACAGGGGAAGAGGAGGCAGTGGTGTGGCCTGCAGACACAGATTGGCGATCCGGGCGTTCCTCCCACTTATTACGGTGCTTGGATGCCATGTGTCGGATCATGCTGGTGGTGGTGAGGTTTCTAGTGTTCATGCCTCGGCTCATTCTGGTGTGGCACAGGTTGCAAACTACAATTCTTTTGTCGTCCACACTTTCCTTAAAAAAACGCCATACCGCGGAACACCTACCCCTTGGCAAGGGAGATTTACGCAAGGAGGTGCTCCGTGGAACATTTGCGGGCCGGTTTGGTGCGGTCCGCCTTCTTTCTGTAGCCACACCACTGCCTCTTCCAGCCTGTTGCGGTGCTGCAGATGGCTCACCCTCAGGACTGCTGTCATCGTTCTGCTCTCCACCTTCCCAGGTGGGGTCAGTCACCTCATCGTCCACCAAGTCCTCCTCCACTTCCTCACTCTGATCATCCACCTCATGTCTTGATCCCACCACATACTCAGTCATTGACAACTGTATATCATCCTCCTCATCAAGGTCTTGAGACAGTAAAAGTGGTTGATTTGATGGCGACTGTGTCTCATCATCATCATCATCCACTTCCTTTGACCTTAAATGCCGTTCACCTCTGTCATCTTCTTGTGATTGGGTACCCTCTAGAGGTTGTGAATCAGGGCACAAGATGTCATGTTCCTCTGCAAGCGTGCTTGGAGAGAGGTTCAAATTAAGGATTGGTGATGAGACGAGCTCCTCACTATATCCCAGTGTGGGATCACTTCTTTGACCAGACCCTCTATGGTGGGAGGAAGGATGATCAGTGTGAGGATTATGTTGACCAGACTCTTGGCTACTGAGAGTGGACTTGGTGGAAGACAGGGTGGTGCTTAACCGACTGGAAGCAGTATCACCTGAAATCCAACCGACCACCTGTTCGCAGTGGTCTGACCTCGAGAGTGATGTCCTGCGACTCCCTGTAAACTGAGACATGAAGCTAGGTATGGTGGATGTCTTTCTTTCTTGTGCTCTGGCACCAGGCACAGTTTCTACGCGTCCTGACCCGCACCCTGAACTATCAGGATCACGTCCACTTCCCCGTCCCTTTTTACCCGCCTTCTTCATATTACACGGAATATGTGCTGCAAATCTGCAACTTTGCACACTAAACAGAATGTTCTCCTAATCTGCAACTTTGCACACTAAACAGAATGTGCTGCTTATCTGCGGCTAGACACAGTGAATGGAATATGTGACTTTGATATTTTACACTTTGCACAGTAAACAGAATGTTCTCCTAATCTGCAACTTTGCACACTAAACAGAATGTGCTGCTTATCTGCGGCTAGACACAGTGAATGGAATATGTGACTTTGATATTTTACACTTTGCACACTAAACAGAATGTTCTCCTAATCTGCAACTTTGCACACTAAACAGAATGTGCTGCTTATCTGCGGCTCGGCACAGTGAATGGAATATGTGACTTTGATATTTTACACTTTGCACAGTAAACAGAATGTTCTCCTAATCTGCAACTTTGCACACTAAACAGAATGTGCTGCTTATCTGCGGCTAGGCACAGTGAATGGAATATGTGACTTTGATATTTTACAATTTGCACACTAAACAGAATGTTCTCCTAATCTGCAACTTTGCACACTAAACAGAATGTGCTGCTTATCTGCGGCTAGACACAGTGAATGGAATATGTGACTTTGATATTTTACACTTTGCACACTAAACAGAATGTTCTCCTAATCTGCAACTTTGCACACTAAACAGAATGTGCTGCTTATCTGCGGCTCGGCACAGTGAATGGAATATGTGACTTTGATATTTTACACTTTGCACAGTAAACAGAATGTTCTCCTAATCTGCAACTTTGCACACTAAACAGAATGTGCTGCTTATCTGCGGCTAGACACAGCGAATGGAATATGTGACTTTGATATTTTACACTTTGCACAGTTAACAGAATGTTCTCCTAATCTGCAACTTTGCACACTAAACAGAATGTGCTGCTTATCTGCGGCTAGGCACAGTGAATGGAATATGTGACTTTTATATTTTACACTTTGCACACTAAACAGAATGTTCTGCTAATCTGAAACTTTGCACACTAAACAGAATGTGCTGCTTATCTGCGGCTCGGCACAGTGAATGGAATATGTGACTTTGATATTTAACACTTTGCACACTAAACAGAATGTTCTGCTAATCTGAAAATTTGCACACTAAACAGAATGTGCTGCTAATCTGAAACTTTGCACACTAAAAAGAATGTGCTGCTAATCTGCAACTTTGCACACTGAACAGAATGTGCTGCTAATCTGCAACTTTGCACACTAAACAGAATGTGCTGCTAATCTGCAACTTTGCACACTACAAAGAATGTGCTGCTAATCTGCAACTTTGCACACTAAACAGAATGTGCTGCTAATCTGCAACTTTGCACACTAAACAGAATGTGCTGCTAATCTGCGGCTAGGCACAGTGAACGGAATATGTGACTTTTTTTTTTTAAAATCTCTGCCCCCCCAAACAAAATAAACTGCTGCCCCCACACACAGTAGTCCTAAAAAGGACTTTTGGGTCTTTTTTTTGTTCAACAACACTTTTCTTCTCCCTACACTGACTTTCCCTTCCTATCCTCATCTCTCCCTGGCTAAGACTGAGCCGAACTCGCTGGTCAGGTGCTATACAGCACCCGATCACGGGTTCTGGCCAGCCAATCAGTGTAATGCCAGCAGCCAACATGGCTGCTGGCATTACACTGATGTCAGAGCCTCCCTGCACGTTTATTGGCTGTGCAGCAGCCGCGAAATGTGCGGGGAGAAGACCCGAACATGGCGGGCGAGCACATGCGGTACTCGTACGAGTACCGCCATGTGCCGAGCAGAGCGATGCTCGAGCCGAACCGAGCTTCGGCCGAGCATGCTCGCTCATCACTAATGTAGTGTTAATATTGTTAACTGAAGTCATTCTCATGTTTACCCTGCATTTAGTAGTAATTCAAGACTAAATTAATAGACTGAGTGAACACAAGTGCAAATTCAACCAGATAGTCTCAGCCAATACCAATTTGCCCTGAAATTTTTGTCTACTATGAGAAGCATATGCAGATACACAATTATGAGTCTCTGATTTCTCCCAAAGCCCACTATGGAGACCAGCAAATCACAAATGTATTTAAAAGGTAATGCTAGTTATTCTGTAGGGAAGTGAGAAATGTGGTGTAGAGTAGATGTAATTACTAATTCTGAGATAAGCATCTGAGAATAACGTTCAGATTGTGTTATATATAATTAATAGAATGCTCCCAGTGGGCACTGGTAATTAAAACTATAATGGGATGTAAATAAACACATTAGATCACAATAGATAAGGCACATATATTTACAGCTGTAGGGAATACTTAGAGGAATTGTAAACAGGAATACATTAAGTAACAATTAACCCTTAAGGACCAGACCTTTTTTACACTAGAAGACCAGAGATATTTTGGCCTTTTTAGTATTCCTTTGTTCAACCATATTTTTCCTCTAATTCATTTAGATCACCCACAAAAATGATATACCAATTTATATGTATAAATTAACATTTATTTTGATAATATCAAAAAAAGGAGGAAAAAAATGAAAAAAGACCCATAACTTTTTATAGTTTTTCCTGTCATAATTTTGTTAAATTAGTTCATTTTTAACCCCTTCGTGTCCAGTAGCATGCCAGGACCGTCATAGCTGTCTGACACGTAAGGACCAGTGACGGTCCTGGCATGTCATGTACTTTATACTCACAACTCTCCTGTAGGAGCACTGTGAGTAATAGCAGCGACTGAGATTGATCGCTCCAAGACCGGAGCGATCTCTTTCAGTCCCCTGTTCGGCGTACCGGCACACATGATCAGTCACGTGGGACGGCACGTCAAACTTTCATATCTGGTCCTTAAAAGATCACACACCCTGGGACTGCTGGTCCTTAAGGGGTTAATAGGGACTGGATAAAAGGTATGAACAGTCCCTTTTACTGTCCCTCTGAGGCAAAAACACCCATGTCCCTATGTGGTGTATATAAGTGTTTCACATTACTCCACAGTAATAAAACTCACATTAATGTTTGTTAAACTTCAGACAGTGCTCTATATAATTCAATATACACATGTATAATAACTAAAAATAAATAATACATAAAAAGGTAACATGTAATCTAACAATAATGGTTCATATAAAAGGTAATATGCCAAATATAATGGCTGTAGAATGAGACTATATATGTAGTCACTGTTATATATTAAACTTCCAAAGCTTGAAATACCTTGATCATATAAGGGTTACCGCTCCCATCTATAGCATGAAACATCTCATCATTTGGCCACTGTATATAGGCAGCAAACCGAGATCTGAGATATGCACAATCTCTCCCCTTTTTTAATCTATCATTTCTCCAATTTTGACCATAAGAAAATAAGCAGGCAGAGGTTCCTTGAAATGATATTAAGGAGAGGATATATAATATATCCTATAGTAACATAGTAATTTAGGTTGAAAAAAGACTTGCGTCCATCCAGTCCAACCCTTTTCCTATTCCTGTTTCCATTGTTGATCCAAAAGAAAATCACATTTCACCTTGGATCAACAAGCACTAACTAAATATTAATCCTAATACTAACGTACATAGCCCTCTATGTTCTGCTCTTTTAAATAAGTATCCAGGCCCTTTTTAAAGGCATCTAATGTATTTGATATATTGCTTTTGCTGTGGTTTGAAACTGTCCTCACCCATAACAGAACATAAAATGTGTTCTAGTGGCATAAATGTAGTGTCAGTGATATTATTGTTAGGTTTGTCTCTATAATGTATAGCAAGTGGATGTTTGGTGTCCACACTGCCCTGTAAAAATGCCCTACCCTAACTCTGTGTTTGGATCAGCCCTGAAAATCAGCCTATTTGTTTTATGGCAACACTACATGCAATAACTAAAAATAACATGACAACTTTCTTTTTTGGATGTAGTGTAACTGACTTAGCAATAATGAATTACGTACATTAATTTCTCCCAAATAAAAATGGAAACCCAATCCCATACATATTCTGATGAATATGAAGAATCCAGTTTCAAATGACAGCTCAGCTTGTTATGTTGGAAATGACAGTTGTAGGTATTATCTGGAGGAACCTAAACAGTGGCAATTCCTAAAGTTTCAGTACTCTCCATTAAGAGGGAGGTGAGATATATGATGGCTGGAAATTATTCTCCCTCTGCTGGAGCCTGTCTCTATCAGGGACTTTTTTATAGATAATTATGAGAAGTCATCATTTAATGTACCTCTTCTTGAGTTAAGCTGGTTTCTAGATTAGCGATACACAGGTGGAGATAGTTGCAAACGTTTGAACACGCAGATACTACTGTGTCTACATTAAGGAATACCACTTTTGGGTTCTGTCTGGGACTACATTACTCATTGATTTTCAGTAGTGGACCTACGCTCAGAGAATTGTAAACATTTAGTTATTTATTTTTTTTAATCTATGTGGTCTAGAGTCCACATTTGTAGATGAAGCTATTCTGGATCAGACAGAGACTGAAAATGAGGGTCTGAATTTTTGAGGTTTATTGCCACTTTCTGGATTTCCAAAGAGTCGAAACAAGGTGTTCTTGTTGATAACTATTTAAAGTGTAAATATTCGGCACTGAGGTTACAGTGGAACTTACTTAGGCACAAGGTGGTTTCTCTCTCTTCAGATGGAAATCATTATAAAATGAATAACAGAGAGGTCCATCAAGGGACTGTTCAGAAACCATTACATTGGAGGAAACTGTTTATTGGTTGAACTCTATATATTAAACTATTATAAAGAATTTGGAGTGGGCTGAAATGGAATTAATACAGTTACTGGACTATGAACGTTGCATGCTTTTCCTTTCTCCTCACAGTTGGCGCGATGCAGGAAACGTGCGCAATCACTATTTCCTGTGTGAAAAGGGAATAGGTTTGCGCAGGATTTTGTTGAATTGCGCATGAAAATTCAAGATTAGCGAAAGGCTGAGTATATTTTTTTGTGGGCGTGGCTAAGATTAATGAATCTGTGTGAGAATGTGCCTTATGCAGGAAGTGGTATTGTGAATGAATTTATACGTCTGTGTACTGTTGTCGTAAAATGGAATTTTTTATGGGCAAATCAAGAAGCGTTCGATATTTAGCTTCCTGGATTAGAACATGCGCAAAATCTGTCTGCGCACAAAAATGCCTTTATCCAATGTGAACATTTCTTGCATCGCACCATTCCTGTTGTACTGAGATTCCATGGTGGGAACCAAAAGAGAATTTTTAATGGAACAATAACACCTAAAAACAAAACAGGTTTATACAGTTTAACTTTAAATTGCAATAACAGCTAGCAAATGTAAAAATGTATGAATCAATGTTACACCTTTAAAATATAATCATAAACTATTTTTTAAATCCTGTTTAAACTTCTTCAAATGTATACATTTATTTATTTTTTGTACTGTTTGTAATAAGAGAAATGGTTTAAAGTCAGTTAATCTATTGTGATTAATACCCACTGCTCATAAAGTATGTTATCTCAGCCCATTTACAGACAATCATGGCTAATAATCTGACAGTTGCTGTGGTACTTGGATTTCTTCAAAAAGGCAAGAATCTCTGTACCCTCAGACGATATGTATGAATATATATTAAGCGTCTGAAAACAAATAGAGAAGTTTTACTGATAGCATTAGGTGCAGAATATTTAAATTTATGTAACTCCAGTTAAGTATTTGAGTGGCAGAGTGGTACGGAACGCATTGCTTTGCAATGCGTTCCGTTCCCCTCTGGCACTTGAAGGGTTAAAGAAATAGTTTTGTGGTTACTATTTAATAGAGTAGTGGCTGTATAGAAGTTGCCAGATGAAGGAATATGCAAATTGATAATAGAGTCAAGCATTTGTAATCAAGCTGTATCTTGTTACAGAGGCTATCCATAAATCACAACTATTTACACACAGACTTGCAGATTGTGCTTAAGACAGCATAACACAGAGATGTCAAAAAAGTAGTAAAGTGTAAGCAAAAATTCTCCATTGTTGGGTAAGTCAAGAATAAGAAACCAATGAGGGCTTAAGTCTAAGGAACTGCTGCAAAGTCTACCATGTTCACCCAACATACTTCACCAGAAGCACCAACTTTATCAAAAGGTCTGTATCTCCCATTAGTTAGGGTTGGTAATTGCCTATGGAGCCCAATTGAGAGGGATACCTTAACCATTACTTTGGTATTGATCTGTGGGCATGGTCAGCATAATTTCAGTGGACCTTCATAAGACACTTGTTCCAGGTTTTTGGTTGCCTGTTCAATTACAAGGCTATCAACCCCTGTCCTGGCCATCTTATTTAACCCTTTGAGTGCCACTCAAGGGGTTAAGGGCTATTTGGTGTTTACACGTTCTGAAGAAGAAGCATCATATGGAAGAAACTAAAATTCCCATTATAAAGAAATATTTTAATGCCTGAATTCTACATATGTCCTCAGTACATTGCTTCAAATTGTATTTAAGATTTCTGTAGCACTTACGGTGTTAAAAACTCAATTGACACCAGTGGGAATTGTGTGCTTCTATGTTTCCCAACTATAGCAATTCATGTGCACAAGAATTTGAACCTAAGGTCATAAGGACATTATCAAGTTGGAGCAAGCCAACTTATGCTGTAGGGAATAAATAAAACATCTCAAGGTTTAAATGAGACTTTTATCCCCTTAACCCTTTCAGTGCCAGTCAACAGGGATTATGATGCTGGGGACAGGATCCTTGGAAAAGAGGAGGTGTGGCCATTAGCATGGCTTAGGGCAAATAGGATGATTGGATGCGCAGCAGATCTGTCGTGCATTGTGGAGAAATATGTGAATACCTCTGCAGTATAAAATATTTAAAAATAATGGGAGGTGGGATGTACGTTTTTGCCATCACAGCTCATTTTCTCCTCTTACCCACTAATTGAACCCTCTTTGGATCAGAGAGGTGTGAAACACATTGATTTGCTTTGCAATGTGTTGCACCCCCGGTCCTTAAAGGGTTAAAATCCTGCTCCTGCATCTATGGGTATGTATAAATTCTTTATGCATGTTGTGTTCACATTTCTCCATTATTAGGCTTTAATGCAAGCAAGCCCTATACATTTCCCATATAGCATGCATAGGAAAATGGACACCCATCAGCACATGGTCAGAGACCTGGGAGGAGTACTAAGGTTCCACACAAGTGCAATGTGTAGAGATCAAATTGAGAGCATAGATATCAGGTTGGTGTAAAGCTAGCGATATGTTGGGGGAAGGCACTCACAGGGTTATAACATACACAGTGCCCTGCCCCATCCATTTAAAGGGATAGTAATACTTGGTTTTAACTTTATTTTATTTTGTAGGCCTTAAAAAAACATGAAGAACGATATAAGTCTTATCTCTCAAACCTTTATGGTTTGAGAGATATTCATAAGCAAAGTTTACCCTCCCACCCCTTTTACCTAGTGTAAGCCATCTCTTCTTAAATATGGAATGCAGTTCATAGACCAGACAGATAACAGCAGGGGACAATCTTCTTCCTATGAGAACAATGAAGGCCCTGCCCCCCTTGATAAGTTTTTCAGGTTTTTCCCTTATCTTAATTGAAGATTGTCCCTCTCTGCAATCTACCTGGGCACCTCCCTTCTGCTCTGGCTGAGCAGTGTTACATCAGTAAAATGGGCGGGAGGGGGATACTTTATCATTTAATTACTCTTGAACTACAACTCTGACAGAATTGAAATAACACTCTCCAAAGTCCAAATACTATGATGATTAATTAGAGCTGCTTTTATTATGAAACATTACTATCCCTTTAACAGCTGATTCAGGTAAACACAGAACTGGCTGATAACCGTTACAGTAAGCAGTGGGCCTGATGATCACCTTATACATGTAAAAACAAGACTTGTCTGCGCTGGGCAGGCAAAATGTAGTGCCTTACGAAAGATGGCCAAGTCTTGTGTTTATATTAATCAACTGATTGGAAGATAGTCTGCTGTTTGCACGGCCTCCCAGTTCTTTATTTACCTAAATCACCTGTTAAGCAGCTGGGGCAGGGGACTGTGGGCACTCAAAGGGTTAATGAAGGCTGCTGTTGTCTCTGCTCTCATTCTCCTGAGCTATCCTCTGCAGTTGCATATAAAGCTATGGGAAGATCCCAAATTTACCATCCTCAGGAAAGAGAATAGGTTTCTTTTAACTCCAATAGTATTGGCCACCTACCAGAGGTTAGTACATGTGACAAGTAGCCATATTTACATATCAAAACACACCCTCAGTTATATACAAAAATGGCTCATTAAAGGGATACTTATGCCCAATAATACTTTTATGTTGTTTTGTAGATTAAAAAAAATTATGTGGAGCAAATCCCATCTCTTAACCCTTTATGGTTTGAGAGATATTCACATCTAAAGTAGAGTAGAGTGCTGATGTCAGGAGATCCCGGTCCTGGGACCAGCCGGTGACTCTTCAGCAGAGCCCAAACTGCAATATTTAAAAAGAATTACTTCATTCGAACGGTGTACAAAGTGTGCCTGGTTTGCTTTGTAGACCGTTCCAATGAAGTAGTTATTTTTAAAGATCGCTGTTTCAGCTCTGCTCAAGAGCTGCCTCATGTCAGCTGACACGGATCTCTCTCTGTTAGCTTTACAGCAGACATCAGGAGAAGGGGGGGAAGGGGGGAACTTTAGATGCAAATGTCTCTCAAACCATTAATGTTTGAGAGATTGGATTTTCTCCACATAATTTATTTTTTTTTAATCTACAATACAACATAAAATTATTATTTGACATTACTATCCCTTTAATATGCAAATGAGCTATTGTCAAAGGAGACAGTGCAACATCATAAACCTGGTGAAGGCCTGTAGAAGCATTGTGATGTGGGTGTATTTTAGGTGTAATCGTAGGGATGAGATGATGAAGACACATTAGTACATACAATGAGATGGATTCAGGACCAGTTCACCACCATATCAACAAACTGGACCCTATAAAACATTAGTGCATCTCCTCCAAGGACAAGGGGAAAGGAATACTTCAAACTTACTAATCTCTGTTTTGTAGCCCTTAAAAAAAGAACAAAAATGTGCCCAGAGGCATCGCTAAAGAATCTTAAAATTAAACATTACTATCGCTTTAAAGGGATAGTAATACTTCATAATTATTTATCCCTATTTTGTAGCCCTTAAAAAAAAGAACAAAAATGTGCCCAGAGGCATCTCTCAAGAATCTTAAAATTAAACATTACTATCCCTTTAAATGGACAGTAATACTTCATAATTACTTATCCCTATTTTGTAGCCCTTAAAAAAAGAACAAAAATGCGCCCAAACTCTTATGGTTTGAGAGATAACATCTTACAAAGTTCCCTCTCCCCTGACATCAGCATTCTAGCTGACAGCAGGGAAATCCGGTCCTGGGACCAGCGGAGGCTCTGCAGCAGAGCTGAGATTGTGTTAATGAAAAAGAAATCCTTCACTTAAAAGGTAGAAGACCTTTTCAGTGAAGGTTTTCCCTTTCATTAACTCAATCTTGGCTCTGCTGCAGAGCCCCTGGCTGCTCCCAGGAGCGGATTCCCCTTCTGTCAGCTAGAACGCTGACGTCAGACAGGGGCTAACTTTGTAAGCAGTTATCTCTCAAATCATAAGGGTTTGAGAGACGCCACTGGGTGCATTTTTGTTCTTTTTTTAAGGGCTATAAAATAGGGATTAGTGATTCTGAAGTATTACTATCCCTTTAAAGCGATAGTAGTGTTTAATTTTAAGATTCTTTAATATTGTAGACATTAAAAAAGGAATTACATCCATATAAGTCCTGTCTCTCAAACCTTTATGGTTTGAGAGATATAACTGGCTAACGTTCCCCCTCCAGGCTGTTTCAGAGAAGTCTGCCCTCTAGCTGACAGCAGCAGATTCCGGTCATTTGACCGGACGGCGGCTCTTCAGCAGGGCCGAAATCACTCTATTTAGAAATAAATACTTCATTAGAATGGCTTACAAAGTATGCTTGCAAACCAGGCACACTTTGTAGACCATTCCAGTGAAGTATTTATTTCTAAATAGCACAATTTCAGCTCTGCTGGAGAGCTGCTGGACGGTCCCGGGACCAGAATTTCCTGCTGTCAGTTAGAGGGCAGACTTCTCTGAAACAGCCTGAGGGGGGAACTTTAGCCAGTTATAACACTGAAACCATAAAGGTTTGAGAAACAGGACTTACATCGATGTAATTCTTTTTGTAATGCCTACAATATTAAAGAATCTTAAAATTAAACATTACTATCCTTTTAAGGACCCATGGCGTTCCTGGCACATCATGGCTTTCAGGCGTCCACGTGCAGCTGCACGCCACTTGGTGACCCCTGAATTGATTGCGTTAAAGAAAAAAAGAGCTCTGCGGTCATTAACTGCCAGCCACTGAGTAGGAAATGTTCCATAACAATTATGACACTCTGTTTTGCTTTCAAGTTACTTTCCAAGATAATATAATACCACAATCACATACCTAAAAATAATCAATAATAGAAACCACATCCTTGAAATATATCCATTCTTCAATTATTTACCAGGGAAAATGGAAAAGATTGAAAAGTACAATGAAATTTCAGGAAATCTAAAAATACTAGAAAGAGAACCAGAATGTATGTTCTTGTAGTCACTGGATTGCCTTTGACTTTCTTAACTCCTTGCATTCTAGAAACACCTCCATTGCATTGCCTCAAAAAGCATTGGAGATGTCACTAGCATGCAATGGGTTAATGTATGCATAAATATACAAAGATGTAGAGGAATTGTATGCTATAAATATAAATGTTTAATAAGCTATTGGAAGTAGTTCAGTTCACTTGAGATGAGCTCTAGATATGTCAAAACACAAAAGGCTGACTTCAATAATATTACAATGCTAATTTCCTATATTATTTAAAGAAATCTTGAGACTGATGTAGTAAGAAACTATATTATTATTATTATTGTACTTTATTTATATTGAACCAATTTATATAGCAGTTCTGTATAACAGAAAATAGACATACAGAGACACTAAAAGTACAAATTGAAAATAAAAAACAATAGGTCCCTGTTCATGAGAGCTTACAGTCAGTGGCATAAATATAGGGGTCGCACCTGCGACCGGGCCCATCACTCCAGGGGCCCAGCCGCCCCCTGCGACCCCTCCGCCTGGCGCCCGCAATCTCCCTCCGGCGCTCTAGTAATGCAGAGCACTGGGAGATCACAACATTCCACTGGACCACCAGGGATTGGGAGGTAGGAAATGGGGGCATTGTGGAGGGTCCAGGGGCCAATGTGGTCAGAGTGTAGGGGGGCCCATCGCACTTCTTGCACCAGGGCCCGGAGGGTTCTAGTTACATCTCTGCTTACAGTCTAGAGGAAGGTAGGTGGGACACAGAAGGAGTAAGTGCTTTGGGGCACAAGTGCCTCCTGCCACATGAACTGCCAGTCAGTGGGTTGGAGAAAGAAGAGCTTTTGAGTGCAGTGGTCCAGGCAAGTAGTGAGTCTGTTGGAGAGTGATTTTAGAAGGAAATGACAAAGAGCAGAAGTTATACATGCTGTTGATTTGGCCTTGCTCATAACATTTATGGAGGTAGATGATAGGCATCTGAAGATCTGAAGACTGGAGGAGAGTCTGATGGGATGGGGGGAGGGAATTCCTATCACGGTGCCCATGCTATGCGGGCAACATTTTGACTCAGTTTACTTCCTGATACCTTTTGTTGGCTAACACTATGTTGCTCCTCCCAGTGACAGCCTTTAAATACTCAGGGCTGTCACTTCTGCACTGCCCTTTCGTGGTGTTTCTGTTGCCTAGAGCTTGTTCCGTTATTTCGTATGAAATCAGTGTATGACACGGACTGTCTGACTACTCTGCCTGTTTATGTTCCTGCTCTGTATACCGACCCGGATTGGCTGACGTTCCTGCTCTGTGTACCAACCCGGATTGGCTGACGTTCCTGTTCCGTGTACCGACCCAGCTTGGCTGAAGTTCCTGCTCCGTTTACCGACCCGGCTACGCTGAAATTCCTGCTCCGTGTACCGACCCGGCTTGGCTGAAGTTCCTGCTCCGTGTATTGATCCGGCTTGGCAGACGTCCCTGCTCTTGCTGTACGAGAGTTGCACTCATTCTCTCTCAGTCTGTACTAGACCTCCGGCTGCCTCGGTCACTGTGCAGACAGTCCTGTCTGTGACCCGTTCACTCCTTGTACCTTGTCCTCTCTCATTCCGGTGGGAGTTCTCGGTTGCACCATGGTACACTTGGTCTGCTTACTGCTTCTCCTGAGGTTGGGTTACTCTTGGGCACCTCAGGCTGTCTTCAGACCAGATCGTTTGTTACCCCCTTGTGGGGAGGTGCTGTGCACTTGGGTCACTATCCACTGCAGTCTCAGTTTGGCATCACGTTGCACCTCCCGGTGCTGTGCACTTGGGCCACTACCCACTGCTGTCCCAGTTTGGTGTTACGTTGCACGATCCGGTGCTGTGCATTTGGGTCACGAATTATTGCAGTCCCAGTTTGGCGTTCACTATACCTATTGGTTGACTCCTTCCTCTGGTGCCCTGTAGCTAGTCGCATATCCTGGCTTCACTTGCTCCTTTGTGGTCACAGTCGCTATTGTCACTCTCTGCGTAAAGAGTATACTGTGGGCCTCCCACTATTAGGGCCTATCCGCTGTTCCTGGCCTAATAGTACCAATCTGCCATATTCTCACTGTATCATACGAACTGTACCTGACCTGTGTCAGTATATCGTGTTTACATACTGGATCTGTGTGGGTTAATCATATCTCTGTAACCTGTCCTGTGTCAGTGTTATATTATATTTGTATGCTGGACCCGCAAGGGTTACTGTTATACTGTGTGAGCTAGTAAAACTGTGTTTTACTACAACCTTCCGTTTCTGAGTGTACATAAACCGTTACAATTCCAGAGCTCAGGGGCAGCACAGGAGAAGTCTACCTGGTGGGAATGGAGGATGTAATAAGAGCTGCAGAGATAAGAATGTGCTGTGCAGAGAGATGTTAGCGAGTGGGAGTGTATTTGGAAATAAGAGATGAAATATGGGGGGTACAACTATCTGCACCAAGGGACAAAATATATTAACATTTATTTAATTGGGGCTTTTAATTCCTTGAACTGGTGACCTCTCTAGCATTTGGAATTTGTATTTGTATGACTCTACTTGTCTTCTCTAGAATCACTCCAGTTACTATATCTTAGTACATCAACATCCTCATGCCTTTGATTCCTATGGGTGGATGTTGGAATCCAACAGCACCAATGTGAGTTCCTTCCTTTCTCCTTTTCACTGACTTGTCACAAATTGTGCACAGTGCCGTAGCTGATGACTGCACTGTGCCTGCCCCAAGAGAAACATAGTCCCACACCCAGGACCTCAAGGAGAGGGAAAGGTGAAGGAGAATGTACTCTTTCTAGGACCAGGAGTATTGCTGCTGGCAAGTAGAAGCTGTTCTAGTCCCAAATGATTGGACTTCGTTCCCACTGTGTCCACGGTGGTGTGTTGCACACTAGCCTGCTCCTCAGCAGCCTGCTGCCCTTGTAACTCAGCAGCAGCAGGAATAAGAGCAGTAGCAAACACTGCAAATTCCAAAATCTGACTGGTGGTGGTGGTGTTGGTGATGTCCATCCACATCCCTATCTCCCATTCCTTCTCAGTTTGGAATAAAAAGGCCATTAATGTCTCTTCCACCGCAGATTCTCCACCATCATCACCACCACCACCACCACCAGTCCCTCTTTGCTGCTGCTGATCTATTACAGATGTCTCACCGGTTGGAGGAGGTGATGAGAAATGTGACAGAGGGTCGCCTAATGTCACACTTGCCATTTCTTGTTGACCTCAAGAAAGCACACAGACAGCACTATGAGCAGGCAGCTGATCTGTGCTTCTGGTGGTGGTGGCATTATTGATGCTAGCCACCAGTTCTGGTTCCTTCAAGGGAATATGGACTCCCTTGACACTGGTCTGGCTCCTCTGCATTACTTCCCCTACTACTCCATCACTATTTCTACTAACACCAACCACATCAAATTCAGTCCCTGAGTTTTACTACTCACTAATAATATGATCACCCCCTCCCTCACTCCTAACACTGTGTATAAGCTGCTGGCCCTTCTTAGTAGTAGTACTCATGGTAGGACTGCTTGGGGATGGCAAGTGTGACTTAAGGTCCCCTGCTGTCACACTTGGCATCATCTCTCCCCCCTCCCCCCAGAGAATTACAAGACACACAAGCAGCAGACCCAGCACTGGCAGCAGGCACAGGTAGATTTCAATACCCTTACTGACTTCTAGGTAACCATAATCAGGGTTATGCAACCCCGATCATCTCTTCCATTTAGGATCAGCTCTCTTTCTAAGGCTTATAGTAAAAGCTGTGATGAGCTATTAGTGACATAGCTGATCAATACAAAGCATGTGAACCCATAACAGCCCCACATGAGGGAAAGAGAAGAGGGATTGAGGATGAACAGCATTTTCCATTTTTTGTGGATAGATGGAGCGAAAGAGGGTACATTTTATATACATGTACTTAGATTTTCCATAAAACTTTGGGCATAATTTGCACCTGGGCACAGGACACAGTCCTCGTCAACTCTTTGCATACCCTTGTAAGCTCATGAGTCTAGTTGAGCATCTATGACTTCTGTTCTCTATTTGCAAATTGCTCTTACGATTGGTCATCATAAGGTTAATGGGGGAATCCAGATGTGGATCCCCTGCTCACAAGTGCCTAGATGGATCAGCTGCACCTCACCACTTATATTTCTTCTATCTTTCCTTAAAGGGTTAGTAATACTTAAAATGTAAAAAAAAATATGTTGTAGGGGTTATCCCCCTGAGTAAAACAAGAATACTCCCACTGCTGAAAGGTGTTTCGTTCAAAAGTTATTAATTTTCAAAGTTTAATTTTTTAGGTGCAATATCACATTGGCCTGAAATTGTACAGTGGCGCTGTTGCTACACCATTCTATGGAGATTTATGGTCCCGGGACCAGAGCTGTCCATAGGATTGTGTAGCAACAGCTCCACTCTGCAATTTCAGGCCACTGTGATATTGCACCTAAAAAATTCAACTTTGAAAATTAATAACTTTTGATGAAACACCTTTCAGCAGTGGGAGTACTCTTGTTTTACTCAGGGGGATAAACCCTACAACATATTTTTTTTTACATTTTAAGTATTACTATCCCTTTAATTCTGCCTAATTCAAGCCTAAACGGGAATACTACACCACACTTAACCACAACAACAAATCTAAACCTTACCATCTTTGACTCGTTACTCCATCCTTCTTCCACAGCTTCCTCTCACTCCATACATTCACCACAAGCGTTTGCTTAGTACATGGTGAAATCTATTCAAAAACAGATTTCCTATTCCATCAGTCTCTGAAGTCTTTCTCCCAAACCTCCTTTGTCATATGACCATTTTACTCCAGAAACAGAGGCAGAAGTTTCTCAACTTGTCTTATCTACCCACCTCACCACCTGTTCCTTGGACCCTTTACCCTCCCACTAAATCAAACCACTTTCACCAGTCTTTACCTATATTAACACACATTTTCAACACCTCTCACATTCCACAGGCACCTTCCCTTCTTATTTCAAATCAAACATCTACTCTAACCTTGACTCCAATTGCCTCTCTAACTATCGATCTGTCAAAACTCTTAAAATGCCTTGTCTTCTCCCAAATAACCAAATTCCTTGACTCTAACAATTTTTGGACTTTTTTTAGTCTGGATTCCAGTGTGGACACACAACTGAGACAGCTCTCTATTCAGTGGCTAATGACTTCCAGGCTGCAAATTCCAAAGACAAGTTCTCTATACTATATAATTGACTTATTCTCTGGCTGTTACACAGTAAACCGTTCTCTTCTCTCTCAGATTCTCCACAATCTTGGTTTCCACAATCAAGCTGCTTCCTGTCTCCACAATGTTCCTTTTTTTGTGACTTCTGGCAGTAACATCTCCTCTATAGTCCCTCTGTCTGTGGGGGTGCCTCAAGGCTCAGTTCTCGATCTGCTACTGAACTTATTAATTCATTTGGCTTCAAGTATAATCTATATGCTGAGGATACCATAATTTATATGTCTACTCCTGATATTTCACCTCAAATTCAGTTACAAATTTCAGACTGCCTCTTGGCCACATCCTCCTGGATGACCCACAATCATCTGAAAAGAAACATGTCCAAAGCCAAACTTCTAATTTTCTCTCCAAGATCTCGCCCAGCATCCAGCTTCACCATTACAGATAATGAAACTGACATTTATCCTGTAAGCTCAGCATGCTGCCTAGGGTCTAGATTTGATTCCTCCCTTTCCTTCCCCCCTCACATTAACTCTGTGGCTAGAACATGGCACTTCTTTCTCTGCAACATTGCTAAAATCCACCTGTTCTTGCCCCTAAAAATTACTAAAACTCTTATGCATATCCTCATTCTGTCCCACTTAGACTATTTAAATGTCCTACTAAACTGGCATCCTGTCTTCCCGTCTTTCCCCTATGCAACTTGTCTACTCTTAAGCTCAGCTGCACACTCTTCTCAAAAACTGAACCTACTCACATCATTCTTAGACATTTAACATGGCTCCCTAGTCAGCAATGTATCACTTACAAAGTCCTTCTTCTTACCTTTAATGCTCTCCACACTATTTCCCCACCCATGTGACATCTCTTCCCTAATCTTCTCTTATGTCTCTGGCTGCCTCCTTCTGCCCTTCACACCTTCTGCTCTCTCCAGTCTCAAACCTTTTTTCACTTTAGCCTTCTTACCTATGGAACATCATTCCGGTCTCTCTACATCTAGAACAATCCCCCTCTTTCTTTAAATCTTCCATGAAATCCTATCTTCTGGAGCACTAGCACATTTTGGCAAACTCAACACTTGAACTCACAGCACTTGGCATCCTAAAACCCTGTTGTATGCCCCCTATTACCCATTTAAACTGTACGCTCCTTGGGGTAGGGATCTCTCTCCTATTGTCTCTATGATTGGGACACTTATTTTATCCCCATTTCTTATTGTAACATACTACTGTTGTAAGGCGCTGTGTACACTATATGGCACCATATAAATAAAGATGTACATACATACATACATACATACTTGGGGGAAGTGTTCTTGACCTTGTTCCCTTCCATAACCCATATTAGACCTCCTTGGGGGCTTCAGGACCACCCAGCTGTTGATCGCCCAGTTGTTAGCCTTAGAGATCAACAGCTGCAACTGTATAGGGTGACATGACTTCTCTGCTTCCATGCTACCCGAAATTCCAGGTAGGAATAAGTGGGATAGGGAAAAGCCTCTCATGTTATAGTTGACATCAGTAAAATCCCCAGTGAGGTGGGAAGCTTTCCCAGATACCTCACACTCCTACCTGGTAATGGGAAGCAGAGAAATTCCTCTTATCTGCACAGTCCCCTTAATTAATCGCCCAGTGATAAGTTGTTGGTGGAAATTCATCACAACAGTCCTTTTGCCTTCCCAATGAGGTCTGAACTGGCAAAAAAAAAAATAAAAAAATATATATATATGTAGGTCAGAGGGGCATCTAATGCATTGATTTGTAATGCATTGGGCACTCCTCTGGATATCACACATTTGCTTCCTCAGCCTTGTTCCACTGTCTCCCCACATATGTAGTGACATTCTGTTACAGCTTACCTTGGTTTCAGTGTCATCTGCAGGTTTAAGGCTTCATGCATGCTTCCTGTAGTCTCCTCCTACCTACTTCCTGAGGAAGGGTTTAAAGGGCAGACTGAGTTCTGACTCAGTTGCCCTTGCGTTGTTGTACAATACAGTTCTGATTCCCTTGGGCTCTGTGTATGACCTGGCTTGTCTGCCCATCCATTCTGGTGCTGACCTGTGGCTCTGTCTGACTACTCTTTTGCCTGCTCCCATTGTGTAGTGGACACCCAATCTGGTGCAGACCTGTGGCTCTGGCTGACTACCTGAACTGTGTATGACCCTGCTTGTCTGATTATCCTTTCTGGTGCTGACTAGGGGGCTCTGTCTGTTTCCACAAACACCCATCCTAGTGCAGACCTGGGGCTCTATCGGACTCCTAGACTGACTGCAGGCTAAGTCAGTGCTAGTCCTTTGGGCGTTCCAAATTACCTAAAGACTCCTGTGGGCTGAAGCCTAGTCTCGGACAGTATGGTGGATCCATTGGTGGACTGCTATTTCTGATACAGTGCTTGCCTCTTTGATCACCCTCTGTGTGTTACCTGTTTATGTGCATTACTGTGATTATTCTAATAGAAGATTGTTTTACTTTACCGTACTGACTCCTGATTTATTCCTGGGAACAGTGACACATTCCAGCCTTGTAGTTGCATAATCATACACTGTCTATATCACTGGTAGTCATACAACCACAACTATATTGTCTGCTTCCTTAGCTCTGTTCCACTGCTATCCAAAGAACCACAAATGCACATTATGACACCCTAAGCCTGGTCTACTGGTAGCCACAGAACCACATATATTCTGTCTGCTTCCCCAGGCTTGTTCCACTCATAAGCATACAAAATGTGATAGGCTTCTGGGGTGAACATCAACACTATAGCCTGTTCTACAGCTAGTCATCGCTCAGAAGCATCATGATTTAGCTCTCTAGTGCTATTGCAGAGGAGAAATTTTCACGTACATATTAGACTAATCCCACCCAAAGGGGTGGTACAGTTCCAAAATGATGGGCAAGTCCCCTCTGCACTGAAACACCAGAAAACCCAAGACATACGTCTCAGCCTTCTTGGGCCTTGTCAGGGAGGTTCAGCTAGATTTCCTAGGCACTGAGATCAAGGGGGTCCATGTCTGGATTACCCTTCACCCTTAGGAAGACTCCCTATGAGTATTCATAATAAGCATATAAAATGTGAGAGGCTTCTGGAGACGAACAATAGCACAATGGCCTGTTCTACGGCTAGTCACCACTCAGAAACATCACGATTTAGCTCTCTAGTGCCATTACAGTGGAGAAATTTCCACGTACATATTAGATAAATCCCACCCAAAAGGTCGGTCCAGTTCCAGAGTGATGGGCAAGTCCCCTCTGCACAGGAATGCCAGCTAACCCCCGACATGACCTCTCATTGTAGAATCCTTGAAGTGGTTCAAATGTAAAAAAGTGAAATTTGGCCGTATAGCTTTATTTTCTGTAAATAGTTGTACTCTCAATGTGGATGGTTTTACATTGTAATATATTTCACTGCACAATTGCATTGAGGACAAACCTACATGTGTATTTAGGTTAGGAGTAGTGATGAGCGAGCACCCCAATGCTCGGGTGTTCGGGTGCTCTGACCGAGCACCCCCTGAGGCTCGAGTGCTCGGCCGAACACCCGAGCCCCATTGAAGTCAATGGGAGGACTCGAGCATTACACCAGGCACCCCCTGCTCTGATGAGGGGAGGGTGCCTGGTCCATAGGAAAAGGGCAGAAAATTATGGAAACACCACAGAAATGGTTCAGGGACAGCATAGGGAGGATGTCTGGATGCATCTTGGACTCCAACATCGCTGCTGGGAACGATCTTTCGCCCGTAGTACGCCATTTTTACAGACTAACCATAAAACACACAAAAAGGAAAATAAAAACGACTTTAGGCGAAAAATTGTTACCAAACAATATTTGCTGTATATTTACTTGTATATCATCTGCAAATTATCCCAAAAATTTCCTTGATTTTCGGAAGTGAGGCCATGATTAAGAGGGAAACGTGCGCAGAGGCAAATTCTCCCAAAAATTTCCTTGATTTTCAGAACTGAGGACATGATTAAGAGGGAAACGTGCACAGAGGCAAATTCTCCCAAAAATTTCCTTGATTTTATTGAACTGAGGCCATGATTAAGAGGGAAACGTGCGCTGAGCCGACCATCTAAAACATTATGGGTGAGGGTCTGCTGCAGAGCTGACCATCCTAAACATTATATGCGAAGGCCCGCTAGTGAGCTGACGCTATAAAACATTATATGAGAGGGCCCGCTAGAGAGCTGACCCTTCTGTTCTCTATTTGCAAATTGCTCTTACGATTGGTCATCATAAGGTTAATGGGGGAATCCAGATGTGGATCCCCTGCTCACAAGTGCCTAGATGGATCAGCTGCACCTCACCACTTATATTTCTTCTATCTTTCCTTAAAGGGTTAGTAATACTTAAAATGTAAAAAAAAATATGTTGTAGGGGTTATCCCCCTGAGTAAAACAAGAATACTCCCACTGCTGAAAGGTGTTTCGTTCAAAAGTTATTAATTTTCAAAGTTTAATTTTTTAGGTGCAATATCACATTGGCCTGAAATTGTACAGTGGCGCTGTTGCTACACCATTCTATGGAGATTTATGGTCCCGGGACCAGAGCTGTCCATAGGATTGTGTAGCAACAGCTCCACTCTGCAATTTCAGGCCACTGTGATATTGCACCTAAAAAATTCAACTTTGAAAATTAATAACTTTTGATGAAACACCTTTCAGCAGTGGGAGTACTCTTGTTTTACTCAGGGGGATAAACCCTACAACATATTTTTTTTTACATTTTAAGTATTACTATCCCTTTAATTCTGCCTAATTCAAGCCTAAACGGGAATACTACACCACACTTAACCACAACAACAAATCTAAACCTTACCATCTTTGACTCGTTACTCCATCCTTCTTCCACAGCTTCCTCTCACTCCATACATTCACCACAAGCGTTTGCTTAGTACATGGTGAAATCTATTCAAAAACAGATTTCCTATTCCATCAGTCTCTGAAGTCTTTCTCCCAAACCTCCTTTGTCATATGACCATTTTACTCCAGAAACAGAGGCAGAAGTTTCTCAACTTGTCTTATCTACCCACCTCACCACCTGTTCCTTGGACCCTTTACCCTCCCACTAAATCAAACCACTTTCACCAGTCTTTACCTATATTAACACACATTTTCAACACCTCTCACATTCCACAGGCACCTTCCCTTCTTATTTCAAATCAAACATCTACTCTAACCTTGACTCCAATTGCCTCTCTAACTATCGATCTGTCAAAACTCTTAAAATGCCTTGTCTTCTCCCAAATAACCAAATTCCTTGACTCTAACAATTTTTGGACTTTTTTTAGTCTGGATTCCAGTGTGGACACACAACTGAGACAGCTCTCTATTCAGTGGCTAATGACTTCCAGGCTGCAAATTCCAAAGACAAGTTCTCTATACTATATAATTGACTTATTCTCTGGCTGTTACACAGTAAACCGTTCTCTTCTCTCTCAGATTCTCCACAATCTTGGTTTCCACAATCAAGCTGCTTCCTGTCTCCACAATGTTCCTTTTTTGTGACTTCTGGCAGTAACATCTCCTCTATAGTCCCTCTGTCTGTGGGGGTGCCTCAAGGCTCAGTTCTCGATCTGCTACTGAACTTATTAATTCATTTGGCTTCAAGTATAATCTATATGCTGAGGATACCATAATTTATATGTCTACTCCTGATATTTCACCTCAAATTCAGTTACAAATTTCAGACTGCCTCTTGGCCACATCCTCCTGGATGACCCACCATCATCTGAAAAGAAACATGTCCAAAGCCAAACTTCTAATTTTCTCTCCAAGATCTCGCCCAGCATCCAGCTTCACCATTACAGATAATGAAACTGACATTTATCCTGTAAGCTCAGCATGCTGCCTAGGGTCTAGATTTGATTCCTCCCTTTCCTTCCCCCCTCACATTAACTCTGTGGCTAGAACATGGCACTTCTTTCTCTGCAACATTGCTAAAATCCACCTGTTCTTGCCCCTAAAAATTACTAAAACTCTTATGCATATCCTCATTCTGTCCCACTTAGACTATTTAAATGTCCTACTAAACTGGCATCCTGTCTTCCCGTCTTTCCCCTATGCAACTTGTCTACTCTTAAGCTCAGCTGCACACTCTTCTCAAAAACTGAACCTACTCACATCATTCTTAGACATTTAACATGGCTCCCTAGTCAGCAATGTATCACTTACAAAGTCCTTCTTCTTACCTTTAATGCTCTCCACACTATTTCCCCACCCATGTGACATCTCTTCCCTAATCTTCTCTTATGTCTCTGGCTGCCTCCTTCTGCCCTTCACACCTTCTGCTCTCTCCAGTCTCAAACCTTTTTTCACTTTAGCCTTCTTACCTATGGAACATCATTCCGGTCTCTCTACATCTAGAACAATCCCCCTCTTTCTTTAAATCTTCCATGAAATCCTATCTTCTGGAGCACTAGCACATTTTGGCAAACTCAACACTTGAACTCACAGCACTTGGCATCCTAAAACCCTGTTGTATGCCCCCTATTACCCATTTAAACTGTACGCTCCTTGGGGTAGGGATCTCTCTCCTATTGTCTCTATGATTGGGACACTTATTTTATCCCCATTTCTTATTGTAACATACTACTGTTGTAAGGCGCTGTGTACACTATATGGCACCATATAAATAAAGATGTACATACATACATACATACATACTTGGGGGAAGTGTTCTTGACCTTGTTCCCTTCCATAACCCATATTAGACCTCCTTGGGGGCTTCAGGACCACCCAGCTGTTGATCGCCCAGTTGTTAGCCTTAGAGATCAACAGCTGCAACTGTATAGGGTGACATGACTTCTCTGCTTCCATGCTACCCGAAATTCCAGGTAGGAATAAGTGGGATAGGGAAAAGCCTCTCATGTTATAGTTGACATCAGTAAAATCCCCAGTGAGGTGGGAAGCTTTCCCAGATACCTCACACTCCTACCTGGTAATGGGAAGCAGAGAAATTCCTCTTATCTGCACAGTCCCCTTAATTAATCGCCCAGTGATAAGTTGTTGGTGGAAATTCATCACAACAGTCCTTTTGCCTTCCCAATGAGGTCTGAACTGGCAAAAAAAAAAATAAAAAAAAAATATATATATGTAGGTCAGAGGGGCATCTAATGCATTGATTTGTAATGCATTGGGCACTCCTCTGGATATCACACATTTGCTTCCTCAGCCTTGTTCCACTGTCTCCCCACATATGTAGTGACATTCTGTTACAGCTTACCTTGGTTTCAGTGTCATCTGCAGGTTTAAGGCTTCATGCATGCTTCCTGTAGTCTCCTCCTACCTACTTCCTGAGGAAGGGTTTAAAGGGCAGACTGAGTTCTGACTCAGTTGCCCTTGCGTTGTTGTACAATACAGTTCTGATTCCCTTGGGCTCTGTGTATGACCTGGCTTGTCTGCCCATCCATTCTGGTGCTGACCTGTGGCTCTGTCTGACTACTCTTTTGCCTGCTCCCATTGTGTAGTGGACACCCAATCTGGTGCAGACCTGTGGCTCTGGCTGACTACCTGAACTGTGTATGACCCTGTTTGTCTGATTATCCTTTCTGGTGCTGACTAGGGGGCTCTGTCTGTTTCCACAAACACCCATCCTAGTGCAGACCTGGGGCTCTATCGGACTCCTAGACTGACTGCAGGCTAAGTCAGTGCTAGTCCTTTGGGCGTTCCAAATTACCTAAAGACTCCTGTGGGCTGAAGCCTAGTCTCGGACAGTATGGTGGATCCATTGGTGGACTGCTATTTCTGATACAGTGCTTGCCTCTTTGATCACCCTCTGTGTGTTACCTGTTTATGTGCATTACTGTGATTATTCTAATAGAAGATTGTTTTACTTTACCGTACTGACTCCTGATTTATTCCTGGGAACAGTGACACATTCCAGCCTTGTAGTTGCATAATCATACACTGTCTATATCACTGGTAGTCATACAACCACAACTATATTGTCTGCTTCCTTAGCTCTGTTCCACTGCTATCCAAAGAACCACAAATGCACATTCTGACACCCTAAGCCTGGTCTACTGGTAGCCACAGAACCACATATATTCTGTCTGCTTCCCCAGGCTTGTTCCACTCATAAGCATACAAAATGTGATAGGCTTCTGGGGTGAACATCAACACTATAGCCTGTTCTACAGGTAGTCATCGCTCAGAAGCATCATGATTTAGCTCTCTAGTGCTATTGCAGAGGAGAAATTTTCACGTACATATTAGACTAATCCCACCCAAAGGGGTGGTACAGTTCCAAAATGATGGGCAAGTCCCCTCTGCACTGAAACACCAGAAAACCCAAGACATACGTCTCAGCCTTCTTGGGCCTTGTCAGGGAGGTTCAGCTAGATTTCCTAGGCACTGAGATCAAGGGGGTCCATGTCTGGATTACCCTTCACCCTTAGGAAGACTCCCTATGAGTATTCATAATAAGCATATAAAATGTGAGAGGCTTCTGGAGACGAACAATAGCACAATGGCCTGTTCTACGGCTAGTCACCACTCAGAAACATCACGATTTAGCTCTCTAGTGCCATTACAGTGGAGAAATTTCCACGTACATATTAGATAAATCCCACCCAAAAGGTCGGTCCAGTTCCAGAGTGATGGGCAAGTCCCCTCTGCACAGGAATGCCAGCTAACCCCCGACATGACCTCTCATTGTAGAATCCTTGAAGTGGTTCAAATGTAAAAAAGTGAAATTTGGCCGTATAGCTTTATTTTCTGTAAATAGTTGTACTCTCAATGTGGATGGTTTTACATTGTAATATATTTCACTGCACAATTGCATTGAGGACAAACCTACATGTGTATTTAGGTTAGGAGTAGTGATGAGCGAGCACCCCAATGCTCGGGTGTTCGGGTGCTCTGACCGAGCACCCCCTGAGGCTCGAGTGCTCGGCCGAACACCCGAGCCCCATTGAAGTCAATGGGAGGACTCGAGCATTACACCAGGCACCCCCTGCTCTGAGGGGAGGGTGCCTGGTCCATAGGAAAAGGGCAGAAAATTATGGAAACACCACAGAAATGGTTCAGGGACAGCATAGGGAGGATGTCTGGATGCATCTTGGACTCCAACATCGCTGCTGGGAACGATCTTTCGCCCGTAGTACGCCATTTTTACAGACTAACCATAAAACACACAAAAAGGAAAATAAAAACGACTTTAGGCGAAAAATTGTTACCAAACAATATTTGCTGTATATTTACTTGTATATCATCTGCAAATTATCCCAAAAATTTCCTTGATTTTCGGAAGTGAGGCCATGATTAAGAGGGAAACGTGCGCAGAGGCAAATTCTCCCAAAAATTTCCTTGATTTTCAGAACTGAGGACATGATTAAGAGGGAAACGTGCACAGAGGCAAATTCTCCCAAAAATTTCCTTGATTTTATTGAACTGAGGCCATGATTAAGAGGGAAACGTGCGCTGAGCCGACCATCTAAAACATTATGGGTGAGGGTCTGCTGCAGAGCTGACCATCCTAAACATTATATGCGAAGGCCCGCTAGTGAGCTGACGCTATAAAACATTATATGAGAGGGCCCGCTAGAGAGCTGACCCAATAAAACATTATATGAGAAGGCCCGCTGGTGAGCTGACCTATATAAAAATTGGCAAACAGGGCCCGCTGGTGAGCTGGCCCTATATAAAAATTATATCACAGGGCATATGGAAGAGGAGGAGGAGGATGAGAAGATTAAGAGTCAACCATATACCCGTTTTTTGGGTGGAAGGGGTGAATGGGAATACAGAGTATTCCCATCATTGTAAATAACATATATAAAGTGAGTTTATGTTCCCCCGGGGCTTTCCTCCAGTGGAGTGGAGAAGTCAGGGGAAATCCAGGCCTTGTTCATTTTTATAAGTGTCAACCTATCAGCATTGTCGGTGGAAAGGCGGATACGCTTATCTGTTATGATGCCACCAGCAGCACTAAATACCCGCTCAGACAGAACGCTGGCGGCAGGGCAGGCCAGCACCTCCAAGGCGTAGAGTGCCAGTTCATACCACGTGTCCAGCTTGGACACCCAGTAGTTGTAAGGCACAGAGGGATCATTGAGGACGCTGACACGGTCTGCTACGTACTCCTTCACCATCTTCCAAAACTTTTCCCTCCTTGTGACACTAGGCTGCGCATCAGGGTGAGGGTGCTGGCGGGGTGTCATGAAGGTGTCCCACGCCTTGGAGAGTGTTGCCCTGCCTTTCTCGGAACTGCTGTGTGCTCCCCTTTTCTCCCCTTCTCGGTTGGCCAAGGTAGCACGTACTCTGCCGCCAGCGTTGTCAGATGGAAAATTTTGGAGCAATTTTTCGACAAGAACCTTCTGGTATTGCAACATTTTGCTTGTCCTCTCCACCGGAGGAATGAGAGATGAGAAATTCTCTTTGTAGCGGGGGTCCAGAAGGGTGAACACCCAGTAATCCGTGTTGTCTAAAATGCGTACAACGCGTGGGTCACGGGAAAGGCAGCCTAACATAAAGTCAGCCATGTGTGCCAGAGTACCAACAGTCAAGATTTCGCTGTCCTCACCAGGAGGATGACTCTCAATATCCTCATCCTCTTCCTCCTCTTCTGCCCACCCACGCTGAAGAGATGGAACTAAAGTTCCATGGCTACCCTCTGTAGCGGAGGCAACCGTGTCTTCCTCCTCCTCCTCCTCCTCCTCCTCCGCCTCCTCCAATTGTCGCTGAGAAGACGAAGTGAGGGTGCTCTGGCTATCACCTTGTGTAAGCTCTTCCTCCCCCATTTCCACCTCTTCCACATGCAAAGCGTCGGTTTTAATTGTGAGCAGCGAGCGTTTCATTAGACACAGAAGTGGGATGGTTACACTGATAATAGCGTTATCGCCGCTCACCATCTGTGTCGATTCCTCAAAATTGCGTAAAACCTCGCACAGGTCTGACATCCATTCCCACTCCTCACTTCTGATTACAGGAAGTTGAACGGAGAGGCGACGACCGTGTAACAGCTGGTACTCCACTACTGCCCTCTGCTGCTCACAAAGCCGGGCCAACATGTGGAAGGTGGAGTTCCAGCGCGTGCTCACGTCACACAGCAGCCGGTGAGCTGGCAATTGTAAGCGCTGCTGCAGCTTCAACAGGCCGGCTGAAGCTGTTGATGACTTACGGAAATGTGCACACACGCGGCGCACCTTGGTCAAGAGATCATGCACATTGGGGTAGGTTTTTAGAAATCGCTGCACCACTAAATTAAATACATGCGCTAGGCATGGTACGTGTGTGAGCTTGCCGAGCTCCAAAGCCGCCACCAAGTTACGCCCATTATCACACACAACCATGCCTGCTTGCAGGTTGAGTGGCGAGAGCCACTGCTCGGTCTGGTGACTAATCCCCTGCAACAGCTCTGAGGCCGTGTGCTGTTTGTCCCCAAGGCAGATCAGCTTCAGCACGGCCTGTTGACGCTTCCCCACTGCAGTGCTACACTGCTTCCAGCTACTGGCTGATGGGGGAGTGGCGGTGTGTGTAGAGAATTCGGAGGTGGAAACGGAGGAGGAGGAGCCAATAACGTAGGTGCTGGTGGAAACCCTGATGGAGGTAGGGCCCGCAATCCTCGGCGTGGGTAGCACCCGTGCCATCCCAGGGTCCGAGTCGCTCCCAGCCTCCACGACATTCACCCAGTGTGCCGTCAGGGAAATGTAGCGTCCCTGGCCACAAGCACTTGTCCATGTGTCAGTCGTTAAGTGGACCTTCCCAGTAACTGCGTTGGTCAGGGCACGGGTGATGTTACGGGACACATGGTGGTGTAATGCGGGGATGGCACACCGGGAAAAGTAGTGGCGGCTGGGGACCGCGTACCGAGGGACAGCTGCTGCCATCAGGCTGCGGAAGGACTCAGTGTCCACAAGCCTAAATGGCAGCATTTCGATGGCCAGTAATTTTGAAAGGTGTGAGGTTAGTGCTATGGCCTGTGGGTGGGTGGCTGGGTACTTTCTCTTGCGCTCAAATGCCTGGGGTAACGACATTTGGACGCTGTGCTGGGACAGGGAAGTGGATGTGGTCGCTGATGGTGCTTCAGATGCTACAGGTGCAGGGCGGGAGGTATGCGGGCCTGCGCCTTCGACAGGCGATTGGCCGGCACCGAAAACAGGGGAAGAGGAGGCAGTGGTGTGGCCTGCAGACACAGATGGGCGATCCAGGCGTTCCTCCCACTTACTACGGTGCTTGGATGCCATGTGTCGGATCATGCTGGTGGTGGTGAGGTTTCTAGTGTTCATGCCTCGGCTCATTCTGGTGTGGCACAGGTTGCAAACTACAATTCTTTTGTCGTCCGCACTTTCCTTAAAAAAACGCCATACCGCGGAACACCTACCCCTTGGCAAGGTAGATTTACGCAAGGGGGTGCTCCGTGGAACATTTGCGGGCCGGTTTGGTGCGGTCCGCCTTCTTTCTGTAGCCACACCACTGCCTCTTCCAGCCTGTTGCGGTGCTGCAGATGGCTCACCCTCAGGACTGCTGTCATCGTTCGGCTCTACACCTTCCCAGGTGGGGTCAGTCACCTCATCGTCCACCAAGTCCTCCTCCACTTCCTCACTCTGATCATCCTCCTCATGTCTTGATCCCACCACATACTCAGTCATTGACAACTGTATAACATTCTCCTCAACAAGGTCTTGAGAAGGAAATAGTGGTTGATTTAATGGCAACTGTGTCTCATCATCATCATCATCATCCACTACTTCCTTTGACCTTAAATGCCGTTCACATCTGTCATCTTCTTGTGATTGGGTAGCCTCTAGAGGTTGTGAATCAGGGCACAAGATGTCATGTTCCTCTGCAAGCGTGCTTGGAGAGAGGGTCAAATGAAGGATTGGTGATGAGACGAGCTCCTCACTATATCCCAGTGTGGGATCACTTCTTTGACCAGACCGTGTATGGTGGGAGGAAGGATGATCAGAGTGAGGATTATGTTGACCAGACTCTTGGCTACTGAGAGTGGACTTGGTGGAAGACAGGGTGGTGCTTAACCGACTGGAAGCAGTATCAGCTGTCATCCAACCGACCACCTGTTCGCAGTGGTCGGACCTCGAGAGTGATGTCCTGCGACGCCCTGTAAAATTACACATGAAGCTAGGTATGGTGGATGTCTTTCTTTCTTGTGCTCTGGCACCAGGCACAGTTTCTCCGCGTCCTGACCCGCGCCCTGAACTTTCAGGATCACGTCCACTTCCCCGTCCCTTTTTACCCGCCTTCTTCATCTTACACAGAATATGTGACTTTAATATTTGAGTTTGAAAACTTAACAGTATTTCTTATTATTCTGCAACTCTGCACAGTACACAGAATAGGCTGCTAAACGGCGGTGAAACACACTGAATGGAATATGTGACTTTGATATTTTAGTTTGAAAACTTAACAGTATTTCTTATTATTCTGCAACTGTACAGAGTACACAGAATAGGCTGCTAAACGGCGGTGAAACACACTGAATGGAATATGTCACTTTAATATTTGAGTTTGAAAACTTAACAGTATTTCTTATTATTCTGCAACTGTACAGAGTACACAGAATAGGCTGCTAAACTGCGGTGACACACACTGAATGGAATATGTGACTTTAATATTTGAGTTTGAAAACTTAACAGTATTTCTTATTATTCTGCAACTGTACAGAGTACACAGAATAGGCTGCTAAACTGCGGTGAAACACACTGAATGGAATATGTGACTTTAATATTTGAGTTTGAAAACTTAACAGTATTTCTTATTATTCTGCAACTGTACAGAGTACACAGAATAGGCTGCTAAACGGCGGTGAAACACACTGAATGGAATATGTGACTTTAATATTTGAGTTTGAAAACTTAACTGTATTTCTTATTATTCTGCAACTGTACAGAGTACACAGAATAGGCTGCTAAACGGCGGTGAAACACACTGAATGGAATATGTGACTTTAATATTTGAGTTTGAAAACTTAACAGTATTTCTTATTATTCTGCAACTGTACAGAGTACACAGAATAGGCTGCTAAACTGCGGTGACACACACTGAATGGAATATGTGACTTTAATATTTGAGTTTGAAAACTTAACAGTATTTCTTATTATTCTGCAACTGTACAGAGTACACAGAATAGGCTGCTAAACTGCGGTGAAACACACTGAATGGAATATGTGACTTTAATATTTGAGTTTGAAAACTTAACAGTATTTCTTATTATTCTGCAACTGTACAGAGTACACAGAATAGGCTGCTAAACGGCGGTGAAACACACTGAATGGAATATGTGACTTTAATATTTGAGTTTGAAAACTTAACAGTATTTCTTATTATTCTGCAACTGTACAGAGTACACAGAATAGGCTGCTAAACGGCGGTGAAACACACTGAATGGAATATGTGACTTTAATATTTGAGTTTGAAAACTTAACAGTATTTCTTATTATTCTGCAACTGTACAGAGTACACAGAATAGGCTGCTAAACGGCGGTGAAACACACTGAATGGAATATGTGACTTTAATATTTGAGTTTGAAAACTTAACAGTATTTCTTATTATTCTGCAACTGTACAGAGTACACAGAATAGGCTGCTAAACTGCGGTGACACACACTGAATGGAATATGTGACTTTAATATTTGAGTTTGAAAACTTAACAGTATTTCTTATTATTCTGCAACTGTACAGAGTACACAGAATAGGCTGCTAAACTGCGGTGAAACACACTGAATGGAATATGTGACTTTAATATTTGAGTTTGAAAACTTAACAGTATTTCTTATTATTCTGCAACTGTACAGAGTACACAGAATAGGCTGCTAAACGGCGGTGAAACACACTGAATGGAATATGTGACTTTAATATTTGAGTTTGAAAACTTAACAGTATTTCTTATTATTCTGCAACTGTACAGAGTACACAGAATAGGCTGCTAAACGGCGGTGAAACACACTGAATGGAATATGTGACTTTAATATTTGAGTTTGAAAACTTAACAGTATTTCTTATTATTCTGCAACTGTACAGAGTACACAGAATAGGCTGCTAAACTGCGGTGAAACACACTGAATGGAATATGTGACTTTAATATTTGAGTTTGAAAACTTAACAGTATTTCTTATTATTCTGCAACTGTACAGAGTACACAGAATAGGCTGCTAAACGGCGGTGAAACACACTGAATGGAATATGTGACTTTAATATTTGAGTTTGAAAACTTAACAGTATTTCTTATTATTCTGCAACTGTACAGAGTACACAGAATAGGCTGCTAAACTGCGGTGAAACACACTGAATGGAGTATGTGACTTTAATATTTGAGTTTGAAAACTTAACAGTATTTCTTATTATTCTGCAACTCTGCACAGTACACAGAATAGGCTGCTAAACGGCGGTGAAACACACTGAATGGAATATGTGACTTTGATATTTTAGTTTGAAGACTTAACAGTATTTCTTCCTATTCTGCAACTCTGCACAGTACACAGAATAGGCTGCTAAACTGCGGCGAAGCACACTGAATGGAATATGTGACTTTGATATTTTAGTTTGAAGACTTCACAGTATTTCTTCCTATTCTGCAACTCTGCACAGTACACAGAATGTGCTGCTAAACTGCGGCGAAGCACACTGAATGGAATATGTGACTTTGATATTTTAGTTTGAAGACTTAACAGTATTTCTTCCTATTCTGCAACTCTGCACAGTACTCAGAATGTGCTGCTAAACTGCGGCGACGCACACTGAATGGAATACGTGACTTTGATATTTTAGTTTGAAGACTTAACAGAATGTGCTCTAATCTGCAACTTTGCACACTAAACAGAATGTGCTCTAATCTGCAACTTTGCACACTAAACAGAATGTGCTCTAATCTGCAACTTTGCACACTAAACAGAATGTGCTCTAATCTGCAACTGTGCACACTAAACAGAATGTGCTCTAATCTGCAACTTTTCACACTAAACAGAATATTTTTTTTTTTTTTTTTTTGTTTTTTTCCCCCCACACAAAATAACCTGCTGCCCCCACACACAGTAGTCCTAAAAAGGACTTTTGGTTCTTTTTTGTCACAATTTTTTTTTTTCCTCCCTACACTGCCTTTCCCTTCCTATCCTCAGCTCTCCCTGGCTCAGACTGAGCCGAACTCGATGGTCAGGTGCTATACAGCACCCGACCACGGGTTCTGGCCAGCCAATCAGTGTAATGCCAGCAGCCAACATGGCTGCTGGCATTACACCGATGTCAGAGCCTCCCTGCACGTTTATTGGCTGCGCAGCAGCCGCAAAACGTGCGGGGAGGAGACCCGAACATGGCGGGCGAGCACATGCGGTACTCGTACGAGTACCGCCATGTGCCGAGCAGAGCGATGCTCGAGCCGATCCGAGCATCGGCCGAGCATGCTCGCTCAACACTAGTTAGGAGTGGGTACTTATGTCCTAAGGATCGCATCTATGTTCAGAATATTTTTTGAGGGCCCTAGTTGTATGGCATTCACCAAACAGAATATTGGCAAAATGCATTGTGGTTGGGTTAATGTATAATATATACATACATACACGTCCCAAATCCCGGACTGATACTACAATGAATAACCCCAATTCCTTACCAAGTTATGAGTGAAAATCACAGTGGGTTAATGCTGCCGTATCACTACTAGTGAGGGGACTCTATGAAAGTTGCATAGTCGTGATATCATGAAAGAAATTTGTGATATTGAGCTAGTATTCATTAAAATGTATGAGAATAAATTATTTTCCCATATGTTTATTATCCTCATAGACAGATTTTTATAATGACATGATAGTTTAATCAATTCTAAGAATATATTCTATTTCCAAAAAATGTTCCCATTGTTTTTAATTATCTTTGTTTTGTGATCACAATGCGCCTGAAATATTCAGGTCTTTCATATGCAGACTTTTTTTTATCAATTGGGGGTTTCTAGCTGGAAAAAATGCCTAATTAAAGTATCAGTTTGAAAAATTTGCCCACTGAGCTTGACTGAATTCCTGTGGTGCCATGAAAGGTCAGAACACTATATGGTAGTTATAATTGGGGAATGTAACAATTCAATCTTTTTAGAATTCTAACACTGCTTAATCATTCAGCAGAACACCACATTCCATGAAACTTGTTAAAAATACTTACTTTGGGTGTTACATCTGGGACTCAGTAACCATTTGTAAGGGCCTGATTGTGTCCAAGTCTTGCTGGAAGCGATGATATCTGAGGTCCAATCAGGATGCAGAACTGGGGGCCTTATGCAAATGTGGAGCAAGTTCAAACAAGCACAATGCACCACAGATAAGGGGATAAAAAAACCACACTGATTTAACCCTTTTGAGTGCAGAGGGGTACACAATGCATTGCAAAGCAATGTGTTGTGTACCCCATGGCACTCAAAGGGTAAAATGGACATTTTAGTCCCTTGAGTAATAGAGAGGTATCCAATGTATTGCAATTAACGGCGTTGAAATACCCATACAAATTAATGGATATCGGGGGCATTTTTGTTTGCCCATTATGTGCAGTCATTTTGTTGCAGAATTGGTTTCTCCCTAAAGCCTCAAATGCTGGATTCAGCACTTACTAGTAATAACAAAACAAACAACCTGTTTTGCTTGGAGTTCTTGTTAATTGCAGAACAGGAGTTGGTAACTTGAGGCCTATGTCCGGACTACAACTTACATCATTCTCCAACAGCCAAAAGCTGCCAGGGGATGATGGGAATTGTAGCTCAGTAGCAGCAGCTCTTGGGCCTCACATTGCTAACCCCTTTTATAGACGCTAATGCTGATTCATACACACATCACTCTTCTGATTCAGCTCTCATTGTTACAATCTCTTTTTAGTAATGTATGTGTCATTGTGCCGTCAGTGCAGAATCATGACAGAGTATTCTCTTCATTCTGGGAAATACTGACAATGTACTTTCTTTAACCCTCAATTTTCAGAGAGGTGTGCAATGCAATTCTTACACCTCTGTCCCTTAAGTGGTTAAAACAAAAGGGAGGGATGTGCCAATGTAATTCTGTTCTAGAACTGATTTTCTATCCCTATGGCTGGTTAATGATAATTTACTAAGCTACATAAACCAAATGTTCTCCACTTAACCCTTTGAATGCATTGCGAAGCACTCAAGGTTTAATGCCACTTTCACCAAGGGTTGGTCAGTGTATAGGGATTTTCGAACATTCCTTTTTTCCGTGCCATGCTCAATTCCATGTATTAAAACTAGGAGCAGAGAAATACACTGGGTGCAGAGCCTGATGTGGAGGCTAACAACAATTCAGCTGCAGTGGAAAATTAATAAATTCCACCCACTGGTGCTCATTTAATAATTAGAACAATTATGTAGCAAACCAAATGCACTATAGAAGAAAAATAAAAATTCCCCAAATTCCTTTTGATTTAAATGGGACTTTTAGTCCATTGAGTACAAGAGAGGATTCCAACACAATGCTTTGATGTTTGTTTCCTATGTTGCAATTGGTGTGCCCCCAAATAACTCATTATCTTCTTATTAAAGGCAGGATTATATTGGAGCCAAAAAATCTAATTTGTTTCAGGAGGTTTGAGCTATTAAAATGCCACTTCCCCTTCATCTCCCATTTCTAAAATGTGGTGTTACACAGTGAATGTGTGGCTCTGAGGCCACCAGTTGACAGTAGAACCAGATTGGAGTGTCAGACAGAGTATGTATGTGGTTCTGTGACTACCAGTGGACTGTGAAATAAGTATGGCTTATCCCTTGGCACCGCTACTTGTCTCCAGGTTCTGACTTTGGCTTCTGATCTGTCTTCATTGTTCCTTTTCAACTCTGTCTTACTCCCTGGGTCTGACCTCAGCCTTCCCAGACTACGAGAAGCTTCTCTCCACTGATTCTCACCTGATTTATCTGGCTTGGAATTTGACAAATATCTGCCAACATCTCTGTATGCTTCTTTGGCTTGGTTTGGCTCTTCACTCCAGGCTCAGGGCCAGCTGTTATATCAGGGTGTGGTCTACCCTGAGCCTTCCATTGTTCTTAAAGTGACATACAGTGGTTCTCTTAAAGGGTCAGTGTCTGTTGCAAGCTATCTCAATACTCAATACCACCAGAAATCATTGCAGCCAAGCTTCCTGTTTCAATAAGGAGTTCTTTCTAATCTGAGTCAATCTATCCATTTATCTGCATGTTGGAGCAGGATCCTATCTCTCAGTATATTAATGTACAACACAACCTTATCCTATATAATAATTCGCTAAAATGTTGTAACGACACAGTCGTGCGCAGTAGAGACTGCCCGTGAAGCGGCTGATACTTCAGTGTGGGGCGCTCCAAAGTACCAGCTGTGGTGTGGGCAGTCTCTACTGTGCATGACTGCCCTGCATCCGGCTGGCACTGTGGCCCGTGTACATGGGCTCTTCAACTAGTATTAGATAATTATATAGTGTGATCTGGGTGATAAATCACAGGTTGTGCATATAGGGCTAGATTCTACTGCAGGTGCTAAATGTTAACACCCGTTTTATCAAATATTTTCCTATTGAAGTCTAAGAGGAAACCTGGAGATAAATGCAGTAATAAAATTAGCACCTGTAATATAATCCAGACAATATTTGGTTATATGGTCATTTTGAGCACATTAGGTTTGTGCTGTGTATATATAGCTGCCCCTGGGATTTCAAAATAGAATTATATATTGTATTTATTTATTTGTTTATTTATATGTGTCATGTATTATTTATTTTTTCATTGATTTATTTTTGTTGCACAAAATTCAGTGATTCTTGGCACTATAGATATCCATCCATAGAAAATACATAACATTTCCGCCTTCTCACCACTGTCAATAGCAAGATCTTTGCCATTTTTTGCCTAAGTTTTTTATGATTGCAAGATTTCCCCCTGCAATGTTGAGCTGAAGTGGACAAACAAACAGCTGAAAGTAAAAGTTGTGAGTCCTACAGCAACGTATGCCTTGACAAAATTGTTAGCAGGCTGAGTGCCTCTGTCCTTTACCCGCAATGCCAACTTTATATAAAGCTGGCACAGCCATACTGGGATATTCCTTAAAAGCCTCTGGTTTTTTTTTTAAAGGGCAACATGTCAACTGCCAACATTTTGACACGTTTACTATTCCACATGTGTGTGTTTGCATTATTTGTGTGCTTGTTTTGACTTCTTTCTAACAACTTAGTAAGTGTGGGATGGATGTAGAACACAGTGAAAGAACTGTGTAACTTTATCGTTTTAACAACATGACTTGTGGAGGTGGTGGGGTGGTGGTGGGGTGTTTTGGCAAAACTTGTCTCTTGCCATCTCCAAAAACAAACTCTGCAGAACGAGCAGTACATCTTGGCATACTCTAACACATCAACAGCACTTCTGTTATGTCCCAGGAACTTTTAGGAGTACTTCTGCTGCTGCTGCTAGTGGGTCTCTCAGTCAGGTTTGTTGTTGTGCTTCAGGTGGGATCTCAGTGAGGTGGTGCCTAGCTGTGAGCCTGTTTTCCCTCTGCTCATATGCGTCTTACACATACAAAAGATAGCAACATGTTTAGCATTTGGATCATGAGTGAAGTATCTTCATACTGCAGACTTTATGACTGAGGGGTTCCTGAGGGGTTGCTACTACTTGGTGTCACGGGTGCTGCATTTCCAACAGCAGCAGGGGCACTCATCATAGCTATGGTTTTGGATGTTAATAACCTGAGTTGTTGTTGCTGATGGTTACTCAACGCTAGTCAACGCAGTCATCCTCTGCATTGCCTGCTGCTTCTTGCCAACTTCTTTCCTCTATGCTGGTACAGGTCTCCAACAATTTCTTGTTACTTTTAATTTTACAATATTGACTACTACTTTCAGGACAGGGGTTTTTGTGATTGTTTGTCTCACTGTCAGATGCAGCAGTTGGTTGACTGCTACACCTTTCATTATGCCATCAACTGTAGAATGAGACTTATAGTCATCTTCAGTGTTCTTACATGTTTTTTTTAATAGTACTGGTACTGGTGGTAGTGATGATGGTGGTAGTGGAACTTTTGTTGGGACTTTGGCAAAATTCATCCTTCTAGGGACGAGAGGGCAGTCATTTTTTAGACTACCACTTTACCCACATGTCTCTGCAATACTCCTAATAATTTCCTCCTACCCTTTGGGCATTTGCTTGACATTAATCAACTACTGTGTGATTTTGTACTGTACGGTACACAACAGAAGTCACTGAGTATGATATCATGCCTTGGACCGCAATCTCATCTAGTATCAGTCTGCCTCAGTCACAGCTCACTTTAGGGCCCCTGTCGCTGTCATCTATCAGTTTTCTTTTTTATTTTATTTTATTTTTTTTTTTAACTGTTCCACATCCCTGTAAAAAAACATTCCCTGTTCAACAGCTTCTTTTCTTTCTCCAGACTCCCCTAACACACAGATAATAGCCAGTTCAGGAAGAAACTTGTATCACAGCTAGCTGTGTCACACAGAATTTTTGATTATTTTGGGGTAGATCTTCCTTGCTCCTTTCTCACACCACCAGACTCCCCTAGCACAGCTAAATCATGAAGAGGAAGGAACGTGGATCACCGCTGCCTGTGTCTTCCAAGTCAATCACACAGAATGTTGGGGCATTTAGGGCACATCTCCTTTTCTTCTGTCTCATTCCCCCAGACTCCACTAACACAGAGATAACAGACAGGTCAGCAATGACCTTGGATCATGGCTGTCTGTGTCTTCCCAGTCAGTCACACAAGATGTTGGGTATTTGGAGTCAACCTAGTTTTTCCCTTTCTGTCCCCCCCACTCCCTCTAGACTCCACTAATGCAGAGAACAAATGTCCTGGCTACAATATTCCATAACCTAAGCTTCAACTCCATCTTATTAGCCTGTCTTCACTAGCTGAAAAATGTGATTTAATGCAATGAGTTAGATGAAAAAAGTGGAAATTTGCCACCAGGTGGTATGTACCATTGTCTCCTGTTTCTCTTTTGAGGCACAAACTTTTTCCCATCCCTATTCACTAACAAATCTTTACCATTATATCCCTGTCAATCTGCCACTAATCTGCCCTCATCTCCATCAATCGACCATGCCTTCGAGAGGTTTATAATTTTTCATCAATCAATAGCTCATTTCCATGGAAATATAGGATAATTAACATTGTCATATGCATGTGGGTGTGTTGATATGTTAATGTGGCACTTTGCCATATGCACTAAGCTTCGATAGCAGCTTTTGCAGCTGAAGTTCACAGTCCCAACATCTCCTACCTGCCATACATATATAGAAGTAAATATATAATATAATCCCAGAAAAAGGCACCCGAGACAAAGATATACTGTACAACAGAATAAAAAAATGTACTTATATATGTATAAAAAAGTAAATGATACCAGAGAATGATGCAGGGCCCCAAAGTCAGGATACAACAGAAGGAGGTCAGCAGGGCAGGATAGCTAGCGGTCGTGGTACAGGTTGGAATGGAGAGAGAGGATCAGAGCAGGCTGAGATCCAGTAGAATGGTCAGTATCCAAAGCAGAGGGTCAAGGCAGGCTGAGATCCAGAAGAATGGTAAGTATCTAAAGCAGAGGGTCAGGTAACACTGAAGGTCTAAACAGAGGTGAGAAGCAGGTACTGCACAAAGCAAGAGAGCATAATTACTGAGCACCGATTCAGTGCATGGGCGCTTCTATCTATAGTACATGCCATGATGTCATCTTTGGGTGCCGCTGCATACCTCCACTGATTAGCTGAGGTGTGCAAGCGTTGGCGCCTGAGCAGAGAGGCACCCATTCAGATCTGGAAGTGGATGACATCATTGTGCGCCACTGGAGGAGACAGGAGAATAAAGCATTCTCCCCTTGCTGCAGATCCATCCAGGGAGGACCCCAGAACAGCCAGGCAGGTACTGACAACAATGTTGGGTTCTCCCTGTAGCTCTCTATGGACACAGAGAACAGTTCTGTCTCTGCCAAAGAGCAAAGACAGTAGCTGCCCTCCTGTAACCCTTTCAGTGCCACTGTAGCAATGAAAGGGTTTTTTTATGCGTGTAACATCTTAATCATAAACCTGAGGTCTATTATTAAGTGTGGTTGTACTCTCACAATAAGTAACATTGTTTGTTGCCGTATTGTCTAAGCTGATGTAGTGGTTAAAGGGATAGTAATACTTAAATATTACTATCCCCCATCTTGTAGCTCTTTAAAAACTGTGTAAAATGAGCCCAGCGGCATCTCTCAAACCTTTATGGTTTGAGAGATATCCACTTTCAAAGTTCCCTCCCCCCTGACGTCAGCATTCTAGGTGAGAGCAGGGGAATCCTCTCCTGGGATCAGCCAGTGGCTTAGCAGCAGTGCCAAGATCACTGTAATAAAAAATAAATCCTTCACTAAAAAGGTCTTCTATGTGTGCTTGGTTTCAAGCACACATAGAAGACCTTTTAAGTTAAGGATGTCTTTTTTTATTACCGCAATCTCGGTTCTGCTGCAGAGCCTCCACCAGTCCTGGGACTGGATTCCCCTGCTGTCAGCTAGAATGCTGACGTCAGGGGAGAGGGAACTTTGAAAGTGGATATCTTTCAAACCATAAAGGTTTGAGAGATGCCGCTGGGCTCATTTTACTCAGTTTTTGAAGGGCTACAAAATGGGGGATACTAAGTTTTAAGTATTACTATCCCTTTAAAGTTGCTTAGAAACTGTGAGGCTTAGACACCTTGTAAGCATGATGTTCACCACGCAACCGGTCTCATCTTTGACAGAACACCGACATTCATCTCTCCCACTCACTGCCACCGACCACATATTCAGCAGGAGAGAAGAACACCAGAGACCAGTGGATTGGAGACATCACAGTGACAGGCTGCCTGAGCTCCACGGCAGCTAAACAACTTTAACCTCTGCAAATATTACACTCATCTTAAGTTGTTTTAATGTTCTTCTCATGCTTTTCTCACATCATCTGTGTAGCAAGTTACTCTTAACTTTAGTAATCCTTTGTTCCTTTGAGTGCACCAGGGTTTTTGTGGACCTCTTGGAGCGATGCACTGTTACAACACCTTGTTTTGTCTGCCTTCCCCTTGTGTGCTATCACCATGTTTCCTTGATGTCTGTACTCTATCAGTTTATTTACTTAATTTTGTTTTAGTTTCTTAAATTTCTCTTTCCCTTTGGTATATAACAATCTTTTATGTTGTATGGCTTCTTATGGTCTGGTTGGCACTCGTGTGCCAGTGGAGCAAGTAACAGCAGGGGATCATGGTATTACACTATTTCCGTATGCTTGGTCTACACCCCTCTGGCATACATTGCAATTTGCGCCACTATGGGTTATTATCTCGCAACCTTGTTGTCTTTCTGTATGTACATTTTTAGTATGTTTGGGTTAGTGTGGGATCAATTGTCAAGGGGAGCCTGAAAGCTAAGTTTGACTTGTTGGTTTTCCTCATAACCAGTCCCTTCCACATTCTTACAATTTTTGAAACCCTGTAGCCTAAGTAATTTCATCATTCATTGTGGCCTCTTACTTCTGTACTGTTCTTCTTAGCCGAAACTGGGCCAGTTTGTTGCTCTACAACATATATATTACTTTATCTTTAAGCTCATTTCATTAATTCATATTCTATATGTATTCTCTTTTTGGGGGTTTGTGAGTTGACTGTCTTTCATTCAGGCATTCTTTTTGTGTTAATTATTATACATGTTTTTAGTGAAAAACATTGTTTATTTAATTTTCGTCCCCTACAAATGATCAGCACTTAATTACAGACCTCAGTTTTATGATTAAGACTAGAATGAAAGCCAGTATACACGGGCTAAAGTGCACCCAGCTGCCCCGGCTGCTGCCCCGGAGCTGGAAGCAGAGACAGGACGTGAGCCGTCCGGAGCGGGGCGGCGAGTTTGGCGAGTTCGGCGAGTCTCTACTGTGCATGACTGCAGTCATGCGCACTAGAGACTCGCCGAATGTGCTGATCCTTAGCGGGGAGCTCCAGACGGCTCACAGCGAAGCTCCCTGTGTGCGAAACCACACATGTACAGTAGAGACTCTCTACTGTCCATGTGCTGTTACGGCTCACAGTGAAAGACGCATTATACCACTTTATGTTATAGGAAGATGTTTACACACATGAATTTTATAAGAACCTTTCACTGCCAAAGGGGTGTGCAATTCACATTCATATGACACTGAAAGGGTTATAGGATGGATGCTGTTTGTGAAGTCTGAAAGGAAACTCTCCATTCCCCCAGTGAACAAGTAGGGAGCATAGAAAATGATCTCAGAGGTCAAACGGCTGACAATGGGTAAGGGAGGGCATCTCTTCCACATCACCAGAAGTTTGATGACACTGCATGCTAATGAGAAAATGCTCCCTCACTCCTCTTAAATCTCTCATTCTTTTCGCATATAGTAATGTGTGTGTCTACATCACCAAGGTGATGTGTTCTCCACACATCGACAGACACACATTGCCACAGCATCAAACCTTATTGCATCTCCCTCCACACAGAGTTCCTGGATTACCAGAAAATCTAACCCTGCACTTGCAAAAATTGGACTGAGAGCAAAAAGGCTAACATATATTATTCCCCTTCCCAGCTATGTTTTCCCCTCCCTTCTCCTCCTCTCAGTTCACCTATCTCTCTTACCTCCCCTTAATAATATTAAGCTATTCACACATTGCAATATTGATTCATTAACTTATAAATGCTGTGTTAATGATATTTATTGCACTGACCTGACTTCTTTATACCTTTGGAATCTATACTTGTAAATTATTCTGTTGATGCTTTGCTACATTTTTGTTCTCTTTTGAGGAACAAAAAAAACAAACCCTACATATAAATTACATATATAAAATTCACTGTATGCTGTCTGACGGACACTGTCACCTACCAGGTAAGTTCTTCTGTTAAAGGAGCAGTAAACTTTTTTTATGAAAAAATATATACTGTAGGGATTTTCTATTGATTAAAATAAGGGTACTCCCACTGTCGAGAGATTTATATTTCCAGAGTTATTACAGTTTAAACCCATGTTTTTTTTACATTAGCAGTGCCCTCTAGTGGTCAAATTCTAATTAGATTTCCTGTTAGATTCTAATGGAGAGGAAAGTCATAAAAGTCAGAGACATACAGTTCTCCATAGAATGTGATAGAAACTGCCTGTCACTTCCTGTCAGTTAGAACTATCAGGAAGTAAACAGAGTAAATTCACTTCCTGTCAGAACTATCAGGAAGTAAACGCAGTAAATTCACTTCCTGATTATTTAAACTGCTATAAATTTTGAATAAAACATCTGACAGCAATGGGAGTGACCTTGTTTTATTCAGCAGGAAATGCTCTGTAAATATATGTTTTCATAAAAAAAAGTTTACTGCTCCTTTAAAGAAATTATGTATTCAGTATAGGAATACATATTGTTTATAAGCCAGAGAAAATGGAAATCAATTACTTGTGCAAGTGTTTGTAATGATAAGCCATGGACACAAACAATTGTGCACCCTTCTAGCCTAATGTATAAACACTTTGGGCAAAGTCAAATGATAGGTTTAATTGCTTTTTTTCCTGTAATAGGAAATCGACTAATTCTACTGATATGTATGCTGATACAGCTCATGTGGTTAATGAAATTATCACTTAGGGCCATATTAAGGAAGTCAAAGAGGTACAGCTATTTTGGAAAATGATTGCACCATAGGTTACAAATAAAAATGCACACGGAAAGCTGGAGAGGTCTCTCATTGTTTCACATTGCTTTGCCTTTGTAGCTTTCAATGAGATGAGAACTCAAGTTAAAGGTAAAAAAAAAACTAATGCATTTTAATAGTAACCCTCACTTATCTTTCTATGACCAGAAAATCCTATTGTCCCCTATGAATTTTGCACTTGTGCTATTGTAGGAGATTACATTCCTGAATATCATGTCCACAGACTTAGTTTTCTCTAACTGAAGCAGGCAGAGTGAATGAACCTATTTTACCCTTAACCCCTTAAAAGGATAGTAAGGTTTCATATTAAAAACAGCTCTAATTAATCATCATAGTATTTGTGCCATGGAGATTGTTATTTCAGTTCTGTCAGAGTTGTAGTTCAAGAGTAATTCAATGACAAAGTATCCCCCTCCCACCCTTTTTACTGATGTAACACTGCTCAGCCAGATCAGAAGGGAGGTGCCCAGGTAGATTGCAGAGAGGGACAATCTTCAATTAAGATAAGGGAAAAAGATGATAAACCTGTCAAGGGGGGCAGGGTTTTCATTGTTCTCCCAGTAAGAAGATTGTCCCTTGCTGTGATGTCTCGTCTGTGGGCCAGATTCCACATCTGAGGGGAGGTGGCTTACACTAGGTAAAAGGGGCAGGAGGGGGATACTTTATCATTCAATTACTCTTGAACTACAATTCTGACAGTATTGAAATAACACTCTCTATGGCTCAAATACTATGAAGATTAATTGGAGCTGCTGTTTTTGTGAAACAATACTATCCCTTTAAGGACCATGTGCCGTTCTATGACTGTCACATGTTTCTTGCCTTAAAGGGATAGTAATTTTTCACAAAAATAGGGAGTAAAGTGCTAGTTCAAAAACTGACTGCAGAAATGTTTGCTGCAGCATCTCTAATAGACGATAATGATCCCTCTCCTCCCAGTGTGGATACAGTTTGTCATGGTCCCACCAATCACATCATGCCAGTCCCCCACTACAACTACCATACACATCTGCCATATTGTAGGTTATTCTTTTTTTTTTTTAATCACTTGACATCATCATGAATATATGCCAGTGTCACTTAAGCATGCTAACACATTTGTCATGGAATATGTTGCTGTAGGACTCACAACTTTGACTTTCAGCTACTTATTTCACTACTACAGCCCTCAGAAGAAGTAATATTGTGCTGGGAAATGTTGCACCATAGGAAACATAGGAAGAAAATGTATTGGAATAGGTGAAAAATTTGCTGGAATAGGTGAAAAAGAGGAACATTTTTCATTGGCAAAAAGGAGAAAACTTTCACAAAACAAGAGAAAAAAATCAACCGTTTTTTTTCTCAGTCATGTGGGAAATTTTTCTCACTTTTCACCAACCCCTTGTTTCTCTATGGGCAAAATTTCCAGCTGGGAAAGCAGAAAACCATGCTTTTTTTCGTGCATCCCTAGTCTACAAGCTTCATATTCATTTTAACTGTCCAGGGGCTGGATACTTTGGTTACTTCATCTATCCTTCAATCAATCCTGGGCAAGGATCAATCTTTTCAATTTAATGTAGGGTTTCTTAAGCCCATAATAACTTTCCAAGAGGTAATCCTTACATCAACCCCTCTACTCTCCCATCCCCAAGATGAAAACTGACTTCATATAGGTTTTTGTTAATGGAAGAAATGTATTCAATGCTATTTTCAGTCGGTAAAGCCCCAGCTGCCTTCTCTCAGCTGACATTTGAAATCGATCTATTCAAATAAATAACTTAAAATTTGGCCCTCTCTTAGACTTCCCCCAGGATATTCCCCACACAAATTCCAATTCATTCTAATTAGGATAACTTCATTTTATAGACATACCGATATTAATATATCCATATTTTTGCACCTTTTTTTGTGATATATGATTTTTTACTCTGACAAGTACGAATTGTAATGCAGAATGATCACAGTGGTAAAATGCACTTGTTTTTTTACTAACAGCTCTAACTCTAGTCCCTGACTTCTAGATCCTAGCTCTAAATTAGTTAGCTAACCTAACTCTAGCTGCTGCTAAACACAGTATTTTAAAAAGCTTAAAAAAGTAGGTGAAGAAAATACTAATAGGGCTTGAAGAGTAAAATTTCATCATCCTACTGCAGTCCCACTTATAGGAACAGTAGAGCCCACCCAGCTACCCAATTGTCCTCTTTTGTACAGCCTCCAGCAATAAAAGGATGTCAATTAGAAGAGCAATAGATAAAAATAAAACTGATTTTCAAAAAAAATACAAGGTCACACTGACCTGACCATATGACTACCTCTGTTCAAGAATAGAGGTATATATATTCATTTGAGAGGCCATCCCCTTGCAAATCAGGATTTGCTACAGTATAAAAAGCATCATAGATAAACTACAGATTCACAGGCTTATGCAACAATCATTCAACGAGACTCAATGCCAGGATTGTGTTGGCTATTCTGTACATCAGTCACTTCTGTCTATAACCTCTCTCTAATCTCCCACACACAAATCCTTTCCACTTCCACTCTGAAAACATACATAACAAAGAAAGAAAGAAAGAATAACCAAATTTAAATGCATGACAACACGGAATCTGCCATTTGTTGTTCTGGTACTTTATGCACAGTTCCATTTTTTTATCCAAGTCTCACAAACAGATCATTTTCTGTTAATTTTGAATTGATTATGAAACAACGCATGTCTGTTCCAGTTTTCTTCATTCATAATTTTCATGAAGATGATCTTAATGTTTGTCCCAATATGCTTATTTTTTAAACTTGCATGTTGATAAACCCCTTGATGTGTTCATATTACTATGGGGTAGCTTAGTGTTGGGAGTAGTACTGCTACAAGGCAGGGGATAGTCAATAAAGAAAGGTACCAGGTCACCTAGTTCTGTAATGTTGTATATCCTTACATGTAATGATGTAGACCTCTGTTGGTCCCATGTAATACCAGGGGTGATAGGAAGGTGATAAGGTGGAGATACTGTCTCCACGGAAAACAATTCTACACTCCATATGTTATTTTATTTATTTATTTAGAAGATGTTTTACCAGGAAGACTACATTGAGATTTCTCTTGCTTTCAAGTATGTCCTGGATAGTTTTCAGTAAAGGGTTACATATTTACACAAACTGAGAAACATTATATATTACATGTTATTATATATACATACATACACATATAAATATACATACATATGGAATATTAACATTATATACAGTTACATTCTATTTTTAGATTTAAAGAAGCATTTACTTTTAAGGATTTTAGACTGGGAGCAGATCTGATTATTTCAGGCAGATTGTTCCAGGCCTTTGGAGATCTGAAGGAGAAGGCAGATCTTCCTGCTTCTTTCTTGTATTGTGGTATATGTAGAGAGTTGGTAGCAGTGGAGAGGAGGTTATAGTTAGTATGGAGAGCTGGATTGAGCATACTGCTCAGGTAGTCTGGTATTTTTCCAGAGAAGTGGTTGTGTACTAAGCAAGAAAGATGAAGGGCACATTTAGATTTGAGTGTTAACCAATTTAGTTCTTTTAGCATATCACAGTGCTGAGTAGAGTAATTACATTGGAGGCTAAAGTGGCATATTGAATTATACAGGGTGTCAAGTTTACTAAGATGGATTTGTATTGCTGGAGCCAGGGCCGGATTTACGTCTCAGGAGCCTGTAGGCACAGAAATCTGAAGCGCTCCCCCCCCCCATTGGTCATCTCCACTGGACACCTCCACAATGCTCCAAATCTCCATATTGCCCCATCATCTCCAACTTGCCCTCACATTGCTCCCATCAGCTCCAACTTGCTCTCACATTGCCCTCACCAGCTCCATATTGCCCCCACAGCTCCAACTTGCCCCCCATCAGCTCCATATTGCTCTCACATTGCCCCCATCAGCTCCATATTGCCTCCATCATCTCCAACTTGCCCTCACATTGCTCCCATCAGCTCCAACTTGCTCTCACATTGCCCTCATCAGCCCCATATTACCCCCATCAGCTCCAACTTGCCCCCATCAGCTCCACTACCATTTCCTACCTCCCTGGTGGTCCAGCAGCAGGAGAGGACTTCTGCACAGACCTGTAGCTGGTATTGCTCCCGTGCGGTGCTCTCTTCAGTAATGCAGAACGCTGGGATATGATGTAATTTCAACAGCAATAGGTCAGGTACAGACCTCACCATGCGGCGGGTGTTGGGTTACTCGCAGCGCTTCAAGGATATTGTAAAAAAAATATATATATTCCAATGACAGGCGCCCCTCTGTGGGGTGCGCCTGTAGGCAGATGCCTACTCTGCCTTATGACAAATCTGGCCCTGGCTGGAGCATATACTATATCCCAATAGTCTATGACTGGCAGCAACATCTGTTTTACAATACATTTTCTAACCAGGGTACTAAAACATGATTTGTGTCTAAAAAGAGTACTGATTTTGGGATAAAGCTTAGAGGTTAATTTGTCAATTATTCTATGGAGCCTATAGATTAAGATTTGTCCAACTTTTGAGATCTTAGTGCCTGGGGTCTATAGAATAACATATGAGCCAGAAAAGTGTTATAACTGGAGAAGTCATCTCCACTTTAAAGTATAACCTCTCTATCACTTCTTTATATATAACCCCCCAGATGAAATCGGAACTGGTTCCTCAACCTGGAATGACCTGGCTGGAAATAAGTCCTGTTTAAAACGTTCATGGTCCAAACAAAATATACTAGAAAGATAGGTCTCCAAGCAATTGCTTAGTACACAAACCTTACTGTGAAGTCTATAATTAAATCCTCATGCACTTAAAATAAAATTATTATGCAGTTAAATCACAGTTCAGTTAGCAGCCCCAGGGTGGAACTGATGATAAGCAGATTGTAAATAACACATTACTGTACTAAATGTGAAACATCAGGAATAAATGAGGAAATAGTGAAATGACGCTGCTTTATATGTTGAAATAAATCTTTAATCTAATAACATGATACATGGAGAGTTTTACTGTTTTTTTACATATATATTTTAACTAGAAGATTAATACACTTTTTATAGTCTAAATTAAACACATGACATAATTTAACTGTAGCCTGAATTACCAGGCTTTCTAAAGTAAGACTTAGAATGTTAGAAATATGTCCAATACATTGCTCTGTAGAGTGTAAATGTCTCTAGTACCCAACTGGTGACATTTTTGGAATGGTATATAAATCTCTGTGATAGTGAATAGGGATGAGCAACATTTTTCCATAAAATTAGCATTCTTACAAAATAGATGTTTTTTTCTAATTTATTTAGCCATTTTAAATTACTCATATTATAGGGAAACCAATTAATTATGAGATGTTCATAAAATAAGAATAGCATGGGGGAGATTTACTAAGTGATGATAAAAAGGTGATGAAGAGGTGATAAAGTGGAGATGACTTATCCAATTTATCACTTCTCAGTTCCTAATTCCTATGTTATTCTACAGACCCTATTCACTAAGATCTAATGCAGTAATTCTCAACCAGGGTTCCACGGCACTTTGGTGTGCCATGGATATCAACTTAGGCTGCCCCATGTTTTCTATGAAGACTAACAACAATGGACTTTTAAACAAAGATTTATAGAAATTGTTATGCATATTATGTTTCATTTTGTTATTATGATTGTAAGACCTAATAATAACTGTATATTTATGCATTGCATCTTCATTATGCCCTTGATAAAGTACATTAAATATGTTAGAAGTGCCCCGAATGTTCTATATTACGTGTTAGGGGTGCCCCAAACAAAAAAAAGATTGAGAACCACTGATCTAATGCATAAGAAGTCATCTCCACTTTAACACCTCTCTATCACATCTTTACCACTGCTTAGTGAAAATCCCTCCAGGTTTACAGAGCCCACGCATCATTTAAAAATAATTTATGTTTGCTCACTATTCTTCGGAATCAGGTAGGCGAACTGATTAAGTGTTAATGTGTTGAATCTGGCTATTACAGCTTGAACTGTGGTAAAGAAGGTTATCCCAGCTTATACTGAAAGGGTTACTACTACTACTGCTTATGTTGTAACCAGACCCGGGCAGCTTGAACCATCTATGTCTCTCTCTCTCCCCTTTCTGTAGATTCAGTCAGTATTCATTCTAAAGAAACCAAAAATATTTCTGTTTTGGTAGAATCAATATTAAAACACAATAGTGGACGTTTAGCTCATAAAGTGAACCATGTGACTGGCCATTATCAGCCAGGCAGGTCTAGGCAAATCACGCCAAGTCATTTGCTGTCCAAGATATGTAAACTGTTACAGCTCATTTGTGATGGATCACATGGTTAATGGCTTAGATGATTATAAGGGTCATCAGCTGGACAGATTGCATATTTGGTGTGAAACTATTTAATGCTGTTTTCAGATACTTTAGGAAATGCCTAAGGTACAACATAACAATATGATGGGTAATAATTAAATGTAACCATGTAAAATCAATGGCCATCTGGCCTGTCTGGGGTTCAAACATTGAGCTTTTTCGAGAAATTGCAGATTCTTATGACCAGTTTGTATAATCACATGTGTCACAGTCCTTTCAAGTAGGTGTCTCCATTACTTAAGGGCCACTATAATAGCTAGGAGGTCCCTGTTCTCTTCAAGGGAGAGAGAGTCATCTGGAGAAATACTGCACCAGTATCTATATCTGAGGTGTCCACTTCGAGTACATGATCAGAGTAGGAAACTATGGGTGCTGAAGTAAAAGCTGTTTAGAATCTGTCGAAAACCTCCTGGGCTTCAGTGGACCAAATTCTATAGTCCACACCCTTATGAGTAGGGATGGGTGAAAGTTTTTGCCTCAAAACAGAAATAAGGAAAAAATGGCACTTCCTGCCTAGCAGGAAATTTCCTGCAAAAAGTGCAGTTTTTCAGCTTTTTTGCATAACTCAATGCATTGAAATCAATGGGAAAGACTGAACCAGTTAAACATGGAATTTTTTTTTGTTGTTTTTTGTTGACGGGGATAGGCAGTTAATAATATATATATATATATATATATATATATATATATATATATATATATATAAATAAATAAAATAAAAAATGATATGTAACTTGACAGAGACAGGGACACCCCTGCCATAAGCTGTGACTGGGGAACACTGATACTTGAGGGGATTGTGTATTTTGTAGAAGACAATATGTAGGACTTAGACATGTTAGAGGCCAAAGCACTGAGGAACAACTGATTTGTAGGACTTAGACTTGTTAGAGGCCCAAACCCGGAGGAACATTTGATTCGTAGGAATTATACATGTTTGGAACAAGCCTTGAGGAAACATTGATTTGTAGGACTTAGTTTTGTTCTTAGAGGCCCAAGCCCTGAGGAAAAAATAAATTGTAGGACTTACATTTGTTAGGCACAAGCCCCAAGGAAACATTCATTTGTAGGAATTAGACTTGTTAGAGGCCCAAGCCCTGAAGTATAGTTGATTTGTAGGACTTTGACTTTTTAGAGGCACAATCCCTGAGGAAACATTGATTTGTAGGACTTATACATGTTTAGCACAAGCCCTGAGGAAACATTGATTTGTAGAATTCATACTTGTTAGAGGCTCAAGCCCTGAGGAACAACTGATTTGAAGGACTTAGACTTTTTACAGACACAAGCCCTGAGGAAACATTGGCTTGTTGGGCTCACACTTGTTAGAGGCACAAGCCCTGAGGAATCAGTGATTTGCTGGACTCAGGCTTGTTAGAGGCACAAGCCCTGAGGAATCAGATGAATTGTTGGACCCAGGTTTGTTAGTGGCACTTGCCTTGAGGAATCAATGATTTGTAGGACTTAAATCTTTTAGGCCCAAGCCCTGAGGAAACATTGATTTGTTAGAATATTGCTTGTTAGAGACACAAGCTCTGTGAAATCAGTGATGATTTGTTGGACTCAGGTTTGTTAGAGGCACAAGCCCTGAGAAATTAGTTATTTGTTGGACCCAAAATAGTATTATATATATATATATATATATATATGTGTGTGTGTGTGGCATTATACCAGGAAGAAGGTTGATGAAGCAGTAGCTACAATAATAACAAGAACATAACAACATTTTGTAGAACACATATCATCCTAGAAAGTGATTAATGTGTCTTAGGCTTGTTAGAAACAAACTCCCAAAGATTGTTTATTTTTTTGTAAGACTATGAGAAAAAGCCCTACTGGCCTAGTGCCAGCAGGTCATGTCATGTTGGCCAGTGGCCACTGGTTATTGTCAGATGCCCTGATGTAGATGTGGAATTTGTGACAGAATCAGCACTGCAATTAGGACCAGGAGTATTGCTGCTGCTGGTAAGTGGAACCTGTCCTAGTCCCACATCACTTGCTGACCCCATTCCCACTGTGTCAGTGGTAGTCTGTGGCACACTAGCCTGCTCCTCAGCGTTCTGCTGCCATTGCAACTCAGCAGCAGCAGCAGGAATTAGAACAGTTGCAAACTCCGCAAATTCCAAAAGCTCAATGCTGGTGGTGGTGATGATGCTCATCCTCATACCTGTCTCCCATTCCTTCTTGGTTTGGGTTAAAAGGGGGCCGTCAATGTCTCTTCCACCCCAGCTTCTCCACCATCATCATCACCACCACCATTTGCTCCATGCTGCTGCTGCTGCTCTGTTACAGACATCTCACTGCTGGTTGGAGGAGGTGATGAGAAATGTTACAGAGGGCCCCCTAATGTCACACTTGCCATTTCTGCATCTGCTATCCACCACCAGTTCTTGCTTCTTTAGGGTCATGTTCCACTTGGACAATACCGTGGGGGGAAAGGGACTCCCAGGGCCACTATCACTAGTCCCACTGGCTGTTTCACCATTACTGTTACTACTACTAACACCAACCACATCAAGTTCAACCCCTGAGTTTTCATTCTAACAGTCACTAGTAATATGTTTACTTCACTCCTAACACTAACAAGCTGCTGGACCTTCTTACTAGTAGTACCAGCACTGCCAGGACTGCTTGGGGATGGCAAGTGTGACTTCAGCATCAGATTCTCCTTCCCCCTCCTGAGTATTACAAGACACATTGGCACCAGGTTCGGCACTGGCAGCAGGTACAGCACTGGTGGCAGCAGGGGCAGCACTGGCAGCAGGCACAGCATTAGTGGCAGCAGGGTTAGCATGTGTGGCAGCAGGGGCAGCACTTCTGACAGCAGGCACAGCACTAGTGGCAGCAGGGGAAGCACGTCTGGCAGCATGCACAGCAATGGTGGTAGCAGTAGCAGGGGCAGCATGTCTGACAGCAGACACAGAACTAGTGGCAGCAGGGACAGCATGTCTGGCAGCAGACACAGGCAGCTGACCTGTCCTGCTCTTACTACTACCCTTTTCTTTCTCCCTTAAAATTAACTTCCCCAAGAACCCTAGGGGTGATTTAAGGGGACTGGTCAACATTGGTTCTGTAGCTCTCACTTCGTCCTCCTATTCAGACTCAGTGGACACATAAGAGTGCTTCCAGTTCCTCCTTTTATTTGTTTTAAACTTGCTTATAATGATAGCAGTCACTATGAATTTCCTGCCTTAGTTCTACAAAAAGATCACAGCAGAACAACACAGCATGTCTACCTCGCTCTGTAGCTACTTCTATTGTGTACATCACGTTTTTTGTAGAGAACAGGCGAAAAACACAAAAATCAATGGGTGGAAGCTTTCTAGCCATTGAAAAAATGGCAAAGAATTTTGGGCAATGGGCAAAAAATGCAAAAATGTTAAAAGCTTTTTTTAAAGAGGATTTTCCAGTAAAAAAAAGGGACAACAACGTGGTTTTCTCTGATTTTTCCACGGAAACACAGCTGGACCTCCCGCCCACCTGTATTTATAATGGTTTTAATTTTAAACCAGACATATGCCCCTTTATGGCTTTATAACATATTCAAAAAAATAAAACAATGGCTAACACATTAACATTTGCAAAAATAATTACAATTAAAGGTAAAACATTTAAATAAATTGTAAGCATAACCTACTATGGCAAGGTACATCTTGACCACAATTTTAGCAACCTTGAAAAAATAGCTAGTAGGTTTACAGCAAGGCAGGTTTAAAACAATGTTGGTAGTCCTAATCAAGGCAAACCTTGAAACATATTATTAGTACATTTTCAAAAAAAATGCTAGCAGGCTATAATAAGACACACTTTAAAAAAAATTGCTAGCATACCTACATCACGGGAAATCTAGAAAAAATTGTTAGCACTCCAATGGCAGGAGTACTATGCCACCAGTTACATTATGGTGTTAATTTAAATCCTGCTGAGTCTAAGCATTAAAAGGATAGTATTACTTAAAGCTACCTTTAAATGCCACAGCATAAGTCTTCAGTGTCCACCATGCCAGTGTGCATTAGTAATAGTGGTAGCTGTGGGGCTGGGCAAATCATCCCCATAGACTGTGGTGGCAGAAGCAACAGCAACATTGACATCAGATAGGTGGTAGGGATGATGGTTAATGCTAGCCATATTGCCAAGGAAGAATCAGCAAACCAACAAGCCACAACCACTTTAAGTGCATACAATCAACAGGTTGTCCAGTCACCATAATTCTTTTCCTCCTTCACCTCCTCTAAAATCATGAGTGTTGGAATATTTTTAATTGAGAATAGAGGAAACCAGTTGTCAACATTTCCATATGTTTCACCTCAGGGTAGTAATGCTTCATGTGCTTTATTAGCACAGAAGTGCTAAAGTGTGATACCTCATTCTCACTCTATGTAACCTTGTGTCAATGGATATATAATGAAAATGTATTGCTGACTGTATCAGCAATATAGACAAGAATATAGTACAGGACTACAGGAGTCCGACTAATAAAATATGAATTATTACCTTCTGATTAGCACAAATTAATTATAATTTTTAAACTGTTAATAATTTTTAAGTTGTTAATAACTTGATTGAGTATGCTACTTCACAGTAAATAAACAGATTCAAAATCAATTTCACATAACAGTAAAAATATAACGTTTTAGTTGGATAACATTTCCAAAAGATAAATTATTAAAAAATAATAATTTATGCAATATTAATATTTTAGTGGATACAAAAAACACAGCACACTAGTATATCCTACAATATATGGAAATATAGAAATATTTAAATTCAGACATTTCAATGATCAGTCTTTATATATATCCAGAGGCATATATTGGCAATATTAAAATATAGTAGTATAGCTAAGGTTAATTGACTTTTACAATTAATAAAACAGTTGGTTAAGTGTACATGGATACATATCATGCCCTGAATAAGGCTATTTTAAATTTTCAAGATGGTTGCCTTTTGTTTTTTAAGATATGTCCCTTTTAGCAACTTACCAAACATATATTAAACCATTTTACAATATTAATTTGTAATAGCTGAAAATCTACTGCAAAATTAAAGGTTCTGGATTTATATAAAATAAATCTTGAACTATTTATCTGCTGTTTAAATTTGCTAGCAAACTAGATTAAATACACAAATAGACTGTTTTGTGCATGACAATACACTTTATAGCAAAATATTTAATTACTCCACAGTAATCATCGGAATATTATGTTTGTGAATATAAAGCCATGTAAGATAAAGAAACAGCAGTGAAATGATTAATAAAACCTACTGACTACTACAGAGTGACTGATTTACTGTGGAAATGATATCAATTATAAGATGGTGGATTCCTCTTTATCTGATAGAAATTCTCTTCAAAAGGAAGCCGTTATATCAACAGTTAAAGGACTAATTTATCTTAATCAAAAATAATTACCTTAGTGTTTCCTTGAACAAACTGCAATTATAATTTCATTCACACACACTTAAATAAACAACTACAATTTAGCACAGAACCTCTTAAAATAATCTCATATTATTTTAAGAGACAGATATGAACTTTAAGGAAAGCAAACTGATAAGGAGTTAACATATTAGATAACAAGATTAATATAGCTATAAATGACCCAATCAGGATTTTTCAGAATTTTTCCAGATCAACAGACTTTGTGCATTATACAGTCTGCCTGGGTGCTGCTGCAGATGTGAAAGTTGACATACTATGAGTAAATTTATCATTTGAAAGACCTGTGAAAAATATATATTTGCTGAGATATGCCTAAATCGTATATCACAGTGTGTATATATGTGTACCAGTGTGGATTTTAGTACATGTCTGATGTGAATACATATTTTAGATGAATAGTATTGATTTGGAGATGAACAGATAAGTTATATTTATTCATATATGGTTCTAGTCTAGTAATTTTCTTACTTTTATATTTTTTTTTTATTTCAATATTCTTATAGTTTAGAGTAGATAGTATGGTATATGGGAATATTTCATATATATATATATATATATATATGTGTTTGTGTGTGTGTGTATATATATATATATATATATATATATATATATATATATATATATATAGTGTACAAGCCGTGTACATGGGCCAAAGTGCCACCCAGCGGCCTCAGCTACTGCCCCAGAGCTGGAGTGCGCCAGGAGACAGGAGGTGAGCCCTGGGAGGAAGAGTCTGTCAGCACCGGAATCTTGGGTGATCTCCCCCAGTGGCCCCTGCATTCGCAGCCCAAGCTGTCTGTACCACTCTTCCCTTGCACTGAGAGGTCCCAGGAAGGTGCACCAAGAGGAGGCCAGTGTGCCAGGAATGCGGGAGGTGACAGGAAACATAATCCCAATCTGGGTGGGCGAGGCCTGCACACGTGACTACTCGGCCTGTGCATTCGGGCAGTCTCTACTGAGCATGAATGCATCGGACAAACATACATCTGGCCCTTTATATATATTGATGTGTTGGTAACTGCTACAAATCCTTCATTGTCGTTTAAATATGCTACACCTGGGTTATCTGACTTCATCCTGATAGGTTGGGGAGATAACCCAGGTTATCTGTTTAAAGATGGTTTCTTAAACAAAGGGACTCAGTTTATTATACAAGATTCCCTGAAGAAGTGCTAGGACGTATCACAAAACGTGTTGGATAAACCCCAATAGTTTTACTGACAGCATGCAGACATTCATCATCACGTGCAGTACCTATATTGTAGTACATCGCAGAAATACCTGTACCTTACAAGAGAGAGTCGGGAGGAAAAGAACTTTGCCCTCTGTTTCTGGATAATAGCCTTTGTAAATCAAGCCGTCCCCTGTCTCACTGGGAGATCAGCTTTATTTTCTACAGCTTTTAAGGTAAAAAGACAGAGGGTTTATGTATTTGACTACACAATAAGACTCCAATACATTGGAGATCCATTACCAGCATTTAAGTCGGGAGTATAGCGATCTTCTGTGCACGCTACCGTTGAACTGTGAATGCTTAAAGGCAAACAGAGTTCTGCAACATCTGAGGCAATTTCATATATAAAAGTTTCATCTGCTTTACAGTTTACCGTTACTGCCAGTAACCAACAATATCCTTTATACATTTAAATATCTGGAATCATACTTTCTTCATGCATAAGAACTTTACCTTTAAGAACTGCACCTTTAAGGACATTTAGAAATCCTGCCAGTTTATTTGTATATTATATTTAATATTGTGTTTCCTAGGATATATCTTTATATATGTTTAATATATTTTTGTATTGATTAAAGCTTTCCTCTTTAAGTCATTATATGTATATTTTTAATATATATTTTATTTTTACATACAGTCATTAGGAGTGCTCGCTTTATCCCCCTTCTTATATATAATATATATAAATAGGAACTCCATATATGTTAATGTATAACATTAATGCCTTGGTGCTGCATAAATGAATAATAAATCCTATCAAAGTCGCTATCAAACAAGACAGCTAGAACACCTCAAACCGTGACCATATATACAGTAAGACGAAAAAAAGAAGCCAGTTTTCCATGTGGAGCAAACCACTGATGCTAGTGAACATATCATTACTGAGTCTAAAAACACTTACAGCACAGCGCACATGACAAAAAGGGAAAAGATAAGATAATAATTAGTGATGAGCGAGCACCCCAATGCTCGGATGTTCGGGTGCTCTGACCGAGCACCCCCTGAGGCTCGAGTGCTCGGCCGAGCACCCGAGCCCCATTGAAGTCAATGGGAGGACTCGAGCATTACACCAGGCACCCCCTGCTCTGATGAGGGGAGGGTGCCTGGTCCATAGGAAAAGGGCAGAAAAAGATGGAAACACTACAGAAATGGTTCAGGGACAGCATAGGGAGGATGTCTGGATGCACCTTGGACTCCAACATCGCTGCTGGGAACGATCTTTCGCCCGTAGTACGCCATTTTTACAGACTGACCGTAAAACACACAAAAAGGAAAATAAAAACGACTTTAGGCGAAAAATTGTTACCAAACAGTATTTGCTGTATATTTACTTGTATATCATCTGCAAATTCTCCCAAAAATTTCATCGATTTTCTGAAGTGAGGCCATGATTAAGAGGGAAACGTGCGCAGAGGCAAATTATCCCAAACATTTCCTTGATTTTCAGAACTGAGGCCATGATTAAGAGGGAAACGTGCGCAGAGGCAAATTCTCCCAAAAATTTCCTTGATTTTCAGAACTGAGGCCATGATTAAGAGGGAAACGTGCGCTGAGCTGACCATCTAAAACATTATGGGTGAGGGTCTGCTGCAGAGCTGACCATCCTAAACATTATATGCGAAGGCCCGCTAGTGAGCTGACGCTATAAAACATTATATGAGAGGGCCCGCTAGAGAGCTGACCCAATAAAACATTATATGAGAAGGCCCGCTGGTGAGCTGACCTATATAAAAATTGTCAAACAGGGCCCGCTGGTGAGCTGGCCCTATATAAAAATTATATCACAGGGCCCGCTGGTGAGCTGGCCCTATATAAAAATTATATCCCAGGGCACGCTGGTGAGCTGGCCCTATATAAAAATTATATCCCAGGGCATATGGAAGAGGAGGAGGAGGATGAGAACATTAAGAGTCAACCATATACCCGTTTTTGGGGTGGAAGGGGTGAATGGGAATACAGAGTATTCCCATCATTGTAAATAACATATATAAAGTGAGTTTATGTTCCCCCGGGGCTTTCCTCCAGTGGAGTGGAGAAGTCAGGGGAAATCCAGGCCTTGTTCATTTTTATAAGTGTCAACCTATCAGCATTGTCGGTGGAAAGGCGGATACGCTTATCTGTTATGATGCCACCAGCAGCACTAAATACCCGCTCAGACAGAACGCTGGCGGCAGGGCAGGCCAGCACCTCCAAGGCGTAGAGTGCCAGTTCATACCACGTGTCCAGCTTGGACACCCAGTAGTTGTAAGGCACAGAGGGATCATTGAGGACGCTGACACGGTCTGCTACGTACTCCTTCACCATCTTCCAAAACTTTTCCCTCCTTGTGACACTAGGCTGCGCATCAGGGTGAGGGTGCTGGCGGGGTGTCATGAAGGTGTCCCACGCCTTGGAGAGTGTTGCCCTGCCTTTCTCGGAACTGCTGTGTGCTCCCCTTTTCTCCCCTTCTCGGTTGGCCAAGGTAGCACGTACTCTGCCGCCAGCGTTGTCAGATGGAAAATTTTGGAGCAATTTTTCAACAAGAACCTTCTGGTATTGCACCATTTTGCTTGTCCTCTCCACCGGAGGAATGAGAGATGAGAAATTCTCTTTGTAGCGGGGGTCCAGAAGGGTGAACACCCAGTAATCCGTGTTGTCTAAAATGCGTACAACGCGTGGGTCACGGGAAAGGCAGCCTAACATAAAGTCAGCCATGTGTGCCAGAGTACCAACAGTCAAGATTTCGCTGTCCTCACCAGGAGGCTGACTCTCAATATCCTCATCCTCTTCCTCCTCTTCTGCCCACCCACGCTGAAGAGATGGAACTAAAGTTCCATGTCTACCCTCTGTAGCGGAGGCAACCGTGTCTTCCTCCTCCTCCTCCTCCTCCTCCTCCTCCTCCGCCTCCTCCAATTGTCGCTGAGAAGACGAAGTGAGGGTGCTCTGGCTATCACCTTGTGTAAGCTCTTCCTCCCCCATTTCCACCTCTTCCACATGCAAAGCGTCGGTTTTAATTGTGAGCAGCGAGCGTTTCAGTAGACACAGAAGTGGGATGGTTACACTGATAATAGCGTTATCGCCGCTCACCATCTGTGTCGATTCCTCAAAATTGCGTAAAACCTCGCAGAGGTCTGACATCCATTCCCACTCCTCACTTCTGATTACAGGAAGTTGAACGGAGAGGCGACGACCGTGTAACAGCTGGTACTCCACTACTGCCCTCTGCTGCTCACAAAGCCGGGCCAACATGTGGAAGGTGGAGTTCCAGCGCGTGCTCACGTCACACAGCAGCCGGTGAGCTGGCAATTGTAAGCGCTGCTGCAGCTTCAACAGGCCGGCCGAAGCTGTAGATGACTTACGGAAATGTGCACACACGCGGCGCACCTTGGTCAAGAGATCATGCACATTGGGGTAGGTTTTTAGAAATCGCTGCACCACTAAATTAAATACATGCGCTAGGCATGGTACGTGTGTGAGCTTGCCGAGCTCCAAAGCCGCCACCAAGTTACGCCCATTATCACACACAACCATGCCTGCTTGCAGGTTGAGTGGCGAGAGCCACTGCTCGGTCTGGTGACTAATCCCCTGCAACAGCTCTGAGGCCGTGTGCTGTTTGTCCCCAAGGCAGATCAGCTTCAGCACGGCCTGTTGACGCTTCCCCACTGCAGTGCTACACTGCTTCCAGCTACTGGCTGATGGGGGAGTGGCGGTGTGTGTAGAGAATTCGGAGGTGGAAACGGAGGAGGAGGAGCCAATAACGTAGGTGCTGGTGGAAACCCTGATGGAGGTAGGGCCCGCAATCCTCGGCGTGGGTAGCACCCGTGCCATCCCAGGGTCCGAGTCGCTCCCAGCCTCCACGACATTCACCCAGTGTGCCGTCAGGGAAATGTAGCGTCCCTGGCCACAAGCACTTGTCCATGTGTCAGTCGTTAAGTGGACCTTCCCAGTAACTGCGTTGGTCAGGGCACGGGTGATGTTACGGGACACATGGTGGTGTAATGCGGGGATGGCACACCGGGAAAAGTAGTGGCGGCTGGGGACCGCGTACCGAGGGACAGCTGCTGCCATCAGGCTGCGGAAGGACTCAGTGTCCACAAGCCTAAATGGCAGCATTTCGATGGCCAGTAATTTGGAAAGGTGTGAGGTTAGTGCTATGGCCTGTGGGTGGGTGGCTGGGTATTTTCTCTTGCGCTCAAATGCCTGGGGTAACGACATTTGGACGCTGTGCTGGGACAGGGAAGTGGATGTGGTCGCTGATGGTGCTTCAGATGCTACAGGTGCAGGGCGGGAGGTATGCGGGCCTGCGCCTTCGACAGGCGATTGGCCGGCACCGAAAACAGGGGAAGAGGAGGCAGTGGTGTGGCCTGCAGACACAGATGGGCGATCCAGGCGTTCCTCCCACTTACTACGGTGCTTGGATGCCATGTGTCGGATCATGCTGGTGGTGGTGAGGTTTCTAGTGTTCATGCCTCGGCTCATTCTGGTGTGGCACAGGTTGCAAACTACAAATCTTTTGTCGTCCGCACTTTCCTTAAAAAAACGCCATACCGCGGAACACCTACCCCTTGGCAAGGTAGATTTACGCAAGGGGGTGCTCCGTGGAACATTTGCGGGCCGGTTTGGTGCGGTCCGCCTTCTTTCTGTAGCCACACCACTGCCTCTTCCAGCCTGTTGCGGTGCTGCAGATGGCTCACCCTCAGGACTGCTGTCATCGCTCGGCTCTACACCTTCCCAGGTGGGGTCAGTCACCTCATCGTCCACCAAGTCCTCCTCCACTTCCTCACTCTGATCATCCTCCTCATGTCTTGATCCCACCACATACTCAGTCATTGACAACTGTATAACATTCTCCTCAACAAGGTCTTGAGAAGGAAATAGTGGTTGATTTAATGGCAACTGTGTCTCATCATCATCATCATCATCCACTACTTCCTTTGACCTTAAATGCCGTTCACATCTGTCATCTTCTTGTGATTGGGTAGCCTCTAGAGGTTGTGAATCAGGGCACAAGATGTCATGTTCCTCTGCAAGCGTGCTTGGAGAGAGGGTCAAATGAAGGATTGGTGATGAGACGAGCTCATCACTATATCCCAGTGTGGGATCACTTCTTTGACCAGACCGTGTATGGTGGGAGGAAGGATGATCAGAGTGAGGATTATGTTGACCAGACTCTTGGCTACTGAGAGTGGACTTGGTGGAAGACAGGGTGGTGCTTAACCGACTGGAAGCAGTATCAGCTGTCATCCAACCGACCACCTGTTCGCACTGGTCGGACCTCGAGAGTGATGTCCTGCGACGCCCTGTGAAATCAGACATGAAGCTAGGTATGGTGGATGTCTTTCTTTCTTGTGCTCTGGCACCAGGCACAGTTTCTCCGCGTCCTGACCCGCGCCCTGAACTTTCAGGATCACGTCCACTTCCCCGTCCCTTTTTACCCGCCTTCTTCATCTTACACGATATATATGACTTTAATATATATGAGTTTGAAAACTTAACAGTATTTCTTACTATTCTGCAACTCTGCAGAGTACACAGAATAGGCTGCTAAACTGCGGTGACACACACTGAATGGAATAAGTGACTTTAATATTTGAGTTTGAAAAATTAACAGTATTTCTTACTATTCTGCAACTCTGCAGAGTACACAGAATAGGCTGCTAAACTGCGGTGACACACACTGAATGGAATAAGTGACTTTAATATTTGAGTTTGAAAAATTAACAGTATTTCTTACTATTCTGCAACTCTGCAGAGTACACAGAATAGGCTGCTAAACTGCGGTGACACACACTGAATGGAATAAGTGACTTTAATATTTGAGTTTGAAAAATTAACAGTATTTCTTACTATTCTGCAACTCTGCAGAGTACACAGAATAGGCTGTTAAACGGCGTTGAAACACACTGAATGGAATATGTGACTTTAATATTTGAGTTTGAAAACTTAACAGTATTTCTTATAATTCTGGAACTGTACAGAGTACACAGAATAGGCTGTTAAACGGCGGTGAAAGACACTGAATGGAATATGTGACTTTAATATTTGAGTTTGAAAACTTAACAGTATTTCTTATAATTCTGCAACTCTGCAGAGTACACAGAATAGGCTGTTAAACGGCGGTGAAAGACACTGAATGGAATATGTGACTTTGATATTTGAGTTTGAAAAATTAACAGTATTTCTTACTATTCTGCAACTCTGCAGAGTACACAGAATAGGCTGTTAAACGGCGTTGAAACACACTGAATGGAATATGTGACTTTAATATTTGAGTTTGAAAACTTAACAGTATTTCTTATAATTCTGGAACTGTACAGAGTACACAGAATAGGCTGTTAAACGGCGGTGAAAGACACTGAATGGAATATGTGACTTTAATATTTGAGTTTGAAAACTTAACAGTATTTCTTATAATTCTGGAACTGTACAGAGTACACAGAATAGGCTGTTAAACGGCGGTGAAAGACACTGAATGGAATATGTGACTTTAATATTTGAGTTTGAAAACTTAACAGTATTTCTTATAATTCTGCAACTGTACAGAGTACACAGAATAGGCTGTTAAACGGCGGTGAAAGACACTGAATGGAATATGTGACTTTAATATTTGAGTTTGAAAACTTAACAGTATTTCTTATAATTCTGCAACTGTACAGAGTACACAGAATAGGCTGTTAAACGGCGGTGAAAGACACTGAATGGAATATGTGACTTTAATATTTGAGTTTGAAAACTTAACAGTATTTCTTATAATTCTGCAACTCTGCAGAGTACACAGAATAGGCTGTTAAACGGCGGTGAAAGACACTGAATGGAATATGTGACTTTGATATTTTAGTTTGAAGACTTAACAGTATTTCTTCCTATTCTGCAACTCTGCACAGTACACAGAATGTGCTGCTACACTGCGGCGAAGCACACTGAATGGAATATGTGACTTTGATATTTTAGTTTGAAGACTTAACAGTATTTCTTCCTATTCTGCAACTCTGCACAGTACACAGAATGTGGTGCTACACTGCGGCGAAGCACACTGAATGGAATATGTGACTTTGATATTTTAGTTTGAAGACTTAACAGTATTTCTTCCTATTCTGCAACTCTGCACAGTACACAGAATGTGCTGCTAAACTGCGGCGACGCACACTGAATGGAATATGTGACTTTGATATTTTAGTTTGAAGACTTAACAGAATGTGCTCTAATCTGCAACTTTGCACACTAAACAGAATGTGCTCTAATCTGCAACTGTGCACACTAAACAGAATGTGCTCTAATGTGCAACTTTGCACACTAAACAGAATATATATATTTTTTTTTTTTTTTTTTTGTTTTTTTCCCCCCACACCAAATAACCTGCTGCCCCCACACACAGTAGTCCTAAAAAGGACTTTTGGTTCTTTTTTTTTCACAATTTTTGTTTTTTTCCTCCCTACACTGCCTTTCCCTTCCTATCCTCAGCTCTCCCTGGCTCAGACTGAGCCGAACTCGCTGGTCAGGTGCTATACAGCACCTGACCACGGGTTCTGGCCAGCCAATCAGTGTAATGCCAGCAGCCAACATGGCTGCTGGCATTACACCGATGTCAGAGCCTCCCTGCACGTTTACTGGCTGCGCAGCAGCCGCAAAACGTGCGGGGAGGAGACCCGAACATGGCGGGCGAGCACATGCGGTACTCGTACGAGTACCGCCATGTGCCGAGCAGAGCGATGCTCGAGCCGATCCGAGCATCGGCCGAGCATGCTCGCTCAACACTAATAATAATCTAAGTGTAATAATTTAATTATGAACAATTAAAAGCAAGGTAATAAGTTGCGCTCACAATAGCCCTTCTTGGGCTTTATGCACATCAAACGGGTCTCTCTCCTGTATTAGCCAGCGAACTGCGTCCTCCGATCAACCTGAATCCAGGTCCAGATGGTTACTGCTATCTGTATAGTTGTTCTTTCAATGTGATGTTCCAGATGTTTAGAGGGTGTCTACTCCACTTGATAACACATCAGTGGGAGTTAAAGACGTTTGAAAAGAAGTGACACTATACAATATACAGTAATAATCATTACCGGCTTGGGGTGGTAACCTCGTGACGAGGTGTGTCCGAAACGCTAAGAGAGCCGGTATGCGGTCCTGTCAGGGGCGGGGGAAACTCGCAGGGGGTGTGGAGGAGACCCGGTAATCTTAGGCAATTGGTCTTAGTGAGTCCCAAACGTTTTCGCAGACACAGTCTGCTTCTTCCGGGAAAGATTCAAAGAACTTGAAGGGTGGGATTTGGAACTTTATATACCCAATTAATTAATGAGTTAAATTGATTGTGCATTACTTAAATGATAAAATCATTAGGAAAAGAAAATAATAAAACTAATGTAAATTAGGTGTATAAACCAATTCCATTATAAACATATGTTATTATCACCATTACAATGTAAAATTATTGGAATAGAAACATCTCTATTAACACAATACATCATAATTAAACAGAATTAAAATATTTTACAGAGAACATCTCATAGAACTAAAATGGAAATAATCCAATTTTATTCATCGTTATTAAATATAACCTGATGTGTGTTAAGTTTGACATTGTCTCAATTCAGATTGGTGGTGCGTACGTGATTAATAGTTTTTTAACACCTTTGAAAGTTAATGAAACCGTGTTGTAGTGAAACTGATTGTGTGAAACAAAATCGTTTTAGAAGTTATTTGTAAAAGGAGTCCCTTGTGACAAAAGATGTCATTTGTGTGTCTGCTGTGACTGGTGTCTGTGATAGTGGAGGAATGATGTGGATAGATTTAACCCAATCAGCTGCCACGTATTTTCTTGGTAGTCAGAATATACCTGAAAAAGAAATGTGTTGATGTGTAATGTGAAGAGTAGTGATGAGTGAGCACCCCAATGCTCGGGTGTTCGGGTGCTCTGACCGAGCACCCCCTGAGGCTCGAGTGCTCGGCCGAGCACCCGAGCCCCATTGAAGTCAATGGGAGGACTCGAGCATTACACCAGGCACCCCCTGCTCTGATGAGGGGAGGGTGCCTGGTCCATAGGAAAAAGGAAGAAAAGGATGGAAACACCACAGAAATGGTTCAGGGACAGCATAGGGAGGATGTCTGGATGCATCTTGGACTCCAACATCGCTGCTGGGAACGATCTTTCGCCCGTAGTACGCCATTTTTACAGACTGACCATAAAACACACAAAAAGGAAAATAAAAACGACTTTAGGCGAAAAATTGTTACCAAACAATATTTGCTGTATATTTACTTGTATATCATCTGCAAATTCTCCCAAAAATTTCCTTGATTTTCAGAACTGAGGCCATGATTAAGAGGGAAACGTGCGCAGAGGCAAATTCTCCCAAAAATGTCCTTGATTTTCAGAACTGAGGCCATGATTAAGAGGGAAACGTGCGCAGAGGCAAATTCTTCCAAAAATTTCCTTGATTTTCAGAACTGAGGCCATGATTAAGAGGGAAACGTGCGCAGAGGCAAATTCTCCCAAAAATTTCCTTGATTTTCAGAACTGAGGCCATGATTAAGAGGGAAACGTGCGCAGAGGCAAATTCTCCCAAAAATTTCCTTGATTTTCAGAACTGAGGCCATGATTAAGAGGGAAACGTGCGCTGAGCTGACCATCTAAAACATTATGGGTGAGGGTCTGCTGCAGAGCTGACCATCCTAAACATTATATGCGAAGGCCCGCTAGTGAGCTGACGCTATAAAACATTATATGAGAGGGCCCGCTAGAGAGCTGACCCAATAAAACATTATATGAGAAGGCCCGCTGGTGAGCTGACCTATATAAAAATTGTCAAACAGGGCCCGCTGGTGAGCTAGCCCTATATAAAAATTATATCACAGGGCCCGCTGGTGAGCTGGCCCTATATAAAAATTATAGCACAGGACCCGCTGGTGAGCTGGCCCTATATAAAAATTATATCACAGGGCATATGGAAGAGGAGGAGGAGGATGAGAAGATTAAGAGTCAACCATATACCCGTTTTTTGGGTGGAAGGGGTGAATGGGAATACAGAGTATTCCCATCATTGTAAATAACATATATAAAGTGAGTTTATGTTCCCCCGGGGCTTTCCTCCAGTGGAGTGGAGAAGTCAGGGGAAATCCAGGCCTTGTTCATTTTTATAAGTGTCAACCTATCAGCATTGTCGGTGGAAAGGCGGATACGCTTATCTGTTATGATGCCACCAGCAGCATTAAATACCCGCTCAGACAGAACGCTGGCGGCAGGGCAGGCCAGCACCTCCAAGGCGTAGAGTGCCAGTTCATACCACGTGTCCAGCTTGGACACCCAGTAGTTGTAAGGCACAGAGGGATCATTGAGGACGCTGACACGGTCTGCTACGTACTCCTTCACCATCTTCCAAAACTTTTCCCTCCTTGTGACACTAGGCTGCGCATCAGGGTGAGGGTGCTGGCGGGGTGTCATGAAGGTGTCCCACGCCTTGGAGAGTGTTGCCCTGCCTTTCTCGGAACTGCTGTGTGCTCCCCTTTTCTCCCCTTCTCTGTTGGCCAAGGTAGCACGTACTCTGCCGCCAGCGTTGTCAGATGGAAAATTTTGGAGCAATTTTTCGACAAGAACCTTCTGGTATTGCACCATTTTGCTTGTCCTCTCCACCGGAGGAATGAGAGATGAGAAATTCTCTTTGTAGCGGGGGTCCAGAAGGGTGAACACCCAGTAATCCGTGTTGTTTAAAATGCGTATAACGCGTGGGTCACGGGAAAGGCAGCCTAACATAAAGTCAGCCATGTGTGCCAGAGTACCAACAGTCAAGATTTCGCTGTCCTCACCAGGAGGATGACTCTCAATCTCCTCATCCTCTTCCTCCTCTTCTGCCCACCCACGCTGAAGAGATGGAACTAAAGTTCCATGGCTACCCTCTGTAGCGGAGGCAACCGTGTCTTCCTCCTCCTCCTCCTCCTCCTCCTCCTCCGCCTCCTCCAATTGTCGCTGAGAAGACGAAGTGAGGGTGCTCTGGCTATCACCTTGTGTAAGCTCTTCCTCCCCCATTTCCACCTCTTCCACATGCAAAGCGTCGGTTTTAATTGTGAGCAGCGAGCGTTTCAGTAGACACAGAAGTGAGATGGTTACACTGATAATAGCGTTATCGCCGCTCACCATCTGTGTCTATTCCTCAAAATTGCGTAAAACCTCGCAGAGGTCTGACATCCATTCCCACTCCTCACTTCTGATTACAGGAAGTTGAACGGAGAGGCGACGACCGTGTAACAGCTGGTACTCCACTACTGCCCTCTGCTGCTCACAAAGCCGGGCCAACATGTGGAAGGTGGAGTTCCAGCGCGTGCTCACGTCACACAGCAGCCGGTGAGCTGGCAATTGTAAGCGCTGCTGCAGCTTCAACAGGCCGGCCGAAGCTGTAGATGACTTACGGAAATGTGCACACACGCGGCGCACCTTGGTCAAGAGATCATGCACATTGGGGTAGGTTTTTAGAAATCGCTGCACCACTAAATTAAATACATGCGCTAGGCATGGTACGTGTGTGAGCTTGCCGAGCTCCAAAGCCGCCACCAAGCTACGCCCATTATCACACACAACCATGCCTGGTTGCAGGTTGAGTGGCGAGAGCCACTGCTCGGTCTGGTGACTAATCCCCTGCAACAGCTCTGAGGCCGTGTGCTGTTTGTCCCCAAGGCAGATCAGCTTCAGCACGGCCTGTTGACGCTTCCCCACTGCAGTGCTACACTGCTTCCAGCTACTGGCTGATGGGGGAGTGGCGCTGCGTGTAGAGAATTCGGAGGTGGAAACGGAGGAGGAGGAGCCAATAACTAGGTGCTGGTGGAAACCCTGATGGAGGTAGGGCCCGCAATCCTCGGCGTGGGTAGCACCCGTGCCATCCCAGGGTCCGAGTCGCTCCCAGCCTCCACGACATTCACCCAGTGTGCCGTCAGGGAAATGTAGCGTCCCTGGCCACAAGCACTTGTCCATGTGTCAGTCGTTAAGTGGACCTTCCCAGTAACTGCGTTGGTCAGGGCACGGGTGATGTTACGGGACACATGGTGGTGTAATGCGGGGATGGCACACCGGGAAAAGTAGTGGCGGCTGGGGACCGCGTACCGAGGGACAGCTGCTGCCATCAGGCTGCGGAAGGACTCAGTGTCCACAAGCCTAAATGGCAGCATTTCGATGGCCAGTAATTTGGAAAGGTGTGAGGTTAGTGCTATGGCCTGTGGGTGGGTGGCTGGGTACTTTCTCTTGCGCTCAAATGCCTGGGGTAACGACATTTGGACGCTGTGCTGGGACAGGGAAGTGGATGTGGTCGCTGATGGTGCTTCAGATGGTACAGGTGCAGGGCGGGAGGTATGCGGGCCTGCGCCTTCGACAGGCGATTGGCCGGCACCGAAAACAGGGGAAGAGGAGGCAGTGGTGTGGCCTGCAGACACAGATGGGCGATCCAGGCGTTCCTCCCACTTACTACGGTGCTTGGATGCCATGTGTCGGATCATGCTGGTGGTGGTGAGGTTTCTAGTGTTCATGCCTCGGCTCATTCTGGTGTGGCACAGGTTGCAAACTACAATTCTTTTGTCGTCCGCACTTTCCTTAAAAAAACGCCATACCGCGGAACACCTACCCTTTGGCAAGGTAGATTTACGCAAGGGGGTGCTCCGTGGAACATTTGCGGGCCGGTTTGGTGCGGTCCGCCTTCTTTCTGTAGCCACACCACTGCCTCTTCCAGCCTGTTGCGGTGCTGCAGATGGCTCACCCTCAGGACTGCTGTCATCGCTCGGCTCTACACCTTCCCAGGTGGGGTCAGTCACCTCATCGTCCACCAAGTCCTCCTCCACTTCCTCACTCTGATCATCCTCCTCAAGTCTTGATCCCACCACATACTCAGTCATTGACAACTGTATAACATTCTCCTCAACAAGGTCTTGAGACGGAAATAGTGGTTGATTTAATGGCAACTGTGTCTCATCATCATCATCATCATCCACTACTTCCTTTGACCTTAAATGCCATTCACATCTGTCATCTTCTTGTGATTGGGTAGCCTCTAGAGGTTGTGAATCAGGGCACAAGATGTCATGTTCCTCTGCAAGCGTGCTTGGAGAGAGGGTCAAATGAAGGATTGGTGATGAGACGAGCTCCTCACTATATCCCAGTGTGGGATCACTTCTTTGACCAGACCGTGTATGGTGGGAGGAAGGATGATCAGAGTGAGGATTATGTTGACCAGACTCTTGGCTACTGAGAGTGGACTTGGTGGAAGACAGGGTGGTGCTTAACCGACTGGAAGCAGTATCAGCTGTCATCCAACCGACCACCTGTTCGCAGTGGTCGGACCTCGAGAGTGATGTCCTGCGACGCCCTGTAAAATTACACATGAAGCTAGGTATGGTGGATGTCTTTCTTTCTTGTGCTCTGGCACCAGGCACAGTTTCTCCGCGTCCTGACCCGCGCCCTGAACTTTCAGGATCACGTCCACTTCCCCGTCCCTCTTTACCCGCCTTCTTCATCTTACACAGAATATGTGACTTTAATATTTGAGTTTGAAAACTTAACACTATTTCTTACTATTCTGCAACTGTGCAGAGTACACAGAATAGGCTGCTAAACGGCGGTGATACACACTGAATGGAATATGTGACTTTAATATTTGAGTTTGAAAACTTAACACTATTTCTTACTATTCTGCAACTCTGCAGAGTACACAGAATAGGCTGCTAAACGGCGGTGAAACACACTGAATGGAATATGTGACTTTAATATTTGAGTTTGAAAACTTAACACTATTTCTTACTATTCTGCAACTCTGCAGAGTACACAGAATAGGCTGCTAAACGGCGGTGAAACACACTGAATGGAATATGTGACTTTAATATTTGAGTTTGAAAACTTAACACTATTTCTTACTATTCTGCAACTGTGCAGAGTACACAGAATAGGCTGCTAAACGGCGGTGAAACACACTGAATGGAATATGTGACTTTAATATTTGAGTTTGAAAACTTAACAGTATTTCTTACTATTCTGCAACTGTGCAGAGTACACAGAATAGGCTGCTAAACGGCGGTGAAACACACTGAATGGAATATGTGACTTTAATATTTGAGTTTGAAAACTTAACAGTATTTCTTACTATTCTGCAACTGTGCAGAGTACACAGAATAGGCTGCTAAACGGCGGTGAAACACACTGAATGGAATATGTGACTTTAATAGTTTGAAAACTTAACAGTATTTCTTACTATTCTGCAACTGTGCAGAGTACACAGAATAGGCTGCTAAACGGCGGTGAAACACACTGAATGGAATATGTGACTTTAATATTTGAGTTTGAAAACTTAACACTATTTCTTACTATTCTGCAACTCTGCAGAGTACACAGAATAGGCTGCTAAACGGCGGTGAAACACACTGAATGGAATATGTGACTTTAATATTTGAGTTTGAAAACTTAACAGTATTTCTTACTATTCTGCAACTGTGCAGAGTACACAGAATAGGCTGCTAAACGGCGGTGAAACACACTGAATGGAATATGTGACTTTAATATTTGAGTTTGAAAACTTAACAGTATTTCTTACTATTCTGCAACTGTGCAGAGTACACAGAATAGGCTGCTAAACGGCGGTGAAACACACTGAATGGAATATGTGACTTTAATATTTGAGTTTGAAAACTTAACAGTATTTCTTACTATTCTGCAACTGTGCAGAGTACACAGAATAGGCTGCTAAACGGCGGTGAAACACACTGAATGGAATATGTGACTTTAATATTTGAGTTTGAAAACTTAACAGTATTTCTTACTATTCTGCAACTGTGCAGAGTACACAGAATAGGCTGCTAAACGGCGGTGAAACACACTGAATGGAATATGTGACTTTAATATTTGAGTTTGAAAACTTAACAGTATTTCTTACTATTCTGCAACTGTGCAGAGTACACAGAATAGGCTGCTAAACGGCGGTGAAACACACTGAATGGAATATGTGACTTTAATATTTGAGTTTGAAAACTTAACAGTATTTCTTACTATTCTGCAACTGTGCAGAGTACACAGAATAGGCTGCTAAACGGCGGTGAAACACACTGAATGGAATATGTGACTTTAATAGTTTGAAAACTTAACAGTATTTCTTACTATTCTGCAACTGTGCAGAGTACACAGAATAGGCTGCTAAACGGCGGTGAAACACACTGAATGGAATATGTGACTTTAATATTTGAGTTTGAAAACTTAACACTATTTCTTACTATTCTGCAACTCTGCAGAGTACACAGAATAGGCTGCTAAACGGCGGTGAAACACACTGAATGGAATATGTGACTTTAATATTTGAGTTTGAAAACTTAACAGTATTTCTTACTATTCTGCAACTGTGCAGAGTACACAGAATAGGCTGCTAAACGGCGGTGAAACACACTGAATGGAATATGTGACTTTAATATTTGAGTTTGAAAACTTAACAGTATTTCTTACTATTCTGCAACTGTGCAGAGTACACAGAATAGGCTGCTAAACGGCGGTGAAACACACTGAATGGAATATGTGACTTTAATATTTGAGTTTGAAAACTTAACAGTATTTCTTACTATTCTGCAACTGTGCAGAGTACACAGAATAGGCTGCTAAACGGCGGTGAAACACACTGAATGGAATATGTGACTTTAATATTTGAGTTTGAAAACTTAACAGTATTTCTTACTATTCTGCAACTGTGCAGAGTACACAGAATAGGCTGCTAAACGGCGGTGAAACACACTGAATGGAATATGTGACTTTAATATTTGAGTTTGAAAACTTAACAGTATTTCTTACTATTCTGCAACTGTGCAGAGTACACAGAATAGACTGCTAAACGGCGGTGAAACACACTGAATGGAATATGTGACTTTAATATTTGAGTTTGAAAACTTAACAGTATTTCTTACTATTCTGCAACTCTGCAGAGTACACAGAATAGGCTGCTAAACGGCGGTGACACACACTGAATGGAAAATGTGACTTTAATATTTGAGTTTGAAAACTTAACACTATTTCTTACTATTCTGCAACTGTGCAGAGTACACAGAATAGGCTGCTAAACGGCGGTGATACACACTGAATGGAATATGTGACTTTAATATTTGAGTTTGAAAACTTAACACTATTTCTTACTATTCTGCAACTCTGCAGAGTACACAGAATAGGCTGCTAAACGGCGGTGAAACACACTGAATGGAATATGTGACTTTAATATTTGAGTTTGAAAACTTAACAGTATTTCTTACTATTCTGCAACTGTGCAGAGTACACAGAATAGACTGCTAAACGGCGGTGAAACACACTGAATGGAATATGTGACTTTAATATTTTAGTTTGAAAACTTAACAGTATTTCTTACTATTCTGCAACTCTGCAGAGTACACAGAATAGGCTGCTAAACGGCGGTGACACACACTGAATGGAATATGTGACTTTAATATTTGAGTTTGAAAACTTAACAGTATTTCTTACTATTCTGCAACTCTGCACACTACACAGAATGTGCTGCTAAACTGCGGCGAAGCACACTGAATGGAATATGTGACTTTGATATTTTAGTTTGAAGACTTAACAGTATTTCTTCCTATTCTGCAACTCTGCACAGTACACAGAATGTGCTGCTAAACTGCGGCGAAGCACACTGAATGGAATATGTGACTTTGATATTTTAGTTTGAAGACTTAACAGTATTTCTTCCTATTCTGCAACTCTGCACAGTACACAGAATGTGCTGCTAAACTGCGGCGAAGCACACTGAATGGAATATGTGACTTTGATATTTTAGTTTGAAGACTTAACAGTATTTCTTCCTATTCTGCAACTCTGCACAGTACACAGAATGTGCTGCTAAACTGCGGCGACGCACACTGAATGGAATATGTGACTTTGATATTTTAGTTTGAAGACTTAACAGAATGTGCTCTAATCTGCAACTTTGCACACTAAACAGAATGTGCTCTAATCTGCAACTTTGCACACTAAACAGAATGTGCTCTAATCTGCAACTGTGCACACTAAACAGAATGTGCTCTAATCTGCAACTTTTCACACTAAACAGAATATTTTTTTTTTTTTGTTTTTTGTTTTTTTCCCCCCACACAAAATAACCTGCTGCCCCCACACACAGTAGTCCTAAAAAGGACTTTTGGTTCTTTTTTTTCACAATTTTTGTTTTTTTCCTCCCTACACTGCCTTTCCCTTCCTATCCTCAGCTCTCCCTGGCTCAGACTGAGCCGAACTCGATGGTCAGGTGCTATACAGCACCCGACCACGGGTTCTGGCCAGCCAATCAGTGTAATGCCAGCAGCCAACATGGCTGCTGGCATTACACCGATGTCAGAGCCTCCCTGCACGTTTATTGGCTGCGCAGCAGCCGCAAAATGTGCGGGGAGGAGACCCGAACATGGCGGGCGAGCACATGCGGTACTCGTACGAGTACCGCCATGTGCCGAGCAGAGCGATGCTCGAGCCGATCCGAGCATCGGCCGAGCATGCTCGCTCAACACTAGTGAAGAGATAATAAAATAAAAGAAATAATAGAAAGCGGTTGAGACTGAAATTAAAATGGAAGAACTTTTTTATGGATATTCATTATATTGAATAACGATAAGCTCCATAAACATATATAAAATTTCAATGTTAAAAACTCCAAGAATTTGGAGTGCAAGGTATAAAACAATACACGGCTTAACCCATACAAATGTATTGGGATAAGCCATGTATGAGAATATAGCAAGCAGTCCATTGGACATATATTGTATATGTACACTTTATTTCATTACACTACAGATAAAAAATAATAATAATAATAATAAAAGTAATGATAATAATAAAAACCATCACTTGTGAAAGATCGACAACTAAAACCATAAATTACTATTAATTGTAGGAGAGTATCACGGTCCCTGTGTTTTCCTGTCAATCTTGGCTGAATTACCTGTGCATTGGAGGAAGCTGATTGGCCCGCCCAGGATGTTCCTTTATATGCTGGAGTTTGGGCACTTGTCAGTTGCCCTTTCATGGTGTTCCTGTTCCTGCGCCTCGTTGCTGTGTTTCAGTGTCTCCTGTGTACCGACCCGGCTTGTCTGACTCCTCTCCTGATCCTGCTCCGTGATTGACCCGGTTCTGGCTGACGATCCTGCTCCGTGATTGACCCGGTTCTGGCTGATGATCCTGCTCCGTGATTGACCCGGTCCTGGCTGACGACCCTGCTCCGTAATTGACCCGGTTCTGGCTGACGACCCTGCTCCGTGATTGACCCAGGTCTGACTGACGACTCTGCTCCGTGATTGATCCTGTTCCTCAGCTGTTGTGACTACTGCAGTATTGACCCAGTTCCGGTTGCCGCTCCGGTCCTGTCTGGTGTTCCAGTATTGCTCCGGTCGCTCCGGCAACATTCTGAACTGTTTAAGTGACTCGCTGTTCCTCTCACTATCGTCTAGCTGTAGCCTGAGGTGGCTTTGCCATTTGCTGTTTGCGAAGCTGTTCTCTCCTGTACAGAACCACTTAACCCGTGCAGTTCCTGTAGTCTCCGGTCTAGTGCCTCCTTTATCGTTTGCCAATCATACGGTTACTCTGAGTACCTCTATTACTGCCTATTATCTCCTGCAGAGCATTGTCTGTCTGGTGTTCGGTATGCATCGTGACCGCGCCGGCTGGCGCTGGTAGTCTGTTCGCTCTTGCTGTGAGAATTGAGAACGGCACCAGAAGGGTGTCCTGGCTCCGGCCTACGTATGCTCAGAGGGTACGCTATCCACTGCACTTCCCAGTGCTTCAGCTCTTTGTAGCTTGTGCAGTAACCATCAGTATTGGCACCCAAGGGGTGTCAGGGCACAATCCTTTTGGCACACGCAGGGTTACTACTATTTTCAGTTAAGGGCGATCCTGGTTCTGGTTACTTGAGCTCTGGCAGTAGCATTCCTCTTAAGCCCACGGAGGTGGTATTGGCTCAGCTTTGGGAACTGGTGTGCATTCCTATTCCAACTTGAGAGTGAATTCAGTGCAGACACTTTACTCCTTTTCCGCTACTCAGAGACTGTGTTCCAGAGACTGCTATATTTCCTGGGCGTTGGTCAATCTAAAGACTGAGTTTCTCCTATTGCACCTGTTAACCCTTTGGGGTTATTCCCCGTCTATACATAGCACATATTCCTACCATTGTGTGCATTCACTTTGTCTGTAATTGCCATTACTGTTATTCCTGTGCTGGCCCTTAGGGGCATTGTTTTACATTCCTGATTCAATAAAACTGTGTTTTTACTTCATACCCTGGTCTGAGTGTCAGAAAACCGTTACAGAGAGTTACCTGAATCCTAAATAAAATATGTATATATGTGTGTGTATAGGAGACCTTTTATTAGTCTAGAGTTAGTATATTATTATCTGAATTATATATAGAAATATGCACTTATAAATAATAATAGATTTGTAAATAATAAGAATCATGATACTTAAATACACTTGTTATAAGGTTTTATGTGGACTTTAGATACAGGTTAATGACAGGTTAGAGGAAGGCTACTAAATCAAAATCGACATTGAGCCCTCCTGGATTTAGAGTTTTTAATTCGTAGATCCAGTAGGATTCTCTCTGTCTCAACTTTAGAAGACGATCACCTCCTCTATGTCCAAGCTGCACCTGTTTGATGCCCACAATAGTGAGACCTTCATGTTTGCAATTATGTACGGATTTGCAGTGATCTGATAGACTATGGCTTTCCAACCCTCTTTGGATGTTATATAGGTGTTCACTAAATCTTATTTTCAGTTTCCTTTTTTCCGACCTACATATTATACTCCACAAGTACAAGTGATAAGATACACAATGTACATGACAGAACAAGTGATATAGTTTTGAATTTTGTTTTGGTTTTTTAGTTGTTGTGTATGTGAATTCAACATGTTTAGATTTTGGTAAATGGGAGCAACAAACAACTGCAACCAACTCGTCCACATTTGTACATACCTTTCCTCATTAAAAAGGAGGTATTGGAAGGTTTTGTACTCTTAAAGTGGATATCACAAGGTACAATGTAGCTAGCCAGATTTCATTTTTTTCTATAAACAACCTTTGGATAGTTTCCTAATAGGGGGTTTAGAATCGGGTACTCCATTAAGACATGCCAATGTTTATTTAGTATATGATTGATTTGTTTTGACTGAGTACTGTACGTTGTGCTAAAGATTGGCAAGGTATTTTCAGGTTTGGTAACGTGAGGCTTATATTGTAATAGAGCTTTTCTCTGTAATTGTGCATTTTTTCTCTTGCTTGTTTTATAACTTCATGGTTATATTTTTTATTCTGAAATTTCTTAGTTAATATTTTTTATTCTTTTATGAAATCTTCATCTTTTGAGCAGTTTTGTCTGATTCTTTGGAACTTCCCAAATGGCACATTGTTTATCCATCGCTGATTATGTCCACTGGAGGCATGCAGATAGCTATTGCTATATACATTTTTCTGATGGTTTCTGGAAAGAATTTCCAGTTTGGGACCGCAGAAAAGGACAACGTCAAGAAACTCTATTTGTACAGGATGAATATTGCTAGTAAAAGATAAATTCATATAGATAAAGAATTCCCTGCATTGTCCTTCTGTGCCCTCCCATATCAACAACAGGTCATCAATGTACCTTTTATAATAGATAATATGTTTGGAAAGTGGATTATTATTATGTATATAATCATATTCATGTGCGCTGTGCTGTGTTTTTAGACCCAGTTTTGCAATCAGTGGACAAGGCCACTATACACTGATTCCTGCTGCACTGACTGAGAGGATTATCATTTTCATCAATTTCATCATATCATTTATCATCCATTGACTGATCATTTCATTTATCTCCATCCTCATTTTCATTCCATGTTTTCTTGGTAAAACTGATTATTCCATTGTGACTGTTATTTATACAAGTATCCAATTTTCTTAATTGTATTATCTTTATCATTTTTAATTATTTTCTATTTTATTATCTTTTTATTATCCTATTCGACTTGGGTTATAAATTGTGTTGCTTTAAGAGTGCTCCGCCTTTGGGATAATTTATTTCTCTTTGTTTCTAGTTGTCTTTCCTTGTTTTTATTCCATTGGGTTTGGTTAGCAGTAGTGTTGAGCGAGCATGCTCGGCCGATGCTCGGATCGGCTCGAGCATCGCTCTGCTCGGCACATGGCGGTACTCGTACGAGTACCGCATGTGCTCGCCCGCCATGTTCGGGTCTCCTCCCCGCACGTTTTGCGGCTGCTGCGCAGCCAATAAACGTGCAGGGAGGCTCTGACATCGGTGTAATGCCAGCAGCCATGTTGGCTGCTGGCATTACACTGATTGGCTGGCCAGAACCCGTGGTCGGGTGCTGTATAGCACCTGACCATCGAGTTCGGCTCAGTCTGAGCCAGGGAGAGCTGAGGATAGGAAGGGAAAGGCAGTGTAGGGAGGAAAAAAACAAAAATTGTGAAAAAAAAGAACCAAAAGTCCTTTTTAGGACTACTGTGTGTGGGGGCAGCAGGTTATTTTGTGTGGGGGGAAAAAAACAAAAAAAAAAAAATATTCTGTTTAGTGTGAAAAGTTGCAGATTAGAGCACATTCTGTTTAGTGTGCACAGTTGCAGATTAGAGCACATTCTGTTTAGTGTGCAAAGTTGCAGATTAGAGCACATTCTGTTTAGTGTGCAAAGTTGCAGATTAGAGCACATTCTGTTTAGTGTGCAAAGTTGCAGATTAGAGCACATTCTGTTAAGTCTTCAAACTAAAATATCAAAGTCACGTATTCCATTCAGTGTGCGTCGCCGCAGTTTAGCAGCACATTCTGAGTACTGTGCAGAGTTGCAGAATAGGAAGAAATACTGTTAAGTCTTCAAACTAAAATATCAAAGTCACATATTCCATTCAGTGTGCTTCGCCGCAGTTTAGCAGCACATTCTGTGTACTGTGCAGAGTTGCAGAATAGGAAGAAATACTGTTAAGTCTTCAAACTAAAATATCAAAGTCACATATTCCATTCAGTGTGTTTCACCGCCGTTTAGCAGCCTATTCTGTGTACTCTGTACAGTTGCAGAATAATAAGAAATACTGTTAAGTCTTCAAACTAAAATATCAAAGTCACATATTCCATTCAGTGTGCTTCGTCGCAGTTTAGCAGCACATTCTGTGTAGTGTGCAGAGTTGCAGAATAGTAAGAAATACTGTTAAGTTTTCAAACTCAAATATTAAAGTCACATATTCCATTCAGTGTGTGTCACCGCCGTTTAGCAGCCTATTCTGTGTACTCTGCAGAGTTGCAGAATAGTAAGAAATACTGTTAAGTTTTCAAACTAAAATATTAAAGTCACATATTCCATTCAGTGTGTTTCACCGCCGTTTAGCAGTCTATTCTGTGTACTCTGCACAGTTGCAGAATAGTAAGAAATACTGTTAAGTTTTCAAAATCAAATATTAAAGTCACATATTCCATTCAGTGTGTTTCACCGCCGTTTAGCAGCCTATTCTGTGTACTCTGCAGAGTTGCAGAATAGTAAGAAATAGTGTTAAGTTTTCAAACTCAAATATTAAAGTCACATATTCCATTCAGTGTGTATCACCGCCGTTTAGCAGCCTATTCTGTGTACTCTGCACAGTTGCAGAATAGTAAGAAATAGTGTTAAGTTTTCAAACTCAAATATTAAAGTCACATTTTCCATTCAGTGTGTGTCACCGCCGTTTAGCAGCCTATTCTATGTACTCTGCAGAGTTGCAGAATAGTAAGAAATACTGTTAAGTTTTCAAACTCAAATATTAAAGTCACATATTCCATTCAGTGTGTTTCACCGCCGTTTAGCAGTCTATTCTGTGTACTCTGCACAGTTGCAGAATAGTAAGAAATACTGTTAAGTTTTCAAACTCAAATATTAAAGTCACATATTCCATTCAGTGTGTTTCACCGCCGTTTAGCAGCCTATTCTGTGTACTCTGCACAGTTGCAGAATAGTAAGAAATACTGTTAAGTTTTCAAACTCAAATATTAAAGTCACATATTCCATTCAGTGTGTTTCACCGCCGTTTAGCAGCCTATTCTGTGTACTCTGCAGAGTTGCAGAATAGTAAGAAATACTGTTAAGTTTTCAAACTCAAATATTAAAGTCACATATTTCATTCAGTGTGTTTCACCGCCGTTTAGCAGTCTATTCTGTGTACTCTGCACAGTTGCAGAATAGTAAGAAATAGTGTTAAGTTTTCAAACTCAAATATTAAAGTCACATATTCCATTCAGTGTGTTTCACCGCCGTTTAGCAGTCTATTCTGTGTACTCTGCACAGTTGCAGAATAGTAAGAAATACTGTTAAGTTTTCAAACTCAAATATTAAAGTCACATATTCCATTCAGTGTGTTTCACCGCCGTTTAGCAGTCTATTCTGTGTACTCTGCACAGTTGCAGAATAGTAAGAAATACTGTTAAGTTTTCAAACTCAAATATTAAAGTCACATATTCCATTCAGTGTGTTTCACCGCCGTTTAGCAGCCTATTCTGTGTACTCTGCACAGTTGCAGAATAGTAAGAAATACTGTTAAGTTTTCAAACTCAAATATTAAAGTCACATATTCCATTCAGTGTGTTTCACCGCCGTTTAGCAGCCTATTCTGTGTACTCTGCACAGTTGCAGAATAGTAAGAAATACTGTTAAGTTTTCAAACTCAAATATTAAAGTCACATATTCCATTCAGTGTGTTTCACCGCCGTTTAGCAGCCTATTCTGTGTACTCTGCAGAGTTGCAGAATAGTAAGAAATAGTGTTAAGTTTTCAAACTCAAATATTAAAGTCACATATTCCATTCAGTGTGTTTCACCGCCGTTTAGCAGCCTATTCTGTGTACTCTGCACAGTTGCAGAATAGTAAGAAATACTGTTAAGTTTTCAAACTCAAATATTAAAGTCACATATTCCATTCAGTGTGTTTCACCGCCGTTTAGCAGCCTATTCTGTGTACTCTGCACAGTTGCAGAATAGTAAGAAATACTGTTAAGTTTTCAAACTCAAATATTAAAGTCACATATTCCATTCAGTGTGTTTCACCGCCGTTTAGCAGCCTATTCTGTGTACTCTGCACAGTTGCAGAATAGTAAGAAATACTGTTAAGTTGTCAAACTCAAATATTAAAGTCACATATTCCATTCAGTGTGTTTCACCGCCGTTTAGCAGCCTATTCTGTGTACTCTGCAGAGTTGCAGAATAGTAAGAAATAGTGTTAAGTTTTCAAACTCAAATATTAAAGTCACATATTCCATTCAGTGTGTTTCACCGCCGTTTAGCAGCCTATTCTGTGTACTCTGCACAGTTGCAGAATAGTAAGAAATAGTGTTAAGTTTTCAAACTCAAATATTAAAGTCACATATTCCATTCAGTGTGTTTCACCGCCGTTTAGCAGCCTATTCTGTGTACTCTGCAGAGTTGCAGAATAGTAAGAAATAGTGTTAAGTTTTCAAACTCAAATATTAAAGTCACATATTCCATTCAGTGTGTATCACCGCCGTTTAGCAGCCTATTCTGTGTACTCTGCACAGTTGCAGAATAGTAAGAAATAGTGTTAAGTTTTCAAACTCAAATATTAAAGTCACATATTCTGTGTAAGATGAAGAAGGCGGGTAAAAAGGGACGGGGAAGTGGACGTGATCCTGAAAGTTCAGGGCGCGGGTCAGGACGCGGAGAAACTGTGCCTGGTGCCAGAGCACAAGAAAGAAAGACATCCACCATACCTAGCTTCATGTGTAATTTTACAGGGCGTTGCAGGACATCACTCTCGAGGTCCGACCACTGCGAACAGGTGGTCGGTTGGATGACAGCTGATACTGCTTCCAGTCGGTTAAGCACCACCCTGTCTTCCACCAAGTCCACTCTCAGTAGCCAAGAGTCTGGTCAACATAATCCTCACTCTGATCATCCTTCCTCCCACCATACATGGTCTGGTCAAAGAAGTGATCCCACACTGGGATATAGTGAGGAGCTCGTCTCATCACCAATCCTTCATTTGACCCTCTCTCCAAGCACGCTTGCAGAGGAACATGACATCTTGTGCCCTGATTCACAACCTCTAGAGGCTACCCAATCACAAGAAGATGACAGATGTGAACGGCATTTAAGGTCAAAGGAAGTAGTGGATGATGATGATGATGATGAGACACAGTTGCCATTAAATCAACCACTATTTCCGTCTCAAGACCTTGTTGAGGAGAATGTTATACAGTTGTCAATGACTGAGTATGTGGTGGGATCAAGACTTGAGGAGGATGATCAGAGTGAGGAAGTGGAGGAGGACTTGGTGGACGATGAGGTGACTGACCCCACCTGGGAAGGTGTAGAGCCGAGCGATGACAGCAGTCCTGAGGGTGAGCCATCTGCAGCACCGCAACAGGCTGGAAGAGGCAGTGGTGTGGCTACAGAAAGAAGGCGGACCGCATCAAACCGGCCCGCAAATGTTCCACGGAGCACCCCCTTGCGTAAATCTACCTTGCCAAAGGGTAGGTGTTCCGCGGTATGGCGTTTTTTTAAGGAAAGTGCGGACGACAAAAGAATTGTAGTTTGCAACCTGTGCCACACCAGAATGAGCCGAGGCATGAACACTAGAAACCTCACCACCACCAGCATGATCCGACACATGGCATCCAAGCACCGTAGTAAGTGGGAGGAACGCCTGGATCGCCCATCTGTGTCTGCAGGCCACACCACTGCCTCCTCTTCCCCTGTTTTCGGTGCCGGCCAATCGCCTGTCGAAGGCGCAGGCCCGCATACCTCCCGCCCTGCACCTGTACCATCTGAAGCACCATCAGCGACTACATCCACTTCCCTGTCCCAGCGCAGCGTCCAAATGTCGTTACCCCAGGCATTTGAGCGCAAGAGAAAGTACCCAGCCACCCACCCACAGGCCATAGCACTAACCTCACACCTTTCAAAATTACTGGCCATCGAAATGCTGCCATTTAGGCTTGTGGACACTGAGTCCTTCCGCAGCCTGATGGCAGCAGCTGTCCCTCGGTACGCGGTCCCCAGCCGCCACTACTTTTCCCGGTGTGCCATCCCCGCATTACACCACCATGTGTCCCGTAACATCACCCGTGCCCTGACCAACGCAGTTACTGGGAAGGTCCACTTAACGACTGACACATGGACAAGTGCTTGTGGCCAGGGACGCTACATTTCCCTGACGGCACACTGGGTGAATGTCGTGGAGGCTGGGAGCGACTCGGACCCTGGGATGGCACGGGTGCTACCCACGCCGAGGATTGCGGGCCCTACCTCCATCAGGGTTTCCACCAGCACCTACGTTATTGGCTCCTCCTCCTCCGTTTCCACCTCCGAATTCTCTACACGCAGCGCCACTCCCCCATCAGCCAGTAGCTGGAAGCAGTGTAGCACTGCAGTGGGGAAGCGTCAACAGGCCGTGCTGAAGCTGATCTGCCTTGGGGACAAACAGCACATGGCCTCAGAGCTGTTGCAGGGGATTAGTCACCAGACCGAGCAGTGGCTCTCGCCACTCAACCTGCAACCAGGCATGGTTGTGTGTGATAATGGGCGTAACTTGGTGGCGGCTTTGGAGCTCGGCAAGCTCACACACGTACCATGCCTAGCGCATGTATTTAATTTAGTGGTGCAGCGATTTCTAAAAACCTACCCCAATGTGCATGATCTCTTGACCAAGGTGCGCCGCGTGTGTGCACATTTCCGTAAGTCATCTACAGCTTCGGCCGGCCTGTTGAAGCTGCAGCAGCGCTTACAATTGCCAGCTCACCGGCTGCTGTGTGACGTGAGCACGCGCTGGAACTCCACCTTCCACATGTTGGCCCGGCTTTGTGAGCAGCAGAGGGCAGTAGTGGAGTACCAGCTGTTACACGGTCGTCGCCTCTCCGTTCAACTTCCTGTAATCAGAAGTGAGGAGTGGGAATGGATGTCAGACCTCTGCGAGGTTTTACGCAATTTTGAGGAATCGACACAGATGGTGAGCGGCGATAACGCTATTATCAGTGTAACCATCCCACTTCTGTGTCTACTGAAACGCTCGCTGCTCACAATTAAAACCGACGCTTTGCATGTGGAAGAGGTGGAAATGGGGGAGGAAGAGCTTACACAAGGTGATAGCCAGAGCACCCTCACTTCGTCTTCTCAGCGACAATTGGAGGAGGCGGAGTAGGAGGAGGAGGAGGAGGAGGAGGAAGACACGGTTGCCTCCGCTACAGAGGGTAGCCATGGAACTTTAGTTCCATCTCTTCAGCGTGGGTGGGCAGAAGAGGAGGAAGAGGATGAGGAGATTGAGAGTCATCCTCCTGGTGAGGACAGCGAAATCTTGACTGTTGGTACTCTGGCACACATGGCTGACTTTATGTTAGGCTGCCTTTCCCGTGACCCACGCGTTATACGCATTTTAAACAACACGGATTACTGGGTGTTCACCCTTCTGGACCCCCGCTACAAAGAGAATTTCTCATCTCTCATTCCTCCGGTGGAGAGGACAAGCAAAATGGTGCAATACCAGAAGGTTCTTGTCGAAAAATTGCTCCAAAATTTTCCATCTGACAACGCTGGCGGCAGAGTACGTGCTACCTTGGCCAACAGAGAAGGGGAGAAAAGGGGAGCACACAGCAGTTCCGAGAAAGGCAGGGCAACACTCTCCAAGGCGTGGGACACCTTCATGACACCCCGCCAGCACCCTCACCCTGATGCGCAGCCTAGTGTCACAAGGAGGGAAAAGTTTTGGAAGATGGTGAAGGAGTACGTAGCAGACCGTGTCAGCGTCCTCAATGATCCCTCTGTGCCTTACAACTACTGGGTGTCCAAGCTGGACACGTGGTATGAACTGGCACTCTACGCCTTGGAGGTGCTGGCCTGCCCTGCCGCCAGCGTTCTGTCTGAGCGGGTATTTAGTGCTGCTGGTGGCATCATAACAGATAAGCGTATCCGCCTTTCCACCGACAATGCTGATAGGTTGACACTTATAAAAATGAACAAGGCCTGGATTTCCCCTGACTTCTCCACTCCACTGGAGGAAAGCCCCGGGGGAACATAAACTCACTTTATATATGTTATTTACAATGATGGGAATACTCTGTATTCCCATTCACCCCTTCCACCCAAAAAACGGGTATATGGTTGACTCTTAATCTTCTTATCCTCCTCCTCCTCTTCCATATGCCCTGTGATATAATTTTTATATAGGGCCAGCTCACCAGCGGGTCCTGTGCTATAATTTTTATATAGGGCCAGCTCACCAGCGGGCCCTGTGATATAATTTTTATATAGGGCCAGCTCACCAGCGGGCCCTGTTTGACAATTTTTATATAGGTCAGCTCACCAGCGGGCCTTCTCATATAATGTTTTATTGGGTCAGCTCTCTAGCGGGCCCTCTCATATAATGTTTTATAGCGTCAGCTCACTAGCGGGCCTTCGCATATAATGTTTAGGATGGTCAGCTCTGCAGCAGACCCTCACCCATAATGTTTTAGATGGTCAGCTCAGCGCACGTTTCCCTCTTAATCATGGCCTCAGTTCTGAAAATCAAGGAAATTTTTGGGAGAATTTGCCTCTGCGCACGTTTCCCTCTTAATCATGGCCTCAGTTCTGAAAATCAAGGAAATTTTTGGGAGAATTTGCCTCTGCGCACGTTTCCCTCTTAATCATGGCCTCAGTTCTGAAAATCAAGGAAATTTTTGGGAGAATTTGCCTCTGCGCACGTTTCCCTCTTAATCATGGCCTCAGTTCTGAAAATCAAGGAAATTTTTGGGAGAATTTGCAGATGATATACAAGTAAATATACAGCAAATATTGTTTGGTAACAATTTTTCGCCTAAAGTCGTTTTTATTTTCCTTTTTGTGTGTTTTATGGTCAGTCTGTAAAAATGGCGTACTACGGGTGAAAGATCGTTCCCAGCAGCGATGTTGGAGTCCAAGATGCATCCAGACATCCTCCCTATGCTGTCCCTGAACCATTTCTGTGGTGTTTCCATCCTTTTCTTCCCTTTTCCTATGGACCAGGCACCCTCCCCTCATCAGAGCAGGGGGTGCCTGGTGTAATGCTCGAGTCCTCCCATTGACTTCAATGGGGCTCGGGTGCTCGGCCGAGCACTCGAGCCTCAGGGGGTGCTCGGTCAGAGCACCCGAACACCCGAGCATTGGGGTGCTCGCTCATCACTAGTTAGCAGTACTGAACGTAACCAACTATGACTGAACAATTTACTTATCAACATATTAGAAATCAAAGAAGTAGAACATTAGATTTTCTACAGACAGAAGATGAGCAACCAACCAGGATCTGTGATCCATTACAATTAATTAGAGATCTGGAGAGACTACTTATCAAATAAACTAAAGATTGGTTCGACCTCATAGCATTAGAAAACTACCAAAAACACAAAATTGTACCTAGATGTCTTAGTGTACAGAAAGCTCCATCTTTTGAAATGGATGAAATTGAATATCAATTAGAATGGGACACAATCCTGTAGAACTGCTCACTGAAACTTATACAACTTCTAATTAAATATAGAGAGAATAGGTTGAATAAAACAAAGAAGGAAATAGAGGATGTGGAAAAGACCATTAAAGGTGACAAAACATGACTATGAAAATAGATCCAAGACCAGTAATCATCATGGTCATACAAACTCTAGATCTACTAATTACAAACAATATCACCAGAACTATCGATACAATACATACTATTCATATAATCAATCAAGAACATCCAATAGGAATTATCGACAAACATCCAATACATACTATTCAAATACTCAACACCCACCGTCCAATACCAACCATCAATATAACTCCAAAATACCTACTCCAATTGTTTCCAACCACTATCTACACAAAATAGCGGAGCAATCCTTAAGACAACACACCAGTCTTTTTTAGGGAGGGGCCGTTATCAAACTAATCGGACACAAATGACACAATCCTCACCAGAGATTCGTTCACCATCTATGTCCACCAACTCTCAAACAACAATAACACCATTGAATCCAACAAATGTTATGAATATTCAACAAATGATAGCCACCAATCAAACAATAGAAGAACTCCACCAACCAGTATCAACACTGCAAATAACTGTTCATCAAATGTCACAAGTACAAACAACCAAATCACAAAAAAGTGCTTTGTCTACAGAAGAGGATATAGAGGAGGGTCACATAAAAATAACAAAGCTAGAAATTATATAATAAAATCTACAAACTCTTCTATATAGAATCTTAGTGAACATGTACTTACTGAATCAGAAAAACGTGTCCCGAATAAAGGCTTATCTTTTGCCCCAGCTCAGCCCCTTAATAAATATGATACATATATTGATCTAAACAAATACATTAGAGCAATAACATTAAAAAGATTCTTTGCTACCAACCTGGTGAGCCAAAATATCTACCTACTGCCTGTTCTATGCAAGATAAATTCAACATTCGTTCTTTGCAAATGTGAGAAAATAACTGAACTCAGTCTGAAGGATGGGAACCAATACATAGTAATAAAAAACAAAAATCAACATTTTTTCCCATTCACAGTCAATCTGTTAAAGGTGTGAGGTATTTGTTTACAAAACAAAGCTGATTATATCAATGAGGCTTATAGATTGTTAAGTGACACAAGAACATATATGTCTCTCAAGAAAGATCCCACCAAAGAATGTTTGCATACATTTGACATTCTTCTAAGAAAAGCTGCACAAAACAATATAATTACTTCGACTGAATATGATTTTCTCTATAATCCTAATCCGACAATACCCATCTTTTACCATCTTCCAAAACTACACAAATCTCTAAATCAACTGCCAGGAAGACCAATAATCTCAGGAATCAATTCACTAACATACTCCATTTCACAATATATAGATGAATATCCAAAACCCTTAGTTCTTACTCTACCATCTTACCTTAAAGATACTATCTTTACTCCTTCGGAGCATCCAGCTCTGTATCAGCCGCGGTGGGGGCAGTTTCTACTGCACATGACTGCAGCATGAGCAGCAGTCTCTACTGCGCATGACTGCATCACTAAACACGTTTTAGAGAATTATTATATAGGATATAGAAATATCTATTGTACATACTATCACGGTGCCCATGATTCCTTGTTTTTTATTTTTCTGTCAGTTATCCTGTATGAGGTCCTCATTGGTTGCCCTGTGTTTAGCCCGCCCAGTATTGCCTTTATATACTGGGTTCCTGCACCTTATCACTGCCCTTTTGTGGTGTTCCTGTGCCAGTTCTACGTTTGTATTTAGTTTTCCAGTGTACCGACTTGGCTTGCCTGACTACTCTCCTGTTCCTGCGCCTGTGTACCCACCCGGATTGCCTGACTACTCTCCAGTGATTGTTCCTGTGTACCGCCCTGGCCTGGCTGACGTTCCTGCTCCTGTGTACCGACCTGGATTGGCTGACGTTCCTGCTCTTGTGTCCTGACCCGGCCTGGCTGACGTTCCTGCTCCTGGATCCCGACTTGGCAGTTCCCCGTTGTCGTACTAGTCACCTCAGCGACATTCTGACTTCCGGTGCCTTACTGTTTGGCACCTCTACCTTGCAGGCTTGCCTGTCTTACATTTGCTCACAGAGCCTCTGGCCTAGTCCTCCGTTCCATACCGGTTGCCAGTGTTGCCTCCGTGAGTGCACCGGTATTCTGCCATTGGTTGCTCCTCTCTGTCAAAACCAGTTGCTGTGTTGACCCGTAATTGCACCGGCATACCGCCATTGGTTTGCTCCACTCTGTCTAAACCGGTTGCAAGTGTTGCCTCCGTGATTGCACCAGTATACTGCACTGGTTCGCTCCACTCTATCAAAACCAGTTGCAAATGTTGCCTCCGTGATTGCACCGGTATACTGCACTGTTTCGCTCCACTCTGTTAAAATCAGTTGCAAGTGTTGCCTCAGTGTTTACCATTGGTTTGCTCCACTCTGTCAAAACCGGTTGCAAGTGTTGCTTCCGTTATCGCACCGGTACATTACCATTGGTTTGCTCCACTCTGTCAATACCGGTTGCAAGTGTTGTCTCCGTTATCGCACCGGTACATTACCATTGGTTAACTCCACTCTGTCAAAACCGGTTGCAAGTGTTGCCTCCGTTATAGCACCGGTACACTACCATTGGTTGCACTCCACTTTGTCAAAACCGGTTGCAAGTGTTGCCACCATTTTGCACCGGTACTCTGCCATTGGTTCCGCTCCACTCTGTCATAACCGGTTGCAAGTGTTGCCTCCGTGATTGCACCGGTATATTGCACTGTTTCGCTCCACTCTGTTAAAATCAGTTACAAGTGTTGCCTCTGTGTTTACCATTGGTTTGCTCCACTCTGTCAAAACTGGCTGCAAGTGTTGCCTCCGTTATCGGACCGGTACATTACCACTGGTTTGCTCCACTCTGTCAATACCAGTTGCAAGTGTTGCCTCCGTTATCGCACCGGTACATTACCATTGGCTTGCTCCACTCTGTCAATACCGGTTGCAAGTGTTGCCTCTGTTATAGCAACGGTACACTACCATTGGTTGCGCTCCACTTTGTCAAAACCGGTTACAAGTGTTGCCACCGTTTTGCACCGGTAGCTCTCCTGATTTCCTCAGTGGCCTAGTATACTCTGGACTCTATCTGTGGCATCTTCTGATGCAGCTGGTTGCCAGAAAATATGGGACTGTTCTCCTTTCCTCTGAACATTAACTCCTGCATTGCAGGAACTTGGAAACCTTATCATTCGCCTGACCCGTGTCAGCATAAACTGTTTGTCTCCTATATATATGTGGACCTGTGTGGGCATAACTAACCTGTCATGTGTCTGTACTATATGTGTTATATTACAGGACCTGTGAGGGTTCTTTATGTATTATTGTATTTAATAAAACTGTGTTTTTATCTTAACTCTGTGTCTGTGAGTCAAACAAACCGTTACACATACATGGAGTTTCCTTAACAAACAACCCTAATGTATAGTGGTGTTCCAATATGGTCAGTTCCTGGCCTGACCACAACCAGAAATATTAGACTGCAGCCACCTTGGGAATACAACCACAGGTGCACACAGAGAGACACAACCCAATACACAGAATTTTTTTTTTCTAAAACAATAAAATACAGCCCAACAATTATAATAATGGCTTTTGCCACTCTACTCTACATTCACACTAATTACTTAAATATTCCATAAATATCATGCATAATTCAAATTATGTTGGCAATAAAAACTATTAAAACCATTCACAGACCCTTTAAGAAATGGAGACACATAAAAACACATACCACAGGGCCACAAAAAGAACATAGAGGTCCCTAGGTCTGTTCCCACTTCAAAACATACCTTTGTTTTATTTAGCAGGAAATACCCAGGACATACAAAAGTTTATGCTTCTTTAATATTCCATAATGTGAAACATTTTATAATGTGATTTAAAAAAACAGTAAGGTATGATAAACTGATTTGATTTTCTGTCACAGGCATGTATTAAGAGTTAATATTTTATTTCATAAAACATGTTGACAAACCTTACAAGAAATACCAAATGTTAAAAATTCTATTGTGAAAATTCTGAAATAAAATGTGTATAGCCTAGATTAATTTTTTATGATGCATTCACTCACACCCCACACACGGTCAAAGGTTAGGAAATGCCATTCATTTCTCAGTTATCTTTCTTTATCCTGGCTGAATCCTTCACAAATACATTTTTTTATAAAACTTGCTATAAGACTTGCTCACCTTTGGCAATACTCTGATGCAACCTGCCCCATTTAATAGTATTTTAGAGCGTTATTGTGTCCTTTTCCTTCATTTTTTTAATTTATAGGAACTCTGGAATTTATAATATAATTCTCAAGCAAACCAAGGGCATCGTAGATTTGAAATGGAAATTGTGCAGACTCACATTGATTTAATGTAATTGGATCTCTTTAGCTTTCTGAATGAGGCCTTCTGTTTGTAAAATACACCTTTATTATATACAAATGTGTTTATACATTTTCCATACCTTTAGAGCAATTAACATATATGCTATTTCCTGTAATGTTTTTTTAAGCAGACTGGCATAAACAATTGTCATTGTATCAGTTACTTCTTACTGTGCCATATACAGCAAATTGTACCCACCACACCTGGAAGTGATGTGTCTACTCAGACTAATGAAAAACATCACATGCAATTTTAAATATCTAAGAAATATGTTTTATTAACTATACTCCTTTAACCTACAATTAGATGTCACTAAATAATGTTTCACAATAAAAGCAGCTCAAGTTAATCATCATAGTATAGGGCCATGGAGAGTGTTATTTCAATACTGTCAGAGTTGTAGTTCAAGAGTAATTGAATGATAAAGTATCCCCTCCCGCCCCTTTTACTGATATAACACTGCTCACCTCAGAGCAGCAAGACTGTCCGGATGGATCTCAGAGAGAGACAATCTTCAGTGAGCATAAGGAAAAACCTGAAAAACCTGTCAAGGGGGGCAGGGTTTTCATTGTTCTCACAGTAAGAAGAGTGTCCCTTGCTGAGACCTGTCTGGTCTCAAGACCAGATTCTACATCTGATGGGAGGTGGCTTATACTAGGTAAAAGGTGGGAGGGTGATACTTAATCATTCAATTACTCTTGAACTACAACTCTGAGAGTATTGAAATAACACTCCCCATGGCCCAAATACTATGAAGATTAATTGGAGCGCTGTTTTTGTGAAACATTACTATCACTTTAAAAATTGTTTGCACTAATGAACATGGCACTCTTACCCTTCAGTCTCCATGCAGCTGATATAATTTGTAGAACCGGTCAAAATTCTGGTGATCGCATTACATAGGAGAAATAAAAATTATGTTGTGTACCCTTCTAGCATTGAAAGACTAAATTGGAGCCTTTAAACCTTTTAATACAAAGATCATGTATAGCACATGTATAGATACATTAGATGATAAGGTTGAAATGTGTCATGATATCACCCTTTCAGTTTGATGGAGACCTTCATAGCAAGCTGTTGAAAGCTCAATGCTAATTTGAGAAACAGTATATTTTCCACTAATTCCCAGAATTCCCAGAATTCTTCCAGATGTTCTTGTTATACATCAGTCTAAATATTATTTTATATAATTTGTTGGAGTTTTCTAAGCAAATGATGATGCTGATAACATCAAAGGGATAGTAACATTTTACTTTGATTTTACCTATCCTGCAACTGAAATATATATTAAGAGAAATTGGCTATAGTTCTTTTTTTTTTTGTTTGTTTGTTTAACTTCAGCAATTTTTGTACATTTATGTCTCTGACAGTGAACTCCCAGGATGTCTGATTCCAGAAGGTTTTCTGTCAGTTAACCATCAAAGCAGGGCTCTAAAACAATGTAATACTATACCTGCAGCATTGAGTACTATAGGTGCTATATTTTTTACATTGTGTTTTTTCACTGTCCCTGCTTTTATAGTCCCCGACAGAAAGCTCTCTGGAAACAGATCCTGGGAGCTAAATTTCAGAGACAAAAACAAGTGAACATGAAAATCTAATACAATAAAATATAGGCAGTTTGGTTTTACACATTATGAACTTAAGGAATATGCAATGTCAAAGTAAAACTTACAATGCTTTTAATAATAATAATAATAATAATAATAATAATAATAGTAATGTATTATTATTTCAAATGCACAAATAAAATGAGCACTCCATTTGCTTTGTGAAGTGTAGCAGAGTCTTATGTCTGCTTTGTACATGAAACAGCTGATCTGCTAGTTCAGGTAAAAACAGAACCATTTACGTGTAAAAGCTGATCTTCCAGTTTTGAATGTATTTGGATCAGCTGTTAAGTAATGCAGGGAACTGTGTATGTTATAACCCTTTGAGAGCTACAGAGGTGAGCAATGCATTGCAGAGTAATGACTTACACATCCCTGTGGCACTCAAAGGTTACTGCTGTCCAGTAGAGATATAGCAAACTGCTCCCTGTAGCTGCATAGAAGACAGTAGAAGATCTGAAATGCTAGATAATTTTCCAGTGTATTGTGAAGCAATCAATTGGTGACCACTCTGCCACTTAAAATTTAATAGTCCCAATTACATTGAAGTGAGCAATTATTTGTTCTCACTTGTAAATCTGTTGTTGTTCTTGTATCTGTGCGTGTCACATGAACAGTCTCTGTGGTTCGCGTTTAAGGGCACCTGAAGACAAAAGATTCCAGGGTATATTGGTTAGAAAAATACTACATTTGTATAGATTGTGTCATGCAGAAACATGTGATAGCATTGACATCATGCTTAATATTCTTTACTTTAATCTCCATTCATTTTCAGGATAATTTTTATGAGCATATTTGATGTATTTAATATATGTGTATTTAGGAATTTAAAATACATTTATGGTCAGACCTTATGGTAGGTTGAGACCCCTTGAGGATTATGTAACGTAGTGCCTTAACTCCCGCTATATGGGCGCGGAGAGTATGCTGGTGAAGGTCAACCAAAATTAGGGTTCACCTAGATCAAAGGATGCTAAAAAGGAAGAGGGAGAAGAAAGGGTGGGGAGCGACCCACCGAAGCAGAGACCTACGGGATAGACTGGAGGGTATAAATAGTCCTCCAGCTCCTCCCACAAAAACAGGCCCTGCCTTTCACTTATGGTCGGCCCTTATGGTAGGTTAAGACCCGTGAGGATTATGTAACGTAGTGCCTTAACTCCCGCTATATGGGCGCAGAGAGTATGCTGGTGAAGGTCAACCTGAAACGAGGCCAAGATAAAATGAAGTTAACCAAGAATAACTTTATTCGTTAACATTGACTGAAAGGAGAACATGTTTATAGATTCAGGAGTGAACATTGGGCTGACTTGATTTCTGAAACTGGGTTGTGGACATAACATGAGTAGCAATTCGACTTCCAATGACCTACTTTTTGAATTATGTGAGCAGGTACCTGTTGTCTTGAGGCTGTTGTAGCTGCTCCAATATGAAATGAATGTCCTGAAAAATTGTTAGCGTTCATACCTAGTCGGGATAGAAGCCAACTGATGTGATGAATAAAACTGAAGTCATGAGGGGTGATCCTGCTATAGGTAGTAAAGGATAGCTGTGATGTTTATTCTTAAGAATCGTGAACAGAGCAAGTGCTTGTACAGGACACCAGCGATCATTGGTGGCATGGTAAGTAATACAGGCGCCTAAGCCTAGTTGGTCTATTTTAGAGTGAGGTAATAATAGGGTGAATGAATCATGGTTGAAAGTGATGTGAAGGAGGGGTTGGAAATTGAGACTGTGAATTCCCCTGGCCTTAAAAAAATTAAGAAGGCCAGGTGAATGACTGACAGTATAATGTGATTAGTTATAAAGTCAGGGCCCGTGCAAGGATTTTTTTATACACAGGCGAAGGTGCATTTTGATGCCCCCCCCAACACAATCCCCTGACCCCCCCCTTGCCACAATCCCCTGCCCCGCCCACATTCACCTCCACACTCTCCCCACCTCCAAATTGTCCCTTCCACAATGCTCCCTTCATCTCCACAATGCCCCTTCCACAATACCCCCTTGTCTCCGCATTGCCCCTTCATCTCCACAATACCCCCTTATCTCCGCATTGCCCCTTCATCTCCACAATGCCCATTCCACATTTTCCCTTCATCTCCACAATGCCCCTTCCACAATGCTCCCTTCATCTTCACATTGCCCCCTTCTCTTCACATTGACCCATCCACATTGCCCCCTTCATCTTCACATTGCCCCCTTATCTTCACATTGCCCCCTTATCTTCACAATGCCCCCTTCATCTCCACATTGACCCATCCATAATGCCCCCTTCATCTCCACAATGCCCCCTCCACATTGCCCCTTCATCTCCACAATGCCATCTACATCTCCACAATGCCATCTACATCTCCACAATGCCATCTACATCTCCACAATGCCCCCTCCACATTGCCCCTTCATCTCCACATTGACCCTTCCACAATGCCCCCTTAACTCAACATCGACCCTTCATCGCCACAATTCCCCTTCACAATGCTTCCTTTATCTCCACAATGTCCCCTCCACATTGACCTTTCCATAAAGCCCCTTCGTCCCCCTACCTTGAGTCCCTGGTGGTCTACCGGCGTGCCACAGCTTAAAGCTCTGTGCCTCCTTCATCACAGAGCTGAGGCTCCCGCGCGCTGCTCTCAGTAATGCAGAGCGCTGGGAGATGATGTCATCTCTCAGCGCTCTGTATTACTACAGAGCCTGGGTCTCTCTGCGGTATGTAACAGACGCTGCGAGGGAGCGCTGATTTACACTACTAAGCGCTCCCTCGCGGCGTCTTTGTAACACACCGCAGAGAGACCCAGACAGCTATATTTGTAATTTAAAAAAAAAAAAAACTTACCTCTTTTCGGCGCCCCTCCATTGCGGCGCCCTAAGGCAGCTGCCTGTTCTGCCTTAATGGCAGCGCCGGCCCTGTATAAAGTCAAAGGGATGTGTATAGAGGAGTGAGGCTAATTGTCTAAGACGTGTTTTAGGAACTGTATGCTGTGATTTTCCTAATCCTTTCATGAATAATTTCACTTTATAATTGGAAAAGATAGAGGTGTGGTTTGGTTTGATGAGGCACAAGTGGTGTTGTATCCCGGCTAGGTATAGCTTGACTGAAGCATATGAGAGTTTCAGCCAATACGGTTTCTATGCTGTAAGGTTGACTCGGGTGTAATGAGGATGTAAACTTGAGTAATGTTTGCCATGCCCGGAAATAATTTCTTTTAGTATTAGAAGCTAACGCTTTATTAATGAAGGCCTCAGCATCTGAAATGTGTCAACTTAAGGCATGATCAGTTCCCGGAACGGAGGAGGAGTACTTGGATGCTGATTCGCTTGAGGCATGAAGCGGTAAAATTGCTGAAATTTAAAATGTGACAACTAGTCAGCTGCTTTCACCTGGAATAAATTGGCATGAGACATGGAATTCGAATTGCAGCGCCAGCAATTTCCTAAAAAACATCATGATCTTGTTATTAGTGGATCTACCTTTTTGTATGGTATAACATAAGGCCAAATTGTCAGTATGGAAAGTAACGAATTCCCCTGCCCATAAATGACCCCACATAGCTGCTGCTGCCACTACAGTGTAAATCTCTAACATTGATGAAGTAGAGAAAAACTCCGGAATTTCCCCTACTTCCCCTGGCCATGCCTCTGTGAACCATTCAGTATTATAAATTGCTGCAACACCTTTCCCTGAGGGGAAAGCGGGCCTTTATTGGGGGGAAACATGGAATGCCCGTTCCAATTAGTCAAGAAATGGTCCCACATAATTAAATCAGATTTGGCTGCTTGGTCCACAGGAATATGTCTAGTATTGCTTGCTTTTTTGAGGATGAGAAGTAAAGGATCTTCCTTGAGGAAGTATCCTGGTAGCAAGGGTGAGGTAGCCTAAAACTGTTTGGAGTTCCAGTAACGTACATGACTTTTTGAGACAGAACTCATGAATCGTGTGTCGGATTCTGATTAATTTATCATCTGGTAATCTAGCTTCCATTAAACGTGAGTCTAGGAATTCCATGGTAGTAGAGGGTCCTATTGTCTTGTGTGCTGCTATGGGGATGTTGATTGATTTTTTTAGGACTGGTAGAATGATGATGTTGTGGTTCAATAAGTAAGAAGTCATCAAGATAATGGATGACTATTGGGCAGTGAGCATAATTGCGTAACAGCCATGCTAACACTTCAGCAAATTCATCAAAAATCTTTGGGCTGCTCTTACATCCAAAAGTCAGGCGGGTGGAGAAGTAGTACAGCTGTCTCCAACGCATACCATATAAATGCCAAAGAGAAGTATGGATTGGCAGTAGTTTAAATGCATCAGAGATATCTGTCTTAGGCAGCCTACAACCCTGGCCCACCTGTTGAATGTGAAGAATAGCATTGTCTATACTACTGTATTCCAAAGCCATGTCTTCGGATGGAATCAATGGCTTAATGCTAGGGAAAGTAGCGCCGTGAGGTGTTGACAAATCAATAATCAGTCTCTTTTTAGATGGATCTAATATTTTAGAAGCGATCCCCAAAGGACTGATTCTCCACATAGGAAAAGGGGAGGAGGAAAATGGACCAATTAAATACCCTTTTTGCACTTCGCCTTGTAACAAGGAATCCACTACATCTGGGTCTGAATTAGCTGATAGTAAGTTAGGACATTCTTGCAAAGTGTCGGGGCAAGTGATGATGCCGGTATGAAACCATTAGTGAATCCGGAAATGAGATATTCAGTAAGTTGATAGTCTGCTTTGTGCATGAAACAACTAATCTGCTAGTTCAGGTAAAAACAGAATAATCAGATATTCAAAAAACGCGGAGCCTCCATACTTGTATACTAGATCTACCAAAAGATATATGTAATTGTCAAGTTCCTGACGTCTTGAGGGGGATGTAGTACACAGAATGTCCCTATACACACTGAAGGCTAAGACGAATTCTGGGATAGTCAGTTTACGTGACAATCTTGCATCCTTAGCCTTCAGTGTAACACTAACTTCACCGCAACTGACCACTTTATGTTCTGTGATATCTTGTGAAGCCAATAGTAGTGCCGTCAAATTTACATCTTTGCCTTCTAAATATCTTTACGTAAGTGTTGCGGTACCATATGAGCTGGCGTGATGAGAGGTGGAATAATTGGATTACCTTGTGACTGGCCAGTAGCGGTGTATGCCAGATCGGTAGATGTTATAGGATGGGATGATTCTAGAACTGACAATCTAGACTGAATATGAGAAAGGGTAGATGAGATATCCGTACGTAGATGCATGAATTGATTCTGTTGCTCAGGAGGTGGGAATGGAGTTAGGGATGGAGGAGGAAATAGTATGGGGGCAGCATACCCTGACAAGCCTGGCGATGAAGGTAAGGGAGAGTCTAAACGCACAGCAAGCGGTAAAGTTCCGCTTTTCTAGTGGAGACAGGATATGCCCCTACTAGTTAGTTCTATCATGAGTTTTGCCACAGTTCAAGATTTTATTGTTGATCCCGTGGTTTTAGTGGCTCTTGATCTGGGTGACGGTGGAACCATTCCTGAGGATTCAGAATCAGAATGCCCTTGTTTGACTGAACCTTCCATATAGTAGGACCTAGAAGAAACATTAATTAACTGATGCCATGTATGTGGGGGGGGGTTGTTTTAGAACATTTGGCCTCCTTGAGGAGGTAAGGTCTGATGTGACTTATCTTTGATGATGAACGTAAGAGGATGTGTCTTATGGATCCTTCCACCTCTCCATAACCTATGGAGTGCCGGATAGATGTGAATTTGGAGGTGAACATACATCAGTAACATGCTATGAATACTAAGTGTAGGACTCTGTGATTGATTAGGCCATCACAATGGTCCTAGACTATGGTGATTAAATACTGAATTATTTGCCTGGATAGGCCAGGGAAAGTGCAAGTGTCATATTGTGCTTGACCTTTAGCCTTACTACAGTAAGGAAGTGAAAATACTGAGGTAGTGTTAACCTTTGGCCTCTAGAAGAGGTAAGATAAATAAAATTAGAGTAAGAATACTTACTTGTTGTCTTTATTCCGGAGGCACCAGTTACCACAGATTATCCTGTAGGGTGAGCATGCCTAATATTACAGTGTTAATTCTGAGTCCAAGGACCTGTGAATGATTGTTCCATCACTTGGTCCTAAACTCTTGGTGAATCTATTGGCTTCCTTTGGCCTGAAAGGCCAATAGAATATATCAATTGTGAATAATCTTAGACTTAGTGAGTGACCCAGTGATAATACCTTGTGACTGTGAATTTCAGCCTCAGCAGCTGTATGCACATGTGAAATTAGCCTAGTAAGAATATAGGCTAATATTTATCTTTTGATGAGGAACTATTACTAATGAACCTATAGGACATTCGGCCTCTCCAGAGAGGTAAGGTCCTAAGCCTGGTCTTATGGTGCTACATATGAGACCTTGTGACTTCCAGTCTGTTTCTTGAATAGACTTAGACAGCACCTGATCCCAGACTTCAGCGTGAGTGACCCCGGGAGTGTAGTTCTAGGGGAAGTGAATAGTATATATGTGAAAACTTTGTGGTTTATTGACATAGCGTGACTACTACCTCTCTGAAGAGGTAAGTGATTATATAAAAGAGTAGGTTTGAACCTTCCAGTGGCTCTTATGTTTAACCAATTACCCAAGGAAATTCTGGCCAGATACGGCCGACTCCTCCTACAACTATAGTGAGGTTAATGAGAGACACCTGATAAAAAGCATGGTGAGATAATTGGTAATTAAGGTTAGCACTTACTTAAAGCCCCTATTCAAGGATTCTACTTTGCTGCGTGAAGATAATAGGAATAAATGAGTATTGAAAAATAACGGATATATAATAAAAATAGAAAAGTACCTTAAAAATAGAAGATCACGGTTCTTGCATTTCCTAAAATAAGTGCAGATGCAACATGTAAGCTTATGATAATCTGTAGATTCCCCTTACTGATAAGGATAGTATAAAATTATCTTAACCTGTCTGGTTGGAGTATGAGTACTGTCGATGACTGTCCATCTAATATTGGCCCCTGGAAGGTTTCTGATGAGAAGACATAATATAAACTAATGCAGGATTTATGGAGGGAGCAATATGTAATTCTGCTACTATTAACAAACTGAATGGATGCTGTGTTTGTATATTAGTAGTTACTTCGGACTGTAACCGAGATATGATACAGCCGAAGGAAATTTAAAAAACCCAGTCATATAGCAATACTAACAAAGTGGAACGACCCCACCATCCAAAATCATTTATGACGATGCAGACGTTCCACTTCCAGTATGAATGAGTAGCAGTGTAGTAAAATGGTGGCCATAGGCAAGGAGTTTACCCAGCTTATAGTATTAACGATGACCGCGAACTATATAACCATGCCTAAATCATTACTGTGACTGAAGATTGGGGGAGTGGAGCAGCCATTCGTTGGAGGCCTAACGATGAATGCCTCGGTCGAATGGCGCTGTGATATGACGTCACTTCCACTGAAGCGACTGAATGTAACTGAATAGAGAATGGATATAGATAATCGTGCAAGCCTTATGAGATAAGCTGATGGACGTGCAATGTAGTGGGGTTTGAGGAATCGTTTAACATTAAAAGTAACAATAATGGAAGATCTTACCTACCTCTGATTCATAAGCGAAGCACCGTCATGGCTCTTAGAATGGGAGGGAATGACCAACCAAAGCAGGGACCTATGGGATAGACTGGAGGGTGTTCTTCATTTAGCAGTCAGTACTTTTTTACATTAAGGTGTTAGTGTCCCCAAAAAAGTTTTAATAGATTTGTAGAGGCTAAAAAAACAATCATATTGCCACAAACCCCATCTTTCAAATCTTTACAGTTTTAGAGATATTCACAATCAAAGTTCCCCCCTCCCTCCCCTTCTCTTAACGTCAGTGTCTAGCTGACAGCAGGAGATCCCAGTCCGGGGACCAGCCGGCGGCACTGCAGCAGAGCTGAAATCCCGTTATTGCAAAAGAATTACTTCACTGTAAAGGTCTAAAAAGTGTGCCTGGTTTGCAAGCACACTTTGTAGACCTTTCCAATGAAGTAATTCTTTTGCAATAATGGGATTTAGGCTCTGCTGAAGAGCTTCATCACATCATCCGACACAGAGGGGGGGAGGGACTAGCTGTTTGAGAGATGGGGTTTGTGGCAATATGATTATTTTTTTAGCCTCTACAAATCTATTAAAACGTTTTGGGGGACATTACTAACATTTCAACACTCTGATTTAATTTATAAAATGAAATGGGCATACTGCTATTTTGTGAAGCTTCTCATGCCCCATTAGAATTATAGGAATGGCTAATCTCATTCATATTGATAAAGTCTGTTGTGTGGGGGTAAAAACTAAATACTGAACTAATAGTATCTGCAGTTATCCAGCAAATGCAGGCAACTGCAGATACTATGCAAAAATATATATATGAAGGAATCTTACCAAGGTAATTGCTTCTGCTAAACACTTTGAAAATCACTTACTCTAAACACTTACACTAAACTATTCCATTTACCTTGTGGTCATTACATTTAATTCTCAATAAGTCAGAGGCATTTCCTGCAGGACTATTAGCAAAAAAAAATCAATAATTTTCCACTTTTTTTCTTGAAACATCACACCCATAGAAATACATAAAATGTTTTCCTTTTTGCTATTAAATTTCCTTTTCTATATTTCACCAATGTTTTCTATGAGTATGCAAGATTTCACACCACAATATTACTTCTTCTGAGGGCTGAAGTGGAGAAATAAATAGCTGAAGGTAAAAGCTGTGAGTCCTGTACCAACATATGTCTTGAGAAAATTGTTAGCAGGCTGAGTGCCTTTCTCCTTAACACTAACTTTCTGCTTAACATTGTTACATTGGCACAACCTTCCTTGAAAAATACATGTGGCTTGGGTTATTCCAGCATGGCGCAAGACATGACATCAATTCTTTAAAGGGCAGCATTTCGACTGCCAGCAGTTTGGCAAGTTTACTATTCCACGGGCATATATTTGCATTATTTTTGTTCAGGCTTTGACTTCTTTCTAATAACTTAGTAAGTGTGGGATGGCAGTACATAGTAGAAGAACAGTGTAACTTTATTGCTTTAATGACATGACTTGTGGAGGCTGTGGGGGTAGTGGTGGTGGTATGTGTAGACACTCTATGACTCTTGTCATCACCAAAAATAAACGCAGAGTCATGCTCCTCTGCAGCAGGAGCAGAAAATCTTGGCACATTCCCTGATACTTTAACAGCACTTCTATTATGTACCCCAGAGCCCCGAGAATATTTAGGATTACTTCTGCTGTTGTTGTAGCACCTCTGTCATGTTGATGGTGTGTCTCCCAGTCAAATCTATGGTTGTGCTTCAGGTGGGAACACATCAGGGAGAGTCCTAGGTGAAGGCTTGCCCTGCTCATATGCATCCTACACAGACAACATATAGCAGCATGCTTAGCTTTTGGATCCTGAGTAAAGTATCTCCATATTGTGGTCTTCATAGACTGTAGGGTTCCTGAGAGGCTGCTACTATTACTACTGGGGCTAGATTTTGCTGAAATTGTACTACTTCATGTCAACAGTGCTGCACTTCCATGAACAGTGGAGGCACTCATCAAAACTAGGGCTGTGGATTCTGATAACCTGTGTTGTTGCTGGTTACTCAACAGTATTAGTGTGTGTGGCTGAGTGGAACTTGAACTTGGAAGTGGTGACGGTGCTAATGATGACTGACAGGATGACATATTTTTGGCATCTTAGCTTGTCCAGGGTAAGACTATTCAATTGTTTCTGCACACAGTTTATAGACAGGCATGGTGCTCCTTTTCAGTGGTGGAAGTGTGAGCCTTTGCCCTTCAGCTAACATTCTGGTTATGTCATCATGTCTCTCACTCTCAGCTTCATCTGTATCTGAAGAACAGGAGGATGCTGGAGGGTTATATCCTAATTTACAACATTGTCATCATCATCATCAGTACTTAGGATATCTTCAGCATTGGTCACGGCTTCTTCCACACTACTTTTATATTCCTCTAGGCTTTTAGAGCCTCAAACAATTTATTTTTACTTTCCCCTTTGACGGATTTTCACAATGTTCGCTATTACTTTTAGGACAGGTGTTTTTATGCTTGTTTGTTTCACTGTCAGATGTAGCAGTTGGTTGAGATGTTCCTTCTTGCCTTATGCCATCAACACTGGAATGTGACTGTTGTTTTCAGTGCTTTTAGATGGTTTATTAATAGTACTAGCGCTAATATTAGTGGAACTTTTGGTAGGACTTTGACAAACTACTTCTTCGTCAGGTGGCATAGGAACAACATCATTTATTGCACACAGTCACACAGTGCAGCAACCATGGCTGCAGTCAGTTTTTGAACTACCATTTTACTTTCACATCCCTGCATTGCTCCTAATTCTTTCACCATCCCAAGACTCCTCTATTTCAGAGTCAGATCAGGAAGAAACTTGGATCATGGATTATTGTGTCTTCTCAGTCAGTCATACAGAATTTTGCGGTATTTGGGTAATTCTCCTTTGTTCCCTTCTCACACCCCCAGTCTCTTGTAGGACAGTGATAATAGTCAGATAAAGGAGAAACTTGCAACATGGCTGTCTGTGTCTTCCCAGTCAGTCACACAGAATTTTGGGGTATTTGGGGTCAAACTCCTTTCTCCCTTCATGTCCCCCAGACTCCTCTAAAACAGAGAACAGATTTCATGCCTATAAGACTCCCTAAACTAAGCTTGAATGTGAAAAAATGACACTTTTCATGAAATTTTTCCCTCCTGGTGAAAAGTGCAATTTTTCCCGTTTCTCCTTTGAAGCAAAATATTTCACCCATCCCTAATGATCTATCTGAATATAATTTGTTTACACAATACATCCAAAAAGTGGTTGATGTAATATGATGATCTGGAGCAATTGTTGAGCAAACCATCTTCACTATTGGGAGTGTGTACAATAAAAAAATGAAAACATTTTCATTGATACAAATGTGACTTTTAAGTTCTTGAATTCCCAGGATACCACCAATGCAGTCATGTTGTTAAAACCAGATTTAAATGAATGAGAGTGTTTATTTATCCCTAATGCTGCAGTTAGTTTACATTTGAGTTGCTCAGATTCTACTTAGTAGCGCAATCTTCACTGTGAACTTATATTTGGAAAGATTATGTTTATATACAAAGGAAAATTAGTGCAATTCTTGTGTGAAACAAGAATTGCACCACACTTGGCAGTGTATTATCTAATGAATGTATTAGGACATTGCATAGTTTTCATAGATTTTAGTACATTTGAAGTGGTACATTCATAGTGGTACATACATATTAACATAACATAGTAACATAGTTGATGAGGCTGATAAAAGATATGTGTCCATCAAGTCCAGCCCATAGCAAAAAACACCTCCGATGATCCAGAGGGAGGCAAAAAAATATAAAAAACATTGAAGCTATGTCCAATTAGGCCCCAACTGGGTAAAAAAATTCCTTCCTAACTCCAAATGCCAGTCAGATTGTTCCCTGATTCAACTACCTATCTGCTTTTAAACCACATTGGTCTTAATGTGCTCCTCTTGTGCTTATTCTCCAAAGGTGTATATTTACAAGTATATTTGTCTAAAGTAATTTTAAACATATTACATGATTCTTGTACATTTGTATATTTGAAGATTACATCCCACTTAATATCCTTTAATACTGCTTTTAACGTTGTAAAATTAACCTTTTTAAAGTGTTAATGCTTTGGTTAGACCCTTGTTATTGGGTTTCTCATAACAAATTTCAAAAGATACCATGTTGTGGTTACTGCGCCTAATTGTTCCTTTACCTCTATACTGTTTATCATGTCTGAATTGTTTGAGAGCACCAGGCCAAGCAAGGAGTCTTTTCTAGTTGGCTCCTCTACTAGTGTGGACATAACATTGCTATTAATAATACATAAATTATTTGCCTTTCTTGTGCTTGAAATCATATTTCACCAGTCAATTTCAGGATAGTTGAAATCTCCCATTTTGATTACATTTCCTGAAGAGAAGCCTTTTCTTTTGCAGTAACAGCTGTCTTCCTAAAACTCACAATATTAGTTTATTAATATAAAATCCTATTTTTGTCCTTTAGCTCCACTTTCTGGAAATATTTGTGCTTACCAAGTTAGGGAGTAGAAAGGCAAATAACCTCTAATTTTATATGTCAGGTTATCTCCTTTCCAAAATGATGTACCTTCTTCATTTCTGTAGTTCGTATAACAATTTTAGCACAGACAAGTAATTAAAAAAAAAAAGTGAGAACTTGTAGCTGGTGTAGTTTTGTGCTTCTGGCACTCGTTAAAGTATGTCAGCTCACACCAATGTGGTACCATTTGTCACAAGAGCAGTAGCTACTTAGTACATGAAGAAATTCCACAGTTTTCAAAGATTTTAGTACATTTTAACCCTACTTTTTCCTTTAGTGCCACCTTCTGGAAACATTTGTGCATACCAGGCTAGGGGTAGAAAGGCAAGTGACCACTCATTGATGCAGTTGGATATCTACTTTTTTAGGTAATATATGCTTTTATATAGTTATTGAGCTGTTTTAAGGTAGTTTTACTATGTTACCTAAGGGATGTGCATTTTAGTTCATAAAGTTAAAAATACCAATTTGTGCTCCTTTTATGTATGGGTCTGTGCAGACCATGCTTCTAGGAAAACTTATACATATCTGTCATTTTTGTACTCAAGGCTTTTAAAAGTAATTTCGATTTTCACTACCCATTAAATGTTTCTTATACTTAGTTTATGATATTGTCACAAGAAGTAATGTTTAACATATTTGTATTTAGAACGTCATAGCTTGTCACAGGATACAAAATTTAGTTTTGTGAGTTGCCCTGAAAAAAGCTGAATTTGTTGTAAAAAAAACACTTTATCATTTTCAATATATAACTAGAAAGTTAGCAATGTGAATGATACATAAACAGAGGGATTAGAGAAATGCTGAAAATGTGTCTGGCCAGCAGGAACAAAAATTCTCCATGTTTCTGACAATGAAAGGGTTAATGCACAATGAGATTGTGATTATTGAGTGGATATTTGTATGCATTTCAGCAATGTTATTCACTAGATGCCTATAGATTATCAAAGCTTCCTTGCTCATAAATAATGAGAAGGTGTTTCTCAGTTGAATCAACAACCATTCTGTACTGTGACAGTATCTGCATGCTAGGGGGTGTGATTTTTTGTTTTAGTTGGACAACATTTTATGTAAGTAATTATTTATCTTTATCAATTTTTGCTGTATAACACATATTTTTTATACTTGCATTTGCCTTTTTACTTGTTAAAAGCAAACATGTAATGACTTTCTGTAACATCCTGTGTCATACTGTATATTAATCAGTTGCACAGTTCTAACACTCTTATCACATGCCTCACATGTCACTGTCAAAGCTGTGAGTAATCAAAATTATATGATGTAATTGCCACTACGTGTCCATTATTAGAAAGCTTGTGACTCATTTGTCATACATTTATGTGCTATATTTCAACTGAGAAGCACCAGACTATATATATAATCAATTTTCTCTGTTCAAAATAGCTCAATATTTTGAGTTATTACATACAATTTGTATATTCATATTTTAAGACGATAAACACTGAATATGCAACTTATTTGTTATAGTATAATAATACCTGTATCTCTGTTTCTGTCATTGTTTGTCTCCCTGGGTCTCTTCCAGTCACTATCTGTGTTAGTCTGTCTGTTTCTACCTGTCTGTCTCTGTGTCATTGTCTCATCTGTCTATCTGTCCTAATGTTTATTTATTTAAAAAATGTTTTACCCGGAAGAATACATTGAGATTTCTCTCATTTTTAAACATGTCCTGGAGAACTTTTTCAGTAAGATGTTACATATTTATAAAAATAGAAAAACAATATATATATAAACACACACAGATATGTACATAAACAAAATTATATACAGTTACATACTGTTTTAGATACAAAGAAGTAGTTCTTTTTTGGGATTTTAGACTGGGAGAAGATCTGATTTTTTGGGGTAGGTTATTCCAGGCTTTCAGAGCTCTGAGGGGAGTTCTTAGCAGTTGAGCAGAGGTGATATGGAGAAAGAACATACTGCTTAGGTAGTCTGGTAACTTTCCAGAGAAGTGATTGAAAACTAAGCAAGAAAGGGGAAGAGCCCATCAAGATTTAAATGTTAGCCAGATTTGCCCTTTAAACATATTACTGTGATGGGTAGTGTAATTAAATTGGGTGACAAAGTGGCATAATGAGATATACAGAGTGTCAGGTTTACCAAGATGGATTTGCAGCACGGGAGCATATACTACGTAGCGATAGCCTATGACTGACATTAACAAAGGACTTAAACAGGATTTGTTTCTAAAACATACCATCTATTTTTCTGATAAAATTTGTATGTTAATTTATCAGTATGAAGACCAAAAATGAGGTTGGGGTCAAGCCACGTAACAAGATATTTGTAGGAGTCCATTGGGACCAAGTTATGTTAGATGGGTATTGAGGAGTTTAAGAAAGAAAAAAGAACCAGTGCAAGAGCGCCTTTAAGAGCAATCTCTCTCAATAGGTAGACCCCTCAGGCTTTCGCCCCACCCCCTCAGGATGTGCACTTACTAGAGACTGAAGCTTAACCGGCCTCTCAGTATAATTGCACACAGTTTATGTATTGGTCTCCGTCCTCGTCCTTCGTCCCCCTTCTCCTCCAGTGTATACTCCACAACAGTTGCAAGAAAGGTTGTCTGGACTCTGATTGTTAAATACGTACAGTATATTTTAAAAGTATGTAGCACAATACGTGTACTTAAAAAAATTAAAACACCTTACGCGTTTCGTCACACAAAAGTAACTTCTTCAGAGGTGAATAGCTACAATTAAATCAATCTTTCCTTTCTTTATTTTCTTTATATGTGTGCCAAGTTACTTACCTACCTTTCCCATGCCTCCTTCCCTCACCTGTTTCCATTCTCACTCTGACACATCCCCCTTCGGTTCATCAGCCATGCCATCATGGATACGTTCCAAACACCGGAAGTCTCAGCTCTCACTATACCTTCCGGTCCTGTTACACATTGCCATGGTGACCCTAGACTTCCCAAAAACCTAAGAGTCTCTGATGGACCTACCTTGGTCCGCTGATCTCCGCTATCATGGACCCGCACACTGACATGCACCTACGTGGTACACATACTCAGTCTATATATAATACCCACCTTTTTACATAGACTGAAACTACGTTCCCACGCCTATGCATGTGTATTGTGAGCTAGCCCCTAAGCTCCTTAACTCAGTTGACCAATTGAAGGGTTTTTGTATCCAATCGTCCGTACACTGACATGCTGTCAGGATTTTTAGACTTACCTCGGTATCTGTTTGTCCTCCTTGTTTTCGCCCGATTGGCTGATGGGTGTATTTAGTCGAGTCTGCCTGTTTCTCGGTGCTCGATTATTTGGGCTTTGTCTGTACCTTTGCTTCTCGTTTCGACCTGGTTTGCTTGGTGTTTTGGCTGCTGGCTCCTGTTTTTCCGGCCGGTCCTTCAGTCCTCTGCTCACCCTCTGTGGTCCGCTTTTGGCTCCCGGTAAGTTTGGGCCGGTTATTGTTTCCCTATCCTCTCCCTCTGCATCCCTGGTTGCCTCCTGACCCCTGGCCGCTCATCCTTGCGACGCTCCGGCGTCTGCCTGCGTCTTCCTCTGCCCAGGGTCTGCCGTTTCGGGTGCCTCCCCTCGGGCTATCCGCCCTGGGTCCCGAGCCTCTCAGCCTTCCAGGGCCTCCTCCCCGTTGGGCCGCTTGACGGCCGAGACCTGTTCCCGCTGCGGCTCCGCCTCCTCCTGTTCCTGAGCTGGTTCCGGGTCCATTCGGCCCTTGGCGGCCTAACCTGCAGTTGCATGTGGGCTATTCCCCGCTGAGGGTTGGGGTGCCCGGTATCCCGGTTGGGATTAATAGCCTTGCGGTGGCCTGCTGGTCTGGGCGGGCTCCCCATAGGCTGAGTCCCGTAGTCTCTACTGAGGATTGGTGGTGCCGGACCTTGTCTGTGCTGCGGTCTCTACATCCGACGGGGAACGGCTGTGTGGTGGCTCCCTTCTGTGTGGTGGCTCCCTTCTGTGTGGCGGTCCCTGCCTTCTCCGAAACCCGCAGGTGGGGTGCACCTGTTCGGCGCCTGTGGCCTTCTTGGGCTATCTTGGCTGAGGGGTCTCCTTTCCTGTTCTGGCAGGAGGGACTTCTGGTCCTTCCTCCTGGAGGGCATCAGAGCGGGAAGGAAGGGTTGTTGCTGGCCCATTCTCATCCTCAGTGGAGCTCCTTCCTTTGGTTGTCCAGTCCCGTTGGCCGGGTCCAGGGAGGGTGACTGGGGTTCTGGTCGCTCCGGCCGGGTTTAGGGCGGTCAGTCTCCGTGTTGGGTCTCCGGTGCATTCCAGCGCCTGGCACTGGCTCTTGCAGGTCCGCTCGGCAAGGTCTGTCCTCTCCTTCTTGTCTGGGAGGTTACTATTGTCCTCCTCTCGTGTGTCCAGGGCCCGGTGTTAATTCGTGCTGGAAGCTAATTCTGCTCTAGGGTCCTCTTAGTTGGGTAGGACTAGGTCTCCGTACAGTTCCTTCTGGTCTTCATCCTGGTCAGGGTCCCGGCTCAACCGGGATCGGACATCTGGCTTCGCGGCCAGCACCTTTAATTCGGCTTCGGCCGCAGCAAGGAGATCAGGAGGACTGTCACCGATCCCGAGCAACGCTCCCTAGCGTCGCACCCCAGCTCCAGGCCTAGTCTTACCTGCTAGTGGATTCCTGTCTTCCTGCTATTGAATCCGTGACACATGCACCTACGTGGTACACATACTCAGTCTAAATATACTACCCACCTTTTTACATAGACTGAAGTTACGTTCCCATGCCTATGCATGTGTATTGTAAGCTAGCCCCTAAGCTCCTTAACTCAGTTGACCATTTGAAGGGTTTTTGTATCCAGGATGAACACCCTAACTCCGTTAGGACCCAATGAAAACAGAGATTTGAGCTAGATAGTTTGATAGTGTAAGTGGCAATAAAATTGAGGTTAGCTATGAGGTATGATTCCAAGTTAGAATTTGGTTATTATTTAGTACTGTTCGACTGGCATATGTCCCTGTGGTTTTATGATTTTTATGATTGTTGTAATGTACTTATGTGTAATCCAATCACCTAAATGTGTGTTCCTTTAGTGACTGCCTGAGGGGCTGTGCCCCTTTTTTTCCCTACAAGGATCCGAAACACTGGATACAAAAAACCTTCAATTGGTCAACTGAGTTAAGGAGCTTTGGGGCTAGCACACAATACACATGCATAGGTGTGGGAACGAAGTATATATAGTATATATAGACTGAGTATGTGTACCATGTAGGTGCATGTTAGTGTAAGGACGACCTTTCTTACTACTATTTTTGGATACACGCTGGAGGAGAAGGGGGATCAAGGAACAGGACTGAGACCAAAGCATAAACTACGTGCAATTATACCGAGAGACCGGTTAAGCCTCAGTCTCTAGTAAGTGCACATCCTGAAGGGGTGGTGCGAAAGTCTGAGAGGTCTACCCATTGAGAGTGATTGCTCTTAGAGGTGCTCTTGCACTGGGTCTTTGTTTCTTTCTATTTTTCAATACAGATAACGAGGTCTGTTAAAATCATGTGACCAGGTGACGGTGCCCAGCGGCAGCTCAACAATGAGACACCTGAGACCTCTTGAAATAGCTAAAGACTGGTGAACTGAGACTTATACTTTGCCATGGTATGGTGATTCTTTAAATTTAAAGGCAATTAGTAGTGCACTTGGAATTGTACAGAGGATCCACCTTGCGTACGGACAGATATCTGTTATTTTTGTGTCTTATACTGCGGAGTTTAAGTAGTTTGTGTTGTATAACAAATACCATTGTGACCATTTTGTCAGTGTTTAAAAACATTTTGTTTTTAGCTATCCATCTTTCACTATCAGAGAAAAAAATGCTGTAACACGGCCTCAAGTTGAGATACGTTTGTATTTTTTGTATAGATTATGGTGTCATCTGCATACATGTGCACAGAAGATCCATTTCAAACTGTGGGCAGATCATATATAAAGAGAGAAAATAGAAGAGGGCAAACGTGTCTCATTTTATTAATTTTGAACACAAACTTGGCACTCAACAAGCTAAGTTTCTACCTAGCACTTAATTGAGAAGAGTTGTGCATTCACTCAATCTGTCTTTTAATAGGGCTATTTGAAATTTTCAGTAGCCTATAAATATATTGCTTTAAAATAGGAGAGTGTTCCCTGGCGAAGTGTTTTTATAGCATGAAACTTCTGGCATTTAGATTTATTTTTATAGCATAAGCTACTTTTTATTTCAGCTATTCATTTTAACACTGGGGTTAATACCACTCATTTGTCAAGCCATTTATTTGAAATGATATATATGCTGTTATACGCTACTATTTCTGGCTGCCTGTACCTGAGTTTAACTTCTGACTGAATGCACTGGAGGAATCGTGTGCAAGGAGACAGGAGGAGGAGAACCCTGCCCGTAATAAGCATTGCCCTTACCAGCATACATCTAGAGAAGATGAGAGGAAAAGAAACCTGCCCACTTTCAAAATCCATTACACAAGGAGACCAGGTGAACTGACATTAAGATAAATGCACAGTCACTTTATCTTTTATTACAGGAGAATTAGAACTCTTACACGTTACAGATGTAAAGGAACAGTAAATTTTTTTAATGAAGAAATATTTATTGTAGGGATTTTCCTATTGAGTAAAATAAGGGTACTCCCACTGCCGAGAGATTTATATTTCCAGAGTTATTACAGTTTAAACCCATGTTTTTTTACATTAGCAGTGCCCTCTAGTGGTCAAATTCTAATTAGATTTTCTGTTAGATTCTAATGGAGAGGAAAGTCAGAAAAGTCAGAGACATACAATCCTCCATAGAATGTGATAGAAACTACCTGTCACTTCCTGTCAGTTAGAACTATCAGGAAGTAAACACAGTAAATTCACTTCCTGGTTATTTGAACTGTTATAGATTTTGAATAAAACATCTGACAGCAGTGGGCATGACCTTGTTTTATTCAGCAGGAAATGCTCCATAAAATATGTGTTTGCATAAAAAAAAGTTTACTGCTCCTTTAAAAGGAACCATCATTTCAGCTATAGTTTATTTCTAGTGTTGAGCGAGCATGCTCGGCCGATGCTCGGATCGGCTCGAGCATCGCTCTGCTCGGCACATGGCGGTACTCGTACGAGTACCGCATGTGCTCGCCCGCCATGTTCGGGTCTCCTCCCCGCACGTTTTGCGGCTGCTGCGCAGCCAATAAACGTGCAGGGAGGCTCTGACATCGGTGTAATGCCAGCAGCCATGTTGGCTGCTGGCATTACACTGATTGGCTGGCCAGAACCCGTGGTCAGGTGCTGTATAGCACCTGACCATCGAGTTCGGCTCAGTCTGAGCCAGGGAGAGCTGAGGATAGGAAGGGAAAGGCAGTGTAGGGAGGAAAAAACAAAAATTGTGACAAAAAAGAACCAAAAGTCCTTTTTAGGACTACTGTGTGTGGGGGCAGCAGGTTATATTGTGTGTGGGGGGAAAAAAACAAAAAAAAAAAAAAAAAAATATTCTGTTTAGTGTGAAAAGTTGCAGATTAGAGCACATTCTGTTTAGTGTGCACAGTTGCAGATTAGAGCACATTCTGTTTAGTGTGCAAAGTTGCAGATTAGAGCACATTCTGTTTAGTGTGCAAAGTTGCAGATTAGAGCACATTCTGTTTAGTGTGCAAAGTTGCAGATTAGAGCACATTCTGTTAAGTCTTCAAACTAAAATATCAAAGTCACGTATTCCATTCAGTGTGCGTCGCCGCAGTTTAGCAGCACATTCTGAGTACTGTGCAGAGTTGCAGAATAGGAAGAAATACTGTTAAGTCTTCAAACTAAAATATCAAAGTCACATATTCCATTCAGTGTGCTTCGCCGCAGTTTAGCAGCACATTCTGTGTACTGTGCAGAGTTGCAGAATAGGAAGAAATACTGTTAAGTCTTCAAACTAAAATATCAAAGTCACATATTCCATTCAGTGTGCTTCGCCGCAGTTTAGCAGCCTATTCTGTGTACTGTGCAGAGTTGCAGAATAGGAAGAAATACTGTTAAGTCTTCAAACTAAAATATCAAAGTCACATATTCCATTCAGTGTGCTTCGCCGCAGTTTAGCAGCCTATTCTGTGTACTGTGCAGAGTTGCAGAATAGGAAGAAATACTGTTAAGTCTTCAAACTAAAATATCAAAGTCACATATTCCATTCAGTGTGTTTCACCGCCGTTTAGCAGCCTATTCTGTGTACTGTGCAGAGTTGCAGAATAATAAGAAATACTGTTAAGTTTTCAAACTCAAATATTAAAGTCACATATTCCATTCAGTGTGTTTCACCGCAGTTTAGCAGCCTTTTCTGTGTACTCTGCAGAGTTGCAGAATAATAAGAAATACTGTTAAGTTTTCAAACTCAAATATTAAAGTCACATATTCCATTCAGTGTGTTTCACCGCAGTTTAGCAGCCTATTCTGTGTACTCTGTACAGTTGCAGAATAATAAGAAATACTGTTAAGTTTTCAAACTCAAATATTAAAGTCACATATTCCATTCAGTGTGTTTCACCGCCGTTTAACAGCCTATTCTGTGTACTCTGTACAGTTGCAGAATAATAAGAAATACTGTTAAGTTTTCAAACTCAAATATTAAAGTCACATATTCCATTCAGTGTGTTTCACCGCCGTTTAGCAGCCTATTCTGTGTACTGTGCAGAGTTGCAGAATAATAAGAAATACTGTTAAGTTTTCAAACTCAAATATTAAAGTCACATATTCCATTCAGTGTGTTTCACCGCAGTTTAGCAGCCTTTTCTGTGTACTCTGCAGAGTTGCAGAATAATAAGAAATACTGTTAAGTTTTCAAACTCAAATATTAAAGTCACATATTCCATTCAGTGTGTTTCACCGCAGTTTAGCAGCCTATTCTGTGTACTCTGTACAGTTGCAGAATAATAAGAAATACTGTTAAGTTTTCAAACTCAAATATTAAAGTCACATATTCCATTCAGTGTGTTACACCGCCGTTTAACAGCCTATTCTGTGTACTCTGTACAGTTGCAGAATAATAAGAAATACTGTTAAGTTTTCAAACTCAAATATTAAAGTCACATATTCCATTCAGTGTGTTTCACCGCCGTTTAACAGCCTATTCTGTGTACTCTGTACAGTTGCAGAATAATAAGAAATACTGTTAAGTTTTCAAACTCAAATATTAAAGTCACATATTCCATTCAGTGTGTTTCACCGCCGTTTAACAGCCTATTCTGTGTACTCTGTACAGTTGCAGAATAATAAGAAATACTGTTAAGTTTTCAAACTCAAATATTAAAGTCACATATTCCATTCAGTGTGTTTCACCGCCGTTTAACAGCCTATTCTGTGTACTCTGTACAGTTGCAGAATAATAAGAAATACTGTTAAGTTTTCAAACTCAAATATTAAAGTCACATATTCCATTCAGTGTGTTTCACCGCAGTTTAGCAGCCTATTCTGTGTACTCTGTACAGTTGCAGAATAATAAGAAATACTGTTAAGTTTTCAAACTCAAATATTAAACTCACATATTCCATTCAGTGTGTTTCACCGCAGTTTAGCAGCCTATTCTGTGTACTCTGCAGAGTTGCAGAATAATAAGAAATACTGTTAAGTTTTCAAACTCAAATATTAAAGTCACATATTCCATTCAGTGTGTTTCACCGCAGTTTAGCAGCCTATTCTGTGTACTCTGTACAGTTGCAGAATAATAAGAAATACTGTTAAGTTTTCAAACTCAAATATTAAACTCACATATTCCATTCAGTGTGTTTCACCGCCGTTTAACAGCCTATTCTGTGTACTCTGTACAGTTACAGAATAATAAGAAATACTGTTAAGTTTTCAAACTCAAATATTAAAGTCACATATTCCATTCAGTGTGTTTCACCGCCGTTTAACAGCCTATTCTGTGTACTCTGTACAGTTGCAGAATAATAAGAAATACTGTTAAGTTTTCAAACTCAAATATTAAAGTCACATATTCCATTCAGTGTGTTTCACCGCCGTTTAACAGCCTATTCTGTGTACTCTGTACAGTTGCAGAATAATAAGAAATACTGTTAAGTTTTCAAACTCAAATATTAAACTCACATATTCCATTCAGTGTGTTTCACCGCAGTTTAGCAGCCTATTCTGTGTACTCTGCAGAGTTGCAGAATAATAAGAAATACTGTTAAGTTTTCAAACTCAAATATTAAAGTCACATATTCTGTGTAAGATGAAGAAGGCGGGTAAAAAGGGACGGGGAAGTGGACGTGATCCTGAAAGTTCAGGGCGCGGGTCAGGACGCGGAGAAACTGTGCCTGGTGCCAGAGCACAAGAAAGAAAGACATCCACCATACCTAGCTTCATGTGTAATTTTACAGGGCGTCGCAGGACATCACTCTCGAGGTCCGACCACTGCGAACAGGTGGTCAGTTGGATGACAGCTGATACTGCTTCCAGTCGGTTAAGCACCACCCTGTCTTCCACCAAGTCCACTCTCAGTAGCCAAGAGTCTGGTCAACATAATCCTCACTCTGATCATCCTTCCTCCCACCATACACGGTCTGGTCAAAGAAGTGATCCCACACTGGGATATAGTGAGGAGCTCGTCTCATCACCAATCCTTCATTTGACCCTCTCTCCAAGCACGCTTGCAGAGGAACATGACATCTTGTGCCCTGATTCACAACCTCTAGAGGCTACCCAATCTCAAGAAGATGACAGATGTGAACGGCATTTAAGGTCAAAGGAAGTAGTGGATGATGATGATGATGATGAGACACAGTTGCCATTAAATCAACCACTATTTCCGTCTCAAGACCTTGTTGAGGAGAATGTTATACAGTTGTCAATGACTGAGTATGTGGTGGGATCAAGACTTGAGGAGGATGATCAGAGTGAGGAAGTGGAGGAGGACTTGGTGGACGATGAGGTGACTGACCCCACCTGGGAAGGTGTAGAGCCGAGCGATGACAGCAGTCCTGAGGGTGAGCCATCTGCAGCACCGCAACAGGCTGGAAGAGGCAGTGGTGTGGCTACAGAAAGAAGGCGGACCGCACCAAACCGGCCCGCAAATGTTCCACGGAGCACCCCCTTGCGTAAATCTACCTTGCCAAGGGGTAGGTGTTCCGCGGTATGGCGTTTTTTTAAGGAAAGTGCGGACGACAAAAGAATTGTAGTTTGCAACCTGTGCCACACCAGAATGAGCCGAGGCATGAACACTAGAAACCTCACCACCACCAGCATGATCCGACACATGGCATCCAAGCACCGTAGTAAGTGGGAGGAACGCCTGGATCGCCCATCTGTGTCTGCAGGCCACACCACTGCCTCCTCTTCCCCTGTTTTCGGTGCCGGCCAATCGCCTGTCGAAGGCGCAGGCCCGCATACCTCCCGCCCTGCACCTGTAGCATCTGAAGCACCATCAGCGACCACATCCACTTCCCTGTCCCAGCACAGCGTCCAAATGTCGTTACCCCAGGCATTTGAGCGCAAGAGAAAGTACCCAGCCACCCACCCACAGGCCATAGCACTAACCTCACACCTTTCCAAATTACTGGCCATCGAAATGCTGCCATTTAGGCTTGTGGACACTGAGTCCTTCCGCAGCCTGATGGCAGCAGCTGTCCCTCGGTACGCGGTCCCCAGCCGCCACTACTTTTCCCGGTGTGCCATCCCCGCATTACACCACCATGTGTCCCGTAACATCACCCGTGCCCTGACCAACGCAGTTACTGGGAAGGTCCACTTAACGACTGACACATGGACAAGTGCTTGTGGCCAGGGACGCTACATTTCCCTGACGGCACACTGGGTGAATGTCGTGGAGGCTGGGAGCGACTCGGACCCTGGGATGGCACGGGTGCTACCCACGCCGAGGATTGCGGGCCCTACCTCCATCAGGGTTTCCACCAGCACCTACGTTATTGGCTCCTCCTCCTCCGTTTCCACCTCCGAATTCTCTACACACACCGCCACTCCCCCATCAGCCAGTAGCTGGAAGCAGTGTAGCACTGCAGTGGGGAAGCGTCAACAGGCCGTGCTGAAGCTGATCTGCCTTGGGGACAAACAGCACACGGCCTCAGAGCTGTTGCAGGGGATTAGTCACCAGACCGAGCAGTGGCTCTCGCCACTCAACCTGCAAGCAGGCATGGTTGTGTGTGATAATGGGCGTAACTTGGTGGCGGCTTTGGAGCTCGGCAAGCTCACACACGTACCATGCCTAGCGCATGTATTTAATTTAGTGGTGCAGCGATTTCTAAAAACCTACCCCAATGTGCATGATCTCTTGACCAAGGTGCGCCGCGTGTGTGCACATTTCCGTAAGTCATCAACAGCTTCAGCCGGCCTGTTGAAGCTGCAGCAGCGCTTACAATTGCCAGCTCACCGGCTGCTGTGTGACGTGAGCACGTGCTGGAACTCCACCTTCCACATGTTGGCCCGGCTTTGTGAGCAGCAGAGGGCAGTAGTGGAGTACCAGCTGTTACACGGTCGTCGCCTCTCCGTTCAACTTCCTGTAATCAGAAGTGAGGAGTGGGAATGGATGTCAGACCTCTGTGAGGTTTTACGCAATTTTGAGGAATCGACACAGATGGTGAGCGGCGATAACGCTATTATCAGTGTAACCATCCCACTTCTGTGTCTACTGAAACGCTCGCTGCTCACAATTAAAACCGACGCTTTGCATGTGGAAGAGGTGGAAATGGGGGAGGAAGAGCTTACACAAGGTGATAGCCAGAGCACCCTCACTTCGTCTTCTCAGCGACAATTGGAGGAGGCGGAGGAGGAGGAGGAGGAGGAGGAGGAGGAGGAAGACACGGTTGTCTCCGCTACAGAGGGTAGCCATGGAACTTTAGTTCCATCTCTTCAGCGTGGGTGGGCAGAAGAGGAGGAAGAGGATGAGGAGATTGAGAGTCATCCTCCTGGTGAGGACAGCGAAATCTTGCCTGTTGGTACTCTGGCACACATGGCTGACTTTATGTTAGGCTGCCTTTCCCGTGACCCACGCGTTACACGCATTTTAGACAACACGGATTACTGGGTGTTCACCCTTCTGGACCCCCGCTACAAAGAGAATTTCTCATCTCTCATTCCTCCGGTGGAGAGGACAAGCAAAATGGTGCAATACCAGAAGGTTCTTGTTGAAAAATTGCTCCAAAATTTTCCATCTGACAACGCTGGCGGCAGAGTACGTGCTACCTTGGCCAACCGAGAAGGGGAGAAAAGGGGAGCACACAGCAGTTCCGAGAAAGGCAGGGAAACACTCTCCAAGGCGTGGGACACCTTCATGACACCCCGCCAGCACCCTCACCCTGATGCGCAGCCTAGTGTCACAAGGAGGGAAAAGTTTTGGAAGATGGTGAAGGAGTACGTAGCAGACCGTGTCAGCGTCCTCAATGATCCCTCTGTGCCTTACAACTACTGGGTGTCCAAGCTGGACACGTGGTATGAACTGGCACTCTATGCCTTGGAGGTGCTGGCCTGCCCTGCCGCCAGCGTTCTGTCTGAGCGGGTATTTAGTGCTGCTGGTGGCATCATAACAGATAAGCGTATCCGCCTTTCCACCGACAATGCTGATAGGTTGACACTTATAAAAATGAACAAGGCCTGGATTTCCCCTGACTTCTCCACTCCACTGGAGGAAAGCCCCGGGGGAACATAAACTCACTTTATATATGTTATTTACAATGATGGGAATACTCTGTATTCCCATTCACCCCTTCCACCCAAAAACCGGGTATATGGTTGACTCTTAATCTTCTCATCCTCCTCCTCCTCTTCCATATGCCCTGGGATATAATTTTTATATAGGGCCAGCTCACCAGCGGGCCCTGTGATATAATTTTTATATAGGGCCAGCTCACCAGCGGGCCCTGTTTGACAATTTTTATATAGGTCAGCTCACCAGCGGGCCTTCTCATATAATGTTTTATTGGGTCAGCTCTCTAGCGGGCCCTCTCATATAATGTTTTATAGCGTCAGCTCACTAGCGGGCCTTCGCATATAATGTTTAGGATGGTCAGCTCTGCAGCAGACCCTCACCCATAATGTTTTAGATGGTCGGCTCAGCGCACGTTTCCCTCTTAATCATGGCCTCAGTTCAATAAAATCAAGGAAATTTTTGGGAGAATTTGCCTCTGTGCACGTTTCCCTCTTAATCATGGCCTCAGTTCTGAAAATCAAGGAAATTTTTGGGAGAATTTGCCTCTGCGCACGTTTCCCTCTTAATCATGGCCTCACTTCCGAAAACCAAGGAAATTTTTGGGAGAATTTGCAGATGATATACAAGTAAATATACAGCAAATATTGTTTGGTAACAATTTTTCGCCTAAAGTCGTTTTTATTTTCCTTTTTGTGTGTTTTATGGTCAGTCTGTAAAAATGGCGTACTACGGGCGAAAGATCGTTCCCAGCAGCGATGTTGGAGTCCAAGATGCATCCAGACATCCTCCCTATGCTGTCCCTGAACCATTTCTGTGGTGTTTCCATCCTTTTCTGCCCTTTTCCTATGGACCAGGCACCCTCCCCTCATCAGAGCAGGGGGTGCCTGGTGTAATGCTCGAGTCCTCCCATTGACTTCAATGGGGCTCGGGTGCTCGGCCGAGCACTCGAGCCTCAGGGGGTGCTCGGTTAGAGCACCCGAACACCCGAGCATTGGGGTGCTCGCTCATCACTATTTATTTCTCATAATGGCAGAGGATTATCATCTAAATCCAGAGTTGCACAGACACAGGCAGATATCACAGACTATCCATCTGAGTATTAACCCCATTTATACCATTAGACTGCATTTATTTGTGGCACTATTATTCAGTGTTTTCAGTATCTATAGGATTGTATCACATTTACAGTTTTACTGTTGTGTCATAATCTTATGCTATATTCATTATATGTTTTTAAAGGGATAGTAATGTTTCATAATAAAAGCATCTCTAATTAATCATCATAGTATTTGGACTTTGGAGAGTGTTATTTCAATTCTGTCAGAGTTGTAGTTCCAGAGTAATTCAATGACAAAGTATCCCCCTCCCACCCCTTTTACTGATGTCACACTGTTCAGCCAGAGCAGAAGGGAGGCGCCCAGGTAGACTGCAGAGAGGGACAATCTTCAATTAAGATAAGGGAAAAAGCTGAAAAACTTGTCAAGGGGGGCAGGGCTTTCATTGTTCTCATAGGAAGAAGATTGTCCCCTTCTGTTATCTGTCTGGTCTATGGACTGGATTCCACATCTGAGAAGAGATGGCTTACACTAGGTAAAAGGGGAGGGAGGGGAAACTTTGCTTGTGAATATCTCATAAACCATAAAGGTTTGGGAGATAAGACTTATATCATTCTTCATGTTTTTTTAATGCCTACAAAATAAAATAAAGTTAAACCGAAGTATTACTATCCCTTTAATGTAAATGTATTACAGTTATATGTGTTTTTGTTATTCATAATATATAGTAAATGAAGTCTCTATGTCCCAATTCCTCATTTTCACTCCTTGAGTATAAAGTATATTTATTATATACAAGATTTAGAACACTCTCCTGTTTATTAGATATTTTGTTTCATTCAATACTATTCCCAACCAGACTGAGCAAGATAATACTTAATATCTAACAGATTAATGCTACACCATATAATGATATGAAATGAAAATCCATCCTGAAAAAAATAAATACAGTTCCACAGTTTAAGGTTCCACAGACTCAAATGGCATAAGATGTGACGTAATGGAACAAGAAACAAATCCTGCTGCTTCACTCTGTTGGCTACTACTCGCATGAAGTCTGAAATAAAGCACATAAAGGAACAACACCCTCTAGTAATATTTAATAAAGATGGTTCAAACAGATGTTAAAAACACTCTCACAAGCCACCACAGAACACATATAAAGTCCCACTGGTGAAAACATCGCTTGATAGCCAACAACACCCCATAATGAAGGGAATAATAAAACTCTCACATGGTAGCCAACAGCATCTCAGAACTGAGGCCATGTAGAAAGTCTTACCTGATAAGCCAACAATACCTCGCAACCAAAGGCATATACAAGTTTCATCTGATAGCCAACAACATCCCAGAACCAAGGGCATTTAAAAAGTCTCCCTGATAGCCAACAGTACCCCAAAACCAATGGCATGTAGAAGGTCACACATGATAGCCAAATGCACATCAGACAAAGCAAGAGCATGTAGAAAACCTCCTTAGATAGACAAGGACACATAATAACCAAGAGCTCGTAGAAAGTTTTAACAGCCAATGTACGTCAGAACCAAGGACATATAGAAATGATACCCATATAGACAAGAACAAAGCACGCTTAAGGGTTTGTAGAAAATCTCAAAGAACTCAAGAAGAACCTCGCCATAAACCATTTCCCCATAACCTCACCACAGTTACTGTTTCCTGGCACAGAAAATACCTTTAACCTTTTGAGTGCCCGAGGGGGTACGCAATGCACTGTTTTTCAATGCATTGCATACCCCTCTGGCACTTAAAGGGTTAACTTGTAACACACGGATTCAAAAAAACACTAAATTAACTCACCAATTGAAGGGTATATATAAGGTAAAACAGTCCTGGGTGGATATTGCAACAACATGCTAAGTGGGAAATAAATCTACCACCACAAACCAGGAGTGGATGACTGATGCAGGGAAATCCCCATACACATAATTCTGATCAATAGGTATGGCCTACAAGGCTCAGGCAAGCACAAAAGAGTGAGTATGATGCATAATTTAAATAGACAAAATGTATTCTCCAGGGGTATGATAAAGAGATGGTAAAGAGGAGATAATGTCTCCAGTGTGATAAGCTCATCAATTCTTTCATTAGTCCATGCAGCCTATCCACTAAGATCTCACAAGCTGGGAAGCTGTTAGTGCATGGCCTCAGAAAACAGCATAGGAACTGGATAATGTATCGCACTTTATCACACCTTAGTGCATACCTTTGAAATGCATTGGAGACCTCTTGAGTTTTCAAAGGGTTAAACATCCCATTTAAATCTATGGGAATTTTTAGTTTTCTCCTGTACTACAACTGATTTGCCCCAGAACGCTATCAAACACAACCTTTAGTCTATCGTAGGGAAAATCTGCACAAAAACTGCTTGTGTGTAAGATTGCCCTGATGGTCATATGCTCAGAGATAAAATTGTGCACCCAGCTTCACCACAGGGAACAAATAAGTCTTTTATACAGTTCTTGCTTTCAATCAGCTGGGGATTTCAGGGGGTTCAAATCCCATTGAAATCAATGGAAATTGTCCCCTCTGGTACAGTGATTAGTAGTTGCAGGATTGATCTTTTTTTTTTTTGGCACTAACCCTTTGAGTGTTAGAAGTACTTTTCTTAATAATAATAATATTATTATTATTATTATTATTATTATTATTATTAATAATTAATAATGGAGATTATTAGTGATGCTCCCAAGTGGCCTCACAAATTTACAGCACAATTATCATGTACTATTGTGTTCTTTTATGAGAGAAGACTTGGTAAACAGCCGTGGAGCTGTTCTGTGTATCCCCAGATTAGCTCCAATCAGCCATACTTGGGGGAGGGGTCAGAAAAGTGACACTATCAGCTAGAAAATAAACCAAACATCAGTGGCTCTCAGCCACAAACTCTTGGATTCTCTGCAGTGACTATAAACCTGTTGCACCAAGCGTTCAGGTTTAAATACACTTTGTCTGTGGGGAGTTGATCTGCTGATAGAGCAACTGTTAGATTATGGTTGTGCTTTGAAAATATATGGTTATTTTAATATTTTTATTTTGCATAATCTCTTTTTGCCCCATGAACAGTAATGTGTGTCCCCATGGCCATATTTAAAATTGGGCAGAGTAACCAACCTCCATGTCTGCCCAGTTTCTGTGTCACAGCCTTTCTGACCACTGTGCTGAATTGTAGCAGTAGTTGGGCCCAGCACTGCTCCAGACATCCCCTCCTGGTATATTTGGCTTGATTATTTGCTAGTTTATAAATATTGCAGTTTCTTAATCACTCTACTGGACAGTTTATTTATTATTATTGGGCTTGGGACTGCATGATGAGAGCAAAGGAGACATGTCCATTAGACATGTGCGAATTCATTCGGAGACATTCGGATTTCGTCGAAAGTGGGGTCATTCGGAGACATTCGGCCAATCCGAAACTCAAGAGTCATTGGTAAAAAATGATCCGACTCCGAACAGCCCAGGTCCGAAATTCGTCGAAACTTTCGGAAGTTTCGGCAATCGACACATTTCCAAATGTTTTTACTACTTTTGACCAGGACTTTTTTGTACTTCCTGTGCGCGCTCAATTACTTTCCCTCCATAATTTTCCCTCCATGTCTCTAGTCCAATTCCATTCTCCGTTTCATGCACTACTTCCCTCTTTTGTCTGTATTCGAATAGCCTTCTTCGTTTCATGATGGGGGTTGGACTAATGACACAGTCACACAGACAGACAGCCTGCATTTCCTCATTGCGTTGTTGGAGCTCAGAGAGAGAAGAGATTAGAGAGTGTACAGTTGTTGTGTAGGCAGGCAGGTAGCATTAGGCTAGGCATAGGTAGGCAGCCAGCATTAGTTCCAGTTATTGCCACTGCAAGAGCAAGTAATATTTGTTTCTGTGCAAAATATAAAAAAATATTAGGTATTTGTTCGAATACAGGGCCGGCCCTTACACTGGTCCCAGTGGGTCCATGGACCCAGGCGGCACTTTGACAGGGGCAGCAATTTGCCGTCCCATAGCATGTTTATTTTGTGCTCTTCCGCCAGTTCTGTGTTTCAGGGTGTCCCATCAGTGTGACTGTCAGCAGCCGGGCAGCCCTATGCTCACTCAGTGGCGATGCCTGTTGGCTGCTTCAGTGACGTGAATTATGTGATAGTGAAACATTATGCCTATTTTGTATTGATTATCGCCCACCTAAAGTCAAGACTTGAGTAAATAGGTCTACCGTCCCAGATTTGCTAGAGAGGTTTTACAAATACAGGAGGGTGCCCCCTGTACGAAATGAGTCTAAACATTTGGGATCCCTAGTATGAGTGCACAACAGTGCATGATGTGTCCTGAACAGGATTGCTGTGAGGTGTCTCCACCCAGAAGGTGCTGTCCGGGCTGAGTTTCAACATTGTGACGAGTGACCAACTAAGAGCACTGTGCCAGACTTAATCTGCAGCCATAGCATCACCCCCTCCTACTCTCCGGGTCCCGCTGACTGGCAATAACAGGTGAGTCACTAAGAGATCTGAAGCCTTTCTGGAAGTCCTTTCACTTGGAAAGGGGCTAGTATTACTTGGGGGAGTTGTCGCGTGTGTAAATAATTTCTAGGTGGGAGATGAATGTGCATCACTTACGTGTTTCCTAACAGTAGTTAGAATACAACTCCCATCATCCCCTGATTATGACATTGGGAAATGCCCAGCAATTATCGTAGAGCCCTGTATTGCACACTCACGAAAAACGGTGATATTGCTATACTAAGACAATGCTGTGGACCCCTCTTCAGAATAGATGTCAAGCATTTTTTTTTTTATTTCTCTCCTGTGTTGCAGTTTGTTCACAACAGAATGTCTCAATTTTTCTTTTTAACACATTACATCTATCACATTACAATCATTGATGTTTATTCTTGATGTAGTATGAAACACTATAATGTATATACACTAGTGTTGAGCGAGCATGCTCGGCCGATGCTCGGATCGGCTCGAGCATCGCTCTGCTCGGCACATGGCGGTACTCGTACGAGTACCGCATGTGCTCGCCCGCCATGTTCGGGTCTCCTCCCCGCACGTTTTGCGGCTGCTGCGCAGCCAATAAACGTGCAGGGAGGCTCTGACATCAGTGTAATGCCAGCAGCCATGTTGGCTGCTGGCATTTCACTGATTGGCTGGCCAGAACCCGTGGTCTGGTGCTGTATAGCACCTGACCAGCGAGTTCGGCGCAGTCTTAGCCAGGGAGAGATGAGGATAGGAAGGGAAAGTCAGTGTAGGGAGAAGACAAGCAAATTTGTGAAAAAAAAGAACCAAAAGTCCTTTTTAGGACTACTGTGTGTGGGGGCAGCAGTTTATTTTGTGTGGGGGGAAAAAAACAAAACAAAACAAAATTTCATATATTCTGTTTAGTGTGCAAAGTTGCAGATTAGAGCACATTCTGTTTAGTGTGCAAAGTTGCAGATTAGAGCACATTCTGTTTAGTGTGCAAAGTTGCAGATTAGAGCACATTCTGTTTAGTGTGCAAAGTTGCAGATTAGAGCACATTCTGTTAAGTCTTCAAACTCAAATATCAAAGTCACATATTCCATTCAGTGTGCGTCACCGCAGTTTAGCAGCATATTCTGTGTACTCTGCACAGTTGCAGAATAGGAAGAAATACTGTTAAGTCTTCAAACTAAAATATCAAAGTCACATATTCCATTCAGTGTGCTTCGCCGCAGTTTAGCAGCATATTCTGTGTACTCTGCACAGTTGCAGAATAGGAAGAAATACTGTTAAGTCTTCAAACTCAAATATCAAAGTCACATATTCCATTCAGTGTGCTTCGCCGCAGTTTAGCAGCATATTCTGTGTACTCTGCACAGTTGCAGAATAGGAAGAAATACTGTTAAGTCTTCAAACTCAAATATCAAAGTCACATATTCCATTCAGTGTGCGTCACCGCAGTTTAGCAGCATATTCTGTGTACTCTGCACAGTTGCAGAATAGGAAGAAATACTGTTAAGTCTTCAAACTAAAATATCAAAGTCACATATTCCATTCAGTGTGCGTCACCGCAGTTTAGCAGCACATTCTGTGTACTCTGCACAGTTGCAGAATAGGAAGAAATACTGTTCAGTCTTCAAACTCAAATATCAAAGTCACATATTCCATTCAGTGTGCGTCACCGCAGTTTAGCAGCATATTCTGTGTACTCTGCACAGTTGCAGAATAGGAAGAAATACTGTTAAGTCTTCAAACTCAAATATCAAAGTCACATATTCCATTCAGTGTGCGTCACCGCAGTTTAGCAGCATATTCTGTGTACTCTGCACAGTTGCAGAATAGGAGGAAATACTGTTAAGTCTTCAAACTCAAATATCAAAGTCACATATTCCATTCAGTGTGCTTCGCCGCAGTTTAGCAGCATATTCTGTGTACTCTGCACAGTTGCAGAATAGGAAGAAATACTGTTAAGTCTTCAAACTCAAATATCAAAGTCACATATTCCATTCAGTGTGCGTCACCGCAGTTTAGCAGCATATTCTGTGTACTCTGCACAGTTGCAGAATAGGAAGAAATACTGTTAAGTCTTCAAACTAAAATATCAAAGTCACATATTCCATTCAGTGTGCGTCACCGCAGTTTAGCAGCACATTCTGTGTACTCTGCACAGTTGCAGAATAGGAAGAAATACTGTTAAGTCTTCAAACTCAAATATCAAAGTCACATATTCAATTCAGTGTGCTTCGCCGCAGTTTAGCAGCATATTCTGTGTACTCTGCACAGTTGCAGAATAGGAAGAAATACTGTTAAGTCTTCAAACTCAAATATCAAAGTTACATATTCCATTCAGTGTGCGTCACCGCAGTTTAGCAGCACATTCTGTGTACTCTGCACAGTTGCAGAATAGGAAGAAATACTGTTAAGTCTTCAAACTCAAATATCAAAGTCACATATTCCATTCAGTGTGCGTCACCGCAGTTTAGCAGCATATTCTGTGTACTCTGCACAGTTGCAGAATAGGAAGAAATACTGTTAAGTCTTCAAACTAAAATATCAAAGTCACATATTCCATTCAGTGTGCTTTGCCGCAGTTTAGCAGCATATTCTGTGTACTCTGCACAGTTGCAGAATAGGAAGAAATACTGTTAAGTCTTCAAACTCAAATATCAAAGTCACATATTCCATTCAGTGTGCTTCGCCGCAGTTTAGCAGCATATTCTGTGTACTCTGCACAGTTGCAGAATAGGAAGAAATACTGTTGAGTCTTCAAACTCAAATATCAAAGTCACATATTCCATTCAGTGTGTGTCACCGCAGTTTAGCAGCATATTCTGTGTACTCTGCACAGTTGCAGAATAGGAAGAAATACTGTTAAGTCTTCAAACTAAAATATCAAAGTCACATATTCCATTCAGTGTGCGTCACCGCAGTTTAGCAGCACATTCTGTGTACTCTGCACAGTTGCAGAATAGGAAGAAATACTGTTAAGTCTTCAAACTCAAATATCAAAGTCACATATTCCATTCAGTGTGCGTCACCGCAGTTTAGCAGCATATTCTGTGTACTCTGCACAGTTGCAGAATAGGAAGAAATACTGTTAAGTCTTCAAACTCAAATATCAAAGTCACATATTCCATTCAGTGTGCGTCACCGCAGTTTAGCAGCATATTCTGTGTACTCTGCACAGTTGCAGAATAGGAGGAAATACTGTTAAGTCTTCAAACTCAAATATCAAAGTCACATATTCCATTCAGTGTGCTTCGCCGCAGTTTAGCAGCATATTCTGTGTACTCTGCACAGTTGCAGAATAGGAAGAAATACTGTTAAGTCTTCAAACTCAAATATCAAAGTCACATATTCCATTCAGTGTGCGTCACCGCAGTTTAGCAGCATATTCTGTGTACTCTGTACAGTTGCAGAATAGGAAGAAATACTGTTAAGTCTTCAAACTAAAATATCAAAGTCACATATTCCATTCAGTGTGCGTCACCGCAGTTTAGCAGCACATTCTGTGTACTCTGCACAGTTGCAGAATAGGAAGAAATACTGTTAAGTCTTCAAACTAAAATATCAAAGTCACATATTCCATTCAGTGTGCGTCGCCGCAGTTTAGCAGCATATTCTGTGTACTCTGCACAGTTGCAGAATAGGAAGAAATACTGTTAAGTCTTCAAACTAAAATATCAAAGTCACATATTCCATTCAGTGTGCTTCGCCGCAGTTTAGCAGCATATTCTGTGTACTCTGCACAGTTGCAGAATAGGAAGAAATACTGTTAAGTCTTCAAACTAAAATATCAAAGTCACATATTCCATTCAGTGTGCTTCGCCGCAGTTTAGCAGCATATTCTGTGTACTCTGCACAGTTGCAGAATAGGAAGAAATACTGTTAAGTCTTCAAACTCAAATATCAAAGTCACATATTCCATTCAGTGTGCGTCACCGCAGTTTAGCAGCACATTCTGTGTACTCTGCACAGTTGCAGAATAGGAACAAATACTGTTAAGTCTTCAAACTAAAATATCAAAGTCACATATTCCATTCAGTGTGCTTCGCCGCAATTTAGCAGCATATTCTGTATACTCTGCACAGTTGCAAAATAGGAAGAAATACTGTTAAGTCTTCAAACTCAAATATCAAAGTTACATATTCCATTCAGTGTGCGTCACCGCAGTTTAGCAGCACATTCTGTGTACTCTGCACAGTTGCAGAATAGGAAGAAATACTGTTAAGTCTTCAAACTCAAATATCAAAGTCACATATTCCATTCAGTGTGCGTCACCGCAGTTTAGCAGCATATTCTGTGTACTCTGCACAGTTGCAGAATAGGAAGAAATACTGTTAAGTCTTCAAACTAAAATATCAAAGTCACATATTCCATTCAGTGTGCGTCACCGCAGTTTAGCAGCATATTCTGTGTACTCTGCACAGTTGCAGAATAGGAAGAAATACTGTTAAGTCTTCAAACTAAAATATCAAAGTCACATATTCCATTCAGTGTGCGTCACCGCAGTTTAGCAGCATATTCTGTGTACTCTGCACAGTTGCAGAATAGGAAGAAATACTGTTAAGTCTTCAAACTAAAATATCAAAGTCACATATTCCATTCAGTGTGCTTCGTCGCAGTTTAGCAGCATATTCTGTGTACTCTGCACAGTTGCAGAATAGGAAGAAATACTGTTAAGTCTTCAAACTCAAATATCAAAGTCACATATTCCATTCAGTGTGCTTCGCCGCAGTTTAGCAGCATATTCTGTGTACTCTGCACAGTTGCAGAATAGGAAGAAATACTGTTAAGTCTTCAAACTCAAATATCAAAGTCACATATTCCATTCAGTGTGCGTCACCGCAGTTTAGCAGCATATTCTGTGTACTCTGCACAGTTGCAGAATAGGAAGATATACTGTTAAGTCTTCAAACTAAAATATCAAAGTCACATATTCCATTCAGTGTGCGTCACCGCAGTTTAGCAGCACATTCTGTGTACTCTGCACAGTTGCAGAATAGGAAGAAATACTGTTAAGTCTTCAAACTCAAATATCAAAGTCACATATTCCATTCAGTGTGCTTCGCCGCAGTTTAGCAGCATATTCTGTGTACTCTGCACAGTTGCAGAATAGGAAGAAATACTGTTAAGTCTTCAAACTCAAATATCAAAGTCACATATTCCATTCAGTGTGCGTCACCGCAGTTTTGCAGCATATTCTGTGTACTCTGCACAGTTGCAGAATAGGAAGAAATACTGTTAAGTCTTCAAACTCAAATATCAAAGTCACATATTCCATTCAGTGTGCGTCACCGCAGTTTAGCAGCACATTCTGTGTACTCTGCACAGTTGCAGAATAGGAAGAAATACTGTTAAGTCTTCAAACTAAAATATCAAAGTCACATATTCCATTCAGTGTGCTTCGCCGCAGTTTAGCAGCATATTCTGTGTACTCTGCACAGTTGCAGAATAGGAAGAAATACTGTTAAGTCTTCAAACTAAAATATCAAAGTCACATATTCCATTCAGTGTGCGTCACCGCAGTTTAGCAGCACATTCTGTGTACTCTGCACAGTTGCAGAATAGGAAGAAATACTGTTAAGTCTTCAAACTCAAATATCAAAGTCACATATTCCATTCAGTGTGCGTCACCGCAGTTTAGCAGCATATTCTGTGTACTCTGCACAGTTGCAGAATAGGAAGAAATACTGTTAAGTCTTCAAACTCAAATATCAAAGTCACATATTCCATTCAGTGTGCTTCGCCGCAGTTTAGCAGCATATTCTGTGTACTCTGCACAGTTGCAGAATAGGAAGAAATACTGTTAAGTCTTCAAACTCAAATATCAAAGTCACATATTCCGTGTAAGATGAAGAAGGCGGGTAAAAAGGGACGGGGAAGTGGACGTGATCCTGATAGTTCAGGGCACGGGTCAGAACGCGGAGAAACTGTGCCTGGTGCCAGAGCACAAGAAAGAAAGACATCCACCATACCTAGCTTCATGTCTCATTTTACAGGGCGTCGCAGGACATCACTCTCGAGGTCCGACCACTGCGAACAGGTGGTCGGTTGGATGTCAGCTGATACTGCTTCCAGTCGGTTAAGCACCACCCTGTCTTCCACCAAGTCCACTCTCAGTAGCCAAGAGTCTGGTCAACATAATCCTCACTCTGATCATCCTTCCTCCCACCATAGACGGTCTGGTCAAAGAAGTGATCCCACACTGGGATATAGTGAGGAGCTCGTCTCATCACCAATCCTTCATTTGACCCTCTCTCCAAGCACGCTTGCAGAGGAACATGACATCTTATGCCCTGATTCACAACCTCTAGAGGGTACCCAATCACAAGAAGATGACAGAGGTGAACGGCATTTAAGGTCAAAGGAAGTGGATGATGATGATGATGAGACACAGTTGCCATTACATCAACCACTATTACTGTCTCAAGACCTTGATGAGGAGGATGATATGCAGTTGTCAATGACTGAGTATGTGGTGGGATCAAGACATGAGGAGGATGATCAGAGTGAGGAAGTGGAGGAGGACTTGGTGGACGATGAGGTGACTGACCCCACCTGGGAAGGTGTAGAGCCGAGCGATGACAGCAGTCCTGAGGGTGAGCCATCTACAGCACCGCAACAGGCTGGAAGAGGCAGTGGTGTGGCTACAGAAAGAAGGCGGACCGCACCAAACCGGCCCGCAAATGTTCCACGGAGCACCCCCTTGCGTAAATCTCCCTTGCCAAGGGGTAGGTGTTCCGCGGTATGGCGTTTTTTTAAGGAAAGTGCGGACGACAAAAGAATTGTAGTTTGCAACCTGTGCCACACCAGAATGAGCCGAGGCATGAACACTAGAAACCTCACCACCACCAGCATGATCCGACACATGGCATCCAAGCACCGTAATAAGTGGGAGGAACGCCTGGATCGCCCATCTGTGTCTGCAGGCCACACCACTGCCTCCTCTTCCCCTGTTTTCGGTGCCGGCCAATCGCCTGTCGAAGGCGCAGGCCCGCATACCTCCCGCCCTGCACCTGTACCATCTGAAGCACCATCAGCGACCACATCCACTTCCCTGTCCCAGCACAGCGTCCAAATGTCGTTACCCCAGGCATTTGAGCGCAAGCGAAAATACCCAGCCACCCACCCACAGGCCATAGCACTAACCTCACACCTTTCCAAATTACTGGCCATCGAAATGCTGCCATTTAGGCTTGTGGAGACTGAGTCCTTCCGCAGCCTGATGGCAGCAGCTGTCCCTCGGTACGCGGTCCCCAGCCGCCACTACTTTTCCCGGTGTGCCATCCCCGCATTACACCACCATGTGTCCCGTAACATCACCCGTGCCCTGACCAACGCAGTTACTGGGAAGGTCCACTTAACGACTGACACATGGACAAGTGCTTGTGGCCAGGGACGCTACATTTCCCTGATGGCACACTGGGTGAATGTCGTGGAGGCTGGGAGCGACTCGGACCCTGGGATGGCACGGGTGCTACCCACGCCGAGGATTGCGGGCCCTACCTCCATCAGGGTTTCCGCCAGCACCTACGTTATTGGCTCCTCCTCCTCCGTTTCCACCTCCGAATTCTCTGCACGCAGCGCCACTCCCCCATCAGCCGGTAGCTGGAAGCAGTGTAGCACTGCAGTGGGGAAGCGTCAACAGGCCGTGCTGAAGCTGATCTGCCTTGGGGACAAACAGCACACGGCCTCAGAGCTGTTGCAGGGGATTAGTCACCAGACCGAGCAGTGGCTCTCGCCACTCAACCTGCAACCAGGAATGGTTGTGTGTGATAATGGGCGTAACTTGGTGGCGGCTTTGGAGCTCTGCAAGCTCACACACGTACCATGCCTAGCGCATGTATTTAATTTAGTGGTTCAGCGATTTCTAAAAACCTACCCCAATGAGCATGATCTCTTGACCAAGGTGCGCCGCGTGTGTGCACATTTCCGTAAGTCATCTACAGCTTCAGCCGGCCTGTTGAAGCTGCAGCAGCGCTTACAATTGCCAGCTCACCGGCTGCTGTGTGACGTGAGCACGTGCTGGAACTCCACCTTCCACATGTTGGCCCGGCTTTGTGAGCAGCAGAGGGCAGTAGTGGAGTACCAGCTGTTACACGGTCGTCGCCTCTCCGTTCAACTTCCTGTAATCAGAAGTGAGGAGTGGGAATGGATGTCAGACCTCTGTGAGGTTTTACGCAATTTTGAGGAATCGACACAGATGGTGAGCGGCGATAACGCTATTATCAGTGTAACCATCCCACTTCTGTGTCTACTGAAACGCTCGCTGCTCACAATTAAAACTGACGCTTTGCATGTGGAAGAGGTGGAAATGCGGGAGGAAGAGCTTACACAAGGTGATAGCCAGAGCACCCTCACTTCGTCTTCTCAGCGACAATTGGAGGAGGCGGAGGAGGAGGAGGAGGAAGACACGGTTGCCTCCGCTACAGAGGGTAGCCATGGAACTTTAGTTCCATCTCTTCAGCGTGGGTGGGCAGAAGAGGAGGAAGAGGATGAGGAGATTGAGAGTCATCCTCCTGGTTAGGACAGCGAAATCTTGCCTGTTGGTACTCTGGCACACATGGCTGACTTTATGTTAGGCTGCCTTTCCCGTGACCCACGCGTTGTACGCATTTTAGACAACACGGATTACTGGGTGTTCACCCTTCTGGACCCCCGCTACAAAGAGAATTTCTCATCTCTCATTCCTCCGGTGGAGAGGACAAGCAAAATGGTGCAATACCAGAAGGTTCTTGTCGAAAAATTGCTCCAAAATTTTCCATCTGACAACGCTGGCGGCAGAGTACGTGCTACCTTGGCCAACCGAGAAGGGGAGAAAAGGGGAGCACACAGCAGTTCCGACAAAGGCAGGGCAACACTCTCCAAGGCGTGGGACACCTTCATGACACCCCGCCAGCACCCTCACCCTGATGCGCAGCCTAGTGTCACAAGGAGGGAAAAGTTTTGGAAGATGGTGAAGGAGTATGTAGCAGACCGTGTCAGCGTCCTCAATGATCCCTCTGTGCCTTACAACTACTGGGTGTCCAAGCTGGACACGTGGTATGAACTGGCACTCTACGCCTTGGAGGTGCTGGCCTGCCCTGCCGCCAGCGTTCTGTCTGAGCGGGTATTTAGTGCTGCTGGTGGCATCATAACAGATAAGCGTATCCGCCTTTCCACCGACAATGCTGATAGGTTGACACTTATAAAAATGAACAAGGCCTGGATTTCCCCTGACTTCTCCACTCCACTGGAGGAAAGCCCCGGGGGAACATAAACTCACTTTATATATGTTATTTACAATGATGGGAATACTCTGTATTCCCATTCACCCCTTCCACCCAAAAAACGGGTATATGGTTGACTCTTAATCTTCTCATCCTCCTCCTCCTCTTCCATATGCCCTGTGATATAATTTTTATATAGGGCCAGCTCACCAGCGGGCCCTGTTTGACAATTTTTATATAGGTCAGCTCGCCAGCGGGCCTTCTCATATAATGTTTTATTGGGTCAGCTCTCTAGCGGGCCCTCTCATATAATGTTTTATAGCGTCAGCTCACTAGCGGGCCTTCGCATATAATGTTTAGGATGGTCAGCTCCGCAGCAGACCCTCACCCATAATGTTTTAGATGGTCGGCTCAGCGCACGTTTCCCTCTTAATCATGGCCCCAGTTCAGAAAAATCGAGGAAATTTTTGGGAGAATTTGCCTTTGCGCACGTTTCCCTCTTAATCATGGCCTCAGTTCAGAAAAATCTAGGAAATTTTTGGGAGAATTTGCCTCTGCGCACGTTTCCCTCTTAATCATGGCCTCACTTCAGAAAAATCGATGAAATTTTTTGCAGAATTTGCAGATGATATACAAGTAAATATACAGCAAATACTGTTTGGTAACAATTTTTCGCCTAAAGTCGTTTTTATTTTCCTTTTTGTGTGTTTTACGGTCAGTCTGTAAAAATGGCGTACTACGGGCGAAAGATCGTTCCCAGCAGCGATGTTGGAGTCCAAGATGCATCCAGACATCCTCCCTATGCTGTCCCTGAACCATTTCTGTGGTGTTTCCATCCTTTTCTGCCCTTTTCCTATGGACCAGGCACCCTCCCCTCATCAGAGCAGGGGGTGCCTGGTGTAATGCTCGAGTCCTCCCATTGACTTCAATGGGGCTCGGGTGCTCGGCCGAGCACTCGAGCCTCCGGGGGTGCTCGGTCAGAGCACCCGAACACCCGAGCATTGGGGTGCTCGCTCATCACTAATATACACATAGAGTTATCTGATATGAGGGGAAATCAGGACAGGAAAACGAGAGAGAGGAATCTGGGTTTTAAAAGGGACAGTAGGGTAGGAGGCTGGTACCAGAAAATGAATCCTTAATCTTTACCCATGTACTAACATAGAATGTGACATGTAGTTTGTCCATGTTCGAGTCGACCACTTATGTTGAGTAGGATGTGACAGGCATGGGTTTTCGATGTTCGAGCATATGCTATATTGAAGGACAGGCATAGGGTTTCGATGTTCGAACATGCTAAACTGAATGACAGGCATGGGTTCTCGATGTCTGATGTTTGCATTGTGACTGGCATCCCATGCTGGAGTAGAGGTGACATGCACAGACTGGCAATGTACGACAATGTCCGTTTTTGGGATGGATCTTTTTCTAAATGCACACCCTGTCTGCAAATAATGATAGCAGCGTGCACGGAGGCACACTGCTATAATTTAACCTATGTTAAATTCGGCCGAATAATTCAGAATGGATCAGAATTTCGTCCGAATCGAATAGGCCCGGTCCGAAATTAGGATCATCCGAATTAGAAAAAAAAAATTAGTCCGAATTCGAATTTTACCGAAAATTTTGCCCGTGCACAAGTCTAATGTCCATGACTCGGCTTGTGGACACATATAGTTTCTTACTTAGGGGCATCTAAATTAAATCCAACAGTGCATTGTCTTACCAAACCCAAAGAGACACAAATTCACCATAGGGGACAAATACAATTTCCATTTATTTAATATGGACCTTTAACCCTTTAATTATGCTAGGGAGGTCTCCAATGCATTGTGAAGTAAAGACGTTAAAAATGAAAGGCTCAATTTCTGCGTATGTGTAATTAATCCCTGAGCTTGTCGATCTTTACCTATTTTAGTATTAGTCCAAACGAGTGCTGGATTTCTATTAAACCTAAGGCAGCTGCCTAGAGAAACTCAATTCCTAGTGGTACCTAAGATGTCATTGGTCCATATCTAATATTCTGGGTTCTGGGTTTGGCCAGAACAATCCCAATCCACACTGCACCAGACTCCTACTCTTGTTTTACAATGGTTGATTAACTATTCTTTTAGTATATTTGTTTAATGTCTAATTTTATATTAATATGACCAGACTAAAACACGAAATCTGCTTTTAAAATAGTAATTGTTTATCTACAATTTCATATAGAATAGACATTTCCAATTAATTGTTCCAGGGCTTTTGTGAGACACTTAATGTTTGACACTGAGCATAATCACCCACAAAATGTGATACTGCATCAAATCAATTCCAGAACACGATGTAGTGTGATAACACTGCTTGTCTATATAACAGCTAGTATGTATAGGTTCTAAGAGGTTGGTGTACTACTAAGAAAAAAGTGGAGTCATTTTTGGAGCAATCCAACTGCCCCATAGGGGGTAAATAAAATTGATTGTTGATTTAAATGGGGTTTTTAACCCTTTGAATTCTAGAGAGCAATGCTTTGCAGAGCTCACTAACATTCTATGGGTTAAAAGCCCCAATTAAATAAAAGAGGATTTGAAAAATATATATTTTTCCCCAGTGATGCATTTGAGTGGCCCCAGAAATGATTCTGTTCATACTGAGTGCCAGAGAGAATGCTTTGCAATGCATTCCGTACCCCTCTGGCACATCATGATAAGTTGTCTGACTGACTTACTAAAAACAGAATTCCATTATTACTTTTCTACATTTTCCGATAAGAGTGAAGTTGCATTTGCTGTAACTATATTTACAAAGGAGTCTAAAAATAATATAGTCAACTTCATCAGAACTGTAGACCGTGCAGTATTGCTATAATCAGTCTGCTTTGCACACATAGCAGTTTCCCATTCCGAGTTGAGAAAATTCACACATTTGTTTTTTGTTAAAATAATGCCATCTAATGTCTAAGTATTCCACGTACATGTACACACGCATACACGGACACACACAAGCAAGCACACAGAAAAAGACTTACACGTACATACAAACACACCGACATACTGAATCACATATAAACATACACATACACACACACATACATATTCATGAATTTGTAAGAAAATTAAATAGTGGCCGTAGATTTCCTGTTAGTCATCAGGCAACTGCCAAGGAAAACTTAATTCCTAGTGGTACTTAAGATGTGCTGGTTATGTCCAGTGTGATGGGTTCTGGGTATAGCCAGTACAATCCCAATCCATCCTGCACCAGACTCCTACTGTATTTTAAGGTGGTTGATTAATTAATCAGTTATTGGTATAATGTCCAATTTTATATTAATGTGACCAGTTGAATTATCCAAGACTAAGGGGCGAGATGTTCAAAAAGTCGTCATAATGAAAAACTTGTCGGATCATGAGTTGGTAGTAAAAGAAGGAAAATATTTTCAGAAGTTAATCTGTCACATTTGAACATTCATCTAAAGAATTAAAAATGATGGTAAGAAGATCTCATTGAACATTGCCATTAAAAATTCGGATCTTAAAAATTGTCATTGATTTTGTCTTTGAAATGAAAATTTTCAAAGAAACAAAGACATTTTTTTGTCTTTGAAATGAAAAACTGCTTCTCAGTACTTTAATTTTTCTTCTCCAAGTTTATACCATTTTTATTATGTCGGGAGCAAATGAGGTTAATCAGACAAAAAAATGACATTCAAACGAATATTTTTTGTGAAAATACCTTATATTATGACGGAACCACACCCACTTTTATGACAGCTTTTTCTCTTTGACGGAGATGGCGGAATTGGATGCAAAAAAAATGACGGAAACATGTTTGAGAATTGATGGATCATGGTGTCAGAACTTTTTTATTCTGATTACAGACAATTTCAGTTACCACCACTTTCTGAACATCTCACCCTAAAAGTATAAATCTGCTTATAAAGTGATCTTTCCGTATCAAGAATTTCAGGTAGACTAGACATTTCCAATTAATTATTATAAACTTTTTGGGAGGAACTGAATGTTTGACACTGAGGATAATCACTCACAAAAATATGATACTACATCCTATAATATAAAAGGCCAGATAAATGTTTGTCTGAAGCAGTAATGCACAGTAGAGACTGCCTGAACTCACAGAATGCTTTTACACTAGTTAAATATAATCCAGAAATCTTGCACAGTTATAACAGGTGTATATCACAGCTACTGAGGTTGGTGCACTATTAAAGACTAAAATGGAGTAACTTTGAAAAGCAGTAACTGCACCATAGCGCATGAATAAACACAACCATTGATTTAAATTGGACTTCAAACCCTTTGGATGTTATATAAGTCTTCTATGCATTGTTTTGCAATACTTTTGGAGCCCTCACTAACTTTTTAAGGGTTAAAAGCCCCTTTAAATCAGTGCAGATTTAGAAAATGTTTATTTCCCCCCTATGGTTTTACCCATAATTGATTATGTTCATATTAAATCAGGATAAAGTGACAGCCTAACTTTCTAAAACCAAAATTATATTATTATACTTTCCATATCTACGTTTGCAGATAAGAGTGAATCTGCATTTGCAAACCACTGTAACTATATTTACAAAGGATTCTAAAAATAATACAGTGAACTTCATCAGAACTGTAGACCGTACAGTATTGCTATGATCAGTCTGGTTTGCAAACATAGCAGTTTTCCAGTCCGAGCGGAGAAAATTCACACTATTGTTTTTCTTAAAATAATGGAATACTATTAACTCTTTGAGTGCCAGAGGGGTATGCAATGCATTGCAAAGCACTCAAAGAGTTAAAAGGTATGACCTAAAGGTAGAGGGTAGAAGTTTCAGAGGTAATCTGTGTGAGGACGGAAAGGGTTAGAACAGATTCCCAGCAAAGATAGTAGAAACTAAATAATGTAATTAAATTAAAAATGCCTGGAATAGACATGTCTATAATGAGAATTGTGTAATAAGAAGCATTGTAACTGATTCCTATCTTTCATTAAAATCTGTTTCTATACAACCTTTTTAGAGAAGGAAGAGTTTTCCACATAGAAAAAGTACTGCACAAAAGTATAATTGTACCCCTGCCTGTTATTTTATTTATGGGTAAGTGCCTACAGGGTTGATAATATGGTACTTGAAAAACAAGAACGAGAGTTTGGGAAAATACACCTGTGTTTGGCACTGTATTGTGTAACACCGGGATTACCAATAAAACTCAACATTTTATTTTGAGAAATAAAGTTATATGAAAGGATAGAATTTTAATAAAAAGATAATGAGTTGTATGACAGTTATCATGTGGGTGGGGGTGTAATGGGGAACGTATAATGCCTACCCTACTGGATATTTAGCATGTCTGTTCCTTTATTTGCAGAATCAGAATAAGGTTTATACCTACACTTGTAATTCATTGTGTATGTCTGACTTTTATTTGGTTGGAAGCAGATTAGGATAATTATATATGCTGGCATAATCAAAGTAAAAATATATTACTACTGTAGGATCAACATTATTCTTTCACCATTATACAACATCCACACCCAAAAATATACTTAATATATTTAATCCTAATATGATTATATTGATGATGTGCTAATCCTCTGATCAGCACATTGAAGAATTTCTACAGGTCCTAAACTGTACTAATGCCAACTTACATCTTACCCACACAGCAGATTTGTGGACTTCCTGTATCTAAAGATCAGCAAAAATAAAGATGACTTTTTGGAAACTGATTTTTTTTAAGAAAATGGCAGTAGTATTTGTCACAAATTTAGTCGCCATCATGATGTCTATACTCGTATAGGAATTTGTATGGATGGGAAGAACTGTTCCACATTTGAGACCTTTAAGATGAGAGCAAAAAAACTGCAACATATTTAACAATGGGGATACAGTGTTAGCTCCATTAAAAGCCAACAGTAAAAATAAACACACACAATGATCAATTCCTAATGTGCAGTAAGATGAAGAAAGTTAACCACTAACCTGATGTATTTGTTTCTACAACCGTTAATGAAAGAAAGTGACCCATTTGCTTCAAAAACCTTGAGACATTCGCAGGATGGCCAACAAACACTGAAAGCCTGTTTAGGTGAGCATGTACCTGTGCATAACAACTCCTAATTTAAAGGGTCAATTTATAGATATCCACTACAGACAGCTGAAAAGGAGATATACTACTGTTGCCTCGTTTAATTGTGGGATGTGCAACATATGCAAATTCTTTGTTAATAAAAATAACAATATTGACAGATTTTGTCAGAGACGCTGCTATGGCATGAAGTAGAGGGTTAAATTTTTTTCAGAAAATCCAGGTTTGCCTGTGAAAATTCATTCTTAAATCCTTAAGTGTGTTTCTATGGCCTTATGTTTAGAAACTATGAGCCTCTTTACCTCAATGGAGGGGTAGAAATATCTGAATGACATGTATGGAAATATATAGCTATTTTCTAGTCTCAATGTCTGGAAGAAGTTTACTCTCTGATGTGAGATTCTGAGGATGACAGCTAGATATGATGCATAACATTCCCTAAATTCCTTAATGTCATAAATCATTAATTCCAGTGACCAATATGTGAAATTTTTAATATGGTATTGGTGCTCCATCTTCTGGATTAATAGAATTATTACTAGACAAATTCATGACATCATATTAAAATGAGGTGATTGATTAGCCAATCAGAAAAGTGCAGCTGATGTCATATTATAATGATATCCATTTAGAGGAAGCTGTGCTGTGCTTTCTGATAAGAGAAATTGTACTTTAAAAGGTACTGATTTTCTGTAGATCTCTCTGGCTCTCTCTTGGCTGCTGATTTCCTTGAAGTATTCCTGACAGGACCAAAGAAACTCTAAGAAATCTACACTTATTGTCTGGTAATTATATTTTTCTTAATTATTGATTCTGTAATGTTCTATGAATAAAATATAGCCCTCTATATCTGAGGAAAAATATGTTATAATAGTTTTGCTAGATATAGGCTTGGCCAGCTGTATACAGCAAAGTATTATAATAAGCCATATTGGCTTTAGTGTATTCTGGAACTAAAGAGAATAAATTAAATTGCCAATTTTATCCAGACAATTGAGAAATAGTTGATAGCAGTAAGATCAATATAGCATTATATATATATATATATATATATATATATATATATATATATATATATATATATATATATATTTGTTAAACTAATTATTGATACCTCTAGAAGACTGTATTTGTGTTTGTGGAAAGGTAATTTTATCTATTTGATCTGGAGAATTCTTTGAATTCTTTAATTAACCCTCAATGTGTTATTTGTCTATTTGGTGTGTGTGCTTCTGGGAATTTTTGTTGCATGTGTGTTTTGGCCTAACTTTTATAAAGTGGACGTTTCTTTTAAACTCTCACTAGACAAAAGAAGCTGCCATCTTGGGTGGGGCAACCATATTCCTTATATGTGTGGGTTAACCCTAGGAGTGCTGTAGGTGTAAAAAATAGGATTGCTATTGTCATTTTTATAGTATATGTTGCATGAATGTATTTGTTTTTATGGTGCTTTCTAGACATATATTATTAGATTTAATTCTAAGTATATTAGTATATTATAATCTATTATGGACAATAATACATGCAATTTATATGTTTTATCCAGAAGGTATGCAATATTGAAAACAGTAGATAAATAAATTCTATTTATCTAAATCTGGGATTTTATTACAGATAAGTTTTTCTAAATAGTTATATTCTTATATGGTACAAGGAGATTGTTATGATACCTGTTATGTTTATTAATGGCAATTCACATAACAACATACCTTAGAAATGTATTATCATAGATAATACAGATCTGGGGCTTGTATACATATACATTGCTGCCAACTATTGTAAGTAATTGTGAGGATCAATTAACCCTTTCTATGTTGCTGTGTTCAATTATTGTTACCTAATACCTCTGGATATACCTATGTAATATTAACCCTGTTGATGTTGGTAATATTATGTTGTGATATTGGTTTTTGAATTACTGTATGTCTATTTCAGTTGGTGTTCACTCATTTATATCATTGTTGATTACACTTTATATAGTATATTTTACTTAAATAAACTATATATATATTTGCACAAATATGCATAATTGATTACTTTAATCAATTCTTTACTGTGAAGTAGCGTGTTAATACCTAGTATTTTGTAAAGTTCTCAAATTAATTCAATATTATTATTTTATCTATTTATGTGAAGATACAAGCTAATTGGGTCTCCTGTTTAACCCTTTCCTGTATATCCTTGACAATTTGGAAACAGAATCTATTAACTGTGGAATAGAGGGATAGTCTATTACTTTAAAAGCTCATTCAATAAATTGCAAGTGGGCATGACCACACGTCCAGACATATCAGTGACTTAAGAAGAGTCCTTCAGCCAATTACAAATAAAGCAATTAAAGGTCAATCATCTGTCATTCAGTACTTCCAGAACAGATACACAACCTCAAAGGACTGCAAGTTAGGGGTCATGGAAAAGTCCATCTAGGATCTTCTATATTAGACAATACAATCTCAAAGAGGAATTGAAATGGATCCATCACTGTTACCATAGCTTCAGTTATCCCCTTGTGACTCTGTCTTGTTTACAAAAGTAGTTTATCCATTTTAAACTGAAGTTTACCTTAATTTGACCTTAATTTGATATTTTCATTGGTCAGTGATGAATCCAGTACAGAAAATAAATTCAGAAATCATAAATATTGTTTATTGCTGCAGGCATAAACACATCAGTTTTCCTGGTTTGATATTAGCAAACCTGAGAATTGATGTGTTTATGCCCGCAGCAATAAGCATCCACATTAGAGCTTAATAACACAGATAATACAACCACAGGGACTACTCTATATCATCATAGCTTAAGGAATTTATCAAACTATTAGTACATTGATGGTTTCATTTTACATAAGCATAGTGAACAGTTAATGTTAACCTAGCATGACTATATTAATATGTGTAAATAAATGGAAATGCTGAGTTTTTGCATGCCCTTAATTCAGAACTGCATACATGTTCCTAAAGTAGATACATTTTGCTGTTAACTAGACATTAATTAAATGTTAAAAATGATAGGTAGCATGTGGCCAGGATGTTTACAAACACTTTGCATCACATTGCACCAGTCGGGTCTATAGGGCTTCCATAGAAGACAATTAATTGTATCATGTATGTGAACCTCAAATAGTAAAATGCCCATAGTACACTAACTGAGCTTATTAGAGATCCACTATGTGATACCTCCAGGATGGATATATTTAATGACGTGAACTCGATGGAGATCTCCAATAAATCAAATGTTCATGAATTTAGTATTAGAACATTGTGATGGGGGCCTGTGTGTCTATTTTCTGTGCCAGTTCCTCTTCCTCTTCTGTGCCAATTCCTCTCCTCAGGCGTGAACTGTTGGGCATATTATAACTGAGATGATTGTACGTGTTGTGTGGGTTAAGTAAGAACCTAGATTAGCCAACACACATGCTCTGATTATAAACTCAAAAATGTACAGCTATCCAGCCAAGACTTTCTAGATATTTTAGTAGCTGAGCCCAGACAGGTATCCTCTTTATGACACTAGACCCCACCCTCTGGGTTATTTGCATTGTATACATTGTAAGCACATTATACACACAGATTGGGACTGTAACTGTACAATAACATTAGTTTAATATATATGTAGTCATTAGGGGTGGGTGAAAAGTGGAAAAATTTCCTACATGACTTTTTGCGAAAACTGGATGATTTTTCTCTTTTTAGCAAAAGTTTTTACTTTTTCGCCAGAGTAAAATTTTCCTCCTTTTTTCCTATTTTAACACATTTTTCTCCTAAATTTCCTATGGGTACTACATTTCCCACTGCAATATTACCTCTTCTGAGGGCTGTAGTTTAGAAATAAGTGGCTGAAAGTTGTGAATCCTATAGCAACATATGCCTTGAAAAAAGTGTTAGCATGCAGAATGCATTTGTCCTTTGCCCACAACACTAACTTCCTGCTTAAGTAACACTGGCACATATTCATGATGATATCAAGTAGTAACAAAATTAAGTACAACCTACAATGTAGCAGATGTGTATTGTAGTGGTGGTGGTGAGGGGGGGGACTGGCATGGTGTGATTTGTGTATGTATATAGTTTTTACCATTGTCATGTTTATGTCAAATCACTACTCTCCTTCTCAGATTATTGACACACATTACCTGTCGGTCATATCAGTGGTCCCAAGTTGGGTAGATCGGCAACCCTTCTTCACATCCCTCCTCCTTCTCATGTGTGCTGCTGTTAATATATTTGTCCTGGCTTTCTCTGTCATATGTAGTTTCTGCTACCTTATACTCAGATGGTATGAGATGTTGATTTCTTTTTTAAGAATGTTAGTCTCCCAACATTGCTGCTTGATAGCTGTGTCCTGCAGTCATTGACAATGTAACCAGCTGCTCTGAAAACCCTCTCAGACTCAACGCTTGCTGGAGGACAACTTAGGGTTTCCACTGCAGTACGTGTCAATGCTGGCCACACACTGCTTTGTTTGACAGTAGTCCATGGGGTCATTGTTTCTGCCTAGAAGAACCTTGCCATTCCACAGTGACCTTTGGCATTATTTTTTTGAAGTTTGTGAGTCCTTCCCAGGAACCCAGTCAATGTGGTTTGGCAGAACATGGCAGAAGAACCCTGGAAATGTATTGCTTTAAAAACATGACTAGAGGAGGTGGTGGAGGTAGAGGCAGCATGTGTGGGCAGTCTATGATTATTGCCATCCCCTACAACAAAGCCAGAGTCAACATACTCCTCTGCAGCAGGAGCCATAAGTGTTATTTGGAATGAACTAACTGTTGGCAGTAGCACACACTCTGACACATAAATAACAACACTACTTCTTTTTGCTGCCCTAGAGCCCTGGGAACTTTTTAGAGTGCTTCTGCTGCTCCTAGTTGTGGCACCTTTGGCCTGCTGATAGTGTGTCTCCCAGTCAGACCTGTGTTTGTGCTTCAAGTGGGATCTCATAGAGGAGGTGCCTAGGTGTGAGCCTGCTTTCCCCCTGTTCATGTGCTTTTTGCACAGACAACAGATAGCAACATGCTTATTTTGAGGATCCTGAGTGAAATATCTCCATATTGTGGACTTCATGGACTGAGGAATTCCTGAAGTGCTGCTACTACTACTACTACTACTACTTGTGCTAGATGTTGATGCAATTCTACTGCTACTACTACAAGGTGTCAAAGGTGCAGCACTTCCAGCAGCAGCAGAGGCACTTGTCATATCTAACATTGTGGATGTTAATAATCTGTGTTGCTGTTGTCGTTGCTGCTGGTTACTCAACTCAGGTGTGTGGCTGAGTGGCACTTGGACTTTGAAGAGGCCATGATACTGATGATGACTGATAGGGTGACTGTGTACTTTTTGACATCTTTGCTTGTCCAGGGTCAGACTTTCCAATGGTTTTCTCAAACAGTTTATAGATAGGCACAGTGCTCCTTTTCAGTCCTGGAAGATTCAGACTTTGCCTTTCTGCTAACTTTATGCCCATGTCATCATCCTCACTCTCAACTTCATCTGCATCTGAAAACGAGAAGGATACTGGAGAGATATATTCTAGGTCTGCATCATCATCAGTCATTAGGTGATCGTCAGTAGCATCAGCATCACCTGCCAATTCTTGCTCATTACCCTTATATTCTTCTAAGCCTTTAGGTCTCAAACAATTTATTTTTGCTTTTACTTTTACTGTAACAAGTTCACTGCTACTTTCAGGATAGGTGTTTTGGTGCTTGTTTGTATCACTATCTGATGCAGCAGGTGGTTCAGCTGCTACACCTTCCTCTATTATGCTATTGACATCATCAACACTTGAATGCGACTTGTTGTCATCTTAAATGTTCTTCTTATATGTCTTCTTATTTGGTTCTTTATTTGTACTGCCACTGGTGGTGCTGGAAGTTTTACTGGGACCTTGACAAACTGCATCCTTCCTTGGAGGACAACCATCATCATCATTTATTGCACACGCTGCAGAAACCATTGCTGCAGTCAGTGTAAGAACTACTACTTTACTCTCACGTCCCTGCATGGCTCCACCCTTCCCCTCTCCCTTGTGCATTTGCTGGACATTATTTAACTATTTTGTGTGTTTTAGTCTACAGTACACAACACAACTGATAAAGTGTGATGTCTTGACTTAGCCCATTCAGCTGTCTGTTACCTAATATATTTAGTTGTTTGTTTATTTCTTTATTTTTGTTTATTTTTTTATTTTTGATTATTTTTGTTAAGTTGTCTTATCACAGTCTGTCCAAAAAAAGAAATTATAACTGTAAAGCTAAATCAACAACTTCTTTGCCCAGACTTCACCAGCACAGAGACAATGACAGCAAGATCAGCAAGCAAATAGGCCCCCAGCCGTCTGTGTCTTGCCAGTTAGTCACTTGGAATGTTGGGGTATTTGGGGTCAACCTCCTTTCTCCCTTCTTCTCCCCCCCAGAGTTCCCCCGACTCTCCTAATATAGAGAACAAATGTCCTACCTAAAAGATTCCCTAAACTAAACTTCTATTCCCCTTTGTTTTCCTATCTTCTCTAGCTTAAAAACATGCTGCTCTCTCCTCTCGCGAACACAGAATGGCTGCTGTGAGAGCCTGACACCCTTGTATATGGCTGTATAAAAGTAAAGAAAATGTTTGTGTGGTTGGGAAAAAAATTCTTCCCATTGATTTCAATGCAAAGAGCTAGGCAAAAAAAAGCAGGAAAAAGTGGAAAATGACACTTTTTACTGGAAATTATTCATCAAGAGGGAAGTGCCATTATTCACCGATTTCAGTTTGAGGCAAATATTTTCACCCATCCCTATTAATCACTGCTGATCCGGCTAAAGCAAGTGTATGGATTATTGATCTTAATGATTAGAATGAGTTATTTTGTATGAATAGCCCAGTAATTACTATCCTTGCAAAGTTTTCCTGTATTTGGTGTATATAAGAATGAGAAATCTATTGGAACTTTGATCGGACTTTGATTATTCTAATATATATATAAACTGCTCCAAAATATAAAGGGAACACTTAAACAAGACAATGTAACTCGAAGTCAATCACACTTCTGTGAAATCACACTGTCCACTCAGGAAGCAACACTGATTGGCAATCAATTTCACATGCTGTTGTGCAAATGGAACAGACAACAGGTGGAAATTAGAGGCAATTAGCAAGACACCCCCAATAAAGGAGTGGTTCTGCAGGTGGTGACCACAGACCACTTCTCAGTTCCTATGCTTCCTGGCTGATGTTTTGGTCACTTTTGAATGCTGGCGGTGCTTTCACTCTAGTGGTAGCATGAGACGGAGTCTACAACCCACACAAGTGGCTCAGGTAGTGCAGCTCATCCAGGATGGCACATCAATGCGAGCTGTGGAAGGAAGGTTTGCTGTGTCTGTCAGCGTAGTGTCCAGAGCATGGAGGCGCTACCAGGAGACAGGCCAGTACATCAGGAGACGTGGAAGGCAACAACCCAGCAGCAGGACCGCTATCTCCGCCTTTGTGCAAGGAGGAGCAGAAGGAGAACTGCCAGAGCCCTGCAAAATGACCTCCAGCAGGCCACAAATGTGCATGTGTCCACTCAAACGGTCAGAAACAGACTCCATGAGGGTGGTATGAGGGCCCGACTTCCACAGGTGGGGGTTGTGCTTATAGCCCAACACCGTGTAGGACATTTGGCATTTGCCAGAGAACACCAAGATTGGCAAATACGCCACTGGTATTCTGTGCTCTTCACAGATGAAAGCAGGTTCACACTGAGCACATGTGACAGACGTGACAGAGTCTGGAGATGCCGTGGAGAACGTTCTGCTGCCTGCAACATCCTCCAGCATGACCGGTTTGGCTGTGGGTCAGTAATGGTGTGGGGTGGCATTTCTTTGGGGGGCAGCACAGCCCTCCATGTGCTTGCCAGAGGTAGCCTGACTGCCATTAGGTACCGAGATGAGATCCTCAGACCCCTTGTGAGACCATATGCTGGTGCGGTTGGCCCTGGGTTCCTCCTAATGCAAGACAATGCTAGACCTCTTGTGGCTGGAGTGTGTCAGCAGTTCCTGCAAGAGGAAGGCATTGATGCTATGGACTGGCCCGCCCGTTCCCCAGACCTGAATCCGATTGAGCACATCTGGGACATCATGTCTCGCTCCATCCACCAACGCCACATTGCACCACAGACTGTCCAGGAGTTGACGGATGCTTTAGTCCAGGTCTGGGAGGACATCCCTCAGGAGACCATCCACAACCTCATCAGGAGCATGCCCAGGCATTGTAGGGAGGTCATACGGGCACGTGGAGGCCACACACACACTACTGAGCCTCATTTTGACTTGTTTTAAGGATATTACCTCAAAGTTGGATCAGCCTGTAGTGTGGTTTTCCATTTTGATTTTGAGTGTGACTCCATATCCAGAACCCCATGGGTTGATAAATTTGATTTCCATTGAGAATTTTTGTGTGATTTTGTTGTCAGTTCATTCATTCAGATCTAGGATGTGTAATCTTAGTGTTCCCTTTATTTTTTGGAGCAGTGTGTATATATATATATATATATATATATATATATATATATATATGTCCTAATTCTGTGGGCCAAGGGGTTTCTGAGCCCCATGTGGATTGTGTCTTTGACTCCCACACACCTCTCCAATAGTAAAGGTAGTGTAAGTTGATGAGAATCGCTATTAGCTGCCTGCAGGGAGAGATGAGTGAAGTACTGAACTTCTTCCACTCTTTGTCAGCATGGTTAGTCTAGTCCTACCTCCTGTAACAGAATAAACTAATCATGTTGCCACAGAGGGAGGCTTGGCACTACTCTACTCTCAACCTGCTGCCATCTTCATTGAAAAACCTGGCTTTCAAGCTGATGTGGACTACAACTCCCGCCATCATCAGCCAGCTGTTTGGTAGCTGAGATTGATGATATTTATAGTCCATCACCAGCTGATGAGCCATAGGTTGCTCAAATCATAGTAAACAGTGCTTTCCCCCGACCCTTCCACATTAATGGTAGAATCTAAGAGAAAGTTGCAGCAGAGGAGAACCCCAGCACATAATATGAGTAAGTGTAAATAAGTGTGTGTGTGTGTTTTTTGTGTAGGTACATATATGTAAGTACATTTAATTATGTTTGTGTGTGACTGTATATGTCCTTGTGTCTATGTGTGGCTGTGTATGTATGACACTGTATGTGTGCGTATGTGTTATTGTGTACTTGTGACTGCTTTTATGATTGATATACTAATAAAATGTAAGCAATTCTGGGGAAAGCCAGATGAACCATACGTTAATGCGGTTAGTTTTATCTAATTTGCCTTTATACATAAGGCTCTATCTATCTATCTATCTATCTATCTATCTATCTATCTATCTATCTATTTATACATGTATCCATTTTATGCCCAGGGGCACAATCCTAGTAAATTTGTGTAGTGGGTGTTTTTGTAGGAGCAAAAAAGTAATATTTATTCAGATGTTTCTGTCTTTGCTTGGACCTTTTTCAAGAAAACATACAAAATTAAACATAAGGCTTTTAAACCCTCATCCTGCCCAGTAAGCGCTCATGTGCTGTGAGGAGAACCCACAGCATGAAAGTGAAGTTAACAAAACCACCCTATATAATAATTCGCTAAAACATGTGTAACGACGCAGTCATGTGCAGTACAGACTGCTGCGCATGTTGCAGTCATGCACAGTAGAGACCGCCCGCGCCGCCGCTGATACAAAGCTGGACACTCCTTCGGAGTGAAAAGCTCTGTAGTTATCATAGTTTAATACAACTATGGTGCCACCTTTGCCTGCTGGTCGGATTACAATGCTGATGCCACCTTTCAAAGTTTTACTGGCCCTGGCCTCTTCTTTAGTGAGGTTATTGTATGCCTTATGTTTCTTTGGGATATCTTTCAGCACTTTGGATTCAACCATCATATATAAAAATATATATATATATATATATATATATATATATATATATATATATATATGTGTGTGTGTGTTATTGTAGAGGCTGCACCCTCTGTAGCAAAGTGTAAATCCGACCTGGGTGCCCATCCAAAATAGGATACATACAGGATACATACAGTTCTACGGAAGGACTGTACTCACCAGAGCTTGTTGCCACCAGACAATGTAGATGTTTATTGAATCAATGTTTTGGCCCTAGTATCAGGCCTTCATCAAGTAATCCTGATGAAGGCCTGGTATTAGAGCCGAAACTTTGATTCAATCTACATCTACATTATCTGACTGCAACAAGCTCCTGTGGATGTCGTCCTTCCACAGAACCATATACAGATGAAGGCTCAGTCTTCCACCACTGAAATACAGCACTGTGCCAGTCGATAGACTCTTTGAGAAAACAATTGGAATGTCTGACTCTGGACAAGCAAAGATGCCCAGAAATACATAGTCATCCTTTCAGGTATCATTAGCACCATTACCGCTTCCAAGTCCAAGTCCCATTCAGCCACACACTATAATAATGTTGAGTAACCAGCAACAACACAGGTAATCAGCATTCACAGCCTTAGCTTTGATGAGTGCCTCTACTGCTCTTGAAAGTGCAGCAACGTTGACATGTAGTAGTACAATTTCAGTAACATTTAGCTCCAGTAGTAATAGTAGCAGCCTCTCAGGAACCCTACAGTCTATGAAGACCACAGTACGGAGATAATTCACACATGATCCAAAAGCTAAGCATGTTGCTATATGCTGTCTGTATAAGAAGCATATGAGCAGGGCAAAAGCAGGCTCACCCCTAGGCACCTCCTCAGTGAATTCTCACCTGGAGCACAACCACAGGTCTGACTGGGAGAGTGGATTCTCCACAAAGAGGAATCAGACTGCTATTAATTTAACCTCTTAAGGACCGGCCGCGAGCACACGCGGCTAGCACTTAAGGACTACAGGCCTTTTTTTTTTTCCAATTTCCAGTTCTGGACTCCACGAATGGTATGCAGCTGCGGGGGGAGCCTGGAATTCCATGACGGTCATAGCACATCATGTGTCTTAACTCAAAACAATCCATGACGTGATATGACCGTCAAAGGTCGTTAGGGGGTTAACAAAACAGAAAAGAAAAAATACATAAAATACTGCTAGGTAGGCCTCAGTGAGTAAGATGCTGGAGTACCCTGGATGGGCAGCTTAGCTGGCTAGGTGTGGCTGCTCTTTTGTTGCCTTGCTGTGGCCTAAGCCAGATTAGTGCTGACCAGAGGAGCTGGCGTGTACCCCAGATGACATTATAAGAAACAGCAGCTACTCACTGGGAACAGAACACTGAAAGAACGAGTGACTACCAGCAGTAAATTTGTAACTGTTGTCACACTGAAACCAGGACAGGACTGGAAGCCAAGTATGACTGGAAATTAACACTAGACTGGTGGTCTATGGAGGTCGAAGCTTGAATACAGGTTGATGTGGTTGAAGCTTGACGTGTATTAGATGGGGTTGCTTTTCTACTAGTAGTCGATAGGGTAAAAGTTTGATTACTGGTTGAAAAGGTCACAGCTCGACTAGTGGTCGATGGGGTTGAAGCTCGACTAGTTGTCAATGGATCGAAGATCAACTAGTGGTCAATGGTGCTGCAGCTCAACTAAAGTGCACAGCAACAGACAGACAATGCAGCTCTGAGGAGTAGGAGATGGAGAGAAGTCAAACAAGGCCGGGGTCACAGTCCAGTCTGGCAGAGAAAGTACACAGGGAGCAGGCAGGAGACAATTCAAAGAAACTGAGCCAAGGTCAGATACAGAGATAACACGAACATGAATTAAAATCAGTTAATGGAAGAAGAGTAGAAGGAAAGCCGGGTCTATACATTGGAATCACTAGAACAGGGCTTGAACTCAGGTCACAACAGGAATGCTTTGATTGTGCACCAACACAAAGTGCCGGACCTTGATAAAGGCTCTGCAAGCACGTCACCGCAAGGTGAGGCATACACCCAAGGGTACTTAAGGAACTTAGTTCAGTAATAGCAAGACAAATATACTTAATATGTATTGATTTTTTTTCATCAGGAATAGTGCTCTGTGATTGGAGGAAAGTTGATGTAGTACCATTGTTCAAAAAGGCTGCAAGATTCAAATCAGGAATTTATAGACCTGTGAGCTTGACCTCCATAAGGGTAAGATATTAGAAGGGTTACTAACTGAACTATGAGAAGACCAACAATATTATTACTAGGAGCCTGCATCGTTTTATGAATGAAAGATCATGCAAAACTAACTTACTTGCATTTTACAAAAGTGTTATAATAATTTGGAAAAGGGGATTGCTGCATCAATTAAAATGGCTTTGGGTTGGGGTGATATCTGTGCATGAATAGACAACTAGTTAAATGATAGATGGCAGATAGCTGTCGTAAATGGAACCTTTTCAAGTTGATTTAAAATGTGGTGCCACTGGGTTCAGTTCTGGGCCCAATGCATTTTAATTTGTTTGTTAATGAACTAGAAGTGGTAATTCAAAGTAATGTCTCAATCTTTGCTGATGACACTAAGTTGTGTAAGGAATTCCAGTCAGAGCAAGAAGTTTTTCCTCTGCAGAAAGATTGAGACAAATTGAGTGAATGAGCAGAAAAGTGGCCGATGAGTTTTAAAGGGATAGTAATACTTAAAATGTAAAACAAATATGTTGTTGGGTTTATCCCCCTGAGTAAAACAAGAGTACTCCCACTGCTGGAAGGTGTTTCATTCAAAAGTTATCAATTTTCAAAGTTGAATTTTTTAGGTGCAATATCACAGTGGCCTGAAATTGTACAGTGGCACTGTTGCTACACGATCCTATGGACAGCTCTGGTCCCAGGACCATAAATCTCCATAGAATGGTGTAGCAACAGCGCCACTGTACAATTTTAGGCCACTGTGATATTGCACCTAAAAAATTCAACTTTGAAAATTAATAACTTTTGAATGAAACACCTTTCAGCAGTGGGAGTACTCTTGTTTTACTCAGGGTGATAAACCCTACAACATATTTTTTTTTACATTTTAAGTATTACTATCCCTTTAATGTAGATAAATGTAAGAGCTCTAAAAACAAACATTCTACATATACACTAAATGGGTAACTATACTTCATAAAAAGGGGTCTGGATGCACGGGATGTAAATATAATTATACCTCTATATAAATCCTTGGTAAGACCTCATCTAGATTATGGAATACTGTTTTAGGCACCAGTTCTTAAAAAAGGCATTATTGAACTGGGAAAAGTGCAAAGATGTACAACAAAACTGATCAGGGATCAGATGATCTGAGTTATAAAGAGAGACTAGTCAAGCTGGGTTTGTTTACATTAGAGAATAGATGCCTAAGGGGTGATATGATTACCATTTAGAAATATATTCAAGATCAATACAAAGAACTCTCCAAGGAATTATTTGCACAAAATGCTGAGTGAATAACAAGAGGCCATCCATTAAGACTAGCGGAAAGGTGTCTTTGACTAAAACAAAGGCTTGGATTTTTTACAGTAAGGTAAGTAATGATATGGAATTCTTTGCCTCTGGATGTTGTGCTTGCAGATACTGTAAGTTCTTTCAAGAATGTAATGGATACCCATCTAGCACTGAACAATATTGAGAAATATAACAGTTGGTTTCAAAACAGATATGATGATGATCATGGGAAATATCTCATTTGGAGTCAGGAAGGATTTTTTTTACCCAATTGGAAATGGCTTTAGTGGGTTGTTTTTTCCTCTGGATCAACAGGGTTGATATGGCATGGGCTGAACTTGATGATCACATCTTTTTTCAGCCTCATCAAATATGTTACTATGTTACTAGTAAAAGCTCATATTTTGTTTTCTGTATAGTACCAACATTAAAGAGAATGGAAGCTTTCAGTTAAAAAAAATCTCACAATATTTACTAATTTCTTAAATGGAAAAGAAGGTAGGCAAAATGGTAATGAAAATATTAATCTCTAATACAGGTATTAATAGCTAACAAAATAAGCAGAAAAGCCACCTCTGATTATTACATCAGAAAACCTGCAAAAAGTCTTAATTTTACAGTCACAAATGAAACACATTTTTCATAGTAATAATATAGGTAGTCATCCTTCCTGAAACAGGTCAAAATGCTGCTATTCATTTCATTTTCCAGGTCACCATAACCTGTCAGTTTCTGATAATAGTCTAAGATAAAAATATATACTTCTGTTATCTTTCTCTGCTGCACATTACAAAGTATACTTTGCCTTGCACTGATATCCCACCAAATTCTTTCAGGTTTTTTTCCCTCTTTTTCACATTTATTCTAGAAAATAGCTAACTGTACTCAGAAACAAAATGACTAACTTCATTTCATCATTCAGTTTAAAACTGGTTTGTTTAAAGGATTTTACTGGAGTATTTAAAGGAGCACTAATAACTCCTAAAAATAAACATCCACATATATACTATAGCCATAAAATCCAAATGGACCAATGAATGTCGATATTTTGCTTTTGATCAAGAGATAATCCTAATGTAATTTCCATAGAGGTGACAAACAAGTGAAGATCCTCACTGAAATAGCACTCACTGAGCAAGGATGGCACAATAAAATCAAAATGGTATTTGTAAATTAATACAGTCCACAACAATAAGGTCAGATCTTCCATGTTTCTAGCAGCTGATCCATGCTTAATGAGAGATCTCAAGGATCAATGCTGAACCCCTTGACTAATTTTACCCAGCTGATGGGCGATCCCACTCTCTCCTTCTGGAAAAGAAGCTATCGATAGGACAGATTCAAGTCCCACAACATGACTGACTTAACCAACCCCTGTGGTCCCATTCTCATACTAGGGAACATATCAAACTTTAAAATACATACAGGGCTAACAGACACTAGGGAACAGTAGAATGGTTTAACAAATGATCATGTTCCATGTAAAACAAAACACATTTCATCAACAACAACATAAAATTAAGGATTTTAAACCAGATAAAATTTACACTGGTGACATAGTTGCCCCAATGAGAAATAGATACTCAAAACATCTAAATAGGTGGCACACTATTTAAAGTATGCTACATCACACTCTATGTGAAGATCAACAAGAACCCTTGTGCCAAGGGTAAAGATCCTGTAATCCTATCTTTGAGACAACCTCCTGTCCAGGTCACCTCCTCTAATCAGGAGTATGATCTTTTTAGTACCCTGGACAGAGAACCCCCTGTGGTCCATACCATGTGTTGTGCCACTCCACAACAAAGACTATTTGTTAAAGTCAGAGACTCTCTGCAAAAAACAACTCCTCTTATCAACATACATTAACCTATAGCCTTAGAACAAGATTGGACCTTTTTTGTTATAATTTACCTCATATTATTACATTCTAAACTGCAATGTCTGCTGAACACCATTTTCTCTGTGAAAGAGGTAGCTCTGTTTTCTTAAAAAAATGCATAAGGTCCTTCATGGACTTACACAGTGCTTTCTTCTCTGCTCTGTCCAGCATCCAGTTGGGCTAACCACACATACAGAATCTAGTGTGTAAGTTAACTTCAAACATGTCAAGGGCTCAGAACCAAAGTCAAAGTCCAAAAATATGACCTTAGGGGATGATGTATCAAAATAAACCCCAAATTACTAAAAACTTTTTAAGGTACTGCAAGAAGTGTAATTCATGAAAGTCTTCCCTCAAATCAACTATTTGTTATTTATAAATCTTTCATAGTATCTGATCTCTGCCCAAAAGGGTTAATCACTTCCAACGACATTGGACTCCTCTCACTATCCTATAAGTAGTTTAGCTTAGTAGGGGGGCAATTTTGGCACCATCAAAGTGCCACTTTTCCAGAGGCAATACTTGCTATCGAATAAGAAATATTGAATTCCCTATTAACTTCTTAGGTGTCTAACTGTAAAAGATATATATTTATTCATGTGAAAATTCAGTGCAGTTATCCCCAGCTCATGCAAGATTCATTAATATAGAGACAGCATATCACTATATATCCAGGTGAAGCCCTCCTGACAAACAAAATTGTGCAATTGTTGAAGCACCTGCTATCTAAAGTAAGACTTTAGAACTGCTGTAGCAGCAATCCATAAGGTCATTGTGATTCTCATTAAAAGATGCAATCCCTGAAAAAAATGCATCACCTTTCTAGAGTTTACAAAGATTTGTATATATTGAGGAGATGGTGGAAGATAGGTGTTACCAGAAATTATATCTTAAGGGTTTCAACTTCAATCTGCCTACACTCACTATCACTATCACCCCTATTTGGGTTCCTAGAGAGTCCTAAGTATGTTTATGAATTGGTCTGTGGGCTTCTGTAGTAATGGATAGTTTCAATTATGACTACTGACCTCCCCCCCATCTTGTTTGCCTGACTGATTGTTAAATAATCAATTCCTGACAAGTCTTGGGGGAGATTAACTAAAGGGTGATTGAGAAGGTGATAAAGTGGAGAAGACTTCCCCAGTGATATCACTTCTCCAATTCCTATGTTATTCTATGGGGCATATGCATTAAGATTTTTCAGGTGTGAATGCTTTGTGTTAAATTTCTTTCTCAATGGTTTCCTGAAAAATATCAGTAACAGCACCCTACATAATCACATGATAACAAATAAAACATATTGTTCAAATATGTGAATGCTCCTCCATACACTATATCTGATATACAACATTGTTTTGGAATGAGTTGAGAAATGAATATTTTGCTGCCCCCCTCAACAGGAGAGCTGCATTCTTCATGTCCACTCTTAGTTACGGAATTATCTAACAATTGGTCATCCATTTGAGGGCAGAACTTTGTCAGTACCAATTATAACACATTTAATATCTAGAACCATCTCAAATATATTAAAGTGTCTTATGGGTGTAAACTGTAACTTTTTCAAGGGTACAAGAAAGGCACCATCTGTTAGTTTATGGGAGGAAAGGTTCACTATTTGTACACTTGCCTCTGCCTCCATTCCCTCTTGGGATATCTTCTTACAAAGCAAGCTGGTTCTACCTCTTCCTCGTCTCATTCTTTGTTTGTTGCTCTGGATCTCCTTGACCCACCTTCAGAGGGTTGTAACAAGGCTATAAAAGCAGAAAAAAATGCCAAGCTAAGACGCAAAACCCATGACCTAATGTGGCTTCCATATGTTCCCAAGTGCCCCCAAACACCTTTACCACACTTATACTAGTCAATACGAGTATTCAGTGCATTGCTATATAATGTGTTTCCAAGTCGCTGACATCAGAAAGGCCCATTTACACTAACATGACTTTTTTCCCATATAGATTGGAATTAGTTGGAGTGTAAAGTGTGACATCTGGAGATGCCTTTGCATCTACTCTGGGTGAGGTGATGAGTCAAAAGCCTAGCTGGAGGAACAGTGGACGCAAAAGAGGGAGTATCACAAATACCCGCACTGGGGGTGATCCAGTGAAGGCTTACATACTGTGATGCAGGTGTTAGCCTCATGAAAATGTGAGTAATCAATCCAACCTGCACATAGGTGATCATTTGGTGGCTGTATCTTATCGGCATTACAGTCTACACTTAGAGCTTGTGCGCTTCTCTTCTCTTTGTTTTCGTGCTAACAGACACTATCATATCATAACAGGATATACATTTACCCCCCTCCATTGCTGAACTGACTTGAAACACATTGTAATCAATGCATTCAAGCAGTATCAGCAACTGAGGGGTTAATAATTATCATTAATATCAAATCATTTTTTTTTATTTAAGATCAAAATGATAAGGGTTTTAGTTTCCTCTCTGAATTATCAATTGCAAATAATGTAGTATCTTTGTCAAAATCTTAGTAAATTCATATGGGGTACGTATCATTTATTACAACCACCCAACAAATGGAACACATTACTGTGGTGTCCATATAATCTATATGAATCTATCCTGAAGACCGTATCAGTAAAGAAAAATGCCCTCGAAGAGGCTAGAGTGCCCCTTTCTCTCTTCTTCCCTTACTGGGAGGAATTAATTTTTATAATTAATGTAATCATTTTAAATTATTGAGTTTTAAAAAAAATAATTTGGGAAATATAGATCACACATTATTATTTCATATATTTTACTTAGTGAATAAACTAATATGGTGTATATGAACCATCTTTAAAGGATTAACCCTCCATTGCTATAATAAGAAGCCTTAAGCCTCTATTTTTCAGTTAACAAATAACTAATTATTGCACAGAATGGTCAAAGTGAGTACATTATGCAACATGTTTTTTGAAGTTTCTTCCTAAGAAACTGAGAGAGCTATACATATTTAGGATGTTTTTCCAATATTGCTATTATTTTTAAAAGGATAGTAATGTTTCAAAATAAAAGCAGGTCTAATTAATCTTCATAGTATTTGGGTCATGGAGAGTGTTATTTTAATACTGTCAGAGTTGCAGTACAAGAGTAATTGAATGATAAAGTATCCCCCTCCTGCCCCTTTTACCTAGTGTAAGCCACCTCCCCTCAGATGTGGAATCTGGTCTTAAGACCAGACAGGTCACAACAAGGGACAATCTTCTTACTGTGAGAACAATGAAAACCCTGCCCCCCTTCACAGGTTTTTCCCTTACCTTAATTGAAGATTGTCCCTCTCTGCGATTCATCTGGACAGTCTTGCATCTCTGAGGTGAGCAGTGTTACATCAGTAAAAGGGTGCCGGGTGGAATACTTTATCATTCAATTACCCTTGAACTACAACTCTGACAGTATTAAAATAACACTCTCCATGGCCCAAATACTATGAAGATTAATTGGAGCTGCTTTTATTTTGAAACATTACTATCCCTTTAAATTGTATTTTCATATAAGAACAACTTATTTTTTAGCATTAATATTAACAATACATTGTTAATATACCTGTATTCCTACTGTGTTACTTACATCAATTTGCCATTTAACACTAAGCTTGGATAATGAGTTTGTGCCATTACTATTTTCCCCACTAATAAAACATTTATTCCTGGTCCTACATGACACATTTAATATCTTGAATACTTAAACAGTACCTTTTATACAACACCATATGCTTGAAAATGTATACATGTTGAGATAATATGTGTGGAAATTAGGATAACCATTATGCTTGGAATGTAGTGTTTGATTTTTTTCTTGTAACACATAATTGGCTACAGATTTCTACCACTTATGCTGTCATTTCAATATCTTGGCTTGTGACTGGAGTTATAAAAAGATAAGTGCATGACTCATTAAGCAACATATTTTTTCTTAGGACAATAATAACATTTTAATAATTGTACTTGTGAGTCCAGAACAACACATATTAAATCAGGAATACACCATTAAAATATAAGTCTAAAATGTGTGTCATAAAAATGAGATTTGTCTTAAGTCCCCAGTTCTTATATGCAGAACTATGAAGAGGTTATATGAAAGGAAGGAGAATAGGGGATTTTCTTACCAAAAGAAGAAAAAAAACAGTAGATTTCGTAGGATGACCTGAAAGAAAGATTATAAAATATAAGTTCTGGGATCTGAGTAGATGGAAAGCCATAATATATAAAACAAATTGCATATACTTATCCCACTGCACCTGCCTTTACCCCTCTTTAAATCAGGTGGTCTCAGGATAGCAGTATAACTATTAACAAGCATATCCCCTGAGAACTGAGAAAAGACATCAAAACTTCTCTAGGATAAACCAAATGTTACAGTTGAATGACTTTAAAGTGTTAGTAATGTCCAAAAAAAAGTATTTTTGCATATAGAAGAGCTTAAAGAGCTGATCTATATGCAAAAAAAGTATCTCTCAAACCGCTATGGTTTAAGAGATATGGGGGGTTTAAAGTTCGCTGTCTCCTACTGACAACTGTAAAACTGTCAGCAGGAGATCCGTGTCGGTCGACACGGAGGAGCTTGAGAAGTGCCGAGATCTCCTTACTTACAAGGAATCCCTTCATTGGAATGGTCTAAAACGTGTGCTTGAACACCAGGCACACGTTTTAGACCATTCCAATGAAGGGATTCCTTGTAAGTAACGAGATCGCGGCACTTCTCAAACTCCAAGGGGTTATACTTATGTAAGGCACTGTATAAATTTTCCACTCGATTTACTGTTGGATTTAATTGAGATTTTAACTCCTTGAATCCTAGAGAAGCCTCTTTGCTAACATTCATGGGAAAAAATTTCCCTTTTAGATCAAAGAGGATTTGTATTTCCCCATTAATAGCACAGTTGAGTTGCCCTACAAATTGCTGCAGTTTATTTAGTAATATATGGACCATAGTGAATGGCTTTATCATTTAAATACTGAAGTCTCATGATTAAAGCCATGGATTTAATTGCCATCTAGGGGCTTGTAATGGTTCTAGTCCTGTAACAATAATATTGCAAATGAAATGAAATATAATTGCATTAATAATGTGTTACTTTGGCCTAAAAGCCCTTGGGAAATGCTCAGGTCTTTTGGGAACCTTGCAACTGGCCCACCCATAATTGTTGAAGGAATACTTAAATTTAGAATTTTGTCATGTTGAATAAATCGGTTCACTTTTAAGAGGTCGCATGCAAAAGAGTGTGTGACCACATGATACAGTAACTATGTCACCAGGATAAAAATGGGAACATGAGAACATTGCACTGCATGACAGCACGAGATTCTCATGTCGCGGGATGAACTGTCGCATACATTTAACCCATGCATTCCTATCTGCTCAGTGTACGGATTACCAAGGCAAAGTCATCTTGCACTCAAGGGGTTAATACTAGCACCCTAGAGGGCTGAGCTACCACAGCTACTGAATCCCTTTCCTTCCTATATTCACTGCGGGTCGCAGCAGTAATACAGCCCTCCCCTCATCGGAGGGCAAACGTCTACATACCTCCGGCATCAATCTCCTTCATCTGCTCAGTGTACGGTACTTCAGATCCTCTGTGGCCTGTTCTGGCACAGGAAGTTGATGAATCATTCCTAAATTTTGAACATAAAGTAGAGAAACAATACTCAGCATTACAAGTACAGCAGTGAGTACTTAATCATTTTTCCAATCTTTTTGCTATTGCTCTTAAAACATACTTGTAAGGGAATTACAATAAAAGACTGAACTAGGCCAATATATATATATATATATATATCATTTTTTTTTCACTGTACACCTCTGTTACTGACAATAGCACTTATTATCTCTTCCATTTAGAAAAATACACATATCCTATATAATAATTTGCTAAAACGTGTGTAACACCACGTCATGCGCAGTAGACACTGCTGCGTGTGCTGCAGTCATTCGCAGTAGATACTGTCCGTGCCGCGACTGATACAGAGCTGGAAGCTCCTTCTGAGCATCCAGCTCTGTATCAGCCGTGGCACAGGCAGTCTCTATTGCACATGACTGCCCCGCGACTGGGTGGCAGTGGCACTGTGGCCCCTGTATTGGGCTCTTCAACTACTAGTTTATATTTTGCAATACATTATTTTTTATTGCCACAACAATATATATTATTTTTATTTATTAATGATATCCTTTTTAGTATTTCATTTTAATCAGTCAGAAAGTCCTAACTGTGTTTCTCAGAATGTACTTGCTATTATTATCTGTAGTTTGAGTTGCTTGTTTGTTTTTTTTGTGTTTTTTTTTTTTTAAGAAAACAGTTTATATGATACATATCAAATGAAGCTGTTGTATGAGAAAGTACCAGTATTTTCACATCAATGTTGTATTGTTGACTTTGCATGTTTATCCCAAATAGTAACCTGGTAAATTCCCATGGAATAACTGCACTCACAGGATCGTCTTAGTACAAAATGAGGTAGTTACTGAAACAAGATTTTGGCACTTCCTGCGATCTTTATCAATATAAAAGTATATGTATAATTGATTACAGTGTCAAAAGGGAATCCCCATGAGGAAATATTCCAATAACCCAGTGTGAGAAAAAGAGAAAGGAATGTATACATATCTTAAAAGAAACCTATATATATAACACAGAAAATAATGACATTAACGGGATAGTAATGTTTCATAATAAAAGCAGCTCTAATTAATCATCATAGTATTTGGACTTGGAGAGTGTTATTTCAATTCTGTCAGAGTTGTAGTTCTAGAGTAATTCAATGACAAAGTATCCCCCTCCCGCCCCTTCTACTGATGTAACACTGTTCAGCCAGAGCAGAAGGGAGGTGCCCAGGTAGACTGCAGAGAGGGACAATCTTCAGTTAAGATAAGGGAAAAACCTGAAATACTTGTCAAGGGGGGCAGGGCTTTCATTGTTCTCATAGGAAGAAGATTGTCCCCTGCTGTTATCTGTCTGGGCTATGGACTGGATTCCACATCTGAGAAGAGATGGCTTACACTAGGTAAAAGGGGCAGGAGGTTTGAGAGATAAGACTTATATCGTTCTTCGTGTTTTTTTAATGCCTACAAAATAAAATAAAGATAAAACAAAGTATTACTATCCCTTTAATACCCACCAAGGTATATCCAAAAATGAGAAAAATGACATATGAGCCATATCTGTGTCTTGTGTATAGAACACAGTTGGTTCAGAACAGAATAATCTAGTATGCGGCCCTTGTATTGCCATGGAAAAGTGTCTGCAGTGAGCTTCCATCTACACTGAGTAAAATAACGGTGTACTACATTTGATAAGGAGAAAGCAATGCTACCAACTGCATAAAAGCAAGGGAAGCCCAAATATTAGGTCTCATGAGTATATGCATTATGAGAGTGACCTAAAAATTCCAGAGACAGAACAAAGACATAAAGAGTTGCACTGTGAGCCAAATCAGCATTACAGTATGCTTTGCATATAGCCTTGTTTATTTCTATCTTGCCAGTGGAATACAGATCATAAACCATAAATAAAGGCTGCACTATTATTCAAAGGACATGGCTGGCTACTGTGAATATAAATATAATATTTTATTGATATATCTTAAAACATTGAAACAGCACCGCTCAAAGGGTTAAAAACAGGTGTCTTTTCATTCTTCTCAGAAAGTCTTTTTCTGTTGTGCTGGCTGCTATCGCATACATGTCTCTGAGTAACGCTTGCTGTACGTAGCTAACATAGCACACTAATACGTACCTCTATGAAGTAAATCACCTGCAAAGACAAAACGGTACCCCTGCACTGCAGCTTCAGCAACACCAAAATATATCATTAAAGAACATACCAATGTTTTCAGGTGCTGTACAATATTGGTGTCCATACAACCATATAGTGTATTTTCCTTTTTAAACTATATCAGCTACCTCAAATTGGTTGAGAAAAGATATCTAGGGAGAAGAAAATAAAACGTATGTTCTAACAGCTAAACAGCAAATGAGAAATTAACTTTTCTATTTCCAGTTACAAGATAAGCGACACCTCCTAATAATAATCCCCCAGTTACATTCATATGGACAGGCAATCCTAATTGTCCCTGTGAATTTTGTCCTTGCTCCTTTGTTCAAGAGATAACATCTTCATTCCACCCTGGATGCCATGTCCATGGAGGCAGACATGACAGTTGCTGGTAGTAATTATGACTCATGAGGAATAATTTCTCTAGCACAAATCTGGTACTGTATAGTTAGCGATGACACATTTCCCATCACTATGGTAATATCAGCCATTATATGATATCATATATTGAAGTGGTTAAAAGCCTTGTTTAGATCAAGTTTGATTTATTCCAAATGGTAGGGTTGTTTCCTCAGTTTCTCCTTTTTCTTTGGGCATCCCGCCATATGTTTTTTCTATAAAATATCTAGGATCTAATAACACAATTGAGGAAGCCATTTCCCCTAGTGAGAAGAAAAATTCCTTTCTGACTCCAAAGGCCAATCGGATACCTCCCTGGATCAGTTTCTTATCTGCATTAAAACTAACTGTCATGATGCTGAATATTGTTCTGAGCTAAAAAAGTATTCACATTTTTTTAAAGCAGCTACAGAATATGCTAACCCAGCATCCTGAGGCAAGAATTTCATACTCTTATTTTCCCTTTCTATGCAAAATCACTACTTTTGTTTTATTCAAAAGAGCCTTTTCTCTAGTCTTAAAGTGGAACTGTCACCTACATGTAAATTGTCTTCATATCACAGATATATTTACATCATTCCCAAATACGGATGTCTAATGTAAAAATTCTCACATGTTGCTGTTTAATAAAGGGTGAAAGATTTCCCAGCTGATGATCATGCTGTACCTCATGGAAAGTAAAGCTGTCTCCTTCCCTTTTTCACTCACAGTCACCCTCCCGCCTTCCCTGTAGACCTGGCACACGTGCTGAACAAGAAAAAGGGCCAGATAAATTACAGGAAGAGCAATACAGATCATCATAAAGGGATAGTAATACTTCATTTTATCTTTAATTTATTTTGTAGGTATTAAAAAAACATGAAGAACAATATAAGTATTATCTCTCAAACCTTTATGGTTTGAGAGATATTCACAAGCAAAGTTTCCCCTCCCGCCCCTTTTACCTAGTGTAAGCCATCTCTTCTCAGATGTGGAATGCAGTCCATAGACCAGACAGATAACAGCAGGGGACAATCTTCTTCCTATGAGAACAATGAAAGCCCTGCCCCCCTTGACAAGTTTTTCAGGTTTTTCCCTTATCTTAATTGAAGAATGTCCCTCTCTGCAATCTACCTGGGCTCCTCCCTTCTGATCTGGCTGAACAGTGTTACATCAGTAAAAGGAGCAGGAGGGGGATTCTTTATCATGCAATTACTCTTGAACTACAACTCTGACAGTATTGAAATAACACTCTACAAGGCCCAAATACTATGAAGATTAATATTAGAGCTGCTTTTATTATGAAACATTACTATCCCTTTAAATGGAGATAAAATCGCTCCAGTCTCCCTCATCTGCACTTAAAGTAAAAGTTTGTTTTAGCTTACAGAAAAGATGTAAATCCATTAAAATGGACCGCTTTGGGCAATTAAGCAATTGATTTGGTGGTGGGGGGGGGGTTATGGTTGGTGTCAGTTCTGCTTTAATGGATGACCCCTTGCTTTTGGCTTTGTTCTTCAAGTGAAGAGTTCCATGGGTTAGCCTCAAATGTATCTGTAAATAATAATCCTATCCATACCCCATATAAACAAATACAGTTTGGCTAGTCTCTGTTTATTGCTAAAATCTTCTTTTCCGTTTATCAGTTTTGCTGCACTTCTCTGCACTTTTCCCAAAGTAGTTTCTATTTTTTTAAGAATTGGTGCCATTATAAGATTTAGAAAGAGGCAGAATTATATTTTCCCATCTCATCCTTCTATATTTTTTATAGTACCCTATAGGCTCTTACACACTGTTGTGAAGTCTATTGTCTATCAGTAGCCATAATACTTTCTCTAATACAAACATAGAAACATAGAATTTGACGGCCCATCTAGTCTGCCCATTTTCCTACAGTAAAATCCTCAAACCTTTTTTGGTCCTTGGTCTTTTCTTAAGTTAAGGACAGCCTTATGCATATCCCATGCATGCTTATATTCTGTAACTGTATTAACTTCTACCACTTCTGTTGGTAGGCTATTCCACTTATCTACTACCCTCTCAGTGAAGTAAAACTTTCTTACATTACATCTAAACCTGTGTCCCTCTATTTTTAGACTATGGCCTCTTATCCTAACATTTTTACTCCTTTGAAATATACTTCCATCCTACACTTTGTTGAATCCCTTCATGTATTTGAATGTTTCAGTCATAACCCCTTTCTCTCTTCTCTCCTCCAAGCTATACATATTCAGATCATTTAGTCTGTCCTGATATTTCTTTTCCTGTAAACCAGTCACCATTTTAGTAGCCCTTCTTTGAATTTTCTCTAGAGTATCTATATCCTTCTGGAGATGGGGTCTCCAGTACTGTACACAATACTCTAGGTGAGGTCTAACTAGAGATCTGTAGAGTGGCATGACCACTTCCCTTTTTCTGCTACTAATGCCCCTAGCTATACAACCCAGCACCCTGCTTACATTCCCCACCGCTTTATTACATTGCCTGCCTACCTTTAAGTCATTAGAGACAATTACTCCCAAATCCCTTTCCTCTGTTGTCTCTGACAGCACAGTACCCTTAAAAGTATATTTTTCCTTTGGAATTTTATGTCCCAAGTGCATTATTTTACATTTATCAACGTTAAACTGAATCTGCCACACTCTTGACCATTCTTCTAATTTACCTAAATCATTTGTCAAATATGGATTCCATAAGTAGTTTCTCATTTAGTGTATATAAAGCATGTTATTCCTGTATCCCAAATGAATATCCTGGCATGTGTCTGCATTAACCCTTTGAGTGCCAGAGGGATACTCAACACATTGCTCTGCACTGGTTTGCGTTCCCCTCTAGCAGTCAAAAGGGTTAATCTCATTTGCAACTTTTTGGCTCATTCACTTAGTTTATCTTTCCATTTCTGTAGTGAAAAAACTCCTGCTCTGTTTGTATTTCCTTACACTGTTTAGTGTCATCAGCAACTTTCTGCATTCTGCAACTTAACCAGCTCTTTATCCGTGGAAAATATCATCCTCCGCCCCATAACATTGCTGAAGGTAAAATTATCCATATATACTCTATGAAATAATACTGAATTCTCTGATAGAAAATATTCAAATGAAGGGATTAGTTATGAGTCAAAGCTCAATTTGCTCTTAATTTTGAATCTTTCAAACAGATAGGCACCTGAGACCAAGCTGATATCAGATAAGAAAAAAATTAGGTTTTGCAGAGCTCAATACACTGAAGACTGCAATAAAGTAATTTGCTTATATTAAACTTCCAGCTGCAATTTAATACCTACTGCCTTCCCAGGTTTATAATTTCATATGTCTTTCATATAAGTAATTAGCAATCTGTTATTCTGAGCAGGTAAATATTGTATCAACAAATATTAACTCATTGGATGCTAGAGGTGCCTACAGTACTTTGCAGTCTTTGAGGCTGAATGCAGGGCATAAAAAATGTTGCTTTTATCCAACTGAATGCTAGATATATCTCCAGCGCATTTCATTTTAATGTGTTGGGTTAAATATCCCAATTAAATCAAAGGCAATTTAGGGAATGTCTCTCCTGTGGTACAGCTGGTTTACACAAAATTATTCCAGGAGGGTTATGCACTAATGTGTGATAAAGAGATGATGAAGTGGAGATGCCGTCTCCAGTGATATCACCTCTCCAGTTTCTGTCATTCAATGGACCTTATGCACTAAGATCTCTCCCACTTGAGGAATCTTAGTGCATAGGCTCCATAGAATAAGAAATTGGATAAATTATATTACTTTAGAAGTTATCTCCACTTTATCATCTCTTTATCACACCTTAGTGAATCTCTGTTCCACCCTCTCCTCCCTTCTCTGTTCACATTTTTCCTTCATTTATCTTGTCCACACTCACCTCTGCTTACCACCTCCTCAATTTTCTCTGCTTCTATATTCCCACACCCAACTCCCATCTCTCTCTCTTTCTTCTCATACTTTTAGATGGGGATATCTCACCAAAACCTGGCCCCTTTTCCATTCACAAATCCTTTACCTCCATTCAACATTGGGACAATTCAAAACTGATCACCATTCCCTGTCTTCAACCACAGTTTCTTCATTTCCCTGTGCTCTCTGAAGTGCTTGCTTTCTTACTAACAAATATAACACTGTGTATGATCTGTTGTTCTCCCACTGTCTACAGCAGTGGTTCTCAACTCCTCAGGACCCACTAACAGGCCAGGACTTAGCAATTTCTCTGCTAGAGCACAGGTGTGGTGATCAGAGGCTCATTCACATTGATTAACTCACCTGTGTTCTAAGAAGGAAATCATCAAATCCTGGCCTGATAGTGGGTCCTGAGGACAGGAGTTGAAAAACACTGGTCTACAGTTACTAGCTCTAACCAAAACCAGGCTTTCTCAAACTAACACCGCTTTAGAGGCAGCAATCTCCTGTAGCGGTCTTTCCTTCTCTCACTTCACTCTAAACTTAATGTGGGGGAGGCATGGGACTACTACTTTGTAAACATTGCCATTGCAAACCACTTTCTTCCCCCACCTCACTCTGCTTCTTCTCTTTTGAATTGCATGCTGTCCGTATTTTTTGTTCCTGCCTCTCTACAAAGCAATGCGTTGGAGACCAGTCTGGCACTTAAAGGGTTAAGACAGTGTAGTTTCTAGCATGTACATAATTTGTACATAAAGTGATTTACATTGCACAGATACTTGAATAACATGACCACATAATATAGAAAGGTGTGTGTACTTGTGGCTTTCATCACAGTGCTAGTCATATCATATTATAGAAATGAATATTCTATGTGCTCCCTTAAGGGCATAATCCAGTTAATCAGATTGTCAGTTTAAAATAAAACTTGTTTAAAATCCCACAGAACATTTAGAAATAAAATGTACCGTCCTTCATGTTTAAATAATTGTCATGCGTGTATAAGTAATGTGAAAGCAGTAGAAAATGCTGCTGGGGGGCAAATTAACAAGCGACTGGCAGGTTTTTTATTTTAAGACTTCTCTGCTCGCTTGAATTCAAAGGCTTCATTTTCATGCACAAGCCATTTGTTGGCTACAGGAAAAACTGAAAATGGTGTTATTGTTACATTTTAACTTATTTTCTAGAATAGTGACAAGCAAGGAGATTCCCACTGAGGACCACATATGTGACCTAAGCCACTAAATTAATGCACATTATTTTAATACTAGTATGAAAGCCCGTATACACGGGTTAAAGTGCACCCAGCTGCCCTGGAGCCGGGAGCAGAGACAGGATGTGAGCCGTCCGGAGCTGGGCAGCGCGTTCAGCGAGTCTCTACTGAGTACGACTGCAGTCATGCGTAGTAGAGACTCACCGAACGTGCTGATCCTTAGTGGGGAGTTCCATACGGCTCACAGCAAAGCTCCCTGTGTGCGAAACCACACATGCACAGTAGAGACTCTCTACTGCGCGTGTGTGCGGTTACGGCTCACATTGAGCGACGTATTCTACCACTTTATGTTATAGGATTTTAAATAGGGGCTGAAAAAAGTAGTTTGGGTCTTAGCATGGATTTATCACCTTGAAAGCAAGTGTGCATATTTGAAAAACCTTTTTCAAAGGTGTCTGTGTTTTGATTGACAAAAGCCCTGTAGATTTAAACCAGTGTCTTAGGAGTTACTAATACTTTTATTTCTGGTGAGTGGCTCATTCTGTGCAGCACCATATGCTAATGAGGGTGTGTGCTGCACTGACAGCTTAATTAGCATATATGGTGCTGCACTGTGAAAACTCAAATTTCAGAAATAAACCTGCCCGTCCATGGCGCATGATACAGTGTTGAGTAGATAATCCTTAAAAAAAAACAAAAGCGGTTTCTGGTTTATATGACTATGAAGCATTCTCAGGAACTGTTGTCAGTCCCTGAGCATGTTTAAAGTTGGCAACTCTTATGTTAACTCAACAAGCACTGCATTTTCACAGTGCTCTTCAGGTGAGGCTCCAATGTGTCCTTGTTCATGGAGGGTGTGTGTGTGTGTGAGTTAAAGAAGAATATTTGACACTGCAGCTCCCTTCCTAATCTTCCCATTAACCATTTGTGTGCCAGCAATTTGTGCAATGTTTTACAGAACAAAGCTTTGAACAATCCACTAACACACATTTTTTTAATGGGAATGTTGGAGAAGGGAGCTGCAGACTGACTAAACTTGCTATTTTTAACCTTTCAGTGGCAAAATGGTATCCAACCATTGGTTCCTTCTCTGATGCCAATATAACATGAGATGTCCTCTCCTCCTTGCTTCTCATTCCATCCCACTTTCACCCATATTAACCCTCTCTCCCCTATTATCATCTAGGGATGCACAAAACCGTTTGCCTAAATTCAAAACTGGTGAAAAATGGCACTTTCCGCTTGGCAAAAAATGTCCTTCAAAAAGTGCCATTTTCCAGCTTTTCCACCTAGCTCATTGCATTTAAATCAATGGGAAGAATTATTTTCCTCACCACATAAAAGTTTTCTCTGCTTTTGTACAGCTATATATAAGGGTGTCAGACTCTCACAGCAGCCATTTTGTGTTTGTGAGAGGAGAGAGCAGCATGTTTTTTGAGCTAGAGAAGATAGGCAAATGAAGGGGAACTGAAGCTTAGTTTAGGGAGTCATTTAGGTAGGACATTTGTTCACTGTATGAGGGGAGTCTGGGGGCACTCTGGGAGAGAAGAAGGGAGAAAGGAGGTTGACCCCAAATACCCCAAAATTTGGTGTGACTGACTGGCAAGAGACAGGCAACTGGGTTCCAAATTGCTTGCTGATTTTGCTTTTATTGTCTCTGTGCTGGGGAAGTCTGAGGAAAGAAGTTGTTGACTTTGTGTTTTAGTTATATATATTTTTTGGACTGACTGTGATAAGATAGGCTACACAACTTAAAAAAACATAAATAAAAAAATAAAATAAAAATAACAAATTTAAAAAATAATAATATATTAGGTGACAGACCGCTGACTGTGAGCCTGATGTGAGCTCTGTGATTGAGACAGGCTTGATAGACAGAATTTTGTTGTGAACCAAGGCAAGACATCACACTTCATCAGTTGTGTAATGTAGAGAGTAAAATCGCACACAGTAATTGAGTAATGTGGGAAGTGGGAGTAAAGTGTTAGTTCAAAAACTGACTGCAGCAATCATTGCTGCAGCAGATGCAATAAATGATGATGATCCCTCTCCTCCCAGGGTGGATGCAGTTTGTCAAGGTCCCACCAGTCACACCACACCAGTCCCCCACCAACACTACCATACACATTTGCCACATTGTAGGTTTTTACTTTTTTTTTATATCACTTGACATTATCATCATGAATATGTACCAGTGTCACTTAAGCAGGGAGTAAGTGTTGTGTGCAAAGGACAAATGCACTCTGCATGCTAACACATTTTTCAAGGTATATGTTGTTGTAGGACTCACAACTTTGACTTCCAGCTACTTATTTCTCCACTAGAGCCCTCAGGAGAAGTATTATTGTGCTGGGAAATGTTGCACCATAGGAAACATAGTTGAACAATGTGTTGTAATAGGAGAAAATGTGTTGGAATAGGCAAAAAAATTTACTGGAATAGGCAAATCTGTCCTGGGTCCTCTTCTTTTTAATTTGTTTATTAATGACCTCCCAGAGGGCATAGGGAGCCATGTATCAGTGTTTGCCAATGACACAAAATTAAGTAGGATAATAAAGTCTGAACTGGATGTGTCTTCATTACAAGAGGATTTGGACAAATTGAGTAACTGGGCAGGCAAATGGCAAATGAGATTCAATATAGACAAGTGTAAAGTTATGCATTTTGGGTATAATAATAAAAATGCAACATATAGTTTAAATGGTGTTTCTCTGGGGAAATCTACTAATGAAAAGGATTTGGGAGTAATGGTAGACAATAGACTTAGCTGTAGCATGCAGTGCCAGCTGGCAGCTGCAAAGGCCAATAAGATATTGGCATGTATTAAAAGTGGTATTGACTCAAGGGAGGAAGATATAATTATGCCTCTTTACAGGTCCATGGTAAGACCCCACCTAGAATATGCTGTGCAATTCTGGGCGCCCTTTCTGAAAAAGGACATTATGGAACTAGAGAGAGTGCAGAGGAGGGCTACAAAACTAGTAAGGGGAATGGAAAGTTTTAGTTATGAAGAGAGGCTAGAAAAATTAAACTTGTACACACTAGAGAAACGGCGTCTTAGAGGGGATATGATAACACTATATAAGTATGTTCAAGGCCCATATAAAGGGCTCGCCAAAGACCTGTTCATTAACAGAACAGTACACAGGACAAGGGGCCATCTGCTTAGACTTGAGGAAAGGAGATTTAATCTACAACAGCGGAAGGGTTTCTTTACAGTAAGGACAATAAAGGTATGGAATTCACTTCCTGAGGAGGTGGTACTATCAAATACATTAGATGCCTTTAAAAGGGGCCTGGATACTTATTAAAAGAGCATAACATAGAGGGCTATGTACGTTAGTATTGGGATTAATATTTAGTTAGGGCTTGTTGATCCAGGGAGAAATCTCTTCTTTTGGATCAACGATGGTAAACGGGAATAGGAAAAGGGTTGAACTAGATGGACGCAAGTCTTTTTTCAACCTAAATTACTATGTTACTATGTTACTATGAAAAGGAGGAAGATTTTGCATTGGAGAAAAAGAGAAAGCATTCACGAAAAAAGAGAAAAATTGTTAGTTTTTTGGAGAAAAGTCATGCTTGAAATTTTTCTCATTTTTCTCCCACCCCTACTATCATCTCTCTTGCATATATCTCCAACCTTTTGCCCATTTCTCATACACCAGTGCCCCTTTTCTTTCCACTTCTTTGTTCCTTGCCTTCCTCTTCTTTGTCTCTTGCCTTTATTCCTCATCTCATCTCCTGGTCCTGTGAGGGTTGGGGAAGTGCTTCCTGTATTTATTTTTTGATCTTATTTTAATAAAGATATTGATTTGACTGTATCTGTACTTGTCAGTGTCGTTTTTCCATAGTCACTCTGTGGCAATGTGTTTTGGAAAATTAAGATTGATATCTGCTTCCCCACAGGCCCTAAAGGGCATACATACCCCCTTTCCATTTCTGACACCCAAGCCATGGAAGAATTTATCCAAGGCAACCTGGCACAAGGATGGAGTAACATGATTGAAGCCCAGATGCAGGACTGAAGCAATGAAGCAGGACGACAGGTGAAACAGCAAGGTACACAGATAAGTCAAGACTGATGGACAGGCCTAGGGTCAGAGCAGTCAGCGAAGGTTCAGGGTTGGTGGCCAAGCAAAGGTGACGTGAGTTCAGAGCAGATGGAAAAGGCTCATAATCGTTAAGGCAGTCCAAGGTCAAATCCAGAAATTCAAGCAGAAGGTCAGATCCAGAAGTATCCAAAAGCAAAATATAACTAAGCACAGGACATTGAATTTGCTGGGTATAAATAGGTACATATTGATGACATCACTGCATCGATGCTGCAAGTTGCTGGAATGACGCTGTGTGCTCACATTGCTGAAAAGAGGCTGCGAGCCCATGACATTGTAATGACACACCGACATGATGACGCTACATGCTGATGCAAAGATGAGAGAGACCTTTCACTTGTGAAGGAGGAAGATGCCGAGCCACTCTGATGGCTTAAGGTGGAGGACGCCGAGATGCCATGACTGCCTGGGGCTGAGGTATGACATAATTAAACCATATTCCTCCCTTTCTCTTTTACGATTCTTTTTCGAAAGAAGGATGGATATTAAAGACATTGTATAGACTATAATGGTCTGAGTTAAATTACTAACTTGAATTGCTACCCCCTACAATTTATATTTGTTTTGTCTGACAAACTTTGAGAGGCAACTATTTTTACCATATTAGACCTCCATGAGGCCTACAATCTTATTCATATTTTGGAAGTGGATGAATGGAAGACTGCATTTAACACACATTATGAACTCCTTTTGATGCCATTTGACTTATCTAATGCTACAGTCATGTTTCAGTCAATTCTGAACAATATTTTCCTTGACATACTCCACATCTGTGTGGTTGTATACCTTGATGACATTCTGATATTTTCACACCCTTCTAAAACATTGTGCTCAAGTTGGCCATTGCCAGTTTGTGTCCATGTGTTTTACATATACTGGGAAAAATGTGAGTTCTAGAAGACCCATCTCCCCTTTCTGGGATATATATAATCTCTGCAGACAGCCTGGAAATAGACCCAGGAAGGTTGAAGAAAATTAAGGAGTTGTCTCAAAGCTATTCAATGCTTTACTGACTTTGTCAACTATTAAGGGAGAATAAGAGACTTCTCTAACATTATTACTCCCTTTACAAAGATGACATGCAACGGAGATCACCATCAACTTTGGTATCTTGAAACTTTGGCAACATTTGAGCTACTGAAAACCTTTTTAATTTCAGCACATATTATTTTCTATATCAGCTTCGGATTGTCATCCCGCTGTGTATTTCTGTGGGAGTTCACTACCAAATGGTGTATTGTATTTATATGGGCTATGGAAGAGTTGCAATTTTCCTTATTTGTTTGTTCTGTGTTGTATGGGAAGCAATTCTACTACCACTACTACTAGGTGTCAAAGGTGCAGAACTTACAGCAGCAGCAGAGGCACTCTTCATATCTAACATTGTGGACGTTAATAACACATGTTGCTGTTGCTGGGTACTCAAAACATGTGTGTGTGGCTAAGTGGGACTTGAACATTGAAGAGGCGATGATGCTGATGATGCTCTTTTCAGTGGTGAAAGATTCAGCCTTTGTCTTTCTTCTAACTTTATTGCCATGTCATCATCCTCATTCTCAACTTCATCTATATCTGAACAAGAGAAGGATGCTGGAGGGATATATTCTAAATCTGCATCATGATCATCAGTCATCATTAGGTCATCCTCAGCAGCATCAGCATCACCTGCCCTTATATTCCTCTAAGCTTTTAGAGGTCTCAAACAATTTCTTTTTTGCTTTTACTGTAACAAAGTTCCCTGCTACTTTGAGGATGGGTGTTTTGGTGCTTGTTAGTCTCACCATCTGACGCAGCAGGTGGTTCAGCAGCTATACCTTTCTCTGTTATGCTATTGCCAGCATCATCAACCCTTGAATGTGACTTTATGTTTTCTTCAGTGTTCTTCTTATATGGTTCTTTATTTTTACTGGCACTGTTGGTGCTGGAACTAGTTTTGCTGGGACCTTGACAAACTGCATCTTCCCTTGGAGTAGAGGGATCATCATCATTGAATGCACATGCTGCAGAGTCTGCAGCAACCATTGCTGCAGAGGGTTTTTGAACTACTACTTTACTCTCATGTCCCTGCACTGCTCCATCAAATGTCCTACTTAAAATATTCCTTAAACTAAACTTCAATTACCCTCTCTTCTCTAGCTCAAACAAGGTGCTGCTCTGTCCTCTCACAAACACAGAATGGCATGCTGTGAGAGACTGACACCCTTTTATATGGCTGTAGAAAACTTTGGTATGGTGGAGAAAACATTTTCTTCCTATTGATTTCAACACACAATGTGCTAGGCGAAAAAGGAGGTAAAAAGTGAAAAAACAGCACTTTTCGTGGGAAATTATTTGCCAAGTGGAAAGTGCCATTATTCACCGATTTCCGTTTGTGGTGAAAATTTTCACCCATCTCCATTCATATGGGTATTGAGGTGGTTTCCTTTAAGCAAACCTTGTGGTTGCCTTTAATATTTTTAATTGCTTGTTTATACTTTTAGAGCTCCATATCTGGTTTGTTAATATAAGGGATGAAGTTGGGGAGTGTTGAATCCTGAGAACCCTCATTGGAAGTTGGGAATATTGATTGTATATAAGGGTAGAGCTTGTTTTGTAGCAGGGTCTTTAAGAGTGCTTCCTGAAGAAATGGCAAATGTAGAATTAAGAAATGCATCAAGATTTTATATTTGCATACAGTGTTTTTTAAATAAAATTTACTTACACACACATACAACCCATATTGTGTTCTCATAATTCTCTGAGTACTGTTGTATGACCAGAGTTTAGCCGTAAAGGGAAGACTTTATGTTCCCATCTACTAGCATGTACACACCAGAGAGAACTACCCAAAATGTATTCTGCTTGTTATGGATTCTGTGTACAGATATATATGAGAGTTTTATGCTATATAATAATATTTTTTAGTACATGGCATTAAACGGGGTGTAGAGGAAGGGAACACGCAAAATTCCCATAGTATGCACCCCATTGACACAGGTGGTATTAAAGGGAGAATTTTTGCCATAAGTACTGTAGTAAACTGGTGTTAGACAGTCTTAGGACAAGATAATCAATATCAGTGCCTGCTTTTGTGGGCAGCTCTATTAGTACATTCACCTCTGACTTCAGATAATTCAGATTATTTCTGTTTCTGAATTGTCAATATGTAATTGTAAGCTCTGTGAGCAGTGGCCTATTGGGTCATATGTATAAAAAATGGAACGATTATGGTGCAAATAACTCTCCCATATGTAACAAATAAAATATATTAGTTTAAATGGGGCTTTAAAGTCCTTTAATGTTAGAGCGGTCTCCAGTGCATTGTCAGGCAATGTTTAAAGACCTCGCTACCATCCAAGAGGCTCATTTAATTGCAGCTGTGCAGTTGTTTGGCACCAGAATTGTTCCACTTTTGCCTTTATAAATTCACTGCACTTTGCCAGAAAGAGTATGTATATAGCAAATGTGTATCATTATATGCAATATATTATTATTATTATTATATATATTTTTATTATTATTTGTTAGGACATACATCAGATGGGGAATTAGTATATTACTAATGCATGTTAGCAATCACTACCATATAGGAAATATTGATCTGGGGAGAGAGTTTTATTGTCACTATGGATGGGTGGTTTCCTGCAGAAACTTCCATAAAATGGGAGAGATGTTTCTCCTTTCCACTGAAGTTCCAGCAGGAACAAAAATCAGTCAAATATTACCAGTGGAATGTAATGACAATTGATTTCATTGGGCAAATCCTTTATGTTGTGTGTCCTCAGCATTCCCATGCTGCATTTGTCTATTACCCTGCCTTGTTTCCAAGTTTTCCATGCAGTCACACACATCATCATGCACAAATATATATCATCATGCATACAATCACATGTGCACACACACTCTCACCTCAGTTTACCCAGAGGAAGACATCTGTGAAAGAACATTTTTGCAGGAATTCCTGTGGTAGGCAGAAGGTCCTATTTTTTGCTATTTCATCCTGTAGAGAACCCTTTCACCCATCTCTAGCTGACACATGCAAGATATTCAAATGAGATAATGGGCAAGTATTTGGTAACTAGTTGAACAGCCCGTTACACGGGCCACAGTGCCTCTGGCAGCCGGTTGCGGGGCAGTCACACGTAGTGGAGACTTCCCGCGCCTCAGCTGATACAGATCCTCTGGCAGCCGGTCGCGGGGCAGTGACACGCAGTGGAGACTGCCCGTGCCTCGGCTGATACAGAGCTGGGCGCTCCTAAGCGCCCAGCTCTGTATCAGCCGCGGCGCAGGCAGTCTCTACTGAGCATGACTGCCGCACGCGCAGCAGTGTCTACTGCGCATGTCGGGCGTTACACACAACTTGACGAATTATTATATAGGATTGGCCCTAAGTGCAAATGGAAAGATGTTTTGAGGTTCATACTGTCCTATTTATTATTTCAGAAAGCAATATAACTAAAATATATTAAAAACTACAATAATTTTGGAATATAAATATAAGTGTGTTTATTTTTTACAATATGCATATGCTTTTTTTTAAATATGTACATAATTTTATGTAACAAACTGTTAGAAAAATTTAACAAGACTCTTCAAGAAAATAGAGGACATATTTTGTTTTATATTTTAACGTTGTGTGGACATCCAAGAGATCTTCAGTATTTTAGAAAATCCACAAGGTCTATTTCAAGCTGTAGAAACACAGTGATATGAATTTCTTTCAAATTCTGGGAAGTTATAGCATTTACAAAATGTAATAAACTCATAAGCTGTGAAAATGATAATAATTCAGATGTTAAATTAAAACATTTTGACCTCCAGACATAACATAAATTATTAAATTGAATTTAATAAAAAATAAGTCATTTTCATTATTAAATTGACAGAGAATTATAGCCCTCAAAGTGGCAGTAAGGTTAGTAACTTATGAGCTCTCACACTCCTGAGAGATGCTTCTTTCAAAAATAATTACTTACAGCTCAAACAGATAAAGCAGAACACATTTACCTCTCCTTTAGAAGATCATGTGTTATGAAAACAGTTAATCTCTTCTTAATTTTATGCAAAAATTAAGTGGATTTATAAAGATTTACAAGAATATAAAACATCTGCATTGAGAACATGAAAACCTGTTACAATGCAAAGAGAAGGAAGTCTCCTCACATATACAACTAGTGACAACATTATCAAAGACCTACAGCCTCTGCTAACAGATGACATAGTGTTAAAACACATATTCCCCGCCTATTCTAGCATTCGGTTGACAGCCACCGAATCTGAAACTAAAATTGATCAATAAAAAATTGACCAATGAATGGACAAACACTGAAAATGGGATCAAGCCTTGTAACAAATAGCTCTGAAATTCATGTCAACACATTTTTCAAAACAATACTGCACAACACAACACCAAAATCTACATCATTAACCCCTTAACGATCCTTGATGGTCATAGTACGTCATGGGTCGATCTGAGTTAACGACCCATGATGTACTATGACCGTCATGGAATTCCGGGCTCCCCCCGCGGCTGCACATTGTTCGGGGAGTCCGGAACCAGAACTTGAAAAAAAAATTCTCCATGGTCCTTAAGTGACTGCGATGTGCCGATCGGCCGGTCGTTAAGGGGTTAAAGCATTATATTTATTATATTCATATATATCAGCAAATTTTGTGTATTTTATACAATGCACTGAATGCGAATCTGGATGTTACATTGGTGAAACAGGCCTACCACTAAATCTAAGGATGATAAATACAGGCAATCTATTGTGAATATCATAAAGCAAAGAAACATACCCCAGTCAATTCCAGAGAAACTACTCCATCCATAACCTTAAAATCAACATACTCACAGGGAACTTGAAAAATACACAGGAGAGAAAGACATTTGAAATCAAGATGATCAGTTTTTTCAAAATCAACCACACTGAACTAAATAAGGACTTGGGATTCCTTGCACATTACCAACATTTTACGTAATATTTCCTTCTATTTATTTTGTTCAGGTACATGTTTACCCATTTCTCACATATTATTTTTCTATTTATACCTGTGTGCTGTGGTTCTGTCTTTCTCTCCCTGTCTCTAATACTCCCACCTCTCCCCCATGTCTGTAAACCTGTATCAAAGTACATCTTCACCTGTCTTCTTCATTATTCCTGTGCCTTTGCTCTCCTCTTATCATATCTTCTCACTCTCTCACAGGCTTTTGTCTGTATTGCACTTGTGCTGTGGAATCCCGTTCTTAGCGCTTCATGACTAAGTAATATTCTCCATGTTTCTGCCACCTTCAAATCCTTCTGCAGCACTTTTGGGCTTCCACAAATACAGCCGGCTCACAGTTTCACTTTCATTTTCCATGTGGAAGGCTTACATATACAGTACATCTCAACAACAGTATACTAAGGAAATAAAATAAGAATTCCGTGCACTCCCAGTGATATGACACAGTATGTGAGAGAATGCAGTAATGCTACTATCAGAAGGGGAATACAGGAATAAAAAGGAAGAATTAAGGAAAGAAATAAAAAATAAAACAAGGGGAGGGGGAAAAATCTTATGTATATAAAAGCCAACAATAAATATGTCACAAGGTAACTATCACCGAGACAATGTCTTAAATTAAGATAATATCACAATATGGTGAATACGAATGTGTCAAACAAACCAACCTAAAATAATATTGCGTGCAAAATAAATTCTTAAAGGGAATGTAGTACTTAATTATTACTAATCCCTATATTAAAGACATACTAAAAATAAATGTATTGCCCCCAGTGTCATCTGTCAGACCTTTATGGTTTGAGAGATAATCACTCCTAAAGTTGCCCTCTCCCTCCCCCTTCCCCTAAGTCGGCATTGTAGCTGACTGAAGGGAAATCTGGTCATAGATCATCAGGCGGCTCTGCAGCAGAGCCGTGATCGCGTTAATAAAAAAAAAATATTTCACTAAAACGGACTTCTACGTGTGCTTGCAAACCAATCCAAACCAATCCATAAAGGTCTGAGAGATGACACTGGGGGCAGTACATTTATTTTTAATATGTCTTTACTATAGGAATTAGTAATAATTAAGTATTACTATCCCTTTAAAATGTCCAAAACAATCACAGTATAATGTGTATGAATGTGTATGAAACAGTCCACCCTGAGTTGATGATTGGTCCAGTTAATGTAAATATTGTTCATGAGGTTTGTGATCAAGTACTATGCAAGATAAAAATTAAGATTCATGAAGATGAACAGAGACAAAATATGGCAGGATGAAATGGAAAGGTCAAAAAGAGCTCAATTGGCTGGATGTTCAAAAAGTTGTGATAACTGAAATTGTCTGTAATCAGAATGAATAAGTTCTTACATCATAGTTTAGCAGTTTTCAGACATATTACTGTTATTTTGATACATAATTTCTGCCATCTCTATCAAAGGGAAAAATTTGTAGTCCCAAAAGTGGGAGTGCGTTACTCTACCATCATATTGAAAGTACCTTAGGAAAAAAGTTTAGCCATCGCTTTTATTTCTGATTTCCGTCTTTTTTTCTGACAAAATAAAATTGGTCTAAACTTGAAGAAGACAATTTTTTTTTTTTATATAAAACAACATAGCTTTTACATAATCACTGAGTTAGAGAGTACACATAACAGCAGACAAAATATATGTCAGCATCGGGAAAGAGAAGCAAATCAATTTAGGCCTATATGCGAGAGTCAGTACATTATAGTAAGAACATCTATCGCGCTCTGCCAGGTCAAATTAATGTAATATCAGCAAACAGGAATGTGGGGTGGCACCAGCACAAAAGTGAATCCAGACTACCTAAATGCATTTTTTGTGGCTTTCACTTGCTCAGGGGTATCATGGAAACTAGTATGATTGGGCCTTAGTTACACCCTTGGCATAGAAACAATAAATAATATGTCTATTAAAATTAGACCAAATTGCTGTAAGACATTGGTGAATCTTAATCATCCCAATGATAGGTACATTAATACAACATGATAAAAATACCAATAATAAAATGAAAATATGATGAAAATATGTAACCAGTACTTAATAGAATTAAGCAAACAGGAGGTCTGTATTGGAGTGCTCCTTCTACTACAACTATTAAACTAAAAATTCTGAAGTGACCCCCATTCAGGAGAGCCATCAAAGAAATAGCCAAGATCTCAATGATCACCCATTTGTCTTAGAAACCATATTATGTAGTTACTCAATGTAATAAAAATACAGCTGAGAAACTCTCAGTTGATTGAATAACATTTCATACATGAAATTAATAAATGACAGAAATTGTGAATAACATGTAAAAATGAAATGAGACTGAATTAACATGAATAAAAAAATAGAAACATAATCTTTAATATATGCAATATAACAGAAATGTTAACAAATCTAAAAATTAATAATGTATGGTAAATAATCAATGGTCAGGCTAGTCAAATAAAAATAGACAAGTCAATATCTATATTAAGTCCTCTGGGGACAGGATTTTCAATTCATACTCACTCCAATAAAAATGTTTTGGGACTCTACATGTTTGCTTTCCCAACCTAATATTGTGAAGGTGCCCATAATCCTTATTTTTAATTTATCCCACATATTGGATCCCCCCAGCTACATGTAATTAAATAAACAAGGTGAGTGCCATTGCAATTAGTTGTATCCTCAATCTAGTAAACCCTACCCATGCTATGGCTCTCAAAAGTAACCTGATTGTCATATGGTAAAAATAAACATTTAATAATTACTATTTAATATGTATTTAACAATGCTTACATTAGCCAATATTAATGAAGGATACTAGCTGGGTGATTAGGAGGCAGACCTCGTGTAATTTTCAAGAAAAATAAGAACATTAAAAATATGATTGCTTCAAGCAACATTTCTAAAAGCTAATGGTACACGTGGTTGCCAGACAAAAGATTTTGCTACTTGTTTGTTTAACAAATAACAAGCAATGTATATTCACTGATGACACAGGTAATGTTTTCCAGGTTATGGATACAAATGATTACAGTGACACGTACATTGTTTATTTAAACACATGTATTTGTGGGATCCAATATGTGGGCTACACTGAAATAAAATTAAAAATAAGGTTTAGCAAGCACCTTAACAACATCAGGGTAAGCAAACAAACACATAGAGTTCCAAAATATATTTTTTTGAGAATGACAGAAAGACAGATGGAATGAGTGAGCAAGTGATTGAAAAATATAACAAAAACACATAGGGGAGGCAACATATTAAAATTACTTATACAGAGTGATATGTATTGGATTTATGAACTGGAGACCCAGAGAATTTACTATAGTTATTGACTTGGTTGTTTTTTTTTGAGTGTCCTGACCATGTATTATTTATTAGTAACCGTCTATTATTCATTTTTTATATTTCTTATCATTTCCATTTTATTTCATATATTATAGATTATATTTTTAGGATGTTTTATTTATGTTTATTTAGAGTAAAATTAATTTTTACACATGTTGTTCACAGGTTATGTCTTTTATTAATTTCATGTATGAGATGTTATTCAGTCATCTGAGCTTTTTTTAGTATGTTGTATTTTTCTTGCATAATATAATTTTTAAGAAAAAATGGCTTCGCAGTGAGATCTTGGCAAAGTCTTAGATGGCTCAACTGAATGGGGTCATGTCAGAAGTTTCTTATAGTCATTTTAAGTTTTATAAGGGGCCCACCAATAAAGACTACCAGCTTGTTTACTTGTCTTAACTACTGGTCATTTATTCTCATCATATTTTCATTTCCATTTTTTATTTTTTTATTGGCATTGTTATTTTTATTATCATGGTGTATTGGTGTACCTATTATTTGGAAGCTTCACCTAGGATTCACCTAGGTCTTGGAGCAATTTGGTTTTATTTTAACATAGTTGTGTACTGTTTCTATACAAATGGTGTAAAGAAGGCCCAATCATACTAATTTCCATGATAAAAAGAAAAAAACGGATATATAAGGTAGCACTCCCCTATTCAAAAATAGTATCAAAACCAAAATGAAAATAATTAAATAATAATGAAGAACACAAAATAATCAAAAGTACCAAATTTAATATGATACACTGAGAGGTGAACAGGACACAAACACAGGTACAATCCTCCCGCTATCCACCCAGTCCCCACCCACCCTCGATGATGATGATCATGAGTAAGTGTGTTTTCACGCGAGATGCATTGATCAGGAGCAAGTAGAGATTACTGCAGACAGGTGCCCATTCAACCTCCTTACATTTGTCTGAAAGAATGAGGCCTTTTTAGTACGCCCTCTAATTCATTTACTAACCTACACAAATTATGTACCATTTGTGTAAGTATAAATAAAGCTTTCTTTTGATGCCACATTTATATGTAAAACCCATCATTTAAGTGAAAAATAATATAAAAATATTTTTTTTAAAAAATGGAAAACCACACCAAAAAAAGCTTTCCTTTGAAGATCTGTGCTCAATTAGAGCTTTTTTAACAGGGACTGGATAAAAGGTATGAACGTTCATTCATACCTCTCAAATGTGCCTTTTTTAGGAGGTTACTGTCCCTCTTTCCCACTCTGGTGTCCCTCTTTTAGGAGATCAGATGGCATCATATGTATATGTGTATCACATTGCTCCATAGCAATAAAACTCACATTAATGTTTGTTTAAACTTTAGCATATATGTTTATAAATTATTTTGTATAAATAAAATCACTTGGTCTTACTTTAAATCATGTATGCAGTTACAAAATAGATGCCAATAAGTCACTGACATTTTTTTAAGATCTCCCCACCAATCCTTCTCCCATCACACCAAAACGTGCTCCATTCTTAGCCATTTGAGGCACTGGGAGCTTTGTTCTCTGCTTCTGTCTTCCTCACTATCGTAGTGAGGAGAAGAGAGGCAGAGAATAGTGACAAAGGTACATACATTGCCTTTTTCATGTGGCTTCACCGGCACATGTAATCACTGTAGCAGCAATCATATGTGCCGAGCCACTGGGTAACAGCTGTAACTAACTGTTCTGCTCCTGGATAAGTCAGTTACAGTCTCCATCAATGATCACAGTGCACTGCAATCATTAACTCATGATGTGCCAAGACCATTATCCTGAGTTGTCTGACAGTGCAGGCACTTGTACTCCTTAAGGCTTCACAGCCGGTTGTTAAGGACCACAGGGCATTTTTTGCACGCATTGTGGTATGCAGCCACACAGGGAACCATGAATTACATGACGTGCCAGGTCTGTCACTTGTCCTTAAATGCAGAACTACTGTGATGTTCCTGACACGCCATGGGTTAAGGGGTTAATCTGGGGTTAAGAGATTACTAAGTAAAACTTACCTAGTAGTGATGGGAGAAAAGTTCAGTTTCTCCTTGCAGGAAATTTCTCATCTTTATTGCAAATTGTTCCTTTCCAGCAAAAAAAAAAAAAAAATCTCACAAAACATTTAATGGTGAAACTCCACCCTATTGTATGTTTCAGGATGGAATTTCTTTCATCATAGACATTTCTGCCACTCTATACTATTGATTTTTGGAGGTGAGAAATTCCCACCACAAATAAGCATCCTTTAATTTCTCACATTTCAGTGTGGGTTTTGGCAGAGAGAGGGGTAGAGGAGTTTCAGTAGTGGAGAAATGTTAATAAATAATAGTTTTTACTAAAGTTTGTGACGTATCTTAGGTTAGTGAGAGTGAGTCAACTTGTGTAAGATGGTGTTATGTAAGAGTTATGTGGTGTTATGTGAGAGTTAGTGTTAGAGCAGTGAGGGCCAATGATGTGTGTCGAGTAGTGAATGTGAATGATGTTTGTGGTTTTGTCTGTATAATACTTTTTATTATAATTGTTTGTTATAATACTTTTTTATACTTATTTTTCTTTATAATACGTTTTTATATTTTATGAATGACTACACACGGTAATGCGGTGGAGATAAACAGGATACAGGGTATAATAGAAGGCTTAGGAACATGATTACAGTGACGGGGAATTACTTTTACTAATTTGTTAATTTTAATTTAATTTTTTTTATTAATTTGTGTGAATGTGCTGCTAACAAGCTGAGTCATATGTTTATGTTTACATTTTCATTTCTTTTGCTTTATGTTTCCCAGCTCCAAATTATGTTTTTTTGTTTACCATTGGGTGAGCTATAATTTAAACAAACTATATTTGTAGCCAGGGGCGTGGCAAGCAGTGCAACTAAATGACAGCACACTGACTGAGCTCCTGGCCCATATACCCATTTTTCATGAGCTAAATGCCCAAACACACCACGAAATACACCCTTATTATTTGATCCAGCAAGTGATCACAGGAAGGAAAACAAAAACCGCTAAGATAACAGAAGTCCTGTCGGAACCATCTGAGAAAATGCCTGAATTGACCTCTCCCACCAACTTGCCTACTAAGAGCAAGATGGCTGCTTCAAGCAGAGATGGGAAGTCTACAGGCCCTGTTATCAGCCTCACCAAGGCCGACTTAGATCTCCTTCCTACTAGAGCGGACTTACAGAATTTCCTCACTGGGGAAGATATAAAATCGCTACCTTCCAGATCGGACCTGGAGGACATAGTCTGCAAACTGAGGGACTTTCTTCGCTTGGATCTGAGAGATATTAAGCAAGATCTGCTACAAATGGGATCCAGAGTTTCTGACCTCGAGGAGTATTCTGAGGAACTCTTCTCCTCCCAGCACGCAATGGAACAACAACAAGTATCGCGCACTGAGGAGATCAGAAAGTTGCATCTTCAGCTTGATGACCTCGAGAATCGAGGATGCAGAACAATGTGTGAATTAGAGGCCTACCAGAGGCCCATCAACCCTCCAACCTTCTGGGTATAGCCCAAAAGATGTTTTCCTACAATTGCAGCCCTAGGAGGTATGCATAAAACACATCCACTGAGTATCCCGACTGTGTCCTAAACATGATGAGAGACCGAGGGATGTCATTTGTAATTTGTTATTGTTCTCACAGAAAGATGCCCTAATGCGTAAGGCGAAAATAACATCTCCAATTCTTTATGAAGGCACAGAGCTTCAACTTAACTCTACCACTCTGGAAAGCGTACAAGACTCTCCTGGACAGCCTTAAAGAGAAAAATATTGCCTACCGGTGGGACTTTCCTTTCGCCCTCCTGGTGTCTTACAATGGAAAGACCCATGTTATCAAATTCCATCAGAAGCAACTTACGCTTCATCTACCCCAGATTGAAACCAATGATCCACTAGATCGGGTGATGGAATCTACTCCCAACAAGCCTGTTGGGACACACGATTGGGCCAAACAACTTCCTCGTAAGCAAGGAGGGATGGTGACTCGGATGGCTCCTCGAAACCTGGGTGAAAATAGCCCTCATATCGGTCAATTGGTTGTCTCACAGAGATCTAAACCAACTCCTGAGTAACCTCAATTTAGGGCTATATGCTCTACTGTTATGAATAACTATTCTGTCTAAGTCACAGGCTCTTGTCTGTTTATTGAAATATCCAAGTTATTTGATGTTATGCCTACGGATTTAATCTTTAATATCATACAACCGGGTTCAGTATTAACTTCCTTAGATTGCCTCCATACTTTGCTAGAAATTTCTTTCAGTAGGGCATCTCTGGGGCCTCCTCTCGTATACTGGGGGCGGGCTTTGTGCCCCAGCCCTTAAAGCCTGAATATGGTTTGTCATCAGTTATGGGGGGTGCGACTCAGCCACCTGGAGGGCCTTCAAGAGTAAGGGGGGCTTGCAGTGCGGCTGGCTTGCACCATTCACTGTTTGGGCCGGTTATTGCTTACAATGTTAACCCGCTTCAGCTTGTATTATTCATAGATATACGTTTGGTCATGTTCTGGTTTATCTTATTCATACTTAATAGTTCATGCTCCTGCTCCTTTTAAGTGGGGATGCACGCACTCCCTCCCCTTGGTCTACCTGACGCCGATTTCTTTTCATATCATACCATTAGCTTAGTTTCTACTTCAGCCTGAGGCCTCCAGTGTCTTGGGGGAGGTCACGATTACCTTTCATATCTTAGCACAATGGGACCGGAGTGTAGGTAGTGTGTTGTTTTACAAATTTTGATTATTCCTTATCCTCTGATTTAGCATGTTCAGACACAATTTAACCTTTGCAATGATGTCATGTGGTTTAATATTTCTACTGTTTGGTGCGAGAATGAGACAGATGTTGATTCTCTGTCTCCTATTTGACCTTTTTCTGTTCTTCTCCTCTTCTTTCTTCTTTTCTTTGCTACCTCTTTATAATTTCATCATTTCTATTCTTTTACCACCTTTCTACCCCCTTTCTCTCCACGTAGTCAGTTATCATACCCTCTCGCTAGGGTCATGCTATCCTCCCTATCAATTCCCAGTGGTCCTTCAGGATGTGAAAAGCGTTTTCCAATTTCCCAACATCTCTCATGTCTGGCCTTGAAGTCACTGCAATGTCTATATATGTGAAAGGCCTCAACTCACCTCAAAAGAGAAGCATGCTCATACATGACTGTCAAAAATGGGGGGCCCAAATTTATTTATTGCAAGAAACACATTTCCCTAAGACCTTTACACCTCAATTAGCTAGAACATTATTCCCTCACCAATTTTTCAGCTCAGCAGCTGTAAAGAAAAGGGGTGTGGGAATTTTGATACATAGGTCCTTAACCTTCAAACCTCTTGATAGTATGGTGGATGAGGATGGTAGATTTACTCTGGTCAAAGGTGAGATACTGGATTTGAAAATTACATTGGTTAATGTCTATGCACCCAATACTGGGCAGGACCGTTTCTTAACCTCATTTCTTGAAACATTGTCATCATTTAGACTGAGACTAGTATTATTTGGCGGTGATCTTAACCACTCTCTTATCCCGATTGTAGATTGCCCCTTAGGGAAATCTGTGATTCCTCTCTCACATCTCAGTAATATTGCTAAACATCTTGACTCCGCTGAACTGATTGATGCACGGAGGACGCTCCATCCACAAACACGCAAGTATACGTTTTACTCCACTCCTAACAAATCATACTCACTCATTGACCACTTATATTTAAGTCAGCCTCACTTACATTTCATAAAATCAGCAGACATTTTGCTGGCTACCTGGTCAGACCACTCCCTTATCGTGTTCAAAATTAGTCTCCCATTCACTGTACCTAGACATCCAACTTGGAGGCTCAGACCTTATCTATTGAAAAGTGAGATGATAAATACTGACATAGAAAAGGCCATTAAAGAATTTTTAGAAATCAATCAGCCATCTGTAAACTCAGCAGCAAGAGTCTGGGAAGCTTTAAAATGCTATATTAGGGGATTGAACATTAAAATTTAATCACACCTTCACAAACAAAATGAACACAAATTAAATGATCTTTTACATGACTTTTCAGCCGAGGAACAGCAACACATAGCTACAGGATGTTCGGAATCCCTGGATCCCTTACACTCTACAAGAACTCAAATCACTGAGGTTCTACATAAAATAAGGCTAATTTTTTGACACACTTAACAGGGACCATTGTGAGTGGGACAACAAATCAGGTAAACTTCTGGCCTCACAACTTAGAGAGCATACTCCTCCACCCTACATTCACAGCATCACCTCCCCAGATGGTAAGATTTTAAAAGATTTTCCTTCTACTACACACACATTACAACAATATTATACCTCTTTGTATAATGTCCCGTTAAGTCAACCTATGCTGACAGATATCGAATTGTTAGATTGTATCGCAAATATGCCCAAATTAACACCAGATCAACTTTTAGATCTAGATTCTGACATTATCTCCTCAGACATTTCCATGGCCATTAAAGGTATGCCCCCCCATAAATCCCCGGGACCTGACGGCTTCCCTCTTCTATTATAAAAAAAATTCCTACACATTCTGTCGCCCCTACTTACTGAGGTTTTCAGTGATTTCCCTGATGGAGTATTCTCACATGCCACACTTACAGAGGCTCACATAACCATTCTGTTAAAGCCTGGTAAAGATCCAACTCAACCATCGAGCTATTGTCTGATATCATTGCTCAACATTGATACAAAAATTTACACCAAAATCCTTGCAACTAGACTTAGCAAACTTCTGCCCTCTCTCATAGACCTAGACCAGACTGGTTTTGTCCCTGGCAGAGAAACCAGGGACAGTACCATGAAACTCATCCAAATTACTGACTTAGCACACAACCTTAATCTCCCCACACTCCTTCTCTCCCTTGATGCCGAAAAGGCCTTTGATAGAGTATTTTGGAACTTCTTATCTGCCACATTAGAACACATTGGCCTTATTCCTAAATTTAGGAAATTGATTTTTGCCTTATACACTAACCCTTCCTCCCACATCAGATGTAATGGCATGCTATCTGATATGTTGTTTTTGAAAAACGGAAACCGCCAAGGTTGTCCCCTTTCCCCAATTCTATTTATACTCACAATGGAAACCTTGGCAAATTCACAATCCAGGGATTTCAGGGATTTCGACAGGTTCTAGAATGCATAAACTGTCTCTCTTCGCAGATGATCTGATGCTGATTGTTACAGACCCTCAGAACTCTATGCCAGCCATTTTACAAGATCTTAATCAATTTAGCATTATGTCAAATTTCAAACCTAACCTTCAGAAATCAGAACTTCTCAGTATTAATATCCCCTCACCTCAAATGCAAACATTATCCTCCTTATTGCCATTTAAGATAGCCAACACCACCTAAAATACTTAGGCATTCTCTTACCTTCAGTTCCGACCCAACTTTTCAAATATAACTATATCCCCCTATTAACCTCCATCGCTAACTCCCTCAACAAATGGAGACACAAACCCTTCTCTTGGACAGGTAGAATTAATGTTATAAAGATGGTAGTGATACCCAAAATACTGTACACTTTACAGACAGTTCCCAACACTCTTCCAACTACATTAGACAATTGCAAAAATGCATCAACACTTTCATCTGGCAACATAAATCAGCCAAATTGAAAATACTCTCGCTAGCTTAGAAAAGGAAGGACGGAGGCTTGGGAGTCCCCCTTATACAGAGATACTATCAAGCAATCCAACTTTCCAACCTATGCCACTGGAAACATTCAACCACGTCTAAACTCTGGGTACAGTTACTGGGAGATCTAACTGCTCCACAATTTTTACACACACTACCTTGGTTTAGTCCTTCAGACAGACTAGACAAGTCTAATGTTGCAATTCTGATTTGCACCCCTCTAAGACAGGCTTATGTCTACACACAACTTGTCTTCATATCCATCTCCTGTTACGCCTATTTTGCAGAATAGCTCTTTCTCCCCTGGCATAAACTCTGACTTTCTAAACTGGTGACCTCATAATCAACATATCTGCGTAGCCATACTCACACACCAAAACAAACTTTTTTCGTTTGAATCATTACAGGATAAATATCACCTTCCAGCAACAGAATACTGGTCATATAGGCAAATACACAACTATGTGCACAACATCAAAGACCGCCAGAAACTACTTAGGGATATGACCACTTTTGAAGCAGTCTATCTGTCCAATTCACCTCCATGTACCAGTTACTCACCCATGTACAGTCGCCGTGAGTAGATCCATCTTGTCAGGGATGGGAGCGTGAATTGGGATAAGCTTTATCAGACAATCAATGGACCCAAGCTCTTAAAAACACTACACATTCCTCAAGAAATGCACTCTACTCCAACTTCAAACATTCATGGTACAGAACTTCCTCAGTACTTCATTCCTTTTACCCCACAGTGTCGGACGAATGTTGGAGGTGTCACCAGTCGCCTGGCACATTCCTTCACATATGGTACGATTGCCCTGTCATAATGACACTTTGGAAAGCTGTCTTTGCAAAAGTCTCCCGAGTGATAGGAATTCGACTTTCTCTGGACCCCTTGATCATTTGTTTGAATCTTCTACCAACCCCATTACTTTCACTTCACCTGAAAACTGAAGTATTCATTTTCAGACAGATGCTCAATGTGGCTAAACTGTGTATTCCAGCACATTGGAAAATTAAATCAGCCCCTACAATTCTACACAAGTTGAACAGAGCAAACAAAATCTTGAGTATGGAAAGACTAGTGACTCTGAAATCAGGTGATGTGGACTAATTTGAGGATAATTGGGAAGCCTGGAAATCACTCTATCAATAATCCTTCAATTCCGCAGTTCGGCAATCTCGTCCCCCTCCTTCCCTCCCCATCCTTTTCCCCCCTTTTCATTTCCCCCCTCACTACATCTTATCTCTGTTCTTCTTATTTTCCTCGCTTTCATCTCCTCTTCCTACTCTTTAGTATCAATCTCCTCTGCAATTGGACATTTGTCATGTCTTACCTCTTTACAACCATCTGTTGCATTAAAGCACCTAGGTTTGTAGTGGAGGCCTTGGAGCCCTTCGCCCCCTGCATACTATTACTTCCTTGTTTTGCATCCACTAAAGAAACGGTCATATTTCTTGTTATTATGTCCACACATGTATGTCTGTTGTCACAGTGGTACTTGATTGCCAAAATGTTCTTGTAATGCTCTATCTTCTTTTTTTCTATGTACTGCTTTTATTCTCAATAAAAAATAATGATTATATATATATATATATATATATATATATATATATATATATATATATATTTATATTTTTGTAGACTTTTTACAATAGGGCAATTTTGGCTACTTTGCATCAAGCAAGACAGCAATAAAGTGTATAAATGGCAGTGTAAATGAGCATGATGAAGCATAACATAAGAAAATGAAAGAAAAAAAATAATATAAAAAAGCAAAAGAAGGGAAACTAAAAATAAGTTACATAACATAAAGTCCATACATATATGTTTAATCCATGGTTAATATAGGCTGCTAGTAGTCAATACTCCTAAATTGACATGAGAATGCTGAAGATGCCATAATAAAGCCATATTCACAAACTTTATTACAAGCCTGAGGCCTGCAAACAAATTTTCAGGTCTAGCCCCGTTTGAAGCGCATAATACATTTTCAAACCTAGCCTTGCTGTTATATTTTGAATGTTTCACTGGCAGTAAGCCAGAAAAAAATATTATTTAGGCTTTTCTTACTGCTATACTATTGCTAAACACTATTTTTAAAGAGATAAAAAAATTATAAAATAAAAATAAGGTTACACTGAATGTGGCAGATGTTTGTGGTGGTGATGTGATTAATATAAATACATCTTCACTGTTCATAGGAATGAATGCTGCACAAATTATTAGCATTATCATTTTTAATACACTTTAAGCTTCCATTATTACTATATTATTGTTATACATTAATTAGTGGACTTAGCAGTAGTCCCATCTGGGGTAGATGGTATCAACCCTTCACATACCTCCTCCTCCTCATGATCAGTGATGTTGTTAATAGTACATGTGCCATGGGTTTCCCTGTCCTTGTGTGGTTTTGTCTACTTCAGCTACCTGATACAATGATGATATTAGATGCTGGTTAATTTTTAGAAGTGTAAGTCTCCCAAATCTGCAGTTTGATAGCCATGTCCTGTGGTCATTAACAATATAACCAGCTTCACTGAAAACCCACTCAAACTGCAGACTTGCTGACAGACAACTAAAGGTTTCCATGGGAGTACTCATCAGTGCTAGCCACACACTGTTTCATGTGCAGGTAGTCAATACGGGTCATCCTTATGCAAGTATGTTGTAACCATTTCACATGCAATGGGACCACTCATAGGAACCAGACAGTGTTCTTATGTATCAGTTACCAATTCATACTCTGAGAGCAAGTCCCATAGAGATGTGCCACCACCATCACCACCAATATTAGCTTGACTCCTCTGAGTCGGTTGTCTTGCTTTCTTTGATAACAATGACATGTTCAGAAATCTGTTGAGATGTTCTTGTCGATGTTGTTGCTGATGCTGATCGTATAAACCCCTCTTCTGACTTCTTTTTCATTATGCTTTCTTTTACTTTTTGGAGCCAGAGCTTTCTCTTTCTCATCCTCTACAATGCCACTCTCCTCTTAATCTATACACATTTCTTTGTATTATTCTTTGACAGAATCAAGTTCCCAAAAGAAATGCTGTTGATCAGCAAGCTTTGGCACAAATTGAAAAGGCTTTTGCAGAAATTCAGAAATGTTATGTCTAAAGCAGGGGTCCAGCAAAGTAGAAAGAATATATTCATCATTGATCTTAATGAACACTATGTGAGGATTCTGCTCAAAGCAGTTTAATATGTCCTTCACTAGTTGGTGCATGTTTGTGTAGTCATTATTGTAAGATTCATCACACATGCTCTTCAGCTTTTTTCTGCAGTAAATATATCAGTGGAAGAATCTTGCTAATTCCTTTCTCTAAATGTCTAGCCAGCAAGGATGCCTCCTCAAAAGCTTTCACCAGCTCACATAGGTCACACATTAGTTGTCATTGCAGAGGTGACAAAGATGCTAGCTCTGCAGAATAAGTTGGAACTAAATAAATAAATAATAATAATAATAATGCTACTTCCAAAGCCTTCTTGTTTGGCATTGTATACTCGCTACTGCCCTTATTCTGTGGTGAAAAAATGCTCCAGCATTCACACTGTGGAATTCCACATGTTTGGGACATCCATTTTCAGCTGGTGATATGGCAGGCTGTTACTCTCTTGTATAACTATTTGAATATAGCACTAAAATAGGCATTACCCCAGATATATTCAGGAGTCAGTACGGTATTGTAAAATGCAATTTAATAAAATACAAGTAAGATATCACACAGTAGTAAGGTAGCAGGAATGAGCAGAGGGTCACAAGCCAGCAAGCTTTACTATCAGGAATAGTAAGCTGCCAAGATTGACCACACTGCTAGAGACTAGACCAAAGCCAACTTTATTAGGGTTGTTAGAGTAATATGGTACTCTATCTCAGTTTAAGGTCAATATGACCAAATCTGAGGTTCTAAACATCAACTTGCCTCTGACAGTAGTGCAGTCATTGCAGTCCAGATGTCCGTTCTCTTCAATGTCGGAGTCTATCAAATACTTAGATGTGGCTCTCACCAATAACCCCCACTCTATGCTGTCATTAAATGTTGCCATCCTGTCTGACTCCATTGCCAAGGATCTTTATACTTGGAATGGGTTGTTTATTTCATGGTTCGGTAGAGTCAATTTACTGAAGATGATTGTCCTGCCGAAAATTATATATTTTTTTAACGCGTTGCCTTTACATATCCCATTACTCCATTTGCATAAACTTCAGACCATGCTGTCCAAGTTTATTTGGAAATATAAAACACCGAGATTAAATTTCCAGCACCTCATAAAAAATCCGAAAACTGGTGACTTAGGCATGATACACGTACATTCTTATTACTGCGCATCGGCCCTGGCACATTTGAGTGACTGTCTACGGCACATTGTACCAGAGTGGACTGACTGTTCCCTTTGGTCCTGCCAACAACTAGATCCGACTCAGATTTTTTGGATCAACTCAGATGCGGTCCCTGCATCTCTGCACAGACATCCTATATGGAGTCATCTATTGGGAGTCTGGCCTAAGATTAATAGGAAATTTGATCTGTCTCCATACCCTTCCCCTTTAATGTCAATTTTACGGACACCAGATTTCGTTCTGGGATATCTTGATCAATCCTTCCAGGTTTGGAAAACCTCCGGGGTTCATACCCTTCGGACGTTATTACCCTCAAATACAGTTATCTCTTTTCATACTTTAATATCTGAACTCTGGCAATATACACATCTACGCTCTTTTCTACAGAAATTATTGGAATCGGGCTATGCGGATAGACACAACATGTCTTTTGAGGCCATGGTACTCTCTCCGACAACTCAATGTAATACTGTCTCTAAATTTTATAGGATCGTCCTTGAGAAGATGCAAATTTCCGAGCCATACTTCCTCAGAGAATGGGATGCACAACTCACAGATTTATCATTATCTGCTGTTTGGCCTAGATTGGGCTTGATACTGTGGAACTCGTCGAGAGACACAGCGACTAGAGAATGCAATTTTAAGTTGTTATCTAGATGCCACCGTTCCCCTCATCATCTTTAACTTTACGACCCAGCTGTGTCAGACGCTTGCTGGTGTTTGCGGCCACACGCCCGCTACTTCTTATCATATGTGGTGGACTTGTCCCCCAGTTTTAGAATTTTAGACTAAAGTATCTGTGGACATTTCTGTGATCCTAGGGATTCAAATCCCTTGTTTACCTGCCGATTTGCTCTTCTTCCTTTCGCCTCCCTTACCGATCACACTTAAAAAATTGCGTAAAGCTCTATTTTGTGTTTTGGCAAATGCAGCAAAGAGAGTTATTCCTCTTAATTGGAAAAATGTAACACCTCCATCAATTACTCAGTGGCATACTCGAATACAATTGGTGTGCACACTTGAACAAATTCATGCCACTGCAACCAATAGCCTGGGTGCCTTTCATGACCTTTGGTACCCCTGGGAGAGATTCCGTAGACCTACGCAGTAACCACCACTGTTGTATATGGTTGTTGTATGACAGCGTCCCCCTCGCTACTTATGTACTTTATATCTTACTTCGTGGTTTATTTATTTATTATATATACATTTTTATACTTTACCGATATGTATATGTATAGATGTGTATTTTTTTTTTTACCACCCATTCCACTCCATCTCCTTCTCTTCCCTTATATTCCTTCCTCTTCTATATCCTTTTCCTTTTCTACTACTTTTCTATTTTCTTCCGCTTTTATTCTCTCTGCACCTTTTCTTGTTAGGATCCTTTTGCTATACTCCATCCGCATGCTGATGCAAAATTTCATTTCCTATCTATGCCTACTACATGCCTTAGTTACAAGTTCTTGTCACTATATATTTGCCCCATTTGACATTTGATGTTTGATTGCTTTTTAATATAGCTTTGTTGCACATTGTCATGCTCACATCAATATATATTTGTACCTTTTTTTAGAACTATACTGATTGTTCTCTATATTTTGACTCTTGATTTTCTCCATATTGTACGCTGTACCTACAATATTTACTTTGTTGTAAGATGCTTTTTCTTCAATAAAGCTTTTGAAAAACAGGAAAAAAAAAAAATAAAAAAAAATAAATCTGTTTTCTACAAAAAAAATACAGAATCATGTCAACTGTCAACATTTTAGCAACTTTGCCATCCCATAGGAATGCTTTGGTATTATTTTTGGGAAGCTTTTGAATCCTTCCCAAGAACCCAGTAAGAGTGGGTTGGCACTTGGCAGTGCATAACAGAAGAACTGTATACGTTTATTGTTTTAACAGCATGACTTTAGGTAATGGTAGGTATTCAGCAGTGATATGTGTGCACTCTAACACTCTTGATATCTCCTACAAAAAACTCAGTCATACTTCCTCAGAAAGACCCATAGGTGTTATTTCAAAATAATGACATCTTGGTATACTCACTGACATATCACTTCTATTTTGTGGTCCTAGGTACTTTTAGGAGTGCTTCTGCTAGTTGTGGCACTTTTGACAAGTTGAGTACAATTAATGCTATATTTTTCCTTTGGACTTTTACTTCCCAAATGCACAGTTTTACATTTGTCAACATTAAACTGCAGCTTATAATTTACCTATATAATTTGGCTTAATTTCTGCTGGAACTTCTACCCTGTTGTAGATCTTTGTGTCATATGCAAAGAACCTTACCTTATATTGAAGATATGTTGTAATATCATTATTAAAAATACTGCAAATCACTAGTAATATGAATATTCTACATTAATTACAACCCTCTGTCTCCTTTCACTAAGCCACTGCCTTTTCCATTCAACTATTTTTACATCCTGACCCAAACATTAAAATTTTTTAAAGAAGAATTTCTATGTGGGACAGTGTTAAATGCTTTACTGAAATCTAGATATGCTTTGTCTACTTTTTCCCCAGACTCTTTTATGTTAGTTACCCAGTCACGGGCATACCTTGTTCAAATTCATCTGCACAATGCTTTAGGGAGTGAATATATTTGTTGTGTATATTTCCATTGCTGACCCCCAGCCTCTAATATTTTAAATACCTATTAATAAAACTTCTGGATGGCTCACTGAAAACCTTGTTCCCTTCTGACAAACACACAAACTGTTCTTTTGTGTACAGTTCCTTGTTACACCAAATACGGCTGGTGTGAGACACAAAACCAAATATATGTTCTTGGCCCCATTTTCCTAGCCACAATCTAAAATATATATTTCACTACCATCATATTTATACATTGGGAGTTGTCCCAATACAAATGCTGTGTCCCAATACAGAGACTGTGGGACATGCCTCTACAAAGTCATGTTCACCTCAGATCCTGACATCAAGACTGATATGACTTGAATCAAGGACAAGGAAAACATTCAGAGGAACTATTGGGATTTTCTTGCCCTAGTAAGGTAAGTATTAAGATATGTTACTTCCCCTTTAACATATTTTGTCTTGCTATTGGAAACAGGAAAAGTATATTAACTTTCTAGCTTACTCATATCCACAGCATCCCCAATAAATGTATATTTAGAGAATCTGGAATACAGATGTGGATGTTACATAACTTCACATGTTTAAATTTTCCAATTACGCAATGACTTAAATACAGAGACATGTACAATATCATGACAGTGCTTCAGACTAGAAAAATGAAATAGCTGTGGAATTATAAGCTGAGAAAATAGTCTTCTTCTTTTTTTAGCCCAATACACCACAGAGCTTCATGCATATTTTAAATGGAACATTTACTATAGAAGTGCAAAATTAATTTTTACAGAGTCTGCAGTCTAAGTAACCAGGAACACTATAAGGGTTTCTTCTTTTTAACATAGTAGGGTTTAACTATTTATTTTTAAGATACTGTAATTAAACCCTGGGATTTTAACTATGTTTTAATCCTGGAAACACCAGAGGGCTAAACAATGAGTTAATGAAATATGCAGAATGTTACATTCCTAAAGTTTGAGGACTAGAAGGGCATGCTGGGTAGGGGATTAACAAAACTGTATGAGCCACTTGATTGACATGTGGAATGACAACAATTATTATTTACATTTAAATTGCACAACGTGAGAATGGTGTGAATTTTTGCCATTCCATTTAACAGTTTGTTTTTTTATTACCAACAATATATTGAGGGCACTCAGAATGATATTTCTTTTAATTCACTTCTTCCAGTCTTTGAATCTAAAGTGTAACCCATTTTTTACAGTCCCAGAGAAGACAGCTTTCTGAAAATATTATGTTTGAAAGAATAAGACTGATAAAAATTGTATACAGAATGTAAGCACAGATTACACATATTACATGGAGAATGCAATGGTGATCTGATTCCATATGGAGCCCCTTTTTATTTTTTAATTTTTTTATGCCTTGGCCTATACTGCTCATTTGTTGTTGGTATGTGTGTGTGTCTGGTGTCTGTCTGTGTAATTGTGTATATAGTTCCAACAAGGCAAAACATTTGAAAATTGCTGCTTTAAGCATTTCATTTTACCCACTTTTGTCAAGAAGAGGTTTTGACTTACTGAGAACACATATCAATCAATGCTTATTCAAGGTCAATTAAATATTCCATCCCTTTTAATGAGCAAATGGCTAGTGGACCTCAGATACAATTAAGTGAATTAAGTTTTATGTTTAACAAAGGACAACGTGCTTTACAATAATTGGTGGACAAATTGTATACTACAAATTGAAGTGATGATGTAACAGTCTCTATATTTAAGACAGATTTTGAGGTATTTTACAAAATAAGTTAATCTAATATATTTCCATAGATGAAAAAAATTGATCCAAGATGTAATCTGACTCCCAGTTTAACACAAAAAAGATTTATATTGCCAGTTTTGTAATAATTTGCAATTGTCTTTCTGGGTCTTTGCAGCGTTTACAGAGATTGAATTTATTGGACATAGGCCTCAATTCAATTGGGTCTGATGCCAAAACAACAGGCAACTGCATTTTTTCAAGCACAGTAAGAAATTCAATTACCTGTGCTATGAAAAAAATACAGGTAAAAAAAAATTGTAGCAGCATTTTTGCCCATTAAAAAAATAGAAAAAAATGATGCAAGATGCAATTCAATTAAATATATTAGTCCTAAGATCTGTAAGTTGCCAGTGGATGTATTAATATTGGGCCCTAAGCCCCATACCAATACATCCATATAAGGAGTAGAAGTATGACCATGGGTAGGTCTAAGAGTGCAGTGCCTGAGAAGGACCTGTTCATGTGGCCACCATGTCCAACACATTTTGAAGCAATATACAGGATATGCCTTCTGTCACTCAAATGGTTAAAGCTAGTTTGCTGGCCACACCCATATTCTGAGTTGCGGGAATGACCAGAAGATCTGTTTACTGACTGTAATTTAACCCCTTGGATAGTAGAGAGGTCTCCAATGCATAGGCTGACGATGAATTGGGGACCTGTCATGCAGTCAAGAGTTCAAGGGCTTTCTTTATGATTATTTGTTATAAGTTAAGAATATTTTATATACCAGGTAACAGTGGGAGGGGCTAGAGGGTGGAGTCTTGTCAGAAGTAGGGGGAAAGCCATGTGTGGAACAAAGGACAACTTAGGTGCTTTTTCCTATTGCTGCTTGAAAAAACAAGACCATCTCACGCTGCTGCTACAAATTAAGTGGGAACCCTGTATAAAGTTTATATCATACTGTAACGGAAGCTGAGAAGGGACCGCGTCACCTTCCGCCGTCGTTACTGGGTCTCTCCCTCTCGACGCCAGATAAGCGCCGTCAGATGCACCAGTTGAAGGATGGACAGTCACTGGAAACAGCCACAGGATCGCTGGAAGCAGGGAAGAGTCCACGTCGCCGCCTGACAGTCCACGAAGTTAGGTCGCAGGAAACTGGCAGCAGGCGGTCGGCGATTCAGGATACTTGGCGCAGATGGGTATCAGAGTGGATACTTTAGACCATAAGCAATACAAGACTCCAGGACTCCTTGTTCACTCCAAAACAGAACTCTTTTTATTGTCACAAACCACAGATATTTATATACAGTACAGTACATTGGATCACATGGGGAACCTGATACAATAGGGAACTTGATTAAATCAAACACATCAGACAAAAGGCAAGGGCTGACACAGAGTTTCAGGCTATACAATAGGTGACTCACAGACTGAGGGGTGTGAATGGATTAACACACACAGCAGGGGGGTCTCAGGACAGATCTCACTCCAAGGACTTGAGTGGCCAGAATATTCATTTCCTTAACAGTGGCCAGGGGTTGAATAATTAAGCAAAAGGCTTTGAAGTCTGCAATACATAATGAAATAATTAACCCCTCACTGCCTATTCCCTTGGAGTAAACCCTCAACATACTACATACAATAACTAAAACGTTCGCCATACATTAAACATACTATGTGATCCAAAGTCTATGAATTTAAGTCTCTCTTAGGGAATAGCTGGCCAGTTTGTACGCCAAGGCACAGCACAGAGTCCAAACAGTAATAAATGTCCATAGTCTTTGAATAAATAGTTTGAGGTCCAGACAAGGGCTCAGTAACGGGTAGGATCCGTTACATTTCTCCCCCTTTTGGTTCCAAGCCAGCGGGTGCGGTAGTAAACGCTGGCTTGGAGCTGTAGGAGGGCATGGAGGTGGTGAGGCACTTGTCTGGACAGTGCACTAGTCCGAAGGCCTTGGTCCTAGGCCAGTTTCTACTGAGGGGAAAACATGAGCCCTTTGTCTGGGCCAGGTAGGGGGAAACAAGGCCCTGGTCCTGGGCCAGGGAAACAATTGCAAGTCCCTTTGTCCTTAATCCTGGGCCAGAGGGTGAAGCAGTCTCTTTGTCCTGGGCCAGGGGAAAACATGAGCCCTTTGTCTGGGCCCGGTAGCGGTGTACAGGGCCCTTGTCCTGGGCCAGTGAAGAAAAGGCCAGTTCCTGTGTCCTTAAACCTGGGCCAGGGGAACTGATGCCTGTTTGTCCTGACAAACATCAAAACAGGTGGCCTCTCCTGGGCCCTTCTCCAGGCAGTGCTGAAGTCAAATCCTTCTGGGTCTGGGGCCAGTGGCTCAGGGTCAAGAGCCAGTCTATAAGGGGGATCTCCCTGGGGCAATTGTGCCTCTGGCTTCTGGGCACCAGAGTTTGGGGATAGAGACCCATCTCCCCCTTTTAGTTGGGCCAGGGCCCCAGAGGGACAGGAGCGGATGCAGCTCCCACGCTCCTGGGTCAAATCAGGTATGGGCCTGATGGGGAATACATTCCCACCCACCAAGCTGGGGTCAACAGGGGACAGGGCAACACAAATGTCCTTGGTGAGGATCCTGGTCCCACTCACCAAGGTGGGAATCTCCAGTGCAGGGAGAATAGCAGGCTCTTTAATGATGACCGTGGCCCCACGCACTAGGCCAGAGGTCTCAGGGGAAGGCAGAACAGATGCTGGGCTGGGGATGAGGACGGCTGTCCCACTCATCCCAGCCAGGACTTCACATGACCTGGTGCTCTTGCTCTCCCGCACCAAGTCAGGGGTTACAGGGGGACTGATGGGGCACTCTTCCCCACCCATCAGGTCAAACAATATATCCAGGGGAGTTCCAGCAGCCCTACTTTCTCCCAGTCCGCTGGTGTCCTCCTCTGGTAGGCCATCACGCACAGGCCTTTCTTTTGCCTTGAGGGAGACCGCAGTCCCATCCCTCAAGGCGGCATTACTTGTACTCCTGGGGAGCACACACGGCTCCGCTCCCAGGCCATCTTCCACCCCCACCAGGGTCAACATTTTGTGGCTGCTGCTGGGTTCTCTCCCACCCAGTACAGCAGGGGACTCAGGGGGACTGATGGGCTTGCTCCCACCCAGCAGTTTACAGTCCATGTCTTTAGGAGGGCCAGCGGCACTGTTTTCTCCCAGCCCACTGGGGTCCTCCCCTTGCAGGCCATCACACACCAGCCTTTCTTCTCCCTGGAGGGAGACCGCAGTCCCATCCCTCCAGGCGGCATCACTCATAATCCTGGGGAGCATGCACGGCTCCGCTCCCAGGGCATCTTCCACCCCCACCAGGGGCAACATCTTGGGGCTGCTGCTGGGCTCTCTCACACCCACTACAGCAGGGGGCTCAAGGGGACTGATGGGCTTGCTCCCACCCATCAGTTGGGGCACACAATTGCTGCTGGTGGGGACCTGCGTCTCGTCCACCGCAGCTGGGAAAACAGGGAAAGGGGCAACTGGCCTCTCAGGGGAGACGTCCGTCCCATCCCCTGATGCCGAGGCATCTTCTGCACTGAGGGGGAACGAATTCCCACCCCTCAGCTCAGGCAACAGACAGTCTAGGGAAATAGGGGTATCAGGCAGGGCAACAGGGGCACTGGTGAGGAGCGTATTCCCACCCACCAGTGTGGAGTGAACAGGGGCAGCTCCATCCAAGTCCTCAGCTTCACTGAGGTCCTCCTCAGATGAGTGGCCCCCCCAATATTCTTCCTCTCTTCCTGTACAAAGTTCACGCATGTACCGGTCATGCACCATATTCATCAGCCTATCAATCTTGGCCACCGATGGCTTGTATCCCAGGAGCGGCATAAGGTTCACCATCCTTCGGTACACGGGGTCATCACTTGGTCCGATCCCAAAAATGGTCCACTTTTCCTTCACTAAAAAGTCAATGTACTTCCAGTCGGGCTCTACAGCTCCGAGGCGCTTGTGGAAGTCACTGAGACCCCATGCGGGTCCAACTGATTCGATAAGATCCAAGAAGTCCAGAAAACCCCATTCGGGCAATACTGCTCCGCCAGATCCGCGTGCCGCCATTCCTCATTCGATACACTCGATGAAAGAAGGAGAAATCCCACCGCTATGCCACCAATGTAACGGAAGCTGAGAAGGGACCGCGTCACCTTCCGCCGTCGTTACTGGGTCTCTCCCTCTCGACGCCAGATAAGCGCCATCAGATGCACCAGTTGAAGGATGGACAGTCACTGGAAACAGCCACAGGATCGCTGGAAGCAGGGAAGAGTCCACGTCGCCGCCTGACAGTCCACGAAGTTAGGTCGCAGGAAACTGGCAGCAGGCGGTCGGCGATTCAGGATACTTGGCGCAGATGGGTATCAGAGTGGATACTTTAGACCATAAGCAATACAAGACTCCAGGACTCCTTGTTCACTCCAAAACAGAACTCTTTTTATTGTCACAAACCACAGATATTTATATACAGTACAGTACATTGGATCACATGGGGAACCTGATACAATAGGGAACTTGATTAAATCAAACACATCAGACAAAAGGCAAGGGCTGACACAGAGTTTCAGGCTATACAATAGGTGACTCACAGACTGAGGGGTGTGAATGGATTAACACACACAGCAGGGGGGTCTCAGGACAGATCTCACTCCAAGGACTTGAGTGGCCAGAATATTCATTTCCTTAACAATGGCCAGGGGTTGAATAATTAAGCAAAAGGCTTGAAAGTCTGCAATACATAATGAAATAATTAACCCCTCACTGCCTATTCCCTTGGAGTAAACCCTCAACATACTACATACAATAACTAAAACGTTCGCCATACATTAAACATACTATGTGATCCAAAGTCTATGAATTTAAGTCTCTCTTAGGGAATAGCTGGCCAGTTTGTACGCCAAGGCACAGCACAGAGTCCAAACAGTAATAAATGTCCATAGTCTTTGAATAAATAGTTTGAGGTCCAGACAAGGGCTCAGTAACGGGTAGGATCCGTTACACATACAAATGTGTTAAATTACTTCTTTGAAAATAATGAGGAGTTTGTTAGTTTAGCAAAGTATGTTTAAGCTCACATCGCCAAGGTACCCCATTCCAAGCGAGTCCTAACCAATATATTTCTATTTTTAAAACTTTCAGAAACATTCTAAAATAAAAACACATTTAAAAATGACTCCTAAAAATTTACTTTTAGGGAAACTTTGAATGCCTAGATTAGAAACATCTAAAAAAAATTTGCTAGGTAAGAATTAAATATCTATTATCTCCCAGTTAGACTGAAAATTGCTAGGTATGAAACGAAATGTCTGTTATCTCCTGGTTAGACTGACTCACTATAAAACCAAACATCTGGAGTGAGCGTGCGGGCAGGAACCTAACTGGACAAGAAAGCACCAGTCCCTTTTATAGATCCAACCCCCCCCCCCCCCAGCATTATCTCTTTCATTTTTGTTTCCAGATAAATATAGTAAGACCCCGCATAGCTATAGAACTGATTTGTAGTATGGACAGATATACGACCAAACAGTGCTGCACACCACTCTGTGATCACAGATCATGTCCATGAAAAGAAAATATGTGCCACCCCCAGAAATAGACGCAAGCCTCAAACATTACAAAATGACAGAGGGAAAGAGTTCCGCAACAGGAATGTAAAAACACTGCTATATAACATTTTGTAACGAAGAACAATGTTAAAGCAGCAGCACTTTAATATAACTTTAAAATCTAAAATGTGCCATTATTTTACTAAGTGTAACGATATAAGAATAAAGAGTTAGGTGAGCGCTAAAAGTGAACTGAAGTAAATAAAATTGTGTGTCTGATCGCTAATGTGATAATAAATATTTGAATAGCCACTCAAAGCCTCTATCTTGTCATGTCTACCTTCCCCGTTGTTCCCTCGGCGGGCTCTGTGTGTTCCCTTCTCTTCCAGGTTTCGGTCAGCGTGGTGACGTCATCTTTCACCCACACTTCTGGATTTGGGCCTATTATAGCCGCGCTTCACTATGTCAGTACTTCCAAGCCATGACTTCAACAACAGAATCTTAAGTAGCTTATCATGATCATATAATGGGTAACTTACTTGGTCCGTTGGCCCGGGAATCGATCTACTACCCGTGACTATTATAGTGTGTGGGGATAATTTGTAACAGTCCCCACTCAGTCTGCTCCGGATAGATCCTTGGTGTAAATGGAATCATATAAGGAGTTTAACCCTTTGAGTGCCAGAGGGGTATGTAACGAAGTGCAGAGCAATGAGGTGCATACCCGTCTGACACTCAAAGGGTTAAATATTATGGGTGGGTCTAAGAGTGCAGTGTCTGAGATGAACCATGTTTTCAAGCAATACACTGGATATTCTTTCTTTAGAGGACTTGGGGGGGTCAGCAAATGCAGTCCTCTGGGTGCTTATCTGATTAATTGCTTTATAAACTTTTCCTTATGTTTTTCTTATGTATCATACAGGTAAGAAATCAAATAAATTTCTAATAAATAAATCAAATTTGCATCACTTGTTAAAGCATGCACATCAGTTCACTCAGTTTTGTTAAAATGACATTCTGTTAATGCATTCAGTCGCATTTGTGTAGAAGTCCAATCAAGCACCACAAACTCTTCACCCTGGTCACATTACCATATATCAAAGTATAGAACATTTTATCATTTTCACTTTGAAATAGAACATTTTGATTAGGAACAAATACGTTTTGCAGTTTGTCATCATTCTGAATTACCCACTTGATTATATCTATACTTGAGTCATGAATAATAAAAGTTTCCTTTGAAGAAATTATACTTAAATGCATCAGTGAACAGCACAATACAAAGTGTGTGATTGTCAGGGGACAGGAAATAGCTGGATGTTTCTTGGCAGAACACTGTCACCACAACAATTAATGTATTCTTCCTCCGACGTGTTGCTCAATTAACAGTACTGTAGACATCTAGGCTTGCCAAAGACACTGTATCAGACCCAGAATATACATACAGTACATATTATTCATTCACCTAATAAAACTATTCTCCACTGGGCTGGCAATTGCCTAGAGTACCAACTGTCTTAGTTGTGCTGGCCACACCCATATTCTGAGTTGTGGACATGACCAGAAGATCCATTTACTGACTGAAATTTAACCCTTTGGACAGTAGAGGTCTCCAATACAAAGGCTGTCAATTAATTAGAGAAATGTCAAGCAGGCAAGACATTAAGAGCTTTCTTTGGGTTTATTTGTTATAAGTTAAGAATTTTTTATATATCAGGCAACAGTAGGAGGGGCTAGAGGGTGGAGTCTTATGCACAGTGTGGGGAAAGCCATGTGTGGAACAAAGGACACCTTAGGTACTTTTATATATCATACAAATGTGTTAATTTACTTATTTGAAAATAATGAGGGTTTGTTGCATAGTTTGGCCAACGTATGTTTAAGCTCACATCGCCAAGGTACCCCATTCCAAGTGAGTCCTAACCAATATATTGCCACTTTTATAACTTTCAAAAACATTCTAAAATAAAAACACATTTAAAAATTACTCCTGAAAAATTGCTTTTAGGGAAACTTCAAATGCCTAGATTAAAAACACCTAAAAAATTGCTAGGTAAGAAAAAAAAATCTGTTAGCTCAAGATATACTGGAAATTGCTAGGTAATAAACAACTATTATCTCCTGGTTAGACTTACTCAATATAAAACAAAAATCATCTGCAGTGAGTGAGTGGGCAGAAACCTAACTGGACTGGAAAGCACTATTCCCTATTATAGAGCACCCTCCCCCTCACTACCTCTCTCATTTATTTTTTCCAGATTAATACAGACTTACATATACTTAGACCCTTTATTGCTATAGAACTGATTTTGTAGCATAGACAGCTATACGACCAAACGGTGCTGCATGTCACGCTGTGATAACAGATCATGTCCATGAAAAAAAAAACATGTTCCACTCCTAGAAATTGGGCTCAAGCCTCAAACATTACACAATAACAGAGGCAAAGAGTTCCGCAACAAGAATGTAAAATCACTGCTATATAACATTTAGTAACAAACAACAATGTTAAAGGGATAGTAATACTTAAAATGTAAAAAAAAATATGTTGTAGGGTTTATCCCCCTGAGTAAAACAAGAGTACTCCCACTGCTGAAAGGTGTTTCATTCAAAAGTTATTAATTTTCAAAGTTGAATTTTTTAGGTGCAGTATCACAGTGGCCTGAAATTGTACAGTGGCGCTGTTGCTACACGATCCTATGACAGCTCTGTCCAGGAACCATAAATCTCCATAGGATGGTGTAGCAACAGCGCTACTGTACAATTTCAGGCCACTGTGATATTGCACCTAAAAAATTCAACTTTGAAAATTAATAACTTTTGAATGAAACACCTTTCAGCAGTGGGAGTACTCTTGTTTTATTCAGGAGAATAAACCCTACAACATATTTTTTTTTACATTTTAAGTATTACTATCCCTTTAAAGCAGTGTTTTATTAAAAATTTAAAATCTATAATGTGGCATTATTTTACTGCTCTTATTACATTCAGGTATGTAGATATATTAGAGTATCTAGCACAGAAATGTTCATTAACACAGAGGTGTGAAGAGCCTGTTAGTTTGTGAGTTGAAAAGATCTATCTCTATACAATCAAATCCTCTCAGGTTGATGATATTGGAACTGTGAACTCCAACAGCAAAATCTGCTATTGCCGCTTAGTCCATGAGGTGAACAGCCACATTATCATAAACATACCCACATGAATACGACAATGACTTATTATCTTCATTACCATATGCAAATATCCATTGTCAAACAAAATCATAAACGGTTGAAGGCATGGTGGATTCATGGGAATGTTGGCAGATTGTATGGTGGATTCACAGGGATATGCTGGCATAGGCATCTTAGTGGATGCTCTCGATATGTCATTGACATCAGTTTATCACAATATCACCACCATGGCCCCTTATCGCACTTCAGTGCATTTCCCCCAAGGTTATTCACACTATATCTATATAATTCTCAGCAGTTCAGTGGTAGCTTTTCTTTTATACAAAAGGTGCAGCTTATTGCTAAACTTTTGCCTTGATAAATACATCTGGTAATCTTTTGGTTTTCAGACTTAGTAGAATGTATTGATTAATATATTGGTGTTGGGAAAAAAGCAAGATGATTGCAGTTAGTGATACTGTTCAGTTAACCAAAATTATGTTTTAGATCATATAATCCCTTAAGTTTTAGAGATATCTATTGGCGGCATTTCCAAAATCCAAGGGGATAAATTAAGTTTGTGTTTTTAAAACCATGGGTTTCCTCTTTAAATGTTCAAATGTTAAATAAAAGTTAAAGGAGCAGTAAACGTTTTTAAGAAAAAATATATATTGTAAGGATTTCCCTATTGAGTAATATAAGGGTACTCCCACTGCTGAGAGATTTATATTTCCAGAGTTATTACAGTTTAAAGGCATGTTTTTTTACATTAGTAGTGCCCTCTAGTGGTCTAATTCTAATTAGTTTTCTTGTTAGATTCTAATGGAGAGGAAAGTCAGAAAAGTCAGAGACACACAGTTCTCTATAGAATGTGATAGAAACTGCCTGTCACTTCCTGTCAGTTAGAACCATCAGGAAGTAAACACAGTAAATTCACTTCCTTGTTATTTGAACTGATATAAATTTTGAATAAAACATCTGACAGCGATGAGAGTGACCTTGTTTTATTCAGCAGGAAATTCTCTATAAAATATGTGTTTTCAGAAATAAAAGTTTACTGTTCCTTTAACTTATATAAAGTATTATGAGTGTTTTTCAGACATGAAGCATAAATCACCTGTGATTGCTTTTCTACTGATTGCATCTTTGAGTAAACTGTAACATAATCAACATAATCATTTGCAGTAAAAAGTTCTTCCCACTTTGCGATTTGTGTGCATCTTTCAAATTGCAATTTCAGGCTAACAGTTTATCTAACAATTTACAAAAGACAAAAATTCATGATGATGTGAAGTATGCCTTGTTTACACCTTATGCTCTAGCTGTTATTTTCTGTAAAAATCTTTTAGACTCTGATTAATCAAATGTAAATTAGGTATTTTTATCATATTTTAGGAACTTCTGTTTTCTACCAATACTTCTAGTTCTTAAGAAAGAAAACAAGGTCATTTGTTACAAATAAAAAGTATCTGTAAATTTATGATATCTATGAAAAGTGTTTTGTGTACTGCAAAAAAGAAAAACTAAACTTTTATAAATCCAGACTGAAGTTCTCATAGTCATAAATAATCAAGATAAAAGCAGGAGAGCAACTTTGTATTCAAGAATACAAGCCAGGAGTTGGGGAAAGAAGTTTGGTTACATGGGAGTGAATAAAAGAATATGCCACCACAGCTTCACTAGTATTAGCCTCCAACAACACCAGTGGCTGTGATTCAGGACATGCAATATAGCAAATAATCACTGTAGACACACTCCTCTGTCTTAAAGGCAGGGCTTAAAATTTGAAGTCCTTAGCTACTAGCTAGACCTGAAAATTTACTCTCCACTGCAAGCCATAACATACCCACCAGGGCTGAATTTCTACTCGTCAGGGCTAAATCTTCACTCGCCATTGGCTAGTGGTGAGTGGAAATTTTGAGCCCTGTTAAAGGGATAGTAATGTTACATAAGAAAAGCAACTCTAATTAATCATCAGAGTATTTGGACTTTGGAGAGTGTTATTTCAATTCTGTCAGAGTTGTAGTTCATGAATAATTCAATGACAAAGTATCCCCCTCCTGCCCCTTTTACTGATGTAACACTGCTCAGCCAGAGGAGAAGGGAGGTGCCCAGGTGGATTGGAGAGAGGTACAATCTTCAATTAAGATAAGGGAAAAACCTGAAAAACTTGTCAAGGGGGGCAGGGCTTTCATTGCTCTCATAGGAAGAAGATTGTCCCCTGCTGTTATCTGTCTGGTCTTACAACCAGATTCCACATCTGAGATGGCTTACACTAGGTAAAAGGGGCGGGAGGGGAAACTTTTCTTGTGAATATCTCTCAAACCATGAAGGTTTGAGAGATAAGACTTATCGTTCTTCATGTTTTTTAATGCCTACAAAATAAAATAAAGATAAAACAAAGTATTACTATCCCTTTAAAGACTTCAATGCCAACAAGCCCCTTCCACATGCCTAAAGAAATGTGCAGGAAAATGGCAAGAAAATCATACTATTTAATTTATGTTTTGCTTATTAACTAGCAATAAATAAGGAGGAAATTAATGCTCAGAAACACCAACAGATTGACTTGTTGCCCTCACCTTGGATTAAGTGATGTTAAGGGGATAATTTCTTTTTGGAGTAAGTAGCAGAGTAATCTGGCATTAGGCAAGGTAGGGCTCGACAATCAATTCTAAGAGTTGTTTTGAGTAGAATCATATGGTCCAATAAGCCTTTGAGTGCCAGAGGGGTATGAAACGCATTGCTTTGCAATGTGTTCTGTATCCTTATGACACTCAAAGGGATAAATCAGCAGAGATCAAGCATGAAAATGAAAAAGTATACAGAGCACGTAACAGGTGCAAAATGGTCAAATTAGTTGGCCAGATGCTTCTGAAATTATTTTCACATTTTGTTTAACCAGTTGCCTGCTTCTTCTTACATATCCTGTCAAAGAAGGTCCAGAGACCATCTTCGTCTAGGGCAGATTTGCCCTTCTGACCACAGAAACTGCTAGTTAGAATACATATCCACATGATGATGTGGATGAGCAGATACAGAACTATGGTTCTTCAAGTGTAGACATTATCAAGGACTTACACTTATATGCAACAATACTGCAAAAACACAAGAAATAAAAAAAAAACTATATCTGAAGAAAATGTAATGAAAAATAAATTACAATTAAATACATTTTCCCTAGATTCACTAAAATTCGAAGAGGGCTGAAAATGTCAATGTTCTATAGGAGCAGTGTTGAAGACACATCAACAGTATTCACCAAAGTGTCTACGACATCACATCACCAGCACTCTGACAAAAATATGCCCACATTCACATCAGTCCGACAGGTTTACAAATTTTCATTCATCACTTCGACAATGGCCTATTTCCATATGGAAATGAAGCATGATACAGTTTTGTATGCAAGAGAGTGTGTTGAGATGTTAATTTGACACTTCGACACATTCACTAAACTCTGATAGCATTCCCTGCTGTCAGAGTTCACAGTCTCAACTTCACCTACCACAGGTTGTCGAAGTTGGGATCTCCCTGTACTTTCCTATGCAGTAACAGCCCACAAGCAGTGAGGACAGTGACCTGTTGTTGGTGTGGAAGGGATTTCCTCCCTCACACATCACCAACACTATGACATTTCTGAAGTTGAACAGCATTCTCTCTCTGCTTCCCTACTTGGCCAGTAGGGGAGTGAACAGAATGCTTTCAGCACCATGGAACACATTGAGTGTCATAGGGATGTGCATTGCTCACCCTGTGGCACTCAAACAGTTAAAGGCAAATAAAACACCAAGCACTACACAATTATCTCCTTACCTATGTATAATATATTATACATGTTGTGCACTCCCAGGAGAAGAAAACTGGGGGTCATGCAGCATTTATGGGGATTTGTGGCTAACACTTGCCCCTCAGCCTTGTTCACTTGTTCACTGGTAGCCATAGAACCCCATATACACTGCGTGGCCCCCACACTTATGCCCTTGACCACTGGTAACCACAGATCCCCATGTACACTTTATTACCCTCTCCTGCCTTTTCCCCATGGCCACTGCTAGCCACAAATCCAGATGGCCACTGCCTGGGCAAGAAAAGAAGGCTGGAGTGTTAGGCAGTGTATATGGGGCCAACACAAAATGGTGTAGTTCCTCTTGCTGCACAACATGTTAGAAATCCGACATAGAGTGCCCCTCTCCGACATACTAACCCCCCTTAGTAATTCAACATAGAGTGCTCTCCTTCAACATATTACCTTCTAACTTTGTCAGTCCACATAGCTTTCTTCTGACATGCTAACCCCCTTTGTAAAATGAAAGAGTACCCCTTGTGTATATATATATATATATATATATATATATATATATATATATATATATAAGAAAACCACACACACAGGGATTCTTGGTGAGAAAAGGTGCTGATTTATTTTAATAGACATTTCTGCCCCAATCTGGGCCTTTCTCAAGATTACAGTGAATGACAGTAAAGACCATTAAATTCCCATACAGAGGTCACCACCTTGGTGCCTAGTGACGTCACAAGGTTGAAGATGAGGAAAAGGTAAAGATAAATAATTGTCACAAAGAGTATAACATTTAATACTACATCAAGGAAGGATATACAAAATGTACATATATACAAATACCAAACTGATGCATCACAAATCAGTTTTAACTGATAATGCAAAGTGTACTAGTATCGCGCATAGCAAAGCATATGCAAAACCTATTCTAGAAATAAGATATGATATATACGAGCACATGAATGCATGTTCAGATACAAACCCAACAAAAAAACTGAAATAATTGACCATGACATATTTCACAAGGTTGTCACTGGTCAGCGCAGTATGGTAATAATAAACCTTGTGCCCTGTATATTAGATAAATTATGCAAAATGGTAATTCCACCTATGTCAGAAGCATCACGTTACCCCTAAAGGAGGTCCATGTAATCTATGTGGGAAAACACCAACAGGGGTCTAAATGAATATATAACTGTGACCAGATGGAATAATTTAGGACTATACCACTTGAAATATTGATCCCTATGTTGTACATTGTGTGTCATAATGTAATAGTTTGGGTGGTGTATTACTGTAATTCCTGTAAAGGGATATGATAGTTGGGAGCCAGAGTTCAGAGAAAATAAAGGCTATGCCCAGCACTCTTGCTTGCTTACAATATACTTCAAATCTGTGTAACTTGGCTAAACAATGACTGGAATATTTATTGACTCCTGCTGTGCTTCCTTGACCAATCAGGGGAAGTTATTATGGTCCAGTCAAAATTCCCTTTTCCAAACCCCACTTTGTATTCTTATCTTGATAAGAGTGACTGGAAATGTAGGCCATTATCTGATTGGTCAAGCATAGCAACACTGTCCCAAGCACTAATTTACATTCTAATATTGATAAGAGTATCTGGAAGTGTATATAAGCAGTGTGTTTCATCAATAAAGCTGTTTTGTTCTACCCTCCTTAATACAAGTCTTGGCTGTATTTCTGGAGGGGGCTTGGGCTGGGGATTCTCACCTTAGCCATTGCAGCAGCGAATTCACTTGCCTCGCCGGTCTACTGGCGTAGGGCCTCTGGAACCTCCACCTAGGATTCTGCAGCTAAATTCACTAGCTCTGCCAGTCTGCCAGGGGGCAGCATCCAGTTGTTTCTGCCTGAGTATCCAGGACCTCCAGGAAGCAGCAGGGCTCCAGCCGTAAGGGGAAGAAGGGCAGCAGCAGTGGCGGTTCAGGAACCTACAACCCTAAAAGGGTCCAGTAAATCCTGGTAACATCACAATAACACACACCTCAAAGAGCCCATGTACCCACGATACCCGGGGGACTGTGCAGGGGAAATGCCAAAAGGACTACGATAGGAGTTAATGTAGGCACTCCCTCACAGTGACCCAAAACGGTACAGTGGGTAATACACACAAAAATGAGTCTATGGAGAATAGACACATAATGAGTAAGGATCCTAAAATAAGTGAATGGAAAACAAGAAATCCAGTGTGTGCATATCACATCTTCATAGGATATTGATCACAAAACAAGAGTTCTATATTTGCATATTCGGTATAGTAGCATACAGTAGCTTCCCACAGACCATGACTTCAGTCCAGCTGTAGCTTTCAGTGCTTCAGTATCCACCAATGCATCCAAAGTAGAAGTTTTAATCAAATTGCGGCTGCACGCCTTGCCTTTATATGTGTAATAAATGTAATTTCACTTTTTATTAAAAATATATAGTTCATACCTTGAGGGCGGCACTGTGACCCCTCCTGATACCCCCCTAGCACTGATCACCTATACAGAAAGAAAGGTAATCCATTTTTAATAAAGTGCATATAACATATGTTACACATATACAGTGAAGACAAGGTATGCATTATATATTTTTGCCAAACTAATTGCCTTTCTACAATCTTTGTTTCACTCCCTGTATTTCAAAAAATAATGTTCTGTTCCTTCAGACTTAAATAGTTTAAATGGCTATTGTTTCCTTGCCATTTCCTTCTGTATGAAGGATATCTTACTAGGTAAGTCCTACACATAGTAATTTTATTCATATACCTGATTGCTCCATAATGGACTTCTGTCTAGGTAAGTACTAATGTTACATATAGTAATTCTATAGATATTCCTGACTGCTTTATGTAGGACTTCTACTCAGGGATATATTTTGGTTGTACACAGCAATTATATAGATACATCTGACTGTCGTATGAAGGACACCTACCTAGCTAATTCCTTCTGTTGCAAATGGTAATTGCATGGATATGATAAATATATATATATGTATTAGTGTACACTGTCTGTCCTGCTGGTCTCTTCCCTGTTTGCCCTGAGGAAGGTCACAGTAGTGACCGAAAACTTTTGGCTGGATCACATTTGAAACATGGATTGATTAAATCACATTCTTCTTTTAATCTACGTGTGCTGTCTCTTTGGTCTATGGATACACCTGGGCTGAGTACATTTATATATTTCCTAACTTATATATATATAGTTGTATTAGTGTACACTGTCTGTCCTGCTGGTCTCAGGTAGTGGTGCACTGCTATGATGCTTTCATATAATATTGTATTGCATCGCAGGTCTCAAGTAATGGTGCCCTCTTCTGCTGGTCCCATAATGGTGTATTGCACTGATAGTCTCATGTAATGTAAACTTTTTACTGGCAGACACTTCAAATTAATTTCCTTTTGTGTCTTCAGCCTGCCTCCTGACCTCTGACATTGTGCTGCCTGTCCTAACCTTGGCTTGTCTCCTCAATATCACAATCCAGTTCCATCTGTTCTGACCATGCAAGCGTTCCACCTGCCCTGACCACTGGCTTGTTCCCATCCTGACCACTCTTCCCTCTCATGATTTGGCACTATATTTCAGACCAGTTAGGACCTGCTGCCCTTGGTTACCCTACTGATCTGCAGGTGTACCTATCTTTATCTGGTTTACAGGGGACCATATATTCTGTCTTGCAGCCAGTTTCCTTCCTGTCATGGTACTTCAGCAATGGTACATTTACAATTGACTCTGCTCTCTAGTGTCACTCTCAAAGATTGCTCTCCAGCATCTTGTAACAGGCATTATGCTGGTTCCTGTTGCTAATCCCTTTATCATTGGTCTTCAGGCCCTTTTACAAGCTCTGGTCAACATCTGGACAGGTACACACTGCCAAAAACTAGTCTGTCAGTGAAGGAGTTAAGTACTCCTTTTCAGACAATGAACATTTTATATTTTTTTCCCCTATGGTACTGTTGGTGTGCTCAAGAATTGCTCTAATTCGCATTAGTATATCAGCCATTCATTAATTATTTCTTATACTAGGAAAAGTGATCTACAACTAAAATCTAGGTCCTTGAAATTGTGTTTTTTCTTAGCAAAGTCTCTCAGATAACTTTACTTTTAATTGAACTCTTGGGATCAACACTGGCACTTTTCTCTCCTGCCAATAAACCATTTAGCTAAAGCAAGCAAATATTATGAAATACTCTTGGTAATTGTTTCTTTGTATGATAATAATATTGTAATGCTTTTAAATTTTTTAGCCTCCATTACTGCTACCTGTTTTTATTTTTATATTTGTTACTTAAATTATTTAATTTACTACTTTATTTTGTGAAATATTAGAACAGAATAATATACATTGACTTAAATTAAATCATTAATTGTTGGGGTCTTCCAAACCCCATGTGTTTAAAATAAAGACTTAATTAAATAAATACATTAAAAAAAAACAGTCATTAAGGCCTCGAGTTAACAGAGGCCGGTAAAACTGTCAGTAGGGCAAAAATAGATACCGATACACACACTGTGTTACCATAGGTATTCAATTGCCCTACCAACAGAAACCACAATGAACACTGGGCTACAGAACCTGGATTTTGGCCCAACGCCCAATGTGTGTTTTCTGTTCCCAAAATTCACTCTAAACAGCGTGTGAAATGGGGACATCAAAGGAAAACCTAATGCTCGGTGTTTGATACACTATCAAACACCAAGTGTGAGCTAAAGCAGTCACCCTCCCAAATACTAACCCAACACTACCCCTAACAAGAAAAATGAAACATTTATAGCCCTAATATTATTTTAACACCCATAAACCAGAGCTGTAACACTTACCTGTCATCCACTGTCAGCCAGTATATTGTCCCTGTGACGGATGCCCGTACTGAGTATCTCCACCAAAACTGTGCTTCCTTAGCCCAGGACAACACTCACAAACTCCACCAGCCAGGAACCAGGATCATAGCTCCATTCACCCAGTCACTTCGGCAGGACTCAGTGTAGGGTGAACACGCTCTGGATACAGCAAGCAGCCCCAAGCATCAGACAACACCAGTGTCTTGGGGTTAGAATCAGAACTGACGTTTATTGCAAAACATACAGGGTTTAAATATACACACAACAAGTTATCCACCCAATAGGACACAGGTACTACAATTCACATACAGGAAGACAATGGGGCTGTTGGTGGAGGGGCACATCATACAAAGAGGCATAATGGTGATGTGGGAATACACATTTTTACAATGGGTGGAGGGTGGATTCAATATAAACATGGAGTACAAGGAATACAAGGGGAGTGTAAACATACTGTGTGATGAGACAATGGGTAGGTGACAACAGGATACAATGGGCCAGACCTGAGTGAGTTAACTATACAATGGGACAAAGGGATAGGGTTGGGTACAGCAAATATGATTATATCACTACATAATCAGAGCATAACTTTCTCAACAAATATATCACCCAGTTCCTGTGATAGCCCTAACAGCTGGGCAGTCTGTAGAGCAGGGGCTGGGCCCCAGGCCCCTCCAATATCCCAGGGCATGGACGCCTCCATGGCAAGGGGCAAACAGGGCAGAGATTAGTCTCAGGGGGAGGCCATACCCTGTTCCAGGTCCAGATCCATAGTCTGTGGGCCGGAGGCTGGCTCTCAGGCCGCTCCAGGAGCCAGGGGCCCAGTGGTTCCTGTGACAGTCACTGTCAGAACAAAATGTCCAAATTATAGATGCCCGTCCAAAGATATGCCAAAAAAATATGCTGGCCTTAAAGGGATAGTAATGTTTCAAAATAAAAGCAGCTCCAATTAATCTTCATAGTATTTAGGCCATGGAGAGTGTAATTTCAATACTGTCGTTAAAGATTAATTGAATGATAAAGTATCCCCCTCTCGCCCCTTTTACTGATGTAACACTGCTTACCTCAGAACAGAAAGGTGGTGTCCACATGGCTTGCCCAAGCCATTCTGTGGAAAATTTGAACAGAGAGTGGCTTTCATATCTCCAGTCTCTGTTCAAAATGGTTCCCATACTACAACTGGCTGGGATATGTGCTTACGCACGTCACAGCCAATCAGCTTCAAGCAAGGTGATGATGAAACCATATAAAATCTGGTCCCTGTTCAAATTTTCCACAGAATGGCTCGGATAATGGTCCAAGGGGTAACTTTGGGGGGAATTTTTCTCTGCAATCCTGCTGCCGCCGTGGCCGAGTACTGTTACCCCTTGGAGTGCCTGGATTTTTATAACTATTGGAGTGCCTGGATATTTTTAAATTGTGGCATGCCAGCATACATTGAACCCTTGGAATGCCAAAGGGGTAAGCAACACAAGGGTTAAGACGAGCATATCTTTTTGGCATATCTTTAGGGTTCATCTATAATTTAGACAATTTTTTTATTATAGTGACATTATATTGGTAACAAGGCTGAAGAAGAGAAGACAGAAGATAAGAAGAAAGAAGATAAGAAGAAAGAAGAAGATGGAATGTAGAAGATTAAAGAAGAAGACAGTAGCTGACCAGTGTGCTACAGGTAAGCTTTTACTTTCAGGAAATCTTGTTAACGTTAGGGGGATTAACCCTGTGAGTGCCAGTGGGGTATGCAATTTTCTGCAATGCACTGCATACCCTACTGGCACTCATAGGGTTAATTTTTATAACATTACACACATTTTTTCCATATTTTGGATGTATTGCTGTGGGGTTTAGGGCCCCATAGCAATACATCCACTGGTCACGTCATTAGTAGTAGTCATATTGTTAATGCAATTAAGTTACAAAGGTTTTCTTCTGTGTGTTGCCAAACCATACTTTCTGAATTTTGGAAATAAATAATATAAAGGTACACCTGTAGAATGGCGATTTTGTGAAAAAGCAAGTGCTAAGTGGCATGTTTCTGGAGGACTCAGGCCTCTAACAATTATTACATTACTTCTAAGAGTGTAATCATCTGCCCCATCATCATCTTACTTGGAAGTCCTTACCAGCCCGCTAACAATTTATGCAAGGTTATGTATGAAGTGAAGCAATTCAGAAAGACCTCTGGAGTAGGGATAGGTGAAATTGTCCACCTCAAAAGTGAAACAGGCTAAAGGATGCACTTCCCGCTGTGTGGGACATTTTTTATGAAAAGTGCTGATTTTCTGCTTTTTCTCACCTATCTTAGTGTGTTTTGAAATCATTGGTAAGACTGACTACTTACCCCAATGTGGTAAGTTTCCTCTCTTTTTCCAAATGAATAGTATAAAAGCGGTGTCAGGTTATGGCAGCATGTCAGTCTGTGTTTCTGAGAGACAGAGAGAGCACCATATAATTGAGCTAGTTAGGTTAGGTAAACAAAGCAAAGATGAAGTGTCTTGTAGGCTGAAAATTTGTTCTTCGCCACCCTTAAGGATCCAGAGGAAATCAGCATGATTTACAGATCCCTAGCAATCTCCTCCCCTCCCACACTGTCTGTTGCAAAACATCCTGTTGGACCAGAGTTGGAAATGGCAACTGGTGTCCTGTTACCAGCTCGGAAGCTTATCACAACTCATTCTTACTTTGCTTTCTTGTGTTTATATTGTGTATATACAGGCATGCCAAAAGCCATGACCTCTTCACTCACCATTCCACCCGCACATCACTGTACCATCAGTTCCAAGGTTACACTACATACTTGGTTGTTTGAGTAGTTTCTCATCCTTCCCCATCCATATTTATGGTTCCATGCTGCCCAGTGGCTCCAGCGGTGGGCCAGTAATTGGTGTTTTTAGTAATCTTTCTATGCCCCATGCACATTTCTAATTATTTGCTAGTCTTTTATGTGCAGTTTCTGACCTGCTCAGACACCCGTGGATATAGTTTAGTGGTTCTACTAGCCTTGTCCTGTTCCCATAGGACTCTCTCCACTGAGGCCACTCTCTTCCCAGCACCCTCCTGAAGGATGCTATTTTTCCCATTTCCCTACAGTGCCCCTCTTCCCACGAGTCCTCTTTTGATATACAACTCCCCTGATGGATCCTTCCTCTGTGGGGACCAGGTCACCTTTGTCACAGGCATTCTCCTTGATCCTGGCCCTGGCTTTGTAGTCCATGTTTTGACACTCTAACCCCTGCATTCCACATTTTTGTTTACACTGGATAACCTGTCCTCCTTGGGTTGCTCACCACGTTCCATGTGGAGGAATAACCTAGCCATTCTTTTCACACTCATACGTCTGCTTATTTCTATATGTAGACCCCTAGGTCCTACCTTGCCCTCCTTCTCCTCCCTTATCTCACAGGACATTATCCCCCATACTGTGCTTTGCTTCATTTCCTTTAGATCCTCTTCTGTTCTCTCAGTCTTTCCCAGTGTCAGGGTCTTCTCCCTTACCATTTTCTTGGGATCAATTTTTGCCTTATTCCCTTATAGGTTCAAATATTTGTTTTACATACTGTTTGGACTCTCCCATTTCAATTGGAGACTCCACCCCTTTGCCATCCCTGCCCCTAAGGGTCCTAAGCCCCACCACAATTCCTGATGCTTTGCCCTCACTGACCTGTGGGCTGATGAGATCGAACAGCTGTTGAACTCTTCATTGTTTCCCCCCTTGCTTGCTCTCCCTCCCTTCCCATCCTTCTTTCCCCCTTTTTCCCCCCATTATTACTCTCCTCACTCTCTTTTCTTCGGAGTTACCTTCTGGGGTTCCTGATGTCCCAGTCATCATCCTGCCCACACCCTTTCTATCTACCATGCAGGTTAAAGTAACCTCAGATAATGTTAAAGGACTTAACAGTATAATCAAGCATCCCATGGTCATTAGAGAACTAATCAGAATTTACGGAAAAAAGAAAAAAAAAACAGGGGGCGCTCCTAGTGCAATAACACTAATATTAGCAAATACATGACTAGCCCCAACACCCTTGTGAGTAGAGATATTCACAAGGATAGTTTCTGGAATCTAACACTTATGTGTGACCCAGAATACACAGTTATGTTATATTTAAATTACCCTAATTATGCAGTATATATCTCAGATGGGCTGGTGAGGCTGCTCCTCTTCATAACCCCCGAACAGGTATCCAGACATTCATAATAGAGAAACATAAGAGAGTGCCAAATAGATTAGTATTTCACAATGCTTTTAAAATGATAATAAAAATGTACTCATGTATTAAGGTGATTGGCTCAGGCATACGCCATACACCAACATTCGCAGCATGCAGAGTACTTTAACCACATCTCTGCTCAAGGATACCAATTCCAGTAATAAATGATGTTCCCAAAACAGTATATATTCCAAAAAAGTTTTATTTAAAACACAAATAAAATGTAAATTAAAAAAATATATAATAAACATTTGTCTTAACACTAGATGTTCTGTTTCCCATTGATCAAATTACATGTCTCTCTTTCTGCCTCCACCACTCCCATACACAATGGCTTGGGAACATGTCCTGGGCATCAAGATATCTGACTCCCAATGGGACTACCTTTTTAAAGTTAACCATAAAACAATATTTAGTGTTTCCCTAAGGGAAACCAACTATGAAATCATCACCAGATGGTACAGATCCTCCACAACTTCAGGGTCCTGAAGAAACTTTTCTCCAATCTGGTGCTCTGCCCCCGGTTCATTCCTTTTTGGCATGTGGTACATGGTAAACTCCCTTGCCTGTCCGGCTTTGACACCCCATCTTCCCCCAGGTACTTCTTTCTTCGTTCTCCCTGATGTAATGCACCCTGCCACCCATAAACTTATGACTTGGTACCTTGCAGTCACAGCAGCTGGAGCTTGTATACCCAAACTTTGGAAGTCCCCCATCTACCCCTTTGTCACTGACTGGAATACCTGATTGAGACATATTTATGACATATAACATCTACACTATCTCTCCACGGACACACTCCCACACTTCTTGCACCTTTTCAACTTCTGGACTCTAACTCCTCCTCCATAAGGTATCTGATGGTTTAAATCCCCTCTTTCTTTCCTTTTCTTTCTTTCTTTCTTTCTTTCTTTCTTTCTTTCTTTCTTTCTTTCTTTCTTTCTTTCTTTCTCAATAGTCCCCTCCTTCTCTTTCTTTCTTCTATCTCCCCTTTTCCTTCTCTCTCTGCTATTTTTATTTTAATTTTTTCCACCTTCCCCTCAACACTCCCCTTCCCTTTTCCACCCTTGCCGTTCTCAGCAAGGAGGCCTCCTATATGTCAATATTCCGTCTTCTGATGCACCCTCTTCCTTAGAAGCCCCTTGGATTCTCTCTCATGTCACTTGGGAAGTCCAGTGTTTCTTTCTCTCTGTAGCTCATTATGTCCCTTGGTACACTGTATTTATCATTTTCTACATCTTGGAAGCCCATTGTAGCTATATAATGTTTGATTGTCCATTCCACTGTAATTTGTATACAGACCCCCTGGGTTGACCCTTTTGTACTGTACCTTTATCTCTCCAATAAAGTTATTTAAAAAAAAAAGGTTAGATAAGCATGCAAGAAATGATAAGAGCTCATCTTATTTAAACAGCATTTGCATTTACCTACAATTCATTCGAGGATAACTTGATTTACCAATGTTTTCTTGCTAAATTTAATTCTCATAAATATATGCATGTTTGAAAAGAAAACTGACTAAGAATAATTTTTAAGTGCAGCCATTCCCTTGATCATTTATTTACTTTGCACGAGAGAAGTAATTCTAATTTTTTTTTTTTACCTTCAAATGCCATCATTTATGTGAACATTCCAAATCTTTTAGCGATCTCTCTGGAGAATAACAAGTAAACATTTTGATTCATCAATTACTATCTGTACTTTTGTATTTTATTTGATTTTGTAATCTCAATGAACGTAATTTATGTAAGGCATATATTCAAGATGACGTGACATGGCAATTGTATTCCAGTATTAATGAAAACACACTGCTATACTTAGTACGGCCCTTTTACATTCATTTTAACCAACACTGAATTTCCTTACCATTAAAGGGATAATAATGTTTCATAATAAAAGCAGCTGTAATTAATCATCATAGTATTTGGACTTTGGAGAGTGTTATTTCAATTCTGTCAGAGTTGTAGTTCAAGAGTAATTCAATGACAAAGTGTCCCCCTCCCGCCCCTTTTACTGATGTAACACTGTTCAGCCAGATCAGAAGGGAGGTGCCCAGGTAGACTGCAGAGAGGGACAATCTTCAATTAAGATAAGGGAAAAACCTGAAAAACTTGTCAAGGGGGGCAGGGCTTTCATTGTTCTCATATGAAGAAGATTATCCCCTGCTGTTATCTGTCTGGTCTATGGACTGGATTCCACATCTGAGAAGAGATGGCTTACACTAGGTAAAAGGGGTGGGAGGGGAAACTTTGCTTGTGAATATCTCTCAAACCGTAAAGGTTTGAGAGATATTTTTTAATTTTTTAATGTCTACAAAATAACATAAAGATAAAACGAAGTATTACTATCCCTTTAAATCATTTAACTCTGTGTGTTGTATTGAGTTGACACCCTGCATGCATTACAACTCTTGGTTTTGGAATATTTACTAAAGATTTAACTCTTTGAGTACTAGAGAGCTACACAGTTCATTGCTTTGCAATATTTTGTGTGCTTCTCTGGAATTCATTGGGTTAATTATGTCTCTTCATATTGTTGAAATTTAAATATTATAGAACTAATTTTTTTCTACAGAGGCAATGCCTAGAATATTTGTTTTGGATACAAAAGCCAGTACAGCTACTAGAGAATAAACCTGGAGTAAGAAAGCAACTGATAGTGGATGATGGGAGTTGAAGTTCAGGAACATCCTGGGGTAGATGCACTACTGGGCAATGCTATGGCAATGTGTTTCTGGTAATGTGTAGCTGAGCTAGCAACCAGCTGATCAGTTGATTGAAGTAAACACAGCACTCATGGTATGCCTAAAATATAAAATATTTATATAGCCAGAAGCTCTCACTTCTGAGTAACTGGATCTAGATTCTAGAAGTCACTATAAGCAGGAAGTGTAATAGTGTACCAAGCTCATTTAAGAATGGATGATACAATAGTTGATAGAGGCTAGTTTCTATGATCACTCTGGACTCAAATAAAATAATGAAAATAATACAAAGGTATATAAATTTGAATGTATAAAATCTACATATGTGATGATATAACAAAAGTCACACATAAATATATAGAAATATTACAGATGATTAATGCGTAAATTGGCAGAACCAGGTCCTCAGTGATCTATTTGTGAGAGGGGCAATAATCTGTCCCAAAAATGTTCAAACTGAAACTTGAAGGACCTCAGTGGGATCAAACACTACGGCAAGTTTAAGATATGAAATCAGAATGCCCTCTCTCTCCACACCCAGCTACCTGGCTAGGTATGCTTACAAGTAGATTCTTAAAGGGATAGTAATACTTCGTTTTATCTTTATTTTATTTTGTAGGCATTTAAAAAAAAATGAAGAACAATATAAGTCTTATCTCTCAAACCTTTATGGTTTAAGAGATATTCACAAGCAAAGTATCCCCCGCCCTGTTCAGCCAGATCAGAAGGGAGGTGCCCAGGTAGATTGCAGAGAGGGACAATCTTCAATTAAGATAAGGGAAAAACCTTAAAAACTTGTCAAGGGGGGCAGGGCTTTCATTGTTCTCATAGGAAGAAGATTGTCCCCTGCTGTTATCTGTCTGGTCTTACAACCAGATTCACATCTGAGAAGAGATGGGTTACACTAGGAAAAAGGGGCGGGAGGGGAAACTTTGCTTGTGAATATCTCTCAAACCATAAAGCAGTGATTCTCAACCAGGGTGCCTGGCACTTTGGTGTGCCACAGGCATCAACTTAGGGTGCTCTGTGTTTTCTATAAAGACTAACAAAAATGGATTTTTAAATAAAGAATTATAGAAATTGTTATGCACAATATGTTTTAGGTATGGTATTCTGATTATAAGACCTAATAATACTATATATTTATGTATTGTACCCTTCATTATGCCCTTGATAAAGTACATGAAATATGTTAGGGGTGCCCCAAATGTTCAATATTACGTGTTCGGGGTGCCCGAGCAAAAAAAGATTGAGAACCACTGCCATAAAGGTTTGATAGATAAGACTTATATCGTTCTTCATGTTTTTTTAATGCCTACAAAATAAAATAAAGTTAAAACGAAGTATTACTATCCCTTTAAATGAAAACCCATAAGTCACTAGAATCCATGGTAATCTTTTTTGCCTCCCTCATCTGCAGTTCACTAGATCAGGAAACACTGTTTCCAAGACATGCATATATATCTAATTTTCCTGATGAAAAAAAAGTAATGGCACGTACTGCTTAGAAAATACTGTGTTTTCTGATCTGTACAAAGACCCCATTAGGAAAGGAGGATTACAATGTGTTATTCAATCATATGTAAGATTCAGATTATTTTTACATATATATGATGCAATTACTTAGCCTTAGAGTCATTGGACTATAAGACTAAAGCAACTAGAAAAAATAACTTGATTATAGTACAAATCGCATATATCTCTTTTATATTGTTTCCTTTTAGGTTGCCCATCCTTGTCATAGATATATACACAGCAGCAGCAAACATTTCTTATAATCGTGATGCTAACATCTTTCTGATCTGATAGGCTAAAAAGAATGTAGTTGGGGTAACTGTCATGATCACTTCTATTACCCTGGGATTGCTTACTTCCTATCACTGGTTGCCTGTTTACCAGGACTGATCTCATTGGAGGATTCCTGTTTAAAGACTGGAGATGATGAATCTAGTGTTGCTCGTTCTACTCTTTCTTGCCAGTTGTTGTAGTTCTCGCTCCTAGATTAATTAACGGTATTTGACTCCTCTGTTTGTTCCTGACCTTGTCTCTGATTTTGGACCATGCTCCGAATGATTCACCGGCTTTTTACCTTGGCCTACATCCGACTGTGCTCTAACTGATTTACCAGCATTGACTTTGGCCTGCATCCGACTATGCTCCAACTGATTCAGCTACTTTGACCATGGCCTGCATCTGACTATGCTTCCACTGATTCACCAATTGGATACAATATCCATGATTCCAGATTCGTTCTCTCCCCAGGGGATTCCGGCATTGGAGGATCATTTCCAGCAAATCCTTTCCACGTGGGTGCAGGTCTAAGAGTCGTTGCAACGCTCACAACAATCCCAGGAGCTTCAGGCCAATCGTAAATGCCTATCCACACCCTCTTACCAGGTCGGAGAGAGGGTCTGGTTGTCCTCCAGAAATCTCCACCTCTGAGTCCCCTCTCAGAAACTGGTTCCCCTCTTTGTAGGGTCTTTCCATATCCTCCGACGTGTGCACCCTGTGGCCTATGCCCTAGACCTCCCTCCCAATATGCGGATACACAATGTGTTCCATGTCTCGCTGCGGAAACCCCTGGTATGCAATTGTTTCACTACGGTCACTCCTCGACCCCATTCTGTGCCCGTTGACAGCCATGGGGAGTAATCTATTCTTTTGTAGGTGTTAAGAAGGGAGGAGAAGAAAATGTAGTCCTTAACCGTAGGGTGAATAGTACACCAAGCATCAACTAAAGACAGCTTGAGAAGCCGCAACTGGAGATGGTGAATGTGTGCCTGTTTGAAAGTAGATTTGCCTGAGGATCTTTCTATAGTTGGATCAAGTGCAAGATTAAAGTCTCCTCCAAGAATCACCCATCCCAAAGAATGCAACTCTAGGTTGGACAGTGTTTTGTTTATGAAGGAGATCTGATTTTTGTTGGACGCATACAGGTTCACTATGGTAAATCGTTTATTGTTTAGGAGACCATCCAATAAAAGAAATCTGCCATCATCTTATTGAGGTAGCAAAAGTTGTCAGGGTAGAGATGAACGGATAAGAATTCCATTGCTTTGCAATATTTTGTGTGCTTCTCTGGAATTCATTGGGTTAATTATGTCTCTTCATATTGTTGAAATTTAAATATTATAGAACTAATTTTTTTCTACAGAGGCAATGCCTAGAATATTTGTTTTGGATACAAAAGCCAGTACAGCTACTAGAGAATAAACCTGGAGTAAGAAAGCAACTGATAGTGGATGATGGGAGTTGAAGTTCAGGAACATCCTGGGGTAGATGCACTACTGGGCAATGCTATGGCAATGTGTTTCTGGTAATGTGTAGCTGAGCTAGCAACCAGCTGATCAGTTGATTGAAGTAAACACAGCACTCATGGTATGCCTAAAATATAAAATATTTATATAGCCAGAAGCTCTCACTTCTGAGTAACTGGATCTAGATTCTAGAAGTCACTATAAGCAGGAAGTGTAATAGTGTACCAAGCTCATTTAAGAATGGATGATACAATAGTTGATAGAGGCTAGTTTCTATGATCACTCTGGACTCAAATAAAATAATGAAAATAATACAAAGGTATATAAATTTGAATGTATAAAATCTACATATGTGATGATATAACAAAAGTCACACATAAATATATAGAAATATTACAGATGATTAATGCGTAAATTGGCAGAACCAGGTCCTCAGTGATCTATTTGTGAGAGGGGCAATAATCTGTCCCAAAAATGTTCAAACTGAAACTTGAAGGACCTCAGTGGGATCAAACACTACGGCAAGTTTAAGATATGAAATCAGAATGCCCTCTCTCTCCACACCCAGCTACCTGGCTAGGTATGCTTACAAGTAGATTCTTAAAGGGATAGTAATACTTCGTTTTATCTTTATTTTATTTTGTAGGCATTTAAAAAAAAATGAAGAACAATATAAGTCTTATCTCTCAAACCTTTATGGTTTAAGAGATATTCACAAGCAAAGTATCCCCCGCCCTGTTCAGCCAGATCAGAAGGGAGGTGCCCAGGTAGATTGCAGAGAGGGACAATCTTCAATTAAGATAAGGGAAAAACCTTAAAAACTTGTCAAGGGGGGCAGGGCTTTCATTGTTCTCATAGGAAGAAGATTGTCCCCTGCTGTTATCTGTCTGGTCTTACAACCAGATTCACATCTGAGAAGAGATGGGTTACACTAGGAAAAAGGGGCGGGAGGGGAAACTTTGCTTGTGAATATCTCTCAAACCATAAAGCAGTGATTCTCAACCAGGGTGCCTGGCACTTTGGTGTGCCACAGGCATCAACTTAGGGTGCTCTGTGTTTTCTATAAAGACTAACAAAAATGGATTTTTAAATAAAGAATTATAGAAATTGTTATGCACAATATGTTTTAGGTATGGTATTCTGATTATAAGACCTAATAATACTATATATTTATGTATTGTACCCTTCATTATGCCCTTGATAAAGTACATGAAATATGTTAGGGGTGCCCCAAATGTTCAATATTACGTGTTCGGGGTGCCCGAGCAAAAAAAGATTGAGAACCACTGCCATAAAGGTTTGATAGATAAGACTTATATCGTTCTTCATGTTTTTTTAATGCCTACAAAATAAAATAAAGTTAAAACGAAGTATTACTATCCCTTTAAATGAAAACCCATAAGTCACTAGAATCCATGGTAATCTTTTTTGCCTCCCTCATCTGCAGTTCACTAGATCAGGAAACACTGTTTCCAAGACATGCATATATATCTAATTTTCCTGATGAAAAAAAAGTAATGGCACGTACTGCTTAGAAAATACTGTGTTTTCTGATCTGTACAAAGACCCCATTAGGAAAGGAGGATTACAATGTGTTATTCAATCATATGTAAGATTCAGATTATTTTTACATATATATGATGCAATTACTTAGCCTTAGAGTCATTGGACTATAAGACTAAAGCAACTAGAAAAAATAACTTGATTATAGTACAAATCGCATATATCTCTTTTATATTGTTTCCTTTTAGGTTGCCCATCCTTGTCATAGATATATACACAGCAGCAGCAAACATTTCTTATAATCGTGATGCTAACATCTTTCTGATCTGATAGGCTAAAAAGAATGTAGTTGGGGTAACTGTCATGATCACTTCTATTACCCTGGGATTGCTTACTTCCTATCACTGGTTGCCTGTTTACCAGGACTGATCTCATTGGAGGATTCCTGTTTAAAGACTGGAGATGATGAATCTAGTGTTGCTCGTTCTACTCTTTCTTGCCAGTTGTTGTAGTTCTCGCTCCTAGATTAATTAACGGTATTTGACTCCTCTGTTTGTTCCTGACCTTGTCTCTGATTTTGGACCATGCTCCGAATGATTCACCGGCTTTTTACCTTGGCCTACATCCGACTGTGCTCTAACTGATTTACCAGCATTGACTTTGGCCTGCATCCGACTATGCTCCAACTGATTCAGCTACTTTGACCATGGCCTGCATCTGACTATGCTTCCACTGATTCACCAATTGGATACAATATCCATGATTCCAGATTCGTTCTCTCCCCAGGGGATTCCGGCATTGGAGGATCATTTCCAGCAAATCCTTTCCACGTGGGTGCAGGTCTAAGAGTCGTTGCAACGCTCACAACAATCCCAGGAGCTTCAGGCCAATCGTAAATGCCTATCCACACCCTCTTACCAGGTCGGAGAGAGGGTCTGGTTGTCCTCCAGAAATCTCCACCTCTGAGTCCCCTCTCAGAAACTGGTTCCCCTCTTTGTAGGGTCTTTCCATATCCTCCGACGTGTGCACCCTGTGGCCTATGCCCTAGACCTCCCTCCCAATATGCGGATACACAATGTGTTCCATGTCTCGCTGCGGAAACCCCTGGTATGCAATTGTTTCACTACGGTCACTCCTCGACCCCATTCTGTGCCCGTTGACAGCCATGGGGAGTAATCTATTCTTTTGTAGGTGTTAAGAAGGGAGGAGAAGAAAATGTAGTCCTTAACCGTAGGGTGAATAGTACACCAAGCATCAACTAAAGACAGCTTGAGAAGCCGCAACTGGAGATGGTGAATGTGTGCCTGTTTGAAAGTAGATTTGCCTGAGGATCTTTCTATAGTTGGATCAAGTGCAAGATTAAAGTCTCCTCCAAGAATCACCCATCCCAAAGAATGCAACTCTAGGTTGGACAGTGTTTTGTTTATGAAGGAGATCTGATTTTTGTTGGACGCATACAGGTTCACTATGGTAAATCGTTTATTGTTTAGGAGACCATCCAATAAAAGAAATCTGCCATCATCTTATTGAGGTAGCAAAAGTTGTCAGGGTAGAGATGAACGGATAAGAATTCCATTGCTTTGCAATATTTTGTGTGCTTCTCTGGAATTCATTGGGTTAATTATGTCTCTTCATATTGTTGAAATTTAAATATTATAGAACTAATTTTTTTCTACAGAGGCAATGCCTAGAATATTTGTTTTGGATACAAAAGCCAGTACAGCTACTAGAGAATAAACCTGGAGTAAGAAAGCAACTGATAGTGGATGATGGGAGTTGAAGTTCAGGAACATCCTGGGGTAGATGCACTACTGGGCAATGCTATGGCAATGTGTTTCTGGTAATGTGTAGCTGAGCTAGCAACCAGCTGATCAGTTGATTGAAGTAAACACAGCACTCATGGTATGCCTAAAATATAAAATATTTATATAGCCAGAAGCTCTCACTTCTGAGTAACTGGATCTAGATTCTAGAAGTCACTATAAGCAGGAAGTGTAATAGTGTACCAAGCTCATTTAAGAATGGATGATACAATAGTTGATAGAGGCTAGTTTCTATGATCACTCTGGACTCAAATAAAATAATGAAAATAATACAAAGGTATATAAATTTGAATGTATAAAATCTACATATGTGATGATATAACAAAAGTCACACATAAATATATAGAAATATTACAGATGATTAATGCGTAAATTGGCAGAACCAGGTCCTCAGTGATCTATTTGTGAGAGGGGCAATAATCTGTCCCAAAAATGTTCAAACTGAAACTTGAAGGACCTCAGTGGGATCAAACACTACGGCAAGTTTAAGATATGAAATCAGAATGCCCTCTCTCTCCACACCCAGCTACCTGGCTAGGTATGCTTACAAGTAGATTCTTAAAGGGATAGTAATACTTCGTTTTATCTTTATTTTATTTTGTAGGCATTTAAAAAAAAATGAAGAACAATATAAGTCTTATCTCTCAAACCTTTATGGTTTAAGAGATATTCACAAGCAAAGTATCCCCCGCCCTGTTCAGCCAGATCAGAAGGGAGGTGCCCAGGTAGATTGCAGAGAGGGACAATCTTCAATTAAGATAAGGGAAAAACCTTAAAAACTTGTCAAGGGGGGCAGGGCTTTCATTGTTCTCATAGGAAGAAGATTGTCCCCTGCTGTTATCTGTCTGGTCTTACAACCAGATTCACATCTGAGAAGAGATGGGTTACACTAGGAAAAAGGGGCGGGAGGGGAAACTTTGCTTGTGAATATCTCTCAAACCATAAAGCAGTGATTCTCAACCAGGGTGCCTGGCACTTTGGTGTGCCACAGGCATCAACTTAGGGTGCTCTGTGTTTTCTATAAAGACTAACAAAAATGGATTTTTAAATAAAGAATTATAGAAATTGTTATGCACAATATGTTTTAGGTATGGTATTCTGATTATAAGACCTAATAATACTATATATTTATGTATTGTACCCTTCATTATGCCCTTGATAAAGTACATGAAATATGTTAGGGGTGCCCCAAATGTTCAATATTACGTGTTCGGGGTGCCCGAGCAAAAAAAGATTGAGAACCACTGCCATAAAGGTTTGATAGATAAGACTTATATCGTTCTTCATGTTTTTTTAATGCCTACAAAATAAAATAAAGTTAAAACGAAGTATTACTATCCCTTTAAATGAAAACCCATAAGTCACTAGAATCCATGGTAATCTTTTTTGCCTCCCTCATCTGCAGTTCACTAGATCAGGAAACACTGTTTCCAAGACATGCATATATATCTAATTTTCCTGATGAAAAAAAAGTAATGGCACGTACTGCTTAGAAAATACTGTGTTTTCTGATCTGTACAAAGACCCCATTAGGAAAGGAGGATTACAATGTGTTATTCAATCATATGTAAGATTCAGATTATTTTTACATATATATGATGCAATTACTTAGCCTTAGAGTCATTGGACTATAAGACTAAAGCAACTAGAAAAAATAACTTGATTATAGTACAAATCGCATATATCTCTTTTATATTGTTTCCTTTTAGGTTGCCCATCCTTGTCATAGATATATACACAGCAGCAGCAAACATTTCTTATAATCGTGATGCTAACATCTTTCTGATCTGATAGGCTAAAAAGAATGTAGTTGGGGTAACTGTCATGATCACTTCTATTACCCTGGGATTGCTTACTTCCTATCACTGGTTGCCTGTTTACCAGGACTGATCTCATTGGAGGATTCCTGTTTAAAGACTGGAGATGATGAATCTAGTGTTGCTCGTTCTACTCTTTCTTGCCAGTTGTTGTAGTTCTCGCTCCTAGATTAATTAACGGTATTTGACTCCTCTGTTTGTTCCTGACCTTGTCTCTGATTTTGGACCATGCTCCGAATGATTCACCGGCTTTTTACCTTGGCCTACATCCGACTGTGCTCTAACTGATTTACCAGCATTGACTTTGGCCTGCATCCGACTATGCTCCAACTGATTCAGCTACTTTGACCATGGCCTGCATCTGACTATGCTTCCACTGATTCACCAATTGGATACAATATCCATGATTCCAGATTCGTTCTCTCCCCAGGGGATTCCGGCATTGGAGGATCATTTCCAGCAAATCCTTTCCACGTGGGTGCAGGTCTAAGAGTCGTTGCAACGCTCACAACAATCCCAGGAGCTTCAGGCCAATCGTAAATGCCTATCCACACCCTCTTACCAGGTCGGAGAGAGGGTCTGGTTGTCCTCCAGAAATCTCCACCTCTGAGTCCCCTCTCAGAAACTGGTTCCCCTCTTTGTAGGGTCTTTCCATATCCTCCGACGTGTGCACCCTGTGGCCTATGCCCTAGACCTCCCTCCCAATATGCGGATACACAATGTGTTCCATGTCTCGCTGCGGAAACCCCTGGTATGCAATTGTTTCACTACGGTCACTCCTCGACCCCATTCTGTGCCCGTTGACAGCCATGGGGAGTAATCTATTCTTTTGTAGGTGTTAAGAAGGGAGGAGAAGAAAATGTAGTCCTTAACCGTAGGGTGAATAGTACACCAAGCATCAACTAAAGACAGCTTGAGAAGCCGCAACTGGAGATGGTGAATGTGTGCCTGTTTGAAAGTAGATTTGCCTGAGGATCTTTCTATAGTTGGATCAAGTGCAAGATTAAAGTCTCCTCCAAGAATCACCCATCCCAAAGAATGCAACTCTAGGTTGGACAGTGTTTTGTTTATGAAGGAGATCTGATTTTTGTTGGACGCATACAGGTTCACTATGGTAAATCGTTTATTGTTTAGGAGACCATCCAATAAAAGAAATCTGCCATCATCTTATTGAGGTAGCAAAAGTTGTCAGGGTAGAGATGAACGGATAAGAATTCCAACCCCTCATTTTTTCTCCGAAGCTGAGGAGAAATAAGAATTGAATATTTCTTATTAGTGAAGGAGGGAGGAGAAGAGGCTAGAAAATAGGTTTCTTATATTCAATCTTGTGAATTCCCTAAGCCCCATCAATATTTTTCAGTTGAGACCCTTGGCATTTATGGTCAATATTTTAAGGAGAGCTATTTACCAGAAGTGGGAAAGAAGCAAAGTCCACACAACCTGAGCCCCACAGAGATGCGGAGGCGTGTAAGGAGGATTTCCACCTCATCTCTTGTTGTCTTTGGGGAGAGTCAGGGGACAACAGCAGTGCCCATTTTCTTTGTTGAGGATTTGGCATTTACATGTTTGACATAAATGTCATGGTGTCTGTGTTTCATGTGTGTTAGCAGGGTGGATGTGCCAAGGTGCATTCCCTTCTTTCCCCTTTTCACTGATTTATCACAAATTGTGCACATTGCCATCGCTGATGATGGCACTGTGCCTGCTCTAAGAGAATAACAGTCTCACACCCAGGACTTCAGCAGGGAGGGGAAAGGTGGAGAAGAATGGCATCTTTCTTCTTCTCCTATACATTCCCCTTCACTGGCTGTGGCAGAGAATGATGTTGCTGCTGTTGATGCCACTGCCTCAGAATCAGCACTGCAACTAGGACCAGTACTATTGCTGCTTTCAAGTGGAAGCTGTTCTTGTTCTGCATCACTGGGCCCCATACCCACTGTGTCTACAGTGGTCTGTGGCACATCCTCCTCAGCACCCTGATTAGCATCCTACTGCCCTTGCAACTCAGCAGCCGCCGGAATTACAGCAGCAGCAAACTCCGCAAATTCCAAAAATCTCACTGCTGGTGGTGGTGATGTCCTTCCCCACCATGGTCTCACATTCCTTCATCACTGCCGCCAGTCCCTCCTTGCTACTGCTGCTCTATTACAGACATCTGACCAGTTGGAGGAGATGTTGAGAAATGTGAGCGTCCCCTAATGTCACACTTACAATCTCTTGTTTAGCTGAAGAAGACACACTGTTGGTGGTGGGGGTTTTACTGCTGCTAGGCAACAATTCTGCCTTCTTCAGGATAATGTTCTGTTTGGACAATGCTGTGGGGTAAGGGGACTCCGAGGGTCAGGGTAATGTTAAGGACTCCCTTGACCGCTAGTCTAGTTGCTCTGCAGTACTTCCCCTACCACCTCAGCATCAGTAGGAGGATCTACTGTGGTAACACTAGTCCCACCAGCTGCTTCACCATCATGTTACTTATACTAACACCAATCACATCAATTTCAGTGCCTGAGTCTTCCTCCACATCAGTAGTATAATCGCCCCTTCCCTCACTCCTAACACTCTGAGTCTGTAGCTGCTGGACCTTCTTAGTACTAGTAGTAGTGGCGGGACTGCTTGGGGATGGTAAGTGTGTTGTCACACTTAGGATCATCTCCTCCCCCCTTCTGAGAATCACAAGACGCACTGGCAGCAGGTGCATCAATGGCAGTGAGTACAGACAGCTGACCTACTCACAATACTACCCTCCTCTTCCTATGCCTATGACACAAATTTCCCCAAGATCCCTAGGGGTGATGTAGGGGGACTGGCCATCATTAGGTCTGGGGAATCAGGGCATCAAGACCATTTCATACTGGTAGTGGACCTTTCCTCAGAATAACTGGACGCATAACAGTCCTTCCAGATCCTCCTTTTATTATTATTCCACTTGCTCATAGTGAAAGCAGTCACTACGAGTATTTCCTGCCTCAGTTTTGCTGTAACTCATATCACAACAGCTTTGCATCTATCTGCTTTGTTTCACTTCCTGGAAAACATCACATTTTTATAGAGAAATGGTAAAAAAACATGTAATTAAAGGGGTGAAAAGTTTGTAGCCATTGAAAAAATAGCAACAATTTTTTGACAATGGGTGAAAACAGCAAAGATTTGAATCGCTTTAGGGTCTTATTCATCAAGCTAAAGAGGTTCAGTTCTGGGGCGAATCAACTGCATCGCAGGGAACAAATTAAATTCTTATTAATGTAAATAGGATTTTTAACCTCTTGAATGCTAGAAAGGACTCCAATACATTGTGTAGCAAAGAGTTAGGATCTGAAGGGTTAAGAGTCCATATAAATCTATGGGAATGTTGTGAATTTTTATTTCTCCCTGTTATGAGGCAATTGGTTTGCTCAAACATTGCACCCATAAGGCTCACAGTGCTGTAAAACCATCAGATAACTTTGCTGCTCAGTAGACTCTGTTGTATGCATCATTTTCCTAATAAAGGTGAAAACTTAACACATTAATACATTGATATCAAACACAGAGACTTGTGCATCACTAGGAGTCCAACTCCTAACTTTAATCTAAGTCAGTGTTTCCCAACCTTATTTCCAGGGACACCTATCAAGCCATGTCATCAGGAGTTACTGTCTGTGCACCTCCTAAACCCCTTGCACACACTAACCTTACTATAGACTTTACATCTAAAAAGCCACTATGAATTTTGCCCTTGAGTATGTTTTCAAGAGATAATGGGGGAGATTCACTAAGCGGTGATAAAGAGGTGATAAAGTGAAGATGACTTCTCCAGTGATATCAGTTCTCCAGTTCCTATGTTATTCTGTAGAGCCAATGCACTAAGATTTCCAAAGTTGAAAAAATCTTAGCGTATAAGCTCCACAGAATAACATAGGAATTGGAGAAGTGATAAACTGGCAGGGGAGGGCTGGCCTGGGGGGCAAGGGGGCAATTGCCCCCCAGGCTGGTCATGAATATGGGCCAGTGGGCCACTGCCTCACTCAATTTCCCATTTGCTGCTGTAAATGGAGTAAACAGAATTTAAGGTGCTACACTAGTATTGTAGCTCCATTTCAACTGTAAGCTCTGTGGTATCACTAGTGTACCTCCAATTCAATTGTCATCTCTGTGATATCAATAGTGCACTACCATTTCAGTTATAAGCTCTGAGGTATCACTAGTGTTCCTCCAATTCAATTGTCATCTCTGTGATATCAATAGTGCACTACCATTTCAGTTATAAGCTCTGAGGTATCACTTGACTTAATCCATAACATTAATGCCAGCTATAACATTAACAAAAGGGGGTAGGCTTGGATATTGGGCTGGAGCGGTAATAGAAATAGGCCACTTAATTGTACTTGCCCCCCAGGCCAAAAGTTGCCAGCCCTCCCCTGTAAACTGGACAAGTCATCTCCACTTTATCACCTCTTTATCACCGCTTAGTGAATCTCCCCCAGCATCTTCAATCAGTCCTGGATATCGTGGTCATGGAGTCTGACATAACAGTTACTGGCAGTTTTTTCAAAAGTACATAATCCTGCATAACCCTTTAAGGAACAGATGTCCATATCCTTAATGGGTTAATGTTACCATGCACAGGGACCAGAGTTGGAGGTATTGTGGTCTTTTACCAATAGTCTTATTTGCCTCCATTGATATTACATCCAAGACTCATTCAACTTGTTATCTTTTTTAACAAAGGTACAAGGGTAAAATCCATAGGGTCATTAGGATTTTTCACCAAAATACGTTAAATGTGGTTATTATTAGAAGGTGCCACTTCCCTTTAATTAAATATATACTTTAATGACATTACCTTACCTGTACTTTAGCAGATAAGTCTTAAAGACATGGCCTGTTAAGGGTCCCTGAATATAGGGGACAACAAGAGTTGTGCATTGAGTAAATGTATCACCTTATAATGTGGGTAGGAAATATTTGGACCTCTAGCTGTTGGAGGCTGGAGAAGGATTTGTAGTTCCCAACAACTGAAAGTTGATGGCCCTTGAGTTGTAGTCCCCAGCAGGTGAAGGTTCAAATGTTGACTACCCCTGCCTTCTAATATATGTTTTCCACCCTACAAAAATGCAGTATTCAGCTGAATGACCAGACAGGTAGAATTATTTTATATTTCTCATGCACGTCTTAGTAAATACATTGGCTTGTCTACCTCTATACTGTTAATTCATGCTGCATTCACAAGTTAATGATAGTAAAAGGATTCAGAATCATTAACATCTGTCATTGTTTTCCAATATTGTATTCGGTGTTTGCATCATATTCATTATTATTCCATGTCCAATATATCTAGCTTGAATACTCATGAGATTCCTCCTAAAACCATAGATCATTTACTCTCAAAATGAATCCAGCAGGTCTTGTGTTCAGTATAGCCTCAATTTATAACAGGTGGCATAGTTCACTTTAGGTAAGGATACATTTAAAACCTGGCCTATTGGTGTGTCCTGATTCCTGGAGTCGGGAATCATTGCCTTAGTTCAAGAGTAGTCAATCTTTGGATTACTCCAGCTGCTGGTGACTACAACTCCTATCATCCCCAACCAGCCATTGGCTGGTTGGAGATGATGGGAGCTGTTGTCTTCAACAGCTGGAAGCCCAGTGACTGACTAAAGGGGATCTCTCACCCCTATAAGAGTTAGGCTTATTAGGTAGAGTATATATCGATAAAGTTGAAAACGTTATTTTTTTTTTTTTTTAATTTTTAAATGCTATTTGGGCTAAAAGTATTGCTTATAGAGTGCCCTGCACCCTACTACCACATACACTACTCTTGCCGCTTTGCCTCTGCACCCCTCCCTCTATCCAGCCTCCTCCGATGACTGAGGCTTTCTGTCTGTAAGCTGGAGCAATCTCATTGGCTAGATATCGATCTCTGCCAATGAGACTGCTCCAGCTTATAGACAGAAAGCCTCCATCATCGGAGGAGGCTGGATAGTGGGAAGGGAGCAGAGGCAGTGTGGCAATCTGCAGCAAGAGCAGTGTATGTAGAAGTGGGGTGGAGGGCACTCTATAAGCAATACTTTTAACACAAATAGTGTTTTAAAAAAGATTATCAATATGTACTCTAACTAATAAGCCTAACTTTTGTAGGAGTGAGAGATCTACTTTAACTTAGCCTTAGATGCTAGAGGCCTCTACTGCATTTCAAAGCATATGACATATATGACAAAGTTTCAGCTTACATTTATTTGACAAGCTTTCAGCTGACATATTTCTTGACATATTTCTTGATGGTGTAATTTTTTGACTCACAAGTTATAGAGGATCTTCTGGGAGTTATAATGTCATACTCTGAATTCATCTGACGATTGTATGATAAAAGGGAAACTCATACTTTGTTTCGTAACCTGTAAAAATATAGAGAAAACTTGTAAATGAAAAAAGTACAATTATTGTGTAATCTGGAAAATGAATATTTTGTAAGGTATTTCTGGCTGAGCAAAATGCAGGCATTTCCACAGCTGGGAGATGTTTAATTCAAATGTTATTAATGCTAAAACCTGCATTTTTTTAATTCACTACTTTCCTGTCCTGCCATTTTAGGGTGGCGCTATTACTTGTCCCTCGGGATGACTTTTGTCATTGACCATAGCTGTCCATATACCTCTGTAGCAACAGCACCTTAAAATGCCAGGCCATAGATGTACTGTACCCAAAAATGCAGGTTTGAGCTGGAAAAACTTTTGAATTAAACACCTGTACCCTTATTTTATGAGTTAGCCAAAGCCACACTAAAAGTTCATTTTCCATTATACAGGATATTTTCCCTTTAAAATTTATATTTGCACATTCACTTTGGAGAGGAGAAACTATACACTAAGTGATACCAGCATGGATTTTTTTGTTTAACCCCCTTAAGGACCAGCGCGCACACGCATGGCCGGCACTTGAGGACCATGGGGCTTTTTTTTTTTTTTTTAATGTTCCGGTTCAGGGCTTTCGGAGTGGCATGTAGCAGCGCCGGGAGCACTGAACTCCATGTGGTGCCAGGACCGTCACTGATTCTTAAGTGCCGGACCGCCTTGACGGTCCTGGCACGTCAATGGTCCTTAAGGGGTTAGAAATTAGTGAAAATGAGAAAAATATCCCTTTCTTATGTTAAAGAAGAAATAATAATAATCCTTTATTTATATAGCGCACACAGATTACGCAGCGCTTTACACTCATATTGGTCCCTGTCACCATTGGGGCTCACAATCTAAATTCACCTATTAGTATGTTTTTGGAGTGTGGAGGAAGCCCACGCAAACACAGTGAGAACATACAAACTCATTGCAGATGTTGTCCTTGGTGGGATTTGAACACAGGACCCCAGCGCTGCAAGGCAACAGTGCTAACCACTGAGCCACTTAGCATCTAATAATACAAACCCCCTCATAAAATACTCTGGTCAAAAACTTCTAATTGTCCCTATGAATGTTTTTCTTGTGCCTTTCTTCATGAAGTAACAAGTTCAGTCAGTCCTTGATGTCATGTCCTAGAGGCAAACATGACTGCTGCTAACACAGGACACAGATTCCACCCACTGATCATGATAACTGAAATTTTTAACCCCTTAAGGGGGGCGTTAGTCCCATTAAGTTAGAGGACATTCGGCATGCTGGCACATGTGAGTGTCCGGTCAATTTCAGACCCTGCTACTACTGCAGGAGGGCTGTAAGTAAAAAATATGTGACGTGCCAGGACCCTCCCTGTTCCTTTAGGCAAGGACAGCATTGCCGGTCCTAACATGTCACTGGTCGTTAAGGGGTTAAGGACCAATGGGAAGTGCAAGGGTTAGATAGATTCATGCACTCTGCCTATTTTTGAAAAAACCATCAGCAACTTTATTGCATGTCTCTATTGATGTGACATCCAGAAGTGATGGAAGCAATTGGGGGTTATGCACTAAGGAGTGACAAAGACTTGATAAAACTGAGATAACTTCTCCAATGATATCACTTCTCCAGTGTTCGATTCTCCAAAGCTGGAAAAATCTTAGTGCATTGGCTCCATAGAATAACACAGGAATTGGAGAAGTGATATCACTGGAGAAGTCATCTCCGCTTTATCACCTCTGTATCACACCTTAGTGCATCTCCACACCTATTTCTTGAACAAATGAAAAGGGCATATTAGGATTTTCTGGCCCTGGTAAGGTATGTAGTGGGAATTATTATTATTACTTCTCCTTTAAATGAATCCCAATAAATTAATCTATTAGAATAGGATTGGGCAATCTGATGCCTTCCAGTTGTCGAGGACTACAGTTCCCATCATCCCTGACCATACATAACTGGTAGGGATGGTGAGAAATGTAACCCACAACAACAGCTGCAGGGCCTCAGGCCTCACAGTAGTGTACCAGTATCTGAAAACTAGGGCACAAACAAAGTGACATAATCCGATTAGTCAAGAATCAAGCTGTATGAGCATAAGCTAAAAATAGCTGAAGAAAGATGAGTTTGCAGATATGATAAATTGTATAAATGTTTTAAGAATTCTGATTTAAAATGCAAATTAATGCAGATAGGGAATGAGAACATGACAACAGATTTATTTTTGACATAATCTCCATAACAGATTAATTAACTGACTAATACTCCGTGGAGAATACGAGCAAGAAGCTTACAAACTTGATCTCAGTTTATAGTTTCTTGCCAAGTGGAGTAGCCAAGTTGCACCAGAAGACATTCATATGTAGGTGACTTTAGGGCAACATATTGCATACTAATTGAAAAGCCCGTTACATGGGCCACAGTGCCACTTCCAGCCGGTCGCGGGGCAGTCATGCACAGTAGAGACTGCCTGCACCGCTGCTAATACAGAGCTGGACGCTCCATCGGAGCGTCCAGCTCTGTATCAGCCGCGGTGCGGGCAGTCTTTACTGCGCATGACTGCAGCACGTGCAGCAGTCTCCACTGCTCATGACTTCATCGTTACACACGTTTTAGCAAATTATTATGTAGGATGTGTCAATTGAAAGTGAAGCAATTCTAGGACAAAACAACTGAACCAAACAGAAGTAATAAAACTCCAATAATTTAAACATATTTTTCTTGACTCATAAGGGTTGATTCAACAGAAAGTCTTCAGTGGCAGAAGTTTGGGGTCTGAGTCCAGAAAAATGTTCATGTCAGCATCCATAGACATATATCTAATTAAAGATTAATTTTGAAGAACCAATCCACACTGAATTGGCACATAGTGAACATAAGCATTTTCTGCACAGTTTAACCCCTTAATGACCCTTGACAGTCATAGTACGTCATTGGTCGATCTGAGTTAACGACCCATTACGTACTATGACCGTCATGGAATTCTGTGCTCCCCCCGCGGCTGCACGCCGTTCGGGGAGTCTGGAATCGAAATTATAAAAAAAAAAACTCCTTGGTCCTTTAGTGCCGCAGCGTGCCTGTGCAGCCAGTCGTTAAGGGGTTAAAGTCCCACTCTTTAACCCTTTGAGTGTCAGAGGGCTACACAATGCATTGCATTGGCACTCAAAGGGTTAATATAATTCACAGTGCATTGCCATAAAGAAAAAAAAATCAACCATTACTACCTCTTCATGATTCCTGGAAATGTATTATTAGATGGTTTTAATGTTCATTTAAAGCAGATCCTTCAGGCACATTAAAGTGCCCCCAAATTATTTTTCATATATCGATAAGCATATCAATACTTGTATTATCCTTTGTAAGTCCGGCATTCTTTAGAAATGCAACTTCTTTGGAGGCTCACCTCAGATGACAGTGCAGGAATCTTGCCGAAGAGGCATCTGTACCCCTGAGCTGTCCATCCCTGTCTCCTCTATGATTGGCTAGTGGAAGTTATATTGTACCTTATGGGACAGTCCCACTGTAAAGCTCTAATACTAGAAACACACAGCACCTTAGCCAAATACTGGCCCAGTGTACAGACCGAGGTGCCTCTGATTCAGCTACCATGTATGAGATAAAGGGAAGTGAAAGATTATATAGTACTTGGAGGAGGGAAAGATGTTATAGATTTGGAGATAAACTGGGGAATACTCACATACATACCAGTGCAGCAGGTTAACCCATTGTGTGTCAGAATGGTATGCGATGCATTGCAAAACAATGAGTGTACCCAACATATTCCAGGGCCCTTTTGTTCTTAGGGGTCCTCACCCCAGGAGTTCCCATATGTCCAGGTTCTTTATAGAAACCCAGTCTAATTGTGTGGACATCTATTTGGGGAGCTATGGAACTGTCCTTTGGGCAAAACATCAGTGACTGTCTAAACTATGAATATCAACTGGCCTAAGGTAATGCTCTAGTTAATTTAAGCCCTTGTGAAGAAATTCATTGAAAATATTTCTAGCATCCAAAGAGTTAAAGGGATCCCAAAAATATCTTAAATTTGGGGCAGTTTTTCACAATTTTACCAGGGGCCTCAGAAGTTCTTAAAATGGCCATGCTTTAAAGTGTATGATTGATGTCCACCATACTCATTAATATTCAATAAGTTAAAAGGTATTACATATTTAATGTTGTACTCTGATGTTGTCTGGCCAATTTTTGAGACATTTATCTCTGAGAAGTTTTGATGCATCCTGAGCATGGAGTGTACATTAATCACACAGAGACAAATGCCTCCATGTTTGAGCACCAGGTGAGAGTGTCATGGTAATTGGTCAATCATCCATTCAACCCCATCAAGGTGGAAGGTACTGAAATCAGGGAAAGAGGTGGGGTGGGGGATATTAATGTATAATATCATTTTTTTTTATTTTTTTATTAGTGATATTGCAAAAGGTCTTCAAGGTAAGGTATGCCTTTTTGCAGATGATACAAAGATCTGCAATAGGGTAGACATTCCAGGGGTAATAAGCCAAATGGCAAATGATTTAGGTAAATTAGAAGAATGGACAAGAGTGTGGCAGCTGCAGTTTAATGTTGATAAATGTAAAATAATGCACTTGGGACATAAAAATCCAAAGGAAAAATATATTGTTAAGGGTACTGTGCTGTCAGAGACAACAGGGGAAAGGGATTTGGGAGTAATTATTTCTAATGACTTAAAGGTAGGCAGGCAATGTAATAAAGCAATGGGGAATGTAAGCAGGGTGCTGGGTTGTATAGCTAGGGGAAATAGTAGCAGAAAAAGGGAAGTAGTCATGCCATTCTACAGATCTCTAGTTAGACTTCATCTAGAGTATTTTGTACAGTACTGGAGACCCCATCTCCAGAAGGATATAGATACTCTAGAGAGAATTCAGAGAAGGGCTACTAAAATGGTGACTGATTTACGGGAAAAGAAATATCAGGATAGACTAAAGGATCTGAACATGTATAGCTTGGAGGAGAGAAGAGAGAGAGGGGATATGATAGAAACATTCAAATACATGAAGAGATTCAACAAAGTGCAGGAGGGAAGTACATTTAAAACATGAGTAAAAATGTTAGGACAAAAGGTCATAGTCTAAAAATAGAGGGACATAGGTTTAGATGTAATGTAAGAAAGGTTTAATTCGCTGAGAGGGTAGTAGATAAGTGGAATAGCCTACCAGCAGAAGTGGTAGAAGTTAATACAGTGACAGAATTTAAGCATGCATGGGATAGGCATAAGGCTGTTCTTAACATAAAAAAGACCAAGGACCAAAAAAGGTTTGAGGTTTTTACTGTAGGAAAATGGGCAGACTAGATGGGCCAAATGCTTCTTATCTGCCATCAAATTCTATGTTTCTATCTGATTAAACAGGTGAGTTATAAAAAGAGTGACTGACACCAGTTATATTTGTTAATATGTTTCTATGCATTAGAAATGAAAATAGAGCTTTACCACCTGTTTAAGCCCAATTTAAAATAAATGGGGATTTGGAGATTGTTTATTTGTGCCCTATGGTGCAGTTGGTTTGGCTCAGTATTGCTGCTCTTCTTGTTTGTGCATAAGGACCATGTTTCTGTTCTGGCTTTGCCACAGTTTGGCACCCAGGACAATTTAGAACATACTTCTAGATTATTTTCATATTATCATTCGCTTTTTGTTGATATGCGTATGGTTTATGCCATATGATATTTTGAATTTCACGAGCAGTCTTTTTGCTTTATTATTACATGTCAAGAGAAACAGAAAACCATCTGAAAGAATTGTACAGAAGCTGCCACAGGTGAAAGGTTGAACTCTGCTCAAATACTGTAAATAGACCATGTCACTTACGATAACAGAAAGCTATTTATAATATACCCTGCACGTGGATTGTTTTATCATAGGGCAATGCATAGCATTTATCAAGGGCAGCTGTAAAAGGTTTGTCCTTTGAGTCATATAAAATATTTCTCTTGTATACTGTGCGGGTTACATGAGAAAAATATTAAAAAGGTTAACCCTTTGAGTGCCAAATGGGTTGCAATGCATTGGATATCTCTCTAGAGACCCAAAATGTAATTATACATGTTTTGGTTGTAAACATTAGGATGTCACAGCCTTGTTAGTAAAATATTTTTAGGGTTTTAGTACACCATTTTACAAAGCTGTATATTAAAGGGGTTCCAAAACTTGGGGGTTATGCACTAAGGCGTGATAAAGAGGTAATAATGTGTAGATGACTTCTCCAATTATATAATTTCTCCATTTCCTATGTTATTCTATGGAGCCTATGCACTAAGATGTCTCCAACTATGGTGATCTTATTGTATAGGCGCCATAGAATAACAAAGTAACTGAAGAAGTGATATCAATGGAGAAGTCATCTCCACTTTATCACCTCTTTATCACGCCTTAGTGCATAACCCACCTTGGCCTAGATGCACTAAAGGTCGATGTAGTGTTGGTATGATATTGCTGATGTGTTCGAATCACTCCAACAATTCGATCTGCCCACACATCGACATATTCACAAAAATTGTCGGATGGAAGGGGAAGGTTGGAGGAGGTCCCTATTAGCATACAGGATTTTCAAACTAACGTTGATGTGGAAGGGATCTCCTCCCCTCACACATTACCAACACTACGACAATTCTGAACAGCATTCTCACTGCTTCACTACCCAGCCAGTAGGGGAATACAGAGAAGGCTTTCAGCACCACGGACAGCATTGAATGCCATAGGGATGTGCATTGCTCACCCCTGTGGCATTCAAAGGGTTACAATAAAGAAAACTAGTACACCAAGCACTACACAATGCCCCCCCCTTCGACATCCCCCCTTTAGTATGTTGACATATATTGCATATATTCGACATACTAATTCCATCCGACATTCACCTCATTGACTGACATATAGTAGTCGAACCTGCCTTTTATTTGACAATTAACCCTTTATGTACCAGAAAGGTAGGAAAGCATTGCTTAGCATGTGTTTCCTACCCCTCTGGTACCCAAAGGGTTAATAGTATACAGGGTTGCCTGTATATATGTGTGTGTGTGTTAAACATTTATTTTATTATTAAACATGTGTGTGTGAGTAAATGTGTTTAACTGTAATAACATGTGCATTAGACCTCAAGAGGGGTGACATGACAAGGGAGATCCCAGCTATGACAGCCTGAGGCAGGTGAAGTGGAGACTGTGAACTCCAACAGCACAGGCTGCTATCGGACTTTACTGAATGAGTCGAAGTGTCACATTATAATGTCAACACCCCCCATGCATATGAATGAATCTCATTATGCTTCATTTCCAATTGTTGATTCGAAGAATACAAATTCGTAGACATGGTGAAGGCATTGGTGTCTCTGTGGGTATTTTTTTGTCGGAGTTCTGGTGAAGTTATGTCGTAGACACTTAGTGAATACTGCGGAGGTGACCAATACTAGTTTTTCTAGTTTCTTACAACTTACAAATTATTAATTACAGGATTATGACATAATATTTATAATATTGTTTCTGAAGTGTCTGTTTGGAATTGATACAGTGAAGTTGAGGGAGGGCAGCTCTTACAAATAACCCCACGCGCACCAATAGCTTGCCCACTATATTAGTGGGTTTAGCACCCTTCTATACAAGTGAGTAGGGGTGGACGAAAAGTGTGAAATTTCCCACGAAAAAATTTCACGAAAACGTGCCAATTTTTCGCTTTTCCTGTGAAAAATTTCACCTTTCTGCCTATGCAAAAATGTCCTCCTTTTCACCTATTTTAACAAATTTTCTGCCTATGTTAACACATTTTTCGCCTATTTTAACTCATTTTTCACCTACATTTCCTATAGGTACTACAATTCCCACTGTAATATTACTTCTTCTGAGGGCTAAAGTTTAGAAATAAGTGGCTAAAAGTTGTGAGTCCTACAGCAACATATGGCTTGAAAAGTGTGTTAGCATGTAGAATGCATTTAGAAATACAATAAAGGTTAGGGCGCCAGATGTTCATATAAGAACCATACACCACTACAATAGAATATTCTTCAAAATGAGGAATATACTATTGGTAACGTCCAACAAGGATAATGATAATGCTAAAGTGAGAGTCCTGTACAAATCAATAAATTATCAGTCTTCTCTATTCTTCTATATGGAGGGTTACAAAAAGTTCTAATTGCAGCCAATCCACTCCTTGTAGGTGCAGCTCCCTTGAACCCCGGTGGTGGGTAGAGATATGTAGAAACTGTAACAATAAAAGAACAAGAGGGGTGCAAACCCATCTAAGAGCGAACCTGCATACAATGTGAAGGATAATTTAATAAAGATCCCCCCTTAAGTGGTAACTGCGCACCAGAATTCTTCAAATAATCAGCATATATATAAATCCTTGGTTGGTATCACTCAAATTCTCTAATATTGCCTTTAAGGATACTTCTCAAAGATCCAATGTACCTTGGTAGCTCCAAATAATTTTATTATACAAAGAGATACATAAAATAGGCTAAAAAGCCTCTCCACAGGATGACTCCAATATATAATAGTACACCGCCCAAAGCGTTTCGTATTTGTTATAAACACTTCATCAGGGTCTCACAGTGTAAATATAGTATTATATTCAATCGGCATCTGCTGATTGATGCCAATTGAATATAATATGACAGAAGAATACACATTCGTACACATGGTGAAGCCATTGATGTCGAAGCGAATATTTTTTTGTCTGTATTCTGGTGAAGTTATGTCATAGACACTTAGTGAATACTGTGGAGGTGCCTATGATACTACTCCCACAGTACATCGACATTTGTAGCCCTCCTCAACCTTTAGTCCATCTAGGCCCTTGTCTTCAACCACTTCTAACACGTCACGTGGCTGATGTTCATAGAAAACCACAGGATTATGCAATAAGGTGTCATGAAGAGGTGATAATGTAGAGATGACGTCTCTAGTAATATCACTTCTCCAGTTCCTATGTTATTCTATGGAGCCTATGTACTAAGATCTCTCCCACTGAGAAATCATAGTGCATGTACGTCAGAGAATAACATAGGAACTGGAAAAGTGATATCACTGGAGAAGTCTTCTCTACATTATCACATCTTTATCACACTTTTGTGCATTCCCTCCGGTGGGAGATACACTAAGATGCAATATAAAGGTGATAAAGTGGAGATCATTTCTCTGTTTTCACGTCTCCAAATCTTATTTGATGCTATGCAGCCAATGTACTAAGATTTCTCCAACTTGAGATATTTGTGCATAAGATACACAGAATAACATAGGACTTGAAGCAGTGAGACTGCCCGTGACGAGGCAGATACAGAACTGGAAGGAGCGACCAGCTCTGTATCAGCCGCAGCTCGGTCAGTCTCTACTGTGCATGACTGCCCCACAACCGGCTGGCAGCGGCACTGTGGCCCGTGTAACGGGCTCTTCAACTAGTCATTACATAAATGGAGAGTACAGATGTTGGAGGTTATCATCATTTTTCCCAACAAAAATGATAATTTGTTTGCACCATATACCTCATATGTCAAGATGAGTAACAATGGACTTCATGGATAGATATATAACCAATGTACCACATTTTTCTGCAAAAGGGTTGAAACAACAGGGGGGTTCATCTGCAAATGTATGATTTTATATAGAGTTAGTTTTGTCTGCCAAACTGTGGCCTCACATCTTCCAGCTTTTATCTGCAAGTGAGTTATTTTTTTCATTACCTGCTTCCAAGTACTCAGACACTGTTACTAGTTTCTGCATTTGTTGTACTTAGTAACCTTTCTCTGCCCTGTGGGTCCACCTCCTGTCCGTTACCCAGTGAGACAACACTGGAAACATCTCTAAAGCTGGTTTAAATAATCTGTAAACAAGGTACAGCTGGAGGACATTAACCAATAGGTGCAGGATGTGTAAAATGACAATGGTGCTACATAACAGGCTGCAGATGAATGATCATCTATTGGCAGTGATGGAAGTTACTAAAGGTTGCTGCTTCAAGCTCAGTGTGAGGCAAGTCCAGAGGACCAACCATGGCAGAATAATAGTAGTGCTGTAGATGTGTCAGAAAAATGGGACAACATTTTATTCAGTTACAATAACACCTATGTCCCCTTCTGCTGTTTGGAAAATGTAAAGCACATTTGGAGTAGGTGATGAGTGTAGAGTACCACCATCTACCTCCACCACCATGTGTCATGTTGTTAAAACAATTAATTTAAACAAGACTTCTATCATGCCATGGCAACTCACACTCACTGAGTTCTTGGAAAGATGTCAGAAACAGCACAAAAATAAACCAAACATACTCTCGTGTAATGGCACATTTTCCAAAATGTTGGCAGTTGACCTTTTTTTCTTGAAAACAAAGGTTTTATAGAACTCATTTCATGTGTTGCACCTCATCGGCATATTTATTTTATTTATTTAATTTGAAATATTTTACCACAAAGAATACACTGAGATTTACTTCTTATTCAAGTATGTTCTAAAAAGCTTTTACAAAAATAGAAATACAATATATATATATATATATATATATATCCTATATAATAATTCGCTAAGTTGTGTGTAACGCCTGACATGCGCAGTAGACACTGCTGCGCGTGCGGCAGTCATGCGCAGTACAGACTTCCCGCACCGCGGCTGATACAGAGCTGGGCGTTCCGAAGGAGCGCCCAGCTCTGTATCAGCCGTGGCGCGGGCAGTCTCTACTGCGCGTGACTGCCCCGCGACCAGCTGCCAGAGGCACTGTGGCCCGTGTAACGGGCTGTTCAACTAGTATATATATATATAGATAGATACACATACTAGTTTTAAAGCCTGTATACATGGGCCAACACTAGCGGCACTGCAGTCATGCGCAGTACTGATTGTCCAAACGTGCTGCGTCTGATACAGAACGAGGTGTTTCGAATTCAGACTGTAGTCCTCTCTGCGAACCGAAACTCCGGACTGAATTTGGATCGCCCAGCTCTGTATCAGTCATGGAGCTGGCAGTCTGTACTGTGGCATGACTGTAGCGTGCGCAGACATCACTACTGCGCATGACGGCTTCTGACAAACATACTTAGCGAATTATAATATAGAATATACACACAGATAGACATGCATACAAAATTGTATATATAGAAGCAGTTATTTTTAGGGATTTTAGACTGGGAGAAGGGCAGGTTACTCCAGGATTTTGGAGTTCTGAAGGAGAAGGCAGATCTGCCGGCTTCTTTCTTGTTGTGTGGTATACTCAGTGAGTTATAAGTGGAGCAGAGGTTACAGTTAGTATGGAGAGCTGGAAATTGCATATTACTCAAGTAACTTGGTGGCATTCCAGAAAATTGGTGTAAACTAAGCAAGAAAGGTAAAAGGCATAGCTTCAAGTAATAGCCAATTTAGTTCTCAGAACATATCACAGTGATGGGTAGTGTAATTACATTGGAGAACAAAGCGGCATAATGATCTATACAGTGTGTCAAGTTTACCAAGATTAATTTGTGGTGTGGGAGCACATATTATGTTACCATATTCTATGCCTGGCATTAACACCTTTAATAATGTGTTTTCTTACCAGGGGCCTTAAAAAGGATTTGTGTCTTAACAGAGAACCTATTTTATGATAAAGATTGGTTGTTAATTTATCAAAAAGTGAGGTTGGGGTCAAGCCACATACAAGATATTTGCAGGAGTCCACCGGAGCCAAGTTACAGTTAGATTTTGTTGCAATGTTTGGATGGATATTCCAAAGTTTAAATGGTATTTGGTACAAAGCACAAACTATTGTGAACATTTTGTTAGTGTTTAAGAACACAAGTAACATTTATTATTCAAGGATGGCTGTAGAGTTTTACAAGCAGATGCTTAGCATGGCAGGCAAAGGGCTGAAAACATCATACAGAAAAAAACATTCACGTGACCATAGATAAATGGACAAGTGGCCAGAGTACAAATCTTTTGACTTTCTCTGCTCACTGGGGGCTCGATAGTATTACCCGCGCTAAAACTGGCATTACATTAAAAACAAGCAACGTGTATATTGCAAACGTGTTTTACCACTATTCTATTACAGAACCACAGTAAAACAAAACCCAGCATAGACAGCACATTTTGACGTCCTAACGAAAAAAGGCGATGTCTTCTTCTATTCAATTACCTGTAAAGAAAATGCTAAACGACAAAATCCAAGGAAATATGCGTACGTTTGATGACAGAAAGATCAAGTTTAGCGTTAGATGTGTTCCCTGCATTATCAAAATCCAACATAGAGTGCCCTCCTTAGACTTATTAACCACCCTTTGACATTCAAATTATAGTGCGTTCTTTCTCCATTTTAATTTGACAAATATTGCTCCCATTCAACATATTAACCTCCCCTTTGAAATTCGACTGATAATGCTCCCATGACCTTCTTTCTTCATTTAAATTTGACCAATATTACTCTCATTTGACATTGTTTCTTCTACAATTGTATATACATTGTATATGTATTGCATGATTAAACCTATGAGTACCAGAGAGGTAGCAATGCATTGCAATGTGTTTGCTACCCCTCTGATACTCAAAGGGTTAATAGGCAAGGTATGCGCCTATTATTGTATGTTTAAAAAAAACTTCAGACCTCAAGGGGGGCATCAGGACCCCTCCTGATACCCCCCTAGCATGTATCACCTATCCAGTAGGATAGGTGATCCATGCAGGCGACAATTGAGGGGGTTTTAAATAAAGCGCATACAACTTATGTGTACCATAGGTTTTATCCATTTTCTTTTACAAAACATTAATTTCAGACCACGAGGGGGGCATCCAGACTCCTCCTGATATCCCCCCTAACATGGATCACCTATCCAGAAGGAGGGCTATAATTATTATATAAAATGATTATACTACAGGTAGCTATATAGTTAAATTTGTGAAAAATGCATATAAGAAGACAAGACCTTAATTAATTCAACTATGATAATAAAATCAATTGTGACTCTATTATTGTAGTTAATAAACATTAAAACAGAATAAAATGCATGTAAAATTCGATTTGCTCATAGTAGGCCCCAGTTTGTCACCAATAAAATAACCAGATACAATATAACCAGATCCAGAGCAATTAAGAAAGTGAAATAACTTATAGAACATTTACAGATTTACATGCATCTTATAATTACTCCCTGCACTGTGCCAAGGGAGGGCAACCAGAGCTCTGCTTACAACGTGTCAGCTGCTCTCCTGACACTCAAGAGGGGTTAAAATCTTACATAGACTAATATGACCCAGCAACATAAAAGGGAATTAGAATTAAGAATCATAAATCCGAATTGTATATTAGAATTTGTAAGAAAACTATACCTCCATCTTCACCAAGGTACAGAACTCTAAGGGTTGCTTGCAGATTGTCACGGTTCCCCAAAGATGTTCAGGAGTCAGTAAGGTATTATCACGGTGCCCGTGATTGCTGCCTTTCCTTGTCAGTTACCTGTAGGGGGCTCTCCATTTTCTGCCTGCTTTCAGCCCACCCTGTATTCCCTATTTAAACTGAGCTTGGGCACCCTTTGGTTGCCCTTTCATGTTGTCTCTATGCTGCCAGTGCCTGCATTGGGTTCCTGAGCTTCCTGGGTCATTCGTCTGTTCCTGCTCATCTGTGATCACCTGAGTTCCTGTTCGCCAGCTGCTCTGGTTCCAGCATCCGTTCCTGATCTGGTTGGGGTTGCGGTCCTTGCTGCTGTTTCCTGCCGCCATCCTGATCCGGTTTACTTCCAGTGATTTGTTTCCTGTCCATCTCGACTGTGTTCCAGCTCCTGGATCGCCCGCAGTGTGCACCTCTCCTCCAGTCGCCCTGGCGACATTCTCATTCACTTGGGTTTCACTCCAGTACGTGGGTACTGGTTTGCTTCACAAACAACCGGTTGCGTGTGCACCGGTAGAGAGAAGGTTACCCCAGGACGCGGGTACTGGTTCGCTCCCTGTAACCGGCTGCTTAGTGTTATCGGGACAGCGCCGGTGGTGTTCTGGTTTCCCCAGTACGCAGGTACTGGTTCGCTCCATTTACTAACCGGTTGCTTGTTGCACCGGTAGGGGTTTGGTTTCTCCAGTACGCGGGTACTGGTTCGCTCCCTGTAACCGGCTGCTTAGTGCTATCCTGTCAGCACCGGTGGTGGTTTGGTAACTCCAGTACACGGGTACTGGTTTGCTCCATGTGTTTACTGATTGGTTGCCATACATCTCTCAGCACCAGTGGAGATAGTCTCCTCCACTACATGGGTACTGGTTCGCTCCATGTATTTACTGGCTGCTGTTCAGTCCTAGACAGCACCGGTAGTGTTCCGTTTCTCCAGTACACAGATACTGGTTTGTTCCATGTGTTAATCGTTGGCTTGCCGCGTTTATCTCAGCACCGGTAGATTTTGGTCACCCCAGTACGTGGGTACTGGTTCGCTCCATGTACTAACCGGTTGCTTGCCTGCACCGGCCGAGATTGTGCACCCTAGTACACGGGTACTGGTTCGCTCCAGCAATATATGGTGCCTATACTATCCTGTCTATCCAGTGGGCCTCAGTCTGTCCATCTCATGAGACTGGCCTATTATACCTTAAGCCAGTTACTGAGTTGACCATTGCTGCTATCCAGTGCTTGCAGTTCAGGCTGCCCTGCCCGGTATATTGGTAAGGCTGGTAGAACCTATTCCTCTTTGTACCAACTTTAGGTTGCCTTACCCGGTATTGGCAGGGCCGGTAGAGCCTATTATTTGCTGTCTTGGTCTCCAGTCTGCCTTGCCCGGTATATTGGCAGGCCGGTAGAGCCTTACGTCCTCATCGTACCAGTCTCAAGGCTGCCTTGCCCAGTATATTGGCAGGGTCGGTAGAGCCTATTTCCATTCATTGTACCAGTCTCCAGGCTGCCTTGCTCGGTATATTGGCAAGGCCGGTAGAGCCTCCTTTTCCTTCATTACTAGTAAGGGCTGCCTTGCCCGGTATATTGGTAAGGCCGGTAGAACCTTTTTCTACCTTGTGCCACCTAGGTTGCCTTACCCGGTATTGGCAAGGCCGGTAGAGCCTGTATCACATTCTGTATACCACTACTCATGCTATTATGTATGATTGCTACCCACAAGGGTTATCTTAAACTTTTCAATAAAGTTGTGTTTTTATCTTAACTCTGTGTCTGAGAGTCATAACAAACCGTGACAGGTATAGTTAAATGCAATTTATTATAATATAAGAAAGGTAGTACACAAGTAATACAACAGGAACAAGCAGAGGGCTACAAGCCAGCAAGCTCTGTTATCAGGTACAGTAGGCTGCCAAGCTTGACCACACTGCTGGAGACTAGGCCTCAGCCACTGGTTGTCTCTGCAGGAACCAGGAACAGGAACACAGGATCTTGATCAGATGTGCTGACTCACCCCTGCCGTCAGTATGGAGAGATTTCTGACTCACGTCTGCAGTCAGTATAGGGAAATGGATACCTGACTCATGCCTGCAGTCAGTATCAGAGCTAGTCTGCCAGAGCCCAAGGTCCACAATAGGTTGGGTGTTTGCTAGGTACAAGGGACAAATGTAAGAATAGTCGGACAGAGTCACAAGTCAGCACCAGAGAGGGTAGTCAGACAAGCCAGGTCATACACAGTTCAGGTAGTCAGCCAGAGCCACAGGTCTGCACCAGGTTTGGTGTCCACTATAGGGATAGACAAAAGAATAGTCAGACAAAGCCACAGGTCAGCACCAGGTTGGATGGAAGATAAGCCAGGTCATACACAGAGCCCAAGGTAATAGAACTGCTTTGAACAGCAATGCAAGGGCAACTGAGTCAGGACTCAGACTACCCTTTAAACCCCTCCTCAGGAAGTAGATAAGAGGATCAGGCTCAGAGGAAGGAAGTAGGTAGGAGGAGACTACAGGAAGCATGGCATAAAATAGAGGCCTGCTTCACTCTGAAGCCTCGTGTCTGCAGATGATGTTTGGAAAGACGATGAGCGCTGGAAACAAGGTAAGCTATAACACGGATATGTAGCAAAATACGGTAGATTTAAAACAATATGTAATAAGGTATAATTGATTTATAGAAACTGCAGTAATATGTGAAAATAAGAAATTCATAGTAGCATTATATGAACTCCAACTAAAAACAGTGATGTACTGGATTCCTGATATACCCCATCTGAGCCTCCACCCCGTCTCGTGGCTGGCCAAGCATGTTCTTTAGATTCTTTTTATCTTTAAGCTGACATAGACTGTTTTTGGACTCTTTACAAGAAAACAAAGTGCATGCAAAACACTTTTATCATCTTCTGTAAAGCAATTCCATCCATCAGTTCATAGTTGTGCTAGTGCAGAAATCAGCAGGATAATTTCAGTAATTTATTTACTAGAGAAAAAATAAGATCATGGACAATTAATGATTCTTAGAAACATGATAACACAGCAATGAACCAGCTGGTGAATAACATGTTAGCAAATTAACATGCTGTGAGCAGGATCCTCACATAATCTCAATTAAAAGCAGTGAGGATAATATTCTTACTGCATTGCTGGACCACAGTTTAAACATAAAATTTCTGACTTTGTCCAAGTTGTGAGCAACAACCCACTGAGAAATCAGATTACGTGACAGTGTTTAACACCTTAAGGACCATTCTCGTGCCAGGACCGTCACGGCAGTCCGGCACTTAAGGACCAGTGACGGTCCTGGCACGGCATGGAGCTCAGGGCTCCTGGCGCGGCTGCACGCCGCCCTGGAAGCTCTGAACCAGAAGCGAAAAATAAAAAAAAGGCCTGTGGTCCTCAAGTGCCGGTTGAGCGTGCACACGCCGGTCCTTAAGGGGTTAAAGACATCCTTATAGAATACGTGGAAGATTGTATTGTGTAGAATAAAAAAAGATAAACATAAGGGCAAAAAAACTACAAGGAAGCATAGTTAAAAGGAAGTAAGCAACAACAAGAACATCACATTTTGCAGAATACAAGGATTATCATCATAACTGTAATAATTAATTGTGTATCAGGAGCGGCAGCCTGACATTTGTGGTGGTGGCACTGGGGCACCTTTTCTACTGATTCATATGAACACTGTCTGTCTCCAAAAAGTGGCTTCACTTGCATATTAACTATGTTCTAAATGGAAAAGATAATTTACTTGAATACTGTCAAACATAACAGTGTATATGACAGGAACTGAGCACTAGAGCTTACTCGAGTGTAACTCCTAGGTAGCCCAGCAGGAAGCAGGAGTGGGTTTTCAGTTCTTCTGGTTATATTGTTAATGACTGTAGGATACATCTATACAGCAGCAGAGATCAACACTTGCTGCAGTATAACCCAGAAAATGAGAATTATATAAGCCTTCACGACTCCAAATTGGGTATTAGTCTATTTACCAGAACTTTTGTTTTACATGTTAATACACTGTATAACCCTGTATGTTCCCTTCTGCTAGAAATGCATTTAATCTTCTCTTAAATGTATCTATTGTATCTGCCATTAACATGTGCTTGAGCAAGAAATTCCACAATGTAATTTTACTGTGAAGAAAACCCTCCTCTAATGAAGTTGAAACCTCTGTTCTTCCAATCATAAGGCATAGTCCTTAGCTAGTAGGGATTGGTGAATATTTTCGCCTCAACCAAAATTGGCGAATAATGGCACTTTCCGCTTGGTGAAAATTTTACAGTGCAAAGTGCTGGTTTTCTGCTTTTTTCGCCTAGCTCATTCCATTGAAATCAATGGACACATTGAATTTACGCACAACACATATTATTTTATTTTCCAAAGGCATAGTATAAAAGAGGTATGGTATAAGGGTGCCTGTGCTGGTGGAGTGTTGGGAAAGAATCAGTTGAACAGGGAGTGTTTTATTTGCGGGGTTGTTTACTGGGATTAGGGAGGCAGTTAATAAATCAATAAATAAAATAAAACATTTGTAGGTAACGTGAAAGAAACAGGGATCCCCTGATGTAAGCTGCCACTGGGGTAGACTGATGCTTGATGTATTTTGTAGAGAATGATTTGTAAGGTTTGTTGTTAGAGGCCCAAGCCCTGAGGAAACAATGATTTGTAGGACATAGGCTTGTTAGAATCAAGCCCCCAAAAATTGTTTATTTTTTGTAGGCTTATTTTTTGCTTTTTTTTAGCATAAGTCCTGAAAAAAAATGCCCTACTGGCCTAGTGCCAGCAGGTCATGATGTGTTGGCCAATGGCCAGTGGCCATTGTCAAATGCCCTGATGTAGACGCAGAATTTGCGACTGCTGTTCTTGCTGGTGCTGCTGAGTTGTTTACACAGCAGGATGATTAGGCAGCTGAAAGGGAATGGAATCAACAATAGCAGTAGTATGGGTGATGGATGATGAAGGTTCCACTTGCCACGACTAGCTCCAGTGATGTGCCTGGGGCAGTAGCAGCACCATAACTAGCCCCAACCACTTCAGGTATATGAGGAGAAAAGAAGAAGTTGGCAAATAATTCTTCTCCACCTGCCCCCCCTCCAAAATCATGGGTGTGTTGTTACTAGAATACACATTTTTCCCTTGACAGCAGGAACTGTGCCTCTTATCAGCAAATGCAATGTGCACTGTGTGTGTGGTAAATAACACCTGGCACAACTCTATCCAAACACCATGACACCAGAAACCAAATACTGCTGCTGTCACTATGCTGCTTATCCACACCCCGCTAAGGACACATGACAACTTGCTGACAGTTTAATAGTAATGATGAACCCTCCCTGCGACCAGCTTAGTATATTTTGCATGATGGAATCTCCTCAAATGCAGCTTGATGCCCTGCTTGCGATTCTCCTCCACCACACTGCCATGTCTAATCAGTATACCACAAAGTGTACAATGGGTGGACACGAACTGCTACATCCTAACATCTACAGAGTGACTATCATTTGGTGGGGGAGGTAATGATGAACGAGGTGGATTAGCAGAAGATGTAGTCAGAGAGATATGAGAAAAAACAACAACACTCTCTGGACTTTCAAAAAGGACTGAAAAAAGTTTATTCTTCATCAACATTTCAGCCAGATGCAGCTGGCCTTCCTTAAGACAAAGAAGTGTAGCAAAGGTTCCCTATACACCATCTATGTGTAGGTGATGCCAAGACTGGCGTCCTAGTGTAGATATTACATCACGTTAATAGGTGGGACATCATACAGTGCAAATAAGATCCCCTATGAAGATACCATATTAAACATATAAACACCCAGTATGAGAATAACATATCATAAATGACATACAGTTGGCTAAAATAGTTGTATGAATATGGAAAAAAATAAAATCTAATTAAGAGATCCATATAGAGACAAAATACTGATGCAAACCGGTTAATGTAGCTCACAGAAGAGAAAATAGTAGGAATAGTTAAGCTGTAGTACAGAGTTAAAGTGTTAGTAATGTCTAAAAAAAAGTTTTTTTGCATTTAGAAGAGCTTAAATAGCTGATCTAAATGCAAAAAAAGTATCTCTCAAACCGCTATGGTTTAAGAGATACGGTCGTTTAAAGCTTGCTGTTTCCTACTGACAGCTATAAAGCTGTCAGCAGGAGATTTGTGTCGGTCGACACGGTGGCGCTTGAAAAGTGCTGAGATCTCGTTACTTACACGGAATCCCTTCATTGGAATCCCTTCATTGGAATGGTCTAAAACACCTAGGCACACGTTTTAGACCATTCCAATGAAGGGATTCCGTGTAAGTAACGAGATCTCGGCACTTCTGAAGCATCACCGTGTCGACCGACACGAATCTCCTGCTGACAGCTTTACAGCTGTCAGTAGGAAACAGCAAACTTTAAACTCCCGTATCTCTTAAACCATAGCGGTTTGAGAGATACGTTTTTTTGCATTCAGATCAGCTTTTTAAGCTCTTCTAAATGCTTTTTAGACATTACTAACACTTTAATCTGCCCAGGAGGGGAGGGAATAGGAAACTTTAAACATACATGACATAAAAAGAGAAATAAAGTGGTTAGATTGATTAGGTGAACTAGGCAGTACTTGTGTTAATAAGTACTGGCAGGTATTGATCTTGTGGTTAACAAGCTGAAGTGCTTAGTAAGTGTTGATGCAGTATACTGCAGCATACTGGTCAATGCTATTGATATGTTATAATAAAGATTTTTTCTTATATGTTATACTAGCCTTTTGTTTGCAATATAAATTGTTTCCGAAAAATACATTGTTTCCGAAAAATTTACCTTTATTTGTTGGTGGCACAGAGTGGCACCTTATGCTAAGTAGTTTATGTGCGGGTATAATATTACTATACACTGTGCTATGAATGAATCTAGACAAAACCCACACACTGGGGGTATTTAAAACAGAACAGCAAGTTTAGCCTCCAACATAACTAATTGGCATTTTGTCAGGGAATTAACATAAACTGGGGAACTGTACCATGAAAACTAAAACATCAGTTTCTCAAAAAATAAATTTTTTATGCAGCAAAATGGCCAGTACAACATAAAGACATATTTACATTTTTATTAAAAAAAAATATGTGTTTAAAGGAGCAGTACACTTTTTTATGAAAACATTTATGTTATACATTTATGTTATAGAGCTTTTACTGCTGAGTACAACAAAGGTACTTTAACTGCTGTCAGTTGTTTTATTCAACATTTATAAAGGTTCAAATAATCAGGAAGTTAATTTACTGTATGTTTACTTCCTGGAAGTTCTGACAGGACGTGACTCAGCAGTTTCTATCACATTCTATGGAGAACTGTAAGTCACTGACTTCCCTCTCCATTAGAATATAACAGAAAACTAATTAGAATTTGACCACTAGAGGGCACTGCTAATGTAAAAAAACACAGGTTTAAACTGTAATAGTGCTGGAATATGCACCTTTCAGCAGTGGGTGTAGCCTTATTTTATGCAACAGGAAAAGCCCTGAAATAATCAATTAGTTACTCATTAAGATGGCTGAACTAAGAAATGCAGCAGTATTGAGGCAAATCCAACTGCATCATACGGTCAGATTAATATTTCAATTGAGTTAAAAAGTGGTATTTATGTCAATGGGAATTTTGGTAACTTTTATTTGTCCCTTATGATGACTTCTCCAACATGAAAAGGAAGCACCAAATAACATAGAATAGATCATTTTCACTGGATAGACTTCTCCCACCTAGCGCATATACTGATATGGTTGTGTATGAGAAACTCCACTATTCTAACGTTTGCAAAGCACACTTGAATAATATCCACATTAGCGGGATACTTCTGATATCATTCAGAGTTCTGATTTTAGTTAGCAGTTAGTTATGAAATAGTTTATATATATATATGCTTACATTCTTTACATACATCCATACATTTTGCATAATATTCCTGTATTCTGTTTCTTTTCTTATTTTCCTGTCAGATCAGCTGATCAGATCAGCTCTCTTTCCTGAATATATGCCCAGCAAGATGATTTCTTAAAACACTTTCTCTTATTATAAAAGTCCCATAGACACTTATGTCACTCATTTCTTTAAAGGGATAGTAATGTTTCATAATAAAAGCAGCTCTAATTAATCATCATAGCATTTGGACTTTGGAGAATGTTATTTTAATACTGTCAGAGTTGTAGTTCAAGAGTAATTCAATGACAAATGATCCCCCTCCCGCCCCTTTTACTGATGTAACACTGTTCAGCCAGATCAGAAGGGAGGTGCCCAGGTAAATTGCAGAGAGGGACAATCTTCAATTAAGATAAGGGAAAAAACAGAAAAACTTGTCAAGGGGGGCAGGGCTTTAATTGTTCTCATAGGAAGAAGATTGTCCCCTGCTGTTATCTGTCTGGTCTGTGGACTGGATTCCACATCTGAGAAGAGATGGCTTACACTAGGTAAAAGGGGCAGGAGGGGACACTTTGCTTGTGAATATCTCTCAAACCATAATGGTTTGAGAGATAAGACATATCGTTCTTCATGTTTTTTTAATGCCTACAAAATAAAGATAAAACGAAGTATTACTATCCCTTTAAACATGATAACAGTCATGGAGAAGTTTGAGTGCTTGACAATTTGGTGCTGCATTTGCCAAGTAGAAGAAGGTCTGTTTCCCACACATTAAAATCCTGGTTTCCCTCATAAATTATCAGAACACAGCTTGAAAAATATATTTTTTCAGCTGAGAAAGTAGCAATACATTTCTTATGCTATCTTTTCCTAGGTTCCAGGCATCTGGCCAAGTGTTCATTACCTGTATTAAACAAGCATATCTCTGTTGGTCTCACATTTAACCCACTGAGTGCCGGGGATGTGTGTGCACAGCACATAGTAGAGGAATGTGTTGCACACCCATCTGGTGCTCAACAAGTTAATAATCCTAGAGAGAATTAGTCACACCAGATGGTCTTTGCACTTTAATTATAACAGAAAACAAGTTAGGAGTTGTTTCTTCAATGCATGTTGTGCTTGACTTGAAAAGGACACTTTCAAGCTATTCTGTGTAATTTATTTTCAGTAAAATAACTAAATTACATTTATGACCAGAAGAAGCTTGGGGAGAGAGAGATGTATATGACAATATACTGTAAATATGAGTAGAATCAAAATGTGTTAGTGCGGAAAACGAACACTGAGCAATTATTGGACTTTCACATTTATACATATACTCCAAAGTATAGAATGAATCCCGTTGGACCATTAAACCTAAACAACATCAAAATGTAATGTGAAATCTGCAATTTGGGGAAAAGCAGCAAATTGGGTACAACATTAAAAGTCAAATAAGAAGGTGGGCAGGCCTTATTCCCCTAGCTCAGCACCAAGCGAGAAAAAGAAGACAGCAGTAGACTTGTGCACGGGCAAAATTTTCGGTAAAATTCGAATTCGGACAAATTTTTTTTTCTAATTTGGATGATCCTAATTTCGGACCGGGCCTATTCGATTCGGACAAAATTCTGATCCACTCCGAATTATTCGGCCGAATTTAACATGGGTTAAATTATAGCAGTGCGCCTCCGTGCACGCTGCTATCATTATTTGAAGACAGGGTGTGCATTTAGAAAAAGATCCATCCCAAAAACGGACATTGTCGTACATTGCCAGTCTGTGCATGTCACCTCTACTCCAGCATGGGATGCCAGTCACAATGCAAACGTCGAACATCGAGAACCCATGCCTGTCATTCAATTTAGCATATGTTCGAACATCGAAACCCCATGCCTGTCCTTCAATATAGCATAAGTTCGAACATCGAAACCTCATGCCTGTCATTCAATTTAGCATATGCTCGACATCGAAAACCCATGCCTGTCACATCCTACTCAACATAAGTGGTTGACTCGAACATGGACAAACGACATGTCACATTCTATGTTAGTACATGGGTAAAGATTAAGGTTTCATTTTCTGGTACCAGCCTCCTACCCTACTGTCCCTCTTTAGTACCCAAATTCCTCTCTCTCGTTTTCCTATCCTGATTTCCCCTCATATCAGATAACTCTATGTGTATATACATTGTAGTTTTTCATACTACATCAAGAATAAACATCAATGATTGTAATGTGATAGATGTAATGTGTTAAAAAGAAAAATTGAGACATTCTGTTGTGAACAAACTGCAACACAGGAGAGAAATAAAAAAAAATGCTTGACATCTATACTGAAGAGGGGTCCACAGCATTGTCTTAGTATAGCAATATCACCATTTTCCGTGAGTGTGCAATACAGGGCTCTACGGTAATTGCTGGGCATTTCCCAATGTCATAATCAGGGGATGATGGGAGTTGTATTTTAACTACTGTTAGGAAACACATAAGTCTCAGAATGACCCCATTTTCAACGAAATCCGAATGTCTCCGAATGAATTCGCACATGTCTAGACAGCAGTACACAAGCTTGATAGAGAGAATCAGATGTCTTTTCCATAAATAACTGTAGCACCAGTACTGGAGCCCAGAACATAGCAGGCTGAAGAGACAAATCCAGGGATATCAGAGAGTCTAATACTCTATTGCATGTAACTAATCAGTTGTTAAGGTTATGTGAGCCCCCTTTCAAAATCAGTGAACAATTTATTGACTACCTCAGACAAGGAAGATTCTTCTGCATGTTATTCCACACCAGTTAGTAATATGGTGACATTGACTAGTTCAGAGTTCTCAACCAATGTGACGCGTCACTTTCGTGTGCCTCAGACATTCACTTAGGGTGCCTTGATCTTCTACAAAGACATTGACAGAAATGTGAATGTTGAGTTTCAAAAGTATATTTATGATATGTATTGTCTGCAATATATTTGGTTTTGTTATTTTGACTGTAGGAACTAAGAATATATATATATTTATATATTTGTACCCTTCATTAAACCTTTGGTAAATTACATACAAATATGAGGGATGACCTCAAGTTTTGGGCGCATTGAATAAAAAAATGGATGAAAACCACTGGACTAGTAGGTCACAGTGCACAGCAGGGTGTACATGAAGGCTTCCATAAGGAATCACTTACACGTGAGGTCTCACCATTTGGTTTCCACCTGTCCTGTAAAGAGAACATTTGGAAAAATGAGGAAGACAGGAGGATACCAGTTCCTAAGAACTTTCATAACTGCTTTCATGATGTTTGTATCCTTGCTGCAATAATGGGAGAAAAACTCACACCTCTACTCTGGTTTATTTCGAAAATTAAAAATGATGATGAATATGCTTGGTTTCAATTGACAGTGTTTAGTTGTGAATATCAGTGTGTTTTGGAGTTCCAAAGATGTTGTTTTATGAGTTTCATTAATGATGGCACAGAAAATTATGAACGCAGTTTCTTAGCAGATATTGTCAGGTGTCCCTGAAGTGCAGAAATAGTGATAGTGATTCAATATGGAATTTTCATAACTATTGTAAATATCGACATGAATGCACTCCTTTCAGTGAGTCAAACCACAGTTTTCACTGGTTCAAATGTAATTACAGTGTATCAAATGTAAAAGTTTACTTTTAGGGACAACATTTCTAAAAGCATTGACGCCAGTAAAGCTGGAATAAATGTGACAATTGTTCAATCGATGCACAAAAAAAGGAGAAAGCCTGTCTCGTTAAGGAAGTCTTTGAGCTAGGTTTTAAGATAACAGGTGGTAAAATATCAGAGAGGTCATGGGTTGAAAACTTTAAAGGAATAGTAATGTTTCATAATAAAAGCAGCTCTAATGAATCATCATAGTATTTGGACTTTGGAGAGTGTTATTTCAATTCTGTCAGAGTTGTAGTTCAAGAGTAATTCAATGACAAATTATCCCTCTCCCGCCCCTTTTACTGATGTAACACTGTTCAGCCAGATCAGAAGGCAGGTGCCCAGGTAGATTGCAGAGAGGGACAATCTTCAATTAAGATAAGGGAAAAACCTGAAAAGCTTGTCAAGGGGGGCAGGGTTTTCATTGTTCTCATCGGAAGAAGATTGTCCCCTTCTGTTATCTGTCTGGTCTATGGACTGCATTCCATATCTGAGAAGAGATGGCTTACACTAGGTAAAAGGGGCGGGAGGGGAAACTTTGCTTGTGAATATCTCTCAAACCATAAAGGTTTGAGAAATAAGACTTATATCGTTCTTCGTGTTTTTTTAATGCCTACAAAATAAAATAAAGATAAAATGAAGTATTACTATCCCTTTAAGTCAGCAGAAACACTCTCATTTAGTATGGATCAGTCTCAGTTAGTGTGGAAAAAGATTCTGAAAGAACTTGTAGAAGGTAGAGTAGCAGGTTCTTTTCAAGACCTTTTTGCTAATTTCACTTGTCTCCATTGGGACTAGTACAAAAAAACAAGCTGGTTCATTTAGAAAAAATCATCATCTATTCTTCCCAAATGGAGGGAGATGTACTAAAGATTGATGCTGTGGCAATATGATTTTGTCAATGTGTTCAAAGCACTTGGACTGTAGACACACATCGCCATATGCACTAAAATTTAGGGATGCAAGGGGAGAGGAAGGGAAGGTCATTAGCATACAAGGTTGTCAGATGGCTGTCGATGTGGTAGGGATGCCCTCCTATACAATGTGACAATCCTGAGAGCATTCTTTCTGCTTCCCTACTTGGTCAGTAGGGGAGTGGAGAGGATCCATTTAGCACCAAGACCAGCATCACTACCTTAACACTTTGGGTGCCATAGGGATGTGCATTGCCACCCCTGTGGCTCTCAAAGGGTTAAAAAGTACACCAAGCTGCACACAATCATCCTCTCATATTTTATACTCATACATGTTGTGCACTCCCAAGGGAACAATGCTGAGGATCAGGCAGCCTGGCCCGAATACGTGGGAGTGATCAAGTCTATGGCAATGTTTTCCCCATGGGCAACCATTGCCTGACCCCTCGCCTTGTTCCCTTGGGACTGCATAACATGTATGAGTATGAGATATGATACTGAGATGAGGGGATGATTGTGTACAGCTTGTTGTACTTTTTAACCATTTGAGTAACACAGGGGTGTGCAAGGCACAAAGAGTTAAGGGAGTGATGCTGTTTGTGGTGCTGAAAGGATTCTCTCCACTCCCCTACTGAGCAAATGGGGAAACAGAGAGAATGCTCTCAGACATCAGGGTTGTCTACTGCTGGTGATGTGTGAGGGAAAGCATTCCTTCCACATTTCCAGCAATTTGGCAGCCCTCCTTGCTTATGATTGAAGGCTGTTACTGTATAGGAAACTACAGGGTGATCCCAACTTCTCCAGCCTCAGGCAGGTGAAGGTGAGACTGTGAACTCTGACAGCAAAGGCTGTTATCAAAGTGTAGTGCATGTGGGGAAGTGCCAGATTAACATATAAACACCCCCATGAATACAATAATGGATCATTGTCTTGCATTTCCATATGGAAATAGGCCATTGTGGGTGTGATGAGTAAAAATTCGTAAACCATCTCAGATTGATGTTGATGTGGGTAATTTTTTGTTTGATTGATGGGGATATGATGTTGAAGACTCTTTAGGGCACACTATTGATGTGCCTTTGACTCTGCTCCACAGAACATCGACATTATGAGCCCTCTAGGACCTTTGCATCTTGACCGGTGTGTCTTCGAAAACTGTTCAGTGTCAGCTGAGGTAGATCTACAATCTGCTTTTAGGTCATTGTGTAATCATCCCAGTAGTTTATCATTGTTGAGTTTTCAATTTAAAGGTAAGATATTTTTTAACAAAGTTTTAGAATAACTTGCTGATGAAACAGATCTATGGTCCTATAAATATTTTACATTATTTAGATGACTTTTTGTGGTTTTTCAATCGAAAAGGAATTGATAATTGCAAGTTCTTATAGGAAAATATAATTAAGGTGGCTGATCAGTTTGGTATGCTGCTGGCGAAAGAAAAAATAGTTAAACCCACTACTGTGTTGGTGTTTTGGGCATTGTTATCAATAGATAGGATGGGAATTAATTTACATAAAAAGATTGTTAAGCTTGTAAAAAGAAAAACAATATGTTCTGGACTTATTAACTTAAGTGGTGGGCAATGCAATCAGGCACTAAGAGGTTTAACATGCCACCCTACCCACCAATAACTCATTAACTATTACACAAAGACATTGTGCCCTAGAGACGGGTGACATTTTTATTCCAATTATGTTGCCATTTTGACACGGGCAACACGGGTCACATTTTTAGGTCACCCTTTTGATGGAGGAGACATTTTGATGTCATCCAACTGATGTTCTTGACATATTGATGCTACCGTTTAGGTAACTCTATTCAAATAGGATACTCTCTGTAACATAATTAAAAAAAAAACACTAACTTGATAGACCTACCCTTTAATGAAAATACACTTTTTCTCTTGTTTTTAAGTGTTTACCATCACCACACTGGCCATAGTAGGGATTCCCAATACCGGGGCTCATTTACAGAGAGAGTGGAGCAATTCTGGGGCAAAATAACTGCACTTTATAATTTATTTTTGCTTCCCCAAAAGTACAATAAAGGTTGATGCAAAACTGCAGACCTGTCTACCAACCAATTGTTTAATTAAATGATATATAAAATTGCTGAAATGTAACAGAGCAAATGTAAACTGTATGTGTGCAGTACATGGAAGTGTCAGTTTCTTATTAGCCTATGAAACAAATATTTCTGAAAATGATGGCTGTAATCTTATCAATAATGTTTAGAAGATCATGTTTTTATCTTTGGTTATTGTTCATAAATAATGCAGTATTTAATATACACTGAATCAATTTCCATTTATATGTCTGAAATATCATTACAGTTTTGTAGCTCTACCCTGAGGAAGTTGCATTTCACTTTGTCATTGGAACCTCTGATCCTCATGCTGAAAAACAAAACATAATGCATTAATTCTTAAAGGAGAAGCAACACCACCTAATAACTAACAACCCCCATTTATCTTCTTGGGCCAGCAAATCCTAATGACCTCTAAGAATTTTGTCATTGTGATTTTGTTCAAGAGAAAACATCTTGGCTATCATGTCCTTGGAGGCGGACATGACAGTTTCTTGCAGGTCCACAGGACACAACCTTCACCCACTGCCAATGGTAACATTAACCATTTTAGGACCAGATGGTTCTGCTTCACAGTGTGTTTCCCATAACTGTGGTCCTTAAAGGGTTAAATAGGCACATGCACTTGGTGTGCTTCATTTTGAAAAAATTGGTGCCAACTGTCATGTCCGCCTCCATGAGCATAACAACCAGAACTGATTGATGATGTTATCTCTTGGACAAAGGCAAAAGACCATAGAATTTTCTGGCCATAATAAGGTAAGTGGTGGTTATTATTAACTCTGCAGTGGTTTTCTAAGAGAATATCACTGTGAAAATATCATTCACTGTAAGGGTGACTTTCTGTGTTTCTTCTTGTTTAAAGGGATAATTAAAACTTAATATGTAAAAAATATATATTGTAGGATATATCCCACTGGACTCCCACTGCTGAGAGGTTTTTTATTCAAATGTTATCACAGCTCAGACTTGAAATGTTTAGGTGCAGTATCTCATTGGCCTGAAACTGTACAGTGGCACTGTTGCTATAGCATCCTATGGAGATTTATGGTCAACTGACCAGAGCTGTCCATAGAATGTTGTAGTAACTGCACCACTGTATAATTTCAGGCTACTGTGATGCGGCACCTAAAAATTCTAGTTTGAGCTGTAATAACTTTTGAATAAAACACCTCTCAGAAGTGGGAGTTCTCTTGTTTTACTCAACGGGATAAATCCTACAATATATATTTTATTACCATCCCTTTAATATTTTATCAACATAATAATACAAAGTGCTGCTTGTTTTGCTGGTCTTAAAGAAAAGCAAGTTGATTGTTGTTACTGCTGGCATTAGTGAGCCAACACTAATGGTTCCTTGAGTAGAAGAAGACACAAACGTCAAAAGATTTGTACGTTAGTCTGGGATAGAATGAAGTATTATGTTTTCAATAAAAAATACATTTGCAAGCCTATTAAAGGGATTCTTTAAAAATCATGCTATTTTGGCCATTTTTATTTCGAAAACTAGTCTTTGAATTAATTCGATTGATAAATTATGCTATTAAAGCAGAACGTTCACCATAGTTAAAGTTGACCTGCAATAATTAGGCAGATGGTGACTAGCTTAATAATAATTATTAGTGTTGAGCGAGCATGCTCGGCCGATGCTCGGATCGGCTCGAGCATCGCTCTGCTCGGCACATGGCGGTACTCGTACGAGTACCGCATGTGCTCGCCCGCCATGTTCGGGTCTCCTCCCCGCACGTTTTGCGGCTGCTGCGCAGCCAATAAACGTGCAGGGAGGCTCTGACATCGGTGTAATGCCAGCAGCCATGTTGGCTGCTGGCATTACACTGATTGGCTGGCCAGAACCCGTGGTCAGGTGCTGTATAGCACCTGACCATCGAGTTCGGCTCAGTCTGAGCCAGGGAGAGCTGAGGATAGGAAGGGAAAGGCAGTGTAGGGAGGAAAAAAAAAAATTGTGACAAAAAAGAACCAAAAGTCCTTTTTAGGACTACTGTGTGTGGGGGCAGCAGGTTATTTTGTGTGGGGGGAAAAAAACAAAAAAAAAATATTCTGTTTAGTGTGAAAAGTTGCAGATTAGAGCACATTCTGTTTAGTGTGCACAGTTGCAGATTAGAGCACATTCTGTTTAGTGTGCAAAGTTGCAGATTAGAGCACATTCTGTTTAGTGTGCAAAGTTGCAGATTAGAGCACATTCTGTTTAGTGTGCAAAGTTGCAGATTAGAGCACATTCTGTTAAGTCTTCAAACTAAAATATCAAAGTCACGTATTCCATTCAGTGTGCGTCGCCGCAGTTTAGCAGCACATTCTGAGTACTGTGCAGAGTTGCAGAATAGGAAGAAATACTGTTAAGTCTTCAAACTAAAATATCAAAGTCACATATTCCATTCAGTGTGTTTCACCGCCGTTTAACAGCCTATTCTGTGTACTCTGTACAGTTGCAGAATAATAAGAAATACTGTTAAGTTTTCAAACTCAAATATTAAAGTCACATATTCCATTCAGTGTGTTTCACCGCAGTTTAGCAGCCTATTCTGTGTACTCTGCAGAGTTGCAGAATAGTAAGAAATACTGTTAAGTTTTCAAACTCAAATATTAAAGTCACATATTCCATTCAGTGTGTTTCACCGCCGTTTAACAGCCTATTCTGTGTACTCTGCAGAGTTGCAGAATAATAAGAAATACTGTTAAGTTTTCAAACTCAAATATTAAAGTCACATATTCCATTCAGTGTGTTTCACCGCCGTTTAACAGCCTATTCTGTGTACTCTGCAGAGTTGCAGAATAATAAGAAATACTGTTAAGTTTTCAAACTCAAATATTAAAGTCACATATTCCATTCAGTGTGTTTCACCGCCGTTTAACAGCCTATTCTGTGTACTCTGCAGAGTTGCAGAATAATAAGAAATACTGTTAAGTTTTCAAACTCAAATATTAAAGTCACATATTCCATTCAGTGTGTTTCACCGCCGTTTAACAGCCTATTCTGTGTACTCTGCAGAGTTGCAGAATAATAAGAAATACTGTTAAGTTTTCAAACTCAAATATTAAAGTCACATATTCCATTCAGTGTGTTTCACCGCCGTTTAACAGCCTATTCTGTGTACTCTGCAGAGTTGCAGAATAATAAGAAATACTGTTAAGTTTTCAAACTCAAATATTAAAGTCACATATTCCATTCAGTGTGTTTCACCGCCGTTTAACAGCCTATTCTGTGTACTCTGCAGAGTTGCAGAATAATAAGAAATACTGTTAAGTTTTCAAACTCAAATATTAAAGTCACATATTCCATTCAGTGTGTTTCACCGCCGTTTAACAGCCTATTCTGTGTACTCTGTACAGTTGCAGAATAATAAGAAATACTGTTAAGTTTTCAAACTCAAATATTAAAGTCACATATTCCATTCAGTGTGTTTCACCGCCGTTTAACAGCCTATTCTGTGTACTCTGTACAGTTGCAGAATAATAAGAAATACTGTTAAGTTTTCAAACTCAAATATTAAAGTCACATATTCCATTCAGTGTGTTTCACCGCCGTTTAACAGCCTATTCTGTGTACTCTGCAGAGTTGCAGAATAATAAGAAATACTGTTAAGTTTTCAAACTCAAATATTAAAGTCACATATTCCATTCAGTGTGTTTCACCGCCGTTTAACAGCCTATTCTGTGTACTCTGTACAGTTGCAGAATAATAAGAAATACTGTTAAGTTTTCAAACTCAAATATTAAAGTCACATATTCCATTCAGTGTGTTTCACCGCAGTTTAGCAGCCTATTCTGTGTACTCTGCAGAGTTGCAGAATAGTAAGAAATACTGTTAAGTTTTCAAACTCAAATATTAGTCACATATTCCATTCAGTGTGTTTCACCGCCGTTTAACAGCCTATTCTGTGTACTCTACAGAGTTGCAGAATAATAAGAAATACTGTTAAGTTTTCAAACTCAAATATTAAAGTCACATATTCCATTCAGTGTGTTTCACCGCCGTTTAACAGCCTATTCTGTGTACTCTGTACAGTTGCAGAATAATAAGAAATACTGTTAAGTTTTCAAACTCAAATATTAAAGTCACATATTCCATTCAGTGTGTTTCACCGCCGTTTAACAGCCTATTCTGTGTACTCTGCAGAGTTGCAGAATAATAAGAAATACTGTTAAGTTTTCAAACTCAAATATTAAAGTCACATATTCTGTGTAAGATGAAGAAGGCGGGTAAAAAGGGACGGGGAAGTGGACGTGATCCTGAAAGTTCAGGGCGCGGGTCAGGACGCGGAGAAACTGTGCCTGGTGCCAGAGCACAAGAAAGAAAGACATCCACCATACCTAGCTTCATGTGTAATTTTACAGGGCGTCGCAGGACATCACTCTCGAGGTCCGACCACTGCGAACAGGTGGTCGGTTGGATGACAGCTGATACTGCTTCCAGTCGGTTAAGCACCACCCTGTCTTCCACCAAGTCCACTCTCAGTAGCCAAGAGTCTGGTCAAAATAATCCTCACTCTGATCATCCTTCCTCCCACCATACACGGTCTGGTCAAAGAAGTGATCCCACACTGGGATATAGTGAGGAGCTCGTCTCATCACCAATCCTTCATTTGACCCTCTCTCCAAGCACGCTTGCAGAGGAACATGACATCTTGTGCCCTGATTCACAACCTCTAGAGGCTACCCAATCTCAAGAAGATGACAGATGTGAACGGCATTTAAGGTCAAAGGAAGTAGTGGATGATGATGATGATGATGAGACACAGTTGCCATTAAATCAACCACTATTTCCGTCTCAAGACCTTGTTGAGGAGAATGTTATACAGTTGTCAATGACTGAGTATGTGGTGGGATCAAGACTTGAGGAGGATGATCAGAGTGAGGAAGTGGAGGAGGACTTGGTGGACGATGAGGTGACTGACCCCACCTGGGAAGGTGTAGAGCCGAGCGATGACAGCAGTCCTGAGGGTGAGCCATCTGCAGCACCGCAACAGGCTGGAAGAGGCAGTGGTGTGGCTACAGAAAGAAGGAGGACCGCACCAAACCGGCCCGCAAATGTTCCACGGAGCACCCCCTTGCGTAAATCTCCCTTGCCAAGGGGTAGGTGTTCCGCGGTATGGCGTTTTTTTAAGGAAAGTGCGGACGACAAAAGAATTGTAGTTTGCAACCTGTGCCACACCAGAATGAGCCGAGGCATGAACACTAGAAACCTCACCACCACCAGCATGATCCGACACATGGCATCCAAGCACCGTAGTAAGTGGGAGGAACGCCTGGATCGCCCATCTGTGTCTGCAGGCCACACCACTGCCTCCTCTTCCCCTGTTTTCGGTGCCGGCCAATCGCCTGTCGAAGGCGCAGGCCCGCATACCTCCCGCCCTGCACCTGTACCATCTGAAGCACCATCAGCGACCACATCCACTTCCCTGTCCCAGCACAGCGTCCAAATGTCGTTACCCCAGGCATTTGAGCGCAAGAGAAAGTACCCAGCCACCCACCCACAGGCCATAGCACTAACCTCACACCTTTCAAAATTACTGGCCATCGAAATGCTGCCATTTAGGCTTGTGGACACTGAGTCCTTCCGCAGCCTGATGGCAGCAGCTGTCCCTCGGTACGCGGTCCCCAGCCGCCACTACTTTTCCCGGTGTGCCATCCCCGCATTACACCACCATGTGTCCCGTAACATCACCCGTGCCCTGACCAACGCAGTTACTGGGAAGGTCCACTTAACGACTGACACATGGACAAGTGCTTGTGGCCAGGGACGCTACATTTCCCTGACGGCACACTGGGTGAATGTCGTGGAGGCTGGGAGCGACTCGGACCCTGGGATGGCACGGGTGCTACCCACGCCGAGGATTGCGGGCCCTACCTCCATCAGGGTTTCCACCAGCACCTACGTTATTGGCTCCTCCTCCTCCGTTTCCACCTCCGAATTCTCTACACACACCGCCACTCCCCCATCAGCCAGTAGCTGGAAGCAGTGTAGCACTGCAGTGGGGAAGCGTCAACAGGCCGTGCTGAAGCTGATCTGCCTTGGGGACAAACAGCACACGGCCTCAGAGCTGTTGCAGGGGATTAGTCACCAGACCGAGCAGTGGCTCTCGCCACTCAACCTGCAACCAGGCATGGTTGTGTGTGATAATGGGCGTAACTTGGTGGCGGCTTTGGAGCTCGGCAAGCTCACACACGTACCATGCCTAGCGCATGTATTTAATTTAGTGGTGCAGCGATTTCTAAAAACCTACCCCAATGTGCATGATCTCTTGACCAAGGTGCGCCGCGTGTGTGCACATTTCCGTAAGTCATCAACAGCTTCAGCCGGTCTGTTGAAGCTGCAGCAGCGCTTACAATTGCCAGCTCACCGGCTGCTGTGTGACGTGAGCACGCACTGGAACTCCACCTTCCACATGTTGGCCCGGCTTTGTGAGCAGCAGAGGGCAGTAGTGGAGTACCAGCTGTTACACGGTCGTCGCCTCTCCGTTCAACTTCCTGTAATCAGAAGTGAGGAGTGGGAATGGATGTCAGACCTCTGTGAGGTTTTACGCAATTTTGAGGAATCGACACAGATGGTGAGCGGCGATAACGCTATTATCAGTGTAACCATCCCACTTCTGTGTCTACTGAAACGCTCGCTGCTCACAATTAAAACCGACGCTTTGCATGTGGAAGAGGTGGAAATGGGGGAGGAAGAGCTTACACAAGGTGATAGCCAGAGCACCCTCACTTCGTCTTCTCAGCGACAATTGGAGGAGGCGGAGGAGGAGGAGGAGGAGGAGGAGGAAGACACGGTTGCCTCCGCTACAGAGGGTAGCCATGGAACTTTAGTTCCATCTCTTCAGCGTGGGTGGGCAGAAGAGGAGGAAGAGGATGAGGAGATTGAGAGTCATCCTCCTGGTGAGGACAGCGAAATCTTGACTGTTGGTACTCTGGCACACATGGCTGACTTTATGTTAGGCTGCCTTTCCCGTGACCCACGCGTTGTACGCATTTTAGACAACACGGATTACTGGGTGTTCACCCTTCTGGACCCCCGCTACAAAGAGAATTTCTCATCTCTCATTCCTCCGGTGGAGAGGACAAGCAAAATGTTGCAATACCAGAAGGTTCTTGTCGAAAAATTGCTCCAAAATTTTCCATCTGACAACGCTGGCGGCAGAGTACGTGCTACCTTGGCCAACCGAGAAGGGGAGAAAAGGGGAGCACACAGCAGTTCCGACAAAGGCAGGGCAACACTCTCCAAGGCGTGGGACACCTTCATGACACCCCGCCAGCACCCTCACCCTGATGCGCAGCCTAGTGTCACAAGGAGGGAAAAGTTTTGGAAGATGGTGAAGGAGTACGTAGCAGACCGTGTCAGCGTCCTCAATGATCCCTCTGTGCCTTACAACTACTGGGTGTCCAAGCTGGACACGTGGTATGAACTGGCACTCTACGCCTTGGAGGTGCTGGCCTGCCCTGCCGCCAGCGTTCTGTCTGAGCGGGTATTTAGTGCTGCTGGTGGCATCATAACAGATAAGCGTATCCGCCTTTCCACCGACAATGCTGATAGGTTGACACTTATAAAAATGAACAAGGCCTGGATTTCCCCTGACTTCTCCACTCCACTGGAGGAAAGCCCCGGGGGAACATAAACTCACTTTATATATGTTATTTACAATGATGGGAATACTCTGTATTCCCATTCACCCCTTCCACCCAAAAAACGGGTATATGGTTGACTCTTAATCTTCTCATCCTCCTCCTCCTCTTCCATATGCCCTGGGATATAATTTTTATATAGGGCCAGCTCACCAGCGTGCCCTGGGATATAATTTTTATATAGGGCCAGCTCACCAGCGGGCCCTGTGATATAATTTTTATATAGGGCCAGCTCACCAGCGGGCCCTGTTTGACAATTTTTATATAGGTCAGCTCACCAGCGGGCCTTCTCATATAATGTTTTATTGGGTCAGCTCTCTAGCGGGCCCTCTCATATAATGTTTTATAGCGTCAGCTCACTAGCGGGCCTTCGCATATAATGTTTAGGATGGTCAGTAGGGATGAGCGAGCACCCCGATGCTCGGGTGCTCGGGTGCTCTGACCGAGCACCCCCTGATGCTCGAGTGCTCGGCCGAGCACCCGAGCCCCATTCAAATGAATGGGAGCACTCGAGCATTAAACCAGGCACCCCCTGCTCTGATGAGCGGAGGGTGCCTGGTCAATGTCCCCCTTCATCTCCGCTATGCCCCTCTTCCACAATGTCCCCCTTCATCTCCTATGCCATAGCGGAGATGAAGGGGGACATTGTGGAAGAGGGGCATAGCGGAGATGAAGGGGGACATTGTGGAAGAGGGGCATAGAGTCTATGCCCCTCTTCCACAATGTCCCCCTTCATCTCCGCTATGCCCCTCTTCCACAATGTCCCCCTTCATCTCCTCTATGGCATAGGAGATGAAGGGGGACATTGTGGAAGAGGGGCATAGCGGAGATGAAGGGGCACATTGTGGAAGACGGGCATAGCGGAGATGAAGGGGGACATTGTGGAAGAGGGGCATAGAGTCTATGCCCCTCTTCCACAATGTCCCCCTTCATCTCCGCAATGCCCCCTTCATCTCCGCAATGCCCCCGTACCTCCATTCCCTGGTGGTCCAGCGGAGCGTCTTCGGATCTGTGCCTCTTCCGGCACAGATCCTCTTCACCCGAACATGTCGGGCGAGCACATGGCGGTACTCGTACGAGTACCGCCATGTGCCGAGCAGAGCGATGCTCGAGCCGATCCGAGCATCGGCCGAGCACGCTCGCTCAACACTAATGGTCAGCTCTGCAGCAGACCCTCACCCATAATGTTTTAGATGGTCAGCTCAGCGCACGTTTCCATCTTAATCATGGCCTCAGTTCTGAAAATCAAGGAAATTTTTGGGAGAATTTGCCTCTGCGCACGTTTCCCTCTTAATCATGGCCTCAGTTCTGAAAATCAAGGAAATTTTTGGGAGAATTTGCCTCTGCGCACGTTTCCCTCTTAATCATGGCCTCAGTTCTGAAAATCAAGGAAATTTTTGGGAGAATTTGCCTCTGCGCACGTTTCCCTCTTAATCATGGCCTCAGTTCTGAAAATCAAGGAAATTTTTGGGAGAATTTGCAGATGATATACAAGTAAATATACAGCAAATATTGTTTGGTAACAATTTTTCGCCTAAAGTCGTTTTTATTTTCCTTTTTGTGTGTTTTATGGTCAGTCTGTAAAAATGGCGTACTACGGGCGAAAGATCGTTCCCAGCAGCGATGTTGGAGTCCAAGGTGCATCCAGACATCCTCCCTATGCTGTCCCTGAACCATTTCTGTAGTGTTTCCATCTTTTTCTGCCCTTTTCCTATGGACCAGGCACCCTCCCCTCATCAGAGCAGGGGGTGCCTGGTGTAATGCTCGAGTCCTCCCATTGACTTCAATGGGGCTCGGGTGCTCGGCCGAGCACTCGAGCCTCAGGGGGTGCTCGGTCAGAGCACCCGAACATCCGAGCATTGGGGTGCTCGCTCATCACTAATAATTATCTTACCTCTCAGAACTAGATGATTCTAAAGAAATCCTTAACCTTCGTAGACTGACTATCAGGTTAATGCAGTCTGTGTGCCTGTATCACAGTGCCCGTGTTCCTGCGCTGACGGCGACATTGTTACTATGTATAATTTCTATTCTGCCTTCCCATTGGTCTGACATCCTTGCTCCACCCAGGGCTTGCCTTTTTATATCCTGTCAAATCTATTCTAAGGCGCCCTTTCGTGGTGTATCTGAGCCTGATGTTTTGTTACAGTGTTGCTGTTCGTGTATGACCCGGCCTGCCTGACGACGTTCCTGTGTTTTCTGTGTACTTGTAATGGTTTGTTTGACACACAGACACAGTGGTTTAGGATAAAACACAGTTTTATTAAGAAAACAGTAATACAATAACCCTCGCAGGTCCTGTAGTATTTTATCAGAATAATACAGACACAAGACAGGTTACATTTGCATATGCCTACACAGGTCCAGTATAAACATAAAGTCCATAACAAGATATACTGACACAGGTCAGGCAGAATATAAAGGAATCCCAGTGTATCAGTACTGCATGGGTTAATGGCCTTCAGCGAGTGTAAACAGTCCCATGTGAGGAGAGGTCTGTTAAGGAGCTCACTTAGGATAGAGAGCTTATAGATGAGTAACACCCAGTAATCGGTTAGCAGACAAATGTGAATTGCCAGAGCAGTAACGGAGACTGAGCCACATAGAGCAATGCCGGAGCAGTAACGGAGACTAGGCCACATGATCACTGCCTAAGCAGTAACGGAGACTGAGAGATGTGGGCACTGCCATAGCATTAAAGGAGACCAGGCAACTTGTATTCTGCAGTAGCAGTAAAGGGAGACTAAGCCACTTGCACTCTGCCGTAGCAGTGAACGGAGACAGACCACTTGCACTCTGCCGTTGCAGTAACGGAGACTAGGCCACTTGCACTCTGCCGGAGCAGTAATGGAAACTAGGCCACTAGTACACTGCCGTAGCAGTAAACGGAGACTAGGCCACTTGCACTCTGCCGGAGCGGTAATGGAGACTAGGCCACTTGCACACTGCCATAGCAGCAAACGGAGACTAGGCCACTTGCACTCTGCCGGAGCAGTAACGGAGACTAAGCGAATGGAGACTGCCGTGACAGTAGTGGAGACTGCGCAACTGAGCACGGCCGTGACAGAAATGGAATGAGCAACTTGCCCTGAGGTGGCAACCAACCGGGAGCGTCACGAATGACAAGCCAATAGGAATGTCGCCAAGGCGACACAGAGGCAACCAGAGCAGGAACGTCAGCCAAGCCTGGTCGGTACACGGAGCAGGAACATCAGCCAAGCCTGGTCAGTACATGGAGCAGGAACGTAAACCAAGCCGGGTTGGTACATGGAGCAGGAACATCAGCCAAGCCGGGTCGGTGCACAGGAGCAGAAGAAGCAGAATTGTCAGGCAGTCCGGGTCAGTTCACAGGCAGGAGACGAGATGCAGAGTAGTCAGGCAGGCTGGGTCGATACACTGAGAATACTGAGATCAGGAACAAGCACTGGTACAGGAACACCATGAAAGGGTACCGGAGGGGTGCCAGAACCCAGTATATAAAGGCCATACTGGAAGGGACAAGCATAGTATAGCCAATATGAGTAGAGCAGGAGTGTAGACTGACAGAATGTCGTAAAAGGAGCACGGGCACCGTGATAGTACTGCTCCGTTACCGACTGATCTGGCTGAGAACCCGCTCCGTTGCTGAACTGATCTGGCTGAGAACCTGCTCCATTACTGAACTGATCTGGCTGAGAACCTGCTCCATTACTATCACAGTGCCTGTGATTCCTGTCAGTCTCAGCTATGACAGATACTGATTTGCTGAGTTGGTTTGGCCCGCCCCCTGGTGACCTTTTTATACCTGGCTAGCAAGACTGTCAGGTGCCCTTTCGTGGTGTCTCTGTGCCAGTTATTGTGCTGTGTTCCTGTGTTCCGGATTCCTGTGTACCGACTTGGCTTGTCTTGACTATTCTCCTGTGTTCCTGCTCGTGTATGACCCGGCTCGTCTGACTACCTCCTCTGGATCCTGACCTGGTTTGGCTGACGTTCCTGCTTGTGTACGAACCGGCTTGTATGACTACCTTCTACGTGCTCCGACCCGGCCTGGCTGACTTCCCGCTCCAAAGAACGACTCCGGCTTTCTACAGTGACCTGTGTTCCAGTTGTCGCCGCCGCGACATTTCTATCTACTGTTCCAGCTTTTGGTGTGACTGCCTTGCCTGGTGTACTCCGATCAGTGCTGTGCTTTTACCGTTGCAGAGTTGGGCGTACCCGTGCCTCCCTCAGACTGCAGAGCCTTGCTTTACCGCTGATAAGCCTCGAGTAAATGTGCTAATTAACCCTAGCAGTGCCGCTGGGTTCCACTCTATCGCTAATCCTGTAAGAGTCTCTTTCTCAGTGAATACTACTGCTGAGCTGGCCGCTCTTCGTCGGCAGCTTCACATATCCTTGCAGAGTATTTACATCCGTTTAGGCCGGTTGGGCGCCTGAGACCCTTTCTCTTGTTCAGTAGCGATCCCGCTTTCCCGAGTGGTGGCAGGCACAGGCATCAGCATTCGTATTCCGGCAATCACGCCCGTGGGGGCTGTCGGCTCTAGCGTATGCTTTCCCATTATCCGGTTTAGTCTGAGGAGGCTTGGCAGCTATCGCCTTGAAGGCCGGTTCCAATTACACCCGTGGGGCCTTATGCACTTGCACTAGTTGAAGCAGTTCCAGTAGGTACGCCGGAGGGGGCTACGGGGACTTTGGTGCTTCTTACTGAACACTGTGGCGGGGCAGTCCAGTATCCAGCCGGTGATAGTCTTGGTCTCCAGTATCAGCCTTATAACACCCAGGGCGTTCCAAACATTCACATCTGAGACTGACTGTTATCAAGGACTTAACCCCTGAGGGGTACACGCTATCCTATTTCTGTGTAATTGTACTTAATGGTCATTTGTGCATTTACCATTATAAATATACATATATTATCTGTATATATTTACCACCACTAGAGGGCGTGTTATTGCCTTATCTTATTTTAATAAAACTGTGTTCTTATTCACCCAATGGTCTGAGTGTCTTAAAAGAAACCGTGACAATTACCGACTGATCTGGCTGAGAACCCACTCCGTTGCTGTACTGCTATGGCTGAGAACCGCTCCGTTGTTCAACGAATCTGGCTAAGAACCCTCTCTGTGCTAGTCTGCCTGGCTATTGAGCCTTGCCTGTGCTCCTGACCAGTCTGTGCTTTCTGTTTGTTTGTAACCAGTCGGCTGAGCCATTGTCCCGTTGGCATCCGTGTATGGCTGTGCCTCCTCCGTTGTCTTACTGGCCAGCATTACATTCAACGGATTCCGGTAGCCTTGTTGGGGTGCGCTGCGTGGAGCTAATCTTATTTTGTCGACCGTAGGCATAGCATTCATGCTATAGCCACTTACTCCTACTGCCTGTGGCAGTGTGTACATGCTAAGTACCGGTACAGTGCTAGCAAGTGCTGACTGAGTTACTCTGATCTCTCTGTGTCTCCCTCTGCGCTAATTGCTGGGCTCACTCCCTGTGGGAGTTCCTGTGTATCTCTGGGAGTCTCCTGTTAACTGTTGAGTGCCTAGACTGTCTAGGCAACCCTTGTGCTCCTTTGTGTTGCAGTGCCTGGGTGAGGGCCAGCACTTACATTGGCACGCACTACCTGGTGTGTGGAGACCCTGAGCTCAAATTCCTGTCTAGTGGCCAGAGGGCCTAGAGCCAGCATTTGCGCTTGTTCCACTGTCCTGTGAGGGGACACCTGTTGCCTTCCAGTGTTCACCTACGATCCACCCCTAGCTCTCTAGGGTTTACCCTTTGTAAGTGTTGCCTCGTTACCTCTTTGGGTTCTGTGCCACCCAGGACTATCTGCCATCCTCTGGGTTGAAAGAAGCACTCTCAGGACTTCAGAATGTGTAAGAAAACAACAAAACTTTATTCACAGATCAATGTTTCTGTTTTCAACTTGTGACCTTCATCAAGATACATATATATATATATATATATATATATATATATATATATATATATATATATATGTGTTTGTGTGTAAAAAACAGAAGAGAGCTTGCAGTGCTAACTCATCATAAAAAATCCATATAATAAATATAAATTACATATAAATATAAAGATGAAAGATATAGATAGCAGCAAGAAATTAGAGGGTTCTCCTGTCCCCCTGACATTGGGCCTAAACCCAAAAGTGAAAACACATACAAAAACAAATCTGCGCTCCTCTATATGCTGTAAATAATGTGTGCCCTGTAATGGGCATATATAATAATCCTTAATAAATCTAAGTGAAATAAGTGAGAATTTCGTCCCACAAATTGGCCAATCTGTGTGTAAGCTTACCAACCACGCCAAGGTATCTCACTTTATGGTAAGTCCTACTTTAATACACCTACAAATACTATCTAAATTAAAAATCCCTGAAGAAAGATGTTATTTTGAAAAGCATCGGAGGGGACCATTTAAATTATATTTTGATGTTTTTATTATTATTTGTGGGTCCCAGTGTCATGCAATTAAAAACAGCAGACATACAAAAAAATAAAAAAAAAGTGTAGATGAAGGACTTACCTGGTGTAGGGCCCTTATGGGCCTGCATTAATAACGTGATTACATAGAGAACTATGTTCCATTTATAGCCTTCCTTACAAGTCATGTGAGGAATGGTTAATACCAAACAGACAGGGGGTATACACATTGGAACAGGCCAAAAAGCCTAGTTCTTAAAGGTCAAGTGGGATAGAAAAGGAAAGGAATAGGTGAAATAAAGTAAAGTAATAATGTGTTTTAGCAGCTTCTCATTTTATCCAATTCAATCACACAGAAAAAAACTCACATTATTTGGTCCTCTTTATGCAGAATGTAAAGTCTATACTCGCATTATTTGGTCCTCTTCATGCAGAATGTAAAGTATATACTCACATTATTTGGTCCTCTTTATGCAGAATGTAAAGTCTATACTCACATTATTTGTTTCTCTTTATGCAGAAAGTAAAGTGTATACTCACATTATTTGGTCCTCTTTATGCAGAATGTAAAGTATATACTCACATTATTTGGTCCTCTTTATGCAGAACGGTAAAGGGATAGTAATACTTCATTTTATCTTTATTTTATTTTGTAGGCATTAAAAAAACATGAAGAACGATATAAGTCTTATCTCTCAAACCTTTATGGTATCCCCCCCCTGTTCAGCCAGATCAGAAGGGAGGTGCCCAGGTAGACTGCAGAGAGGGACAATCTTCAATTGAAATAAGGGAAAAACCTGAAAAACTTGTCAAGGGGGAAGGGCTTTCATTGTTTTTATACAAAGAAGATTGTCCCCTTCTGTTATCTGGTCTTACAACCAGATTCACATCTGAGAAGAGATTGCTTACACTAGGTAAAAGGGGCGGGAGGGGGAAACTTTGCTTGTGAATATCTCTTAAACCATAAAGGTTTGAGAGATAAGACTTATATCGTTCTTCATGTTTTTTTAATGCCTACAAAATAAAACAAAGATAAAACAAAGTATTACTATCCCTTTAAGTCTATACTAACATTATTTGGTCCTCTTCATGCAGAATGTAAAGTCTATACTCACAATATTTGGTTCTCTTTATGCGGAATGTAAAGGCTATACTCACATTACTTGATCCTCTTCATGCAGAATGTAAAGTCTATACTCACATAATTTGGTTCTCTTCATGGAGAATGTAAAGTCTATACTCACATTATTTGGTCCTCTTTATGCAGAATGTAAAGTCTATACTCACATTATTTGGTTCTCTTTATGCAGAATGTAAAGTATATACTCACATTATTTGGTCCTCTTTATGCAGAATGTAAAGTCTATACTCACATTATTCGGTCCTCTTCATGCAGAATGTAAAGTCTATACTCACATTATTTGGTTCTCTTTCTGCATAATGTAAAGTCTATACTCACATTATTTGGTCCTCTTTATGCAGAAAGTAAACTATATACTCACATTATTTGGTTCTCTTCATGGAGAATGTAAAGTCTATACTCACATTATTTGGTTCTCTTTATGCATAATGTAAAGTCTATACTCACATTATTTGGTCCTCTTTATGCAGAAAGTAAACTATATACTCACATTATTTGGTCCTCTTTATGCAGAATGTAAAGGATATACTCACATTATTTGGCGCTCTTTATGCAGAACATAAAGATTATACTCACATTATTTGGCGCTCTTTATGCAGAATATTAAGGCTATACTCACATTATTTGGTCCTCTTTATGCAGAACATAAAGGCTATTCTCGCTGGTCAGACCAAGTTGACATCCGAACCACACATCGTAAAAAAAAAGGACAAAAACTTAGGGACGAAGTGTAGATTCAACCCTGGAACCATATAGATTTAGTACTGGAGGGACAATCACAGTTAAAGCCCATATGGTACATGCTACAGCCTACAAAAGATGTTTTTAAAGCTGTGTATTTTATGGTAAAATAAGGACAAGCCTAAAATATGTAGGAGTGTCATTTAACCCTTTTGAGTACCAGTGAAGTATCCACCACATTGCATCTCTGGCACTATATGGGACTGACAGTCCATTAGAGTTTGTAATCTATACAGACTTGGTAACAAGTAGTGATGAGCGAGCGTGCTCGGCCGATGCTCGGATCGGCTCGAGCATCGCTCTGCTCGGCACATGGCGGTACTCGTCGAGTACCGCCATGTGCTCTCCCGCCATGTTCGGGTGGCGGGGATCTGTGCCGGAAGAGGCACAGATCCGAAGACGCTCCGCTGGACCACCAGGGACTGGAGGTACGGGGGCATTGCGGAGATGAAGGGGGCATTGCGGAGATGAAGGGGGACATTGTGGAAGAGGGGCATAGACTCTATGCCCCTCTTCCACAATGTCCCCCTTCATCTCCGCTATGCCCGTCTTCCACAATGTCCCCCTTCATCTCCGCTATGCCCCTCTTCCACAATGTGCCCCTTCATCTCCGCTATGCCCCTCTTCCACAATGTCCCCCTTCATCTCCTCTATGCCATAGAGGAGATGAAGGGGGACATTGTGGAAGAGGGGCATAGCGGAGATGAAGGGGCACATTGTGGAAGAGGGGCATAGCGGAGATGAAGGGGCACATTGTGGAAGAGGGGCATAGCGGAGATGAAGGGGGACATTGCGGAGATGAAGGGGGCATTCGGAGATGAAGGGGGCATAGCGTAGATGAAGGGGGCATTGACCAGGCACCCTCCCCTCATCAGAGCAGGGGGTGCCTGGTGTCGCCCCATTGACTTTAATGGGGCTCGGGTGCTCGGCCGAGCACTCGAGCCTCAGGGGGTGCTCGGTCAGAGCACCCGAGCACCCGAGCATCGGGGTGCTCGCTCAACACTAGTAACAAGAGTTTGGGATCTACTGCTGTACACTTTTCCTGCTGAATAAAACAAAGGACTTTTTTCTCAGTTTTTTCTATCAGATTTGCAAAAGCACTACTTTTTGTCCAAATGGAGAATATTTTTTATAATCTACTCAATGGGAGCACTTGAATCACTCACCATGGCTTCCCATAGTATCTTATTGGAACAGTGCCACCTTCTGAACTACTGGAAATTGCATTTTAATTAAAATTATTTATCTATATTAACTCTTGCAACACTGCCCGGAAGAAGTGCCGACGAAATGCGCGTCAGCGTGTGTTGCTTTCCACTCAGCCTCTATCTCCAGTATAGCTTAGGTCTGTTTTGTATGTGGATGATACCGGGGAGTTAGAACTCAGCTAGTTCTCTCCCCTGTGTCCACCCATTTGTCTGACCGCTCAGCAATGGCGACTCCATGTGCAATTTTGATTGTAGCAATCATCTCACTCACTCGCCACTTTGTTACATGCTGAAAGGTTTACATACTGTTTGCAGACAATCTATGTATCAGACGTCACAACTAGGAGATAAGAGGCTGTTTAAGGATACGTATGCTTAGTGCTATATTTTCATCTGTTTGTGGAATATTATTTAGAATAACTCTTTAGTGGAGACGCTGTTGGTTCCTCACTCCACATTACTGGGTGTTTTATAAGATAGGAGGTCTAAAGTGCTATCTGATGTTTTGTGGATAGTAATACAATTGTTTTTGATATTTTGCATTGTTTTTTATGCAAAATGAATATATATTCTCCTTCTAACCTTGCATGATTTATCTATAAGTATCCCTTGTGGGTGCTATCAATGGTGTTCATTTAGAAGAGGTCACTGGATCTACCTTTTTGAGAGTCTCATTTAATTGTATATATATATTATTTTACTATATGTGGCTAACTGGATGTGTTCCAGTATACTATTTTATTGTTTATGTAATAAAAGTCATATTTTAATTCTTGTCCTGACAGTTTTTTAGAGCATGTGAGTGCTATTTTTACAGGGTTCTTTTTCTGTGTGTTCTCTCACCATTATATTATCTATATTAACTTTTGAAAGATCTATCATCAGTCCCCTTGTTTTACTCAACAGTAAAAGCCTATAACACATTTTTATGACATATTTTTTACTAAAACACTTTTACTGCTCCATTTACAAACAAGCTTGAGTCACAGCAATAAACTGTAGAGAGACTGAGTCACTAATGTATTGCAATTTATAGAAGAACTGACAAATAAAGCTTTCAATCTATAGAAAAGAAGTAGAGCATGGAATATACATAGTACCACAACACAGACAATCATGTGCTCTATAAAGAATTAACTGCAGAGCAATCCTAAATAATAATTCACTAAAACGTGTGTAACGCCACAGTCATGCGCAGTAGAGACTGCTGCGCGCACTGCAGTCATGCGCAGTAGAGACTGCCCGCGCCGTGGGCAGTCCGTACTGCGCATGACTGCCCCACGACCAGCTGGCAGTGGCACTGTGGCCCGTGTAACGGGCTCTTCAACTAGTAAATATATAAAGGAATGGACTCACAGATGATCAGTCATCATGCACCAAATGGCAGATATGGAACAAAATACCTCACCTTGAGATGACATTCAAGTATTTATCAATAGGTTTATAATCATTCATTTATCAATGGCTGCATAAAAAACTGTCACAGAAGTAGTCTATATTTATATGCCAGGTTCTTGCTGACCTGACATTTCCCTTTGAAATCAATGAGGGAGCAAGAGCATTCATACACACACCCACACACACACAGGCTGTTCGTAAGTAAATTTTAAAGAAAGAGGCTTTAAGCACCTAAAGTAGAGATGTATGGAAAGTGTTTGAGGAGAGATGCAATTGAGACATCTAGCATTCTGGTGATTAAAAGCTCCATTTTAATCAATGGGATTTTATTAATTTTTATTTGTGCCCTGTGGTGCAGATGGTTTACCCCATAAGTGTTCTAATATTGTCTTTATACATATGTCCTTGTGTTATTATTTAGATTTAACTGAATCAGTGTCTGCGCAGAACACATTCATTCATCACCATACCGAATAGCTTGCATCACAATCAGTACAAAGACAACAGGCATCATTACTCAGTGCAGACAAGGAAAAAGCTTGCATTTAGTGCAGTCTAAGCACACAGTTGAATACAAGCAGAAATACACACACATTTACTGATCCACACTAATTAAAATACATCAAGATCATTCAACTCAGTTTTATAACTGTTCACTGGAAGGGAGACACAAGAACAATGTTGTATCTTGGCCTTGGGTGGCATTTTACAGAGGTCGGCATAAAAAGCCTCCCACATCACAACCCCGAACTGAATCTGCTCCGGCAGCATGCCGCGTTGTGCTGAGCCACCTAATTTAGTGTGCATGTGTTGCATATGAGCCGCGTTGCTGGTAGGAGGGGAAACTTTGCTTGTGAATATCTCATAAACCATAAAGGTTTGAGAGATAAGACTTATATCATTCTTCATGTGTTTTTAATGCCTACAAAATAAAATAAAGATAAAGCAAAGTGTTACTATCCCTTTAATAAGCTACATGAAACACCAAATTGTTTATCAAAGTTAGGCGTAAAGGTTAGGTTCACCTTATTTATGAGGTATTTCATTTTATATAGGAGCATGACCACAGACTACCCCAGTGAAACTCCTGACATACCCTTTCAGAATTCTGGTACAGGGAACAGGTAAAAGGCCTCACTGTATATTGAAAGCAGTGTGCACACACACACACGCACACACACACACACACTGCACATGGTAATATTCTCCACTTCTTCTCCAGCTCTGTTAAGCCCACTCTGCCTGACTCCTGGTCCTGGGTTTCCCATAGAATAAACAACGTGTTTGTAACTAAGAAAACTTTTGCCATGTGTTACAGCAGGGGACCCTAAGTCACACTTGCCATCCCCAAGCAGTCCCGCCACTAGTACTACTAATAATAAGGTGTAGCAGCTTGTACAGAGTGTTAGGAGTGAAGGAGGGGGTGATCATCATATTGCTAGTGAAGAGACAGACTCAGGGTCTGACACTGATGTGGCTGGTGTTAGTAGTAGTAACAGTAATGGCGAAGAAGCTGGTGAGACTAGCATTAGGGAGTGGTAGTGGAAGTAATGCAGAGCATCCAGACTAGTAGTCAAGGGAGCCCACACCATTCCCCTGACCCTGGAAGCCCCCCCCCCCCACGGCATTGTGAAGGTGGAACATGATCCTGCAGAAGGCAGAATTGTTGCCAAGTAGCAATAATACCACAACCACCAGAAGCACAGATCAGCTGCTTGTGCCTGCTAGTGCTGCCCGTCTACCTTCTTCAAGTCAACAAGAAATAGCAAGTGTGACATTAGGGGGCCATTCCTCTCCACCTTTCCCCTTCCCCTCTGACGTCCTGGGTGTGGGACTATTTTTCTCTTGGGGCAGTCACAGTGCAGTCATCAACAATAGCACTGTGCACAATTTGTGACAAGTCAGTGAGAAGAGGAATGAATGGAATTCACCTTGGCACAGCCTCCCTGATAACACACATGAAACACAGACACCATGACATTTATGTGAAGCTTGTTAAAATCAAACACCGCCAAGCAAATCGGGCACTGCTGTTGCTGTACCCCCTATCTGTCCCTAAAGGCAGCAAGAGGCAAGGGGATAATCAAAGTGAAGGAAGAATGGAGAAACCCAGCCAGAGGCTGAAAGTTTGATGACGAGCGAAACACCTGGCTCATCACCTTTTTGCTGCAGGGTAACTACATCTTCTGCCAATCCACCTCGTTCATTGTTACCTCCCCCACCAAGTGATAGCCATTCTGTAGATGTCAGGATGTGGTAGTTTGTGTTCATCCATTGACCACACATGACAATGTTGTGGAGGAGAATTATAAGCATGGCATAAAGTGGCATCTGAGGAGATTCCATCCCACATAATATGCTAAGCTGGTGGCAGGGAGGGTTCATCATTACTATTAAACTTTCTATAAGTTGTCATGTGTCTTTAGCGGGGAGTGGACAAGGGGCATAGTGACAGCAGCAGTACTTGGTTTCTGGTGGGGGGATTTCACATTGGAAACCCTAAGTGTCATGGTGTTTGGATAGAGTTGTGCCAGGTTTTTTATGTGAGTGCAGATGTACCCACTGTTTCCAGTCCTTCCCTTATTTACACTGTGCACACTGCATTTGCTGATGTAAGAGGCACAATTCCTGCTCTCAAGGGAAACATTTCTATTCTCTAGACACCCATGATTTTGGAGGATGAGCAGGTGGAGAAGCATTATTGGCCAACTTCTTTTCTCCACATATACCTGAAGTGAGTGGGGGCTAGTTATGGTGCTGCTACTGCCTCATCGCATCACTGGAGCTAGTCGTAACAAGTGGAACCTTCATCATCCATCACACATGTTACTGTTGTTGTTGATCCCATTCCCTGCCTAACCATCCTGCTGCTTAAACAACTCAGCAGCAGCAGCAAGAACAGCAGTCACAAATTCCGCATCTACATCAGGGCATTTGACAATCGCCAGTCGCCACTGACCAACACTACATGACCTGCTGGCACTAGGCCACTGGGGCATTTTTTTCCCTAAGGGCTTGTTCTTTAAAAACAAACAAACAAACAAACAAAGGCCTACACAAAAATAAACAATTTTGGGGGGCTTGTTTATAACAAGCCTATGGCCTACAAATCAGTGTTTCCTTATAGCTTGTGCCTCTAACAACAAATCTTACAAATCATCCTTTTTTAGATACTTTTATCATGTCAAGTATCAGTCTACCCCCAGTCTCAGCTTATGTTAGGGGATCCTTGTCTCTGTCATGTTACGTACAAATTTCTTTCTTTTTTTTTTCTTAACTACTCCCCAATACAGTCAACAACCCTCCCCAAAAAAAAGAAATTCCTTGTTCAACTGATTCTTTACGCAGACTCCACACAACAACACAGGCACCTTCCTCAGACCCCTTTTATACAATGTCTTATGGGGGTCTTTTATTGTATTTATTTTTTTATTAACTGCCCCCTAATCCCAGTAATAACCCCCCCTCCGAAAAAAAAAGAAAATATTCCATGTTCAACTGATATACTATGCCTTTGGGAAATAAAATATCCTTTGCTATGTGTTGCGTGTAAATTCTATGTTCCCATTGATATGAACAGAATGAGCTAGGTAAAAAAAAAGCAGGAAAAACTTAACTTTGTGCAGGAAATTATTCACCAAGTGTGACCTGCCATTATTAGCCGATTTTGGTTTGAGATGAACATTTTTGCCCATGCCTAATCTTGAGGGGAAAGTGTCAGCCCATCATCTTGCTTCACTTACTTCCTCTCCCTGATGCATCTATAGTATTCAGTTTAGGTATGTGTAGTACAGCTGTGTCCTGACCAGCTTAGCAGGTGCTCTTTCTTTCCATTCTTAAGGAGTAAAGAAATTGTTAAAATATATACAAAAAGTTATAATGTGGCACATGCTATGAATACATGCTAGAATTGTTAAGTAACTTAAGAAAGAATAAATATCAAAAATAAAAAGGGAACGGCAAGAGGGAAACTAGTAGTAAAATTAAAATCAGGGATTAAAATGAAAAGGGAGAAACCAAAATATAGATATACTTATTGATTTTACATAATCTATTAAGATTATCTGCCTGGCAGAAATACAGGAAGCATTTGGGTGAATTAGTTATATTTGGCCAAGGGGCATTATGTCTAGTTTTCTGATCCAGAAGCTTTCACATTGTTAAATAATTGTGATCAATATTCACTTTTCTTTATTAGGGATATTGATATATGACACAATTCCAATAAAAACAAAGATTTCTCTACATTTCTGTTTGGCCAAATAATGCTTAGTAACTGGTTATTACTTGTTATAGTCCATTCTTCCTTCCTATAAACATACAAGCAGCATTGCAAGGATAACTGAAATCTCACGGGTATGTTATTTGTATGTATGTATGTATATCTTTATTTATATGGCGCCACACAGTGTACGCAGCGCCTTACAATAGACATATGTTACAATAAATAAGAGGGGATGAAATAAGTGCGACATTCGTAGAAACAATAGGAGAGAGGTCCCTGCCCCAAGGAGCTTACAGTCTAAATATATATATATATATATATATATATATATATATATATATATATATATATATATAACCCTCCTAATCATACTCACCCATCAACTATAATCATAGATAATGAAACAATACAATGCCCCACAGCCATAGCCAATGCATTTAACAGCTACTTTATTGGATGTGCCACCACCCTGATTACACAAAACAAAGATAACTCAGAAGTTCAGCCATCTACAGAACATTCACTGACACCTGTTGCCCGGCCCAGTTCTGAATATGAATTCAATTTCATGCCAGTAAATGAAAGCGAAATACATGATCACCTCCTCAATCCAAAAATGAAATGCCAATCTAGCCCTGACAAACTACCAACAATGCTATTAAAGCTCAGTGCTATGGTAATGGCCAAACCGATTGCTTCTTTAATTAATACCTCTTTGGCAACAGGGTACATGCCCAAATCCTGGAAGGTGGCTAGAGTTGTGCCTATCCACAAAAGTGGGGATAAAAGTGTAGTATCAAACTACAGACCAATATCCCTACTCCCCACTTTATCCAAAATCCTACAGAAATGTGTACATGTGCAACGAAATAAATATTACCAACAGACTAGTTTTTTCACCCCTCTTCAATCAGGCTTTCGACCAAATCACTCAACAATCACAGCCCTCCTAAAAGTAACCAACGATATCCAGACGGGCATGGAAAATGGTGACCTCACAGGAGCCATTTTCCTAGATTTTGCCAAGGCCTTTGACGCAGTAGACCATAATATTCTTATAAATAAACTCCAAAGATCAGGACTGGGTAATAATTCTCTAAACTGGTTCCGATCCTATTTATCAGACAGAATGCAGTATGTGTCAGTTGCTGGCAATGACTCCCTTCCTCTCAAAGTAACAAGTGGAGTTCCTCAAGGCTCCATTCTTGGCCCGCTTCTGTTTTCTCTTTTTATAAATGATCTTCCCAAGGTTTGCAAATCATCTTCAGTACACATGTATGCAGACGACACCATTCTCTATACTAAAAACTCAAACATATCACACCTTGAGGCCATATTACAACATGATTTCTGCGAGGTTGAAAGATGGATAGCAAGGAACAAACTGTTCTTAAACACAGACAAAACTGTCACAATGATATTTGGCACAAAACACAAACTGCGTAATCTCGGCAATACCCCCATATCCATTGTAACGGAGTCTAATCGTAATTTGGCCCCAGTGGACTCCTACAAATATCTTGGTATGTGGCTTGACCCCAACCTCACTTTTGGACATCATATTGACAAGTTAACTTCCAAGCTTTATCCCAAAATCAGTGCTCTTTTTAGACACAAATCATGTTTAAGTCCCCTGGTTAGAAAACGTATTGTGCAACAGATGTTGCTGCCTGTCATAGACTATGGTGATGTAGTTTATGCTCCAGCGCCAGAAATCCATCTTAGTAAACTTGACACCCTGTATAATTCAATATGCCGCTTTAGCCTTCAATGTAATTACACTACTCATCGCTGTGATATGTTAAAAGAACTAAATTGGTTAACACTCAAATCTAGACGTGCCCTTCACCTTTCTTGCTTAGTACACAACCACTTCTCTGGAAAACTACCAGACTACCTGAGCAGTATGCTCACTCCTGCTCTACATACTAAGTATAACCTCCGCTCCACTGCAAACAACTCGCTACGTATACCACAATACAAGAAAGAAGCAGGAAGAGCCGCCTTCTCCTACAGAGCGCCAATGGCCTGGAACTATCTGCCTGAAATAACCAGATCTGCTCCCAGTCTAAAATCCTTAAAAGTAAATGCTTCTCTATATCTAAAAACAGAGTGTAACTGTTTATAATTCTAATATTTCCATATGAATATTTGTATGTATATTTAATAACATGTAATATATAGTGTTTCTCAATTTGTATAAATAAGCAACCCTCTACTGTAAACTGTTCAGGACATACTTGAAAACGAGAGAAATCTCAATGTAGTCTTCCTGGTAAAACATTTTCTAAATAAATAAATGGGTGAAAGGAAACAGACAATGGGGTAAGAGGGTGTCAAGTGTTTACATTACAAGTGCTGAGTTTGGACAAAGGCAGTGCATGGTCCTAGTGCTCCAGAAGATAAGATATCAGGTTAGACTTAAAGACAGAGGGGGATTGTTCTAGACGTAGGGAGAGGGGTATGGAGTTTCATAGGTATGGAGCAGAAAGCAAGAAAGGTTTGAGACGGGATAGGGCAGAGGGTGTGGATGGTGCAACAAGAAGGGCGTTGTGTGCTGAGCGAAGGAGGCGACCAGGAACATAAGAGGAGATGAGGGACGAGATGTAAGGAGGGTAGCAGTGTGGAGAGCGTTAAAGGCAAGAAGAAGGACTTTGTAATTGATGCGCTGCTGAATCGGGAGCCATGACAGATGTCTGAGAATTATGTGGGCAAGTTCAGTTTTTGGGGAGAGTGTGGTGATTCGTGCAGCTGAGTTTAAAACAGATTGCATAGGTAATTTAATATACAACCGTTCAGCAGTACCAATGCTTAATCTTTTGTATTTCTTTTATCTGGACTTTTGAAAACTGGTTGCATACAGGGATCCAATTCATACATTAAAGGGATAGTAATACTTCGTTTTAACTTTATTTTTTTTTTGTAGGCATTAAAAAAACATGAAGAATGATATAAGTCTTATCTCTCAAACCTTTATGGTTTATGAGATATTCACAAGCAAACTTTCCCCCTCCCGCCAATTTTACCTACTGTAAACAATCTCTTCTCAGATGTGGAATGCAGTCCATAGACTGGACAGATAACAAAAGGGGACACTCTTATTCCTATGAAAACAATGAAAGCCCTTCCCCCCTTGATAAGCTTTTCAGGTTTTTCCCTTATCTTAATTGAAGATTGTCCCTCTCTGCAGTCTACCTGGGCACCTCCCTTCTACCCTGGCTGAAAAGTGTTACATCAGTAAAAGGGGCGGGAGGAGGACACTTTGCTTGTGAATATCTCTTAAAGGGAGAGTAATACTTCATTTTAACTTTATTTTATTTTGTAGGCATTAAAAAAACATGAAGAATGATATAAGTCTTATCTCTGAAACCTTTACGGTTTAAGAGATATTCACAAACAAAGTATCCCCCCCCCCGTTCAACCAGATCATAAGGGAGGTGCCCAGGTAGATTGCAGAGAGGGACAATCTTCAATTAAGATAAGGGAAAAAGCTGAAAAACTTGTCAAGGGGGGAAGGGCTTTCTTTGTTTTCATAGGAAGAAGATTGTCCCCTTCTGTTATCTGTCTGGTCTTACAACCAGATTCACATCCGAGAAGAGATGGCTTACACTAGGTAAAAGGGGCGGGAGGGGAACTTTGCTTGTGAATATCTCATAAACCATAAAGGTTTGAGAGATAAGACTTATATCATTCTTCATGTTTTTTTAATGCCTACAAAATAAAATAAAGTTAAAACCAAGTATTACTATCCCTTTAAAGGCATTTGTAGCAACCTTGCAGGCCTACGGTAAACCACATCTTGTTGCTTCTTATCGTAACTGGATTGACCAAAGGATTCCTCTGGTTGGATCTTTTTCTGAATGCAATCACTGGCCAAGAAGCCAATGTTGAATATTCTGCCCAACTGAACAAATATCTTGAAGTATCTGCTGTACAGACTATTGTATCAATAAGAACATGTTTACTCCAATCCACTGGTTAATATTAGGAGGCACATCTGTAACTAGACATATTTCATGTATGTACTACTCTAAAGGAAAATCAGTTGATCCACTTTATACTATAAATGCAAATAATTCACTGATGTACCAAACTGAATTTCCAGTTATGCATAAAGCATATATATTAGCAGCATCCACCCACACTGTATACATCAACCACAAAAACTGTCACATAAAAATACAAGATTGATAGAAAATAGGCAGACTGATTATGACATTCTATTTAGTCCAAAAATGACTTTGCAGATCCATGTAAGATGATATCATGAAAGTGAAAAGCTATAGACTGCAACAAATTAGCAAATAAGTACAGTTAGGTATACAGTACAACTATATGAAGGATTCCTACTAACGTAATACCTTCTGTTAACCCTTTATATGATAAAGGGGTAAACAACACCTTACAGAGCAATGCATGCTCACTCCTCTGTCACTCAAAGGGTTAAGTTGCTTCATGGCGGGCCATGACATTAAAGGGATAGTAATACTTTGTTTTATCTTTATTTTATTTTGTAGGCATTAAAAAAACATGAAGAATGATATAAGTCTTATCTCTCAAACCTTTATGGTTTAAGAGATATTCACAAACAAAGTATCCCCCCCCTTCAGCCACATCAGAGAGAGATGGCTTACACTAGGTAAAAGGGGCGGGAGGGGAAACTTTGCTTGTGAATATCTCTCAAACCATAAAGGTTTGAGAGATAAGACTTATATCGTTCTTCATGTTTTTTTCATGCCTACAAAATAAAATAAAGATAAAACAAAGTATTACTATCCCTTTAAACTAGATAGTCAAATGCCTACTTACAAAAGCTACATATCAGATGGTTAACCCCTTGCGTGTCATAAGGATGTGCTGTGCATCACTCTTCAATGTGTGGTTCACTCCTCTGGCATTGAAGGGATTAAACAATTTAATGTCCATGCACCCAAAATGAAAAGTAAAGCTTGAGTCAATCTAACTGTACCATAGAGAAAAAAATGACAATAGCTGGTTTAAATGGGGTGTTTAACCCCTTGAAGGATATTGGGGTCTGAACACATTGCAGAGCAATCCATTGGGGGAGTCTCTAGTATTCAAGATGTTAGAAGCCCCTTTTAAAGGGATAGTAATACTTAGATGTAAAAAAAAAATAAACGTTGTAGGGTTTATCCCCCTGAGTAAAACAAGGGTACTCCCACTGCTGAGAGATATTTTATTAAAAAATGATAACCACTCAAACTTGAATTTTTTAAGTGCAATATCACAGTGGCCTGAAAGTTAACAGTGGTGCTGTTGTTACACCATCCTATCGTACAACATGTATTTTTTTACATTTTAAGTATTACTATCCCTTTAATGTACTCAGACTTTTTATATTTATATTTTCCCTTGTGGTGCTTGGTTTATTTTATAAATGCCCCATATTTGCCTTCTTTCTTGTCTAAAAGGGTCACTTTTTGCTCTAGGTAAATCCTGTGAGTGCCACTGGGGAGAGGAATGCATTCTTGTGCATGCCCCTCTGGGATATAAATGGATAATAAAGCATAGTCCCAGTCTTAACATGTAACAAAAATGATAATCCCCATTAACTGTGCCAGGCATTCCTTTGAGTGCCAGAGGTATCCAACTCACTAACTTGCAAATGCATTGGATACCTATCTGGCATTCAAAGGGTTAAACAAAATAATTGTTGTTTTCATTTTATTGAATTAAATGCACTCTAACAGCATTGTCAGAACTGTTATGTTCAAAGTTTAGTAGTAGTTGCTGAAACTCGATATATTGACGTTGCAACTTATCATTACATAATGAACTGCTAACATCTTGTCTTTTCTGCAGATCACACACTCTATCTTTCTTTCCAGGTGGTTGGGATCTTAAATTGAGTAGAGTACATTTTCGGCATGTCTTGTAGTAAGATACCAATCCATCCAAATTTTACAGAGGTAATTTAAAACTTGGAACTCTAAAATGATCTTTGGTTACCCCATAACAAGGCATGATTCTGCATGAAGGTCACTTTTTATATTCATTTTAGACTTGTCATTTGTTTATGAGGAGTCAAGTACAATCTACTTGGTTGGGGCAGGAATAAGTGAAACAAAACTATTTGAATGGTCAGTTTCCAAAACATCAAACTGTATGTTTCACAAATCTCAAAATGGGATTTTTGTGTACTTACCTATAAATTATTTTCTCTTAGCCCATGTGGAATCATGGGTTAAATTACCCTCCCACAATAGGGCAGGGCAAGTCCATACAAAGAGCTCTCTGAAGGTGGAGACTGCCTCACTACTTCACTATATCCCCACCAGGCATGTTCAGTTTTAACTTATAGCACACCTTGCCCAGAACTCAAACAGCTTTTTTGTCATGTTTCAAATAGACTAAGAGAAAAGGATTTATTGGTAAGTACACAAAAATCCAATTTTCTCTTTCATCCGTGATGCAACACAGAGATATAGCAAAGATTCCAAAGAGGGAGTAAAAAAACCCTCAAAACACAGACTGCATCAAAAATGAACATCAGGTGTCAATGGACACCGACACACCAGACCAAAAGCTAAAAAAGTAACTAGAAGAAAAGACAAGGCGGACACCTACACAGGCGCAATGGCATGTAGGACATTCTGTCCAAAACTGGCTTCAGTCGAAGCCAGAACATGGATTCTGCCAAATGTAGCAAATATGTGACAGGATAAACATATCAACAACTGTTCAGCAGAGGCCAGATAAATATAGATCAAGGAAGCACTCCACTCTGGTGGAATGAGCCATGGCCCTAGAGGACACAAACTTTTTCCTAAGGACATAGGCCTAGTGAATGATCACCTTGAATCCAGGAAACCATAATCACCTTATACACACAGCTTTTTCCAACAGAAGGGCCCTCAGGAATGACAAAAAGTGTGTCTGGACAAAGAGAAGGAAGGACAATTTCATGGTTAATGTGAAATTCCCAACAGGGATTTACAGAACCACCCTATCAAAATGAAAAATCAGAAAGGGGGGTTTACAGAGCAAATAGGTTTGGCCTCAAACAGAGCTAAAGGTTCATTTTTCTGAATAGAGTTTACAAAAAATGTCTGGTACAACATCGAGGAAGATTTTAATTATATGCAAAACAAACTAAATTTGTCTTAAGGTGACCAGTTCAATTTAATTATTCAGATATCCCCTCACACATTTGTCTGAACATGGGGATATTATAATGGCAATGAGGCCTGAACCAAATCTATAACAGTATGGTTGAGAAATGCCCACTTCATCCCCTTATATAATTTATGCTGGTTGACAGAAGTAAAATATATAATATTTTCTTGATGACCATGTCACTATCACATTTTTGCTGACTTGTGAGCGGGCGTCACAATAGCACATTTAAAATGTTGCTTGAATCAAAATGGCACATTAAAAATGTTGCCATATAATGTGTCACCATTCCCTACCCTAACCTACGCAAACCTGAATACCATAACTCAAGTACCCTAAAAAAATAACTCAAACCAAAATCATCCTCCAAACCCTAAAAACAATACCTTCAAATTTCCCTTACCTAACCTACCGTATGTACCCTAACCTAACTACCATAACCTAACTACTCTAAGCTGACCGAACTATAAGGCAACATTTTAAACAAGCCATTTTGATGACAGTGACAATTTAAATGTATCATTTCAATGTTTTGCATTTACTACTCGCCACTGCAAACAGATACCCTTGATGAACAGTTTTATTGAAAATCTGTACCAACAATAGTTTTAGTTGAAATACCCTTTTTTTTTCCTTTGTGGACTTAAACTTTACAAAATATGTCAAGCACCCTAGGAGACATGACATTAAAGTCACACAGTGAAGGTAACAAAAAACGAAGTGTAGGTTGGCATAGGGCTATATGTACAATACAAAAGTCAAGTAGTTATAAGGCAAAACAACTGCACCATATGGGACAAAAAATAGTCTAAATTCTCACTGATTTAAAATAAATGGGGCTTTGACTGCTAGGGAGGTTTACATCACATTTATCTCCATGTACAACCAGAAATCACCTCTGATGCTTGTTTCAGCAATGTATTAAGCATATTGTAGGGGGAATGCATGAATCCTTCAGAACAGTTCAATTTCTGAGCTTATACTTTAGCCTAAAAAAACATTCTTCTGCACCCAGGGGTATGATTGAGTGTGTATGATCACTTTACTGTATGCCAGGCACACACACACTTCACCATCATTAAAAAGATAGTAATGGTTTATTTTTAATACAATGAGCTATATATTATTTAATAGTGTGACTTATGTCAGGCACAGTAACTTGTTTCACAGTAACACGTTCTCCCTCCCCTTTCCTGACTGCAGCCTTTTCAACTAATAATGTTTGATGCAATGGAGCAAGTGCCATGGTAAACCATCCAACTCACTATGATAGATTTGTATCTGTATGAATAGTTGGTATGTTTCTTGTGCACTACTGACTGTGCTTTAGTCAGAGCTCAGGATGATGCCTTAACATTATTCACACTGAGACAAATGTCTCTGTGTGAGTGATCCTCCTGGCAGGCCCCCAATGCAACTGGTCAGCTGACCATTCACCTAGTTTTCAGGAGGACTGAATGGTGGAAGAGAAAGGGGAGGGGGTGTCCTAAAATGGAATTACTCCAGAACTACTGATTATTAAAGAGTGGGACTGACACCATAACACTTTACATTACAATGAGACAAATAAAATCAACCATTATTCTAGTTTTAATGCAAGCAATCTTGAATAACATGTCCAGTAAATTTAATAATTTTCCCCTACACCTTGTGGGTGCATAACAAAAACAAGGCTCCAATGAACAGAATAGCCTAAAATAGCCCACACACTCCCACACCCATATCCCTTTGAAGCAAGAAGAGCAAGTAAGAGACTTTTCACTGTAGATAGCTACTACATAGGTGATATGTAGGAGCAGCACCAATAAATAATTTCTAGCACCTATTTTAGAGCAGAATCATATTAATACAGTCCCAACTCTGTAGTTTAATCACTAAAGTGCTTAGTGCAGAAACATATTAAATGTATCAACTTTTTGACCATAACAAAACAGTGGTATTCATACAAAGCTAAATACAAAATCCATATAGTAAGTTCAATATAAAATGAAATAAATATGACATTAAGATGATTTAGGCTTCTTTTAAAGTCAGGGGTGAATAAAGCTTCTATCAAAAGAATAGAATTCCATCAATCGATAACGAAAAAGAAAATACACACAAAAACACAGCCTACTGAATTATGCTTTTAAAATCTATTCTGAATTTAAAACTCTGTACATATAAAGGCCATCCTGCATGAAGGACTATGAGCCTGTTGAAATATCTTATCTCCTCTGAAACACAACAATTAAATTGACAATTACCACAACAGTCCAAAGCAGATGTAGACAACCTGCAGGATCCCAACATTGACTATGAATGAACTATAAAGCTGGTGGAGCCATGTACCTTTAGAGTGCTTCCCTGCCTATGGGTTTGTCTGGCAGCAACTGTTGGATGCAAGTTGGATGCAACTGTATTAATTCATACATTTTCTGGGCAACATGGTGTCATTGGATATAATTGTAAATGAAATATAATTTTTATTGTTGACTTTAATACAATTTGTTACATGTATTCACTTTTATTTGCATTCATTTTTTATATCACAACTAGGTACACAGAGAAGCTGTGAAGAAGAATAAAAATCCCCCAAATTGCTTTTAGCCCATTCAGTGTCAGATGGGTGCCCAATGCATTGTGAAGCCCTTGAGTGCTAGACAGGTCTCCAATATGCAGACTATTCAAATAAATGGTAATGCTTATTTATTCCTTATGCTACATCAGTGATAAACATTCACAACATTTAGCATTCAACACCCCACTTTCGCTCAATAGAACATAAGCTGGTTTGCTCCACAATTACTAATTTTATTATTTGTGAATATGGTTCACAGGCTTCACTTGTTATGATTACATATTATATAAGTGCACCAGATTCACCCTTTGCCACAATATAACCAAGAAAACAAGAATTATATAATCCTTCCTGACTCCTAAATGGGTATTACTCTGTTTTCCAGAACTTCATACTTTACCCACTAATACACACCAACACACAGTATAAACCTGTATGTTCCCTTCTTCTGGAAATGCATCTAATCTTCTCTTAAGTGTATCCTTTGTATCTGCCATTACCACATGTTTGGGCAACGAGTTGCACAGTTTATCAGATTTTATTGTAGAAAAAAAAGTTCTCTACTGAAGTTGAAACTTCCTTTCTGCGTGCTTGGTATGATGATGATGACATAGTCCCTCTATCAGCATCTTCATTTCGGGGTGCCCTTATTTTGGGGCTCAGTTGTTCTAATCCCTGTATGATTGTACTTCCCTTTCCCTCCAGGTCATGTTAAAAAGCAGTGGACCAAGTACTATTCAGTTGCAAATGTTATCACCGAGACACAATTTCTTATTTTATATACCAGCCTCTTATGTGGCAATGTATCAATGGCCTTTGCAAAATCTATAAATTCTACATCTACTGCTTTACTATTATCTAGGTTGCTACTCACCTCTTCATAGATGTTACAAAAAGTTTGGCAAAATCTATTCCTATCTATTCCTAAACCATGCTTATTCCTGTTAATAATCTTATTTTCCACATTTTAGTACTGTATATAATCCCTTATCCTTTCTAGCAGTTTTCCTACTACTAAGGTCAAACTCACAGGTCTATGATTTTCAGGTTCTGTTTTAGTTCTCTTCTTAAATAAAGACACTACATTGACATTACATCAGTCTTGTGGCACTGAGCCTGTGGTGAGTTCCCAAAACACCCTTGGATACACTTTATACCATTAGGACCAGTTGCTTTGTTAGTGTTAATTTTGTCCAGTCTTCCCTTGACCTCTTCTTGTGTTAACAGAATATCTGACAATGGTATGGTTTTACTTTTTTGTGTTGAGGCTCTTCTACCATTTCTTCTTTCCTGTTATATATAAATGAAAATAATTTGTTCATCATCCTTTTCCTTATCTTTCCTAATCAACCAATCTAATTTTGAATGACCCAATACATTCCTTCTGACATTTTTTTGCTATTTATGCATTTGAAAAACATTTTTGTATTAAACCTTTTGCAATATCACTAATAAAAATATTTAAAAGAATGGGTCCCAGCACAGATCCCTGAGGTACCCCACTAGTAACACTCCTTTCGTCTGAATATTCTCCACTGATTACCACCCTGTGTCTCCTGTCACTCAGTCATTGTCTTTTCCTTTTAACTATTTTTGCATCCAGACCCAAACACTGCAATTTATTAATGAGTCTTCTATGAGGGACAATGTCATATGCTTTACTGAAATCTAGATAAGCTATATCTGATGCTCCCCCTTGGTCTATTATTTTAATTACCCAATCAAAAAATCTATGAGGTTAATTTGACAAGATCTCCCTGCTGTAAACCCATCTGTTAGGTATCTTGCAAGCCATTCAAATTAGATATTCAACAATTATTTCCTTTAGCATAGTCTCCATTAATTTTCCCACTACTTATGTAAGACTTACTGGTGTGTAGTTACCAGACTCTTCCCTACTACCTTTTTTGTGAAGCGGTACTACATTTGCTACCTTCCAATCTTCTGGAACTACTCCTATTGATAGTGACTGATTGAATAATTCTTAATTTTACCTTAGAAAGTTGAAGTAAAACTTCTTCTTCTGTAAACATCCTTACACTTATATATCTAAAAAATGTTTTATCTCCCTTTTTTATTGACTTGGCAATTTTTTTCTCTGTGTGTAGTTTGGCACATCTAATAATGCATTTGGCCTCCTTCAGCCTAGTCTTGTACAGATACCTATTTTCTTCTTTCTGCGCCTGCTTATATTTCTAAAAATGATTCTTTTTTGTCCTTTACTATATTTGCCACTTCTGCAGAGTACCACAGTGGTTTTCTTTTTCTTTTACTCTTACTGACATGCCTAATGCAATGCTCTGTTTCTTTTAGTAAAACACATTTCAGATAATCCCATTTCTCCTCAACTCCATCTAAAGATCTCCAAGTTGTTAAGCACTGACATAAAAATGTTTCCATTTTAGAAAAATCAGTCTTTCCAAAGTCTAGAACCTTTGTATTTTTGTGACACAACTCCGACTCTGTCTTTATATTAAAGCACACAGATTAATGATAACTGGAGCCCAAACACTCTCCTACAGCTACATCTGATACCAAGTCTCCATTAGCAAATAGTAAATCTAGTGTGGCTTCCTAGTCGGCTCTTCTACTAATTGACTAAGAGCTAATCCTTGTAAATAATTTAAGATATCTCTACTCCTGGCTGAACCTGCTGCTTGTTTTTTCCAGTCCACATCAGAAAGATTAGAGTCCCCCATAATAATAACCTCACATTTTGAAGTTAACCTTTTAAAATTTAAGAGCTGTGGTTAAACCTATGCAGTTTTGCTTCTTCAAACTGACAACAATTAACACAGTGTTGCAATCATTGTTTCCCATATCTACTTTAATATTGGGCACCATATATATGTTATTTGTTATCACTAGGTCCAATATATTATTATTTCTTGTCAGCACTTGCATCATTTGTGACATGTAGCTATCTCTAAGTATGCTCACAAACCTGCTTCCATTAGCAAGTCTTACTTCTCCAGTTTATTTCTGGGTAATTAAAATCTACCATAACTATAACATGCCTAAGATGCACTACTTTTTTCATTTTCAATAACAGTTGGGCCTCAATGTTCTTATCAGTTTTGGTGGTTGGCAGTAATGCCAATTTTGAGCCATCCTCATCAAAATTTTACACAGAGAGGTCAAATTCAGTTTTCCGTTTCCACTAGTTACAATCATGGTGCAAACTGTTATTCTAGTAACTTGTTCCCTACTTTTTGCCTACCTTTTCCTTACTTTTGCCTCCTCCCCACAATATCATTTTTTATTGTCTGTTTCCTGCTTTCATTAAGCCAGTAATAGGAGCAGGGGACCATTGTGTGAACCTCTGAAGTGACAAACGATGCATTCTGGCGCACAGGTTTCAAGTTTCAAGTCTGTTCTGAGAGCACACTTGAACCTGGTTCTCCGACTGTTGAAAAAAACCCAGCACACTGTGCACATCATCTCGGTGGTTCATACCCTGGTTAAATGCTCCTTTCACTAACGAAATGAGAGCAGGGGACAGGCACATTAAAAATAATATAGTGCGAAAAGTAAGGATCCATGCCATTGGCCCCATCCTCAAAGTACAGCAACTCTGAAGAGAAGCCAGCAAGTGCAGGTAGGGAGTATGCTATTACGGTCACATTATACACAAGCTCTGTGTAAACTTCAAAGTACTTAATTCCTGGTAGGGGTCTTCAACATATTGTGAAGTAATCCAGTGGAGACCTTGAGCATCCATGATCAAAATCATCATCATATTCAGTTGTTGTCGATCCACTGTAGGATGAAGGCTTCCTCAGCAGGAGTCCAACACCTTCAGTCTTCTGCATTTTGTTGCCACTGTATGTGTAGCTAGATAGATAGATAGATAGATAGATAGATAGATAGATAGATAGATAGATAGACAGATAGACAGACAGACAGACAGACAGACGATAGATAGAGTAAAAGAGAATGTATGTGTGTAATAGAGCAGGGCCAAATTAGCCCTAATGGAAGTTTACTAACCTACTTACACTGAAAATTGTCCTCTGTACTCGTCACAGTGGAAAGTCATGTAACTTTACTTAGTTTCCCTTCCTTCTTCTCTATACCTAATGCAGGGCTCAAAATTCCCACTCACCACTAGCCAATGGCGAGTGAAAATTCAGCCCTGGCGAGTAGAAATTCAGCCCTGTTGGGTATGTTTTGGCTTGCAGTGGTGAGTAACTTTTCAGGACTTCAAATGATAAACCCTGCCTAATGTATCTGGGGCTTCTCAACCTTCAGTTTACCTTTCAGCATGTGCACCATAATGAATGCAGCATCCCCTATGTGATAGGGGTCCATATGAAAGGCATTCTTTCCTCTTAGTTAACAGTATAAAGTGTTGACACGGATTAAAAATTTGTACAAACAAGATAACTGAATAAATAACAGGGGAATAAATAACAGGGGAATCTAGGAATCTGCCAGTAATGGGTGCATGTAAGATTCTGCGTTGCAATGCGTTGGATACCTCTCTGGCACACAAAGGGTTAAGGTGTTAAATGTCCATTTAAATTTAGAGAATGTAGTGATTTTTTTTCTTCCATTGGTGCAGTTGGTTTGCTCCAGAACTGCAAAACTTTCTTATTGCATTACAGTGTTTTTTGCTATTTTTGGTATCCAGGAAGTTAACCTTTTAAAAAACTAGAGGGGTGTTCAACACATTGCAAAGAAATGGGGTGCTCGCTCCACTGGTCCTTAAACAGTTAATCAGGATTTAAATTATCTGTATACTTGGGAATTCTCCAGATATCCACAGAGACTCCAATTTTCATATTGAATTATTGGTTCTACAATGACAGAAGCTGGTGCATTTGGCTATAACCCCACCTACTTTCCAGTCCATTCTGCTCACTTCCCCACCTATTTCATAGAAAGTTCTACTTTTCAATCACCCACACCCACCCAATTAAGCCCCACCCACAGTATGATGTGAAACGCATCATTTGGACACTCCCATCCTCAGCTCTACAGTGGCTCCCGGGACTTGGGACAAGAAGGTTTCCAGCGCCTAGATGCACTAAAGGTCAAAGAGAGCTACTAATGTCAGTGTTCTGTCGGAGCAGCATCGTAGACACACCGACAGTATTCACAAAGTATCAACGACATCACATCACCAGAACTCCGATAAAAAAAATATCCACATCAACATCCATACCGACATGCCTTCACCAGGTCTACAAATTTTTACTCTTTGCATCAACAACTGTTCATTTCCATATGGAAATGCTGAATAATGAGACACATCCGTAGGCAAGGGGGTGTGTTGCTATTAAAATGTGACACTCGGACTCATTCAGTAATCTCAGATAGCAATCTCTGTTGTCGGAGTCCACAGTCTCCACTTCACCTAACTTAGGCTGTCATAGTTGGTATATCCCTGTACTATCCTATGGAGTAACAGCAGGGAGAGCTACAACAATTCTGAACATAATTAACCCTATGAGTACCAGAGGGGTATCAACGCATTGCAATGTGTTTGCTACCCCTGTGGTACTCATAGGGTTAATTATACAATAAGATTCAACTAGGGCATGTAGTAAAAAATAGGAGAAGAACAATGTTGAATTTAAATGGAGAAAAAAGTCATGGGTGCACTGTAAGTTGAATTTTAAATGGGGTTTAATATGTTGAAAGGGGGGGGGGGCACATTGTGTAGTGCTTGGTGTATTGTTTCTGTTTATTTTAAACCTTTGAGTGTCACAGGGGTGAGTAATGCACATCCCTATGGCATTCAATGCTGTCCATGGTGCTGAAAGCCTTCTCTTTATTCCCCTACTGGCTGGGTAGGGAAGCACAGAGAATGCTGTTCAGAATTGTCCTAGTGCTGGTGATATGTTAGGAGAGGACATCCCTTCCACACACCGACAGCACTTTGAAAATTCTGTATGCTAATAGGGACATTCTCCAACCATCTCCTTCCATCCGACAATTTTGGTGATTATGTCCATGCATAGATGAAATTGTTGGAGTGATCCGAACACATTGACAAAATCATACCGACACTGCTTTGACCTTTAATGCATCTAGGCCCTGGTATTATTATCTGTTTCTCAAGAATGTGCATCATTTAAATAAGAATTACAAACTTATTTATCAGACTTAGTGATGCTGGGCCTTGTGTTCAAACCCAAAGTGGAGTACTTCAGTGGCAAACCAAATACACTACAGGAGGAAATTAAAAAAAAAAATCCATAGAATTATACGGAGCATATAACCCTATGAATGCTATAGAGGTCATTAGAGGTCTATAAAGCATTGCTTCACAATGCATTGGAGACCTGTCTAGCATTCACAGAACTGCCTTGTTTACAAGAACCAACTAATGAGAGGATAGTCTCCTGTTGACTTGAAACAGCTGATCAGCCAGTTCAGGTAAAGACAGACCAAACAGAGCAGCTGTTACATGTAACAGCTGTTTTGCTGATTATGTATGTCTGTACATTTTCTGTGAAGCAGGGCAGGTGATTTGTTAATGTTATAACCCTTTCAGTGCCACAGGTGTTGGTGCAACACTTTGTAGACTCATGCATTGTACATTCGTACTGCAGTCGTTGAAGTCTAACCTCATCCTCTCTGCTCCCCCACTTGCCCACGTTAACACATTGCTAGCATTAGTCCAACCTCACATGATATGGCAAAGTGTGTCCATGTCGAAATGATCTCCACACATTGCCAGACACACTTCACCATTACATTGGCCCTTAGTGTACCCCCCCACCAAGTTCTTCTTTATGCATCGTCCTCTGTGGCTTTTTCTATTTAACACTTTAACCCCTTAATGACAGCGTGCCATGCTTTGACCGTCACATGGTTTTTGCATTAAGGACCGGTGACAGTCATAGCACGTCACATACATTTTACTTACAGCACTCCTCCAGGAGCGATGTAAGTAAAAACAGGGAATGAAATTGACCGCTCCAAGACTGGAGCGGTCGCTCTCAGTCCCCAGCGCTGCACGTTGGAATCGTCAGAGCGGTCTTTAAGGGAAGGTTACTTCCCAGGACCACGGACGCGAAGGGGTTAAGGACACAATGCATTGTACACTGCTATGGTTGTTAAAGGATTAAATGACAACAAGGCTGATGTACTCAGAAGAAATGGGCTGATGAATGGAGGTGAGATAAAGGTATGAAAATGATTTGATAAACTTTCCAATTCCTATGGTATTCTATGGATGTTATGCAATAAAATCTCTTTAGCTTTAAAGATATCAGTGCATTAGATCCATTGAATAACTTTGGAATTGGAGTGTTTATCACACTGAAGATGTTGGGAGAGATGCACTAAGGAGTGATAAAGACGTGATAAACTGGACAAAGCTTCTCCAGTGATATCACATCTCCAGTTCATATGCTATTCTATGGAGCCAATGTACTGATTTCTCCAACTTTGGAGATCTTAAGTCACAGGCTCCATAGAATAACATAGGAACTGGAGAAGTGATATCACTGGAGAATTCATGTCCACTTTATCACCTCTTTATCAGACCTTAGTGCATAACCCTTGTCTCCTCTTTATCACATCTTTATCACACCTTTATCTCAGCTTAGTGCATCTGCCCATCAACCCCCCATAATGGACAAATTAAAAAAATCCACCTTAGATTCATATGGGATATTTAACCCCTTAAATGCCTGCTATGTCTCCAATGCATTGCAAAGCAATACATTAGAGACCACTCCATTTTCAAAGCATTAAAATCCCCATTTCAGTTTCCAGGACTTTGGGGAATTCCTATTTCTTCTGTATGGTACAGGTGGTTTGCACCAAAATTCCTCCAGTTCATAGTACATCAGCCTCATATAATACCCCTTTTATTAAATTCATGTTTATTGCATGCAGAAAAGTAAATGGTGTGAGCAAACATTGCTAATGGTTAAAAATATTAGTCTGTTCATTGTGAAGCAAATAACACATTGTCTATTAAATTCTAATTATGTATGAATTATCCACGGCTGAATTGTTCTGGCAGAAGTAGAATGAGTTCAGGGGTCCTGCCATGGAAGGATTATTTTGCTTATGCATGCAATGAAAGATTCAACGAACAAATATTCATTTAAAGCTACAGGTTTCATAGCTCACCAGCAACCAAACGTTACATTCCCTTTGACTCATTAAAAGTACCATATGTCATAGGGATAAGGTTAAAAATGTGCATTTATCAAAAAAGGCAGGCAAGTGAAAATGTCCATTTCAAAATAATTCCTATCTCCAAAAGTTGCTGCAGTTATTTTCTTGTGATGTATGACCCATTGGGAGAAATTCACTAAGCGATGATAAAGTGGATATAAAGTGGAGATGACTTCTCCAGTGATATCACTTCTCCAGATCCTATGTTATTCTATACAGCCAATGCACTAAGATCTCCAAAGCTGAAGAAATCTTAGTGCATAGACTCCATAGAATAACATAGGAATTGGAGAAGTGATAAACTGGAGAAGTCATCTCCACTTTATCACCTTTTTATCACCGTTAGTGAATTGCCCCCATAATCTGTCAATGTCCCTAATGAAGATGACCAATATAATTCTATAAATTCATTTTTGACCTGAAACATTTCTTGAGAAACAGCTGTAGGCCTGCACCCCTCACATCTTTCTCCTCAGGCATACTCCCTCTCAGTTATATATTATCAGGCCTGCTCCAGTCTATTCCATCTCCACAAGCATGCATCCTCCTTTTCATCTACTCACTCCCCTCCCTTCCATCTCCTAAGGTCTGCTCCCCTCACTTCCTTATCCTCAGTCCTGTAGGCCTGCACCCCTCACATCTTTCTCCTCAGGCATACTCCCTCTCAGTTATATATTCTCAGGCCTGCTCCAGTCCATTCCATCTCCACAAGCATGCATCCTCCTTTTCATCTACTCACTCCCCTCCCTTCCATCTCCTCAGGTCTGCTCCCCTCACTTCCTTATCCTCAGTCCTGTAGGCCTGCACCCCTCACTTCATTCTCATCAGGTATAGTCCATCTCCTTATATCTTCTCAGGTTTGCTCCATTCCCTTCCATCTCCTTATACATCCTCCCTCTCCCTTAAACCTTCAAAGGCCCACTCCCCCTACCTTACAAGCACCTTAACCTGCTCCCATCCCTTAAATCTCCTAGATCCACTCCTATTTCCCATGTCCCTTTGCCCTCTGAATGGAATAATTCAGGGACAAGTCAAATGCTTCACTGGAGACAAATAAAAACTCCTTTAATGCTATAGATAGGTGTCAAACAAATAGCACTGCAGTGCATCAGGGACCTGCTTGGTATTCAAGGGTATACATGTTCCAACAAAATCTATGTGAATTTGGGGAAGTTTTTCCTGTCCCTTATTGGTACAGCTGTTTACTCCAGTACTCTCAATTACATCATCGTGACTGTATCTCTATTTTAATTTCACAGTAACATTTATCTATCAAACAAATGTTGTGACAAGCACCCAAAGCATTTATCTATATAGTTTATAACCCAAGAGAACATGCAATAGTGTTTCATGTAATTGATTTATAATTAATTTGAGGATAGGATTTATGTCAGTAGTGCTTACACATCTAAATGCTAATTACATATACCAGAATATATGTTTAACTATATTAAATAAGATGTTTCCAGATAAAAAGGACTAAAGATATCTATTAATGTATCCAAATCCATGCATGACAATATTAACCCCTTGGATGCTAGAGATGTCTCCGGGATATTCAAGGGATAATAATGTGACAGTCAGCCTTCTTTTTTGACTTTACATGTTCTGAAAGTGATTAATATAAAAACATCAAATTGCCTATGTTTTATTATGTTTTTTTTCATTTTTTTATTTTATTTTTTTTTATTTTACATATTTAAGTCCCTGACAGGGAGCTCCCTGAATTTTAGTTTTCAGAGAGCTTTCTGTCAATGAATTTGAAAGCAGAGGAAGTGATACAATTTTACACAATACCCTGTGCGCTGAATGTGTTGTATAGTGTATTGGAGGTATGTTTTTCTGCTGCAGGGACAGAGTTGCATTGTATTGTTACCCATGCTCTCACAGTCCCTGGCAGAAAGCTCCCTGGAAAAAAATTCATGGAGCTCCCTGTTGGGGACTTAAAGCAGAACTTTCACATTGTATAAAGTCACCCTCCAATAATTAAGCATATGGTGACTTTTTTCATAATAGTTCTATTAGATCTCAGAAGTACCCGATTCTAAAGTAATCCTTAAACTTCGGAGACTGACGGCCAGGTTAGTGCCATCTGCACACCTGTGCCATCAGACCGTTCTGGTTACCTTATGGTAATATGCAATGCCTCCTAGAGGAGAGCGGGACAGTGCAGGGATGCAGACGTCTCTAAGACAAGATGTCTATGCTGATGCTTGGCTTCCGTTCTCTGAAGATTAAGGATAACTTTAGAATTGGCTACTTCTGAGATCTATTATGAAGCTAGTCGCCATATGTCTAATTATTGGAGGGCGACTTTATACAAGGTTATAATTCAGCTTTAATGTAAAAAAATAGGTAAAAATAAAAATTAATATATATTGAAAAGTACAGAGAATTTGATTACATATTGTGCACTTTCTGTTTATGTAATGCCAAAAAGGACGTTAACTATCACTTTATTTATTTTATTTTTGGTAAGCAATCAATTTCATAATCAATATGATCCAAAGTGAGTAAACTATGATTAACCCTCTGAGTGCCAGAGCGGTATGCATTGCATTACATAGGCCTCTAGAAAACAGATCAATGTTGAAATGAAAGGGTGAAATCCTAAATCAGCAAAAATGTTTGCCTTAACCCTTTGAGAGCCAGAGAGGTAAGCATCTCAATGAAAAAGCTATGCATTGCCTACCCCTCCGGCACTCAAGGGGTTAATGCATTGCAAACTTCTACATTCTAAAATGGTGGTTCTTTCCCTTCATCAATACAACTACTGTTTTTATTTATATATAGAGTTCTGTATTTCTATACAGTGTATCTGTGTTGATCTGCACATAAATGGTTTGATGGAGCCTGATGTGTTTCCTGTGGTTTTCTTGTAACCCAGTCTCTTGCTGTCCCAGCACTCAACAGGCAGTTCTCCCTCTTATGTTTAGAATTCTGAGAGCCAATCAACTGCACTACAGAGGCCAAATAAAAATGTCTAATATTCCCATTAATTTAACCCCTTGAGTGATAGAGGGCACCAACACATTGTTTCAAATTGCACTGTTGACCTCTCTGTCTTTCAAGAGGTTAAAGGGATAGTAATACTTCATTATGTTGTAGCCCTTAAAATTCTGAACTCAACGATACCAGCGGCATCTATCAAGCCTTTATGGTTTGAGAGATATCCGCTTTCAAAGTTCCCTCTTTTTGCCTTTCCCCTGACGTCAACATTCTAGCTGAGAGAAAAGGAATCTGGTCAGTGACCAAGCAGCGGCTCTGCAGGAGTGCTGAGTTTGCGTTATAGAAACAGAAATCCTTCACTAAAATGGTCTTCTACACAGTCCCGGGACCAGATTCCCCTGATTTCAAATAGAATGCTGACGTCAGGGGAGAGAGAAGGAGAGGGAACTTTGAAAGAGGATATCTCTCAAACCATAAAGGTTTGATAGATGCCGCTGGTATTGTTGAATTCAGAATTTTAAGGGCTACAACATGGGGGATAGTAATAATGAAGTATTACTATCTTTTTAACATACTTATTTAAATAAATGAAAATGTTTATATGTTTCATGTGGTGCAGCTGGGTTGTCCAAAATTTCACCACGTTTGATTAATACATCAACCTCTGAAGCTTTGTTGTAGCTGTCACAAAATGCTTCAGGAGGAGAATAGCCTGTCTCCAGCTCAGAGTCTCTTCAAGGCAAGGTCACATGCACTGTGAAATGCATGGGGGTTTCTTTGCCTGAGGTTTTCAATGAATATATGTTTGTGTTACACCTCATTGCTTTCTTTTCTATTAGTTTTCTTTAATGCTTGTATGCAAAATCAAATCTAATCATAACAAGCATGTTTGTATTGCATAAATATATAGCCACACTGAGTGGTGATTGTCTATAAAGGAAGGTTCCAGGTCTCCAAAATTCTGTTATGGTGTATGGCACTGCTGGTGGCTTGTATGGCATATAATATTAGGTAAAAAAAGCTACCGAATACTGTATACATACTGTGCCTCTCTTAGGGGATGTTTGGGTGTTTTTTCTATCACTCCTGCTATTTGTTATCCAGATCGCTTTGTCCTAGTATTACCTTGTATTTGTTTCTGTTTGGTGTACTATAGTAACTTTGCATTGGTCTCTTCATGACCTCCTGCTATTGACACTATCCTGTACACTGAGTTTTGATTTCAATAAAGCTTTGAAAAGGAAGAAAAAAAGCTACTGTGTCATTGACATGGCATGCCCTGGCTTAACCCCTTAATGACCTGTGGTCCCGGTAAGTTACCTTCCCTTAAGGGGATAGTAATACTTAAATTTAACTTTACTTCATCTTGTAGCCCTTAAAAAAACAAATTAAATGACCCCAGCGGCATCTCTCAAACCTTTATGGTTTGAGAGATATCTGCTTTCAAAGTTCCCCCTCCCCTGACTTCAGTTCTCTAGTTGACTGCAGGGCAATCCTGTCCCTGAACAAGCGATGGCTCTGCAGAAGAGCTGAGATCGCGTTAATGAAAAAGAAATCCTTCACTGAAACGGTCTTCTGCATGTGCTTACAAACCAAGCACGCGTAGAAGACCGTTCCATTGAAGGATTTCTTTTTCAATAACACGATCTCAGCTCTGCTGAAGAGCTTCCTCCGGTCCCGGGACCGGATTCCCCTGCAGTCAGCTAGAACGCTGACGTCAGGGGAGAGGGAACTTTGAAAGCCGATATCTCTCAAACCATAAAGGTTTGAGAGATGTCACAGGATTCATTTAATTTGATTTTTAAAGTGCTACAAGATGAATTAAAGTTAAATTTAAGTATTACTATCCCTTTAAGGACCACCTTGATCCTTGCTGAAGAGCCAGCACATGTAACCTGTTACATGTACCAGCTCACTGAGCGGGGGTCAGAGACAGGCTGCTACGGCCTTGGAGCGCTGTAAGAACCGTCAGAACCGTCACCAGTCCTAAAGTGAAAAAAGCGGTGATGGTCCTGGCACATCACATGGTTCTTAAGGGGTTAAGTGTACCATTGTCCACAATATAAAGCCTGTCACAAAAAGAGCTTCTTAGAACCGTAAGACATACATCGAAGAACTGGTGCAATTCTGGAGCAAAACAGCTTCACCATAGTGAGCGCGTAAAAGTTCCAAAGATGATAATCTATTTAAATGGGTATTTTAACCCCTTGAATGCTAAAGAGTTTTCCAACATATTGTTGTTGGAGACCTCTTTAGCATTCAAGAGGTGAAAAGGCTCAGTAATCAATAGGAATGTTTAACCTCAAAGGTAAAGAGGGTTTACACCAGAATTGCACTATATTTCTTTAGTATATCAGCTTCAGTGTGTTACATAGTAACATAGTAATTTAGGTAGAAAAAAGACTTGCGCCCATCCAGTTCAACCCTTTTCCTATTTCTGTTTACCATCGTTGATCCAAAAGAAGGCAAAAAAAAAAACCTCTGCCTGAATGGGGGGAAAAAATTACTTCTTGATTCCAAATGGCAATCAGATTTCTCCTTGGATCAACAAGCACTAAATAAATATTAATCCCAATACTAACGTACGTAGCCCTCTATGTTCTGCTCTTTTAAATAGGTCCTTTTTAAAGGCATCTAACGTATTCAATAGCGCCACCTCCAGGGGCGGACTGACCATACGGGCATTCGGTCACGGACCGAGGGCCCGTGACCGAAGGGGGCCCGCCGTCGCTTCCAGCGCTGCTCAGAAGCTCTCCAACAATGGCCGCCGGCGCGCCATTCTAGTAATACAGAGCTCTGGGAGATTACATCATCTCCCAGCCTCTGCATTACTAGAGGCGCGCGGGACTTTGCAGTGTTAAGCCACGCCGCTAGACTACCAGGGACTGCAGGTAGGGGCAGTGTGGAGATGAAAGGGCATGGTGGAAGGGGCGATGTGGAGATGGGAGCATTGTGGAAGGGGCATTGTGGAGATGAAGGGGGCAATGTGGAGATGGGGGCATTGTGGAGATGAAGGGGGCATTGTGGAGATGAAGGGGCAATGTGGAGATGGGGGCATTGTGAAAGGTGCATTGTGGAGATGAAGGGGGCATTGTGGAAGAGGCAATGTGGAGGTGAAGGGGGCATCATGGAGATGAAGGGGCAATGTGGAGATGAAAGGGGCATTGTGTAGATGAAGGGGCAATGTGGAGATGAAGGGGGCAATGTGGAGATAGGAGCATTGTGGATATGAAGGGGGCAATGTGGAGATAGGGGCTTTGTAGCGATGAAGCGGGCAATGTGGAGATAAGGGCATTGTGGAGATGAAGGGGGCAATGTGGAGATGGGGGCATTGTGGAAGGTGCATTGTGGAGATGAAGGGGGCATTGTGAAGATGAAGGGGGCAATGGGGAGATGGGGGCATTGTGGAAGGTGCATTGTGGAGAGGAAGGGGGCATTGTGGAAGGGGCAATGTGGAGATGAAGGGGGCAATGTGGAGACAGGGGAATTGTGTAGATGAAGGGGCAATGTGGCGATAGGGGCATTGTGTAGATGAAGGGGGCATTGTGTAGATGAAGGGGCAATGTGGAGATGAAGGGGGCAATGTGAAGATAGGGGCATTGTGGAGATGAAGGGGGCAATGTGGAGATTGGGGCATTGTAGCGATGAAGGGGGCAATGTGGAGATAGGGGCATTGTGCAGATGAAGGGGGCAATGTGAAGATAGGGGCATTGTGGAGATGAAGGGGGCAATGTGGAGATGGGGGCATTGTGGAAGGTGCATTGTGGAGATGAAGAGGGCATTGTGGAAGGGGCAATGTGGAGATGAAGGGGGCATTGTGGAGATGAAGGGGCTATGTGGAGATGAAGGGGGCATTGTGGAGATGAAGGGGCAATGTGGAGATGGGGGCATTGTGGAAGGTGCATTGTGGAGATGAAGGGGGCATTGTGGAAGGGGCAATGTGGAGGTGAAGGGGGCATTGTGGAAGGGGCATTGTGGAGATGAAGGGGCAATGTGGAGATGAAAGGGGCATTGTGTAGATGAAGGGGCAATGTGGAGATGAAGGGGGCAATGTGGAGATAGGGGCATTGTGGATATGAAGGGGGCAATGTGGAGATAGGGGCATTGTGGAGATGAAGGGGGCAATGTGGAGATGGGGGCATTGTGGAAGGTGCATTGTGGAGATGAAGGGGGCATTGTGGAAGGGGCAATGTGGATATGAAGGGGGCAATGTGGAGACAGGGGCATTGTGTAGATGAAGGGGCAATGTGGAGATAGGGGCATTGTGTAGATGAAGGGGGCATTGTGTAGATGAAGGGGCAATGTGGAGATGAAGGGGGCAATGTGGAGATAGGGGCATTGTGGAGATGAAGGGGGCAATGTGGAGATTGGGGCATTGTAGAGATGAAGGGGGCAATGTGGAGATAGGGGCATTGTGGAGATGAAGGGGGCAATGTGGAGATGGGGGCATTGTGGAAGGTGCATTGTGGAGATGAAGAGGGCATTGTGGAAGGGGCAATGTGGAGATGAAGGGGGCATTGTGGAGATGAAGGGGCTATGTGGAGATGAAGGGGGCAATGTGGAGATGAAGGGGGCATTGTGGAGATGAAGGGGGCAATGTGGAGATAGGGGCATTGTGGAGATGAAGGGGGCATTGTGGAAGGGGCATTGTGGAGATGAAAGGGGCATTGTGGAGATGAAGGGGGCATTGTGGAAGGGGCATTGTGGAGATGAAGGGGCAATGTGGAGATAGGGGCATTGTGGAAAATGCATTGTGGAGATGAATGGGGCATTGTGGAAGGGGCAATGTAGAGATGAAGGGGGCATTGTGGAGATGAAGGGGCAATGTGGAAATAGGGGCATTGTGGAGATGAAAGGGGCATTATGGAGATATGGGGCATTGTGGAGATGAAGGGGGCAATGTGGAGATAGGGGCATTGTGGAGATGAAGGGGGCATTGTGGAAGGGGCAATGTGGAGATGAAGACGGCATTGTGGAGATGAAGGGGGCATTGTGGAGATGAAGGGGCATTGTGGAAGGGGTATTGTGGAGATGAAGGGGGCATTGTGGAAGGGGCATTGTCGAAGGGGGCATTGTGGAAGGGGCATTGTGGAGATGAAGGGGCAATGTGGAGATAGGGGCATTGTGGAGATGAAAGGGGCATTGTGGAGATGAAGGGGGCAATGTGGAGATAGGGGCATTGTGGAGATGAAGGGGGCATTGTGGAAGGGGTATTGTGGAGATGAAGGGGGCATTGTGGAAGGGGCATTGTCGAAGGGGGCATTGTGGAGATGAAGGGGCATTGTGGAGATGAAGGGGCAATGTGGAGATTTCTGCAGGGGGCCCAGACCTCTTTTTGGACCAGGGGCCCTGGGTCCTGTCAGTCTGCCCCTAGCCACCTCCTCAGGCAGTGAATTCCATAAAATTATTGTCCTTATCTTAAAGAAACCCCTCCGTTGTTGTAGATGAAACTCTTTCATCATATCCCCTCTAAGACGCCGTTTCTCTAGTGTGTACAAGTTTAACTTTTCTAGCCTTTCTTCATACCTAAAACTTTCCATTCCCCTTACTAGTTTTGTAGCCCTCCTCTGCACACTCTGTAGTTCCATAATGTCCTTTTTCAGAAAGGGTGCCCAGAATTGAACAGTATATTCTAGGTGGGGTCTTACCATGGACCTGTAAAGAGGCAGAATAATATATTTCTCCCTTGTGTCAAAACCCCTTTTAATACATGCCAATATTTTATTGGCCTTTGCAGCTGCCAGCTGGCACTGCACGCTACTGCTAAGTCTATTGTCTACTATTATTCCCAAATCCTTTTCATTAGTAGATTTCCCCAGAGAAACACCATTTAAACTATATGTTGTATTTTTATTATTATACCCAAAATGCATAACTTTACACTTGTCTATATTGAATCTCATTTGCCATTTGCCTGCCCAGTTACTCAATCTGTCCAAATCCTCTTAATGAAGACACATCCAGTTCAGACTTTATTACCTTACTTAATTTTGTATCATCGGCAAACACTGATACATGGCTCCCTATGCCCTCTGGGAGGTCATTAATAAACAAATTAAAAAGAAGAGGACCCAGGACAGATCCCTGAGGTACTACACTTATCACGTTTATCCAATTGGAGAACTTCCCTTTTACTACCACTCTTTGCATTCTATCTTTCAGCCAATTTCCAATCCACGCGCAAACATTTTCTCCTAAGTCTATTTCATTCAATTTGTACAGTAACCTCTTGTGTGGAACCATATAAAAATGCCTTGGCAAAGTCTAAATAGATCACATCAACCGCTGCTCCCGCATCTATATTTTTACTCACTTTTTCATAAAATGCAATCAAGTTAGTTTGACAAGACCTGTCTTTCACAAAGCCATGTTGGCTCCTGCTATTGATATTCTTGTTCAAGCTGAATTCTTGAATATATTCCCTTAGCAACCCTTCAAACAGCTTCCCTACCACAGATGTCAAGCTTACAGGTACGTAATTTCCTGGCTGTGATTTTGATCCCTTTTTAAATATGGGCACCACATCTGCTTTATGCCAATCCGTGGACACCACACCTGATATAAAAGAATCCCTGAAAATCAAAAATAACGGTCTGGCCAGGGCCTGGCTTAGCTCTTTAAGTACCCGTGGGTGTATACCATCCGGCCCCGGGGCTTTGTATATCTTACCACCATTCAATTGTTTTAACACTTTTTCTTGTGTTAGCCAATCCCATGCTTGCTGTGACTGTTCTGTAAAAGTAGTTTGCAGATTCTTGTCCTTCGGGTCTTCCTTGGTAAAAACAGAAGAAAAGAAATTGTATGTTGTAATGCCTTGAGAACCCAGCAATGAAAGAGTTGAAGAGTACGGATTATTAAAGTCAGAATGGGAATACAACAGGCACCATGAGCACAGCCCAGTTTTAAATATTCTTATAAATGTATCAGTGCTGACTGCTCACCTTCCAGGAACACTGAAGAAATCAACAACACACTGCAAAGCAATGTGCTGAATATGTCTATTGCACTCAAGTGGTTAAAAATTCTCTCTTAAGCTTCTGAGTGCCAGACGGGTATCCAGCGCATTGCAGAGCAATGCGTTGGAAACCTGTCTGGCACTCAAAGCATTAACCCTTTGATTGCCAGAGGGGTACGCAATGCATTGCTTTGCAATGCATTGCATAACCCTCTGGCACTCAAAGGGTTAAATCATTGTGGATTTGTATTTGATCCCTAGGGTGCAGATGGTTTGCCCCATAATTTCTCCCTGTCTGCCTAGTATATCAGCCCCTGCCTGTGTTGTGGTCGTGATTTGAGGGATAGTAAAATTTATTTTATTTTACATATTCTGCAAGTGCTTAACTTGTCAGATTGTCTGTACTTTTTATTAACATGTTTTTTTATATTTGCATATTCTTTTACACTTTGATGTTACTGACATTAAGATTGAGAGCTTTCTGTCAAGGATTGTGAAAGAAGGTATACCAATACAATAAGAAAAAATACAATGTTAGAAGATGGCATACAGCATTCAGAGCATTCAGTGCTGCCAGGTGTGTTACATTGTATTAAATCTTGCTTGTATGGTCACTGACCAGAAAACTCCCTAGGAAGAGAGATGCAGTGTGATTGCTGTCAAGGACATAAAAGCATACAAAACAGGTGAAGAAGAAAATAGAAATTATATGCATACTCACTACATACAGTACTATGTACTTGCAGAATATGGAAAGTCAAAATAAAAGGTTATTACCTCTTTGATATCTCAGTCCATCTCTTTGAAGCAGAGTTTCTTAGTTGTGCAACAAATCCCTCTAACAGTGGCTCTCCCTGCCTGAGCACAGCAGAACTAATCATTGTGAAAGATCCAGAACACGTGGACTGTTAGGGGGACTTGACGACTGCTGTTGATAAATTCTGCTTGAAAGTAAGGGTATTCAATGGATGGACTTCAACATGTTGGCAACTGCTACTTCTGTCATCCCCAATTAGCCAATGACTGGTTGGGGTTGATCGTTGTTCCAGTTTCCAGTACCTGGAGGGATTTGCACTAAGGTATAAAAAATGGTGTAGAGGAGATAAACCCTCCAGTTCTTATGTTATTCTATGGATCCTATGCACTACGATCTCTCTAGCTGAAACAGAAGAAACAAAAAAGAGGCGCTCCTAGTGTAATATCTTCAGGTCTATTAACCCCTTCCCTTGAATTTAGAACGATGGGTACTCACAATATATTATTTCCAGAGTAACACGTATGTTAGGCAGGAGGGGTATTTACGACTGTCCCCAAACAGTACACCAGGCCTCTTGATCAATCCTATATAATAATTTGCTAAAACATGTGTAACGCCGCGTCATGCGGAGCGTCCAGCTCTGTGTCAGCCATGGCGCTGACAGTCTCTACTGCGCATGACTGCCCCGCGACCGGGTGGCAGTGGCACTGTGGCCCATGTAACGGGCTCTTCAACTAGTTTGGATATATTTGGCTGCTCCTCACATCCATCCAGCCATAGCTTGGAAGTATATGCAGAAAGAAAGAGAAAACAGAGAGGGCGCCCCAAGAGTGCCTGTTACGTTTTCAAAGACTGATAAATATAATAATAGAAATGGTACTCATACTTCTATATGGCTGACAGATGGCATATGTCAAAAACCAGCAAACAAGCTCGACGGGAAAATTAAACCTGTCCCAGGTCTCTCCAATATGATCCAGAAGTTTTCTCCAGAAAAGGTCCTCCACAGGTACCACAGCCAGTTGATTTGAAAAAGTGACCTGTGTGTCACGAAACGTCATTATAGCCTTATAATTGGCTTGTTTCTTTTATCAATTCATATTTTATAATACATTTTTATGAAGACATAGTTTGGAGCAGCTCGCATTGTTTTGTGTATTTTTTATTTTACTTTTCCTGTGGTACCTGTGGAGGACCTTTTCTGGAGAAAACTTCTGGATCATATTGGAGAGACCTGAGCTGGGACAGGTTTAATTTTCCCTGCAAGATTGTTTGCTGGTTTTCGACATATGCCATCTGTCAGCCATATATAAATGTGAGTACTATTTCTATTATTATATTTATCAGTCTTTGAAAACTTAACAGGCACTAAAGGGGTGCCCTCTCTGTTTTCTTTTTCTTTCGCTCTAGCTGAAGACATGCTAGTGGACAGGCTCCATAGAGTGATATGGGCATTGGAGAGTTTATCCCACATGTGAAGTTATCCCCTATTTATCATACCTTTATCCACCTCTCCCCCTTGGAGGTCCAGTATTTACTACCCATGATTTACAGTGAGTGCAGTTGTTGAAGAACGTGTTTTATTTTAACAGACTTTGGTAGCATCCTAAGACACATGTCTGATAACTATTGTGGAAAACAGCTTCTCTAGAGATGCCTATTACAGAATCAGACACATTTATCTTGTGGACCTTAGTGAACTCTGCAAAATCCGAAATCAATCAAACATTTTAAGTGTTTTGATTAAGTGTACAACTTTGAAAGCAACAGCTCATCAAACTTGTAAGAGTGATTGCACTTCCTTGCTCTTAAAGTAAAGGATGGTGAGCTATTATTGGGGATTTATAGTATATGTCCAATTTGCAATCATTGTATGTCTTAAAGGAGAAGTAACACTATTTGAAATACATCTGCATTACATTTAGAAACTAAAATAAATGCTACTAGCTGCAAAAAAATGTTAATTGCACAGTGTATCTAAAATCAGAACACAAAGAGAAATGGAGAAAGTAGTCATCTTTGGGATATTCTGGAATTCCTGATATTAAGCCACACTCTGGATACAGACTAACCGATCCATGATAACGCTGCAGCTGATGATAACTATAGTCTTATGCACTTATACACAAGTGCTTATTTACACAGCATTTATTTACCTCAGAGATCTGCAATGCAAGCCTTTTTTACCTGGTGCAAGGCTAAATTCACAGTTAGGTAATACAACAGCAGGAGAGTGATCAGGGGCATCCGCAGAAAATTTTCCAAGGTGGGGGACAAAGCCATAATATGACCCGCTGTCAAGGTTATCCAGAGAAGATCAGGAGTCAGTACGGTTTAGTTAATACAGTTTATTAACAAATGACATAAACAGGATATATACAATATACGCACTGCGTCAACTGAGGCGGGTTGAACTGGTACCCGGGAGGGATCGGGAGGGGCCACCAGTTGTGTACAAATTTGTTCAAGGTTTGCAGTACGCTGAGAAACCGTCTGTATGGCTAAAGACAACTGGTCTAGTCTTTGACCCAGTGTCTCCATCCTATCAAGGATGCTTTGGAAAACTACATTACCATCACCGTCTGAAGTCATGGCCCTTGCGTACTGTCACGGTTACCCAGAGAAGATCAGGAGTCACTACGGTTTAGTTAATACAGTTTATTAACAAATGACATAAACAGGATATATACAATATATACAATCGGAATAAGCACAGGGTAATAGCCAGCAAGCTTGCTACCAGAAATAATAGGTTGCAATGCGCCTGCAGATGATGCTGAGTCAAGGTAAGCTGTAACACCCGCAGGTCAACCTGCCCAGCTCTTATATTTATATAGAGGGGGCAAGTGTAGGGGAGAGGGCAAGTGCCTACCATTGCCCCTCCTATGGACTCCAATGATAGTGATATATATTGGATTTTTATCACTTGTTTCACTAGAAAAAATAGTAAATATTACAGTGGTGTAATATACAATTAAATGCCGTTTAGGTTATGCTGTTTAATAGTGTTAATTCCCCTTTTACCTAAAAAACTGATCAGAGCAGCAATGGAGGTGGTACCATGATCAGATGATAGCTCCATTATCTATTTGTGGAGGCAGAGCGATTTCCTCCATAGGTACTTCTGGTCATTAGTAAGGGTATATACTTACATAGTTACTTACTAGGCCAATTGTGAGTTATTCAATTCCATTCCGTTCGAGGGGGAGCTTTGTTTTGTATGAAACAGACCTTATCATCCTTAGCATCCTTTCTTGTATTTTTCTATTTTAATGTGGGATGCTTGCTAAATTTTCAGTCTGATGGATTGTACAGGAATCAGTAGAATCCAACAGTGCATGTTTTTCATTAGCAATCCACATTAAAAAAAGCGATCTGATCACATTAGTATTAAAATCAAGTCATGGAGTATTTCATATCTCTGGCTTTTTATGAGGATTTAAATTGTGTAGAAATGAAATCCACGAGAATGTTCTTGGTTGTAACTGTGAGATATATACTATGAATTAACCTCTTAAGTACCAGAAGGGAGAAGGGATTAATAAAAACTGAATCAGTTCTGGGGCAGACCAACTGTATGATGGGGAAATTGTCTGAAATGGGGACTTTAACCCTTTAAATTCTTTGGACATCTTGAATGCAATAGCATTTTGTACTTGTCCCCTGTGGTACAGACGGTTTACACTAGTTACTTTACTCTCTTTTAGTACCTTAGCACTGTGTATTCACTCCAAGCAGTATTAGACGAGCAATAAACTTTTTTTTAATTAAAAAAATTTATGTTATAGGGCTTTTCTTGCTGAGTAAAACAGGGACAACTCTATCACTGCCAGCTGTTTTATTCAATTGTAATAACAGGTCAGACTGTCAGGAAATGAATTACAGCAGTATTACTTCCTGAATGTTCTGACAGCATGACTCAGTGGTTTCTATCACATTTTACAGAGAACTGTTTTTTATCAGTGAATCACCTCATCTAGAAAATGCAAAATAATAATGCATTCGGTACCCCCTGGCACTCAATGGGTTAATGAAATAAAATGCACAATCCATTGATTTACCTAGTAAAACCCCTGTAAAACAGATCAATAACTATATAAAAACATATATTTCCTGCAAGAAGACCAACTTATGAGTTGCAAAATGGCTGGCGTCTTCACTAAATAGAATTATGAAGCAAGGACTTAAAAAAAAAAAAATAATTAAGATTGTTTTCATAAATGTAAACTAAAATTGCAATTTATTGTATAACATCACAAAAGTTTTGTGTCACAAAAAAAATGTATGAAATAAGAATGCTACATGCATCTTCTTTGCACTTATATCAAATATATATATTTTAGGGAGATAACCAAAATGTGCTCAACATAGTTTGAAGGCATAATTACCCCATGATCTCAAAATAATACTCTAGAAGCATATATTTCCTCAATGTAGATAACTAATTGTGTGAAATAAGGGGCCTTTTGCCTTTCTAACCTTATCCTAGTGTGCACCAGTGCTTCATGAAACTAAAAGAGAAATAGGCACTTTATTACATTTAGTATTTGAAAACTATGAATTTCTTAATGTATTTATTACCTACTGCTCTTCCAAGAACAATTGCACCCCACTGGTATGTGCTGACCTTCTGTAGTGATGACATAAGCACAAAACTACACCATCTATAATCTTTCATACATTTTGCAAATATGACTTATTTAGTAATAAATAGTTGTAATTACAGAAATTAAGAAAATGTAGACAAAGCATGCATTTTAGAAAATATGTATGCACAGATATTCTCATAAGCTCCACCCTTCAAAGATAGTAAAATCTTTGAAACCCATGGAATGTCCTACTGTATTAATACCCCATTAGTTTGGGGAGCACTAAACTGCACTTACTAGTTTTCTTTCCTGAAATTACCTGCGTGCACTAAAATGGTCATTCCTATTACAGAAATTAAGAAAATCCTACTATTTTGAAAAGCAGAAGTTCACCCTCATCAACTGAGTGGTTTCTTGCCTTTCTACCCATAGGCTGGTGTACACAAATATTTCATAAGTTGGCTCTGCACGAAAAAATATATAATTTATTCCACTTCAAAGGTATTAAAATCTTTCAACACCATGTAATTTTCTGCTGTGTTCAGTACCTAGTGCCAGCCAGAAACAAGTTTATTGGTATGAGCTGATGATGTAAAGTCGTAAAGGATGCCAGGAGCATGGCTAGCAGGCTGGGGAACTATACAGTGTGTATATATAGCTATGTGACTACCAGTAGGACAAGGCTGGGGAAGCAGTGTATGTGTATTTCTATGGCAAGAAATGAGACAGAGGAAAAAGGCTGTGCTGTCAGACAGTATATACTTTGTTCTATGACTACCAATGAGACAGTGTGTATTAGACAGCGTGTTAGTTCTGTGGCTTCCAGTGGGATAGGAAAACAAGGCCAGGATATAAGAGAGTGTAAAAGTGGACAATGGAACAGCCCTGGGGTATCAAAAACTGCATGTGTGGTTCCGTGGCTTCCAGATGGACAAGGCTGGGAAAGCAGAAAGTGTGTATGTGGTACTATGGCTACCATTAAGGCAGCAGAACAAACCACAGAAAGCAGACAGTGCATTTGTGGGACTCTGGGTACAAGTGGAACAAGCCCAAGGGAGCAGACTGTACGAGTTGGTCAGTGTGTGCTAGGGGGCAATAAAACATGGCTAAGATGTCAGACTGGATAGTTCTGTGGATACAAGTTGGACAAGGATGGGATGTCACAGTGGCTGTAGCAGTAGACAGTGGAGCACAAATCTGGGAAAGCAAGCATGAGTTCTAATGGGGGTGTCCAATGTGCCCCCATCACAATGCCCCTCATTCTCCAAAATGCCCCTTCCACATTGCCCCTCATTCTCCACAATGCCCCTTCCACATTGCCCCTCAATCTCCACAATGCCCCTTCCACATTGCCCCTCAATCTCCACATTGCCCCTTCGACAATGCCCCCATCTCCACATTGCCCCTTCAACAATGCCCCCATCACAATGCCCCCATGTCCACATTGCCCCTTCCACAATGCCCCTACTGATTCCCCCGTCCTCCTACCTCAAGTCCCTGGTGGTCTAGCGATGTGTGACATTAGGCTAAGACATCTTACTGGAACACAAACTCCCGCGTGGTTCTTAGTAATGCAGAGCGCTGGGAGATTATGTCATCTCCCAGCGCTCTGCATTACTAGAGCGCCGGCTGCCGGGAGATCAGCTGTGCTGCGGGCACGCAGAGAGGGGGTTGAAGGGGGCAGCCGGGCCCCTGAGAGTGACGGGCCCAGTCGCAGGTGCGACCCCTATTGTTACGCCACTGATTCAGACCTCATTAGGCGGCATCAGGAATATCCTGGCGCCACCCCACAAGATATGCTTGAGAGAGAGTGAGGAAAGGAGAGTGTACTCATCAGATGTACTGTAAATGTCTGTGGCACTAAGGGCACATTTTTGTATGGTCTTATTATGTAAGTCCATTACACTCACAGGGTTAAAGAGGAGCAAAGTTTGTTTATGAAAACCTATATGTTATCAGACCTTTCCTGTGGAGTAAAACAAAGGAACGACCACTATAGTGAGTTGTATTGTTGAAACGTACTAATTGTCAGGAAGTGAATAAAAGCATCATTATTTCCTGAAAGTTCTGCCAGAAATGACTCAGCAGTTTCTTTCCCGTTCTATAGAGAACTGTTTGTCAGTGACTCACCTCTCCCAATTAATTCATTAAAACAACTAATTGAAAGCTGCACTATTAATATAAAAAAATCAACAGTTTAAATGGTAATTCTAGAAAGAGGCGTTGTATGCAAATTCTATCAAACTGAAATTGTTACTTTGTAACAAGTAGGTGTCTTTTAAACAACCTTTAAAAATCACTGTATTTATGATAGCCATTTATTTTAAACAATAGTTTAACATGTTTAGCTTTATTTATTTTTAAGTTTGTGTAAATGAGCTTCTACTGTCTGGCAGGAAGTGATAGTTGGTAATGCAGAGCAGATTTCCATTAAGTGACAATTAAATAAAGCTGTATATCTCATAAATGTGTTTTAAATAAAAAAAAAATAGCTAACAAATATGCTTTTGCAAGTTCTTTCAGCACCATCTATTTGTTACAAAGTGACGGTTTCATTTTAAATGCTAAAAATGTAATCTCCTACAAAATATAGTAATGCTTTCTTGATCTATAGAAATAGATCAGACATTTAGTGCCTTTACAATTGTCCATGGCAAAATAGCCGGTAGGGCAAAAATGGATACCGACCGGCACACACACTGCGTCACCAGAGCTATTCAATCACACCACCAACTGAAACCACAGTGAATGTTGGGCCACAGAACCTGACCTAACTAAATAGCATGAGAAATGGAAACATCAAAAAAAAAGGGCTAACGTTCAGTGCTTGATACACTGTCAAGCATCGAGCACGAGCTCAAACACACAGTCGCCCGCCCAAACACTAAACCTACACTAACCCTAACACTGAAGTGCAACAATACTAGCCCCAATGCTAGCCTAACACCCAGAACCCAGAGCTGTATAACACTTACCTGTCGTCCACTGTCCGTCTTCTTCTGCCACCATTATATTTGAAGTAACAAAAATACATTAGCGAATTGGATTAGAAGTATTTTTTTTAACTGCACAAAAAACATATTTTTTCGATTTGGACTGCCTGTAAATGTTTAACCCTTTAATTGCCAATGCGTTGCATAACTCTCCAGCACTCAAAGGGTTAAAGACTGCATATCTTTGATACATAATCTTTTTTGAGCAAATTTGGACAAAGCAGAAGATTAGAAGACATTAGATAAGAAGACAGAAGATGAAGAGAAAGAAGAAGATGGAAGATACAAGATTATAGAAGAAGACTGACAGTAGCTGACCAGGGTGCTGAAGACCCCGCTGGACATCAGGATTACAGGTAGGTGTTTATTTTCAAGGGATGTTTTTAAATTAGTCGGATAAACCCTGTGAGTGCCAGTGGAGTATGCAATGTTATGCAAAGTGTTGCATACCCCACTGGCACTCATAGGGTTAATTCTACTAACATTTCGCACGTTTTTGTGAGTACATTGGTTGTATTGATATGGGGCTTAGGGCTCCATATCAATACCTCTACTGGTCTCTTAGGTATTTTTTACAGGTTTTTTTCCCCTTTAAAGGGGATCTCTCACCTATAGATATGTAATGCTCATTAGTTAGAGCATTTATCAAAAAGGTTGAAAACATTGTTCATTTTGAAAAAAAAAATAGTTGTATGTGCAAAAATGAACTTTTAAAAAGTATCCAGCAGCCTACTTCCAGCTTGCCGAACCTTGCTGACCGGAGGCAGCTCCCATCCCACTACCCATCATCCACGGATGACGGAGGCTGTCTGTCACTAAGCTGGAGAGATCTCATTGGCTAGATATTGTTCCCTGCCAATGAGATCGCTCCAGCTTAGAGAAAGAAAGCCTCCATCATCGGAGGATGCTGGGTAGTGGGACGGGAGCAGCCTCTGTGCAACAAGCAGGAAGTAGGCTGCTGGACACTTAATTTTTGCGCATATAACTGTTTTTGTTTTTTATTTCAAAATGAACAACGTTTTCAATCTTTTTGATAAATGCGCTAACTAATGAGCATTATATATCTATAGGTGAGAGCTCCCCTTTAATTCCTGCATCAGAAGGCTGAAACGTGTTAGGGGACTCTGCACCCAAAAATAGTGAGTGCAGATTTTCAGCAGTTAAAATGGGTCCCCTGTCTAACGCATGCAATAGATTTGCTAATTCTTTCTTTTTCTAATGTGTTTCAATGGGCGCAAATGGGTGCAAAATTTAGCATCCAACATGCTTTTTTTTCCCTGCTGTATTTTTTCAAATCTCAGGTAGTTGAATAGCTTACAGTGTGTGAAAAAATACTGTTGGCTAATTTTTTTGGACAACGTGGACAATTGAATCAGACCCTTAACCCTTTGAGTGCATTCCTTACCCCTCTGGCACTCAAAGGGTTAATGTTTACTATGTAAATTTAAATGGCAAAATGTAAGGTAGCTCGTTAATCTAACTATAAGTCTGTATAAACTCATTTTTAGGGTGATTTTTGTATTTAATGTCATCACATTATTTAATAGTATTTGGCTTTCAATTCACTTTTAACCACTTAAGGTCCGGGAGGTGGGCGCAGGGTGCAGTGCATTGCTTTGCAATGGATTGCATACCCATTCTGGTCCTTAGGGGTTCATTTCTAAGTGGCATTTGAGGAAAAAACTTTTTGACACCCCTGAAACACATGATTGTATTAAAGACCCATCTGGTTGAGTGCACACTCTATATAATAACTGAGCTTATTATAACAGTAGTTATATGTTAGATAAAATGTAGATGTAGGTAAGTGGATGCTGTAAAGTGCAGAGTGGTGGTCCTGCTCACACCTGTGTTGTTATTTACTGTCATATACTCACAACCTCCTCATTTATACTCAGATGCTTTGTCAGGATGGCAGATAAGCATTGCAGTAAAGCAGTTTGATCAGGCTGACTTCTGTATAAGACTTAAAGGGATAGTAATGTTTCACATGGCTTACACTAGGTAAAAGGGGCGGGAGGGGGATACTTTATCATTCAATTATTCTTGAAGTACAACTCAGACACTATTGAAATAACTCTGTCTATGGCTCAAATACTATGAAGATTAAATGGAGCTGCTGTTTTTGTGAAACATTGCTATCCCTTTAATGAAAATGTATTCAGTGGCCAGCAATCAGTAAAGTTCATGTACTTTTTTCAGTTTCTCCAGTAGAAGTATTTGAGTTCACTATGACTGTTTATTTTATTTTATTTGTGGGGATTCTCAGTGGTATTAAGTACCAACATCTGGTTTATTTGTAAATCTTTAGACATACAAGAAACTTGGTTCTTTCAACAACCTGGCTTTTAATTTTCAGTCCATTCGATTTAGATGAGGAGTGCTGATAGACGATAGACTTCACAGCAGTGTGCAGAGTCACTCAGCTGCTGCAAGAGCAAATAGGGTACTAGCCTGCAAAAGAGGTGTAGATGGAAGGGATGCTAATATTATCCTTCCTCTGTATAAATCTTTGGTTAGGCCTCATCTACAATATTGGAGGATCTGAGTTATAAAGAGAGTCTAGCCAAACTGGGTTTGTTTACATTAGAGAAGAGACAGCTAAGGGGTGATATGATTACCATTTACAAATACATTCAAGTGACTCCAAAAGGGACTGACAGCGCAGGCGCACGGACGTCACTGTGATGAGATGTCCGTGCTTCCTGCTCCTGTGACCGTCGGAAAAACGCAAAAATCTTTGGAACCGGGTAATATTGCTGGCGACTAGCGCTACTAAGCAGCTAGTCGCCAGATGAAGACTGATTTCAGGTTAAGTTATTGCGGGGTGGTAGTTTCCCTTTAACGCTTTTATTTACAAGGTTGTTACATATAGATGTATATTTTCATGGGAAAATATCCTTAAAATTAGTTTATTTGATTTCAAGATTGAAATTATTTTAACGTGTAATTAAAATAAACACCCATGTTGGATCTTAGAGACAAGCTATGTTCACTAACACAGAAATAACTACTTTTTCCAGTTACTTTAACTGGGCTACTGTGACTGGCGATTCTTTCATACCCTAAAGAAACTAATGTTCTGCAGACCTGTTAACACTGATCATTTGTCATCAAATCCCGAAGGTCTTTTTCCATTTCATTACTGCTGTAATTTTTTTCTACATCCTCCCAACTTAAGGCTTAAAGGACTGCAATAGGGACAATTAAAAGAGCTTCTTTTCATTGCTTTCTTCATTGTTGGAATGTATGATTATTGGCCCTTATTCTCTGTAGCAGCTGCTACTATTCCTGTTCCACTTGTCGACCTTCTTATCAGAATCCTATGCAACCTTCATCAGAAATTGGAAGCCAGTATCTAAAATAGAAATCTGTTCAGTGTTTTCTATTATTGAGGTTATTATTAGCTTGGTTAAATGAATGAGATAACCAACATCAGGAATGTGAACATTTGCCATTAAAACATTTCTTGGTCCAAACTGACCCATTCAATTTTATTTGTCATATAACCTTCATACTGGGTGCCTTGGTAACTTGTATAGAGCATTATGATTAGCTAAAACCACATCACAATTCTAAGATAATTCTAAGAATCTCTTATTTTAAAGTGGTATAACCATGTGGATGCTAGCAATCTCTTCAAATCATTGCATCACAACATGTTGATGGGATTTCTAGCATCCAATGGGTTAAGAAGAGGTTTCTTAAAGGGATAGTAATACTTCGTTTTAACTTTATTTTATTTTGTAGGCATTAAAAAAACATGAAGAATGATATAAGTCTTATCTCTCAAACCTTTATGGTTTATGAGATATTCACAAGCAAAGTTTCCCCTCCCCGCCCCTTTTTCCTAGTGTAAGCCATCTCTTCTCAGATGTGAATCTGGTTGTAAGGCCAGACAGATAACAGAAGGGGACACTCTTATTCCTATGAAAACAATTAAAGCCCTGCCCCCCTTGACAAGCTTTTCAGGTTTTTCCCTTATCTTAATTGAAGATTGTCCCTCTCTGCAATCTACCTGGGCACCTCTCTTCTGCTCTAGCTGAACAGTGTGACATCAGTAAAAGGGGCGGGAGCGGGACACTTTGTCATTGAATTACTCTGGAACTACAACTCTGACAGAATTGAAATAACACTCTCCAAAGTCCAAATACTATGATGATTCATTAGAGCTGCTTTTATTATGAAACATTACTATCCCTTTAAAGAGGACAATTTAACATCTTGTGGCATGCAGGGGGAAATGTTCAGCAGTCCTTGCTGGAAGCCATGATATCTGAGGTCCAATCAGAAAGAAGAACTGGGGCTTTATGTAAATTTGGAGCAAGTTAAAACAAACACACTGCACCACAGATAAGGGTAGAAAAAACCCCACACTGATTTAACCCTTTGAGTGTTTACATTTTCAGATGAGTATGAGCAAAAGTATTCAGATCAGAATAGAACCCACACAAAGCATGTCCTGTGAAATTAATTATGTTTTGTGCTACATTTGTAAATTTAACCAGAATGCAGTAAAATTGATCACATGATATGCAGAAAATATGTTTACCTTCAGATGTCAAACAAACAGGTTCCTGAATCATTCACACATTTGAAAAATATAGAACCTCTCTGACATGTTAGTAGTCAAGCAGGAATGCTGGAAAACTCTTCCTCTCACTCCCCCCTTCTTTGTTTCACCCCTTCTCCCCTACTTTGTCTCTTCCATTCACACTCTCCATCTCTCCCCTTCTCCCGTACACTTTGTCTCCCCCATATCTATAGAGCTCCCCTCCTTCTCCTGTTTTTCTTCTACACTCACCCACCCATTCCCTTCTCTCTCCAGTGCCCCTTCCTCCCGTTACCTTCTGCTCTCGACCCCTGTCCTTCGTAAGCATCCTGTACACCCCTTCTCTCTCTGTCTGCACTCCTAGTCCGTATTCAGTTAATTTTAAATTGACTAGTACAGATTTGAAAAGTATTTTGTGAAAACAAATTGTTATTTTTTTTCTTATCCCTATCCACAGATCATTCAAATGGTTTCTACTAGTGATGAGCGAGCATGCTCGGCCGAAGCTCGGTTCGGCTCGAGCATCGCTCTGCTCGGCACATGGCGGTACTCGTACGAGTACCGCATGTGCTCGCCCGCCATGTTCGGATCTCCTCCCCGCACGTTTCGCAGCTGCTGCGCAGCCAATAAACGTGCGGGGAGGCTCTGACATCAGTGTAATGCCAGCAGCCATGTTGGCTGCTGGCATTACACTGATTGGCTGGCCAGAACCCGTGATCGGGTGCTGTATAGCACCCGACGCGCGAGTTCGGCTCATTCTTAGCCAGGGAGAGATGCGCTTAGGCAGGGAAAGTCAGTGTAGGGAAAATAAAATTGTTGAAACTCTTTCAAGACCCAAAAGTCCTTTTTAGGACTGTTGTGTGTGGGGGCAGCATTTAATTTTTTTTGGGGGTGGCAAAATTTCATTTTTTTGTGGGGGGGGACATGTTCTAAGGTGACATTGTACTAGGTGCACAGGGACAAATATTTCACAGTGCAGTGACAAGCTGACATATTCTGTTAGGTGCACAGGGCCAATGATTTTACAACGCAGCGACAAAAAGGGCCATTTTAAACGTGTGCCTAGCCATAGATTATTGTCACATTCTGTTTAGTGTGCAAATTCACAAATTAACGTCACATATTCCGTTCACTGTGCCTAGCCGCAGATTAGCGTCACATTCTGTTTCGTGTGCCTAGCCGCAGATTAGCGTCACATTCTGTTTCGTGTGCCTAGCCGCAGATTAGCGTCACATATTGTTTAGTGTGCCTAGCCGCAGATTAACGTCACATATTGTTTAGTGTGCCTAGCCGCAGATTAGCGTCACATTCTGTTTCGTGTGCCTAGCCGCAGATTACCGGCATATATTCCGTTTAATATGAAGAAGGCGGGTAAAAAGGGACGGGGAAGTGGATGTGATCCTGATAGTTCAGGGCGCGGGTCAGGACGCGTAGAAACTGTGCCTGGTGCCAGAGCACAAGAAAGAAAGACATCCACCATACCTAGCTTCATGTCTCAGTTTACAGGGCGTCGCAGGACATCACTCTTGAGGTCAGACCACTGCGAACAGGTGGTCGGTTGGATTTCAGCTGATACTGCTTCCAGTTGGTTAAGCACCACCCTGTCTTCCACCAAGTCCACTCTCACTAGCCAAGAGTCTGGTCAACATAATCCTCACCCTGATCATCCTTCCTCCCACCATAGAGGGTCTGGCCAAAGAAGTGATCCCACACTGGGATATAGTGAGGAGCTCTTCTCATCACCAATCCTTGATTTGAACCTCTCTCCAAGCACGCTTGCAGAGGAACATGAGATCTTGTGCCCTGATTCACAACCTCTAGAGGGTATCCAATCACAAGAAGATGACAGAGGGGAACGGCATTTAAGGTCAAAGGAAGTGGATGATGATGTTGAGACACAGTTGCCATCAAATCAACCACAATTACTGTCTCAAGACCTTGATGAGGAGGATGATACACAGTTGTCAATGACTGAGGATGTGGTGGGATCAAGAAATGAGGAGGATGATCAGAGTGAGGAAGTGGAGGAGGACTTGGTGGACGATGAGGTCACTGACCCCACCTGGGAAGGTGGAAAGCCGAGCGATGACAGCAGTCCTGAGGGTGAGCCATCTGCAGCACCGCAACAGGCTGGAAGAGGCAGTGGTGTGGCTAAAGAAAGAAGGCGGACCGCACCAAACCGGCCCGCAAATGTTCCACGGAGTACCCCCTTGCGTAAATCTCCCTTGCCAAGGGCTAGGTGTTCTGCGGTATGGCGTTTTTTTAAGGAAAGTGCGGACGACAAAAGAATTGTAGTTTGCAACCTGTGCCACACCAGAATGAGCCGAGGCATGAACACTAGCAACCTCACCACCACCAGCATGATCCGACACATGGCATCCAAGCACCGTAATAAGTGGGAGGAACGCCCGGATCGCCAATCTGTGTCTGCAGGCCACACCACTGCCTCCTCTTCCCCTGTTTTCGGTGCTGGCCAATCGCCTGTCGAAGGCGCAGGCCCGCATACCTCCCGCCCTGCACCTGTACCATCTGAAGCACCATCAGCGACCACATCCACTTCCCTGTCCCAGCGCAGCGTCCAAATGTCGTTACCCCAGGCATTTGAGCGCAAGCGAAAATACCCAGCCACCCACCCACAGGCCATAGCACTAACCTCACACCTTTCCAAATTACTGGCCATCGAAATGCTGCCATTTAGGCTTGTGGAGACTGAGTCCTTCCGCAGCCTGATGGCAGCAGCTGTCCCTCGGTACGCAGTCCCCAGCCGCCACTACTTTTCCCGGTGTGCCGTCCCCGCCTTACACCACCATGTGTCCCTTAACATCACCCGTGCCCTGACCAATGCAGTTACTGGGAAGGTCCACTTAACGACTGACACATGGACAAGTGCTTGTGGCCAGGGACGCTACATTTCCCTGACGGCACACTGGGTGAATGTCGTGGAGGCTGGGAGCGACTCGGACCCTGGGATGGCACAGGTGCTACCCACGCCGAGGATTGCGGGCCCTACCTCCATCAGGGTTTCCGCCAGCACCTACGTTATTGGCTCCTCCTCCTCCTCCGTTTCCACCTCCGAATTCTCTGCGCGCAGCGCCACTCACCCATCAACCGGTAGCTGGAAGCAGTGTAGCACTGCAGTGGGGAAGTGTCAACAGGCCGTGCTGAAGCTGATCTGCCTTGGGGACAAACAGCACACGGCCTCAGAGCTGTTGCAGGGGATTAGTCACCAGACCGAGCAGTGGCTCTCGCCACTCAACCTGCAACCAGGCATGGTTGTGTGTGATAATGGGCGTAACTTGGTGGCGGCTTTGGAGCTCGGCAAGCTCACACACGTACCATGCCTAGCGCATGTATTTAATTTAGTGGTTCAGCGATTTCTAAAAACCTACCCCAATTTGATCTCTTGACGAAGGTGCGCCGCGTGTGTGCACATTTCCGTAAGTCATCTACAGCTTCAGCCGGCCTGTTGACACTGCAGCAGCACTTACAATTGCCAGCTCACCGGCTGCTGTGTGACGTGAGCACGCGCTGGAACTCCACCTTCCACATGTTGGCCCGGCTTTGTGAGCAGCAGAGGGCAATAGTGGAGTACCAGCTGTTACACGGTCGTCGCCTCTCCGTTCAACTTCCTCTAATCAGAAGTGAGGAGTGGGAATGGATGTCAGACCTCTGTGAGGTTTTACGCAATTTTGAGGAATCGACACAGATGGTGAGCGGCGATAACGCTATTATCAGTGTAACCATCCCACTTCTGTGTCTACTGAAACGCTCGCTGCTCACAATTAAAACCGACGCTTTGCATGTGGAAGAGGTGGAAATGGGGGAGGAAGAGCTTACACAAGGTTATAGCCAGAGCACCCTCACTTCGTCTTCTCAGCGACAATTGGAGGAGGCGGAGGAGGAGGAGGAGGAGGAAGACACGGTTGCCTCCGCTACAGAGGGTAGCCATGGAACTTTAGTTCCATCTCTTCAGCGTGGGTGGGCAGAAGAGGAGGAAGAGGATGAGGAGATTGAGAGTCATCCTCCTGGTGAGGACAGCGAAATCTTGCCTGTTGGTACTCTGGCACACATGGCTGACTTTATGTTAGGCTGCCTTTCCCGTGACCCACGCGTTATACGCATTTTAGACAACACGGATTACTGGGTGTTCACCCTTCTGGACCCCCGCTACAAAGAGAATTTCTCATCTCTCATTCCTCCGGTGGAGAGGACAAGCAAAATGGTGCAATACCAGAAGGTTCTTGTCGAAAAATTGCTCCAAAATTTTCCATCTGACAACGCTGGCGGCAGAGTACGTGCTACCTTGGCCAACCGAGAAGGGGAGTAAAGGGGAGCACACAGCAGTTCCGACAAAGGCAGGGCAACACTCTTCAAGGCGTGGGACACCTTCATGACACCCCGCCAGCACCCTCACCCTGATGCGCGGCCTAGTGTCACAAGGAGGGAAAAGTTTTGGAAGATGGTGAAGGAGTACGTAGCAGACCGTGTCAGCGTCCTCACTGATCCCTCTGTGCCTTACAACTACTGGGTGTCCAAGCTGGACACGTGGTATGAACTGGCACTCTACACCTTGGAGGTGCTGGCCTGCCCTGCCGCCAGCGTTCTGTCTGAGCGGGTATTTAGTGCTGCTGGTGGCATCATAACAGATAAGCGTATCCGCCTTTCCACCGAAAATGCTGATAGGTTGACACTTATAAAAATGAACAAGGCCTGGATTTCCCCTGACTTCTCCACTCCACTGGAGGAAAGCCCCGGGTGAACATAAAGTCACTTTAGATATGTTATTTACAATGATGGGAATACTCTGTATTCCCATTCACCCCTTCCACCCAAAAAACGGGTATATGGTTGACTCTTAATCTTCTCATCCTCCTCCTCCTCTTCCATATGCCCTGTGATATAATTTTTATATAGGGCCAGCTCACCAGCGGGCCCTGTGATATAATTTTTATATAGGGCCAGCTCACCAGCGGGCCCTGTTTGACAATTTTTGTAAAGGTCAGCTCACCAGCGGGCCTTCTCATATAATGTTTTATTGGGTCAGCTCTCTAGCGGGCCCTCTCATATAATGTTTTATAGCGTCAGCTCACTAGCGGGCCTTCGCATATAATGTTTAGGATGGTCAGCTCCGCAGCAGACCCTCACCCATAATGTTTTAGATGGTCGGCTCAGCAGCAGACCCTCATTCCTAATGTTTTAGAGGGTCACCAGCAGGCCATTAATCCTAATTTTTCAAGGGTGTGTATGATGCCCTCCTTTATGTGTAATAACGGGAGTATTGGAGTGACATTTCAGTCTAATTTTTGGCAGCCCTTTCACTTAGTGCATAGGCTTTATGAGTGTTGGACCACTACCTGAACTATTGTACCACAATGTGAATGAGGCCCTCCATTTTGTGATATACAGGTTGTATCGGAGTGCCTCAGGTCCTCCCATTGAATTAAATAGGGCTGGGGTGTTCGACAGAGCAGAAGGTAGTTCTTGGCTTCATCCACTAAGTCACTTCGTCACTTTTACTCAATGGATCAGACCCCACTGTTCCGACTATAAATTTTGGACTTAAGGGCAAATGGACATGTTGTAAAACCTGTGGTAGCTGCGGCCTCCGTTCCTGAATGCTGTACCTTACCCGGGCCATAACCACGTTGAACACCTGCTTTACGCTGCGCACGTTTCCCTCTTAATCATGGCCCCAGTTCAGAAAAATCGATTAAATTTTTTGCAGAATTTGCAGATGATATACAAGTAAATATACAGCAAATACTGTTTGGTAACAATTTTTCGCCTAAAGTCGTTTTTATCTTCCTTTTTGTGTGTTTTACGGTCAGTCTGTAAAAATGGCGTACTACGGGCGAAACATCGTTCCCAGCAGCGACGTTGGAGTCCAAGATGCATCCAGACATCCTCCCTATGCTGTCCCTGAACCATTTCTGTGGTGTTTCCATCATTTTCTGACCTTTTCCTATGAACCAGGCACCCTCCCCTCATCAGAGCAGGGGGTGCCTGGTGTAATGCTCGAGTCCTCCCATTGACTTCAATGGGGCTCGGGTGCTCGGCCGAGCACTCGAGCCTCCGGGGGCGCTCGGCCAGAGCACCCGAACACCCGAGCATCGGGGTGCTCGATCATCACTAGTTTCTACATACTCATTTATCAATAAAAGAGTATTAAGATACATTACAGTATATATTATAGTTTTCTTAATCCATATCCTGGCATGTATCATCGATATGGTCTTGTATTTTTCTGTTTAGCCATCAGATTTGAGAAAGCAGTTTTAGACTGAGAACGTCATATCTTGGATCTTTCTTCTACCACCTCGTCTTGGAGTCCTGAGCAGAGACAGGATGATAGTCTCTGCAGGCCATTACCATTGGGAGCTGGTATAAGCCACTTCCCAACCATCATACTTGTGAGTATATTCTAATATATAAGCCAATCTCGTATATTAGGATAACAGGTACTATTGGGTGCTCTCTGTTTGTGTGTTCTTCTTTCATATCCTGGCATGTATCATTAATAGGGTCTCTACCTCATGCCTTTAAAGCTCAACACTTATGGAAAATGCAGGATGCTGGGCTGCAAATTAACCATTGTAGATCTATAGCATACATATTCCATTGACGTCAATAAGAAACTGCACCAACACATAAATCATGTGTGTAACTGTGAGCTCATGTGCAAAAAGGATTTTAAATGCAGCCATTCCTATTTACTCTTGCATAATGTATATAGCAAACTAGAATAACCGGGTCAGAGAAATGAGAAAGATCATTCATAAATGCACTCATGTATTTATGAAAGAGAAAGATCACATGTGGAAAGTTCTGGATTCCCACAGAACAACAAATAACAGAACTTCAGTTTACAAATACTTGTTTATAATTATGATTGACCTTTTAACCATTTGAATGCCAAAAGGCTGTGCAACTCATTGCTTGCCTGGCACTTAAAGGGTTAAAGGGACACTAATGTCCCATAAAAAATTATACTTGTTTTGTAGAGGTTTAAAAAATAAGTTATTTGGCACAAATCCTATCTCTCATCCTTTACGATTTGAGAGATATTCATTTGTAAAGTCCCCCTCCCTCCTCTTCTCCTGACGTCAGCGCTCTACTGACAGCAGGAGATCCTAGTCCGGGGACCAGACAGTGGCTCTGCAGTAGAGCCAAAATCGCGTTATTCAAAAAGAATTACTTAATTGGAAAGGTCTACAAAGTTTGCCTGGTTCGCAAGCACACTTTGTAGACTGTTCCCATGAAGTAGTTATTTTTAAATAACTCGATAAATGCAACTTTGATTATTCTTCATATTTGTAGGCCATATAGAGCGTTGTTACAATACTGTAAGAGGTGTCATTCAAGAGTAATTGAATTATACAGTTTTCCCCTCCCGTCCCTTTTACTTACATAATGCTGCCTTCTTCAGAAGAGCAATAGCAACGAGGGATGGTCTTCTGGGATGGTCTTCTGTGAGCATAAGGAAAAACCTGCCCTCCTTTGTCAAGGGAGAAGACAGGGTTTGCTTATCCTTACAACCAGAAGACTGTATCTTGCTGTCCTATGACCAGATTCCACATCTGAGGGGAGGCAATTTACAATAGGTAAAAGGGGAAAGAGGAGACACTTTATAATTCAATTAGTCTTGAACTACCCCTCGTATAGTATTGTAATAACGTTCTACGTAGCCCAAAAACCATGAAGAATAATGAAAAGTGCATTTATGTGCAGACATTACTTTCCCTTTAAAAAGTTACCAGCACTAAATATAATTACTCAACTCTCCTAATAGAAATGAGTTTCTCTTTTATTATATTTTCTTCAGAGTATGGAATTATAACTCCCAGAAGATCCTCTATAATCTGTGAGTCACAAAATTACAACCATCTATAAATGTGATCTGAAAGCTTGTCAAAAAATGTAAGCTGAAAGCTTGTCAAATAAGTGTAAGCTGAAAGCTTGTCAAATATGTTGGATGCTTTGAAATACATTAGAGGCCTGTAGCATCTAAGGCTGGGTGCAGCACTTCTATGGCCTGTCATTTTAGGGTGGTGCTGTTACAAAAGTGGTCTATGGACAGCTATGGTCAGTGACAAAAGTCATCCCAAGGGACGAATAGCAACAGCGCCACCCTAATATGTCAAGACAGATTTTAGCATTAATAACATTTGAATGGAACATCTCCCAGCAATAGGAGTGCCTGCATTTTACTCAGTTGGAAATTCCTTACAAAATATTATAGGAGCAGTAAACTTTTTTTATGAAAAAATATATATTGTAGGGATTTTCCTACTGAGTAAAATAAGGGTACTCCCACTGCCAAGAGATTTATATTTCCAGAGTTATTACAGTGTAAACCCATGGTTTTTTTTTTTACATAAGCAGTGCCCTCTAGTGGTCAAATTCTAATTAGATTTCCTGTTAGATTGTAATGGAGAGTAAAGTCAGAAAAGTCAGAGACATACAGTTCTCTATAGAATGTGATAGAAACTGCCTGTCACCTCCTGTCAGTTAAAACTTCCAGGAAGTAAACACAATAAATTCACTTCATGATTATTTGAACTGCTATAAAGTTTTAATAAAACATCTGACAGTGATGGGAGTGACCTTGTTTTATTCAGCAGGAAATGCTCTATAAAATATGTGTTTTTATAAAAAAAAGTTTACTGCTCCTTTAACTTTACATAGTATGCAATAATTCTCCTTTGCTAATTTACAAGTTTTCTCTATATTTTTACGGGTTAGGAAACAAAGTATGAGTTTTACTTTTATTATATTATCTTCAGAAATGTTCAGAGTATGGCATTATAACTCCCAGAAGATCCTCTATAATTTGTTAGTCACAAAATTACAACCATCTAGAAATGTCAGCTGAAAGCTTCTCAAATAAGTGTCAGCTGAAACCTTGTCAAATACAATGGATACTTTGAAATGCAGTAGAGGCATCTAGCATCTAAGTCAGTTTTAATAAATCATTGACCTTCCAGCTGTTGAAGACTACAGCTCCCATTATCCCCAACCAGCCAATGGTTGAGAGCTGTAGTCATCAGCAGCTTGAAGTCCAAAGATTGACTTCTCTTGATCTAAATCAATGATTCCCAGCTCCAGGAACCAGGACATGCCAACAAGTCAGGTTTTAAAGCTACCTTACTTAAACTATGCCACCTGTGATAAAGGATGGATATATTGAAAACATGTCCAAATGGACTTATGTTGAGAATCACTGATCTAAGTCAGTGATTCTCGACATTAGTCCTTGAACCACCAACAGGTCAGATTTTCAGAATATCCCTGCTTAATTACTAATGGGTAATAAGTGGCTCAATCATTTTGTTTGATCTACCTGTGTTTAATTAGGGATATCCTTAAAACCTGTTGGTGTGTCCTGATAAAAGGAGCTGAGAAAGCACCGCCAACAGGTCACATTTTTAAGACAACCCTGCTTGATTATTGGTATTGGTGGCAAAATGTACCGTTGTGTGCCCGAGAAAAAAACAGTGAAAACCTCATGGTTATTTGTTTTTTCTCTGGAAAATCAGCTTTAACTAAAACAATTAAAATCTTCGCTGTTTTTGCCCAGTACCAAAAATGTTTTACAATTTTTTTCAATTACTACAAACTATTCACCCCTTTACTTACATGTTTTTTGTTTTTTTTCTATAAAAAGTGACATTTTCCAGGAATTGAAACGCAACACAAGCAACTACAGAGAGAGAGGGTTCTAGGCTGTTGTGCTGTGAGTTATATAGCAAATTGAGGCAGGAGAAGCTGCTGTCACTATGTCACTATTAATAAAAGGATGATCTGGAGGGACCTTTATGCGTCCAGTGAGTCTGAGGAAGAGGAAGTGACTGCTACCAACATTAAAGGGACAGTAATACTTAAAATGTAAAAACAAATATGTTTTAGGGTTTATCCCCCTGAGTAAAACAAGAGTACTCCCACTGCTGAAAGGTGTTTCATTCAAAAGTTATTAATTTTCAAAGTTGAATTTTTTAGGTGCAATATCACAGTGGCCTGAAATTGTACAGTGGCGCTGTTGCTACACCATCCTATGGAGATTTATCGTCCCGGGACCAGAGCTGGACCAGGACCAGCACCACTGTACAATTTCAGGTCACTGTGATATTGCACCTAAAAAATTCAAGTTTGAGCTGTTATAATTAAAATATCTATCAGCAGTAGGAGTACCCTTGTTTTACTCAGGGGGATAAACCCTACAACATATTTTTTTTTACTTTTTAAGTATTACGATCCCTTTAAATGTTCTGGATGCCCTGATTCCCCAGACTCAATGATGGCCAGTCCCCCTACATCACCCCTAGGGATCTTAGGGAAATTTGTGCCACGGGCAGAGGAAGAGATGGGTATTAGTGTGAGTATACTAGTTAATATAGTATAAATTGGACTTACAGGTTCTAAAATATGATAAAAATAACTATATAAGAGCAAACGTGCGGTCCAGAGAAGAGTTTTATTTATACTCATTAACTCTGTACCTACAGAAAAGAAAAACTTGTTCAAAAAGTCCCAAATCAAATTTAGCCCAAAAGATAGCGTTAATACTTCACTTTTATCAATTTCTTTAAAAATGTATTAACATTCAAATTCATTGTAAATTGAATAATTCATAAAACTACTCTGTGTAGTGACTAATTGACTCACAAAGTGTTAAAAACAACAAACACCCTCAATTGGAAACTACGACTGTGTTCCCAATCGTATCGACTTATAACTCAGTCCTATTTTCCCTCCAAACTGTTGATTATTTAACCAGTTGAGAGATTAATAGTAAACAATGTGGAATAGTATTTACCGCTGTGTCCTAGATAATAATAATAGACTAGATCTCTAGGGACTTAATAGTTTCTAGTTACTTAAATCGCTATTACTGCTTATAGGGATATTCATGCGTTCTCTATGGTACCTATTAGTAACACACTGCATATACCTATCAAGAGTTATTAACACTTAGCTAAGCACCAATACCTCATTGGGGTTTACTGTTCTTATAACAGAGATAGACTTTAACCCCTTTGTGTGCGTTTCTCTAATCACCTTGATAATCGAGTCCTTAAATTGCCATTGGAACGCGGGTTTGAGATTTCAATGATCTCTTTAACCGCTGGCAATTCAAACCTTCTCATGCAGTTTGCCCATTCAGTATAATGTTGCTAAGTTCATAGCAATGCGCACATGTGCTAATTGATCATTCTTTTTAAATCAAATCCATGAGTGTAATGATCTGTACTCTCTGATAGCTCCGTACCAGTAGTAGGTTCCAATTCAAGAACAGCACCGTAATAATACCCAATCCTTTCCCTCACAGCTAGCTATAGACAGCGTTCCACACTCTCTTACTTAAATTTTCCTATTGGACTCAGTTTAGAATGTACTCAAGTATTTAATCTACTATTCATAGATACATCAGAGGGTGGTTGGCACAGGCCCAACGTGTTTCGCCGCTAGTAACTTGTGATGTCAGCAAGCCGAATTTATAAAAATTATCTGTGATTCCTCAGGGCTTGTGACACTAACAAGCCAAAGTCCTACAAATCAATGCTTCCTCAGGGCTTGGGAGTAAAAATGTCTACGTCTTAAAAATCAATGTTTCCTCAGGGCTAGGGCCTAACACAAGTCTGCCTTACAACAAATTAATGTTTCCTCAGGTTTTGTGCCTCTGATAAGTCTAAGTCCTACAAATCAATGTTTCCTCGGGGCTTGGTCCTCTAAAAACAAGTCCTACAAATCATCCGCTACAAAATACTCTACCCCAACATGTAGCAGTCTGCCCCAGTCTCAGTGTACGTCATGGGTTCCCTGTCTCTGTCATATTACATACCAATTTCTTATTTTATTTTTTATTTTATTTATTATTTTATTAACTGTCCCTCCAATACCAGTTAACAACATCCACAAAAATTTCCCTGTTCAACTGATTTTTTTCCCCAGACGCCATCCACCAACACGGACATCCTCCTCAGATCCCTTTTATACCTGTCTATATATGTCTTTTTTTATATTAACTATCCCAATCCCAACCAAGAAACCCCTCAAAGAAATTCCCTGCTCAACTGATTGTTACCCCACACTCCATCCACCAACACAGGAACCCTCATACCCCCTTTATACAATGCCTTTGAGAAAATAAAATAACATTTGCAATGTGTTGTGTATAAATTCAGTGTTCCCATTGATTTCAAAGCAATGAGCTAGGCAGAAAAAGTGGAGAAATTACACTTTTTGCTGGAAATTATTCGCAAAGCTGGAAGTGCCGTTATTTGCCAATTTTACAGGGGTACTAAGACGTAAAATAATTCTCCATATCTTGTCATGCAACAGCTAAATAATGCATTTTTGTAGAGTGACAAACATATACTATAATGCAAGGGTAGTGAGTATGCGTACCTTCACCTACTGGGGACTACAACTTGAGTCCCATCAACCTTTTGTTGGGAAGGGATAACTGTGACGGAGAGAGCCTCTAAGTGTAGTATTTGAGATTTAAAGATATTCAGTTCTACAATAGTGAAAAAATAAAACATCTGATCATTTAAAACCTTGTAGACATTTTCTATAATCATGAAAAGATAAAATAGGCAATAAAATAGATATAAAAATGAATAAAAAGTACTTGATAAAATAGCTGATACTGATTAACATTTGAGACCATCCAATATCACAGTGAAAACAAAGCATACGAAACCAGATAATCGATAGTTGTTAATCATGAAGGGTAGTATTACATAAAGTTCACTGCTTCCTCTCCTAATGTCAAGGAAAACGATTGTATGGATGATTCATGGTAGAAATCTTTAGCTGATTAATATGATTATGGGATGGAATGCGGATGATGAGCGATGAGTGTGAGCAATAGAGTTCTTCGGTAAAACAGTTTGAGTATAAACACCAGTCAATTGGGATCAGTGCTCAAAAGGGTTCATACACTTCAAATCGACTTTTCCTGCTGCTGTCTGAGTCCCGCAGTCCTCTCGGGTATATTATATATAAAAAAAGAAAAGAAAAAGACAGCACATAGAGAGCCTCTAAGTGTACTATTTGAGATTTAAAGATATTCAGTTCTACATAATAGTGAAAAAATAAAGCATATTGCTTTATGAAAACTCACTGTAAACCATAGAAGGTAAAACACAACTATGCAGTAATGGTTAAAAACAATCATTTATCAGAAAATAAGTTGTTCCACAGTGTTTCTATCTCAACAGGGTATAGCTTACTTAAAGTGGATATTTAATTGTGGCATAACAGATCGTATGGATGTGGAGTGAGACCGGACCTATTTGAAGGGTTTGAAGCCCACACTAGATGTAAGGAGCCTATTCACGTAAACCTCAGTAATCCCTGGGGGTTTCAGATAATTTTCTGCCCTCCTGATATAAGATACTATATCAAGGTCATGTGTTGTTCATTGGTGGGTTTGTTATCTGCTCACCGGAACGTGGCTTGGTGTATAAGCCCATAATTCAAACACTCCCGACAAGGTGTACCATGCCAGTGCTCCTCTAGCCCCTTGGTTCTCCGTCTCTTTAGATCACCGATGAAGTTCACTGGTATAATGGTGATTATTCTAACTCCCGTCATGTATTCCACAGCTTTCAATCTCTTCTACGTGTTTCGATGAAACAAGTCTCCTTTCTCAAGAACAAGAATACAATTGGTGCTCTGTGCTAGCGCTCGTTTATTTAGAGGTGAGCTGGCCAGTCACAGCCAGGATCAAAGTTCAAATGCAACACCTTGCTTACACCTTGTTACTCTCACTGAATAGTGACCGTATCGAATGCTGGGGAGAGGATCGGCTGTGGTTGAGAGTTTTAGCAGCCTGTAACAGGTTTGCGCGCATGTTGGCAGGTTCCAGAGACTTTGGGCTTAGCCCCGGTGGAGTAGAGCTAGGGGTGGTGGTGTCTACATATGCCACTGGCTGACGGGGAAAGGGCTACAGATTACAGGGTGGCGGGGCAGCGAAAGAGGCAGGGGTGACCAGTGCCATGGGGCAACACAGGGCAAGAAACAATACCCCCCCAGCAGCTTCAAGGTTACAATCCAGGGGCAAGACCAACTGGGTAGAAGGGATGGTGCTGTCACAATAACATATTCAGTCAGTCCTGGATGTAATGCCCATGGAGACAGATATGTCAGTTGCTAGCAGTACCACAGAACTACAATCACTGCTTCCTGAACATGGTTGTCTTAACCTTTTAAGGACTAGAAGCATATGAAACACATTGCTTCACAATGCATTGCTCACCCATCTGGTGCTTAAAGTGCTACATAGGCTCATGCAATCTGCCTGATTAAATCTGAAGAAACTGTCAGCATCTGTCATGTCTGCCTCCCTGGACATGGCATTCATAACTGACTGACAATTTTATGTCTTACTGGCAATAGCTAAGGCAGTTAAATTCCTGAGATTAGTACACATTGATCTTCAACTCAGAAATGCTTTTCTCTTATCTCTAGCAGTTTACAGAAATTCTACACTTCTGAAACACTTATCAAAATTTCTTATATGAGAGATAATACCTCATAATAATAACCCCACTTACTTTAAAGGGTTAGTAATTAAAAAAAAAGTTTTTTTGCATTTAGAAGAGCTTAAAAAGTTGAGCTAAATGCAAAAAAGTATCTCTCACACCACTATGGTATGAGAGATACAGGCATTTAAAGTTCGATGTCTGCTGCTGACAGCTGGAAAGCTGTCAGCAGGAGATCCATGTCGGCCGACATGAAGGCTCTGCAGCTGAGCCGCAATCACGTTATTGACAGCAAATCCCTTCATTGGAATGGTCTAAAACACGTGCTTGCAAACCAGACACACATTTTAGACCATTCCAATGAAGGGATTTGTTGTCAATAACGTGATTGCGGCTCTGCTGCAGAGCCTTCGTGTCGGCTGACATGGATCTCCTGCTGACAGCTTTACAGCTGTCAGCAGGAGACATCAAACTTTAAATGCCTGTATCTCTCAAACCATTGCGGTTTGAGGGATACATTTTTTTGCATCTAGCTCAACTTTTTAAGCTCTTCTAAATGCAAAAAAAACCTTTTTTTTACATTACTAACCCTTTAAGGAGCCATTAGGATATTTCGGCCTTTGTAAGTGTTTTTATTATTAGGAGTTGCTAGTTCTCCTGTAAGCTACTGGGGTTCTAAGGTCCTGAACAAAGAGTGGATGCCTTCAGAGGATTTATATCTAAGACTTGATTTTAGACCTCTGAGAACTTTTATATGCTATAATGGAGTAGGGATTGTAGATAAAACCATAGATTTTCTGCTGTTCTGCTAACATCCCAGAATTTCCCATGAGAATGGTTCCATTTCCTACCTATGGTTTGCAGTGGTGGTGAAACTTTCCACCTCCCCAATATAAAAACCCAGAACTTCCTTGCATGCAGTGTGTTGTAGTTTAAGAGACAAAAGAGAAAAAATGAAATAAAAATAAAGTTATTTGGAGATCTGCATAGCACTATGACCAGCAGCAGGAGAAGCTGGATAGACCCTGATTCTGCTGATTACTAGTCCTCCAGAATTGTACCTCTGGGGATATCTAAGAAGGTGGAACTGGCAGTATGAGCAGCAGCATATGTCAGCTGCCTGTGCCTACTGACACTGCTGTCAGGAGAGTATGAGAGTGCTTTTGTCAAAAAGTGATAAGAAATGGGAGAAAGATGAAAATGGGGATGGAAGTCACTGCCACCACCACACGTTACATTCAGGAGTTTGATGCTGCTGTAATTCCTGCTGCTGCATCATCAGAAGCACATGTTCATTTGTCACAGTAGTAGGATGATGATGAGCAGGCTACCACCACATACCACATGCCACCATGACCACCATGCGACTGGATTCAGAAACCAGTGATACAGGACTAGGACAGGTCCCACTTGCAAAAAATACTTCTGGTTCTGAGGCAACAGCAGAATCAAGTGCCCCAGTCAGTGAACATATTGTCACTGGAGGAAGAAAAGTCAAGCTAACGCAGAGAAAAGCAGCACATGGGGACAAAAACAATATGCACATACTCAAAGGGATTAAAACAAATAAATCATACCAATTGGTATGATTTTTTGATTTGATGATTTTTTTTTTTAATACCCTTTGGGTGTTCTGAACGGTGTGCACATTTTATCCCTGTGGCACGATGTGCCACTTTTCTTTGAGTTCGTTTGTCTGTTCTTCCCTTGGTGGCAATATGTTTTGCCTGTGTGGGTTTCCGTTTGCCACTAGGCATTCCATTGAGACTTCAGATTATTATTTTTTATTCTCCGGTCTTGAGTTCTCGAGATTCATTGTGGTGTATTGTTGCTCTATGCTGGCATACTAATGTTTTACCAGTGGGGACTTTAGATATATACCATTATGGCCATTATGGTAAACAATGGGTATATGGTGTTTACACCGGTCATCTACTATACTTAGATTGGATCCATTATATGTATATTCTAGCTCTGATTTTAAAATATACTTCTTATGAAGTTTAGGGCTTATCAATCTTGCAAGAACATTTAAAATGTTTATTTTACAGATAATGATCCTTTATATTGCGAGGTGGATTGTTCATAGTGATGGACGTTCTCCCTTCATAATTAGCTTGTTTACATAGGTTCAAATAAATATTTATATTTTGCCTTGGTATGATTTGTATCGTGTGTTGACACCAGCACCATTGTGTGATTCCATTTTCTTTTCCTGATTTGGTACTACAGCTCTGGACTCCCAGTTGAACCCACAGATTTATTCCTCACCCTGCTATCTGTTTGGTGACTCAGTACTGTCTTTTGAGACTACCTGGTTTAATCCTCAGCTTTGTCCCCACTCTGCTTTTGACTTGCAATTTGGTACTGTTGAATTGAGACTCCCTGGCTGACCTTGGCTTGATTTCCAACTTTGCACTGTTCTTGGGCTCTCTATCATCAGTCTGCTCCTGCCTCCTCCTCCTGTCTGCTATCTGTGGATATGCTTTCTTATTTTCCTACTTATGTGCTTTCTCCATATCTGGACATCTCCACCTTCCTTATTTTCCTTTCTAGCAGCCCCTGGGCTCTATTCCTCAAAGCTCTTTTCTTAGTCTGGTTTGTTTTCTGTATTTTTCTCTTCCTGGTTTCACCTCTCTCCCTCTCTCTCTCTCTCTCTCTGTTGTCTGTCTGCCTAGGTCTGCTTCCTAAAGGTGCAGTCTTCCTAGGGTGTCTCTGTCTAGAATCTTGGTATCTTAGTTGGTGGCTTTCCTTCATTCTTACTCTGTCTTCTTCTACTCTTTCTCTCTCTCTCTCCCTCTCTCTCACCCACTCTTCTCTACCTTTTTTATCCATCTTTTTGCTTCTATTTTCTCTCTCTCTCTCTCCATCTGCTCTCTACCTTTTTATCTCTCCCCTCCAAGACTCCCCTAGTATAAAGGACAATTATCAGAAAGGAACTTCGATCACAGCTGCCAGTGCCTATGTATTCTCATTCACAGATGATTTTGGGGTATTAGTGGCAAATCTCCTTCCTCCCTTTACACACCATCAGACTCCACTAACACAGAGAACAGTCAGCTCAGGAAGGAACCTGGATCACCTGTCTGTCTCAGTCACACAAGATTTTAGGCTATTTGGGGCAAATCTCCTTGTTCTCTTCACACTCCTCCAGAGTCTCAGAGACCCCTAAAACAAATTGCCTGTCCACAAGACTTCCTAAAGTGTACTCCAACTTCACTTTTTTGTCTAACTAGCTCAAAAAATGTTGCTGCTTTCTCTACTCTAACAAACACAGAATAATATTCTGCTGGAACCTTGCCACATGCAATGAGCTAGGTATGAAAATGTGGAAAATCAGCACCTTTTGCAAAAACATTCCTGCTAGATGGGAAGTGCTATTTTTCTTTTGTTTTGCTTTTGAGGTGAAACGTTTTGTCAATACAGTATAGGTTTTTTAAGTATGTATGTAATCTAATTTCATTTTTATGTGTTAACCTTTAGCCCATGGATCTCAGAGATATCTACAACACATAGGGCCATATTTTCAAAAGAAAACTGAAGTAAATATGGAACAAAACACCGGCACTGTAAGGGACAAATACAAATCCCCCAAATCCCCATTGATTTAAGTGGAACTTTTAAATCTTTGAATGCTAGGGACTCTGAGGTCTCCAACTCATTGTGAAGCTATGCAATGGAGGCTTATTTTGCTTTTGAAGGGTTAAAAGCCCCATTTAAATCAATTGGGGTATTTAGTATTCCCCTAGAGTGCTAATGGTTTGCCTCAGACCTACTTATTATTTTGTAAATACAGTTAATAGAGAAGCAATACAATGTAAATGTTTGAATTATACATTGTTTTAAAATAACAAATTACTAAACAAGGGACATAAAGCTTGTTACCCCAATTACAAGTTTTATTCATGCTATTCACATTAATTATTTTAATTGACTTAGTTGAGCCGTAAAACATCAATTTAAGCACCAGATGATTAATTTTAAAGTATGAAATAAATGTACTGTACGGTACTGTAATTATATTTCTCAACTCATATTTTTTGAATTACAGAAAGTTAGAACATTTACATACGACATTTTGTAATCCTATATGGAAAATTGTAACCTGATATTATAGGAAAAACTGTAAAAAAAAAACCTCAAAACATATAGTTATATATTACTAACAATGTGGTGAGGGCATTGCCCGTCTGTTTGTGTGTGTGTGTGTGTGATTTATAGTATTATAGTATTTGTAATTGATTTTTTATGCAAATATTTTGCAAGGGTTTGTGTTAGTGAACTGGATTGCTAGTTATTTCCAAATGGACTTGCTTTATGATGTTGAAGCATTTGAGCATAAGTAAAAAATATATGCATTTCAACTTCCCCTCTGTGGCCATACCTTAACTATGCCTCCTAAAGTTTGTGTGGCTCTTGTAGTTATATTCTCCAGCCCCTGAACCAGAGCCTAGAAGGAGAGCTCAGAACCAGGTTAGCATCAAAGCTCCATGGTATAAGATGCAGTGCCCAGTTGTCAGGACTCCCCCCTCAAAGCAGGTGCATGTCCTGGTGTCAGGGGAGGGTTATGAGGAAACATGGCTGGACAGGTGAGAAGGGCAAAGTTCCTGTAAAAGTATTCTTCAGCCAGAGCCACCTACCAGCAGTCACACCCCCTGAAACATCACAAGAACCCTCTCTTCCACACCCCTTCCAAAGAACTAACACCCCATCGTCCCCTCCCTGCTGCACCAGGTGGGACCAAGGTTATAGACTGGTGGCTCCATCCATATAATAGAATATGCCTGACCAAAAGCCACTATGTGTGAGGCTAAAAAGTGCAAGTATGGCGTGCATTCTATGATTACAGTTCTCTGGTGAAAAGGTGTGTGTTTTGTTGTGTTACAGGCTGCTTAGCCTGTTGCAGACAATAGCTGAATTGAGTGAGTGTGTGGTTAACCCATTTTTATTTTCATTTGTTCTGCTTTATTAGGTTTGAATCCTCAACCATGTTACAAGGAAGCCCATAAAATAACTTGATCATCTAGCTACTATAATCGATCCCAAGACAGTAAGTAACAAACAACTAAAATAAAGCTTATTTTAATTACTTTCGGTTTTCCGCTGTACAACACAATGCAACTCATGAAATTGATTGCTTATTATTACTAAAATAGCACTTACACCTCATAATTATAAACTCCTACATATCTTTTTTTTATTTTTATACTTTATTAAAAATAATGTACAGAGGAAAATTACAAAGTACATTAAAGAATCAAGTAAGTACAATGTATAAATACATATTAGACAATCATGCGCAGCTGTGAAAACAATTATAGATTCATAGAGCATGAACAAGCTTACTCGAGTAAAAGAAATAGTTATAAGTTTTAGACTAACAGGGTAGGCAGCATGAAGGCAGATACACAAGTGCCAAAATGAGATGCTCATAAGTGAACATTTAATGTAAACTATTGTAGGAAATTGATGTGAAAATTTGTAGAAAACGAGCGAGGGAAAAAGAAAAAAATAAATAAATATATATTTTGGGGGGAGGGGGAAGGGAGGGATGGACAGGTATGCTGCTCTCAGGGGAAAAGCTAAATTAAAACTAGTCGCGTGGAAAATGGGAAATCTATACGGGAAGCAGGAGAAAAATACTAAAGAGCCATAGTGTAGATTCGTATGCATCCCATATGATTGTGCACAAGTGTTAATTGCCAGTGCTCTGGGTATACATGCCAAGATCTGAAGGAGTGACTTAAGGGTTCAGTGTACCTGAAGGAAGGCCAAGGCCTTTGCCATTGTGACCAAGTTTGTAGGAAAAGAGTTAGGGAGGAAGTCAAAATCGCATGGCATCTCTCCATACTGACACACTCCTCCACTCTTGCTAGCCAGAATGGGATAGAGGGAGGTGTGCTGGAGCGCCAAAAGGTGGGAATAAGAGATTTAGCTAATACTAACAGATGATTCACAAGAGTGCTCAAAAGCTTTGGGAATATCGCTATTTATAGAAGTAGAGAATAGAAATAGACAAAACAGTGGATCTTTTGGGATAGAGAATCCAGTTATCTTCTTAACATGTAGAAGGACATCTTCCCAGTATTTTATGATGTCGGGGCAGTCTCACCTTAAGTGGTACATCATACCCCTCTGGGTATTGCATCTCAAGCACAGATCAGATTGAGTTGGGTAGTTTCTAGCTAATTGAACTGGGGATCTGTACCAACGAGTAATAAGTTTATAGTTCATTTCTCTAAATTTGGTACATCGGTTCACCTTAAAGTTAGTGTGGAATATAAATTCCCATTGGTCATTCAAGGAAATAGAAGGTTTAGATTCCCATTGCCTAAGAAAATAAAGTTTGGGACCTCCACTTCGTGACATAAGAAGGCAGTAACAGAGAGATAGAGATCTGAGGGAAGCAGGGAGAGAGAAGTCATTCAAACTTGGTGAGGTGCTATGTTCATAACCTCTTGCTATTTTGGTTTCAACCCAGTGTTTTAGTTATAGGTAGGACCACCATGGAATATAATGGGATCCACATAGCTGGGTTAGTTCGCCCTTCTGAAGAAATTCAGCAGATGAGATCAAATTTTCTAATTTCCTAATTTATGAAGCTTCCTGGCTATTAAGAAGGAGAAGGAGGAATTCAAAAGTCCCACTGGGAAATTGGGGTTTCCAGAACAGGAGGTCAAAGGGGAGAGTGATGGGGCTAAGTGGAGCTCAGCGTTGAGACGTGCCAGATTACTAAAATATGACCCCAGATGACATGATATCATGCCAAGTCGGAGTGGATTGAATGTGTGTATGATTCCCTTGAGAGCCTTAATCCAACTCAGAGGTGAGGAGAGTCTGAAATCCAATATTTTTGATATGGCCATAGCTTTATAGTAAGAATGTATATCTGGTAGGTTCATACCTCCTGAGCGGATTGGTCTTGTGAGGATGTCAGATCTAAAGCTCTGTATTTTGTATGTCCATATAAAAGAAAATAATTCTGGCCAGCTCCGCCCACGATAACAAGTTCGCCCAGTTGTCATGATGGTCAGAGATGAAGCAATGGAGAAACTGTTCCAGCGCTTGATTAGACCTTTCAGCAGCGCTATTCGACTGTAGGTGGTAAGCTGAAGAGAAAGAGAGCTGGATCCCCATCTGACAGCAAAAAGCTCTCCAGAAACGTGACACAAACTGGCTCCTGCGATCTGAGACCACCACTTTGGGTATACCATGGAGACGAACAACCTCCTTTGCAAAGATCTCAGCCATCTCCTTGGAAGAGGGGAGTTCTTTAAAGGGATAGTAATACTTCTTTTATCTTTATTTTATTTTGTAGGCTTTAAAAAAACATGAAGAACGATATAAGTCTTATCTCTCAAACCTTTATGGTTTGAGAGATAATCACAAGCAAAGTTTCCCCTCCTGCCCCTTTTACCTAGTGTAAGCCATCTCTTCTCAGATGTGGAATCCAGTCCATAGACCAGACAGATAACAAAAAGGGACAATCTTCTTCCTATGAGAACAATGAAAGCCCTGCTCCGTCATTCTGCCGATTCCCGCCCTTAACTTACGCATCCCGCTGAGATGTGTCAAACCAGCAGCCCGCACCTGCTTCAAAATGAGTGCCAAATCCAGCTGGCAAGAGGAAATGGGCGGCCAATGACGCCTCCAGCCTTGCTCAAACCAGGCACAGTCAGCGACGTCTGGGAGGAGGCGACCACGACATATTAACGCCTCCTGCGTCCTCGTCAGCAGCATCGCTGGAAATAGGTAACTGTCACAACGTGCACTCTTTCCTCATAAACCTGGTCCTGCCCCGCTGGGGGGGGAAGTCGTTGAGGGGGGGCACTGTCAAGGTTTGGCTGAGCTCTACTGCTCGATTCTGCTGTCTGAGCTAATCCAGTGCTCTGCTATCCATTACTGCTGCCTTTTCTTTGCTGAGCTGGTTGAATCAGCTGACCTCTCTGTGTTTGCTCACCTGACTGCTATCAGCCAACAGCCAACCTTCCCAGGGTATTGTGTCTGATTCTGGAGCAAGCACATTATCCTGAGTTGCTGATTACCTGTGTATGACCTGGCTTCCTCTGACGTCCTTTCTGGTTCCTGACTGTGGGCCTTGTTCCTAACTTCACTGATCTCCGTATTCCTGACTGCGGCTTGGCTGAGTACCTGTCTTGGTTCCTGACCCTGGCTTGTCTTTTGGTTGACACTTCTGGATCACGATTTTGCTTTGTTTGCTTTTGTTATTTCAATAAAGGTGTTTTGCATTTTTACATTTTGTTTCCTGTCTGGTTCCTGGCCCCTAACAGCAAGTAGTCAGCCAGAGCCACAGGTCAGAACTGATGTGGGTAATCAGACAAGCCGGGGTCATACATAGAGCAAGTAGTCAGCCAGAGCCACAGGTCAGAACCGATGTGGGTAGTCAGACAAGCCGGGGTCATACACAGAGCAAGATTCTCAGGCAAACACAGGTCACAATGGAGAGCAAAGAGTAACGAGCAGGAACACCATGTAAGGGCAATGACTCCTAGCCCCAGAGCAGGAATGTTCTGAGCCTCGAATGACTCAGACATGAGAGAAGGTTGGATCCCATAATTAATCAGGAAGAGAGAGTTCAGAGAGGAGGAATTAACTGCACTGTTTCTGGCCAGCTCCGCCCACGGTAACAAGTTTGCCCAGTTGTCATGATGGTCAGAAATGAAGCAACGGAGAAACTGTTCCAGCACCTGATTAGACCTTTCAGCAGCGCCATTGACTGTAGGTGGTAAGCTGAGGATAACGAGAGCTGGATCCCCATCTGACAACAAAAAGCTCTCCAGAAATGTGACACAAACTGGCTCCCGCGATCTGAGGCCACCACCATGGAGCTGAACAAAGATCTCGGCCATCTCCTTGGAAGAAGGGAGTCCCTTAAAGGGATAGCAATATTTTGTTTTATCTTTATTTTATTTTGTAGGCATTAAAAAAACATGAAGAACGATATAAGTCTTATCTCTCTAGCCTTTATGGTTTGAGAGATACTCACAAGCAAAGTTTCCCCTCCCGCCCCTTTTACCTAGTGTAAGCCATCTCTTCTCAGATGTGGAATCCAGTCCATAGACCAGACAGATAACAGAAGGGGACAATCTTCTCCCAATGAGAACAATCAAGGCCCTGCCCCCCTGACAAGTTTTTCATTTTTTCCCTTATCTTAATTGAAGATTGTCCCACTCTGCAGTCTACCTGGGCACCTCCCTTCTGATCTGGCTGAACAGTGTTACATCAGTAAAAGGGGTAGGAGGGGGATACTTTGTCATTGAATTACTCTTGAACTACAACTCTGACAGAATTGAAATAACACTCTACAAAGTCCAAATACTATGATGATTTATTAGAGCTGCTTTTATTATGAAATATTACTATCCCTTTAAGGAAGGTCCAGCTACTAGAATACCCCTTGCAGTTTGCCCTTGGTAGCTTTTTTTTCCATTTATTGAAATTTGATATAGAAGAACATCAAATACCAGGATTTATGCTTATATTTGTTTGTTAACCATTTGGATACTAAAGACATATTCATTGAAGACCTATCAAGCATTTAAAGGGATAGTAATACTTAGTTTTAACTTTATTTTATTTTGTAGGCATTAAAAAAACATGAAGAATGATATAAGTCTTATCTCTCAAACCTTTATGGTTTGAGAGATATTCACAAGCAAAGTTTCCCCCTCCCTGCCCCTTTTACCTAGTGTAAGCCATCTCTTCTCAGAAGTGAAATCCAGTCCATAGACCAGACAGATAACAGCAGGGGACTATCTTCTTCCTATGAAAACAATGAAAGCCCTTCCCCCCTTGACAAGTTTTTCAGCTTTTTCCCTTATCTTAATTGAAGATTGTCCCTCTCTGCAGTCTACCTGGGCACCTCCCTTCTGATCTGGCTGAAGAGGGGGGGAGATTTTGGTTGTGAATATCTCTTAAACCATAAAGGTTTGAGAGATAAGACTTATATCATTCTTCATTTTTTTTAATGCCTACAAAATAAAATAAAGATAAAACGAAGTATTACTATCCCTTTAAAGGGTTATACTAGCATTGTTTTATATTTTAAATGTGTAAAGATCACTTGACCTTAAAATGACAAGCTCTGCTAAATACCTTTCTCACTGTACCCTCATCTGCAAATTATTTCTGGATTCTCAGAGAAATCATATTTAATTGCCTAAGCTCTAATGTCAGCATTCTATCTGCCCAGAAATGCAGAATTAAATAAGAACACCACATTAGGAGGCACAATTAAACAATATGCTACCTGGGGTGTTTTTCACCAGTCAATTCAGTAACTCAGCAACATAAGATTCTCAGACTTACTTAATAAGAGCTATTCTGCAGCAAACCAACTTCACTATAGGGGAAAAATAAAATTTCCCATTGATTTAATAGGAAACATTGCATGATTGAGAGATCTCAGAAACATTGTTTTGCAATTTGTTGAAGACCTCTCTAGCATTTCAGGGGATAAACACCTATTTTAACCACTGGTAATTTGGGGGTTTCTTTTTTTTTTTTTAAGTTTCAATGCAGAAGGTTAATTTCCCATGTACTCTGCTTTAGAGCATGGTAAAGGCACCCCTGCTAACTTGTCATGTGTTGCATTCCCGCTGGGAAATTCTTGCATTCAGGGAGGGAGTGAAAGAAGAGTATCATGAACAGCCATCAGCCGTATATAACTGACAAGTGCCCATGTGGATTGGCCAGTCATTGGATGTTGCAAATGGCATCACCTTCACCACAAGTGCTAGTCTGAATGGTCATCATGGTGGCCCATAGGCATGCTGCATCCAGGATGGGATCAAGGAATGCAAGCATCCAAGGTTCAGCATGCTGTGTTTCTGTGCAAGGATGAAATTGCCCTTATGAACAGCACCATTGGGGCCATTTGTTTTACATGATGTTTTAAATAATGCACTGCTTAAATTGACCAAGTGTACAGAGCCTTATGGAGATAATGAAGTTCACACACAGAAAAGGTCATTCATCAACCTGTACACAATGGTGTGGGGTACGCAAAGGTTATGTTAAATGCAAAGTCTTGTAAAGAGAACAATGGCAGAGAACACCGGAGGGGAGATTCACTAAGCGGTGATAAAGAGGTGATACATTTGTGACGACGTTTCCAGTTTATCACTTCTCCAGTTCCTATGTTATTCTATGGAGCCTATGCACTAAGATTTGCTCAACTTTGGAGATCTTAGTGAATAGATTCCATAGAATAACACAGGAATTGGAGAAGTGATATCACTGGAGAAGTTATCACCACTTTATCACCTCTTTATCACTGCATAGTGAATCTCACCCATGGTCTTATAAACTTATGGTACATTAGATGGTATAGTTATTCATCATGGGAGGAGAAAAGTTAATCCTTTGAGTGGCATACCTCTCTGGCACCCAAAAGGTTAATAGTAACAGCTGTCATCTCAGGATACCTATGAGAATGTACCTGTAAATTACAAGTAACAGTTATAAGTAGCTGAAGTAAGAGTACAAGTAAAACTAAACTAAAACTAGGGTGCAACTAGGGAAAGAGGGGAGGGAAAAGGTAAAGGGGGTCATTTTCATATTTTTTACTGGGCCCTGTGGTGCATTTGGTTTGTTCTGGAATTGTTTTAGAAATAAGGGTTGGATGCATTGTGGGTACCAACGCTATAACTGGTTTCTTCAAAGACTACATACGGTAATCTGTGAGACAAACCAGTTGTAACATTTATCACATGCAATGGAATCCAGCCTTAAATCAGTCACTGTATTTCCTGAATAACCACAGTGCTTATGATACTTGCTAATTTTAGAATAATTTTATATAGTTTAATTATAACTCCGGACTGCAAAATAAAGGGACTGGATTTAAATCAGCTGAAAGTGGTGGGCCACCCAGGCAATGTATGCACCAACTTTATGACCATCAGACACAGCTAGACTAATGTACTAAGAGCAATTCTTGAGCAAAACAGCTGTACCATAGCTGACAAATAAAAATCCCATCCTATATAATAATTCGCTAGGATGTTTGTCAGAAGCCATCATGAGCAGTAGAGACTGCCCAAACGCACAGAATGCTGGGAGTTCTGTGCTGGGAGCACAGAATGCTGGGAGCACAGAATGCTGGGAGTTCTGTTCTGTATGGGAGCATTCTCTGCTTTCGGCCAGTCTCTACAGTGCATGATTACGTCGGCGGCAGGATGCAGAGCAGGACCGGCCTCTTAATCCTTTGAATGCCAGAGGGGTACACAATGCTTTGCGTACCTCTCTGGCACTCAAAGGGTTAACATCACCCGGACCTTGGCCCATTTACACGGGCTATTACACTAGTTTGATATAAATGGGGCTTTTAATGCTTGAATGCAAGAGACATCTTAACCCAGTGCAATGGAAACCTGTCTAGCATTCACACTAAGACAAGCTTAGTTTTTTTTACAGAGTTAAAGAAGCAGTAAATGCTTGTTATGATAATATATATATATATTGTAGGATTTTTCCTGTTGAGTAAAACAAGTGAACCCACACTGCTGTGAGATGCATATTTCCAAAGTTATTACAGTTCAAACTCATGTTTTTTTCACATTAACAGTGCCCTCTAGTGGTCAGTTTCCAATTAGTTATTCTGTTACTTTCTGTTTGAGAGAAAAAGTCAATGACAAACAATTCCCTGTAGAAAATGATATAAATTACTGAGTCATACTGTCAGAACTTTCAGGAAGTAATCACACTGTAATTCACTTCATGATTATTTGAACTGCACCTTTAAGACTGCCTATATGTCGTATTAGCCATTGGTCTTAAATAAAGCTTCTGAGAAGTTAACGTTTACCTTTTAGTTGCATGATGTGTTACTTTATGCTAATTCCCTACACAGAATGTTAATTATTTCTGTTCTAATCAAAACTTCTCTTCCCCAGTGAGTTGGATCTGCCCAGATTCATTCATAGCAGTGTGTGGTCATTGAACTACCAGAGAACTCAATTAGCATGCAGTGCCAGACTGTGCCAACAAACATAATGGTGATGTTCTCAAAATATTTATATTACAAATATTACAAAAAAAAACCCTCCTTCGACCCCACCTGTCTTTCAAATAACCGTCCATTTAAGATCTTGGAATGCCTTGTATTCTCAAGCTTAACCTCTTTTGTCAGTTCCAACTCTCATCTTGACCCATTACAGGCAGGTTTCTGTTCCAATTATTTCACAAAACATCCCTATCAAAATGTACTAATGACCCAAAGACAGTAAAGGACAATACAGATTCATCGTACTAGATCTCTCCTCTGCCTTTTAGACTGTTGATGAGGCACTGCTTGTGGACACACTACACCCCCTTTGCATTCATGGCAAGCTCTGGAATGGATTGCTTCCTATCTCTCAAACCATACTTTCAGTGTTTCTTTTGTCAACTCACTTTTTCCTCTCCATGATCTCTCAGTGGAGGTACCTCAGGGATCAATCCGGGGACCACTTCTCTTTATCCTCTACACCCTCTCACTTGGTGACCTCATCTCATCTGTTGGCTTTAATTACCATCTGTAAGTGGATGACACACAAATCTATTTCTCTTTCCCTGACCTCTCTCCAACTACACAGTTTCAAATCTCTCAATGTTTTATGGCAATTTTAACATGGATGGCCCACCACCATCTTAAACTCAATATGGCTAAGATAGAATTGGTTGTATTCCCTCCTAAACCCCGCCACCAACCTCTTTCTCCATCACAGTTGACAAATTTGCAATCCGCTAAGTAACAATAATATGCTGTCTTGGTGTTATACTCAATTCTACCGTGACATTCTCCTCCAGTATCCAAAATACGGCCCTTCCTCTCTATGTCAACCACAAAATCTCTCACTCAGGACCTCATTCTCTCTAGACTCGATTATTGCAACATTCTACTCTCTGGTCTTCCTTCTCTCATCTTTCTCCACTTCAGTCTGTTCTCAATTTAGCTGCAATTACTACACTTGTTCCCAGATACCTTCCCTCTAATCTGCTCCTGAAATCCCTCTCTACCTAAAAGGTCCCATATTTCTTAAACAATTCTTCTCCTCGCCTTTAAAACTCTTTCTTCTTTGGTACCCTCTTACATTTCTGCTCTTGCCTCCTGCTACACCCCTTCCCATCACCTGCATTCTTCTCAAGGGTTCTTTCTGACTTCTCCATAGACAACTCAAGCCATCTCTCAGATGCAGTTATTTTCACTGTCTGTCCCTCAACTTTGGAATGCCCTCCCCTATCACCATACACCAATCACCCACACCCATCACACCCACACATCTCCTAAAATCCCACCTGCTCAGTGCTTACTCTTATGATCCTCCTCCTACTGTCTCTGTATTTTGTCATGATTTCTAATTAGATTATAAGCTCTTTGGGGCAGGGTCCCCTCCCCAATGTATAATTCCATTTGCTGCACACTAATAATCAATCATTGCACTTTAGCCTAATGCTCTACACTTTTGTATTGTACTATTTATGTATTATACTATCACTATTTCTGTAAAGCTCTGTATGGTGCTATATAAATAAATACATACATACATATATAAAGGAATCATGAGGTTTCTATTAATGAAGCAATAATGACAATTACATTGTATCATTTTAACTGCTCACAACCCTGTTATAAAGGGGACCACTAGAATTCAATGGGTTAAAGCCTCCTTTAACCCCTTAGTGACAGACGACTTACCTGGTAAGTCCAGGAAGTCATTCCCTACAATGGAAAAAAAAAACCTGTCATTAAGGGGTTAAATCAATAAGAATTTGCAGATTTTTTTTATTATTAGTTTTTACTATTGTACATTTGATTTGCTCCAGAAATGCAGCTCTTCAGTTTATTGAATTTCACCTACAGAATGGTCTGAATTTATCAAAAGTGAAACATCTGTGTAAGTTCAATGACAATCCGATTTTTTTTTTTTGCCTCAGATTTGGATCTTGTAAAGTTTGGTAAACGAGATGAAAGTGATTCATGCCGAAATGAAAGGTTGTGAAGTTACACTGATTTCACACAGAAGCTTTTCTCCAATACTTGTCTCAACCTGGAATTATAAACAGCATATCAAGAATGGGGATTCAGAAATAGAAACTATATATTTTCATAGTTGTATGATATATAATGTAAAATTGCTTATACTTTTGTGTTTTCATCTTCACTTACATATATTTTTTTTAAACTTCATGTACCTGATGTTGAGTTCCCTCTATTTACAGAGAAGTGTCTGGAAGGGACTGTTAACCCTTTGAGTGCCAGAGGGGTACTCAGCGCATTGCGTCGCAATGCGTTGAGTACCCCTCTGGCACTCAAAGGGTTAAAGCTGGGGTAGAAATGCAATGTAAAAAAGATAATGCTACAACATAGAAAAAAGAAGAAAGAAACCAGAAAGAGCGCAAACCACCGATATCTCTACTGGATTATCAGCTGATTGTATAACCCAAAACTTTTTTTGTTGTTAAACTATATTATATATGTTTTTAATAGGTGCTGTTTTTATCATTTTCCTCTTTAGTATCTGAAGGAGTTATATGCTCTGAAACCTGTCACTCTAAGTATATATCACTGTTACGTGATTCCTTGTTCTCTCGACATTGCTACTTCCTGTCTGTACCTGCTTATTCTTATTGGCCGCTGGGTTCTGCTCCGCCCAGTAGTTGCCTATTTATACTCTGTGCTGACTACCTTTGGTGCCCTTTCATGGTGTTCCTGACCAGACATTTGTCGCTGTGTATCCTGTTCCGTGTATGATCCAGTTCTGCCTGACCTTGCTCCTGTCTTCGCTGCCTACTCCATTGCCAACCCGGTTTGCCTGACTATCGCTATCTGTATTCCAATCCAGATTGTGTCTGACTACCGCTCTCTGTATATTCATTGACATTCTCTTTATACTATTTTGGCACCAAGTCTTTTTATATTAAATATACATATTTTTTTCACTTTGTGGATTCCAATTTTTTTACCTGTGAGAGAGTGATCGTAATGGGGCAGTTTGTGATACCCCGCTGGAATATGCTGGTTGTACTCTCACAACCAGCCAGTAATCATATTGTTTGTGAGTACTGAGTTATACAATCAGCTGATGATCCAGTAGACATATCGGTGGCTTGCTCTCTTTCTGGCGCCCTTCTTTTCTCTTCTCGTTACATAGACTGTCTCTAAAGGAGTGTGAGGGAACTCACTGTCAGCAGTATAACACAAAATTATAAGCAATTTGACTTCACATATTTTGCAGCTGCAAAATATGTAAAGTCAAAATAAAATGTTACTATTTCTTTAACACACTGGATGTTAGAGAGGTCTTCAATTTCTGGTGTATCCAAGAGGTTAACAAGAGATACATAATTTAAATAATACAAAGAGGTTTATCAAATAACGTAGAGCTGTGTATTGTAATGGAATACCAATAAAATACATGTTTTACTCTTCAGATGCTAGAAAGGACTAAAGTGCAGACCTCTCTTGCATCCAAAGAGTTAATATAGGAGAGGCTCTACTAATATGATCCCATGATAAAAAAGGCACTGGAACCAATTTTTAGTGCTACCCCTGTATAACGCTCATTTACTAAGCTATTTGCATCAAATTGTGGCCTCTGTATGTTTCAGGGCATTCCATTCCGTAAATAAGGTCCCCTCCCCGATGAGGTCTGATGCAATTTTCAAATAAATGTTAATGGAGGGCGTAGAAATGTGTCTGTGTACAGAACATGTACAGAACACATCCTTGGCCCACTGAGGACATTTTTGTGGGTGTGTTCCATACATCCTTGATACTCACATGGTTAACATTCATTTGCTTACTAATAATTTTTAGATTTCTCATATTAGCTATAGTGATCTTTCATTGGGACTTTTCATTTCCGCTGTTAGAAATATAGAACTATTAAGCATATGTTAGCCCAAGGTTCATTCCTAAACTAAATAACAATGACTCCCTTTTGTTAAATGTTATTGAGAGTGGAGACAGATTTCTCTTTCCTCATAAACCCTATGAGTGCCAGAGGGGTACGCAATGCATTGCATTGCGTACTTCTCTGGCACTCACGGTGTTAATACAATTTGTTTTTCTTGATACTTCCTGTATAGGAAATTCATCTTTTCAACATCATCCTAAAAGTGTCCCATGTGTATCACTGTTCTACATATATACATTATTTTTGACCAAATTATAGTAGGATGTATGTTAGTCAGCCAATTATTTATAGTAACTTTTAGCAATTCCAATATCCTGTCTTGCCTACCTCCTAATAATAAAGATAATATAAAGGGGGTGGTGGATAAGATGGGATAAATGTATACCTAATAACTTAGTATGATTGCAGTATCCTATATAATAATTCGCTAAATTGTATGTAACGTTGCAACATGCGCAGTAGACACTGCTGCGCATGCTGCAGTCATGCTCAGTAGAGACTGCCCGCACCGTGGCTGATACAGAGCTGGGCGCTCCGAAGGAGAGTCCAGCTCTGTATCAGTCATGGCGTGGGCAGTCTCTACTGCGCGTGACTGACCTGCGACTGGGTGGCAGTGGCACTGTGGCCCGTGTAACGGGCTGTTCAACTAGTCTATTTATAATGAAAGCTATCTGGATTCTTATATCCTCCTGTTCATTGCCCTACCTCTTCTCTGCTCAGTCTCTTGTTGACTGAATAATCTTTATTTTCAAGACAAGTTGTGTCTTTCTTAGAACATCATTATTTCTGGATATTTGATCACCATTTACCCTGTTTTATATCAACAGGGAAGGGCTATGTAATTATGTGATCCAATTTATACTTTTTATTTATGCAGGGTCTTTTGTCTGTCATTTTATTTGGGATGGATGGCATTGAAAAATCAAAAGACAAATTCTCACATCAATATATTCAGATTTATAAATGAACGTTGATTTCAACTGCAGAGTATTGTAGATTAATGGTAGGGTTTATATTCTCCTGAATATAAGTCATTATCTTTTAGAAAAAGTAATAGACACTAAGGACAATTTTGTTTGATTTAAGATACACACTTTGACAAAAACAACATACCAAAATTTAAAAAAAAATGTTCCCAAACAATGCTTAAAGGGATAGTAATACTTAAAATGTAAAAAAAATATGTTGTAGAGTTTATCCCCCTGAGTAAAACAAGAGTACTCCCACTGCTGAAAGGTGTTTCATTCAAAAGTTATTCATTTTCAAAGTTGAATTTTTTAGGTGCAATATCACAGTGGCCTGAAATTGTACAGTGGAGCTGTTGCTACACCATCCTATGGAGATTTATGGTCCCGGGACCAGAGCTGTCCATAGGATCGTGTAGCAACAGCTCCACTGTACAATTTCAGGCCACTGTGATATTGCACCTAAAAAAGTCAACTTTGAAAATTAATAACTTTTGAATGAAACACCTTTCAGCGGTGGGAGTACTCTTGTTTTACTCAGGGGGATAAACCCTACAACATATTTGTTTTTACATTTTATGTATTACTATCCCTTTAAGCATTGTTTGGTAACATTTTTTTTTGATTCTTTGATTCCTATCTTGGTATGATTAATCAGAGCTTTTAAAAGGAAGCTCATGGCATACTGTTTCACAGACATGGAGCCGAGAATATGTTTAATTGCTCACCCCCACTCAGTGGCATACTGACATAACATAAAACAACTGAGTTTGTACAAGAAACAGTCACAGAAAAGTATTTTTTTTAATGAAAATAATTATTTGAATTGTTTTTTCCTTGTAGTAAAACAATGCAACTCCAATTGCTAGGAGTTATGGGGATAGTAATGTTTCATAATAAAAGCAGCTCTAATGAATCATCATAGTATTTGGACCTTGGAGAGTGTTATTTCAATTCTGTCAGAGTTGTAGTTCAGGAGTAATTCAATGACAAAGTGTCCCCCTCCCGCCCCTTTTACTGATGTAACACTTTTCAGCCAGAGCAAAAGGGAGGTGCCCAGGTAGACTGCAGAGAGGGACAATCTTCAATTAAGATAAGGGAAAAACCTGAAAAACTTATCAAGGGGGGCAGGGCCTTCATTGTTTTTATAGGAAGAAGATTGTCCCCTTCTGTTATCTGTCTGGTCTATGGACTGCATTCCACATCTGAGAAGAGATGGCTTACACTAGGTAAAAGGGGCGGGAGGGGAAACTTTGCTTGTGAATAGCTCTTAAACCATAAAGGTTTGAGAGATAAGACTTACATCGTTCTTCATGTTTTTTTAATGCCTACAAAATAAAATAAAGACAAAATGAAGTATTACTATCCCTTTAATTAATTCAAAGGTCATTACAACTCAAACCAAACCACAAAATGCACTTTACTTTTTCTGTCTGGAAAAATGAGGGTGCCCCATATTGGTGACTTTTTATAAAAATGTTTGTGTTGTAATATCTTTTGAATAAAGTAACAGTGTTTATTTACAATAAAATATATGCTTTTTCCTATCTGTGTTTTTACAGTTTACTGTACATTAATATCAGCACAATTTTTACATCTATGTATAATTTTACTTAGGAATGTTCAGATATAGGAAGAGTTTCTCTGAATATAGTTTACTGCTATTTCATCATTTAGGACGCAAAAAATATCTTGTATAGCTGTATAATCTTTAAAGTCAGAAAAAGAAAACGAAATCCCATGAACGTATTTAAGATCATCTTTTAATAAAGAAAACTTCAAGTCGTTCAAGCCCACAATTATTCCTAAAGGTCAACCATACAAATATGTTTATCCTTGATGATAGATATTGAACGAATAGTTAATATAAACTCCTGTCCTCAGTGTGTAATGTGCCAAGTTTAATAATATAAAGCAAACCTCATAAGACATAATGGACAGACAGCATCCAGAAATTAATGAAGAACAGCAAGCAGTAATAAGAGACTTCTCATCCACTTCAGTAAACCATAATTAAATTGATTAGGAAAGCCCACAATAGCAACTAGGTGACTGTGCCCCATGGGAAGTATAACATGAAAGGTAAAGTATATTATCATCATGAATTGGCTAATATAATTGGTACTATGGAAACTTTACATCCACCTTTTATTTAAAGGAAGAAAAAGCAAACTTTTTTTAATGAAAAAATATATATTGTAGGGCATTTCCTGTTGAGTAAAATAAGGGTACTCCCATTGTCGAGAAATGCATTTCCATAGTTATTACAGTTTAAAGGGATAGTAATACTTAAATATTACTAATCCCTATAGCAAAGTACTACTTAAAAAAAAACGTATTGCCCCCAGTGTCATCTCTCAAACCTTTATGGTTTGAGAGATGAAGGCTTCTAAAGTTGCCCTCTCTCTCCCCCTTCCCCGTAGTCAGCATTCTAGCAGACTGAAAGGAAGAGCGTCATATGACTTTCAGGTGGCTCTCCAGCACAGCCGGATCGCGTTACTAAAAAAGAAAACTTTCACTGAAATGGTCTTCTATGTGTGCTTGGCTTGCAAGCACACGTAAAAGACCATTTTAGTGAAAGTTTTTTTTTTTTTATTTAATGTGATCGCGGCTCTGCTGCAGAGCTGCCTGATGATCTCTGACCGGATTTCCCTGAATCAGCTAGAATGCTGACTACGGGGAAGGGGGAGGGAGAGGGCAACTTTAGAAGCATTCATCTCTCAAACCATAAAGGTTTGAGAGATGACACTGGGGGCAATAAGTAGTACTTTGTAGTAGTACTTTGTTATAGGGATTAGTAATACTTAAAGGGATAGTATTACTTCAAAATTTCTATCCCTCATATTGTAGCCCTTAATAAACTGAGTTAAATGACACCAGCGGTATCTCTCAAACCTTTATGATTTAAGAGATAGCCACTTTCAAAGTTTCCTCTCCCCTGCTGTCAGAGTTCTGCTGTCAGCAGGGGAATCCGGTCCCGGGACAGGCGGAGGCTCTTAAACAGAGCCGATATCTCGTTATGGAAGGAAAAATGATTCATTGAAACAGTCTTCTACGTGTGCTTGGTTACCAAGCACACGTAGAAGACTGTTTCCATTAATCATTTTTCCTTCCATAACGAGATATCGGCTCTGCTGGAGAGCCTCCTCTTGATTCAGAGACCGGATTCTCCTGCTGGCAGCAGAACGCTGACAGCAGGGGAGAGGAAACTTTGAAAGTGGCTATCTCTTATACCATAAAGGTTTGAGAGATGCCGCTGGTGTCATTTAACTCAGTTTATTAAGGGCTACAATATGAGGGACAGTAATTTTGAAGTAATACTGTCCCTTTAAGTATTACTATCCCTTTAAACCCATGTTTTTTTTACATTAGCAGTTCCCTCTAGTGGTCAAATGCTAATAAGTTATTCTGTTACATTCTAATGGAGAGTAAAGTCAATGACATACAGTTCTCCATAAAATGTGATAGAAACTATTGGGTCACTTCATGTCAATTAGAACTACCAGGAAGTAAATGCACAGTAAATTCACTTCCAGATTATTTGAACTGTTATACATTTTGAATAAAACAGCTGACAGTGATGGGAGTGAGCTTGTTCTACTCAGCTCTATAACATAAATGTTTTCATTAAAATCAAATTTACTGCTCTTTTAAGGATGGTCATTAGTGTTGAGCGAGCGTGCTCGGCCGATGCTCGGATCGGCTCGAGCATCGCTCTGCTCGGCACATGGCGGTACTCGTCGAGTACCGCCATGTGCTCGCCCGCCATGTTCGGGTGGCGGGGATCTGTGCCGGAAGAGGCACAGATCTGAAGACGCTCCGCTGGACCACCAGGGACTGGAGGTACGGGGGCATTGCGGAGATGAAGGGGGCATTGCGGAGATGAAGGGGGACATTGTGGAAGAGGGGCATAGACTCTATGCCCCTCTTCCACAATGTCCCCCTTCATCTCCGCTATGCCCGTCTTCCACAATGTCCCCCTTCATCTCCGCTATGCCCCTCTTCCACAATGTGCCCCTTCATCTCCGCTATGCCCCTCTTCCACAATGTCCCCCTTCATCTCCTCTATGCCATAGAGGAGATGAAGGGGGACATTGTGGAAGAGGGGCATAGCGGAGATGAAGGGGCACATTGTGGAAGAGGGGCATAGCGGAGATGAAGGGGGACATTGTGGAAGAGGGGCATAGCGGAGATGAAGGGGGCATAGCGGAGATGAAGGGGGACATTGCGGAGATGAAGGGGGCATTCGGAGATGAAGGGGGCATAGCGGAGATGAAGGGGGGCATTGACCAGGCACCCTCCCCTCATCAGAGCAGGGGGTGCCTGGTGTAATGCTCGTGTCGCCCCATTATATGCAATGGGGCTCGGGTGCTCGGCCGAGCACTCGAGCCTCAGGGGGTGCTCGGTCAGAGCACCCGAGCACCCGAGCATCGGGGTGCTCGCTCAACACTAATGGTCATCCATAAAACTATTGACACATAGACCTTGTATGCCTATGGAAGTCAATTTGTTGGAAAGAAACATTTTCTAACCTGTCAATCCTTTTTTTTCTGCAGGTCTCCTTTGATAACAGACACCAAGATAACGTCATCTTCCTAGGTAGGAAAGGAAAAAAGTTTTAAATGACCACTCACCTCTACCATCTGCAATGTTTGAAAAAAAATGAATTAGACACCAAATTATGCTGATTAATACATAAATAACACAAGGGTGGGAAGATTTATAATACAAAGTAGACCTGGAGGAAAGAAAATTTCTGTCTTTTTTTAGGACCACCTGGGAGGACATACACAGATAGATCTCTGAGCCAAACCAAAGGGCTGGTTTAATTAATATAGCCTTTAGAATTCTGCAACCAAAATCAGTATCTGTAAAGCTTCAAAATCCAGTCTGCATTGCATCATGAAGTTTTGGATACCTCGTAAGGTGTCAGCCTTACATATTTGTCCTGGAGAAGAATTTTCCTTTTCAACCTAGAATGCTGGATTAACATGAGTAGAACAAGCTTTAATCTTCCTAGTAGGTTATTTTCCTTGAACAGTGTAAGCTTCCCAAAAATGCTGAACATAACCATTATGCAATGGTGGCTCTTTAGGCCTTCATCTCTTTGGAAGGCTGAGAGAAGTTGACAAAAAGTGAGAATTCTTCAGACAAGAGCTGTTACTTTTTAGATAATTCTGTAGACATCTCTCTTCCTGGAAATTTCAGGATTAGGAAATAGGGTAGGAAGACAAATATATTGATTAGGAGATAGTTTGAGTACATTTCTGTGCAAACTCTAGTGGTTATTTTAAGGTTACAGAATCATGCTTAAAGACACTGAAAAGTCATTTATTGAGCAAAGATTGGAGTTCACCTGCACTTCTTGTGGAAGTAAGTGCTGTAAAAACACAGTCTTTAGGTAAAGCATCTTCAATTAACAAATCCAGTTGTCAGTGGATTCAAAAGAACTGGAGTGGTCCTCAATGACTTAACAATTCCCATGGTGGATGGGAAGGAGTCACTCATGGTCTTTGACATTCAGCAGATTTCATAAACAGTTTCACTAGATCATGGCTATCAAATGGATGATCCACAAGATTCCATAGAGCTGATACTTAAAAAACTTTCAGTTTGCTGGAACAAAGTTCTTGTTAAATCTATCTGATAGAAATTCCATAACCATGGTATGGATGGAGATACAGGATCCTTGTTGTAAGATTTATACCACAATGTCATGACCCTGGAGGTCACAACCCTGAGTTCCTGACCTGATCACTCATTGGTCACTCTTCCGTTTTATACTGGGTGCCATGGTTGCTCATGGCTTGATTCTTGAGCCCTGTATCCCAAGTCTTGTTACCTGTTTAAGCATCATGTTGACTGTGATCCTTGCCTTGACTACTCTCTTGTATGCTGATTTGGCCGTTCTGTGTAGGGTGTCCCTTTCCCTGCATTCTGTGGATTTCATGGTTTTGACTCGTTTTGACTCAGAACATTTTCTGACCTCTCCGACGGACCTTGCCCTGTTTTATTCACCTGTGCAGCGGATCTGGTCTCCCAGATCTCCCTCTGGCTTCTGTCATCCAGCTGCCTCAGTGGATCAACAGCTGTTCCCTCCCAGCTGGTTCCTCTGACTGCCTGCTCTGGATCTCCAGCACATTCCAATGCATCCTTCCATCTGGAGCATGCCGAGGCAGCAGTCAGCATCATTGTGCAGCTCACCCAGCTACTATTGGCTCCCCTACTGTCCTCTTGCTCAAGAACTTCTGCTCATCTCTCTCTCTCTCTCTCCCCCTCTCTCTCGGTATTCGGAGATTGCCGAGACATCAGTCAGCATTCAGCTCTTGTCATCCGTGAACCTGCTCTACCGCTCCCCCTGGTTACCATGTTGGAGATCCTGCACCCTGTTCTTGACATAAGTAAGCCTGCTCACCCGCTCCCCCTGCTGATCATGTTGAATATTTCAGTTCATCTGTCTACAGATGCACTGTCCAGCAGAACCTCAGAATTTATCTGAGCCACTGAGAAATACCTTAACTGCACAGATAGCAGTACCACAGAAGTTCATCTGATCATCAGTCGCTGAACTTGCTGCCCGTCCAGCAGTACCACAGTATTCATCTGATCATCAGCCAATGAGAAATACCTTTACTGCACTGCCTAGCAGTACCTCAGAATTCATCAGATCATCAGCCACTGAGAAATACCTTTACTGCACTGCCTAGCAGTACCTCAGAATTCATCGGATCATCAGCCACTGAGAAATACCTTTTACGGCACTACCTCAGAAATCATTTGATCATCAGTCGCTGATCTTGCTGCCCATCAAGCAGTATCGGAGAATTCATTTGATCACCAGCCACTGAGAAATACTTTCACTGCACTGTCTAGCAGTACCTCAGAATTTATCTCTCACCAGTTGCTGAGCTTGGTGCCCATCCAGCAGTTTTGCAAAACTCTTCTGATCATCAGCCACTGAATACACTGCAGGGGAACTTCACTTCTCTCTTCTCCAGCTGTAACCCTGTGAGAACCTTTGGGAGGCTCCTCTTCATGGGCCTCGCTCCCTTCCTGGTTCTGCTCCATTGAGGATCTTCTAGACAGTGTCCAGGTCATCTTCCTTCTGGACGACTTGCACCTAATTCTTCAGTCTGGAAAGAGACCTACCCTACAATCTGTTTGGGCATCGCCCCCCAGCTTCGCACCCAAGCTTCAGCCAGATGTTACCCAGTTGTGGTAGGTGTGACACATAAAAGCTTTGGATGTACTCTTCTTTCAAGAATTTAGAAGATCAATAACTCAGTATTCTGCTTGTAGGAACCAGGCTGCTAGATTGAGTTTGAAGACCTGCTGGTGAAGTACTGGTCTTTGATGAAGAGTGTTTTTGCTGAGTGTAACCATGATGTTCTCAATGCTAGCAGCTGTTTTATTCCAAACATAAAACCTTAAAAATGTCATAAAGTCCTGGAGCTGTTACCATCACATTAGGGGCCAGATGTTCAAAAGAAAAGTAAAGGAATTCTTGGGTGAATGAATTGTGCTACAGGAGAGAACTAAAAAAGTCCATAAAATCTGATTGAATTAAGTGGGGATTTTAGCCCCTTGAATAACATTCAAGTGGTTAGACGTCCCATTTAAAACAAGGGAAATGTTTATTTGTTCCCAAAGGTGCGCATAGTTTTCTCCAGAATTTCTATTTCTTCCTTTCTGAATGTGGCCTCTCTAGCATTCAGGGGGTTAAAATCCCCATTTAAATCAATGTGAGCTTTTAGTTCTCCCCTAAAGAGCAGATGCTTTGCCCCAGAAATCATCTACTTCTGCACATACTGCCCATAACATGTGTAAACCGAAGTAAAACAGAACAGAGTTGCTGAAACCTTTCCTCAGGCTGGGCTGAGTGCCCTTGCAATAGAATAACTGCCTGAACATCAGAGGGCACTATTAATGTGAACAACAACAGTTTAAACCAGAGGTTTCATACTGAATTCCTAGAGGACCAAGACAATGCATGTTTTAGTATCCTGTTGAAATGTCACCCTCAGTTTGGCGACTATCAAAATGTTGACATCATAATGTTTCCTACATCAGTAAGAGAGATTCTGATGTGGCAAATCTGCTCCAAGTAATGATATGCATACCCTCCATCTGTGCCTTAACCCTTTCAGTACCAGAGCGGTCTGAATTTAAAGCAGAACTACCACCCCACAAAAAGTTCCCCTGAAGAATTACCCATCTGGCGACTAGCTGCTCAATAGTACTAGTCGCCAGAATTGTTACCTCCTTATAGAGAATTACTGCTGCACCGGGACTGACAGCCAGGACACAATGAAGACATCTTTGCATAGTGATGTCTGTACACCTGCTCTGTCTGTCCCTTCCGGTACCTAGCAACGCCTCCTAGAGCAGACTGGGACTGACAGCGTAGGTGAGCAGATGTCACAATGCAAAGATGTCTGCGCTGTTTCCTGGCTGTCAGTCCCAGGAACAGAAGAATTTCCCTATAAGGAGGTAATAATTCTGGCGACTAGCATTATTGAGCAGCTAATGGCCAGCTGGGTAATTCTTCGGGGAAAACTTTTTGTGGGGTGGTAGTTCTACTTTAAAGCAAAGTTACAAAAATCCACTGGTACAAATACTAAAAGACTAAACAGTCACTTTATCAAACATAATTGCCAGTAAATGTAATTCTAGTTTTTAATGAAACTCAATTATTTGTACAACGTACTTGGAGAACAGCATCTCATTCCAGTGATTGGGGGAACCGAAAGAGCGACTGGTCATACAACATCATGTGAGTGCATTATACGAAACGGTTGCAATTAGCTTCACAGATCAATTGCTCAGATAATGTGAAAATTCCATTTCCAGATGAACCCACTTGGAACAAATGTGCACAAGCATACAATAAAAAAATAAATACAAATTACAAAGGGAATCAGTGAGGACTGTAGTAGAGAAATAGGTGGGAGAGAAGGAAATTGAAAACAGAATGGCAATTCTAATTGTATAGGTGGGAGTGAAGGAGAATGGGGCAAAATAGGTGACAATCTATTTGTGACTCTGTGACTGTTAGTGGACAGTGGAATAAGGCTAGGATGTCAGACTATTTATCAAAGGTATAACTAGAAGCCACCGGACCCTGAGGGCAGAAATTGCCAAAGCCTCCCCCCCGACCACATTGCCCCCAGTCTCCACATTTCCCCCAATTCCCCCAATCTCCACATTGCACATTGACCCCCATTATCCCCCCAATCTCCACATTGCCCCTCAATCTCCACATAGTCCCCAATCTCCAGATTGTAACCACATTACCCCCCAATCTCCATACTGCCAACACATTGCCTCCAGTCTCCACATTGCCCCTACTGACCCCCCAATGTCCATTTCCTACCTCACTGGTGGTCTACAGGCGTGGCACTAGAGGTCTGTGTCTAAACATAAAATCACCACTGATCCTGCAGATTATTTATGACGAAAAACAAGAAACGTTTTTGTGAAATGTGTTTTGTGTCTTTCAAAAAGCCTGGTTTGTGTGCAGGGCTACATTTAAATCCCAGGATTCCTTGATCAAGGAATCAAGTGGCTACAGCCCCACTTCTCACATGTTCCCACCCACAGTCCTATTCACTGCTCCAAGGCCTTAGCACATAAAACAGAATCACACATACAAAAAACATTGAACCCCTTGGTTGTTAGAGATATTCCATCGGAGAGCTCTCTGCCATCCAAGAGGTTGGAAAAGCGACGGTTAAAGGTTATTTAAATTAGTGCAGTGATTGCATAGATTTCAGCAGCCACACCCACAATACAGAATATGGGTGTGGCCAGCACAAGAGATATCTTTCAAAATGTGGCCCTCTAAGCAGTAGTCTATACTGCCTAATTGTAAATATGGCTGTTTCTGTGAGCATTTAATTTTTTTTGCTTAGCGAGAATGGGAAATGTGCTTTATGCACGTAATAAAAGAGGAGAAATTCTGGAGCATAGCAACTGCACAAACAGGGAAAAATAAAGCATCTAACTGATTTTAATTGGGCTTTTAACACCTCAAATGCCAGAGAAAAAACCCAGAGCACTGCAAAACCCACTATGTCTTTAGACAATCACAATTCCCATACATATGTGTCAAAATTCATTGTAGATATATTTACAGGTGGCTACATAACACTGCATATAATATGTAAGGAAAAACACATAACATTCCTTTTAAGAACAATTTTTCTGTAGGTGGAAAAGTAACATTTTGACCTATATATTCAGTGTCAGGTGGAATCTCCTTCCATTAATATTACAGATAGTGACGAACCCGTAGGTGTGCTGACAATACTGAAAACGAATGTGATTTTGTCCTTGAAATATGCTATTGCTGAAGGCTTCCGTGTTTGCACAAAAAGCCTTCCAAAATGACCCTGAAAGAATAAAGGTAGGAGCCTAACACATAGAGTGCTGTCACATAACAAGCCTAATGGGAAAAATGTCTAAAGAGCACATGGGAAATAATAGTAAAGTGGAATCTGGTGTATAGAGTCTACATTTAATCACTGAAGCTTATTCTATTTTTTCTCAATAGCAACGGAATTCAACCTGCTTAGAAGACCTCAGAGCTGAAAAAAGATAAATATATTTTTAGCTGAGAATTTAAAGATGAAATCCCTAAATGTAAATCATAGAAGGCTTTTTTTCATATAAAACTTACTGAAAACTATGTATTAAAAACAAAAGTGGAACAATTCTGGAACAAAACAATTCTTCATAGGGAACAAATAAACATTACAAAATTCCCTTATGAAACATGGGTGATTTAGGTCATCCTATGTAATAATTCACTAATGTATGTTTGTCAGAAGCTGTCATGCACTGCAGTCATGACAGAACAATCTGCCAGCACCGCAGCTTATAATGGAGCAGGGTGCTCTCCAAATTCAGACCGTAGCTGAGTGGACAGTCTCTACTGTGCATGACTTCACTGCGGCCGTTGGTGCCTGACAATGTGGCCCGTGTGCACGGGCTGTTCAAGTAGTTCATTTATAATTAAAACAATAGTTGAAGAGATAGTAAGTATTATTTATTGTTCAGCTAATATAAATAAGCTAGTACTGGCCAAGATACATTTATATATATATATATATATATATATATATATATATATATATATATAAGGATAAGGAGGTCTGCACTCACTGTTATAAAGTCCTTTGTTACGACCTGGGTGCTCTTCTATAGATGTAAGTTGCATACACGAAAACAGTAGTTGAACGCACTCACAGGATACTTTTTAAGCAAGGTGAAGACAATCAAATTTTATTCGACGTTTCAGCCAGCATTCGTGGCCTTTACATTGAATAAAATTTGATTGTCTTCACCTTGCTTAAAAAGTATCCTGTGAGTGCTTTCAACTAATGTTTTTGTGTGTGTGTATATATATATATATATATATACACACATACGTATATATATCACAAAATATGGAGAGTGCTACCAATATACTGTATATAAGAAGTATTAATTTGATTAATAATACAGATCATAGACATATAAATGTATGTAAAACACAGACTTAGATAATAAATCTTAGCGCCAGGACAACAGACTATATTGTTTTACATATTTTATATGTCTATGTTCTGTATTATTTATTAAATACACTTCTTCTATACAGTGTATTGTGTATATCGATTCTGTCATTTGGACAGAATCGATATTAACCACTGTGTTTTAATAATTGATTATTTTTTATTTTGTATATGGATCACAGAGTGACAGGCTCAATTTCCACATTTTATATATTATATATATATATTTATATATTTATATATATGGATATGGTAAAGGTTACCATCACAAACAGCACTCGTAGGTCTTATATTAAATCAAGTCAATAAACATCACATTCATCACTTTGATTTAACATAAGACCTACGAGCGCTGTTTTTGATGGTAACCTTTACCATATCAAGTTATTTACAATTCATGAACTGGGCACCAAGGCAGTAAGCATTCTTTTCTTTATGTATCGGAGTGCCCATTTTTTTCAAAGTCTCCCTCTCTCTATATATATTATATATATAAATATATATATATTCCTACAGAGTCACATTCTGGGAACATTTATCTGTACTGGCTTAGACGAAGAAAGCAAGTAAACCCTCATTTGATACAGTGGGATGTTTCCAAAATTGGATAACTTGTCATATAAAACATAAAACTGGCAGAATGAGGTGCATGCAGTTGTAGCCCTCACATCCTCTAAAGTAAATGTGAAAAAACACCTTATATCTATAGTGCCATCTTCTGGTGATTTCAAAGCAAAGCCTTGGAGTACAAATGCAAATGACCAGTCCTTGAAACTGGATCTATGTGGGCTTTAGCACGTTAGATTACATGATTTATTTCTCATTATTTTTTTTGCCTGACACGCAAAATGGTGCAGAAATAAAAAAAAAAAAATTTTACATTTTGCTCTCAATTGAAGACCTGTGAATAAAAATATAAAACATATTGGTGTTTCGGAATGGTAAGTTAATACTCAACTTAGAACTATAAGCATTTGCTAGTGGTACACTCCCATACAGTTGTCTGTCATTCATTCATGTTAATGGAATTTAATTTTTTTTAAAAATTGAGATTCTGGGTAAAATTTGTGGTCATGTTGGGATATATCCACAAACCAGTGTTGTCTTTTGAAAGTACAGGGCCTGTAAAAAAACAAAACATACAAAAAAAAAACAGACATGTTTGTTTTGTTCTCAGAAAAGCATCAAAAATTGTCATTTGACTGTAAACTGCTACAAAAGTGTGAAAACATACTTAGCACTGGAGGATAAAAAGGCTTAGCAGTGAAGTGGTTAAAAACTGTATCAGCTTGCTTAGGTTGCTTCTTGTGCTGCTATGTTATCTCTTGAAAGGCATAAGGGCAAAATTCATATGGGTAATTAGTATTTTCTGGCCACAGTATTTAGGGGAGGTTAAAGGAATAGTAATGTTTCACAATGTTTATCTAGTGTAAGCCGCCTCCCTTCAGATGTGCAATCTGGTCCTGGGACCAGACAGCTAACAGCAAGGGACAATTTTCTTAGATCAGATCCCTGATCTCAACATTATCAAGTCTGTCTGGGATTACATGGAGAGAGAAGAAAATGAGGCTGCCTAAATTCACAGAAGAACTGTGGTTAGTAAGCCATGATATTTGGGGCAACCTACCTGCCGAGTTCCTGAAAAAACTGTGGGCAAGTGTACCTAGAAGTATTTATGCTGTTTTGAAGGCAAAGGGTGGTCACACCAAATATTGTTTGTTAATTGAAAAACATACACTATTAACATTGTCTATTTTTTAAAGCATTCTTACTTTACAGCATTTTTCACACCTGACTAAAACGTTCGCACTGTATGTCAATCCCTTAGAAAGAATAGCCATTTCAGTATTATTCAGGTTATATCTGCAAAGGTTAAAGACTAATTGTTCTTTACCTTGTCTGGTTACCGGTCCTCTGCCGCACCCTCCTGCTCCTTCGGGGGTTGGGTCTCCTTTTGCAATACTGGCTTGGGATCTTGTGCTGACCCTTAAAAAAATTTTGGGAATTATCAGAAACACTAGTATCACTGTCAGAGGCAGATGAGGCTGCTGGTGTTTCATCAATAGTGTTAGAGTGTAGGAATATACCTGGGGGATTTGGATTGATCATTTGTACTAGCTCACTAGCACTAAGGGTTAATATAAACCATTACTCCATTGGAGGGTTTGAATGGCACCCTTATTTAAAAGAAGCTAGAACATTTAGTAGTCATCCCTGAAGAAGTATTTTAAGAGTACAGCCGCGTAGGAGGCTAACGTTCTATTTATTTGGAGCATTTTATACAAGCATTCACCTTTAGTTGGGAGGTTACAGCATCTTTAAAATTAAGACTACCTGTATACCGATTTTTGAATTCTATACTCTGCACGCAATATACATCGAGAGACGGTAGAGTCCAGGAGCTTTATTGAGAACGAGTCCATTACACATGGTTTGGAGCTGAAAAGCTTAGAAAACAAAGGCATATACACGCTGAACTCTGCCCGCAATTCAGATCAGAGACGGGAGAGGAAGCTGTGTGAGACAAGTCAAAGAAATACACACTTTAAAGTGATAGTAATACTTCGTTTTATCTTTATTTTATTTTGTAGGCATTAAAAAAACATGAAGAACGATATAAGTCTTATCTCGCAAACCTTTATGGTTTAAGAGATATTCACAAGCAAAGTTTCCCCTCCTGCCCCTTTTACCTAGTGTAAGCCATCTCTTCTCAGATGTGGAATCCAGTCCATAGACCAGACAGATAACAGCAGGGGACAAATCTTCTTCCTATGAAAACAATGAAAGCCCTTCCCCCCTGTTTTTCAGGTTTTTCCCTTATCTTAATTGAAGATTGTCCCTCTCTGTGATCCAGCTGGACACACCTTGCTGTTCTGAGGTGAGCAGTGTTATATCAGTAAAAGGGGCAGGAGGGGATACTTTATCATTCAATTACTCTTGAACTACAACTCTGACAGAATTGAAATAACACTCTCCAGAGTCCAAATACTATGATGATTAATTAGAGCTGCTTTTATTATGAAACATCACTATCCCTTTAATTGCTGGTCTGCTGTAAAACTCTGAAAAATCCCGACTGGAGTCACAAGTGAAATATCTGTATTACCTGTCTGCTGGTGGACATTTAAACTGTGAGCTATCCAGTTTTACCATTATTTATGCTCCCTATATTTTTATTATTTTTTATTATGGTTCAATAATTGATTTGTTAGATAGTAATTGTAGGTTTTATTGTTTATTGATGAAGTGCAATATTTTGTCTGTCAGTAACTAAATTTACATTTAATATTTATTTGGACACTTAGGCGCTCTGCCTCATCTTTTTAGTTTTAGTTATCTTCCCTTCTGGACTGAGTAGATAGTAGAAGCCTAGGTGGTCTTTCTTGGTCATATATATAAATATATATATATATATATATATATATATATATATATATTTATTAATCTTCTTGCTAATCTATCACGGTGCCCGTGATTCTGGTGCTCTTACTGGCCTATTCACTTTCTTGTGATTGCCTGGCAGCAGCATGGCGAGTGACTACTTCCTGGTCACTCGCTCGTAATTCTGAGCACTCGCTATTTTATAGCTTCCACCCTGATTGACCTATGAGGACTCTGCCTCCTAGAGAGGCCTTATATGCTGCATTCTATCATTGCCTCAGTGCCCTTTCATGGTGTACCTGAGCGCTTCCTGAGTCTTCTGTTGTGATCCATTCCTGGCTGCTGAATCTGATTTGTGTATGACCCTGGCTCCATCTGACTACCGATTTGTGCCTGAACCTTTTGCCTAGCTATTGACCACTCCGTACCAACTTTGGCCTGGCTGACTAACCGCTCCGTGATGATCTTGGCTTGTCCGACTACCCACTCCGTGTATGACCTCTGGCCTGACTGACTACCAACTCTGTGCTAAGTACTGTGGCTTGTCTGACTTCCCGCTCGGTGCTAAGTACTTTGGTTTGTCTGACTACCCGAATCGTTTAACCATTGGCTGTCTTGTCTCACTCTCGCTCCCTGAGGCCTGGCTTCCCCTGGCAGGTTCGCATTCTCAGTACATTGGTCGGGGAAGTCCTGTCAGTAATGCAGCAGCACCTACGTCCTCCGGGGCTTGTTGTGCCTCTAGCATTCTAGGGTGCACGGTGTTCTGTGACCCTAGCGTTCTAGGGTATTGCGGTTCTGTCCTTGCATTCTAGCTGGTGGGCCTCCTGTTTCTGCTCCACTATAGAGCACACTTACCACTATCGCTACCTCTGTGGTTCTGCTCTTGCTACTGGTTCACTCCTAGCTTGTGCATCAGTCTGGCTAAGGATCAGTGTCAGCTCCTGGTAGTGGACTGCACATTGACCCCAAGCCTGACCCCGGGAAGTCTCCCGTGACATAACCATATCGCTCCTCTCCAATCAATTCTTAATTCAGCCACCAGAATACTCTTCCTCTCCTCAACAACAGTACTCACCCCACCACTTTTAAAATCACTGTCATGGCTTCCCATAAAGCAGTGTATCACTTTCAAAATCCTCCTAATTTACCTTCAAGGCTCTCCATCACTTGTCCCCACCTGATATTTCATCTTTGATATCCCACCATATACCTGCAAGTCCACTACGTACCACGCATGGTGGATGACTCTCTGCCACCTTTACCACTATCTCTGTATCACGACTGAAGGCTTTCTCCCTTGCTGTTCCCTACCTCTGGAACTCCCTACCACCCAGTATTCACCAAGCCTCAACAACTTCAAATCAACGCTAAAAAGAGTACCTCTTACATATAGCACTAACATTATCTCATATGTCAAAAACTGCACTTCCTCCTCTACCAGCTCACATCTGTATGTCACCCATCCTTTACTTAGATTGTAAGCTCTACGGGGGAGGGACCTTTTATCCTACTGTGTAGTCACCTGGTGTTCCCTTTATGATTGTCTATATAAGCACTTAATCACTGCACTTATTGTACCCTTCTATACTAACTGTGAACTGTTAACTGCCAAGTACACAGGTTGGCGCTATATAAATAAAAATATACAATACAGTATACAAACACACACCACACATACACTCAAAATACAATTCAAAATATACTAATCTAGCGTTATAAATATTTTCCTTATTTGAGCATTGCTTCATTTCTCTTGTGAGACAGCGAGATATATAAATGCAGAGGAGACAGGAGTGAGATGAAACAGAATATTATCCTCTGATCTGTATGGACAAGAAACGTAAAATAAAAATCTAAAGTACTTTGAACATGTTACAAAATCATTGTGGAGTTCTTCCCTGGTTCTGAGCCATTAAAAGAAACTTTGCTCTTAGATATAACTGAGGTCATGTAGACTCTGAATAGATAACTATTATAGAGTACATATAATTCAAAACATTCAAATGATAAGGATTAAAATATATAAACTATCCCAACAGCAACAGACATACTGAACGACATGAATCGTGTCAGTTAATACTTACGGTTAGTCCCTACTGACTCAAAGCATGAACCAGCAGAAGAGAGAGCTGTAATTTTATCAGACAAGATGAAGGTCATTATGCCTCCTGCTGTGGAGGTCTGGATGTTACATACAGGCTCCCCTAGGCAAGACATTCTGGGTACCCTTAGCTCCGCCCATGGCCACACCCCACTCCTCACATGACCACTCCACCAGTCTCATCTACTGTTTCCTGGCACAGAATATATATTTGGCCTACAACAAGTAAGGACATAAAAACTTTAACCCCTTGGTTGCTAGAGAGATCACCAACGCATTTCTCAGCAACGTGTTAGAGTTCTCACTAGTAACTAAGTGGTTAAATAATAGCCTGTAAAGGGGTGTATAAGCTACTGCATGGATACAGAGATTGCTCTGGCCCCACCCACAATTCAGAATGTGGGTGTGGTCAGCACAGCTGAGGCACCCTTCAAAATTTGGAGCTCTAGGCAGGTGCCTAGTCTGCCTATTGGGAAATCCGGCCCTGGTTATAGATATATGTTACTCAGTAGAGTTTGAAATATGTAATCTACATGTTAATTTCTAATTATTAAGTCAAAGACTATGGCCCATATTTATAAAAGCAAACTGGAGTTATTCTGGAGTAAACCAATTGCACCATAGGGGCAAATAAAAATCCCAAAATCCCCATGCACTTGAATAGGGCTTTTTTTACCCCTTGAATGCTAGAGAGGTCTCCAATGCATTGTGAAGCAAGTATATGAGAGGCCACTACAAGGATCTCTCTGATCCAAGCAGGGGCCAACCCATTAGAGGAAAGGAGGTTTCAACCTCAGCAGAGGAAGGGTTTTTACAGTAATGTCTGTTAAATTGTGGCATTCCTTGCCCAGGGAGGTGGTAATGGAAGATACAATGGATATTCTTAAAGGTACAGTAAAACTTCAAAATAAAAGCAACTCCAATTAATCTTCATAGTATTTGGGCTATGAAGAGTGTTATTTCACTACTGTCAGAGTTGTAGTTCAAGCGTAATTGAATGATAAAGTATCCCCCTCCTGCCCCTTTTACCTAGTGTAAGCCACCTCCCCTCAGATGTGGGATCTGGTCCTGGGACCAGACAGGTCACAGCAGGGGACAATGTTCTTACTGTGAACATAAGGAAAACACTGCCCCCACTGACAGGTTGTTCAGGTTTTCCCTTATGCTCACTGAAGATTGTCCTTCTCTGTGATCCATCCGGACAGTCTTACTGCTCTGAGGTGAGCAGCGTTACATCCGGAATGAACCACAACAAATATTTTCCAAAATTCCTATTGAGCTAAATGCGCTTTAAACTACATTTTCAATGTTTCACAGTGTATCTGCAACCTCTAGCATTCAAGGGGTTAAAATTCCAATTTAAGTCAAAGAGGACATTTTAATTGTCCTTTACGATGATGTGTTGGTTTCCCTCAGAATGGACCTAGCTTTCAGAAAAATATATATGTTTTTTAAAAAAATAACGCTTTTTAAGTAGAACTTTCACCGTATAACAACTTAGTTATGTTAGCCATTTTTTATTTAACCCTTTGAGTGCCAGAGGGTTAAAAGCGATACTTCACATCCTTTTTTTAACTTTACATATTCTACAAGCGCATAAAAATCAGATTAACTATATTTGTTAAAATGTTTGATCTATTCACTTCATTTTCTTCATCCTGACTTATTTATTTTAATTATTTATTTATATTCCATGTCCCTGACAAGGAGCTTCCCGAATTTTTGTTTGCAGAGTTTTGTGTCCTGGACAATCAATATTACTATATCCCTGCAGCACTGAATACTTTGTATCCTGGAGTTGGGGCAGGCTTTCCTGCTGCAGGGATAGTGCAACATTGTATCATTATACCTGCTTTCACAGGACCTGTCAGAAAGCTTTCTGTCACAGACATAAAAGTGTAATCTAAATAACTGAAGATAAAAATGAACAGGATAACTGACTTCACATAGTAAGCACATGCTGAATAATTAAAGTCAAAACACCAAGGTTGATTGTCACTTTAAATTATAGTGTGTGGGATATCCATAATTATGCCTTTGTCAGGTTATGCAAATAGTACTGATTAGCCCTAGATGTGTGGAATGTTATTATATGGCTGACATACTGGCCAATAGCACCTCATTTGCATAAAGAGGAACTACCACATCAACTAAGGTCACCCTGCAATACTTAGGCAGATGGCAACTAGCTTAATAATAGTTATTTTACCTCTCAATAGTGCCCCCGAGTAAAATAATCCTTAAGCTTCCAAGACCGGAAGCCAGGCATCAGCGTAGACATCTTGTCTGAATGCCTGCACTCAGTCCCCGTCACCCTTTAGAGGCATCGCACTGGCCCAAACGCCTCTGGAAGAGACTGACGGTGTAGGCAAGCGCAGGCTGCACTAACCTGCCCGTCAGTCGCGGAATATTACTGATTTTTACTCTGAGGCACTTTTAAGAGGTAAAATAATGATTATTAAGCTAGTCGCCACCTGCCTAAGTATTGCAGGGTGACTTTAGCCGATGTCGTAGTTCCGCTTTAAAGTGACAAAAATTAAAGTTAGCTATATCATGAACTATTTTAATAGAACATAGAGGTGATTTTAAAAGCTATTTCAGTGAAGCTGTTAAAGTGCTTGTAATGTGTCACAATAAAAACAGCTCCAATTAATCTTCATAGTATTTGGGCCATGGAGAGTGTTATCTCAATACTATCAGAGTTGTAGTTCAAGAGTAATTGAATGATAAATTATCCCCTCCCGCCCCCTTTTACTGATGTAACACTGTTCACCTCAGAGCAGCAAGACTGTCCGGATGGATCGCAGAGAGGGACAATCTTCAGTGATCATAAGGAAATACCTGAAGGGGGGCAGGGTTTTCATTGTTCTCACAGTAAGAAGATTGTCCCTTGCTGTGAGCTGTCTGGTCCCAGGACCAGATTCCACATCTGAGGGGAGGCAGCTTACACTAGGTAAAAGGGGCGGGAGGGGGATACTTTATCATTCAATTACTCTTTACCTACAACTCTGACAGTATTGAAATAACACTCTCCATGGCCCAAATACTATGAAGATAAATTGGAGCTGCTGTTTTTGTGAAACATTACTATCACGTTAACCCTTTGAATGCCAGAGAGGTTTGCAGAGCATTACATAGCTCTCTGGCATTCAAAGGGTTGAAAGGTGATCGTTCTACTTGGAACATGATTCCCTTGACAAGAAGTACAAGGCACAAGTTACAGTTAGTAAATGGATAACCCAAAGAAAAACTAACTTTGACTCAAAGAATATCTGACCCCTTAAGGACCAGGGCGCGCGCATGCACAACCGGCACTTGAGGACCACGGGGCTTTTTTTTTTCACTTCCAGTTCAGGGCTTCCGGAGCGGTGTGCAGCCTAACCAGGAGCCCAAACTCCATGCCATGCCAGGACCATCACTGGACCTTAAGTGCTCGACCACCGTGATGGTCCTGGCATGGCAATGGTCCTTAAGGTGTTACGATAACAAAACAACACGTAATTGTGGGAAATGCTATTCTGAGTTTTGTAGCTTTTTCTAGGAGCAATTACTGAAGGTTGTTAGACATTTCTGCCAGGAGAATTTTTCAGAGAAAAACATGTACATTTGCATGATTACATTTAGATCCAAGAGACAACTGAAGAGATTTCCTAGAAACACAGCTCTAGAGAGAATGTGAGAATCCAGGAGGAGAAATGTATCTTTTCACTGTAACCTTGGAAGTCCCACTCTTGAACATATGCTTATGTACAAATGTCTTTAAAGGGATAGTAATGTCTATATTAAAGTTCTGCTCTGAGTCTTCTTTAAGCTTTTTATAACATGTAGCCGTATGTTTAAGCACTTACAGTTCTGTACGTCAAAAGATATTTAAAGGGAAAGTAAAGTTTCACAATAAAAGCAGCTCCAATTAATCTTCTTAGTATTTGGGCCATGGAGAGTGTTATTTCAGTGCTGTCAGAGTTGTAGTTCAAGAGTAATTGAATGATAAAGTATCCAGTCCTGCCCATTTTACCTAGTGTAGCCACCTCCCCTCAGATGTGGAATCTGGTCTCTTGACCGGACAACTCACAGTAATCTTCTTTCTGTGAGCATAAGGAAAACCCTGCCCCTCTTGATAGGTTTTTCAGGTTTTTCCTTATGATCACTCTACAGTCCATCCAGACAGTCTTGCTGCTCTGAGGTGAGCAGTGTTACAACAGTAAAAGGAGTTGGAGGGGGATACTTTATCATTCAATTACTCTTGAACTACAGCTCTGACAGTATTGTACTAACACTCTTCATGGCCCAAATACTATGAAGATTAATTGGAGCTGCTTTTATTGTGAAACATTACTATCCCTTTAAGCTGAAAACATCCCCCTCCCCTTCTGGCCACGTCACTGATCATCTCAGTCTGGTCCGGATGGAGAGCGGCGAGGGGCAATCTTCAGTAAGCAAAAGGAAAATCCTGCCGTCCTACTTACTGACTGAAGATTGTCCCTTGCTTCATCCGTCTAGTCCCACGACCAGATTTCAAATCTGAGGGGAGGAGGCCAGAAGGGACAGGAGGTGGATCCTTTCAGCTTGAATATCTTTTAAACTACAGGACTGTAAGTATTTAAGCATACGGCTATGTGTTATAAAAAGCTTAAAGATTCGGAGCAGAACTTTAATATAGACATTACTATCCCTTTAGTAATATAGCAGTGCTTTAATACAATCAAGACCTAAATTCACCTCTATACCCTGTGCAAGAAGCTGAATTAGTAGTGATTTCATCTTCATTAGTGTATAGTGATAAACAAAGTGAAGAAGAACAAAACACCTGAAATGTCCACTTCCCCACAGCCAGCCCCTTTTATTTCAAGAAGAACAAAGTGGCCTTTGGCATGTATGGAAGCAGTGGGAGTACTCTTGTTTTACTCAGGGGGATAAACCCTACAACATATTTTTTTTTACATTTTAAGTATTACTATCCCTTTAAAGGGATGGTAATGTTTGACAAAAAAAAGCAGCTCCTTAGTATTTGGGTAGTGGAGAGTGTTATTTCAGTACTGTGAGAGTTCAAGAGTATTTGAATGATAAAGTATCCCCCTCCCGTCCCTCTTACCTAGTGTACGTGCTTCCCTTCAGATGTGGATTCTGGTCCTGGGACCGAACAGGTCGCAGCAAGGAACAATCTTCTTACTTTGAGCATAAGGAAAACCCTGCCCCCCTTGACAGTTTTTTCAGGTTTTTCCTTATGCTCACTAAACATTGTCCCTCTATGCAATCCATCCGGACAGTATTGCTGCTCTGAGGTGAGCAGTGTTACAACAGTAAAAGGGGCGGGAGGGGGATACTTTATCATTCAATAACATCTGAACTACAACTCTGACAGAATTGAAATAACACTCTCCATGTCCCAAATACTATGAAGATTAATCAGAGCTGCTGTTTTTGAAACATTAGTATATCTTTAACACCATACTACTGCTTCACATTCCTTTCTGTTAATAATACTTTAATTTGGTTGTGCAAGTTTAGACCATTTTTATTTTGTCAAAAAATATTACTTTCATTATACAAAAAATGTAAGACATTTTTTTTCTGAAAATACCTTTACAATGTGAAGGTTAATTAAACCACAATTCCTTTTAAAGGGGAATTATCACCCCAATAAAAGTTTGGCTCATAATGATCTTCATATAGCGATAAGCTATAATAGTTGTTTTAGTTTCTCATACAATGCATGCTATGGCAAAATGTAAATGAGCCAGGGCCTTACTTCCAGACAGACTGAGGGTACAACTTGCTCTGCAGCCTGTCAATCTTCGTCTGCTCCCCTCCCCACGTAGCGTCTCATTCCAACCTCCTCAGATGACAGGGGATTTTTCTATGTTAGCTGGAGCTCTCTCATTGGCTAGAGAGAGAGCTCCTGCTTACATGGAGAAATCCTCCGTCATCACAGAAGGTTGGAATGCGACAATACTTGGTGAAGGAATAGCCGAAGATTGACAGGCTGCGGTGCAAAGCTGCAACCACAATCTGTCTGGAAGTAAGGCCCTGACTCATTTTTAAAAATTTAAATTTCACCATAGAAAATAAAACAACTATTACAGCTTATCTTTATATGAAGATCATTATGAGCCAAACTTGTATAAGGGTGATAGTTTCCCTTTAAAGGGATAGTAATACTTCGTTTTATCTTTATTTTATTTTGTAGGCATTAAAAAAACATGAAGAACGATATAAGTCTTATCTCTCAAACCTTTATGGTTTAAGAGATATTCACAAGCAAAGTACCCCCCCCCCTGTTCAGCCAGTTCAGAAGGGAGGTGCCCAGGTAGACTGCAGAGAGGGACAATCTTCAATTAAGATAAGGGAAAAAGCTGAAAAACTTGTCAAGGGGGGAAGGGCTTTCATTGTTCTGATAGGAAGAAGAATGTCCCCTGCTGTTATCTGTCTGGTCTTACAACCAGATTCACATCTGAGAAGAGATGGCTTACACTAGGAAAAAGGGGCGGGAGGGGGAACTTTGCTTGTGAATATCTCTTAAACCATAAAGGTTTGAGAGATGAGACTTATATCATTCTTCATATTTTATTAAAGCCTACAAAATAAAATAAAGTTAAAACGAAGTATTACTATCCCTTTAAGACTGTGTCTTCCTTTTGATGGAGATGGCATAATTTGATGCACAAAATGACATTAATATGACAAAAGTAAAAATACTGATCAGAGACGCTCAACTAGGAAAGAACATGCTAGAGAATTTAGCAGGCATTATGGGAGTAGTGTCCTACCCAGCGTACAGTCTCATTTAGCTCAATAGTACCTTACACAGAGAGGAAATATCCTAAAGCAAATCCAATTGAACTGCCAAAATGATAGACCAGACACAAAGTGCTGGGCAATTCCTCTCTAAACCAGAGAAACAGCCAACTACAGATGTACTTTTTGGCTTTTAACTATGTCTGAAAATTGATGGACTAAGGAGTAAGAACTTTTTCATTCTGATTACAGACAATTTCAGTTACCACAATATTACAAACATCTCCCCCAAAGGTGAGTGTAAGGAGGGTTGGCACACAAGCCACAGACTTACAGATTGCATTCCAGATCTCTGCCATCTGATGGGGACAGTTTTCTGGCCCTCCCAAGCCTCTGAAAAGAAGGATTTAGGGGCTCCACATCTTTGCCCCAGGCTTATTACTAATTGTACTCCAATAGGAGACTAAGTAATACTCAATAATTGCTCTTTACCCTCTTGAATGCAATGTATGGGAGACCTCTCTGTCATGCAAAGGATTAAAGCCCCATTTCTGGTTTTCCCCAGATTCGCTACAGTTTTCAGAATGGTGAAACTGCAGACTCTGGCCAGAAATGTGGGCATTGGGGCACTGTAAAAACACAAGATTTTAGTTTAATGTCCATAATTGTGTGTTATTACATTATGAGCACATCAAAATTAATTCATATTCTAAAGGATGAATTTGTATGACACCCCTAATATTTTCATGCTCAGAACCCAGTAACAGTTTTCTGCTTAACCCTATAAGTGCCAGAGGGGTACGCAATGCATTGTAAAATCTAGAGCTGCCCTTGATTATAGCATTATATAAACTGGTAAATAAACCTGACATCATAAACCACCAAAATAATTGCCGTGCCATGCTTATGACTCAGTACAGCTGCACAACCTGAGGCCCACCAGTTATACAGGACAACAGTTCCCATACCTGGGACCCCTTTATGTCTGCCATGTGCCCTAGAAACTCTGGTTTTCAGACGGAATTACCAGGTCTCCAGGAACAGAAGATGATTCTCCAGCTCATTGAGTTATGTGGTAACCCTGCCCACTTTCCCTCCAGTTCTGCCCACTTCTCCACACATTTAAAGGGATAGTAATGTTTCACAAAAACAGCAGCTCCAATTAATCTTCATAGTATTTGAGCCATAGAGAGTGTTATTTCAATACTGTCAGAGTTGTAGTTCAAGAGTAATTGAATGAGTGTTACCTAGTGTAACACTGCTCACCTCAGCTTGACAGAAAACAGATAGGGACAATCTTCTTACTGTGAAAACAATGAAAACCCTGGCCCCCTTGACAGGTTTTTCAGCTTTTTCCCTTTTGCTCACTGAAGATTGTCCCTCTCTGTGATCCATCCGGACAGTTTTGCTGCTCTGAGGCGAACAGTGTTACATCAGTAAAAGGGGCCGGAGGGGGATACTTATCATTCAATTACTCTTGAACTACAACTCTGACAGAACTGAAATAACACTCTCCAAGGCCCAAATACTATGATGATTAACTAGAGCTGCTTTTATTATGAAACATTACTATCCCGTCAAGGGAAAACGCCACTTCTGAACCCGTCAAGCCTTCCCACCTTGATTAAGTCCCTCCCACATTTTGACAGGACACACGACATTTGGACAAACCCATCCCCAGCTTTAAATGTTTCTCCTGGGACTTGCAATAAGAATTTTCCCAGCTTTGACAATTACCTTCATAACCAGCCAGCCACTAGATGGCTGGTGATCATGGCAACTGTAGTACTAAGTAACTGGAGGGCCTCATGTTGCCCATCCCTAACCTAGGTTGGTGCCTACTCTCCCTAATAGAAAATTCAGCCTTGTTGAAGGCAGAAGCCACCCAGGATAATATGCTCACTGACTGATTATGTTCAATTACTTTCCTGCAAGCAAGGTTATAGATATACGTTCAGTAATTTACATAGTAATTACTTGTGAACTTTCGGAGATTTCACCTATGAACCTTCATTAAAACAAGGTAGTGACATAAACATCAAATGAGACAAAACATAATCACTATTACACATCACTATAACCACTGAAACAATGATGTGCATTTCCTGTAATGTTTTTATTGTGTAGAACAATATTTTTTCAGAATTACGGTATAATTGTCAATTAGTCATACAAAATATATTGGTTAGTAGCTAATCCATGGACTCTTTATAAATATGTATGTATGCACTGGCTACAGAATCACATGCAGCTATGATAGCAATGTTTCTCCTTCAACTGCAGAAATATAGAATTCATTGTGTTGCTCCACTGTATAAACAAGAATGTCTATGGGGAGAGTCACTAAGCAGTGATAAAGAGGTGAAAAAGTGGAAATAACTTCTCCAGTGATATCACTTCTCCAGTTCCTATGTTATTCTATGGAGCCTATTCACTAAGATCTCAAAAGTTGAAGAAATCTTAGTGCATAGGCTCCATAGAATAACATAGGAATTGGAGAAGTGTTAAACCGTAGAATTCATCTCCACTTTATCACCTCTTTATTAGTGTTGAGCGAGCATGCTCGGCCGATGCTCGGATCGGCTCGAGCATCGCTCTGCTCGGCACATGGCGGTACTCGTATGAGTACCGCCATGTGCTCGCCCGCCATGTTCGGGTGGCAGGGATCTGTGCCGAAGGAGGCACAGATCTTACAGATGCTCCACTGGACCACCAGGGACTGGAGGTAGGGGGCATTGCGGAGATGAAGGGGGCATTGCGGAGATGAAGGGGGACATTTTGGAGATGAAGGGGGACATTGTGGAAGGGGGACATTGTGGAAGGGGGACATTGCGGAGATGAAGGGGGCATGAAGGGGGCATTGCGGAGATGAAGGAGGACATTGGGGAAGGGGGACATTGTGGAAGGGGGACATTGTGGAAGAGGGGCATTGTGGAGATGAAGGGGGGCATTGACCAGGCACCCTCCCCTCATCAGAGCAGGGGGTGCCTGGTGTAATGCTCGTGTCGCCCCATTGAATTCAATGGGGCTTGGGTGCTCGGCCGAGCACTCGAGCCTCCGGCGGTGCTCGGTCAGAGCACCCGAGCACCCGAGCATCGGGGTGCTCGCTCAACACTACTCTTTATCACCAATAAGTTTATCTCCACCTGTGAGCCATATGTAGAACGAAAGCAATTGTGAAGCTAACCAATTGTACCACAGGTGACAAATGGAAGTTAACCCTTTGAGTGCCAGAGGGGTGCGCAACACATTGCTTTGCAATGAGATGCCTACCCCATCTGGCACTCAAAGGGTTAATTTTCAGTGGATTAAATGGGGTTTTAACCCCTTGAATGCTTATGAAATTAACAGCGCATTGTGAATAAATGTATTTTCATACCTGGGACCTCTCTAGATCTGACCCGTAGACTCCAGTTGTTATACATAACCCTTTGAGTGCCAGAGAGGTATCCAATGCATTGGGATGAGTTTGATACCTCTCTGGCACTCAAAGGGTTAAAGTGATAGTAATGTTTAACAAAAACAGCAGCTCCAATTAATCTTCATAGTATTTAGGCCATGGAGAGTGTTATTTCAGTGCTGTCAGAGTTGTAGTTCAAGAGTAATTGAATGATAAAGTATCCCCCTCCCGCTCTCTTTACCTAATTTAAGCCGCCTCTCCTCAGATGTGGAATCTGGTCCACAGACCAGACAGCTCACAGCAAGGGACAATCTTCTTACTATGAACAAAAGGAAAACCCTGCCCACCTGGGCATGTTTTTCAGGTTTTTCCCTTATGCTAATTGATTTTCCCTCTCTGCAAGCCATCTGGACACCACCTTCCTGTTCTGAGGTGAGCAGTGTTACATCAGTAAAAGGGGTGGGAGGGGATACTTTATCATTCAATTACTCTTGAACTACAACTCTGACAGTATTGCAATAACACTCTCCATGGCTCAAATACTATGATGATTAATTGGAGCTGCTTTTATTTTGAAGCATAAGTATTTCTCAGTCTCCAGAGTCAGAGGCTGATTCTCAGGGCTCAATGAGCTCTCTTGTAACACTGTCCATTTCCTGCTGGTCACTTTCAACCCATTTTGAGGGCAAACAACGACTGTCCATCTACCAGTACCACTGACCCCAATCAAGCCCCACCTGCTTTACAACACAAATTACACCATTTAGACACTCCCAACCCCAGCCCTTAGTGGACCTCCAGAGGCTTGGGATAAGAATGTTCACGGTTATGTACACTGGATACCACTACAGCTGTTAAAGCGGAACTACCACCCAACACAATCTTTAGCTTCACTAAGTCCCCATCTGGTGACTAGCTGCTTAGTAGCACTAGTCGCCAGAATAATTACTTTATTTAATAGATTTCTCCTCTCTTCCCTGGCTGATAGGCAGGATGGAGCGCGGACATCTTGCCATTGTGACTTCAGCGCACCTGCGCTGTCAGTCCCAGCCAGGTCTAGGAGGCGTTGTTAGGAGCCATTTGGCTCTGGCTGGGACTGACAGTCTACTTAGTCTGCATCAGAATAAGGGGAAGAGCATGAAGTGATATATTCTAAATGAATACCATCAATAATTAGGTCAGCAGCATCAGCAGCATAGAACCAATATCTCTTCCTCCCCACTACTTTTACAGTCTTTTTAAAGAGTGAAAAATTGTTTTATTTTTTTCATCTTAGGAGGATTTAAAGAATTGACATTGAGCACTAGGTTTCAGTGGGGTGTCACTGACACTATCTGACAAAGCAGATGGTCTTGCGACTGCTAAATCCTCCTCCACTATGGTATCAGCACTAGAATGTGACCCATAGCAATCTTTAGTGTTAAAGGGCTTACTATTACTACTACTGGAACTTCATATCCCTTTTACAAACAGCCTTCTCTGGAGGAGGAGGATCATCAGCAATTATTGCACAAGTTGCAGCAACCAAGGCCACAGTTTTTGTAGTATAACTTTACCTCCACCAACATGTCCATGCACTCCTCTTAGTCTTTTCCCCTTAACCCTGCCATGTTTGGTGGACATACTTTTAATATTGGGTTTTACTGTAAAGTACACAACAGACCTGTAAGCTGTAAGCTTCAAGTTTTGCAAAGGACAACACAGCACTAGAGAAGCACCAATATATGCTTGTGTTTTTCCTCTCTGAGTATAGAGTGATATCTTATCTGTTGTTGGTTGCCTGTAAATAATGTATGATGTATGTATCTGCCTCTAGTATCTATCTGTGTCACTCTATCATTCTCAGCTTAGGTAGGATCAACTATCACCTATAAACCAAATTGTATTTTATGTTTTATTTTTTTAACTGTTCTCACTGTCTATTAACCACAGCCACACTCACTGTACCCCATATGTCCAGAGAACAACTGGAAACCTCCAAAACTCTTTAAATCAAGCAACTCCAGCTCCCATTCTTTCTCTATCTGCCTCTACAAGCTAGCATTAAAATTTCTCCCTCTCCCAAAGACAACTGACAATGGTTGAACTGACACTTTTATACTGGCAAATTAGCACAAAGGGAATACATGGGATAAATTTGTCAAGGAGTGGAAATTTAATTATTATCATTGATTTCAATACAAATAAAAAAGTGGAAAAGATCAGAAATTGGCATTTTTCTCAGGAATTCCTTCTAAAGGCAGTATGAAACACATTTCCAGTGTATGACTTTTGAGGTGAAAACCTTTAGCAATATGTACACATATTCCCATCACCCCAACCAGCCAATGGCCAGAGGTTAAACAATTTATTAACCCTGATTTAATCCAGCATTGCTTTATCATATGTCTAAAACAAACAAAAGCAAGTTCTTATTAAATATATATATATATATATATATATATATATATATATATATATATATATATCAAGAATGAAGCTTTTTGTACAATAAATATTGCATGCGTAGTCCTGACTCCTTTTAGCAATATCAAGACCTGCAGCAACACAACCTCTGGAGAGATGGAGGATTTAACCTCTCCCTGTATATCTCAATCACTAACTGTATCTAGAGGGAATTGACAACAACATCAATTTATCTACTAGAACTGCAGAAAAACAAATACTCATTAAATATATATTTCTGTTTTTTACTTGAAGAACAACCTGTCACCTTAGTTAACAATCTTTGTTTCACTGAGATATGTGAACAATCAAACAAAATAGAAGTGCTCTACTTAAAATTGCATTCAACAACTATATTAACATGAACAGTAACTGGTGACATAAAGGAGAATTAATTTAAGCAAAGGAAAGCATTTATGGGCAATTCATTGAAGTGAACAGTTCCTATAGCAATCTGAATAATAGATGCATTCAGTTTTAATACATGTTAATAAAATTTCAATTACTATTAAAATGAAATAAAATTGTTCCACAGCAATTATCCCCTTGGATGCTAGAAGGTATCTAGTGCATAGCGAAACAATGCATTGGATATTAACCCTAACAAAATCTGTGCAGAAAAACAATATCTTCTTTCCTGTCAGTTCCTTATCCTTCATGGTCTCCATGAGGTTAGGAAAAGCAATTAAAAGACCTCCCTCCCAGCAATCCCTAGTGTTGAGCAGAGCCAAATCAGACATTATTGGTGCTTTAACAGACACATTAAATACAAAGACATCAGTGCTAAAAAGGAGGGGACGTTCACGTGCTACCTATAGAGACTATGAAGGAAAATAAATTAACAATTAAAAAATGCTGTCTTTCAGACCTTGTAGTAGCACAACTGGAGGGGATAATACAGCTAAACTAACTCAGAGGGAGGGAATTAAGTAATGAAGCCCAAAGAATCTTTCTTCCACAAAGCTTCCACCCCAGGTATATTACAGTTTAGAATCTGTAATGCCTATTGGATGCTAGAATAGTTTTCCACCTGGTGACTCTATAAATCTGCTCCATGAAAGCTTAGGACTTATCTGCTCAGGAAGCCATAGCAGGGACTAAGTGAGCCTTGATCTTAGCTGACAAATATAGGCTGCTGAGATAGCTGAACATAACTGTCTGGCTATAGTAGGCTTTGATCCTTTGAAAAACCAAAGAAATTAATGAAAAGCATTGGACTTTTCCCAAAGGAGGTTGTTCTGGCCAATTAGTATCTGAGACATGTTTTCAATTTCAATTTGTACAACTTTCTTTCTGCAGCATTTTGTGGATTAGTTTAGAGATATTTCTTGAGCTCTATGAAAGGAAGATGAAACTTGTCGAATTAATTTTTGGTGCTGTTTCAGGGAAACTGAATAATCTCTGAAGACCAGGTAAGATTTTTTAATTGAAAAAGCTTGAAGCACTCAAGGGGGTTATGCATTAAGGCTTGATAAAGAGAAGATGACTTCTCTAGTGATATCACTTGTCCAGTTACTATGTTTTTCTATAGAGACTATGCATTAACATCTCCAAAGTTGGAACACTCTTAGTGCATTTGCTCCATAGAATAACGTAGGAATTGGAGAAATCATCTCCGCTTTATCACATCTTAATGCATAACCCCCCTTGTATTCTTGTTGGGTTTATAGACACTTATAAAATAGTTTTATCAAGATCAGTTTCAAGGGACAGACATCTAAGATGTATCAAGACTTAGCTCAAATCCCATGGTGGATAGGAAGAAGAAATCTCAGGCAGTAGATTCTTGATAGAGTTAATGAGTCTTTTGATTAGATTGTAATCTGCAAAGAAGCATCACATAATTCTTCATAAAGCATCTTGGGGTACTTGGACCTTGAATGTGTTTAGGCACAACCCTTTGTAGACTCTTTCTGTCAGGAAATCTAAAATTCATAGAATGGAAGGAGAAATTGGATGTTGTTGTCTGTATTTAGACAAGAAAAATTATTTTCTCCATGTTCTAAACTAAGCAAGAGATCAGTTATTTGTGATGAAAGACCTTGTTGATTACTTAAAGCGGAACTACCACGCTAGGTAAAGTCGCCCTGCAATAATTAGGCAGGTGGCGACTAGCTTAATAATAGTTATATTACCTCTCAAAAGTAGCCGATTGTATAGTAATCCTTAATCTTCTGAGACTGACGGCCAGGTTAGTGCAGTCTGTGCGCTTGAACTGTCAGTCCCTTCTGGTGCCTTTCTGGCCAGGGCAAAGCTTTTTAATGGAGACCGGGACTGACAGCACAGGCGCTCAGACAAGATGTCTGTGCTGATGCCTGGCTTCCGGTCTCGGAACAGTAAAGATTACTTTACAATCGGCTGCTTTTCAGAGGTAATATAACTATTATTAAGCTAGTCGCCACCTGCCTAATTATTGCAGTGTGACTTTACCTAGCGTGGTAGTTCTGCTTTAAGATTAGGGATGGGCAAAAAGTCCAGTTTTGTGACCAATGTCACTTTCTTATGCAGCAGTTGGTGTCTCTCTGCTAAATCCTCCTCCCCTATAGCAACAACACTAGAATGTGACTGCAATACTACTTCTGCTGAGTGCTGAGTTTGGGAAATCCACAGCAGAAATTAAAAGTTATTAGCATGATTGCTGGAAACATAAGCCTTGAAAAATATTGTTAGCAGGCTGGATCTGAGAGCAACATAAGCCCTGAATATATTGTTATCAGGCTAGTAGGGACTTGCCATCTTTAGTGTTAAAATGTTTGGTATCACTAATGATGGTAGAAAATTTCATATTGCCTTTAAAATCAGCCTCCTCAGAAGGAGGAAGATCATCATCATCATCATTTATCGCACAAGCTGCAACAACCATGGCCACAGTCAAATTTTTTAGTACAATGTTACTACCACTAACACATCCATGTATACCTCCTACTCTCTGCTCCTTACCCCTGCCCATACCAGGATTCGTGGATATAAGTTTGTTGATTATTACTGTACACAAAAGAGTTGCTAGCATGTGGAGTGATGTTTTTTCTGTCTGGCAATACTGTACGATGTATGTATCTGTCATCTATTAGTCACATATCATACCCAGAATCCCTGCAACTGAAACCAATCCCACCCACCCACTTGTCTGTCTGCCTTTGTCTTTCTTGTGTTGGAGCAGAATATATTATTAACTTCAGAAACAGAAGCTTGTAATAAAGGATAAGGCATGCCCCACTGCAGCTGATACAGGCATGTAGCACCACCATAACTCAGAATATGCCTGTCCATCTTGTTCTTACAGATCTAAGAATGAATGTGTGCAAGTACACACAATATGTCAAAGTTTACCTGTCATTTGTCTTGAATGTATGATGTATTATGTCTGTATATAAACTGTCACTGATTCAGTCTAAGAGTCTCAGGTTTCACCAACTCAAGTAGGAACTTTGATCCCCTCCCTGTTTGACTGTCACTGTCACTTACCAGCCAAAAAGATTTTGTTCAGTTTTTTAGTAATCATTTTTTTAGTAATACTGTCAGTCAACTCCAGCTTCCTCTCTTGGGAGCCTATACTAGCTAGAATCTAAATTTCAGCGGCTTTCTCTCTCTCTCAATCACAGGGTTGCCGCATGCAGTAAATTGAAACCTCTTTTATGATTTAGCATGGTGGGAATATGGGAAACTCTCCAAATTTGAAGGAACTGCATTATAATCATTGACTTCAATTACATTAAAAAATTAGGAATAAAATGCATGTTTCACAAGAATTCTTGTGGAGCTTGGTAAGTGCTGTTTTGTATGTTTTTCTTTTGAGGTCAAAGGTTTTGCTCTTTTCTGTTTAAGATCTTGCTTTTAGGAACTAGGTCACCAGGTTCAGTTTGAGTAACTGATGATGTAGTATTGTGAGACATTTAAGAATGATGATACAGGATTTTGAAAATAGAGAACCATTTTCTCCTGGCCAATAAAGGGGAATGAGAAACTCTGTAGATTTCTTCTGCACTTCAGTACTATAGTAATGAGTCTCAGGGGAAGAATAAATGTTGGACAGCTGGAAATTCCATTTCTTCAGCAGAGCTTTCACTACTTCCAGATTATCCTGGAGAAATTGAGAAATATATTTTGGAAGCTTTGCTTTTTTTCTTTTTTGCCATCAGATATATCTTATTCCTTCTATATTTCTCTATGAGATAGCTGAAAACATCCTGATTGAATGTCCACCCGACTTGTAGTATTGTCTTCCTCCTGCCAAGCTGTTGTCCTTCCTCTGATATGTATTTCTGATAGGTCTTATAGGTAAAGAATAGTGATGAGCGAGCACCCCAATGCTCGGGTGTTCGGGTGCTCTGACCGAGCACCCCCTGAGGCTCGAGTGCTCGGCCGAGCACCCGAGCCCCATTGAAGTCAATGGGAGGACTCGAGCATTACACCAGGCACCCCCTGCTCTGATGAGGGGAGGGTGCCTGGTCCATAGGAAAAGGGAAGAAAAGGATGGAAACACCACAGAAATGGTTCAGGGACAGCATAGGGAGGATGTCTGGATGCATCTTGGACTCCAACATCGCTGCTGGGAACGATCTTTCGCACGTAGTACGCCATTTTTACAGACTGACCATAAAACACACAAAAAGGAAAATAAAAACGACTTTAGGCGAAAAATTGTTACCAAACAATATTTGCTGTATATTTACTTGTATATCATCTGCAAATTCTCCCAAAAATTTCCTTGATTTTCAGAACTGAGGCCATAATTAAGAGGGAAACGTGCGCAGAGGCAAATTCTCCCAAAAATTTCCTTGATTTTCAGAACTGAGGCCATGATTAAGAGGGAAACGTGCGCAGAGGCAAATTCTCCCAAAAATTTCCTTGATTTTCAGAACTGAGGCCATGATTAAGAGGGAAACGTGCGCAGAGGCAAATTCTCCCAAAAATTTCCTTGATTTTCAGAACTGAGGCCATGATTAAGAGGGAAACGTGCGCTGAGCTGACCATCTAAAACATTATGGGTGAGGGTCTGCTGCAGAGCTGACCATCCTAAACATTATATGCGAAGGCCCGCTAGTGAGCTGACGCTATCAAACATTATATGAGAGGGCCCGCTAGAGAGCTGACCCAATAAAACATTATATGAGAAGGCCCGCTGGTGAGCTGACCTATATAAAAATTGTCAAACAGGGCCCGCTGGTGAGCTGGCCCTATATAAAAATTATATCACAGGGCCCGCTGGTGAGCTGGCCCTATATAAAAATTATAGCACAGGGCATATGGAAGAGGAGGAGGAGGATGAGAAGATTAAGAGTCAACCATATACCCGTTTTTTGGGTGGAAGGGGTGAATGGGAATACAGAGTATTCCCATCATTGTAAATAACATATATAAAGTGAGTTTATGTTCCCCCGGGGCTTTCCTCCAGTGGAGTGGAGAAGTCAGGGGAAATCCAGGCCTTGTTCATTTTTATAAGTGTCAACCTATCAGCATTGTCGGTGGAAAGGCGGATACGCTTATCTGTTATGATGCCACCAGCAGCACTAAATACCCGCTCAGACAGAACGCTGGCGGCAGGGCAGGCCAGCACCTCCAAGGCGTAGAGTGCCAGTTCATACCACGTGTCCAGCTTGGACACCCAGTAGTTGTAAGGCACAGAGGGATCATTGAGGACGCTGACACGGTCTGCTACGTACTCCTTCACCATCTTCCAAAACTTTTCCCTCCTTGTGACACTGGGCTGCGCATCAGGGTGAGGGTGCTGGCGGGGTGTCATGAAGGTGTCCCACGCCTTGGAGAGTGTTGCCCTGCCTTTCTCGGAACTGCTGTGTGCTCCCCTTTTCTCCCCTTCTCGGTTGGCCAAGGTAGCACGTACTCTGCCGCCAGCGTTGTCAGATGGAAAATTTTGGAGCAATTTTTCGACAAGAACCTTCTGGTATTGCACCATTTTGCTTGTCCTCTCCACCGGAGGAATGAGAGATGAGAAATTCTCTTTGTAGCGGGGGTCCAGAAGGGTGAACACCCAGTAATCCGTGTTGTTTAAAATGCGTATAACGCGTGGGTCACGGGAAAGGCAGCCTAACATAAAGTCAGCCATGTGTGCCAGAGTACCAACAGTCAAGATTTCGCTGTCCTCACCAGGAGGATGACTCTCAATCTCCTCATCCTCTTCCTCCTCTTCTGCCCACCCACGCTGAAGAGATGGAACTAAAGTTCCATGGCTACCCTCTGTAGCGGAGGCAACCGTGTCTTCCTCCTCCTCCTCCTCCTCCTCCTCCTCCTCCGCCTCCTCCAATTGTCGCTGAGAAGACGAAGTGAGGGTGCTCTGGCTATCACCTTGTGTAAGCTCTTCCTCCCCCATTTCCACCTCTTCCACATGCAAAGCGTCGGTTTTAATTGTGAGCAGCGAGCGTTTCAGTAGACACAGAAGTGGGATGGTTACACTGATAATAGCGTTATCGCCGCTCACCATCTGTGTCGATTCCTCAAAATTGCGTAAAACCTCGCAGAGGTCTGACATCCATTCCCACTCCTCACTTCTGATTACAGGAAGTTGAACGGAGAGGCGACAACCGTGTAACAGCTGGTACTCCACTACTGCCCTCTGCTGCTCACAAAGCCGGGCCAACATGTGGAAGGTGGAGTTCCAGCGCGTGCTCACGTCACACAGCAGCCGGTGAGCTGGCAATTGTAAGCGCTGCTGCAGCTTCAACAGGCCGGCTGAAGCTGTAGATGACTTACGGAAATGTGCACACACGCGGCGCACCTTGGTCAAGAGATCATGCACATTGGGGTAGGTTTTTAGAAATCGCTGCACCACTAAATTAAATACATGCGCTAGGCATGGTACGTGTGTGAGCTTGCCGAGCTCCAAAGCCGCCACCAAGTTACGCCCATTATCACACACAACCATGCCTGGTTGCAGGTTGAGTGGCGAGAGCCACTGCTCGGTCTGGTGACTAATCCCCTGCAACAGCTCTGAGGCCGTGTGCTGTTTGTCCCCAAGGCAGATCAGCTTCAGCACGGCCTGTTGACGCTTCCCCACTGCAGTGCTACACTGCTTCCAGCTACTGGCTGATGGGGGAGTGGCGCTGCGTGTAGAGAATTCGGAGGTGGAAACGGAGGAGGAGGAGCCAATAACTTAGGTGCTGGTGGAAACCCTGATGGAGGTAGGGCCCGCAATCCTCGGCGTGGGTAGCACCCGTGCCATCCCAGGGTCCGAGTCGCTCCCAGCCTCCACGACATTCACCCAGTGTGCCGTCAGGGAAATGTAGCGTCCCTGGCCACAAGCACTTGTCCATGTGTCAGTCGTTAAGTGGACCTTCCCAGTAACTGCGTTGGTCAGGGCACGGGTGATGTTACGGGACACATGGTGGTGTAATGCGGGGATGGCACACCGGGAAAAGTAGTGGCGGCTGGGGACCGCGTACCGAGGGACAGCTGCTGCCATCAGGCTGCGGAAGGACTCAGTGTCCACAAGCCTAAATGGCAGCATTTCGATGGCCAGTAATTTGGAAAGGTGTGAGGTTAGTGCTATGGCCTGTGGGTGGGTGGCTGGGTACTTTCTCTTGCGCTCAAATGCCTGGGGTAACGACATTTGGACGCTGTGCTGGGACAGGGAAGTGGATGTGGTCGCTGATGGTGCTTCAGATGGTACAGGTGCAGGGCGGGAGGTATGCGGGCCTGCGCCTTCGACAGGCGATTGGCCGGCACCGAAAACAGGGGAAGAGGAGGCAGTGGTGTGGCCTGCAGACACAGATGGGCGATCCAGGCGTTCCTCCCACTTACTACGGTGCTTGGATGCCATGTGTCGGATCATGCTGGTGGTGGTGAGGTTTCTAGTGTTCATGCCTCGGCTCATTCTGGTGTGGCACAGGTTACAAACTACAATTCTTTTGTCGTCCGCACTTTCCTTAAAAAAACGCCATACCGCGGAACATCTACCCTTTGGCAAGGTAGATTTACGCAAGGGGGTGCTCCGTGGAACATTTGCGGGCCGGTTTGGTGCTGTCCGCCTTCTTTCTGTAGCCACACCACTGCCTCTTCCAGCCTGTTGCGGTGCTGCAGATGGCTCACCCTCAGGACTGCTGTCATCGCTCGGCTCTCCACCTTCCCAGGTGGGGTCAGTCACCTCATCGTCCACCAAGTCCTCCTCCACTTCCTCACTCTGATCATCCTCCTCAAGTCTTGATCCCACCACATACTCAGTCATTGACAACTGTATAACATTCTCCTCAACAAGGTCTTGAGACGGAAATAGTGGTTGATTAATGGCAACTGTGTCTCATCATCATCATCATCATCCACTACTTCCTTTGACCTTAAATGCCGTTCACATCTGTCATCTTCTTGTGATTGGGTAGCCTCTAGAGGTTGTGAATCAGGGCACAAGATGTCATGTTCCTCTGCAAGCGTGCTTGGAGAGAGGGTCAAATGAAGGATTGGTGATGAGACGAGCTCCTCACTATATCCCAGTGTGGGATCACTTCTTTGACCAGACCGTCTATGGTGGGAGGAAGGATGATCAGAGTGAGGATTATGTTGACCAGACTCTTGGCTACTGAGAGTGGACTTGGTGGAAGACAGGGTGGTGCTTAACCGACTGGAAGCAGTATCAGCTGTCATCCAACCGACCACCTGTTCGCAGTGGTCGGACCTCGAGAGTGATGTCCTGCGACGCCCTGTAAAATTAGACATGAAGCTAGGTATGGTGGATGTCTTTCTTTCTTGTGCTCTGGCACCAGGCACAGTTTCTCCGCGTCCTGACCCGCGCCCTGAACTTTCAGGATCACGTCCACTTCCCCGTCCCTTTTTACCCGCCTTCTTCATCTTACACAGAATATGTGACTTTAATATTTGAGTTTGAAAACTTAACAGTATTTCTTACTATTCTGCAACTGTGCAGAGTACACAGAATAGGCTGCTAAACGGCGGTGATACACACTGAATGGAATATGTGACTTTAATATTTGAGTTTGAAAACTTAACAGTATTTCTTACTATTCTGCAACTCTGCAGAGTACACAGAATAGGCTGCTAAACGGCGGTGAAACACACTGAATGGAATATGTGACTTTAATATTTGAGTTTGAAAACTTAACAGTATTTCTTACTATTCTGCAACTCTGCAGAGTACACAGAATAGGCTGCTAAATGGCGGTGAAACACACTGAATGGAATATGTGACTTTAATATTTGAGTTTGAAAACTTAACAGTATTTCTTCCTATTCTGCAACTGTGCAGAGTACACAGAATAGGCTGCTAAACGGCGGTGAAACACACTGAATGGAATATGTGACTTTAATATTTGAGTTTGAAAACTTAACAGTATTTCTTACTATTCTGCAACTGTGCAGAGTACACAGAATAGGCTGCTAAACGGCGGTGATACACACTGAATGGAATATGTGACATTAATATTTGAGTTTGAAAACTTAACAGTATTTCTTACTATTCTGCAACTCTGCAGAGTACACAGAATAGGCTGCTAAACGGCGGTGATACACACTGAATGGAATATGTGACTTTAATATTTGAGTTTGAAAACTTAACAGTATTTCTTACTATTCTGCAACTGTGCAGAGTACACAGAATAGGCTGCTAAACGGCGGTGATACACACTGAATGGAATATGTGACTTTAATATTTGAGTTTGAAAACTTAACAGTATTTCTTACTATTCTGCAACTCTGCAGAGTACACAGAATAGGCTGCTAAACGGCGGTGAAACACACTGAATGGAATATGTGACTTTAATATTTGAGTTTGAAAACTTAACAGTATTTCTTCCTATTCTGCAACTGTGCAGAGTACACAGAATAGGCTGCTAAACGGCGGTGAAACACACTGAATGGAATATGTGACTTTAATATTTGAGTTTGAAAACTTAACAGTATTTCTTACTATTCTGCAACTGTGCAGAGTACACAGAATAGGCTGCTAAACGGCGGTGATACACACTGAATGGAATATGTGACTTTAATATTTGAGTTTGAAAACTTAACAGTATTTCTTACTATTCTGCAACTCTGCAGAGTACACAGAATAGGCTGCTAAACGGCGGTGAAACACACTGAATGGAATATGTGACTTTAATATTTGAGTTTGAAAACTTAACAGTATTTCTTACTATTCTGCAACTGTGCAGAGTACACAGAATAGGCTGCTAAACGGCGGTGATACACACTGAATGGAATATGTGACTTTAATATTTGAGTTTGAAAACTTAACAGTATTTCTTACTATTCTGCAACTGTGCAGAGTACACAGAATAGGCTGCTAAACGGCGGTGATACACACTGAATGGAATATGTGACTTTAATATTTGAGTTTGAAAACTTAACAGTATTTCTTACTATTCTGCAACTCTGCAGAGTACACAGAATAGGCTGCTAAACGGCGGTGAAACACACTGAATGGAATATGTGACTTTAATATTTGAGTTTGAAAACTTAACAGTATTTCTTACTATTCTGCAGCTGTGCAGAGTACACAGAATAGGCTGCTAAACGGCGGTGAAACACACTGAATGGAATATGTGACTTTAATATTTGAGTTTGAAAACTTAACAGTATTTCTTACTATTCTGCAACTGTGCAGAGTACACAGAATAGGCTGCTAAACGGCGGTGAAACACACTGAATGGAATATGTGACTTTAATATTTGAGTTTGAAAACTTAACAGTATTTCTTACTATTCTGCAACTCTGCAGAGTACACAGAATAGGCTGCTAAACGGCGGTGACACACACTGAATGGAATATGTGACTTTAATATTTGAGTTTGAAAACTTAACAGTATTTCTTCCTATTCTGCAACTCTGCACAGTACACAGAATGTGCTGCTAAACTGCGGCGAAGCACACTGAATGGAATATGTGACTTTGATATTTTAGTTTGAAGACTTAACAGTATTTCTTCCTATTCTGCAACTCTGCACAGTACACAGAATGTGCTGCTAAACTGCGGCGAAGCACACTGAATGGAATATGTGACTTTGATATTTTAGTTTGAAGACTTAACAGTATTTCTTCCTATTCTGCAACTGTGCAGAGTACACAGAATAGGCTGCTAAACTGTGGTGACGCACACTGAATATAATATGTGACTTTGATATTTTAGTTTGAAAACTTAACAGTATTTCTTCCTATTCTGCAACTCTGCACAGTACACAGAATGTGCTGCTAAACTGCGGCGAAGCACACTGAATGGAATATGTGACTTTGATATTTTAGTTTGAAGACTTAACAGTATTTCTTCCTATTCTGCAACTCTGCACAGTACACAGAATGTGCTGCTAAACTGCGGCGACGCACACTGAATGGAATATGTGACTTTGATATTTTAGTTTGAAGACTTAACAGAATGTGCTCTAATCTGCAACTTTGCACACTAAACAGAATGTGCTCTAATCTGCAACTTTGCACACTAAACAGAATGTGCTCTAATCTGCAACTTTGCACACTAAACAGAATGTGCTCTAATCTGCAACTGTGCACACTAAACAGAATGTGCTCTAATCTGCAACTTTTCACACTAAACAGAATATTTTTTTTTTTTTTTTTTTTGTTTTTTTCCCCCCACACAAAATAACCTGCTGCCCCCACACACAGTAGTCCTAAAAAGGACTTTTGGTTCTTTTTTTTCACAATTTTTTTTTTTTCCTCCCTACACTGCCTTTCCCTTCCTATCCTCAGCTCTCCCTGGCTCAGACTGAGCCGAACTCGATGGTCAGGTGCTATACAGCACCCGACCACGGGTTCTGGCCAGCCAATCAGTGTAATGCCAGCAGCCAACATGGCTGCTGGCATTACACCGATGTCAGAGCCTCCCTGCACGTTTATTGGCTGCGCAGCAGCCGCAAAACGTGCGGGGAGGAGACCCGAACATGGCGGGCGAGCACATGCGGTACTCGTACGAGTACCGCCATGTGCCGAGCAGAGCGATGCTCGAGCCGATCCGAGCATCGGCCGAGCATGCTCGCTCAACACTAGTAAAGAATAATTCTGTTCCTTGTGTCTCCTTGCTTGGAGAGGTAGATCACTCGTTCAGTGATAGACCCAAATTCCTCACATTGAGGTGTTCTCAATGTGGAAGTCTTCAGTGACAGGGGTTTGGGATCATCCGGTCCCACAACAAAAAAACATGTCCAATACCATCACTCAGGTGACTGTCAGAAGGTGATCAGTGTCTAAGGTGAATAATGTTTTTAGTTAAAATACCCAGCAAATATCTGCCTATATTTTTCCACATGGCTTATTTGGGTATAAAATAAGAACACAGAACAAAGGAAAAATGATTATAAAATACAGAATAAAGAATGGAGAATGGAGAATTGGATGTAAAACAGAGCGTAAACTGGATGAAATGGATGGAGGATGAATTGATTTGAAAGGTCCTTCTAAATAATCCTCAAATCTTAGACTATAGCATTTCCCCTTCTAAAAAGTTACATTCTGATTCATGGTAATACTATTAATATTCTAAAATATTTTCCCTTAGGTCATCAGTATCAATTGAGTAAATGTTCTTACTCTAAACACTGCCTGTCAATGTTAATCTTCGTTAATTTTAATAAAGTGATATCATAATCATTAATCTTTACATAACAGATGTCCACATATGAATAGATTTTTTTTAATGTAAATTCATGTACATTGTATGATTTCAATTTCTATAGTGTTTAAACTGGGCCATACAGATGTGCGGATAGCCTGTCATGTTAAGTCCTAATTACTGTTTCCTGAAGGCAACTAAATAAAAAAATAAAGCATTTAAAGAACCCTCATCCCAACTCTTCTTTCTTCTGGTTCCGGCAAAGATCCAACATGGTAGCACAGTGGCTGAGACAAATTGTTAGAAAAAAGGTAGAAGGGAAAAAATGGTACTACTGCACAAATACAGAGAGTGTGGCAAATCAATGGATGTAATGCATAGCAATGATGTAAGCAAGGCAATTAAAGTTCATATGTAGTGCAGAGTTAAAATAAGTCACATTTTGTCCAGTGGGAATCTTTACGAAAAACCTGTAACATGACAATTTTTCTGCAGAAACCACCATGCATAGAAACGTAATAACATTTCCACCTTTTCGCTAACCGCTATAAGTTTCCTTTGATGTTTTCCATATATGTTTTCCCACCTCAGTACTGTAGGAGTCAGTATGGTATGGTTCTATAGCTATCCCTGCAGTGGGATATGCCTGGTGGTCAGTGTGTAGGGCTCTCTAGCAACTGTGGGGCAATGCTGGAAGATCAGTATGTGTGGTTCTATGGCTGTCAGTGCAGTGGGGCAAAGCAGGGGTGGTCAGTATGTGTGGTTCTATGGTTACAGTGGACAAAGCAAGGGTTAATGTAGTTCTATGGCTACCAGTGCAGAGGGACAAGGCTGCGGACTTGGTTCTATGGCTTCCATTGGAACAGGGATGGGGGTCCATACTTTCAGCAAATTTCACTCTCACTCCCTACACAGCTGATAATGCGGTAAACAGATACAACCTTTTAAATGGCTGGAATACATGGGGCTACTCTACATATGGGAGGGAATTACATTGTAATCATTTATTTCAGCTCACAGAAAAAAAATAAAATAAATGAGCATTTTTCAAAGCAATGCCTGTGCAGAGCAAAACAGTACCCTCTTTTCACGCAAAAGTTTTCACCCATGCCTAACAATAAAATTATAGTTGCAGCTACTTCAGTTGCATTTGTAGAAAGAAAACATAGCTCCAGAATTCCAACACACAGCAATGATTGTGTTGATATTTGAAAGTCAAATGCATGAAGGTCAATTTGCTGTACTCAATGCCTGGTGCATGTTGATGATGATTGTACTGATTTGCCAGTAGCAGTTCCTATGTTATTCTCTGGAGCCTATGCACTAAGATCTCTCCCACTTGAAAAATCTTAGTGCATATGCTCCGGAGATTAACACAGGATCTGGAGAAGTGATCTCACTGCTTCATCGCCTCTTTATCACACCTTAGTACATAACCCCCAGTATAAGTGTGTCTAAAGCAGTGATGCTCAACGTTAATCCTAAAAATACACCAACAGTGCATGCCTTCAAGATTTCTCTGAATGAAATCTGGGTAGTCATAAGCTCAGTGAATGTAATTAATTCACCTGTGTGTAAAATAAGGAGATACTGGAAAGCTGACCAGTTTGTGTGCTCGAGGACTGGAGGTGGGAATCACTGGTCTAGAGGGACGAAATATAGGATCATTTTTAGCATCCCAACATTCTCCTCAGGGGTGTTGTATGGCTATGCCTATGGTCATGCATGGGTATAGCTAATGTACATGGCAGGCAGATCAGCTGTCTACAGTAGCCTTATGTGAGCTTATGTGTCTGAGATTCTGACAGGAAAAAGGAGGAGCTTCCCTCCTCAGCCTTTACTGACAGTTTTGTGTTCTGTCTGGGTGTGGAACTATGGGTGGAATGCAAGAAATGTGTGCATGTGCTGAAGGCATTTTTCCTGTGCAGATATGTATTGACCATGTTCTAATCCAGGAAGCCATATAACAAACTCTTCTTAAATTGCACATAAAAAATAGCTTTTACGATTACACTACACAGACGTATAAAATCGTTCGCAGTAGAACTTCCTCCATTAGGCGCATTCTCTATTCCTCTCAGATAGATTAGTTAATCCTGACCACGCCCACAAAAAACAAATATTATCAGCTGTTCGCTAATCTTGATTGTTCAAATGCAATTCAACAAAAGCATTCACAAACTTATTTCCTAGTGATTTTCACACTGGAAAAAGTGCATGCACATGTTTCTTGCATTCCAGCCTAAGTGACAGGTAAAGGAACAGGGTTAAGAGAAAGGGGAGGGGGCAGCCCCTGTAGTTTGCTTGTAACAGCATGAGGAAATATGTGGACTTATGGGAGTCTAAGTCATTAGAAACTTAGAAACCCCCATAATGGCTTATTAATTACTTTAATTTATGCTTCCCCTTTTGCAAGACATTTCTTACGGGGATGTTTGCATGTATGTTATATCTTATAACTATGCTAAATGCTTGTAGATAAGCTGTGTGCATTTACTTAATTTTTATCTGTTTAACCACAGAGGTTATATGATCAATCACCATGGCAACTACAGAGTAACATTTGGTAGGTGGCCAGTAGGGTGACCATATTTTCATTCTGCCATTCTGGGACACTGAGGAGACAAGAGCAGCAGAGTACTTGTCCTCGGTTCAAGTGCAGATATTTGGGATGGGTCACTGTACATTACTGGAAATCAGTGCACAGCAGAATCATTGTCTTCAGCTCTAGTGCAGCTATGAGGGGGTGTCATTATACATCACTGGACATCAATGCACAACCTGCTCTTTCTCTGGCATACTTCAGAGTTCTAGACACTAGAGCGAGAACTGCCCATTGACTGCTGTGACTGTGGTGGGCTTCCAGAAAATGTACATCTTGCCCAAGCCTTAGACTAGCATTATACAACAACAATTGTACTGCAGCTCCTGTTTGAGGTCAGGTCCAAGGCTCTGTTCTCTCTCTCTCTCTCTCTTTCTCTCTCTCTCTCTCTAGCATCTAGAGTAAGCTCTTTTCCTATAGCCCATCAAAGACATCACATTCTCTTACAGCAGGTAATGGGCAGGTCTCATTTAAACTCCTGGGCTATCCTACGCAGCCAGGGCATGTGGTCACCCTAGTGGCCAGTGCTAAAAAGAGGTCTCCTTTGTGTGGTTCTATCACAGTGCCTGTGATTCCTGTCACTCTCATCTGTGGCAGACACTGATTTGCTGAGTTGGTTTGGCCCGCCCCCTGGTGACCTTTTTATACCTGGCTATCACATCTGTCAGATGCCCTTTCGTGGTGTTTCTGAGCCAGTTGTACTGTTGCTGTGTTCCTGTGTTCCGGATTCCTGTTTACCGAATCAGCTTGTCCTGACTATTCTCCAGTGTTCCTGCTTGTGTATGATCCGGCCCGTCTGACTACCACCCTTAGATCCTGACCCGGTTTGGCTGACGTTCCTGCTTGTGTATGACCCGGCTTGTATGACTACCTCCTACGTGCTCCGACCCGGCCTGGCTGACTTCCTGCTCCGAAGATCGACTTCCAGCTTGTTCCAGTGACCTGCGTTCCAGTTGTCGCCGCCGCAACATTATTACCTGCTGTTCCAGTCTTTGTGTGGCTGCCTTGCCTGGTGTTACCCCGATCAGTGCAGTGTTTCTACCTGTGCAGAGCTGTGTGTTTGTACACCTCCCTCATACTGCAGAGCCTTGCTGTACCGCTGAAAAGCCTCGAGTGCTGCCTTGGTCCCACTCTCTCTACTCCAGTGCGAGCCTCGTTCTCGGTGATACTCCTGCTGAGTTGGCCGCTCTCTGTCGGCAACTCTGTACATCCTTGCAGAATATTCACATTCGTTGGGCCGGTTGGGCGCCTAAGGCTCTCTCTCATTGCAACACTGGGCGATTCCGTTATACCGAGTGGTGGCAGGCAAAGGCTTCAGCGCTAGCAAATCCGTTAACTACGCCCGTGGGGCTATTGGCTCTTGCACGTCATATCCCAGTGTCCGGTTAAGTCTGAGGAGGCTTGGCAGCTCTTGCATTGCAGTCCGGTTCCAGCTACGCCCGTGGGGGCTATTTTCACTTACATTAGCAGAAGCAGTTCCAGTAGGTACGCCCGAGGGGGCTAAGTGGATTCCTGTTCTGCTTTTTACTGAACACCGTGGCGAGGCAGTCCTGTATCCAGTTTATGGTGAACGTTGTCTCCAGCACAGCCTTATAACACCCAGGGCATGCCAAACATCCACATCTGAGACTGACCGTTATCAAGGACTTAACCCTCTGTGGTTATATTCCATTCTACTGCTGTGTATTTGTACATGTAATACGTTTGTGCATTTACATTTGTATCTATCAGTCTTCACTGCTGGTGTATATCAACCGCCACTAGAGGGCGGACCTTTGCCTTACCTTACTCTAAATAAATTGTGTTTTCATTTCACACACTGGTCTGAGAGTCTTTAAAAACCGTTACAGGTTCATCCTTTTGTGGTTTATTACCCAGCAGACTTCAAGCAGAACCTGTTAAGCAAATCATCAGAACTGTATTCCTGTCTTAGTTGTGTGTCTGTATGTGAACTTGAATCTTAAAAAAATGCATATTGGTGTGATTTATTGAGCAATTTATGTATGCCTTCACATCAAAGACATAAAAGGTCTTGCTGCTCTGAGGTGAGCAGTGTTACATCAGTAATAGGGGGGGAGGGGGACACTTTATCATTCAATTACTCTTGAACTACAACTCTGACAGTACTGAAATAGCACTCTCCATGGCCCAAATACTATGAAGGTTAATCGAAGCTGCTGTTTTTGTGAAACATTACTATCCCTTTAAACTGCAAAAAAAAAAAAGAAAATGCACATACTATTACCTATTCCACATGCCTCTAGTACTCAAGGGGTTGACTTTTGCTTCTATTCATCAAACTGAGAACAGCCAAATACACAAAAAATATGATATAATATTTAATCATCACTGAAAATTATGTGGTATTTAAAGATAATAACAATGGCTTTAAAACAAACCAAAATTTAGAACCAAAAAAGTGTAATAATTTTCTTTTTATTCTGAGAAGCTGGCATTGATGTCCAGTTTATAAAATAAAATAACTGTTAGACTGAAATGAATAATGAAAGAGGAGAAAAAGTCATTTGCAAATTTAACTTTGAAATGGTTTAAGATCAAAATTTAAGCTGAGGCCAATTGGTGCCAGTATTTTCAGTTTAAACATCCAAATTGCATCCTGTCTGCATCCTGTCTTCATTGCCAGATATTCAATTAGCTTTTAATACTTGCTGAAGCTGTAATATGTGTAGTTATCACTGGATCAAAACACAACCATTTAAAATCTCAAGTTACATAATCACAGTAACAAATTAAAAGGTATATGAATTAAGAAACCATACTTCTAACAAATAGGCAGGAAACCTTCAGTACTCCGGCTGTTGTGGACTACAATTTGGGGATGATAGGGAGTTGTAGTCTACAATAGGTGGAATGTCAAAGATTACCTACCTCTCTTCTAATCTGTTTGTGCCAAAAAATCAAACAAACGGTATGTCTCTGTTTATACAGGTGTCTTTGTGCACCCTTGTGAAAAAGATTTCCCTTATGGTGCTGTCCACACTGTGATTTTCACCTCTTAGGGGACTCATTGCTAGAGAAAGACCTAGGTATCCTTGTCAACTATAAACTTGGAAACAGTGACCAGTGTCAAACAGCAGAAGCAAAGGCAAACAAAATCCTGTCTTGCATAAAAAGAGGTATTGAAGCAAGAGTGGATAACATCATTTTGCCATTGTACAAATCTCTGGTAAGACCTCACCTTGAGTATGCAGTGCAGTTTTGGGCACCAGTTCTGAAAAAGTATATACTAGAACTAGAGAGCGTACAGTGAAGATCAACAAAATTAATTAAGGGAATGGAGGACTTGACATATGAAGAGCGACTAGACAAACTTGGTTTATTTACTCTAGAGAAAAGACAACTAAGAGGAGACCTTATCACATTGTACAAGTATATGAAATGTCAATACAAGGATCTCTGAGGTGAGCTATTTATTCCAAGGCCTGATCAGGTGACCAGGGGACACCCCTTGAGATTAAAGGAAAGGAGGTTTAAACTTCAGCAGAGGAAAGGGTTTTTTTACAGTAAGGTCTGTTAAATTGTGGAATTCATTGCCCAAGGAGGTGGTTATGGTAAATACAATGGATACATTTAAGAGAAGATTATATACATTTCTTTCATAAAGGAACATACAGAGTTATCAGGAAGGTCTGATAAAAACTAAATTAACTGGTAGCAGGGAAGCTATAAAATTCTCAGTCACTGGGGTATGAGGAGAAGGTTGAACTTGATGGACTTGTGTCTTTATTCAACCTAATTTACTATGTTACTATGTTACCATAATGCAGCATGTACCATAATGCAGAATTCCTGCATTGAGTGCATTTAGGTTTCAGCATGCCTGATCTGCACAGTGGATTTTGCTATTCACATCCTCCAGTTACTGGTCAACTCACATGGGCATCAGTTTGCATGAGCTTGACTTTCATCACACCTCCCACCCTTACCAGGAGAACCATGTATTTAGAGGTAAGTATGCAATGGAAGCTTGATCTGCTTCTTGCAAGAATGCTAACATGTAAAAATAATATGGAGTAATTAACACTAAAATACCCTGAGAAAATTATATTTTTTTTTTCTGAGACCTAAAATCCAATTTTGCATGTTCTGTCTAGGGACCCATATTTCTTCCCTTTCATGGACTCCAGGCTTTCTATTAAAATAGCAATCTTTATAGGTTTCTGAGAAAACTAGTTATTTATTGGATGCAAATGGGCCCAAAAAAGGTAACACAGACTTTATGAAAAGAAGAACAGTAGGTACTAACCACAATAAATTAATTGCATTGGCTTGTATCTCTTTCTGCAAAGAGCAACAACATTAAACATGTGGTATCTATATAGAACAGTGCACAAACAAAAAAAATTGTAACAAGCGCAAGGTGATAACGAACAAAATAAAATGCTTTGTTCTAAGGCATAGTGGCCTCTCATGCGCTGTTCAAGTCATGTTTGTTGCATCCAAAAAACATGAAATTTCTATATCCTTGTCAGACTGCTTCCACCCACAGACAGTCCAGCTCTGGAATGTCAGCCAAATCCATTCTGCACAGGAGAAACAGCACAATCACAGATGTACGTTTCAGCCTATGTTAGCCTCATTGGTGTGGTGCAGCTGATATCATCTAAGCACATGAAGATCAAAGTCTCATCACTTTTATGCCCTTACACTTAGGGAGCCCTACAAACAAAACAGTGACAAGAGCACACTGAAAACAGGTATAGTAGCCTCTAAGGTATAGCAGCCTCTCACTTCCTGTCTGAGGCATATTTTTCTCTCCCATGTGTTACTGCAGAGAGGATATAGGCCAAGATAGGGTAATGCAGCCTAATTTAATAGAAAAGCTGTGGGTACTAATCACAGTAAAATAACTACGTTAGATATGCTATCTCTCATGCTAAAGAGCAATATTGCAATTAATTACATGGTGTCTACATAGGAGATTCAACATGCATTAAAATGCACTTTTATGATGATATTTTTGAGGTCTATCAAATAACTAAATTTTACAGATGCTAGCTGGAAATGCATCATATTTACAATTATATAATTCAATTTTATTCTTCCGTGTTAGTGTTCCTTTAATACAGTGCAATTGTCATCCCTGTGAACAAAGGCAAAATAGAAGTCAGAATCCTTTTACCAAACAAGCAGGTAAAATAAGAAGGTAGTTGATGGTCATTACAACAAACAACAGAAATAGAGGATGCACTTTGGAAATAAAAGTTAGATTATGGGGTAAAACTGAAAGTGTCTTAGATACATTTCTCTTCACCAAGGGATTCATTTACATTTTCATACTGAATCATTTAGACATGCATGTTTTTAAATTACTAAATATTTCCAAATTGTTTGGTTGAAAATAATAATAACAGACAGGGGCGGATTGTAGGGGAATGCCAGCCCGGGCTATTTTTTTTGTAAAGCAGCCCACTAGCTGCACCGACGTCCCTATCGACGCCCTCTTGTGGTCCCTGTGCGGCATGGGAGAGCAGGCACCAGGATATTATGTCATATCCTGGCGCTCTGCATTAACAAGGAAAGTGAAGGCTGTCACAGAGAGTGCCTGTGGCAACACAGACCTCTCCTTCAAAATATCATGGGATGGTGAGGTGAGATCCTCTGGTCTCCCCCACCGGCCCATGATCTAGAGGCCCACCGGGGGATGCCCATGATAACAGGAACTATGACCCCCATTGATGATTTTTCATGAATGTGAGATCCCTCTCTATGTTAATAATTGATCATCTTGATAACCTTTTGAGTGACAAATAGACGTGTTGCTCACCCAATTGGGTTATGCAGTTTCATTAGGATGCATAACGCAAACTGACAGGGCTGGCTCATGAAATTAGAAAATTGTGTGAAATAGGTTGGGGTAGATATGCTTGTTGTATGTGCCTGACTAATGCTGATGCATGATGCATGCACAATGCATTAGGCTACAATGCAAAAACATCAAAGGGTGAGATTATGCTTGAATATGCATTAGAGACCTCTCTAGCATCTAAGAGCATTAAAAAGGAACTATACATTAGTAATAATTGGCTATTAATTTGTTTAATAGATGAACTTACCTAGATAAGTATTCTTCATACTGTAAAAAGAAAAGCAAAGCAGTACAAAGGTGGACCTAAGCATAGTAATAAATCAAGATGAATGAAACAATATATATATAATAGCAGTCTATTGACAAACACAGTACATTGTAAGATTCATCTTGATTTATTACTACACTTAGGTCTACCTTGTGCACTGTTTTTCTTTTCTTTCTATATATGCTCATTTTCCTAACTTCCCAAACTTCAAGATCTAAGATGGAATTGCTAGGATTAGGAGAACTACCTAACTAATATTCCCATCAGTCCATTCACTTTCACCATTCTTTAACTGTATTTTCATTCACCTCATTTTCATTCTAATCGTTAACTGATTGAAGTGGAGACTACGGTAAGTATTATTACGAGGGGGTGCTGATAAGTATTGAGCCTTACCCAGAAAAAAATTGAGCTAGGAAGCTGTAAATTGCAGAATGTCCTGGCCAATTTGTCTAAAATTCAATGGTGCAAAAATCAACTCCCTATGATTTTAACTTATCTTTATTTTTAAGGTCCAAAGTGAACATGGCAGCACCGCCAGAAAAGTTCAGTGTGGAAGAGCATAGGACCATAATCAAGTTCCTGTTTCTCCAAGGTAAAGGTGCGAAGCAGATCCATGAAGAAATGTCACAAACTTTGGGTGACAGTGGCCCTTCATATGCAACAGTTAAACGTTGGGTTGTCAGTTTCAAAACTGGCCATTTCTGTGTTGAAAGTGAGAAACCCAGTGGAAGGCCTGTTTCTGTCTCTGTGCCTGCAAATGTGAAAGCCATCCATGACATGACCATGGAGGACCGCCGAATATCAGCCAAACATATTGCTACATATCTCGGAATATCATGTGAGAGAGTTGGTGCCATTATCCACAACAACTTGGAAATGAGAAAGCTTGCAGCAAAGTGCATCCCAAAACTTTTGACAACCGAACATAAGAGGAGACGTGTGGAGACATGGGTGGCTGTTTTGGAACATTTTGCAAGAAATGAGTCAGATTTCCTGGACAAACTGGTAACTGGTGATGAGACATGGATCTACTGTTATGATCCTGAGACAAAGGAACAGTCTGAGGAATGGAGGCACAGTGGTTCCCCCAGGCCAAAGAAGTTCCGTGTGCAAAGGTCAGTGCAGAAGCAAATGGCAACAGTTTTTTGGGATAAGAAGGGAGTTCTGCTGGTGGACTGCCTCCAAAAGTGTTCAACCATCAGTGCAACATATTACTGTGCTTTATTAATGAAGTTGAGGCAAAACATCAAGGAAAAACGTAGAGAAAAGCTCTCCAAAGGTGTCATCCTGTTGCATGACAATGACTCATCACACACTGCAGGTGACACAATGGAAAAACTGACCTCCTTAGGCTTTCGAGCGATGCCCCATCCACCCTATTCGCCCAACCTGGCTCCTTCTGACTATCATCTGTTCCCCAATCACAAAAAACACCTAAAGGGACAACGATTTGGGAGTGTTCCGGAGGCAACTAATGCTGCAAATGAGTAGTTACACCAGCAGTCAGAAGAATTTTATTTGCAGGGACTTAAGAAGCTTCCTAGCTCAATATTTATACCACTGATATCCAGTTCGATTAGAGCTTGTTTCTTATCCTGTTTTTTAGGCTGTATCTCCTTGACAATTTAATGTCTGTTTCTATCTATTTAGTAGTTATTATAAATTCTTTATCCCTCCCCAAACTTGAAAGGAACCTCCACCATGCTTCACTTTTACCTGCAGACACTCAATCTTGTACTGTTCTTCAGCCCATCAGTGAACAAACTGCTTTCTGCTACAGCCAAATATTCAAAATTTGACTCATCAGTCCAGAGCACCTGCTGCCATTTTTGTGTACCCCAGTTCATGTGTTTTTTTGCATAGTGGAGTCGCGTGTCCTTGTTTCCACATTGGAGGTATGGCTTTTTGGCTCCAAGTGTTTCATGAAGACCACTCCTGACCAGTCTTCTCCAGACAGTACGTGGGTATACCTGGATCCCACTGTTTTCTGCCAATTCTAAGCTGATGGCACTGCTGGACATCTTTCAATCGCAAAGGGAAGTAAGCATGATGTGTCTTTCATCTGCTGCACTGTTTCCTTGGTCAACCACTGTGTCTATGGTCCTCAGAGTTGCCTGTTTCTTTGTGTTTCTTCAAAAAAGCTTGGACAGCACATCTGTCTGCCTTGACATTTCAGCCTGGGAGAGACCTTGCTGATGCAGTATAACTACCTTGTGTCTTGTTGATGTGCTCATTCTTGCCATGGTGTATGACTTTTGACATTAAACTGTCATCAGCAAAATCACCTTGTTAGCTCAGTTTGGATGTTCCTCACCCAGTTTTATTCATTCTACACAGTTCTTTCTGTTTCAGTTAATGATTGTGTTTCAACCTACATATTCAATTGATGATCATCAACACCTGTCTGGTATAATTGTTTAATCATATACCTGACTATATGACTACAAAATTCCTGACTTTGTGGAAGTGTACCTAGAAAATTTGATGCTCTTTTGAAGGCAAAGGGTGGTCACACCAAATATTGATTTGATTTAGATTTTTCTTCTGTTTACTCACTTTGCATTTTAATTGATCAATATAAACCCTTAGCATGTCTATTTTTGAAAGCATTCTTACTTTACAGCATTTTTTCAAACCCGCGTAAAACTTTTGCACAGTATTTTATATATATTGAATTTAAGTTAGCAGTGTTACTAGAGGGGTGTACAGGTTAAATGACTGAGTATTGCAGTATGTAATATTACCTTTTTCATTGGACTAACATTCAATTATATGTAGACAAGCTTTCCAGAGCGATGTTCCCTTTATCAATTCTAAAGCATGAATGCTTTAGACTTGATAAAGGGAGCATCGCTCTAAAAAGCTTGTCTCCATATAATTTAATGATAGTCCAATAAAAAAAGGTATTATTACATACTGTACTCATTCATTATATATCCTATATAATAATTTGCTAATGTATGCTTGTCAGAAGCTGTCATGCGCAATACAGACTGCCCACGCTGCAGCTGATAATGGAGCTGGGCGCTACGAATTCAGACCGTAGTCCTCTCTGCACACCGAAGTGCCCCACTCCGTTATCAACCGCGGCGTAGGCAGGCTTTATTGTGAATGACTGCACCGTGGCCGTTGCTGCCTGGCACTGTGGCCCATGTACACGGTCTGTTCAACTAGTATATATATAACACAGTATCCGTTTGAAATGTCGCACTCCGCATTGCGTGTTTTAAAATGCTGCATTTGTTTGGTCGCGTCAATGCTAATGGCGCATTTGCAATGTTGCATGATAAACAGTCGCAAATTAACATGTCACACGTCTTAAAATGTTGCATTTGACATGTTGCAGGGCTTAAGGGCACAAGAAGGGTACATTAGCAGCGCACATTACAAAAAAGGAGGATGCTGTAGTGACACATAGAGGGCTCAGTAATGATGCATTGCGTCAAAACTTTTACTGTGTTTTGGGTCAGCTTTAGTGTGTTTTGGGTTGTTTTTTAGTGTGTTTTGGCTTGGTTTTGGGTTGATTTTTGTGTGCTTTGGGTTGGTTTGGGGTTTGGTTTTTGTGGGTTTTGGGTTGGGTTGTGTAGGTTTTGGGTTGGTTTTTCTGTGTTTTGGGTTGATTTTGGGTTGGGTTTTGGGTTGGTTTTGTGGGTTTTGGGTTGGTTTTACTGTGTTTTGCGTTGGTTTGGGTTGGTTTTATTATGTTGTGGCTTGGATTTTAGCGTGTTTTGGCTTGGTTTTGGGTTGATTTTTTTGTGTTTTGGGTTGTTTTATTGGTTGGTTTTTGTGTGTTTTGGGTTGGTTTTAGTTTGTTTTGGGTTGGTTTTGTGGGTTTTGGGTTGGTTTTGGGTTTGGTTTTGTGGGTTTGTTTTGGGTTGGTTTTAGTGTGTTTTGGGTTGGTTTTTAGTGTGTTTTGGGCTGGTTTGGGGTTGTTTATTGTGTGTTTTGGGTTGGTTTTAGTTTTATGGGTTGGTTTTGGGTTGTGTTTTGTGGGTTTTGGGTTGGATTTGGGTCGGTTTTACTGTGTTTTGGGTTGGTTTTGGTTTGGTTATACTGTGTTTTGGGTTGGTTTTAGTGTGTTTTTGTTGGTTTTGGGTTTGGTTTTCTGGGTTTTGGGTTAGTTTTGGGTTGGCTTTAGTGTGTTTTGGCTTGGTTTTGGGGGTTTTGGGTTGGTTTGGGTTGGTTTTATTATGGTTTGGGTTGGTTTTTAGTGTGTTTTGGCTTGGTTTTGGGTTTGTATTTTTGTGTTCTGGGTTGGTTTTAGTGTGTTTTGGGTTTGTTTTTATGTGTTTTGGGTTGGTTTTAGTGTGTTTTGGGTTGGTTTTTAGTGTGTTTAGGCTTGGTTTTGGGTTGATTTTTGTATGTTTTGGATTGGTTTGGGTTTTGTGGGTTTTGGTTTGATTTGGGTTGATTTTACTGTGTTTTGGGTTTGGTTTTGTGGGTTTGGGGTTGGTTTTTTGGGGTTTTGGGTTGGTTTTAGTGTGTTTTGGGTTGGTTTTAGTGTGTGTTTTGGGTTTGGTTTTGTGTGTTTTGGGTTGGTTTTGGGTTTGGTTTTGTGGGTTTTGGGATGGATTTGGGTTAGTTTTATTGTGTTTTGGGTTGGTTTGGGTTAGTTTTAGTATGTTTTGGGTTGGTTTTTAGTGTGTTTTGGGTTGGTTTTAGTGTGTGTTTTGGGTTTGGTTTTGTGTGTTTTGGGTTGGTTTTGGGTTTGGTTTTGTGGGTTTTGGGATGGATTTGGGTTAGTTTTATTGTGTTTTGGGTTGGTTTGGGTTAGCTTTAGTATGTTTTGGGTTGGTTTTTAGTGTGTTTTGGCTTGGTTTTGGGTTGATTTTTGTGTGCTTTGGGTTGGTTTGGGGTTCAGTTTTGTGGGTTTTGGGTTGGTTTTGTGTGTTTTGGGTTGGATTTGGGTTAGTTTTATTGTGTTTTGGGTTGGTTTTTAGTGTGTTTAGGCTTGGTTTTGGGTTGATTTTTGTGTGTTTTGGATTGGTTTTGGTTTTGTCGGTTTTGGGTTGTGTTTTGTGGGTTTTGGGTTGGATTTGGGTTAGTTTTATTGTGTTTTGGGTTGGTTTGGGTTAGTTTTAGTATGTTTTGGGTTGGTTTTTAGTGTGTTTTGGGTTGGTTTTAGTGTGTGTTTTGGGTTTGGTTTTGTGTGTTTTGGGTTGGTTTGGGGTTTGGTTTTTTGGGTTTTGGGATGGATTTGGGTTAGTTTTATTGTGTTTTGGGTTGGTTTGGGTTAGCTTTAGTATGTTTTGGGTTGGTTTTTAGTGTGTTTTGGCTTGGTTTTGGGTTGATTTTTGTGTGCTTTGGGTTGGTTTGGGGTTCAGTTTTGTGGGTTTTGGGTTGGATTGGGTGGGTTTTGGGTTGGTTTTGTGTGTTTTGGGTTGGTTTTGGGTTTGGTTTTGTGGGTTTTGGGTTGGATTTGGGTTAGTTTTATTGTGTTTTGGGTTGGTTTGGGTCGGTTTTAGTGTGTTTTGGGTTGGTTTTTATGTGTTTTGGGTTGGTTTTGGTTTGGTTTTAGTGTGTTTTGGGTTGGTTTTTAGTGTGTTTAGGCTTGGTTTTGGGTTGATTTTTGTGTGTTTTGGATTGGTTTTGGTTTTGTCAGTTTTGGGTTGTGTTTTGTGGGTTTTGGGTTGGATTTGGGTTAGTTTTACTGTGTTTTGGGTTGGTTTTGGGTTGGTTTTAGTGTGTTTTGGGTTGATTTTTGTGTGTTTTGGGTTGGTTTTGGGTTTGGTTTTGTGGGATTGGGGTTGGTTTTGGGTTTGTTTTTTTGGGTTTTGGGTGGGTTTTAGTGTGTTTTGGGTTGGTTTCGACTTTGTGGGTTTTGGGTTGGTTATGGGTTGTGTTTTGTGGGTTTTGGGTTGGTTTTTGTGTGTGTTTTGGGTTGGTTTTGTGGGTTTTGGGTTGTGTTTTGTGTGTTTTGGGTTGGATTTGGGTTGGTTTTACTGGGTTTTGGGTTGGTTTTGGGTTGGTTTTAGTGTTTTTTTTGGTCGTGTTTTGTGGGTTGGTTATTGCATCCTTAATGCTTCCTTACTGTGCCCTTAATGAGTCCTTATTGCATCCTTAATGTGTCCTTATTGCATCCTTAATGCATCCTTAATGCTCTATTATTGTGCCCTTATTGCGTCCTTATTGCACCCTTATTGCGCCCTTAATGCGCCCTTATTGCATCTGTAGTGTGTCCTTATTAGCTCCTTATTTAGCCCTTATTGCATCCTTAATGCATCCTTAAATGCGCCCTTATTGCGTCCTTAATGTGCCCTTATTGCATCCTTAATGCGTCCTTATTGCACCCTTATTGCATCCTTAATGCTTCCTTATTGCGTCCTTAAGTGCTCCTAACTTCAACATGTGTTCGACATTTTGACGCAGGCGATATATAGAAGGAGACATGTTGTACAAGGCGAAATGTTGAATTTGCGACTCTTTAACTTGTGACATTTGGAATGCACCATATGTTTGGTCACATAAATGCGACATTTTAAGACACGCGGTGAAAGGTGCGGCATTTCAAAAGTAAACCATAAAACACAGAACACAGATGCAAGTGAAAAAAATATAGTGTGTGTAATGAGTTCAACCTATTAGAACAAAATAACTAGAAGGAAATATTAATAATAAATTTAAAAATTTGGTAGTTTGACATGAATCTCAAGCTCTTATTCAGTTCAGTGAGTTTTGTGTTGAAGTGACTGATCACCTTGATTTCTTTGCTGTGTATTCTTGAAGTTCCCTCTCAATATTTTGATTTAAGGATGTAGATGAAGTGGTTACCTTGGGTGAAACAACGACCGACTGGGGTATGGTATCACGGTGCCCATGATTCTCTTTGCGACATTCCTACTTCCGGGTTTGTCTTTGCTATCTCTTATTGGTCGTGGCCGGCTAGCCCCTCCCTCCTGTCACTAGGCCGTTGCCCTTTCGTGGTGTTCCTGACCTTATGTTTATTCTGTGCTCCTGTTCCGTGTATGATCCGGTTTCGTCTGACCTTGTTCCTGTTCCGCTTTCTGTGTACCGATCCAGGCTTTGGCTGACTACCGCTCTCTGTGTACCGATCCAGGCTTTGGCTGACTACCGCTCTCTGTGTACCGATCCAGGCTTGGCTGACTTCCGCTCTCTGTGTACCGATCCAGGCTTGGCTGACTACCGCTCTCTGTGTACCGATCCAGGCTTGGCTGACTTCCGCTCAATACCGATTCAGGTATTGGCTGACTACCACTCTCAGTGTACCGATCCAAGCTTTGGCTGACTAACACTATCTGTGCTGCCCTCGATATTGTTGTCAGTCCATTCTTTATTGTTGCCTCTGGTTGCGATACCCTCAGCCTGTGATTCAGTGTGGCCTCCGTTATGTGCTACCCAGCCTGTGCTCTCCGGTCACTAGCGGTGTTTCAGCTAGTTAGTCCATTCACTACTGTTGCCTCTGGTTGCGCTACTCTCAGCCTGTGATTCAGTGTGGCCTCCCCTACTTGCTACCCAGCCTGTGCCCTCCAGTCACTAGCGGTGTTACTACTTGTCAGTCCATTCACTACTGTTGCCTCCGGTTGCGCTACTCTCGGCCTGTGATTCAGTGTGGCCTCCGCTATGTGCTACCCAGCCTGTGCCCTCCGGTCACTAGCAGTGTTACTACTTGTCAGTCCATTCACTACTGTTGCCTCCAGTTGTGCTAGTCCAGGCTGCCTTACCCGGTATTCGGTAAGGCCGGTAGAGCCTCCTCTGTTCCTTGTTGCATCAGTTACCAGGCTGCCTTACCCAGTATTCGGTAAGGCCGGTAGAGCCTCCTCTATTCCTTGTTGCATCAGTTACCAGGCTGTCTTACCCGGTATTCGGTAAGGCCGGTAGAGCCTCCTCTGCTCCTTGCTGCATCAGTTACCAGGCTGCCTTACCCGGTATTCGGTAAGGCCGGTAGAGCCTTATCATTATTGCCATCTGTATTGCCCTGACCTGTGTCAAACTATCTTGCTGTAGTCTGTGTAAGTTTGGACCCGTGCAGGGCCTTGTTATGCTTTATCCTGACTAATAAAGCTTTACTATTTTATCCTACCAAATTGTCTGAGTGTTTTGAGTTGGTTTTGGGTTGATTATTTCAATACTGTCAGAGTTGTAGTTCAAGAGCAATTGAATGATAAAGTATCCCCATCCCGCCCCTTTTACCGAGGGTAAGCCACCTCCCCTCAGATGTGGAATCTGGTACACAGACCAGACAGCTCACAGCAAGGGACAATCTTCTTACTGTGAGAACAATGAAAGCCCTGCCCCCATTAACAGGTTTTTCCCTAATGTTAATTGAAGATTGTCCCTCTCTGCGATCCACTTGGACAAAACCCTGCTGCTCTGAGGTGAGCAGTGTTACATCAGTAAAAGGGGTGGGAGGGGGATACTTTATCAATCAATTACTCTTGAACTACAGCTCTGACAGTACTGAAATAACACTCTCCATGGCACAAATACTTTTATTATGAAACATTATTATCCCTTTAAGTCAGAGTTTCATACAGAAAGTCCTGCATATGCCATTGGAAAAATATGTTTGAATAACTGTGGCAATATTATAATAATAATAATACATTTTTCTGGCCAGATTTTTTCAGAGGCCATAGATGTACAGTATCTACATTCAAGACAAGACAGAATGACAGCTATGTCTGTCACACAATAAACTAGAGGTAGTCGAACCCTGTCCCTCAAGAGTTACCCACAGCTTACGTTTTTGTAAGATATCCCTGTTTTAGACCTGGTGAATCAATCACTTGCTCAGTCTCTTTAATTGATTCACCTATTCTGAAGCAGGGATATCTTGAAAACACTCACAGTTGGTAGGACCAGGGTTGGCTACCCATGTAATAAACCAACAGCCCTGTCCATAGACAAAGTTCAGGGACTGTCTGCTCGGGAGACAATGAGTCGTATTCATCAAGGTAAGGAGCTACAATTCTTGAGCGAACCACCTGTACAATTGGGTTAAATTAAAGGAATAGTAATGTTTCATAATCAAAACAGCTCTAATTAATTATCATAGTATTTGGACTTTGGAGAGTGTTATTTCAGTTCTGTCAGAGTTGTAGTTCAAGAGTAATTCAATGACAAAGTATCCCCCTCCCGCCCCTTTTACTGATGTAACACTGTTCAGCCAGATCAGAAGGGAGGTGCCCAGGTAGATTGCAGAGAGGGACAATCTTCAATTAAGATAAGGGAAAAACCTGAAAAACTTGTCAAGGGGGCAGGGCTTTCATTGTTCTCATAGGAAGAAGATTGTCCCCTTCTGTTACCTGTCTGGTCTATGGACTGCATTCCACATCTGAGAACAGATGGCTTACACTAGGTAAAAGGGGAGGGAGGGGAAACTTTGCTTGTGAATATCTCTCAAACCATAAAGGATTGAGAGATAAGACTTATATCGTTCTTCATGTTTTTTTAATGCCTACAAAATAAAATAAAGATAAAATGAAGTGTTACTATCCCTTTAAAATCCTCCATTGAGTTTTTCAACTCACTGTGAAGCAATGCGTTGAAGACTTCAAGGGGCTAATGGGCCATATAAATCAAAAAGACTTTGTAACGTTTTAATCCCCCCTCCCGATGGTGCAGCTGGTTTGCTCCAGAATTGCTACTTTTTTACTGAAGAACATGTCCCCATTGAAGAACAAGGTCCCATAGGTATTATGTATAAAGTCAGATGAGGAAGTCTGGAGCAATCCAGTTGCTCCATAGGGAACAAATATAATTCCATTTGATTTAAAGGGAAAGTATTGTCAACTTAAAAAAAAAAACGATTGTAGCTGTTTAAAAATTAGGCTTAATGCCCCACGTCCCACCTCTCAAACCTTAATGGTTTAAGAGATAATCGTAGTTAAATTTCCCCCCTTCCTCCCCTTTCCCTGATGTCAGTGCTCTAGCTGACTGCAGGGGAATCCGGTCCCGGGACCGGCAGAGGCTCTTCAGCAGAGCTGAGATCACAACTGGTTTGCAAGCACACTTTGTAGAACATTCCAATGAAGTAGTTATTTTTCCCTCTCGCATTCTCGGCTCTGCTGAAGAGCCTCCAGCGGTCCCAGGACCGGATTCCCCTGCAGTCAGCTAGAACGCTGACGTCAGGGAAAAGGGAGGGAGGGGCGAACTTTACTGCTGAATATATCTCAAACTATAAAGGTTTGAGAGATGGGACTGGGGCATTAGCTTCATTTTTAAATAGCTACAATAACAATTTATTTTAAAAGTTATTTTAAAAGTTAAACAGGGAATTTAAAGGGATCGTATTGCTTTGTTTTATCTTTATTTAATTTTATAGGCATTAAAAAAACATGAAGAACGATATAAGTCTTATCTTTCAAATTTTTAGGGTTTGAGAGATATTCACAAGCAAAGTTTCCCCCTCCCGCTCCTTTACCTAGTGTAAGCCATCTCTTCTCAGATGTGGAATCCAGTCCATAGACCAGACAGATAACAGCAGGGGACAATCTTCTTCCTATGAGAACAATGAAATCCCTGCCCCCCTTTGACAAGTTTTTCAGGTTTTTCCCTTATCTTAATTGAAGATTGTCCCTCTGTGCAGTCTATCTGGGCACCTCCCTTCTGCTCTGGCTGAGCAGTGTTACATCAGTAAAAGGGACGGGAGGGGGATACTTTGTCATTGAATTACTCTTGAACTACAACTCTGACAGAATTGATATAACACTCTCCAAAGTCCGAATACTATGATGATTAATTAGAGCTGCTTTTATTATGAAACATTACTATCCCTTTAACCCCTCACTTGCCCTCTCTAGCATTTAACTCCTTGAGTGCCATACTGCTCTGCAATGCTTTGGATAAGTCTATGGCACTGAAAGGGTTAACGGATTATAAGTCCCCTTTAAATCATTGGGCTTTTGGGGACATTTTTATTTGTCCTCTATGGCACAATTGGTTTGTCCCAGAATTGTTCCACTTTGCTTTTAAATGTTACCAGTATTGAGCTTTGTAATAAAATGTATCACTTTTCCTTTGCAGAGAAAGCCAACACTGTTATTTTCTATGCAGCAGCACTGCTGTGTATGTGTTTAGACAGCTAAACCAAAGGGCCAAGAAAATTCAAAACCCTCGACCCAGATCAGGCCTTTGGGCTGTATTTTGCCATTCAAGTTAGAGGGAATCAAAATAACCCAGAATGCTGATACATACATCCCAAACTGGCTTTCCCTGAGGCTCACAGACAGAAAAGCTATTAAACAGGCTCAAAAAAATGTGTGCACAATATGTCATTACCTGCTACATATATGTCCTAATCCAGGTTTGCTAAATCAATTTTAAATTATCTATTTGACAAAACAGAAAATGACAAATACTAATGAACATTCAAAAGCTTATTATAATTGGATGTGCGATATACTATATGCATAGTTTAAATGCCAAAGACTGGCATTTAAAGTTTATCATTGATTGTAAGTCAAATTCTGTAAGATGTGATATGATTCTTAATTATATTCAGCTTACTGCAATGTCATTCTGAGAAACAAGTCAACAGGAAAAAGTAGGAAGGAATCACTTGAAGCAAAGCAAGCAATTATTACCATGCCAAGCAATGACAATCTATATTAAACAATGATAGGACTGATGTTTGGCAGTATCACAAGAGGACGCCATAAACATTAATTTGTCAAATTAAAGCAATTTTCTATAATACACAAAATGTTGATAACTGCTCTCTGGGGAAACGTTATACTCTTGTGATATACTAATCATATCATAATATAATGTAGGCGGCCCACATTGAATTTAGTTGTCAATTCACTGATGTGTTCAAAGGGATATCATTGTCTGTTTTTATAAGATAAAGTAGAAATCTTAATGGTGAATAGACAGTTTTGTATTTCAGAGCATATGACAAAAATAAATAAATAAAACAATGAGGTTGTTCATACTAGTATTAAAGGGATAGTAATACTTAAAATGTAAAAGAAATATGTTGTAGGGTTTATCCCCCTGAGTAAAACAAGAGTACTCCCACTGCTGAAAGGTGCCTCATTCAAAAGTTATTAATTTTCAAAGTTGAATTTTTTTAGGTGCAATATCACAGTGGCCTGAAATTGTACAGTGGATCTGTTGCTACACCATCCTATGGACAGATCTGGTCCCGGGACCATATATCTCCATAGGATGGTGTAGCAACAGCACCACTGTACAATTTCAGGCCACTGTGATATTGCACCTAAAAAATTCAACTTTGAAAATTAATAACTTTTGAATGAAACACCTTTCAGGAGTGGGAGTACTCTTGTTTTACTCAGGGGGATAAACCCTACAACATATTTTTTTTACATTTTAAGTATTACTATCCCTTTAACCCTTTGTGTACCAGGAGGATGTGCTATGCATTGTAAAGCAATGCATTACATGCCTCACTGGCACTGAAAGGGTTATGAATTTTTTTCAAACTTCCCTTTGACTTCAAAATAAAAGTAGCTCCAATTAATCTTCATAGGATTTGGGCCATGGAGAGTGTTATTTCAGTACTGTCAGAGTTGTAGTTCAAGAGTAACAGAATGATAAAGTATCCCCCTCCTGCCCCTTTTACTGATGTAACACTACTCACCTCAGAGCAGCAAGACTGTCTGGATGGATCACACAGAGGGACAATCTTCAGTGAGCATAAGGGAATCACCTGAAAAACCTGTCAAGGGGGGCAGGGTTTTCCTTATGTTCACAGTAAGAAGATTGTCCCTTGATGTGATCTGTCTGGTCTTAAGACCAGATTCCACATCTGAGGGGAGGCGGCTTACACTAGGTAAAAGGGGTGGCAGGGAGATATTGTATCATTCAATTACTCTTGAACTACAACTCTGACAGTATTGAAATAACACTCTCCATGGCCCAAATACTATGAAGATTAATTGGAGCTGCTTTTATTTTGAAACATTACTATTCCTTTAAGAATGATAGTGTGGTCTTCAAGCATTGCTTTGAAATGTGATGGACACCGCACTAATATTCACGGGGGCTAATAGCCCCATTTGAACCAATGGACATTTATATTTGTCCCCACTGGCAAAGTTGGTTTGCCCTGGAATTGGTCCATTTTTTTAGGATGTCAGTCTCAATGGATTGCCAAGATAAGGGAGCAAATGTATAATATTAATAAGGGAGACATTCTGGGTGAAACCTTCTGCACCATAGGGAACAAATAACAATTCCCATTTATTTAAATTGTGCACTTTAACTGCTCGAATGCTAGTAAGCCCTCCATTGCATTGCTGACCAATGTGTTGCAGCCCTTAAAAAGGACAATTTAAATAAATGTAAAGTTTTGTTTCCTATGGTGCAGATGGTTTCACCCAGAATGTTTCCACTTTTGTTATTTCCTCTGCTTAAGTAACGAAAGGGTGCACAATGTTGCACACCCCGCTGGTCCTTAAAGGGTTAATGGACATCAACTCTAAAAGTGAGGGGGGCGTGGCCTGACACTCATGGCGCTAGCAGCATAATTTTTGTGCTCCGGTACATCCTTAAGTTTTCTATTAAGTTTAGCTAGTCCTGCTTATCCCCTTTCACTAACTGGGAACCCCTAGTGTTCTTGAACGAATGAAGTCGAAAAAAAAGTCTCCCGCAACCCGAACAGGCACTATTACGGGCTACTTTGCTCAAGAGCAGGTCAACGCGCCTTCTACCTCTTCGCGCCCTTCTACTCCCGACGAGCAGGAAGAAGACGCCATTTCTCCTGGTGGCGGCCGAGGCTCGGACAACACTCAGGCTATCATGGCTAGTGATATCTCCCTCTCCGCAAACGAGTCTGCACCACCAACTAAAGCGGACCTCTTACATTTGGCTACCTCACTCCGGGATGACTTTCGGAGCTTCGTGGACGATATCAAAGAGGCTTTCCGCTCCGAGATCGCTGCCATCAGGGCTGATTTGGTTCAGATTCAAACCCGGGTCTCTACCATGGAACAGAAAAACTCTAAACTGGAGGAGCGTTTCACCGCGCTGGAGCAGAAGTCTGCTACCCAAACAGATCAACTCCGCCATCTGATGACCCGTCTGATGGACCTTGATAATAGGGGACGGAGGTGCAACCTGAGGATTAAAAATCTCCCCGAAACGGTTCTAACCTCGGACCTTAAATCGGTTGTCACAACATTTTTCACTGATCTCCTGGGTGAGTCGCACACGGATCCGATCCATATAGAGAGGATCCACAGAGCTTTGAAACCCAGGGACAATAATTCCCCAAGGGATGTCATAATGTGTTTTCATAGATATGAAATCAATCTGATACTGAAAATGTCCTTGACATCGTATTTTCATGATCTGTCATGCCGATTTCTACATAGATCATCCCTCCCTTCTCACCTGGTTAAACTTGCAGGCATCTCTGCATTTGACCAGTGTGCTAAATGTAACTCCCTGTCACGTCCGGAGCCGTTCTGCCGCTCAGTCGCGGCTTATCTTTTTGCTCCGTCGTGTCCTTGTTCTGGTAGCTTAGTGCTAGTGCCAGTAGTTCTGCCTCAGCTCAGTGATTCCTGACTCCTGTGTATGACCCAGACTGCTTTGACTACTCTTCAGCCTCAGCCCAGTGATTCCTGACTCCTGTGTATGACCCAGTCTGCTTTGACTACTCTTCTGTCTCAGCCCAGTGATTCCTGGCTCCTGTGTATGACCCATCCTGCTTTGACTACTCTTCAGCCTCAGCCCAGTGATTCCTGACTCCTGTGTATGACCCAGACTGCTTTGACTACTCTTCAGCCTCAGCCCAGTGATTCCTGACTCCTGTGTATGACCCAGCCTGCTTTGACTACTCTTCTGTCTCAGCCCAGTGATTCCTGACTCCTGTGTATGATCCAGCCTGCTTTGACTACTCTTCAGCCTCAGCCCAGTGATTCCTGACTCCTGTGTATTACCCAGCCTGATTTGACTACTCTTCAGCCTCAGCCCAGTGATTCCTGACTCCTGTGTATGACCCAGACTGCTTTGACTACTCTTCAGCCTCAGCCCAGTGATTCCTGACTCCTGTGTATGATCCAGCCTGCTTTGACTACTCTTCTGTCTCAGCCCAGTGATTTCTGACTCCTGTGTATGACCCAGCCTGCTTTGACTACTCTTCAGCCTCAGCCCAGTGATTCCTGACTCCTGTGTATGACCCAGCCTGCTTTGACTACTCTTCTGTCTCAGCCCAGTGATTCCTGACTCCTGTGTATGACCCAGCCTGCTTTGACTACTCTTCTGTCTCAGCCCAGTGATTCCTGACTCCTGTGTATGACCCAGCCTGCTTTGACTACTCTTCATCCTCAGCCCAGTGATTCCTGACTCCTGTGTATGACCCAGCCTGCTTGACTACTCTTCTGCCTCAGCCCAGCATTGCCCTAGTCCTGGGTATGACCCAGCCAGTCTGTTACCTTGTGACAGGTAACATCTCTCAGCCTTGTACTCCTTGGATCTCCTGTTCCTGTCAGTTTGAGTGAGTACCCAGTTTGTTTCCTGCGAGAGTTAGTTTCTCCCTGGGGATCGGGTAGTATAGTTTGCCTATTAGGGGTTATCACGGGTCCCCTTCGGCTCAACTGGAGGGCGCTAATCTAGCTTTGTGGCTAGCAACTTTACACGGCTAAGCCGCAGCACAACTCCTTCTAAACAACCACCATTCCCGAGCTACGTACTCTAGCTTCTCACCCTAGCTCCTGAAAAACTTATCAAGGGGGGCAGGGCTTTCATTGATCTCACAGGAAGAAGATTGTCCCCTTCTGTTATCTGTCTGGTCTATGGACTGGATTCCACATCTGAGAAAAGATGACTTACACTAGGTAAAAGGGGTGGGAGGGGGAAACTTTATCATTCAATTACTCTTGAACCACAACTCTGACAGTATTCAAATAACACTCTCTATGGCTCAAATACTATGAAGATTAATTGGAGCTGCAGTTTTTGTGAAACATTACTATCCCTTTAAATACAGCATTTCATGCATTCAAGTAAATGTCTCAAGTGTGTCTTACAACCAAGTTCAAGACTCTATATAAAATTCATCATATTGAAAGATTTCACTTGTACTCGCAAGTCCCATTTGCTATCATCACATTCCTATATTATCATGCAAAGGCATATGTTTAGTGTTTTGTAATGAATCCATCTGCTGCAAAAAATGGCATACAGTAAAAGTGTAAATGTACTGTAGAAGTATTGTTTGTATAATGACATATTTTCTAATTTTACAAGCTATCATTTTGAGTTCGCTGAACATTGCAGGCAGCTTGCACTTAATCTAGAGACGCCTTGTACAAATAAATGTGTGAATACATTCACCTAACTTTGCAGAAACCTTGTAATTATGTTCAGTGAGTGACAGCTCAAAGTATGCACATGGTGCCTCTCCGTGATAAGGTGAAAGGACATGTACGGCCAAAGAATATTGATTTTGTTGTTGTTTTGTTGAAGAACTCCCTGTAGTTTTGCAAAAAAAAAAAAAATAGTCACTCTATGTAAGCCATGACTACATCAATCCGCTAACTAAAAATTGATTGCTTCAAGAGATTAAGGTAACTGCAACAGTGACTAGCAGGAGAGAAATTAATTGTATCTTATGTTACAAGGCTAAGAGCGAAGACACTGTTTAAACAAGAATTTAATTAGGACAGAGTCAAGTAACTTAATAACAGTAAACACAGCCAGGACGATGGTCCAAGGTTTACCATACCATACCTCTTTTATGATAGAATGGAAAGAACTCACCAGCATTCAAGGGGTTAAAAAGTCCCAAATCACTTACAAATGAAATAGAGGGAATTGCATCAGTGTGGATTTAGGAGTCACCATCTCTATCTAACTCCCAGTATATATCTATGGGCCTTATGTTCAAAAGTGAAACTGGAGTAATTCTGGGGCAAACCAATCACATTGTAGGCAACAAATTCAAACTGCCATTGGTCTGAACTGATTTTTGAACCCTTTAAATACCAGTGTTGCCTCTAAGACATTGCTCTGCATTTATATCAATGGTGGATACACATATAAATTTAGAGATAGACAGATAGATAGATAGGTAGATAGATAGATAGATAGATAGATAGATAGATAGATAGATAGATAGATAGATAGTGTGGGAAAGCCCAGTATTGAGCAGCACTCACTCTTAACACATACACTCTACATTACACAGCCTTGTTCCACTGTCCAACTGGTAGTTTCTGATCTAAACTGTCTGCCATCTCAGCCTTGTTCCACTGTCCCACTGGTAGTCACAGACTCCCACACATACATTGTATAACACTTCACCCTGACTGCACTGTATTTACAGACCCATATAAACCCAGCTTTATTCCTCTGGTGGTCACAGAATCACAAGCAGACTGCCATTTCTCCCCAAACCAATATTACCCGGAGGTGACATAAAGCTGCCAGGTCATATTGGTTTGGGGTGCAGGGAGGAATGAAAGTCTGTGTGTGATTCTGTGACTACCAGTGGGCTAGTGGAACAAACCTTGGATGGCAGACAGTGTGGGTCTGTAATACCAGACCAACAGGTTTCAGACAGTGTATGTGAGGAGCAAGCCAGAAGAGGGGAGCAGGCTGGATACTAAGAGGGAAGGGAAATTGGATGAAATAGTGTACAACACAAAATGGGAGGTGGAGGAAAATGAGGAAGACCAAAGGGGTTTGGTCCTATGGATATTTGGTCAGGGCTGTCAGGCAGGGCTTTGTCCTTCTGCCCCATGCCATCACTGTATTCAGAAATGGATGGGACAGGAGGATGGCTTACACATGCCGCAGTAGGGTGGAATTAACATAACCCCTCCATACTTCCACACTTGAGTGTGTCCAGAAGGAACACATCTGGACACACACAGATAGATAGATAGATAGATAGATAGATAGATAGATAGATAGATAGATAGATAGATAGATAGATAGATAGATACTTACACAAATAGTTTATCGATGGAGCACTCTCTGTAAACAAAAAACTTGCCTGGATGCCAGTCACACAGTAAATTGGATATGATAGTAGAGAAAATGAGCAGCACTCACAAGACTTGCTGCTAGTTCAATCAAAGTGCTGGTTTATTGAGCGATGTTTCGACCCAAATAAGGGTATTTATCAAACTAGCACTTTGATTGAACCATCAACAAGTCCTGTGACTGTGGCTCATTTTCTCTACTATCTATCTATCTATCTATCTATCTATCTATCTATCTATCTATCTACATATATATATATATATATATATATATATATATATATATGTATACAGTAATGTGCAAAAGTTTTAGGCAGGCGTGCAAAATTATGTACAGTAAGAATGCCTTCAAAAACAGACATGTTAATAGTTTATATTTTTCAATTAACAAAATTCATAGTGAATGAACAGAAGAAAAATCTAAATCAAATCAATATTTGTTATTAATTGTTAATTGATAAATATAAACTACTAGCGAGTCTATTTCTGAAAGCATTCTTACTTTACAGCATTATTTCACACCTGCCTAAAACTTTTGTACTGTACTGTATATTATTTAGCCTTAAAGAAATAGCAATACTTTAATTGTACAAAAAATATGTTGTAGGGTCCCCCTCCACGAACAAAACAAGGATTTTCCCAGTGCTAAAAGGCATTTTTTTCAAAAATGATTACAGCTCAGACTTCAGTATCATAGGTGCAGTATCACAGTGGCCTGAATTTGTTCAGTGGCACTGTTGCTACACTATCCTATGGAAATTTATGGTCAACTGACCAGAACTGTCTATAGGATAGTGTAACAACAGCACCACTGTACAGTTTCAGACCACTGTTATATTGCACCTACAAAATTCAAGTTTGATCTGTAATAACTTTTGAATAAAACACCTTTCATTAGTGGGAGAGTCACGGTTCCCCAAAGATGTTCAGGAGTCAGTATGGTATAGTTAAATGCAATTTATTATAATATAAGAACGGTAGTACACAAGTAATACAACAGGAACAAGTAGAGGGTTACAAGCCAGCAAGCTCAGCTACCAGCTTGACCACACTGCTGGAGACTAGGCCTCAGCCACTGGTAGTCTCTGCAGGAACCAAGAGCAGGAGCATGAACACAGGATCTTGATCCAACATAGCAAGAATACTGACTCATGCCTGTCATCAGTATGGAGTGATTTCTGACTCACGCCTGCAGTCAGTATAAGGAAATGGATACCTGACTCACGCCTGCAGTCAGTATCTGAGCTAGTCTGCCAGAGCCCCAGGTCTGCACTAGACTGGGTGTATGCTAGGTACAAGGGACAAACGTAAGAATTGTCAGACAGAGCCACAAGTCAGCACCAGAGAGGGTAGTCAGACAACTCAGGTCATACACAGTTCAGTTAGTCAGCCAGAGCCACAGGTCTGCACCAGGTTGGGTGTCCACTGTAGGGATAGACAAAAGAATAGTCAGACAGAGCCACAGGTCAGCACCAGCTTGGATGGAAGACAAGCCAGGTCATACACAGAGCCCAAGGTAATAGAACTGCTTTGAACAACAACGCAAGGGCAACTGGGTCAGGACTCAGACTGCCCTTTAAACCCCTCCTCAGGAAGTAGGTAGGAGGAGCAGGCTCAGAGGAAGGAAGTAGGTAGGAGGAGACTACAGGAAGCATCGCTCCTGCAGTTGACGCTTGGAAAGACGACGAGTGTCGCTGAAGCGGTGGCGCTGGAAACAAGGTAAGCTATGATAGGGAGTACCATTGTTTTACACAAGGGGATAAACCCTACGACATATATGTTTTTACATTTTAAGTATTACTAGCTCTTTAAACTAAATGGCAAGTTTTCTAAAAATCCAGACTTTAACAAAACAGGGGCTCGATTCTATTCCCCACTGTGGTTTTGACAGCACAGCTTGATAGTCTATTAACTGCACCGTCAAAAACAACCAAAGCATAAAGATATCCAACTGGCATATAATTTGCTCCCATTGGACACCATGTAAAACTAGTTGAATTTGGCATTCTATTACACTTGGTAACTTCAACACAAGTTAAGGAACGCACTTTTTATCACAAAACAACTGCGCCATGAAAAGGAGGCATAGAGTCTCTAACATGCAGTGAAAACCATTGGTGTGTGTTAGAAAAGTGGTTTCCAATGCACATTTGTGCTTAAAAGCAAAAGACAAGTAACCCTATGACTGCCAGTGAGGTATGCAAGGCAATACACAGTGCTGCATACCCCACTGGCACTCAAGGTTAATCTCCCTAGAGTTATTACATCCTCTGAAAAATAAAAGGTGAGGTGCATCTCCAGCACTGAAAGGTTTAAATGCAGTGCAGGTGGATTGTATGAAAATGCCTTGCAAGACTTATAATTACAGTATGTAGTCGCTGCCACCGCCTCTGCAGGTGGCAGCAGTAATACATAACGATACAGGTTTCCCCCACCTCCATACCTTTCGGGCCATGGCCAGTCTCTGTTCAAAATGGATGCCAGCCTCCAATTGGCTGGGATGTGTGCTTACACACCTCCCAGCCAACCAGCTTCCAGTGGAGGAATAATGAAACACGCTAAACGCTGATTGGCTGGGAGGTTCATATGCACACATCCCAGCCAGTTGGAGGATGGCATCCATTTTTAACAGAGACTGGCATATAAAAAGACAGTCTCTGTAATTCCCTCAATTGGCCCAAAGGTATGGAGGGGGTGGAGCCTTAGTCACTATGCATTACTGAGGCCGCCAGCAGAGCAGTGGCAACATAATTTTAAGCCTTTCAAGGCCTTTTCATAATTTAAAAAAAGAATGCCTTAACCTTTTTGGATTCCAGTATGGCAACATATTATTTTTAAAAGATATTCCACACTGCATTTAGCCCTTTGAGTGTCGGCTGAGCGCATTCTCATTGTTTGGCATTGTGTCAAACAACGAGAGTTAGGGTTTTTTTTTTATGTTCCCACAGTTTGTGCTAGTTAGCTTGCATTGTGGGAACAAAAATCTGCAATGAGCATTTGGCCACAAGGTGGGGTTTGGCTGCCAACACTCATTGCAGGTTCTGGTGGCCAGGGAATAGAATTCTGATGGTACAAGTGTGTGTGTACCACGTGTAACTCCTTTGGCCCCTACTGCCTGTTTTATTACGGGAAATAGAATGGAGCACCAGGTTGCTTATCTCGACTTGTCCTTGTATCTGGAAGAGTGAAAATTGTGAGAGGGTCATAGCTGTACAAGTATAATTGGGATTTAGAATACCTGGGTGTCATAAAAAATAATCACTTAGACAAAGTCTCATGGATAAAAATGTAGGGACAATAAATCATTAATAAGAAAATATTTATATTTTAGCTATTTTTCTACAAAGGCACATCCACTGCTTGGAGATGTTTTGTTCAAAAATTACAACAGATCAAAATTGCATTTGTTTTGCACTTTTGAGTTCAAGATTTTTTGTCCACCAGGTGGTGATATTATTATTGCCAGTGAATAGCTGAGTGTTGCAGTCTCAGGCTTTCAAAGGAAGACTGGAGCAAAACCCTTGAACTCAAAAAATGCAAGTTAATTTTGCAATGCATTGCATACCCTTCTGTCACTCAATGGGTTAACTGTAAAAACCTTTGAAACTAGCATTTTCCAGCATTGGGAGTGTCCTTGCTTTCTTGCACTTTTAGTACATATGAAGTAAAAACTGAAGAGACCAATATCTGGATCAAACAATAATATTAACCCCTTGGATGCAACAGACATCCGGAGGCATCTCCAGAATCTAATGGGTTTAGAAAAACGAATGAGGAAAGTGGCTTTGCATATAAATGAAAGGGTTATTCCATGTTTTAACCTTTTGAGTGCCAGAGGGGTACACAACGCATTGCAAAGCAATGCATTGTTTACCCCTTAGGCACTCAGAGGGTTAAGTGTTTAGTCTGACACTGCATGGTATAGTTAATTAACTTATAACCAAAGCAACAAAGTCTGTATTCAATAACTAATATAACAAGTTATTTAACTTTGAAGAGAAAAGCACAAACATTTCCCACCAGTGTAGCAAAGTGGAAAAAAATAAATTAGATGCATGCTGTTTACTGAAATTTATGCTGCCAGGGTTTAACTCAGACATGTAATACAAAGAAGTTTGACAGTTATAAAATACATTAAGAAAATTGCCTCCTTTGACCCAAATATGTTTATTATTAGTTTAACAAATCAATCCTTTCATAAAGTAGACCTGTCACACATTTAGTTTGTTTTAATATGCCTATATGTCATATTAACATTCGTATAAAATTAATTATTTCAGAGAAATTAACCTTTATGTTAATGGCAGAGTCTAGCACTTTATGCTAATTTATCTTCTTTCCTATCAGGGGGCATGGTTGGAAAATACTGATTGGTTGAGGTGGAGGAGGCAGGGGGCATAGCACCCAACCACCACTGCCACTATTTAAAAAATTTAACACCTGGCTTAGGAGGAGGCCGGGAACAAAGCCAACCGCTTACAAAAAAAAAGTTAAACCTCATGGTGGGGCATCAGGACCCCTCCTGATGCCCCCCAAGTACTCATCTCCTAGCCAGTTTGGCTGGGAGATCAATTGAGGTGATGCAGGGAAGCAAGACATTCTAGCTGAAGTACCTGGAAAAGAGTGGGAGGTACTGAGAAACCATCTCACATCAATGAGGGAACAGTTTCCTGATCCAGACCAGTCCTACCTGATAGTAGGGGTCAGATGGAAGCAGGGAAGACCTCTTGAATCTCTTGATCTCCCTGCCGAATCAGCAGGGAGACCAGTAAATGGGGGGGCATCAGTATGGATCCTGATGCCCCACCATGATATCTGTCTTTTAATACAATGTAACCCTTTCAGTGACACAGAGGTATCCAACACATTGCAAAGCAATGCTTTGGCTATCTCTCTCTGGCACTCAAAGGTTAAAAAAAAAAACAAGTTTCACCACACGGGTGAAACCATGCCACACACCTGCTGTTGCTAACTAATTTTACTTGAGGCTAAACATCCTTTCACGGTGCTATTAGTAAGGATGGGCGAAAGTTTTCACCTCAACACAGAAAACCAAAAAAACAAAAAATGGCACTTCTTGCTTGTCAGGAAATTTCCCACAAAAAGTGCAATTTTCCAGCTTTTTACCTAACTCACTGAAATCAATGGTAAGACTGAATGTACACACAACACAGCAAATTTTAGTTTATTTCCCACAGGTATAGTATAAAAGGAGTCTTAGTGTACCTTTGTTGGTGGAGTCTGGGGAAAGAATCAGTTAAACAGGGTTTTTTTTTTTTTACTGAGATGGGGGGACAGTTAATAAAAATCAAATAAATAAAATAAAAAATTAGCATGTAACATGGCAGAGATAGGTACCCCCTGGCGTAAGCTGTGACTAGGGCAGACTGATACTGTATAGAGTATTTTGTAAAGGACAATTTGTAGGACTTAGACTTGTTGTTAGAGGCCCAAGCCCTGAGGAACAATTGATTTGTAGGACTTAGACTTGTTAGGCACAAACCCTGAGGAAACATCTATTTGTAGGACTTAAACTTGTTAAGCAAAAACCCTCTGTAAACATTAATTTATAGCACTTACACTTTTTAAGTACAAGTTCTGGGGAAACATTGCTTTGTAGGATGTAAACTTTTTAGGTACGAACCCTGAGTAAACATTGATTTGTAGCACTTACACTTTTAGACACAAGCCCTGAGGAATCAGTGATTTGTTAGACTCAGTTTTTTAGAGGCAGAAGCCCTGAGGCATCAGTGATGATTTGCTGGACTCATGTTTGTTAGAGGTACAAGCCCTGAGGCATCAGTGATGATTTGCTGGACTCATGTTTGTTAGAGGTACAAGCCCTGAGGCATCAGTGATGATTTGCTGGACTCAGGTTTGTTAGAGGCACAAACCCTAAGGAAACAGTGATTTATAGGACTTGTTAGAAACAAGCCCCCAAAAATTGTTTCTTACATAGGCCTCTTGTTTGAAAGAGCAAGCCGTGCCAGCAGGTCATTTTATGGTGACCATAGGCAAATGCTGTGGTGACATTGTGGAATTTGTGACTGCTGTTATTGCTGCTGCTGAGTTGTTTAAATAGCAGGACGATTAGGCAGCTCCAAGGGAATGAGATCAACAGCAGTGATATGAAACAGGTGATGATTGTTCCACTTGCCACTAACTCCAGTGATGTGCCTGAGGTAGTAGCAGCACCACAACTAGCCCCCAATGCTTCAGGCTTATGTGGAGAAAAAAAAGTTGGCCAATAATGCTCCTCCTGTAATTCCTCCAAAATCCTGGGTATGTTAAAATACAAATTTTTCTGTTGACAGCAGAAAGGAACTGATCCTTTCATCAGAAACTGCAATTTGCACAGTGTGTGTAAGAAATGGGGAAAGGACTGGGAACAATAGACACATCTTCAATCACATCAAAAAGTGTCACAACTGAAAGCAAACACCTTGATGCTTAGGTCCACAATGTCAAACCAATAATCCCTCCATGTTTGCTCCACTAAGAACATGTGACAACAAGCAGAATTAACAATGATGTATCCTCCCTGTCAGCAGATTAGCTTATTATGCAAGATGGAATCTAATCAGATGCTGCTTGATTCCATGCCTGCTATTATACTCCTCCACATTGGCATGTGTGGTCAACTCATTCACAATACAAACAGCAGCACTGATATCTTTCTGAGGTTACATTGTATCACTCACCGGGCTCTGCTGTCATACCTCCGGTGCAGTCCAGAGAGATGGCCACTCTCTAACACTGAAACAGACGAAAAGGACGCACTCTCAAAAGAAGTTGACTTGAATAAAACCAGTTCTTTATTTCACTACAAGCACAGACAGCAAACAATAGAGAACATAAACCCTATGTCTCACGCGTTTCGTACTAAACTTACTTAATCATAGACATTTTTAATTGACTCACATGCGATGTTTTTCAAACCTTGCAATCAACATACGTCACTGCCTCCCAAACCAATCATGGATGAAATCCACTTTCATCACATTTTTATTTAAAGGGAATGCTTACATTTAACACTTCTCTCAGTGACATATCAATTGCAACCTATCAAAAAGACTCACTTGATCTACATTCACAACAAAAATATATGTGAATGTAGATCACTATAACAAATCACTCTACTGTAACACAGAATCTATTTAATATACTCTATAAAAATATTATAATTCCTAAAATCATTGATAAATAGAACAGGGACTTATACCCTATTCAAGTGGAGCTTTTTCCTGGTCTTTAAATACAGCTTTTGATATCTCAAAAAGATTGAAAGATTGCACATATCATTCAAGTGAAAAGCATCACATCATATTCTCTATTCAAACCGTAAGGAATACGACTTCCCAAGGTGAATATCCAGTATACTTCTCTCTGTGACAGGCGAAGTGACAAATCTCCACCACTTACCATCGGAAGAATTCGTTCTATACCCTGTACTTGCAGAGAAGAAGTATCTGAATTATGTTTAGTACAAAAATGATGTGACACTCCAGTTGCTTGCTGTCCACATGCAATATTACTCAAATGTTCCCTAATTCTCTGTCTTAATGTACGACTAGTTTTACCTACATATTGTGCACGACATAGGGAACAACTAATGAGATAAATTACATTTTTAGTAGCACAATTAATGTAGTGACAGATGGAGAATGATTTTTCGTTAACCATAGAAGAAAATCGTGATCCTTGACACACTTTAGGACATGTACCACACCTGTTACCACCACATCTATACATTACCTTGACAGACAACCAAGTTTTCTTATCATTATTTCTTTGTCTATCTCCCCAATATAAGCTTGGCGAAAGTTTTGTAGCCAATGTTGGTGCCTTCTTCGGGACAAATAGACATCCATTTTTCAAAACAGAACGTAAAGAGGTATCTACATTCAAGACAGGCAAATGTTTCCTTACAATTTTCACTATGGAATTAAATTCCAAACTATAGGGAGTGCTAAAAACTAACGTATTAGTAACATTATTCTCCTTGGTCTTATTAACTAGAAGTTCTGAACGTGAAGTCTGTCTAGCTCGTGTTTCAGCCTTTTTAATCATCCATTGAGGATAGCCCTTCAAGCTCAATTTTTTACAGAGATCTTTACTAGCCTCCTCAAAGAGGTCAACAGTGGAGCAGTTCCTCCTAAGATATGAATGGAATGGCAACTATCTGCCCTTAGCAATGAATTTACTGAGGTTGGTTTACGATAGATATTAGATATTATAGAGCCTCCATTACTAGATATCAATTCTAAGTCAAGAAACACAATTTTGTCCCTATTATGATCCATAGTAAATGTTAAATTCAATCTATTGTTGTTAATATATTCAAGAAACTCGGATATACGATGTGACTCACCCTTCCAAATTAATAGGATGTCGTCTATGTACCTCCTGAAAAGCAACAAATCCGAATGAAAGGGGTCACTACCTCCAAAGACGTGAAGCTCCTCCCACCAACCCATATACAGGTTGGCGTAGGATGGGGCAAATTTAGTCCCCATAGATGTACCATGTCTCTGGAGGTAGTAAGCCCCATCGAAAAGGAAATAATTGTGCATCAGGAGGTACCCGACGACATCCAATAAAAAACTCCTAAAAGAGGGAGTAAATTTACTATATCTGGTAAGGTGGTAATCAATAGCCCTCAACCTCATCTCATGTGGAATGCAGGAGTACAATGAGACCACGTCACATGTAACCCAAGTATAACCTGGCTGCCAAGATATATCATCCACAACCTGCAATACCTGCTTGGTATCTCTCGAATATGTTTGGAGCCTCAAAACCAACGGTTGTAAGCACGCGTCAACATATTCTCCTAATTTCTCATTTAAACCATTTATCCCCGAGACTATAGGCCTCCCCTCTGGACTCGCTAAAGATCTGTGCACTTTTGGAAGATGGTGAAAAATCGGTGTAACAGGATTATTAACTCTTAGTGCAGTAGCAATTTTGACAGAAATATGTCCTTTAGACACACCTCGTTCTAATCCAGAAGGGATTGATAAAGCCTCGTGGGATCTCCCGACAGAACTTCATAGGTATTTATGTCGCTTAATTGTCTCATCGCCTCCCTGTGATAGTATTCTGTGTCCATGACCACCACAGACCCCCCCTTATCAGCTTCCTTGATAGTAATAGCTGTATTTTTTGATAGGGAGTCTATGGCAGCCCTCAAAGACACAGAAAGATTACCACATCTGTGACTCATACATGCAGAGGATGAAAGCTCCACTAAATCCTGCTCAACAAGTTCTTGAAAAGCATCAAAAGCCCTGTTTCTAACATTTACTGGATAAAAATGTGAATCTCCCCTAATAGGTACAATCGGAGTAATTAAATCATCAGAACCCACACTGGATTCAACGCCCAAAGTGGTCAGATCAGTAATAACACATTGATCCTCAAATGTTAAACCACCAAGTTCAATATTCTGCATCGCCTGTGGTAAAACATATGAGGATGTATTTTCTCCATATGTCAAAATTCCCCTACCATCATCCATTGACAATTCTTGTAAATTCAAATTATCAAAATGTTTTCTCAGAGCTATCTTCCTTACAAATCTATTCACATCAATTATGGTCTTAAATAAATTGAAGTGAATAGATGGTGCAAACCCCAATCCTTTTGCCAGTACCACTTTCTCATTTTCTGTCAAATTATAAGATGAAATATTAATTATTGGTATCTCTCCCTCTGTCGTCTTATACGTCTTTGATAGTGATGTCCTTGATCCTCTTCTTCCTCTTCTAATTCTCCTCTTCTTGATTGATTCCTGTGACGTCTGAATCTGGATTTCATTCTCCGTTGTCTTCTCTCGTTTTTTGTTAACCTCATAGAAGACACATCTCCATCACCACTATCTGAAAATAAAACGCTCTGGACACTCTCTCGCTGTCCGTTGTTATCACATCCGTAGAAGTAGCTCTTGAGGTGTCTAATTCAGACGACTCCACATCAGTACTGGAAAAATTTACTCTTCTTCCATTTGTGGAATGCTTTAGAATAGAACGTCCTTGATTACGTGTTTTATATGGTTTGTCCCTTTTCCAAGTATATACCATTTGTTTGTCCTAATCTTGCTTATCACGTAAGAATTTCCTTTGTTTGGATTCCATTATATTCATCTCAAGCTTATCCAAATGAGACTGTAATTGTCCTTCCAACTGTTTGAAATTGAACTTATTTTGTTCTATTTTCAAATTTTCTTGTAAAGTATGTGCTTCTTCTTGTGCTTTATTCAATAGTACTTGTTTGTATTCAATTATTAAATTCATCAATGAGAAGGAGCACTCCGTTAATATTGAATTCCACTTAATCAAAAACGGATCTGTATCCTGAATGAAAGTAGGTTTCTTTTTAATTCTCAATCCCCGTGGAATACGCTTATTTTCAATATATTGCTTTAATGTGGTCAGCTCCCACCATAATTTCATTTCTCTAGTCAGCACATCTTCCAAATCTTTAAACTGTTTTGTCAAACTGACCTTAATAGGCAAGCTTGTATCTCCACTTTCAGAAAAAAACTTTATGAATTAACTCATTACGTCTAGAAAAGTTTCCCAGTGATCTTAAAGGGGCATCGCTTAGATGTTGTGACTGTGGGTTAGTTAACTCTATGTTTGCCGTCTCGAGATCATCAGTCTCTAAAGTAATATTCTCTCTGTGTAATGGGTGGGGTGGACATGAACTGACACATCCTCACATCTACAGAATCGCTATCAGCTGGTGGAGGAGTTAACAATGACAGACTTAGATTACTAGAAGACGTTGCTATGTCTTCCCGGATCCTAGCGTAAAAAGCTGATGGCGAACAAGGTGATTTGTTCTCCATTGCATTTTCAGGCTCAGACTGGTTTTCTCTATTCTTCTTTCGCTTAGATTTTCTCCTTGATTCTTGGGGTACAGCAAGAGCAGCTCTCGATTCCTTTTGTTGGGGTTTAGCATTAAATTGCTTCACATAAATATCATGGTGTTTGTATTTCATGTGTGTTATCATGACAGTTGTGCCAAGGTGCGTTCTTTCCTTTCCCCTTTTCACTGAGTTGTCACAAATTATGAACAATGCCTTTGCTGATGACTGCACTGTGCCTGCCCCAAGCGAAAAATAGTCCCACACTCATGACCTCCGGGGGAGGGGAAAGGTGGAGAAGAATGGTCTCTTTCTTCCTCTCCAAAATCCCCTTCACTGGCTGGGGCAAAGGGTGCTGCTGCTGCATCAGAATTATCACTAGAACTAGGACCAGGATTATTGCTGGCAAGTGGAACCATTCCTAGTCCCACATCGCAAGTGATCCTGGACCCCATTTATACTATGGCCATGATGTTCTGTGGCACACTAGCCTACTCATCATCATCCTGCTTCTGAGACACACCAACATCTGGCCCTTGAAATTCAGCAGCAGCAGGAATTACAGCAGCAGCAAACTCAGCAATATCACTGCTGGTAATGGTGGTGATGCCCATCCCCCTTTGAATATCTGTCTCCTATTCCTTTTTTCTTTCTGCTAAAAATTACCTTATTGTCTCTTCCACCCCAGCTGCTCCACCATCACCCTCATCACCACCACCAGTCCCTCCTTGCTGCGGCTGCTGTTCTGTGAGAGTTGGACTGGTTGACGATGATGACAGATGTGACAGAGGGACCCCTACAGTCACACTTGCCATCTCTTCTTGAGGTGAAGAAGGCAAAAAGGTGGCACTAGTAGCAGGCACAAGCAGCTGATCTGTGCTGATGCTAATACTGCTTGCCAGTTCTGCCTTGCTCAGCATCTTGCTGGGGAAAGGGGGTTGTGGACTCCCATGAATTCTAGTCTGGCTGCTCGTCATCATCGCTTCCCCTTCCACCTCAGTAAGAGGATCAACAGTCACAGCCACAACCAGATGCTTCATCACAATTATCATCACCACCACCACACCCCTCCCTCACTCCCAACACCATCTTGCTGCTGTATGGTAGTAAAGGGACTGCTTGTGGATGGCAAGTGTGACTTAAGGTTCCCTGCTGTCACACTTTCCATCATCTTCCTCCACAGTATCAGAAGGCACACAGAGGACTGACCTGTGTTTCTCAAACTGCTACCCAGTTCCCCAGTACTGCCTTGCTCACAAGTTTCCCCCACATGACAAGGGAGGATGACAGAGGACTGGGCATCACTGGGAGCCCTGATTCCCCAGACCCTTCCATGCTGGTGGTGGTTACTTCATACGCCTTCTATGACTCACTGGACAAATCACTGTCCTTCCAGCTCCTCCTTTTCTTTTTTAGACGGGTGCTCATGCTGCTATCTAACAGTCTGAGACTCTGCTGCCTTAATTTCACTAAATAAATAGCATCAAAATTTCCTAGCACCCTCTCTAGTTGTCTAGCTGCTTAGTTTTCTGTTTCACTTCCTGGAAACGTCACTTGTTTTGGTACAAAAATTCTAAGTATACTTAAGTAAATGGGAGGGAAGTTTGTAGCCATTGAAAAAAAATAGCAAAAACATTTTTTGAGTAGGGGAAAGAAGAACATTTTGTAAGGGGTTTGCTGAGGACGAATTTTCAAGCAAAAAAGTGGACAACCATGTAGATTTCATAGATTTTCTCGTGGGAACACAACGGGATCTTTCATCCACCCCTATTAAAAATGTCCCCAGATGAGGGAACTACCTAGATTCATCATAGCACTGACTGTAGCAATATTAATGCAGCACAGAAATAAATTAGCATAAAATGCCACACAGTTCCACCAACAGAAAACATCTGTTTCTCAGAAATTATTTATATTACAAAGAAATGACTAGTACATTAGAGATGCAGTTTTCTTTAAAGTGGACCTATCAACTTGAATTTTCTTTACGTATTTGAAAACTTCATTAAAAACTGCCTATTTGCCATGTTAACCAAAATTTCAGCAGATGTAAAGTTTTGGACATATTCTGTGAAAAGTGAAAAGTCTCCTGGTACTGCTCAGTGTATCATTAGAATATGAAACATCAATAAAAAACTTAATTAGCATAGAAGACACTGAAAAGGCTTAATTAGCTTATGAAATGCCACAGAAAAGCTTAATTAGCATATTAACCATCACTATACTGAACTGGTACTGCAATTAGTGTACATTGGCTTATAGTAACAAGTAGGGATATTTCCTTAAAGGGATAGTAATGCTTAAAATTAAAAAAAATATATGTTGTAGGGTTTATCCCCCTGAGTAAAACAAGAGTACTCCCACTGCTGAAAGGTGTTTCATTCAAAAGTTATTAATTTTCAAAATTGAATTTTTTAGGTGCAATATCACAGTGGCCTGAAATTGTACAGTGGCGCTGTTGCTACATGATCCTATGGACAGCTCTGGTCCCGGGACCATAAATCTCCATAGGATGGTGTAGCAACAGCGCCACTGTACAATTTCAGGCCACTGTGATATTGAACCTAAAAAATTCAACAAAAATTAATAACTTTTGAATGAAACACCTTTCAGCAGTGGGAGTACTCTTGTTTTATTCAGGGGGATAAACCCTACAACATATTTTTTTTTTACATTTTAAGTATTACTATCCCTTTAACTGTACATTTGCTGGTCTTTTGACAAATAGGGAGTTCTTAATGGAGTGTTTAACCCCTTGAGTGCCAGAGAGGTACGCAACTCATTGCAGAGCAATGCTTTGCATACCTATCTGGCACTCAAAGGGTTAAACACACAAACTTTGTAAATTAACCAAATGTATCTAGTGGTGTAACTAGTCATTGAATAGCCCTGGGGCAAACATTATTTTGGGCCCCTGACACAAAAATTATTGTCCTAGAAGAGCTGTTAAAACCTATTGGGCCCTGGGAATAATGACAACCCCCCCTTGAATGTTGGGCCCCAGCACAGCTGCACCCTCTGCACCCATATAGTTACATCCCTAAATGTGTCTTAACCTGCTGAGTGCCAGATCAACACAATCGAGTTACACACCCCTCTGGTCCTCAAGAGATTAAGTTGACAAGTCTACTTTAACCCTTGAAGTTCCAGATGGGTATCCAATGCACTGATTCACAATGCGTTGGATACCCCTCTGGCACTCAAAAGGTTAATGGATATCTGCTGTTGCAATATGGCAAAGATAATTTAGATCAAAATCACTGCTCTATATTGTTCCAGCATGAGACAGACATCCAGAATGTTGACACCTGTTTTCCCTGGTGTAGACTTCATACAAAACAGGAGATGCAATGTGCAGATCTGTAACAGCCCCTTTCAGATATTTGGGGGGTAACAAATAAGCCTTGGGGGTCAGGGCGCTGAGCTACTCAAGCACTCTCTTCTGTCACTACAAGCTTAGTTCATTTTAAAGGGATAGTAATGTTTCATAATAAAAGCAGCTCTAATTAATCATCATAGTATTTGGACTTTGGAGAGTGTTATTTAAATTCTGTCAGAGTTGTAGTTCCAGAGTAATTCAATGACAAAGTGTCCCCCTCCCGCCCCTTTTACTGATGTAACACTGTTCAGCCAGAGCAGAAGGGAGGTGCCCAGGTAGACTGCAGAGAGGTACAATCTTCAATAAAGATAAGGGAAAAACCTGAAAAGCTTGTCAAGGGGGGCAGGGATTTCATTGTTCTCATAGGAAGAAGATTGTCCCCTTCTGTTATCTGTTTGGTCTATGGACTGCATTCCACATCTGAGAAGAGATGGCTTACACTAGGTAAAAGGGGCGGGAGGGGGATACTTTGCTTGTGAATATCTCATAAACCATAAAGGTTTGAGAGATAAGGCTTATATCATTCTTCATGTTTTTTTAATGCCTACAAAATAAAATAAAGTTAAAACGAAGTATTACTATCCCTTTAAAGAGAATTAAAAACTGCCTTTATGTTGTAGCAGTGTATGTTTGAAACATAAATCATTTTGGAGAAATTAATCTTTTCGAGTAGCAAAGTATAACACATCATGTTAATTCGTTTCTGTGTTGGGACAATTTTACCCTTGGGTCATTTCTAATAGCACAGTAAGTGATACATTTTACCTTAAACATAAATAATTCCCATACTGTGCAGGGAATTAAGATACAGTGGCACACGGTGCCAGCAAATTATAAATATGGATTTCTCAAAAAAGATTTATTTTACAGAAAAATGGTGAATACAATATATAAACAAATTTGAGCTCTCCTAATATAAACTAACTTTTCTTACAATGACAGGTTACATTTAAAGCATTTATAAAACCCAACACAGAGTCCATGGGAGTTGTGCATGCAGAACCAGCAGAATGGACAGCAAGACTTCAATGCCTCATATTTCCCTCTCACTATGGGATCAGACAAATAGCCATTGGGCTAACTTTTCTGACTCCTGATTGGCTCACTGGCTGATCACAAAATAGCCATGGGTTCTTTAACCACTTAAGGACCAGAGGAGCAGGCCTGCTGAGCAAGCCCTAAGTAAATTGCTTCTTCTCAGATGTAAACCTCAGGGCACACCAACAGGTGAGGTATTTGAGTTAACCCTATTTGAATACAGGTAGGTAATCAATGTATCGGTCACTGTGCTTAAATAGTGAATAGTAAGTCTTTATTATGAAACAATATATTGTGTAGGTTTTATTGTTGAGTAAAACAAGGTTACTCCCAATGCTGGCAAATGCTCTGTTCCAAAGTGGTTGCGCCACCTAGTGTCCAGATAGTTCACTTGATTCTAAATAGTTATTCAGATCCACTGGGTAAAGCTTTCCATAGGATTTGCTTTGCTTCACAACAGTTTGTACTGAACTAAATAAAGAAACTGCCAGCAATGAGGATAAGCCTTGTTTCCCTCAACAGAAAAAAAAAACTCCAATGTGTGTGTTTTTTTTTCTATAATAAAAGTTTAATATTCTTTTAAAACCTTATATTTTTGTTCCCCAAAGACCAGAATCTTTTTGAACTATCTTTAATCCTTTGGTGGTTATAAAAGTCTTCAATGCATTACAAAGCCTCCATAGAGGTAATCTATATTTCCCTTATTCAATATTTTATTTCGCTATGCAACAAGAAAAAATCTCCAACGGAAAGTTTTCTGCAAAAGTTGAAACTTGGGCTATTATTTCATAATGCCATGGATACAGCAGCAGAACGAATCAAGCACAAGGTGACAGCAGTATAAAGTAATCATCCTTCCACATTCTAGACCTAGGAATTATTTATGATGGTAACATTTGGATGAAAGTGAATGGGCATAGTACATGCTCCTCTCACCCTTTTTAAACCAACAGGGAAGAGCATTTAATTGGAAGAGATTTGTTGACTAGTGTGTCACCTGCAGTGACACTTGATGGGGGGCAAGCTACGGGTTCCCCTTATGACACTGGTTTATAGATCTGTGTGTGTGGGTGTGAGAGAAACACAAAAACACTAAAAGCAATCGTTCTGAGCAGCGTATCAATTATACATAAAGAAAAGACGTTACTGATGGTTTGATTATCTGAATAATGTAATTTATAAATGTACATTTATTTATACCTTGATTTAAAATATCGACTGATGCCAAATTAATTTTATTTTATTTTATGCAATTTCAAATATAAATTGAAAACTGATTTGATTTTGTTACTGTATTAAATAATAAATCTCACAGAAATGTAAAACCAACAGGGAGAATGTTACAAGAATACATTTAAGCCTTTCACTGCCAGAGGGCTATTGAACGCATTGCTTTGCAATGCATTGCGTACCCCTCTGGCACTGAAAGGGTTAACCCCTTAGATGCAGTGGAGGCCTCTAACACCTTTACATGTACTCTGGTAGGTTATGATTTTAAATAATATGACTAATCCTATATTATAATTCACTAAGGATGTTTGTCAGAAGCCGCCATGCGCAGTAGAGACAGCTGTGCGCGCTGCAGTCACGAGCAGTACAGACTCAGGGAAGGGCTGGCCCGGGGGGTAGGGGGGCAATTGCCCCCTGGGCTGGTGATATGTCTGGGCTGGTGGGCCACTGCACCTCACTAAATCTCCTGATTGCTGCCTATAAATGGAGTTACACTAGTGATACCACAGAGCTTACAATTGAAATTGAGCTACACTAGTGATACCACAGAGCTTCAACTGGAATGGAGCTACACTAGTGATACATAATACAAATGCTAAACTAGTAGCATAAACCATTTCTCTTGTAAGCTCTGTAGTATCACTAGGTAAGCTTTACTTAAATGGTTAGCTTTGTAGTAGCACACTATTGTAGCCCCATTTCAACTGTAAGCTCTGTGGTATCGCTTGACTTACGTCACAACATTAATGCCAATTTTAAAATTAATAAAAGGAGGTGGGCTGGCACAATGGGCTTGAACGATAATAGAAATGGGCCAGTTGATTGTATTTGCCCCCCAGGCCACAAGTTGCCAGCCCTCTCCTGTACAGACTGCACGCGCCACAGCTGATAGGGAGTGGGGTGCTCCAAATTCAGTCCTCTGTGAGAACCTTCCTGGGACCGCTTGGTGCACTAAGAGGACTACGGTCTGAATTCGGAGCACCCCGCTCCGTATCAGCCCCGGCATGGGCAGTCAGTACTGCACATGACTGCAGTGCCACCAGTGTTGGCCCGTGTACACGGCTTTAAAACTAGTACTGAATTAATTGTAGCTTATTTTATAGTTTATCAATAATGTAAACTAAATTCATTTTTTATTAGATATTCAATAAGAAATCTCGCAGAAACTAAAAATCACTAAGAAGAATGTAACAAGAATAAATTTAACTTCTTACATGATAGCAAAGTATCCAACACATTGCAAACAATGAGATGTATTCAAATCATATTTTGACTATCCAAATATATATGTTCTGTTTTGAGTTAAATAAAAAAAATCAATAAAAAAATCTTACAAATCCATAGCTATTCAAAGTGGTGCTTTGCCTTAAAAAGATGGTTTTGCTTTCCTTTTTAAGTGCCTTCTAAAGTATTTAAGACTGTGTCTGATGCTAGTCACTCTTTAATATTCACTAGTAAAATTCATACCTCCCAACATTTTAAATGGATAAAGAGGGACACCAGTTGGGGCCGTGATTGGTGGGCAGGACATTACCAAGACTTTTTAGGTTATTTCCAGACCTATTGACACGTTTGTGTAATTGAATAAATTATTTAGAAAAAGGTATTTTATTTACACTGACTAATTTATAAACACATATAATGATGTTTAAACAAGCATTAATGAGACTTATATTGCTGTGGAGCAATGTGATACACTTATATACACACCACACAGTCTGATCTCCTAAAAAGAGGGTCACCAGGGTGGGAAAGAGGGTCAGAGGGATTTAGATCTCAAAGAGTGACTGACCCTCCTAAAGAGGGACACTTGGGAAGTATGAAAATATGTCCAAGGTTTAATATCCCTACTCCTATTGTAACCTTTGATATCAGCACCTTACTGTCACGGTTTTTAAAGACTCTCAGGTTTGGTAAAAACGTAACTTTAATGAAAAGTTAAGGCAATCCCCATAGGGAAACATACATAACAATACAACAATAATAGTCCATACAATAGGTTCTACCGGCCTTGCCTAAAATACCGGGCAAGGCAACCCAAGTGACAGTAGGAATAACAGGCTCTACCGGCCTTGCCTATACCGGGTAAGGCAACCATGAGATGACATATACCGGTTCTACCGGCCTTACCAATACCGGGCAAGGTAGCCCAAAGGAGTGCTGAGTGTAGGCTCTACCGGCCCTGCCAATACCGGGTAAGGCAACCTTAAAGATGGTAATGTACAAGGTTCTACCGGCCTTACCAATACCGGGCAGGGCAGCCTGAGGAACACTGTAGTAGGCTCTACCGGCCCTGCCAATACCGGGTAAGGCAACCTTAAGGATGGTAACGACAAAGGTTCTACCGGCCTTACCAATACCGGGCAGGGCAGCCTGAGTGAGTAGACCAGCTGTCAGATGACTATGACAGCAGAGAGGAATAGGAACTAAGGTCTTACTCAGCAGAAGTCTATTGCCAGGGAAAATCGGACGACTGCATAGGAGTGGACAGCGACCTAGCCTCAGTACTGTATAGATCAGAAGCAAACCAACGTCCGCACGTTGGGACCTACAATAAATATCGCCACCAGGTTAATGGAGTAAACCAGCGTCCACACGCTGGGACCAACAGAGTATCGCCACCAGGTTTAATGGAGTAAACCAGCGTCCACACGCTGGAACCAACAGTAAATATCGTCACCAGGTTAAATGGAGTAAACCAGAGTCCGCACGCTGGAACCAACAGTGTATATCGCAACCAGGTTTAATGGAGTAAACCAGCGTCCGCACGCTGGAACCAACAGTGTATATCGCAACCAGGTTTAATGGAGTAAACCAGCGTCCGCACGCTGGAACCAACAGTGTATATCGCAACCAGGTTTAACAGAGTAAACCAGCGTCCTCAGGCTGGAACCAACAGTGTATATCGCAATCATGTTTAATGGAGTAAACCAGCGTCCTCACACTGGAACCAACAGTGTATATTGCAACCAGGTTTAATGGAGTAAACCAGTGTCCTCACGCTGGGACCAACAGTAAATGTCGCCACCAGGTTTTAATGGAGTAAACCAGCGTCCGCACGCTGGAACCAACAGTGTATATCGCAACCAGGTTTAATGGAGCAAACCAGTGTCCTCACGCTGGAACCAACAGTGTATATCGCAACCAGGTTTAATGGAGCAAACCAGCATCCTCACGCTGGAACCAACAGTAAGTGTCGCCACCAGGTTTAATGGAGTAAACCAGCGTCCGCACGCTGGAACCAACAATGTACAAGCAGCAGCGAGAAGAACAATGTCGCCGGAGCGACGGGGCTAGAGCAGGAGCCCTACACTCCAACAGGGAGTCCACCGGGGCGAGACTGATGCACTGACAGATGACTGAAACCACCAGAACCGCCGGTGCAGATCGAACCGGCTGGAGAAGCGGCAGGCAGGAGACACAGGAACTCAGTAAGATTAACCCGCTAGGTGCTGGAACACAGGAACACCGAAACACTAGCATACAGGAACATTGGAACACTGGAACACCGGAACGCAGGATCAGCAGGAACAGCAGGAACAGCTGGCCCAGAAGCCTGACTTGCAGATCAGGCCAAGTGAAGTCAGAAACACCACGAAAGGGCAACCTGGAAGTGCTCAACCTGGGTTTAAAAAGGCTATGTGAGGAGGGCAAATAGCAGACAGCCAATCAGGAACACTCAGCAAGTGACAGACACAGAACAGCACGAATCACGGGCACCGAGATACTTCTCTAATGAAGGAGCTGCCATGGGCAGTCAATGTGTGCAGCTTAATTGCCATAGCAACTTGATCTAGTGTTCCCTGACATATATTTGTCTCCATGTGAGCAGTATAAATGTCTCCTGAGTGCAATCTACAACTCACTCAGTGTTCAGGGCTCATTAAAAATACTCACACAGACAAAAATATCTTTTTGTTAGTACGAGTCAGATGGGATGCAATGGCGAAAGGACTGACTTTCTGTGAAGTGTTGTTGGTTGTGAATGAGGGCGATATTAAAGCCTATGTTTAAAAGCACAGACATTTTAACACAGAATTTTCTTTGAATATAAAACCCTTAATACCTCTTAATAATAAATTTCTTAAAACGCATTAAAACTAGTAAATCATTAATATCTCTTATAATGCGAATTTCTTTTAAAAAGTGCTATCTTGATTTATTTTTAACTAGTTGAAGTGCCCGTGTACAAGGGCCCCAGTGCCACCCTGCAACAGCCGCGATGCAGTCATGCACAGTAGAGACTGTCCGTGCTGCAGCTGTTATGGAGTGGGGCTATCCTGTTGCTCCATTATCAGCCATGTTGTGGGGCAGTCTGTAGTGTGCATAACTGCAGCTCGCCCAGCCGTCTCTACTGCGCATGACGGCTTCTGACAAACACACATTTAGTGAATTATTATATAGGAGAAGAGGTTCAGTAGAGATATTTAAAGGGGCAAAACAGAATAGCAACATGTAATTTAATGCTTTGCATACTTCAAACTACCTATTGCCCTTTTTTTAAAAAAATAATTACTTAACCTCTTCTTGAAGTAAAGAATTTAACACTTGGAATAAAATCCATGAAACCTTTATTCAGTTTATATATTGTTTAAAGGGATGGTAATGTTTAATTATTGAAGTAAAATTGAGTCTTCTTTATTCTTTTTTATAATGATGTGTATCAAGAAACCGTTATTAAACGTTGCGGTTTTTCATTTATAGTCTAATAAAGTTTCCCCCTCCAGAATGTGACGAGTGACAATCTTCTTCCAGCATAAGGAAAAACCTGCCCTCTTTCATCAAGAGGGCAGGCTTTCCCTTATACTGAAAGCGGAAAGATTGTCCCTCGATGCAACCCATCCAGTCCCAGGACCAGATTCCTGATCTGAGGGGAGGCTGCGGAAGTAAGTAGAAGGGGCGGGAGGGGGAAACTTTGTTAGACTATAAATGAAAAACAGCAGCGTTTAATAATGTTTTCTTGATACATATCATTATAAAAAAGAATAAAGACTCAATTTTACTTCAATGATTAAACATTACCATCCCTTTAAAGGAGAACTATCAAAGTGTGCTTCAATGAGTAGGATGTTTATCAAAGGGCAAACTAACATTTGGTGAATGTATGGGTAAATTAAGGCATTCTTCAAAATTTTCACATTTATCAAGTTTTACTAGCCAGGATTTCGCATTGTATTAGCCTCTTCTGTGCCCTTGCCTAAACTCTCCTGTTCTAGAATTTCTCTTTTGGGGGGCAGAGTTTGGCACGCTCGGAGATGGGCATGTCAGCCTGAGGCATTCTCACTCCGGGCACTTTTACACAATTTATATACAGCAGGTTTACTTTATTTACCTTTTTGCAGGGAAGGGCTGGCCTGGGGGGCAGGGGGGCAATTTCCCCCTGGGCCGGTCATATGTCTGGGCCAGTGGGCCACTGTCTCACTTAACCTCCATCTTGTTGCTATAAATGGAGCAACACTAGTGATACCACAGAGCTTACAATTGAAATGTTGCTTTACAAATGATACCACAAAGCTACAATCCAAATGAGGCTACACTAGTTACATAACTCATTTCCAGTGTAAGCTCTATAGTATCAGCAGTGTAGATTTACGTAAATTGTAAGCTCTGTAATATCAGCAGTTTAGCCCACTTTAATGTGAGCTATGTGGTATCGCTTTACTTCACAATATTAATGCCATGTTTAAAATTAACAAAAAGAGGTGGGCTTTGAGAGTGGGCTGAAGCGATAGTAGAAATGGGCCGCTTGATTGCATTTACCCCCTGGGCCACAAGTTGCCAGCCCTCCCCTGGTTGGTTAGTTGTAGTGGTGCAGTGTACAACACATTGCAGAGGCACTGCGTACTCTGCTGTAACTCAAAGGGTTAAACTCCCCATTGGAATCAAAATATATTTTATTTGTCTCCTATAATTCAATTGGTTTTCCACAGAAGTGCTCCAGTTTGTATTTATACGTTTATCACAAAACAACTGCACTAAATTCACCAGTTACAAAGCCAAACTTAGATCAATGAGCCATATGTATAATGACTCCTGGAGCATTTCTGTGGTTAAACCAAGTACCTCATAGGCATGGGGCCAACATAAATGCACCTCGATATCACTGGAGCTTTTACTCTCTTGAGCGCTATAGGGGTCTCCAACATTGCAACGGAGACCTCCTCTACTGTCCTGTTTAGATCAAAGGGAATCCGGTAACTAAAAATGGGTTCGGTCAAAAAAGAGGGTGTGGTTAAATGAGGGGTGTGGTTATCAGGTGGGGCCAAGGTGAGGTTAAGGGCGCCAGAGGGTGCTGTGCCTAGGGGTGCTTGAGATGTAAATTCAGGCCTTCTCACCCTGACTGTGTGGTATGTATGTAAGTGTATTTCATTGCTCCACAGTAATAAAACTTTGTTTAAACTTCATTATATGGGTTTATAAACGAGTCTGTGTAAACACAATACTTTCATCTTGTTCTAAATCATTTATTCAGTTATACAAAGAGGTGTCAATTAGTAATAAATAACCTAAAAATTCTCTTAAATGCCCCGCCCACCAGCCCCACCCCCAGCAACACCTCCGAAAACCCAAGTGTCCCTTTGGCTGTTTGAAATGTTGGGAGGTGTGGTGACAGGAGCTCACTTTGCATGCTGTAATGTTACATAGGTGCCCTTCCTTAGGGTGTATTCAGGAAGATAAAGAGTACCAGTTCTGGAGAAAACAACCGCACTAGCTAAAGAAATGATATTGAAATAATCCCATTGAATTACCTGGGGATTTTAATCCCTTGAATGCTAAATAGTTCTTTGCACACGTTGGAGACCTCTCTAGCATTCAGGGGGTTAAAAATCCCATTTAATTGAATGCAGATTTGGAGAATTTTTATTTTTTCTCCTTCCATGGCCTTAAACATAGTCATGTCACTGTTGCTACAACATTCTATGAACAGCTGTTGTTAGTAACAAGCATAGCTGGGAACTCTCTGGATTTGCCCCAGAGACTGTTGCTGATTACCGTGTCTTCGGGAACAAAGGCCGATTCTCTGGATGTGGGGAGTTTCTAATGAAATTCTGCCCACATGTGCTCCTGTGATTCCTGCGGCCATACATTCTTATGATAATATTGCTGTATTGCAGTCTATGGAGAGTTCTGTTCATAAAAAATGTTGCATGTATACATTCGTAAAAAATACAGCTTTGGTATATAATGAGTTATAAATGCAGCATCTCTCAAAAGTAGGAGTAGTCCTTTTTTAATCAGCATGAAAGAAACTGCAATGTTTTATGAAATGTATAAGTGCTGCTGTCACTCCACTACTTCTGCCATCTAGTTAACTTCCTAATTTGGCTTGTGATGCACCAACCCTGCAGGCAGTAGAGGCAGCTCTCAGTCCAGTAAAGAAGCGCTGTATTTTTTCCGTGCTAAACCATTGATCTAGAACCAGAAGTAGAGGAATGAAAATTTGACCCACCCAGGACTGAAAATTCATCTAGATCTGAATCCTATGAAAAAAGTCAGGATTCCTTATGCGTAATTGAACAGTATCCTGGATTTGGTGAATCCTTGTGGCTAATCTTCACATAAGGAAGTTTCAGAGAATTATATTACCTGTACAACTTAACAGTGCCATAGGTAACTGCATTTGCATTAACCCTTTGAGTGCCAGAGGGGTACGCTATTTGCTTTGCAATACGTTGCGTACCACTCTGGCACTCAAAGGGTTAATTTCATGCACAACCCAATGCTGCTTGAGCATACCTCCCAACATTTCAAATAGCCAAAGAGGGACACTTTTGTGTTAGGTGGTGTTGCTGGGGGTGTGGTTAGGGTGACCAGACGTCCCTGGTTTCCGGGGACAGTCCCCAGATTGAAGGCACTGTCCCCGGATAGAAAGTGTCCCCGGATATGTCCCCGGATTGAGCCTTCAGCTCAGCCACATGACATTACTCATTCGTGATGATGATTGGCCACATCATGCGCACTGCAGTACGCAGCGTAATCCAACCTTGCCCTCCTACCTTGGCTTGGCATCAGCAAATGAGCACGTTGTGGCTGTACTGTTCAGAGTCAGAGCGGGAACGCCTGTCAGATACAGAATCGAGTCATCCCTGAGGTACTGATGCATTCCTCTGACTTCATTGAGATGTCGAGTTAGTGCTGGGAGGGGGGGCAGTGGCGCTTACCATGGGGTTTGCTTTTTGTGTCAGACCTACTACCAGACTTAACCCTTTCAGTGCCGGTGGGGTATGCAATGCACTGTGTGTGTACCCCTCTGTCACTCAAAAGGTTAAAGTACATCTTCTTAACCTTTCATCCTTGCACACTACGCTTGCTCTGTTTTAGCACATATAAAAAGGTGTAATCTCTATACATTTATTTTATTGCTCTACACATTCATAGCGCGTTGTGATTCACTTTGGTGATTCAGTGTGTGAGGGAGGACAGGGTGAACAGTATGTGTGGTGGACAGTGTTGAGGTGGACAATATGGTCAGTGTCAAGGTGGGCAGTGTGGGGTAGGACAGTCTGGGCAATGTGGGGGTGGACAGTGTGTGAGGGAGGACAGGGTGGACAGTTTGTGGAGGAGGACAATGTGCCTTTGTACAGTGTGGGCAATGTGGGGGTAGAAAGTGTGTGTGTGTGTGTGGGAGGGGGTAAAGTGTGTGGGGGGTAGTGTTGAGGTGGACAATGTGTGGAGGTGGGCAGTGTTTGTGTGGAGGAGGACAGGGTGGGATGTGTGGGGGAGGATAGGGTGGGCTGTGTGGAGGTGGACAATGTGAGCAGTGTGTGGAGGTGGGCAGTGTGTGTGTGGAGGAGAACAGGGTGGGCAGTGTGGAGGTGGACAGGGTGGGCAGTGTGTGGAGGTGGACAATGTGAGCAGTGTGTGGAGGTGGGCAGTGTGGACAGTGTGTGGAGGTGGACAATGTGGGCAGTGTGTGGAGGAGGACAGGGTGGGCAGTGTGGAGGTGAACAGGGTGGGCAGTGTGTGGAGGTGGACAATGTGAGCAGTGTGTGGAGGAGGACAGGGTGGGCAGTGTGGAGGGGTACAGGATGGGCAGTGCATGGAGGTGGACAATGTGAGCAGTGTGTGGAGGTGGGCAGTGTGTGTGTGTGGGTGGGCAGTGTGTGTGTGGAGGAGGACAGGGTGGGCAGTGTGGAGGTGGACAAGGTGGGCAGTGTGTGGAGGTGGACAATGTGAGCAGTGTGTGGAGGTGAACAGTGTGGACAGTGTGTGGAGGTGGACAATGTGGGCAGTGTGTGGACGTGGGCAGTGTGTGTGGAGGAGGATAGGGTGGGCAGTGTGGAGGTGGACAGGGTGGGCAGTGTGTGGAGGTGGGCAGTGTGTGGAGGAGGACAGGGTGGGCAGTGTGGATGTGGACAGGGTGGGCAGTGTGTGGAGGTGGACAATGTGTGTGTGGAGGTGAGCAGAGTGTTTGTGGAGGAGGACAGGGTGGGCAGTGTGTGGAGGTGGACAATGTGAGCAGTGTGTGGAGGTGGGCAATGTGAGCAGTGTGTGGAGGTGGGCAGTGTGGACAGTGTGTGGAGGTGGACAATGTGGGCAGTGTGTGGAGGTGGGCAGTGTGTGTGTGGAGGAGGATAGGGTGGGCAGTGTGGAGGAGGACAGGGTGGGCAGTGTGTGGAGGTGGACAATGTGAGCAGTGTGTGAAGGTGGGCATTGTGGACAGTGTGTGGAGGTGGACAATGTGGGCAGTGTGAAGATTGACAATGTGGAGGTGGACCGTGTGGGCAATGTGGAGGTGGGCAATGTGGGGAGGAGGACAGGGTGGACAGTTTGTGGAGGAGGACAATGTGGGCAGTGTGAAGGTGGACAATGTGGAGTTGGACAGTGTAGGCAAGGTGGAGGTGGACAGTGTGGAGGCGGGCAGTGTGAGGGCAGACAGTGTGGAGGTGGGCAGGGTGGACAGTGTGTGAGGTTGGACAGTGTGTGGGCAGTGTGTGGACAGGGTGTGAGGGTGAACAGTGTGTGGACAGAGTGTGGACAAGGCGTGAGAGTGGACAGAGTTTGGACAGAGTGTGAGGGTGGACAGAGTGTGGGCAGTGTGTACACAGGGCGTGAGGGTGGACAGGGCATGAGGGTGGACAGAATGCAGAGAAAAAAAAATGTCCCCGGATTTCATTTTAAAAATCTGGTCACCTTAGGTGTGGTTGGTAGGTGGGGCATTTCTATGAATGTCATGACCTACTGACACCTCTTTGTGTGACTGAATATATGTATTTGAACAAGACCAAAGTATTTTTTTTACACAGACTAATGTAAAAAACACATATACTGAAGTTTAAACAACCATTAATGTGAGTTTTATTGCTGTGGAGCAATGTGATGCACATATAGACGCACACACACCACATAGTATGATCTCCAGTGTGGGAAAGAGGAACAGAGGGATTTGGTTCTCAAAGAGGGACACTTGGGATGTATGTATATTTATAAATAAAGTGTATCAATTGTAGTGCAAACCAAATGCATCACAGAATATAAATACAAATTCCCTTGATTAAAATCAGGTTTATCTCTCTTGAATGTTAGGGTAGTCTCCAGTGCATTGCAGAGCAATGTATGGGAGATCTTTCTAACTCTCAAGAAGTACAAGTCCCATTTAAATCAATGGTGTGAATGCTAGACGTGTACAACATATTCCTGAACTGAACTCTGACCCCTAAATCAGCTTCCATGCTGAATAGCAAGGTTGTACAGCACAGACCTCATTAGCTCAGCAAGATGCTTCCTATTGGAGTAACCTGCTGAAAGACGAATCCCATGAATGTTCTAAAGTTGTACAGCAATACAGAGTGTGTGCTACAGTCAGAACACCAACTGGGTACACTGCACTGAATACACTGAACAATTGGTCCATGTTTCTTCTCTATTCATCACTTCACATCATTTTAGCTCAACACCTCCTCCTCCCTTCCACCTTTTTATTGACTATCTAAATTATCTACAAAAATGTTCTATTTTGCACTGGAAAGGACATATCCAAAAACATCATGTTATTTGATTTTTATTTATTTTCCTTTTTTTGGGGGGAAGCTCAATATGAGCTGTGTCATTTTTCTATCTGAAAAACAGATCTTACAAAGCTGAGGCACCAAATCTTTTCAGATAACCCTAGCCTGCACCCCCCAAGGAGTTTGATTGGCCACATGACATCCTCAGCCCAGGTTACTCTACTGATAGGGGGAGAAGGAAGAATGCAGGGTTTTGCCGCACACAGACACTGCTCAACAGGCACTGAGACACAGTGACAGTACTACTCAAGTCCGTGAAGCAGCGCCATGGCCATAACCCCCCCATCCCCTTGCATGCATTGATGAATGAACAATCGGGCACCACAGCGCTAAGTTCTAGTTCAGACTGAGTCATTACCTTTCGGAGGACTAGTTCAGGACACTACAGTAGGCTGGCACACAGCATGATGCTGTTTGTTCTTACATGGTGCGTCAGTTGCTACAGACACACTCAAGCTTAAGCCTCTTCAGGCGCATGCCTTACTTGCACAATTCTGGGGCATTTCATTCAAAGGTGGGCAGGCGATTGCCAGGCTCCCCTCAGAACTGGGCTCCCTAGACAAGTGCCTCGTGTGCCTATTTAGAAATCCGGCCCTGCCCCTGTCGAAGCATTGCGGCGATATGCTTCGGGATATGTGGCTCTCTTTGGAGGGATGACTGACTATACTTTTTTTTGGAGATTGGAGGTTGGATTATTTATTATTATTCTATTTTTCTCACTTCAACTGTTTTGGTTTGTCTTATACTTGGTATTGCACATTTTATATAGTTCATTAACTGTTTAGGACATCTGTATATGCCCTTGGGATTTTTTTAGCACGTTTTGGTAGGGTTGGCACATACACCACTGCAGTGTTATCTTGAAGGTGATCTACACTTAAGCTTTAGTGAAACTTAAATTTTTTTTATAACCATAGTATCCTATATTATAATTCCCTAAGGATGTTTTTCAGAAGCCGTCTATTACGGTGCCCGTGATTGCTGCAATTCAGTGTCTATCACCTGTAGGGGGCTCCCATTGGCTGTCTGCCTTCAGCCCGCCTCTCATTGCCTTTTTAAACTCAGTCTGGGCACCCTTTGGTTGCCCTTTCATGGTGTCTTTGACAGCATCCACTTCCTCCTTACAGCAGTAGCTGATTGGGCCTGTTGCTGAGTTCCTGCGTTCCTGAGTCAACCTGTTCCTGAGTTCCTGCCTGCTTTGTCAGTTCCAGTCCGGTTCCGGTTGTTCTCATCAGTAGCTGATGCTCCTATTGCCAGTCTGCTTGGCCGCATTTGATCCGGTTGATCTTTTCCTGTTGTTTCCTGCTTCCAGTTCCTGCATCTGTGGCGACATTGTTCTTCATTCGCCTCGGTGACATTTCCTCCTGTTGGTTCCCAGCGTGCGGACGCTGGTTTGCTTCACTAAGCCTTGCGGCTCACATTCAGCATGTTGGTTCCAGCGTGCGGATGCTGGTTTGCTCCATTAGCCTTGCGGCTCACATTACAGTCGGTTGGTCCCAGCGTGCGGACGCTGGTTCGCTCCGTTAGCCTTGCGGCTCCCATTACAGTCTGTTGGTTCCAGCGTGCGGACGCTGGTTGGCTCCATTAGCCTTGCGGCTCCCATTACAGTCTGTTGGTTCCAGCGTGCGGACGCTGATTTGCTCCATTTGCCTTGCGGCTCACATTACAGTCTGTTGGTCCCAGCGTGCGGACGCTGGTTCGCTCCATTAGCCTTGCGGCTCACATTATAGTCGGTTGGTCCCAACGTACGGACGCTGGTTTGCTCCATTAGCCTTGCTACTCATATTCAGTCTGTTGGTCCCAGCGTGCGGACGCTGGTTTGCTCCACTAAGCCTTGCGGCTCTCATTCTGCTTGTATGTTCCTAACGTAGGGCGCTGGTTTACTCCCTGACTTGCAGTCAGGTTCTTGATGGTTCCGAGTGCGCTGTCCAGTCCTAACAGCATTAATTCCTATAGTATATGGGCAAGAGAGTTTCTGATTACTGTGAAACCACTTGACCTGGTAACCTCCATATTCCATCTTACTGTCATTATCATCTGACAGTCATTAGGTCACTGTGGTTGTCACCTTCCTTTGGGCTGCCTTGCCCGGTATATTGGTAAGGCCGGTAAAACTTTTTCTGTTGCCATCTTACGGTTGCCTTACCCGGTATTGGCAAGGCCGGTAAAGCCTACTTATTGGTATTCCGTCAGGCTGCCTTGCCCGGTATATTGGTAAGGCTGGTAGAACCGCATACTATTCCATCTTTAGGTTGCCTTGCCCGGTATTGGCAAGGCCGGTAGAGCCTACTACACTGGTATCCCGTTAGGCTGCCCAGCCCGGTATTTTGGCTGGCCGGTAGAGCCTCTTGTTCCAGACTCGCCTGGGTTGCTTTGCCTGGTATATTGGCAAGGCCGGTAGAACCTATTTGCTATTGTCATTATCTGCTATGTATTGTTTATATGTGTATGACAACCCTATGGGATTGCCTTTAACTTTTCAATAAAGTTATGTTTTTACCTAAACCTTATGTCTGAGAGTCTTAACAAACCGTGACACCGTCATGCGCAGTACAGATGAGGGGTGTGAAAATTGGGTGAGGCTAAGAGCGCCAGAGGGTGTGCTGCCTAGGGGTGCTTGAGATGTATATCTGGGCCTGCCCGCACTGTTCCTTGGTTGTAGGGTGTTCTTATCTCTAGGTTGTGGACTTAATGGGGATTACAGTGATCTAATACAATGGAAAAAATGACTGGGATATAGTAATACCAGGGTGATCTCTATTTAGAAAAGACAGACAATGAGGATGGATTGCCATTTATGTCAAAAATAGCTTAAAGGTTAATCTTATGCAGGGTATGGAGGAGAACACAGATAACGGTTTGGATTACTGTAGACTATGGAAATAAGATGGTCGCTCATATAGGTGTCATCTATAGACCCCCTGGACCAGCAAAAGAGTTAGCTCAACTGCTGGTCAAGGAAATGATTAAGCTAACAGTGAAAGCTGAGGTTATTATTATGAGGGACTTTAAACTGTCTTATGTGGACTGGAAAAAACAAGCAGCAGGTTCAGTCAGGAGTAGAGAGATCCTAAATTCTTTACAGAGATTATCTCTTAGTCAATTAGTAGAAGAGCCAAACAGGAAAGAAACCATACTAGATTTATTATTTACATATGGAGACTTGGTATCAGATGTAGCTATTGGACAGTGATTGGTCTCCAGCGATCATCAGTCAGAGTGGTTTAATATAAGGACAGAGGCTGAGCTGCACCACACTAAAACAAAGGTTCTAGATTTTAGAAAGGCTGATTTCTCTAAAATGGAAACATTTTTATAAGGAGTATAGGAGAAATGGGATTATCTGAAATGTGTTTTATTAAAGGCAACAGAGCATTGCATTAGCCTTGTCAGTAAAGGTAAAATAAAAAGGAAACCACTGTGGTACTCTGCAGAAATGGAAACTATAGTAAAGCGGAGAGTAGCTTTTAGGAAATATAAGCAGATCTAGAAGGCGGAAGGTAGGTATCTGTACAAGGCTAGGCTTAAAAAAGCGAAAGCACAGACACAGAGGAGAATATTGCCCAGTCAATAAAAGAGGATTACATAGTTTTAGATATGTATAAGTGAAAGGAGGAAAATGAAACAAGGCATATTTAGACTGAAGGCAAAGATGGAGTAGTTTTGTTCAAGTTTTACAGAGGAAGGTGAAGGGAAAGAGCCTCTGTTAAAAACTAGTGATGAGCGAGCACCCCAATGCTCGGGTGTTCGGGTGCTCTGACCGAGCACCCCCTGAGGCTCGAGTGCTCGGCCGAGCACCCGAGCCCCATTGAAGTCAATGGGAGGACTCGAGCATTACACCAGGCACCCCCTGCTCTGATGAGGGGAGGGTGCCTGGTCCATAGGAAAAGGGCAGAAAAGGATGGAAACACCACAGAAATGGTTCAGGGACAGCATAGGGAGGATGTCTGGATGCATCTTGGACTCCAACATCGCTGCTGGGAACGATCTTTCGCCCGTAGTACGCCATTTTTACAGACTGACCGTAAAACACACAAAAAGGAAAATAAAAACGACTTTAGGCGAAAAATTGTTACCAAACAATATTTGCTGTATATTTACTTGTATATCATCTGCAAATTCTCCCAAAAATTTCCTTGATTTTCTGAAGTGAGGCCATGATTAAGAGGGAAACGTGCGCAGAGGCAAATTCTCCCAAAAATTTCCTTGATTTTCTGAAGTGAGGCCATGATTAAGAGGGAAACGTGCGCAGAGGCAAATTATCCCAAAAATCTCCTTGATTTTCTGAAGTGAGGCCATGATTAAGAGGGAAACGTGCGCAGAGGCAAATTATCCCAAAAATTTCCTTGATTTTCTGAACTGAGGCCATGATTAAGAGGGAAACGTGCGCAGAGGCAAATTCTCCCCAAAATTTCCTTGATTTTCTGAACTGAGGCCATGATTAAGAGGGAAACGTGCGCAGAGGCAAATTCTCCCAAAAATTTCCTTGATTTTATTGAACTGAGGCCATGATTAAAAGGGAAACGTGCGCTGAGCTGACCATCTAAAACATTATGGGTGAGGGTCTGCTGCAGAGCTGACCATCCTAAACATTATATGCGAAGGCGCGCTAGTGAGCTGACGCTATAAAACATTATATGCGAAGGCCCGCTAGTGAGCTGACGCTATAAAACATTATATGCGAAGGCCCGCTAGTGAGCTGACGCTATAAAACATTATATGAGAGGGCCCGCTAGAGAGCTGACCCAATAAAACATTATATGAGAAGGCCCGCTGGTGAGCTGACCTATATAAAAATTGTCAAACAGGGCCCGCTGGTGAGCTGGCCCTATATAAAAATTATATCACAGGGCCCGCTGGTGAGCTGGCCCTATATAAAAATTATAGCACAGGGCATATGGAAGAGGAGGAGGAGGATGAGAAGATTAAGAGTCAACCATATACCCGTTTTTTGGGTGGAAGGGGTGAATGGGAATACAGAGTATTCACATCATTGTAAATAACATATATAAAGTGAGTTTATGTTCCCCCGGGGCTTTCCTCCAGTGGAGTGGAGAAGTCAGGGGAAATCCAGGCCTTGTTCATTTTTATAAGTGTCAACCTATCAGCATTGTCGGTGGAAAGGCGGATACGCTTATCTGTTATGATGCCACCAGCAGCACTAAATACCCGCTCAGACAGAACGCTGGCGGCAGGGCAGGCCAGCACCTCCAAGGCGTAGAGTGCCAGTTCATACCACGTGTCCAGCTTGGACACCCAGTAGTTGTAAGGCACAGAGGGATCATTGAGGACGCTGACACGGTCTGCTACGTACTCCTTCACCATCTTCCAAAACTTTTCCCTCCTTGTGACACTAGGCTGCGCATCAGGGTGAGGGTGCTGGCGGGGTGTCATGAAGGTGTCCCACGCCTTGGAGAGTGTTGCCCTGCCTTTCTCGGAACTGCTGTGTGCTCCCCTTTTCTCCCCTTCTCGGTTGGCCAAGGTAGCACGTACTCTGCCGCCAGCGTTGTCAGATGGAAAATTTTGGAGCAATTTTTCAACAAGAACCTTCTGGTATTGCACCATTTTGCTTGTCCTCTCCACCGGAGGAATGAGAGATGAGAAATTCTCTTTGTAGCGGGGGTCCAGAAGGGTGAACACCCAGTAATCCGTGTTGTCTAAAATGCGTACAACGCGTGGGTCACGGGAAAGGCAGCCTAACATAAAGTCAGCCATGTGTGCCAGAGTACCAACAGGCAAGATTTCGCTGTCCTCACCAGGAGGATGACTCTCAATATCCTCATCCTCTTCCTCCTCTTCTGCCCACCCACGCTGAAGAGATGGAACTAAAGTTCCATGGCTATCCTCTGTAGCGGAGGCAACCGTGTCTTCCTCCTCCTCCTCCTCCTCCTCCTCCGCCTCCTCCAATTGTCGCTGAGAAGACGAAGTGAGGGTGCTCTGGCTATCACCTTGTGTAAGCTCTTCCTCCCCCATTTCCACCTCTTCCACATGCAAAGCGTCGGTTTTAATTGTGAGCAGCGAGCGTTTCAGTAGACACAGAAGTGGGATGGTTACACTGATAATAGCGTTATCGCCGCTCACCATCTGTGTCGATTCCTCAAAATTGCGTAAAACCTCGCAGAGGTCTGACATCCATTCCCACTCCTCACTCCTGATTACAGGAAGTTGAACGGAGAGGCGACGACCGTGTAACAGCTGGTACTCCACTACTGCCCTCTGCTGCTCACAAAGCCGGGCCAACATGTGGAAGGTGGAGTTCCAGCGCGTGCTCACGTCACACAGCAGCCGGTGAGCTGGTAATTGTAAGCGCTGCTGCAGCTTCAACAGGCCGGCCGAAGCTGTAGATGACTTACGGAAATGTGCACACACGCGGCGCACCTTGGTCAAGAGATCATGCACATTGGGGTAGGTTTTTAGAAATCGCTGAACCACTAAATTAAATACATGCGCTAGGCATGGTACGTGTGTGAGCTTGCCGAGCTCCAAAGCCGCCACCAAGTTACGCCCATTATCACACACAACCATGCCTGGTTGCAGGTTGAGTGGTGAGAGCCACTGCTCGGTCTGGTGACTAATCCCCTGCAACAGCTCTGAGGCCGTGTGCTGTTTGTCCCCAAGGCAGATCAGCTTCAGCACGGCCTGTTGACGCTTCCCCACTGCAGTGCTACACTGCTTCCAGCTACTGGCTGATGGGGGAGTGGCGCTGCGTGTAGAGAATTCGGAGGTGGAAACGGAGGAGGAGGAGCCAATAACGTAGGTGCTGGCGGAAACCCTGATGGAGGTAGGGCCCGCAATCCTCGGCGTGGGTAGCACCCGTGCCATCCCAGGGTCCGAGTCGCTCCCAGCCTCCACGACATTCACCCAGTGTGCCGTCAGGGAAATGTAGCGTCCCTGGCCACAAGCACTTGTCCATGTGTCAGTCGTTAAGTGGACCTTCCCAGTAACTGCGTTGGTCAGGGCACGGGTGATGTTACGGGACACATGGTGGTGTAATGCGGGGATGGCACACCGGGAAAAGTAGTGGCGGCTGGGGACCGCGTACCGAGGGACAGCTGCTGCCATCAGGCTGCGGAAGGACTCAGTGTCCACAAGCCTAAATGGCAGCATTTCGATGGCCAGTAATTTGGAAAGGTGTGAGGTTAGTGCTATGGCCTGTGGGTGGGTGGCTGGGTATTTTCGCTTGCGCTCAAATGCCTGGGGTAACGACATTTGGACGCTGTGCTGGGACAGGGAAGTGGATGTGGTCGCTGATGGTGCTTCAGATGCTACAGGTGCAGGGCGGGAGGTATGCGGGCCTGCGCCTTCGACAGGCGATTGGCCGGCACCGAAAACAGGGGAAGAGGAGGCAGTGGTGTGGCCTGCAGACACAGATGGGCGATCCAGGCGTTCCTCCCACTTATTACGGTGCTTGGATGCCATGTGTCGGATCATGCTGGTGGTGGTGAGGTTTCTAGTGTTCATGCCTCGGCTCATTCTGGTGTGGCACAGGTTGCAAACTGCAATTCTTTTGTCGTCCGCACTTTCCTTAAAAAAACGCCATACCGCGGAACACCTACCCTTTGGCAAGGGAGATTTACGCAAGGGGGTGCTCCGTGGAACATTTGCGGGCCGGTTTGGTGCGGCCCGCCTTCTTTCTGTAGCCACACCACTGCCTCTTCCAGCCTGTTGCGGTGCTGCAGATGGCTCACCCTCAGGACTGCTGTCATCGCTCGGCTCTACACCTTCCCAGGTGGGGTCAGTCACCTCATCGTCCACCAAGTCCTCCTCCACTTCCTCACTCTGATCATCCTCCTCATGTCTTGATCCCACCACATACTCAGTCATTGACAACTGTATAACATTCTCCTCAACAAGGTCTTGAGACGGAAATAGTGGTTGATTTAATGGCAACTGTGTCTCATCATCATCATCATCATCCACTACTTCCTTTGACCTTAAATGCCGTTCACATCTGTCATCTTCTTGTGATTGGGTACCCTCTAGAGGTTGTGAATCAGGGCACAAGATGTCATGTTCCTCTGCAAGCGTGCTTGGAGAGAGGGTCAAATGAAGGATTGGTGATGAGACGAGCTCCTCACTATATCCCAGTGTGGGATCACTTCTTTGACCAGACCGTGTATGGTGGGAGGAAGGATGATCAGAGTGAGGATTATGTTGACCAGACTCTTGGCTACTGAGAGTGGACTTGGTGGAAGACAGGGTGGTGCTTAACCGACTGGAAGCAGTATCAGCTGACATCCAACCGACCACCTGTTCGCAGTGGTCGGACCTCGAGAGTGATGTCCTGCGACGCCCTGTAAAATGAGACATGAAGCTAGGTATGGTGGATGTCTTTCTTTCTTGTGCTCTGGCACCAGGCACAGTTTCTCCGCGTCCTGACCCGCGCCCTGAACTATCAGGATCACGTCCACTTCCCTGTCCCTTTTTACCCGCCTTCTTCATCTTACACGGAATATGTGACTTTAATATTTGAGTTTGAAAACTTAACAGTATTTCTTCCTATTCTGCAACTGTGCAGAGTACACAGAATAGGCTGCTAAACTGCGGTGACACACACTGAATGGAATATGTGACTTTAATATTTGAGTTTGAAAACTTAACAGTATTTCTTCCTATTCTGCAACTGTGCAGAGTACACAGAATAGGCTGCTAAACTGCGGTGACACACACTGAATGGAATATGTGACTTTAATATTTGAGTTTGAAAACTTAACAGTATTTCTTCCTATTCTGCAACTGTGCAGAGTACACAGAATAGGCTGCTAAACTGCGGTGACACACACTGAATGGAATATGTGACTTTAATATTTGAGTTTGAAAACTTAACAGTATTTCTTCCTATTCTGCAACTGTGCAGAGTACACAGAATAGGCTGCTAAACTGCGGTGACGAACACAGAATGGAATATGTGACTTTAATATTTGAGTTTGAAAACTTAACAGTATTTCTTCCTATTCTGCAACTGTGCAGAGTACACAGAATAGGCTGCTAAACTGCGGTGACACACACTGAATGGAATATGTGACTTTAATATTTGAGTTTGAAAACTTAACAGTATTTCTTCCTATTCTGCAACTGTGCAGAGTACACAGAATAGGCTGCTAAACTGCGGTGACACACACTGAATGGAATATGTGACTTTAATATTTGAGTTTGAAAACTTAACAGTATTTCTTCCTATTCTGCAACTGTGCAGAGTACACAGAATAGGCTGCTAAACTGCGGTGACACACACTGAATGGAATATGTGACTTTAATATTTGAGTTTGAAAACTTAACAGTATTTCTTCCTATTCTGCAACTGTGCAGAGTACACAGAATAGGCTGCTAAACTGCGGTGACACACACTGAATGGAATATGTGACTTTAATATTTGAGTTTGAAAACTTAACAGTATTTCTTCCTATTCTGCAACTGTGCAGAGTACACAGAATAGGCTGCTAAACTGCGGTGACACACACTGAATGGAATATGTGACTTTAATATTTGAGTTTGAAAACTTAACAGTATTTCTTCCTATTCTGCAACTGTGCAGAGTACACAGAATAGGCTGCTAAACTGCGGTGACGAACACAGAATGGAATATGTGACTTTAATATTTGAGTTTGAAAACTTAACAGTATTTCTTCCTATTCTGCAACTGTGCAGAGTACACAGAATAGGCTGCTAAACTGCGGTGACGAACACAGAATGGAATATGTGACTTTAATATTTGAGTTTGAAAACTTAACAGTATTTCTTCCTATTCTGCAACTGTGCAGAGTACACAGAATAGGCTGCTAAACTGCGGTGACGAACACAGAATGGAATATGTGACTTTAATATTTGAGTTTGAAAACTTAACAGTATTTCTTCCTATTCTGCAACTGTGCAGAGTACACAGAATAGGCTGCTAAACTGCGGTGACGAACACAGAATGGAATATGTGACTTTAATATTTGAGTTTGAAAACTTAACAGTATTTCTTCCTATTCTGCAACTGTGCAGAGTACACAGAATAGGCTGCTAAACTGCGGTGACACACACTGAATGGAATATGTGACTTTAATATTTGAGTTTGAAAACTTAACAGTATTTCTTCCTATTCTGCAACTGTGCAGAGTACACAGAATAGGCTGCTAAACTGCGGTGACACACACTGAATGGAATATGTGACTTTAATATTTGAGTTTGAAAACTTAACAGTATTTCTTCCTATTCTGCAACTGTGCAGAGTACACAGAATAGGCTGCTAAACTGCGGTGACGCACACTGAATGGAATATGTGACTTTGATATTTTAGTTTGAAGACTTAACAGTATTTCTTCCTATTCTGCAACTCTGCACAGTACACAGAATGTGCTGCTACACTGCGGCGAAGCACACTGAATGGAATATGTGACTTTGATATTTTAGTTTGAAGACTTAACAGTATTTCTTCCTATTCTGCAACTCTGCACAGTACACAGAATGTGCTGCTAAACTGCGGCAAAGCACACTGAATGGAATATGTGACTTTGATATTTTAGTTTGAAGACTTAACAGTATTTCTTCCTATTCTGCAACTCTGCACAGTACACAGAATGTGCTGCTAAACTGCGGCGAAGCACACTGAATGGAATATGTGACTTTGATATTTTAGTTTGAAGACTTAACAGTATTTCTTCCTATTCTGCAACTCTGCACAGTACACAGAATGTGCTGCTAAACTGCGGCGAAGCACACTGAATGGAATATGTGACTTTGATATTTTAGTTTGAAGACTTAACAGTATTTCTTCCTATTCTGCAACTCTGCACAGTACACAGAATGTGCTGCTACACTGCGGCGAAGCACACTGAATGGAATATGTGACTTTGATATTTTACTTTGAAGACTTAACAGTATTTCTTCCTATTCTGCAACTCTGCACAGTACACAGAATGTGCTGCTAAACTGCGGCGAAGCACACTGAATGGAATATGTGACTTTGATATTTTAGTTTGAAGACTTAACAGTATTTCTTCCTATTCTGCAACTCTGCACAGTACACAGAATGTGCTGCTACACTGCGGCGAAGCACACTGAATGGAATATGTGACTTTGATATTTTACTTTGAAGACTTAACAGTATTTCTTCCTATTCTGCAACTCTGCACAGTACACAGAATGTGCTGCTAAACTGCGGCGAAGCACACTGAATGGAATATGTGACTTTGATATTTTAGTTTGAAGACTTAACAGTATTTCTTCCTATTCTGCAACTCTGCACAGTACACAGAATGTGCTGCTAAACTGCGGCGACGCACACTGAATGGAATATGTGACTTTGATATTTTAGTTTGAAGACTTAACAGAATGTGCTCTAATCTGCAACTTTGCACACTAAACAGAATGTGCTCTAATCTGCAACTTTGCACACTAAACAGAATGTGCTCTAATCTGCAACTTTGCACACTAAACAGAATGTGCTCTAATCTGCAACTGTGCACACTAAACAGAATGTGCTCTAATCTGCAACTTTGCACACTAAACAGAATATATTTTTTTTTTTTTTTTTTTTTTTTTTCCCCCCACACAAAATAACCTGCTGCCCCCACGCACAGTAGTCCTAAAAAGGACTTTTGGTTCTTTTTTTTCACAATTTTGCTTTTTTTCCTCCCTACACTGACTTTCCCTTCCTATCCTCAGCTCTCCCTGGCTAAGACTGAGCCGAACTCGCTGGTCAGGTGCTATACAGCACCCGACCACGGGTTCTGGCCAGCCAATCAGTGTAATGCCAGCAGCCAACATGGCTGCTGGCATTACACCGATGTCAGAGCCTCCCTGCACGTTTATTGGCTGCGCAGCAGCCGCAAAACGTGCGGGGAGGAGACCCGAACATGGCGGGCGAGCACATGCGGTACTCGTACGAGTACCGCCATGTGCCGAGCAGAGCGATGCTCGAGCCGATCCGAGCATCGGCCGAGCATGCTCGCTCAACACTATTAAAAACAAGAAATAGAGACATGGGAATCGTGCATATTTACAGAGGAAGAAGTTCTACTTCATCTCTAAGGTAAAAAAGAGATAAATCAATGGGACCAGATGGGACACATCCAAAGTTATTAAAATAACTTAGGTGTATTCTGGCAAAACCTTTAACAGAATCATTCAGTCAATCACTATTGACAGGAGTAATTCCAGAAGATTGGAAGGTAGAAAATATAGCACTGCTTCACAAAAAAGGTAGCAGGAAAGTCTAGCAACTACAGACCAGTAAGGCTTACATCAGAAGTGAGAAAATTAATGTAATCCATGTTAAAGGAAAGAATAGTTATATATTTCACTTTAAATTGCTTGTAAGATCACAAAGAGCATGGGTTTACAGCAGAGAGATCATGTCAAACTAATCTCATAGATTTGTTTGACTAGTTAATTAAAATAATAGACATGGGGAGCAGTAGCTGAAGCTTATCTTGATTTCGGTAAAGCATTTGACTCTGTCCCTCATAGAAGGTGATTAGGTCTGGATATAAAAAATAGTTGAATAGATAAGGCAGTGGCTGAGTAACAGGAGACAGAGGATTATATTCAATGGAGAATATTCAGACAAAGGTTGTGTTACTAGAGGGGTACCTCAAGGATCAGTAGTGGGGCCCATATTTTTTAAGGGATTTGGGAGTATTATTTCTGATGATTTAAATGTAGGCAGGAAATGTAACAAAGCAGCGGGCAATGCGGGCAGGGTGCTGGATTGCCTAGATAGGGACATCAGTACCAGAAAGGGATGTGGTCATGCCACTCTGCAGATCTCTGTGCAAGTGCAGCAATTCTGTGGCAATCCAACTGAACCCTATGGAACAAATACAAATTCCCCTTTGGCACTTTTAACCCTTGCAATGTTAGAGATGACTTTATTGTGTTGTAAAGCAATGTGTTGGATACCTTTCTAGCATTCCAGAGGTTAAAAGCCCAATTTGAATCAACAATAATTGTATTTTCTCCCTCAGAAACAATTAATTTGCAATATGCTTTCCTTTTAAGAAATTCCCCAAATGTGATCCGGGGAGGGGTGTGAAAAGATTCTGTACAGGATGGTTATAGAAAGAGGTTAGGATGAGTGAGGAGTAGATATGGAGGACACATCAGAAGGCTTCAAAAGGCAGAGGGAGAACATAGGAAGGACAGAAGCGAGGAAGTGGATTGTGGGGGAGGAGTACAAGAAATTGAGGAGAGAGGTAAATATTTCACACAATTCCAGTTTAAAGTGAACCCACATTTTTCCTGAACGCTACACCAGTCCATCCTCATTTTGTATCTGTCTTTCTTATAGGATTGTTGCTGCTAGTTGTACCAGCCCTTATAGATCTCCCTGTCTAAAAAAGGACCTCTCCCCCTCAGACAAACTTTATTTGTTTTAGAGACTTAAAACCTGCTTATATGTTGTATTAGCCATATTTTTGTGAAATGAATAGGTTGACATACATTAACTGAATCTTCCCTTGAACTTGGATTTAGATTTGATCTCACTATCCCATACTCCTTCACTTCTTGTGTTAATCCTGTGTCTGCAAAACGGGGAATAGCGCTCAGTACTTACAGCCCAGTCATTTGTATCACCCACCATGTCCCAGTAATACCAGTTATATGCAAATACTCAGCTAGCATTTCCAACTCTCTGTTTTTTTAACATACGTCTTGTATTCAGCGACATACTTTCATTTTGTGGTTATTAGGTTACTAACTACATGACTTTTTCTATATCTGAATTTAATAGGGGTTCCTCCCTGTTAAATATCCACCCCCATAACCCTTTACTTGTTCCAGTTCCTCTCTTCATTGTCTACCACATTTCCATTAGCTATGAACTCCTCCCACTTTCTAGCTTAAATGCTCCTCCAGGCATGTAAGCAACCTGTCCACTAGCACATCAGCTCCTTTTCCATATAGGAGCAATTCATCACTAAATAAACATTGTGCCCAAGAGCAGTGCTCTAAAAACCCCAAACCCTCCTTCTTACATCAGTACTTAAGCCAAGGATCAAACTACTTGAGCTGCCTCAGCCCCTCTTTACTAGCAACATTGGTACTTTCTAGGAGAGTACTACCCTGGAGGTTCAATTATACAGTGAATTGAAGAGAGGTCTTAAGGGCATTTCTATGCCTCTAAATCAAGGAATATTTGTGGAATTTTTATTTACCCCTATGGTGCTGATATTGGTTTGCCCTAGAATCATGAAAGCCTGACCTGTGAGCCGTAAGGATAAACACTAGGAATCATTCTCGTAATGACTAACATTTATCCAAATGACTGGTCGTGATGAAAATGCCCGCTACACTAGCAAAAGGAACACTATCAGACCCACTCTTTTGGTATAATAACACAAGTGGCTAGTTTTGTCTTCAAGAAAGACTTTTTTTTTATTTGTTTGAAAACCGCAATGTCCAAGGTGTTTCTCTTGGTGTCTTGCTCTCTGGATGTTAAAAGTAGCTTCTGCGTGTTCCAGCTTATCTAATCATATCCATCTAGGACGCAGCCTTACATTCTTAGTTGATTCTTTGGTCTTAAACTGCCCTTTGCCGGCATAGAGGGCAGGTTGGATTCTCTTCCAGCCATCTGAGCATACACTCATGGTGAAAATAGTGTCTGCAGGACAGGTATGTGATTGTTTCCCCAATCTCATAGTTCTCTAGGCAGACGACACAGTTGTCTGGTGGGTCTCCCGCTTTCACAGTGACCGTCTGTCTTGGTGGAACCTGACTCAGTAACCTGAGCAGTGAATGAGAACTGCTTCCAGAATTCACCGGCCGTGGTGGAACATGAGGAGGCTGGGGTCCTTCATGGTGGCCATGTAATTCAGAGCTAAGGGTGTGGGCAGGTCTTACTGGATGTGCGTGTAGGCTGTCGCTGCTGTCTTCTGCTCCTCCTCTGAGTGGAACCCGAGGGATTTGACGTGCGAGAGACCGGCTTCTGTACCCTCTTCCTGCTGGTGTTGCACGTCTGGGTCTTCCCAACCTGCCTCGCCCAGCAGGGACCCTACTGAATGATCTTATGATCTCATTGATGTCTGTTAGAAAAATATATCCTCAATTTAATACTAACAGAAAGGAATAGCTGAGAATCAGGGTATTCTTAAATACAACCATACATTTATTATTGTTATTTTACTTTACATTATACCAGCACTAGACAGAATCTTGTCATTAGTCTTCTTTGCAATACACACACGCACACAATCACATATCTTAAGTTCCTCCTTTTTATCCCCAGTCATATACACAGTGAGGAGTACACAGCCAGGAATGTAGAACACATACAGCCAATTATCTACCAGGATTCCCCCTCTGCATTGACAGTAATGGCAGGAGCTGTGTGTGTATCACTGCACAAGTGTTTGGTTTTGGCTCATTTGTGGCTTAGGGTCACGTACCTAGGATTCTATCCTCACTGTGGTCTATGTTTCCACGCCGTGAATGGCGATCCCTTCTTCTCCCTCTCTCTCTCTCCATATTCCTGAAACCAGGTGCTTTCTATTAAAAAAGCTTTTCACTTGCTGATTACTGATAAGTAGTATCTGAATAGCAGAATCACTCCTGAAAGATTGATACCTTGCAAAAGTTTAGCAAATGCTAGAGAATTCTCTGACTCTGGGCTACTATAGCTCAAACATTATGATGTAATAATGAGTTACCAAGGAACCTTCTGAAAGTTCAATGGATGCATCAGTTACAGTATTTTTTGTGGGTGGGTGTGGTTAAACAAGGGGGTGGGGCTAAGGGCTCCACAGGGTTCTGTGCCTAGTGGCATATGAAATATAAATCCAGGCCTGCTGGCAGTTGATGACATCACAATGGATATCTCAGCTGCAGTATTTTTTCTTTGGATGGGACTGGCCAGTTGCAGGATCCATGAGCATTCTGCCTTTCATGTTGTTATCATAGAAAAATAAAGCTCTACACACCAGGAACACACACTTTTTAACCCCTTAAGAACCAGGAAAATCTGAGGTGGATTGCACTTAAAGGGATAGTAATACTTTAAAATTACTAATCCTAATATTATAGGAGTAAAAAAAAAGAAATTATTTGCCGCCAGTGATATGTCTCAAACCTTTATGGTTTGAGAGATATTCACTCGTAAGCTTCCCCCCTCCTTCCTCTTTCCCTGAGGTCAGCGTTGTAGCTGACTGCAGGGGAAGTATGTCCTACAATCATCTGGTGGCTCTGCAGCAGAGCCGCGATAATAAAAAAAGAAATAATTCACTTCAAAGCACACGTAGAAGACCATTTAAGTGAATGATTTATTTTTTATTAACAAGATCGCGGCTTAGCTGCAGAGCCGCCGGATGGTCGTACGACAGACTTCCCCTGCAGTCAGCTACAATACTGACTTCAGGGAAAGGCGAGGGAGGGGGTAACTTTGCGAGTGAATATCTCTCAAACCATAAAGGTTTGAGAGATATCATTGGGGCAAATAATTTATTTTGTTTTTACTCCTACATTATTGGGATTAGTAATTTTAAAGTATTACTATCCCTTTAAGGACCAGAGCAATTTTGACCTTTTTGACTGTATTTATTCAACAGAGTTTTTCCTCAAAGTCTTTTATCTTGGCCACAGAAAGTATACACCATTTTTTTCAAGCACAAGTAGGGCTTTCTTATGATACCACACTTGTTTGGATAACACACCATTTTTTTTTTAAATTAAAGAAAAGATAAAAGTAAAACAACCCACAATTTTTATTGGTTTTCTTGTGATCATTTGTGCCTAAAGGGTTAATTTTTTTATGTAGACTGCATGATAGGTATGACCGGCCATTCATATCTACAAAAATCTGCAGTTTTAGGGGGGCACTGTCCCTCTGGGGTGAAAAACCCCATGTCCCTCTTTCCCTCCTGGATTTTCAATTTTTTTTGTACATTGCTGTGTGTGTATATAAGTGTATTATTGTGCTCTACATTAATAAATATCACATTAACCTTTAGTGTAATTTCAGTATTTGTGTTTTTTGAATTATATTGTGTAAATAAATTCCTTTGATCTTGCTCAAAATAATTGTTTATATACACAGAGTGGTGTCAGTAGGTCATTAAAGGGACCTACGTTTGTACTGCCCCCAGCAACAGCACTGAAGGGGTTAATACCCTCAACTTTGGCCTCTATTTTCTTCGTATCTTGTCTGCTCTCTGCTTCTCTCTTCCTTACTTTCACAGTAAGGGAGAGGCACAGACCAGATACAAAGGCAATGTGGAAAGCACATTGCCTTTGTGAATGAAAATGCCAGTACATGTGATCTCTCCTGGACATATTCCCCACTAAAGTTCCCCCCTCACTCATGTCGGCTGTAAATCTGACAGAAGGAGATCTGTGTCGGCCGACTCCAGGAGGCTCTTCAGCAGAGCAAAAATAGCGATATTTAAAAAGAACTACTTCTTTGGAACGGTCTACAAAGTGTTCTTGCAAACACTGCACACTTTGTAGACCGTACCAATGAAGTAATTATTTTTAAAGATCGCTATTTCAGCTCTGCTGAAGAGCCACCAGCTGGTCCCTGGACCGGGATCTCCTGCTGTTAGTAGAGGGCTGATGTTAGGAGAAGGGGAGGGAGGAGGGGGAACTTTAGCAGCAAATATCTCTCAAACCTTTATGGGATGGGGCTTTCACCAGATACTTTATTTTTAAAAAATCTACCATACTGAATCAACTTAAATTCGGGCATTATTAACCCTTGAAGCCTCTTCATGTCCTAGTCGATGAGGCTGAAAAAGACATGCGTCCATCAAGTCCAGCCCATGCCAAATCACCCTGTTGATCCAGAGGAAGCCATTTCCAATTAAGCCCTAAGTGGGAAAAAAATCCTTCCTGACTCCACAATGGCACTCAGTTCCTTGGATCAACAACCTATCTGCCTAGGGGCTGGATTCTACTGCAAGTGATAAATGTTAACACCCGTTTTATCAAACATTTTCCTATTGAAGTCTATGGAGAAAACTGGAGATAAAAGAAGTGATAAAATTAGCACCTGCAACAGAATCCAGCCCTAGATGAGCTAAATATTATACTTTCTTCTATATGAAAATATTTTAAAAGTTCTAGTCCAGAGGATCCCTATAAACTGAAATAATGATGGGTGGTTGGTTGCAGGGGAGGGCTGGCCTGGGGGGCAGGGGGGCAATTTCCCTCTGGGCCGGTCATATGTCTGGGCCAGTGGGCCACTGTCTCACTTAATCTCCATCTTGTTGCTATAAATGGAGCAACACTAGTGATACCACAGAGCTTACAATTGAAATGTTGCTTTACAAATGATACCACAAAGCTACAATCCAAATGAGGCTACACTAGTTACATAACCCATTTCCACTGTAAGCTCTATAGTATCAGTAGTGTAGATTTACTTAAATTGTAAGCTCTGTTATATCAGTAGTTTAGCCCACTTTAATGTGAGCTATGTGGTATCGCTTTACTTCACAATATTAATGCCATGTTTAAAATTAACAAAAAGAGGTGGGCTTTGAGAGTGGGCTCAAACGATAGTAGAAATGGGCCGCTTGATTGTATTTACCCCCTGGGCCACAAGTTGCCAGCCCTCCCCTGCCTTTTTGTTATTTTTTTACCCTCCTATATTGTGAAGATGCCAGCTTTGTTCACATCATTGAGCCAAAGGACTCAATCCAATAGACACATAGGAGAGAATGGAGAAACGATTGGGCAGCATGCCTCTTAAAGCCCATTAAGATGGCATGCAGCCCTGCCTGCTTTCCTTGCTGTTGGGCAGTGGGCTGCTCTCCCTCTCGCCTCCACAACCTTTTGGTGGAGGTGTTGGGGGTGGGGGGAGGCTGGCCAGTGGCCCAGAGGAAAGGGGGTGGGCCTAGGCGATGGAGGGGTGAGGGGAGTGGAGTTGAAGTTTGGGTATAAAGAAAGTGTTGAACTAAAATCTAACATTACCTTTTTGTTTTTTTTCATACCTACCATGCACGTTCAAATCTCCAAACCAAATTGATTTTTCTGCCACCAAGGACTTTGTATCCAGAACACCAAGGAAGAAAGTCAGCATTCCATAGGATTGGTAAACTGTATCATTTTCTTTATTTCATTCCCTCTTTTGCTGGTAATACTTTACCATAGCTGGGATGAGCTGATTTTTATTACAAAACAATAGAGAAAAATGTTTCCTGTGACCTGGAGACTAAGATACCTCTAAGATTCCACTCTCTGGGGCTCAGTTTGTTATATTATAATTGAGTACATTAATCATTGGTTTCTTTACTGAGTTAAAATACATTTTCCTTTTGTTTCTTGTACAAAAGGGTGCAAGCATTTATATTACCAGGGGATCACATGTGTCTCATAATGCAGTAAGCTAATTTATTTACTTGCAAAAGTCACAGAAGTCCATATATCTTGTATTTTCCATTCTCTACTACTTTTTTTGTTTCCAGAAAGTTGCATAGGATCTTCAGGGCCTGTTTTGCAATCCAGTTACTGTATAGTAGGGTGATATTTCAATTTACACATTCAACTATCTGTCAGGATATTGAGCCACATAATGTTACACATATAAACCTTCTTGGCATCCATATTCATGTAGAGTGATTTTCTTTGTTGATATGATAGCTTTGTGTTCTTCCCACATTTCATATCTCATTCAGTGACATTGGTGACTACTGTTTCTTGATATCTTTACAGAACTGTATATTATTAGTATTCATAAGTTACATTGCTTGTACGTCAAGGTATCTAGATGAAAACGTATTCCTCCCTTTATAATTTGATACCTGTTGGGAGAATGTAACATCAAATCAATACAATTCTCAAAATATATATGAATGCTACTGCAATTATTACAACACTATCCTACCTGGAATCAGTGAACTTTATATAGAAACACAGTTATCATGGAATAGGAGGTGAAGTATAAGGAATATTTTTCATGAGAATAAAATCTAAGAAAATGATTATAAAGAAATAGTCTGGGTGGAATATCACAGAATTAGGCCCAGGTGGAGGATGTGGTCTGGATTATCACTTAAGGGGCTTATTTAGCAAAAGGCATAAAATGTGTGGTGTGAGTTACAGCAGCCCCCCTTTGTTCCCTGCACCCCTACTCTCCCCAAAGCTGCATGGGACTATCCCCATTAACTTGGGTTACATCTTCTTTACTATTTTACAGTATAAAATTTTCATCTCAATCTGTGGGCCTGAATAGTCCTTACACATGGAGTCTCCTGAGTAGGACAATCCTTTCCTCAGGTCCAGGAATAGCTTTTGTCTAGGAGGCGTACTATAAATCACAACAGATCTTTAGAGTGAATTCCTCTACCTTTCCACATCAGTGGTACTCCTCCTACTCTTCCAAAAATGCAGAGTAGGCATTTTACTTCATAAGTCCCTTCAATGGCGTCATTTAGATCAGGACTGTCCAAGGCCAATCCTCAAGCTCCACCAACATTCCAGGATTTAAGAATTTCCCTGATTAAGCACAGGTGAGTCAGTCAAAATGAATGAGCCACTGATTAACTCACCTGTGCTTGAACATGGAAATCATTAAATCCTGGCCTGTTTGTGGCCCTTGGGGACTGAACTTGGAAAGCCCTGACTTACATACTAAAACTGACACTGAGAGCCATTATCTGATGGTCAATGGTCAACTACATGGAAGCACGATCACTCTGATGAATTTTTATCTACCCAACACAAAACAGAAAACCTTCCTTAAGAAACTATTGGATGTGGTAGAGGATTTTAGGGAGGGCTTCCTGATTCTTGGAGAGGATCTGCCTTTGAACCCAACAGGCTGTTATCCTACTATTATTTGATTGATACTTGGAGGGCTCTTAATCCAATGACCCACAACTATACTTTCTACTCTCCTTCCCATGAGAAGATGCTAGGATAGACCTATTTTTTATAGAATAGTAGATGCTCTGAAATCTTCGAGACACTGGAATAGGTAATATCCCCTCCAATCTTCCTTTCTCCGTCCTTCCCCCTATCCTGTTCGATGCATCCTCCCTGGAAGCTTAATGATACTTTACCATCTGATCTGGTCATAACCACCGATATATATCGGAAGCTCATACAGACCATTTTCAACACAATGATACTGATGAGGTCCCACCCACTACAGTGTAGGAAGCGCACAAAAGCAGTCATTTGAGATGAGCTTATCAAATGGGGGGCACGTAAGAAGAAGCCATTAGAGTCACTCATGGCTAAACTTTCCATCTTAGAACGCACTCATAAAGATTCCCCCACCCCATCATTTGAGACCGAACTGAAGAGTTGCAGACAAGAAATAGCCAGCTTTCTTAGAGCCTCACAATTGAAGATGTATATGTGGCATAAATATCAGCGTTACCTCCAGGGGGACAAATCAGGCAGACCTTTGTAGTTAAGATTGGCCGTCCGTTGATGCATATACAACATTTTAAGGATTCTACCTCCAAACCACAACTCGTATGACAAAGTAGCTGAAGCATTCTGTTCCTATCAGAACCTTTACAGTTTGGAAAATTTGGAAGTCTCGGATCCCCTCCCGGACTTTGAGGCCTCTATTCAACCTTTTTAACATGATATGGGGCACTGAGGCTAACACCGGAAGACATCCATTTCTTCAAATACATTTCTAGAATCCAATTTTAACAAGGAGGAGGTGGAGTTGGTGTTGAAAGCTTGTCCACTGCATAAAGCTCCAGACCCTGAAAGCTTTACAGCTCTATACTCTATGAAATTTTGGGCCTTCCTTCTCCCCCTTTACTTTAAATGTCTTCAGCAATAGTCTGGGAAAACTTGATTTCAAGGTCAGTTTTTCATCACGGTTCTCCCTAAAGAAGGGAAAGACCATAGTATTTGTACAAACTATTATCCAATTTTATTACTCAGTGTATATGTAAAGATCTGGGCCTCCCTTTTGGCCTTGTGGCTTAAATTCTTACGCCCCCATCTCATACACATGGACCAATCTGGGTTCACCCCCAGCAGCGAGACCAAAGCTAGCATAGCTAAAGCGATATCCATATTTCGCTAGGCATAGCAGACTAGAACTCCTCTATTGATGGTCTCTACCAACTCGAGTCAACTGGCTCTATATGAGACTGGTCCTCTCACATATGGGTATAGGGGGAAGATTCCTTTCCCTGATTTTGGCACTTCACTCCAATCCATCACCATGAGTGTGAATGAACCAGGTTCTCTCAGACCCTTTTCAAATAAGAAATGGAAAACAGCAGGGATGTCCATTGCCACCCCTATTGTTTGTGCTAACTTTAAAATCTTTTTATGTGCACTCATAAACAGTTGTGAGCTTCAGAGATGATGCCCTGATTTTTCTCACTTCTCCTCTAACTTCTTTTCCAGCACTCATCATACAGATTGATAACTTTGGTACATTTTCCTGTACTAAAATTAATTACACCAAGTTGGAGATACTTGGAGTCTTAATCTCACTCCAAGGCGACTTCGCAGGTGTAGTGATAACTTCCCTTTTATTTGGAGTTTTAAGATGAAATATATAAGAATTTGGCTTCCAGGAAATATAACCTTGATGGTGGAATTGAATTACTGCCCGGTTCTTCAGGCTCTAGAGCATGAATTGCTATGTTGGTCTACATACTTATTTCATGGCTAAGACAGCTAGCTCTAGTGAAAATGTTGGCTCTCCCACAGATACTTTATTTATTCAGAGCCCTTCCTATTTGCATCCCAGCTTGACTACTGAGGGAGATCCAGGGCAGATTTAGAGCCTATGTCTGGGCCTACAAAGCATCAACGGTTATCGCTGATCATACTCTCTTATCCAAAGTGGGTGGCCTAGCAGGAAATACTACCAAGCTCTCACTAAACTATTTGATCTTAATCAGCCTGATGAAATATCAGACTGGCTACCAGTGTCTTTACAGGATTTGCCACATTTCAATCCATCAAAATTACTTTGGTCTCAACCCCACCTCCTTCTATCACCTTTATGCAGCCATCCTATATTATGTCATGTTCTCACTATGTGGCATACTCTCAGTGCAGCCTTTCAATGGTCTATCTATCCCTCCCCACTGCTGATGGTTGGGGGTAACCCTGACTTCCCGCTGGAGTGTTTCGATTCCAGTTTTAAAAAGTGGACTTCTCCCCGAGGCTTCACTTCTCAGAGCTTATAGAGGGCACTGCTATTAAAGTGTTAGTATTGTCCTACAACATAAACGTTGTATCTGAATCTCAGTGTTCAATACAGTATCTCAGTAGCTTTCAATCCGAAAAGAGCTAAGTCATTCTTTAGTTTTTACCCTTCAAAGTTTACTGGCAAAGGAAGCCCGTCCACCATATTTAAAAGTCCTCAGATCCAGCACGTACTCGCAAAGTCTGTCTCTTCTATGCGCGCTCCACTGAATTACCAGATGGGAGGGGGTGAAGTGCTCCTTAGGTCCCCCCAACGTCACTCGCAGGCTGCATTGAAGTTTGTGCCTCTGAAGTCTCCCTCGTGTCGGCCGACACCAATTCAGCTCTGACCAGCTTACAAGCAGTTTGATGAAAAGGGGCGGCGGGGGAAGACTTCTACAAGAATTTTCGGCAAAATGATATAGGTACAGACATTTCAAACAGCGCCATTACTACCAAAAAACTTTAATGAATCATACTACAGCATATTATTATTGGACATTACTATCCCTTTAAACCTTTTCAAGCTATCAAACTATTGTTCTCTTTGTATACTGGAGATTTCTCCAAAATCTTTTTTTTACAATGGTGAGTACAAGATAAGTTACTATAATGGACTGCAACACATTGTAAAGCAATATGGTTAACAGAAGTATGCAATAGCCAATAATGTACCAAGAGGGGGTCTAATGATCCTACAGCTCTCCATCCTTAATTCCATAAGATGAAAAGGGTAAAACCCATAATATTAGATATAGAAAACCTTTTTTATTTATAAATGCCCCAGGACCCCCTTCAACTTATCAACCAATACTGCATAAAGAGGAATTCAAACTAGTTAAAAGGCAGCTATCACAAGAACAACTATAAAATGTTAGCTGCCCCTTTGGTCCTAAGGGAGCAGATGTGCCCAGAGAAACTACACTGTGAGCCCTAGCAATTGATTGGAGGAACAGATCTAGGGTCAGAAAGAGTTTCAAGTTTCTCAATTCACAGTCACATAGTAACGGATTCAGTGATCCCCATAGACCAATGTGGACAGCTTATATAATCCAACCATGGTAGTATATGGGTTTGTGTTGGCAAAGCTTGTGGCTGTGAGTCAAGATATTCTGGGCTGCCTCCAGCTTACCTGTTAGCTGTTTTGACCCCATAACATCTAAAAGGAGGGATTTTAGGCTGCACAGTGCAGACCGAAGAGACGACTAAGTAAAACATGATAATTGATGGTGTGACAATGCATTCAGTTGCTAATCTACAAAGTAGTAATGGAGAAATGCTGGAACAAAACAACCGTGCCATAGGAGACAAATAAAAATTCCAGTTGATTTTAAATGGGAATTTTAACTCTACAAACGCTGGAGAGGTTTCCAACACATTGCTTCATGGTACTATGTAGACCTTTCTGGGTTGCTTTGCTTCAGAATTGCTCCATTTCTTCTAAGTACATCAGCCTCCCTATGTATGTTAACACGTTAAGGATCAGAGGGGGTGTACATCACACTGAAGATGTCCACTTACTTAAAGGGATGCCCTGAAGAAGTATCATTTAGATACGAAACGCGTTGGATACCTGAGACTGCTTTATTGAGATACATGAGATTATTTGATTAACATTTCACATCACATTGGTTATCTGTTTGGGAGAAGTATTTGTACATATTTTATATTCATACCTTTGTTTGCTTTTGGTTGCACAGGTATATGTATGAGAGATGGCAGCTGATTGTCTCTTTATCCCTTGCTCGCAATACCGTTGTTCACACGGAGACAAGAACATCTGAGATATACATTAACTGTACATTACAATCCTGTCAGAATTGTAGTTCAAGAGTAATTGAATGATAAAGTATCCCCCTCTCACCCCTTTTACCTAGTGTAAGCCACCTCCCCTCAGATGTGGAATCTGGTCCTTTGACCAGACAGGTCACAGCAAGGGACAATCTTACTGTGATCATAAGGAAAACCTTGCCCTCCTTGACAGGTTTTTCGGATTTTCCCTTATGCTCACTGAAGATTGTCCCTCTCTGTGATCCATCCGGACAGTCTTGCTGCTCTGAGGTGAGCAGTGTTAAATCAGTAAAAGGGACAGGAGGTGGATACTTTATCATTCAATTACACTTGAACTACAAGTCAGACAGTATTGAAATAACGTTCTCCATGGCCCAAATACTATGACGATTAATCAGAGTTGCTTTTTTTGTGAAACATTACTATCCCTTTAAGTGTATGGTGCATTGGTGTATGTATCTAAGACGGGATTCGGATTGCAAAATATGATCTCATCTCACTACATTGGAGCACAGTGGGAGAGAAGAATATATGAGATTAACTCATACTGCACACACCTTTAAGAGTATTGACCTCTTCCCACACAGATCTCTATGTGGACATACCCAACAAGAAATATTCCCATAGAGACAGGAGTGGTAACTGGTACTCATTTATTACCTATTGTGTTTGTCTCCATTAATAACTATCTATTTTTTCTTCAAGTTTATATCGAAAGACATCATTTATCAGAGATTTTTATCTTACATCTCATGCTTTCCTATTATTATTTTACGTTGTCTTTGCATATTGATCATATATTGTTTGTTATGCATGAATGTGCCTGTTACAGTTGTGCCATGGAGCCCACACTTCTCAATATCTTAAACGGAATGCTCCAGAACTTTGGTGTAAAAAAAACTACAGAAACAAATACTGAGCTTGAAATCTATCAAAGTACAGTGGGGGCAAAATATCTGATGTGCTTCTCTCCACTGTCAGATTGCTGAGATTATTTGGAAATACAATTAATGAATCATAAATGGCAAAAGGTATTTCTCTTTGTACAGCACATTTGGAGAGGAAATACACACGTATACATCCTATTCTTGTATCAGACTTGTAAGCTCAGCAACCAGTTCAAAATAATGAATAATGCCAGACAGGATGTGGCGTAAAAAATAGTTTACCTAGCTGGTAAAGTTTGATACTCTCTCTTTGATAAATGAGCCAATACAATCCATTGATAATTATAAGAATACCATTATGCCATAAAATACTGTACAAGCGAGTTTCCCTTCATGTTATGCTTTCCCAGGTTGATGTATCAACCTCTGCATCTGTTCTGTATTTGATGCACATAAGTATATTTTATAATACTGTTCACTTCTTATTGGGTTTATTTTTAATTTACATGTAAATACTAGATAATTTGTATTCACAGATATTTTAAATACACATCAATTAAATCCACCTAATTGCATATCCTGTAAAATCTAACATTCTATAGTAATGATATTTCAAGTATTGTTGCTCCCTCTTGTGGAACATGGTATGTATTACTCTGCACTATTACAGTTGTTTGTTATAGAGAAGATATTGCAGTAACGCAAAAATAGAATAAAATAAAAGGGTGTTTTCATTGAATGGTAAAATGACTACAAAATATGGTCCGTGTGTATAGTTGTAATGCCTCTTAGAGATCAGCACTCCAATGCTATACATTCAGACCATCATGGAGGTGGCACATATAATCACAAATACAAGGTCTGATCCGTGTCGCCCTGCTTTTATACTTTTGAATATAGTTGTGTATTTTTCAGAACTGCTTTGTGCATTTGCTTTACTGGTCTGTAAATATACATAATCCCAGGACAGAGTTTCAACCAGGTAGTTCCGATGAACTGGTAGTTTTTGCTCCTGGAACTTCATGACACCAGCAGTATAATACACCATTACTATAATGAATGTCTTATTGTTCTTTTGGTCTCATGTAATAGTGCATTGCTCTGCTGCACTCATGCAATACTGTTGTGGTCTCATGCACTAGTTTCTTGCCCTGATTAGCCCATTTTATGGTGTATTACACTGATGCTCTCATGTAACTTTATATTGCATTGCTGATCTTATGCAGTACTCTACTCTTGTAATGGTATATTGCTCAGTGTATATATAGCTGTATAGTGCATGTATATAGTTGCTCAGACAATTTTTCACTCCTCTCCTTCTTGCACCTATAACTCCAATTCATGTGTCGATCTCTATCCTGTCTTTATCCTGTCTTCCCACCATGTGGATTCCTGTTCTACCGCACATTAAACACACTCATTTGGGGGAATGCATCATGGATAACATGCCGCATATAAACCAAATGGATATGGATTTGGGAGAACTTGTAGACAAGAAAACATCTCAACAATGAGCAGTGTCAGCCAGCTGTTGCATGAAACAATGTGATACTATCATGTATAAAAATGGATACAGATAAATTAGAAGAGACTATAATTATCTCTATAAATACATCTTTATTAAGACTTCATATAGCATATTGAGTAAGCCCTAAACAAGACAGTAATACATTTGAAAAAGTAAAGAAAGATGCAACAAATTTGGTAAATGATTAGATTTTATTTACAGAGACATTTCAGCAAAACTGGATTTGTTGATGTATGATTAGTGTGTGCAAATTAAAGAAATAGTAATGTTTCACAAAAACAGCAGCTCCAATTAATCTTCATAGTATTTGAGCCATAGAGAGTGTTATTTCAATACTGTCAGAGTTGTAGTTCAAAAGTAATTGAATGATAAAGTTTCCCCTCCCTCCCCTTTTACCTAGTGTAAGCCATCTCTTCTCAGATGTGGAATCCAGTCCATAGAACAGACAGATAACAGCAGGGGACAATATTCTTCCTATGAGAACAATGAAAGCCCTGTCCCCTTGAAAAGTTTTTCATGTTTTTCCCTTATCTTAATTGAAGATTGTCCCTCTCTGCAATCTAACTGGGCACCTCCCTACTGCTCTGGCTGAGCAGTGTTACATCAGTATAAGGGGCGGAAGGCAGATACTTTGTCATTGAATTACTCTTGAACTACAGCTCTGACAGAATTGAAATAACACTCTCCAAAGTCCAAATAATATGATGATTAATTAGAGCTGCCTTTATTATGAAACAGTACTATCCCTTTAAGGCCAGACATGCATCTGGGGAATTATTTATTCAAAAAGCTGAGCAAAACAAGAGGGTGTATGCATTAAGATAAGTGGAAATACACTACTGAATACAACAAAGGCAGGGCTTTCTTATAACAATGGCATAAAGGGCATGGTATTCTAGGCTTTGGGAGATTGTGTTGGCAAACACTGTAGATATGTTAAAATGAGTATTGAATAATTTTAGGATAACAACAATATAGACAATCATAGCAATCATTTTCGATTCCAATAAGATGTGGAGTCAGAAATTATTTTTTTATCTACTTGGGGCATAATTAGATGGGGTTTTGTTTGCCTTCATCTGATTCAACAAAAGGTTGTACTTGATGGACGCATGTCTTTTTATTTCAACCTCATTAACTACAGTGTATAAATAACACTATTTGACAAGCAAGACTGACATGACCTGGTAACATTATTCTTAGAGAACCACCACCAGAGTATCCCATTGACCTGTTTTTTTTTTGTTTTTGTTTTTTTAACTCTGTGCAGTTATATATTTAATTTAGGTTAGCCGTGTTAGTCCAGTGGTCTAGAGATCAAATGAGTATAACAGTATGTAATAATATCTTTTTTTACTGGACTAGCATTAGATTATATGGACAGGCTTTCAAGAGTGACATTACCTTTTCAAAAGCATACTTGACAAAAGTGAATTTGACTTGAAAAAGGGAGAGTCACTCTCGAAAGCTTGTCCTTATAATTGAATGTTAGTCCAATAAAAAAAGATATTATTACATACTGTGATACTCATTTGATCTCTAAACCACTGAACTTAGATACTACAATTCTCTTTAATTTCTTAGATAGATAGATAGATAGATAGATAGATAGATAGATAGATAGATAGTTCGATGGATCGATCAATCTCTGGCCATTGCCAGTTAGGAATTTCCCCTGGCTACACATAAGGCAGATAGCTACATAAGGCAATAAACATGCATACCTAGGTGGTTTGATAATTGCTGAGGCCATTGCCAGAGAGACTTTCACCTGGTGACACATGGCAGAGAACTACATATGGTGACACTTATATACTGAGACAGAGAGCTACATATAGTAATGCATATAAACCAAGATAGGGAATAAAATTATGCAAAGCCTGCATACATTTATCAATGCAGTCACCCCTGAGCTCTGAACCAGAGAGGTCACAATAGGGCATGTTCAGTACATAAGTCGGATCTGGATTCGGGGGAGCCACCATCAAAAACAGTGTGTTTCAGTGTGTTTGTGTGTGAGCGTTTGCATGCATGCATTTGCAAGTGAGTGTGTGCATGGGTGACATGGGCAACAAAATGGGAGCAGGAATTTGGGTGAAGGAGAGAAGAAGCTGTAGGAACCGTTGAGAAGATGGGGCAATGGTGAAGAGACTGGGAGCAAGAAGGCAGAATCTGCGAGCGGGCGGAGCAGAAGTTGAGGGGCAGGGAGGCAAAAGCTGGCAAATGAAGGTCATTTGTGAAAACTCATTTAACCCTTTGAGTGCCAGAGAGGTACGCAACACATTGCAAATCAATGCCTTGCATACCTCTCTGGCATGCAAAATCTTAAATTGCAATCAAATAGCTCAGCAAAAAGGTAGTTTTTAACTATCTTTAAAATTAACTAAACTTACCATAGGTTGACAGTGCCTCTTTAAGGTAAATGCCTATACAAAAGCATAAATATTAAAAACCCAGTAAAGGTAATATCACATGGATTACATAACTGCTGTGTTTTTAATGCTGCACTAATCACAAACACAAAAATTAATAGGATTGCCCCCAATGGTGCTGCTGGAGATCAGAGGTAAATAATACTGGTTTCTTGACCAGTACTAAAAGGTAGCCCTGCCCTGTGAACATAGCCTAAGTATTATTAAAGTATTGTAAGCAAATCAGCCCCAGGAATGGCTTTACCAATAGGGAAAGTAGGTAGCTGTCTAGAGCACCTGATTTTTAAGGGTGCTGTGAAAGCTCAAAACTCTGCCACCATGATAACTAAACATACTTCATATTCAACCACCCAGTTTATCACTTTAGTTCTTTAAACTAGCATCCTGTACGAAGTGTACCTTACATAGTAAAAGCTTGTCCTGCCAAAGCCAGGTTTAAAGAATGGAAGTGTGTAATTCAAACAAATTGCTTATGGGCTGTTAGCCTGTCAACCTGATGCTTAGATCAGGGGTTTGCAACCTGATCCAAGGTTGACCACATTCTGCCTAGGTGGAAACATGCAACCCATCCTTTAGTCACATGATACAACTCCATCACAGAGGTCTGAGATGGAGCGATGGTCCTACAATTAGATGTCTGAAAAACAAGTGTTATGATTTTTTTTTTTTTTTTTTAAGCAAATAAGGGAAAAACTGCCTAAGCAGCCCCTATACAAGATGTAACTTTTTGCATAATTTAAACACATCTAATATATTAATGTTTTTATCATATATTCACTATACCACCAGTGAATTTGCTGAATCAGGGAATGATTATTCAATATTTCATTTGGATTTGTTTGTTTAAATATGTAATCTAATTATGCTCTGTTGTGCCCTGTAATTGGGAGTATAAAATACAAATAGAAAGGTCCACTCTAAAAAGAAGAACCGTTAATGTGTATAAAGTGAATATATGTGTGCTGCTATCTTTATATATCCTAAGAAAATAAACTACTGATTTTATATAAGTGAGATTTGTTTTAAAGTTCCCGGCCCTGTATTATCGAGGCAGTATCTTACTGTGTGATAACTACATACCAGTTGAGCGCCCATATATTCCCTGAGCTGAATCCTCTCTATTTATGAATGTTATACCGGAAGAAATAAATAATGGAAACATCCCCTGAATGGAGGGTTTGGTTAGGAAAGGAAAGGGGATGTGGTAGCCTTCATGGGTGTGGACGTGGGCAAGGCTAGGATCGTAAAATGGTGCCTTTCCTGCAGCTGCTGGTTATGTAAATCTGGGCCTCATCAGCCCTAATTTAAAGTGAACTTATCACCTTGAATCCTTTTTTTTTTTTACATATTTCAAAACACCTTTTAGCTTAACATGAAATGTGAAGTTTAGGAAATAGTCACAATATTAGCTCTGGGAAAAGTGAAAGTCTCCTGGTACAGTATAGAACTTCATTAACATATGACGTTACTGAAAACCTTAATTAGAATATGAAATGTCACTGAAAAGGCTTCATTACATCTCAAAAGTCAATGAAGAGCTTAAAGGAAACGCCACTGATACCTCATGGGTAACCAATTAGCATACATCAGCATACGGTACCTAGTATCTACTTAACTTTCAATTATGCAAACTTAAATAAAGGTGACAGGTCCACTTTAAGCTTCTTTTAATACACAGTTAATGTTTGTATGTATATGTAGTTAAAGGGATGTTTAGCCTGTTTTATAACTTGGTCTAGTAATAAAGCACATAATATATTCTTTTACAATGAGCATGTTTTACCATATTGTTACCCAGTGATGCAAGTAACAAGCAGAGTGAACAGGATTTCATGCAAAAACAGGATCTTAAAATTATTTTCTAGCCCTACATCTGCCCAGGGCCGGATTTGCCATAAGGCAAAATAGGCACCTGCCTACAGGAGCATGCCACCGAGGGGCGCCTACAAATGGGATTCTTTTTTTTTTTTTTTTTTTTTATTTCTTAAAAAAAAAAAAAACTAGCCACCTCGTTGGCTGCGCCAGCGCCCACTCCATGTCGCCCACTCATTGCACGCACACCCCCCCCCGTTGTCTATTTCCTACCTCCCTGGCAGGACAGGTCTGTGCCTCCTTTGGCACAGTCCTGTAAGTGCTGAGCTCCCTCGCCGGCTCTGTAGGAATGCAGAGCGCTGGGAGATGACATCATCTCCCAGCGCTCTGCATTCCTGAATAGGAGACCACACTGGAGCTCCAGCTCTTACAAGATTGTGCCAAAGGAGGCACAGACGACAGATCTCCTGCCAGAGAGGTAGGAAAAGGACAATGGGAGGGAGGGAGGCAGGCAATTTGAGGGCAACATGGAGATTGTGGGGGCAAGTTGGAGCTGAAGGGGGGCATTGTGAGGGCAATTTGGAGCTGATGGGGGAGCAATTTGGAGATGGTGGGGGCAATGTGGAGCTGATGTAGGGCAATGTGAGGGTAACATGGAGCTGATGGGAGGCAAGTTGGAGCTGATGGGGGGTAATGTGAGGACAATATGGAGATGGTGGGGGAAATGTGGAGCTGATGGGGGCAAGTTGGAGCTGATGGGGCAATGTGAGGGCAATAAAGAGATGATGGGGGCAATGTGGACATTAGGAGCATTGTGGAGATGCCCAGTGGAGATGGCCAATGGTGGTGGGTGGGTGGGTGCTTCAGATTTCTGTGCCTACAGGCTCCTGAGATGTAAATCTGGCCCTGCATCTGCCTAACACCAATAGACATATAGTATATATCCTATAAAGTAATATCAACCCGTAGACACGTCTTTTCCAAAATACACAAACATCCAGTTTAGTTAGTCTCTCTTTGTAAGTACAATCTTACATTCCCTCCAATTGTTTGTTGCATGTCTGTACACTTTTTCCACTTTTGTGCTTCATATTCTAGATGAGTTCTTACCAAGGATTCATAAATATGTAGAATTACATTCCTGTCATGTGAATCTATATGACTTTTTATACATGGCAGTAACCAGTTGTACCCCCTTGCAGCAGCTGAGTGATACTGCAAACTTTTGTTTAGTCTGTTCCACATTCATCTATAACAAAGGTTCCCCAAGTTATTACCTTTTTAGTGTCTATGTAAAATGCTTGTTTCTGCAACCCAATGCATAACCTTACATTTATCTATATTAAACCAAATCTTTCAACAGAGAAAAAAACATCCTGTTCTGTGTGTATTTCCTTACATAGTTTAGTGTCATCAGCAAAGACTGAGCCACTTCAAAATCATGATTATGGTAAGCAAATTAGAAAGCATTTGACCTAGGACTGAACCCTGGGTTTTTATGAGAGCTGGAAGCAAACCAAACAGCATAAAACTACTTGGGGCATAAAAAGGATTTTTACATTAACAAATCTTAATGTGAACAGAAGACGTCTCTAATATGATAAGAGAGACAAATACATTCCTGCACCTCTTTTATAAATCTAAAAATTGCCTAGTGAATTCTTTGTGTCAAGGATCAGTATCTGGGTGTCCAAATATCCGGACCCTAATGTAGCTGGAGATTGGCACTGGGGAGCATAGTTCAAGAACTCTGACGGTGGCACCTAGCCCTTGCTGCAGCCAAAGCCAAATAAAAGTGCTGGCCACAAAGCCAGATGTCCGATCCCGGTTGAGCAGGGACCCTGACCAGGATGGGAGCAGATGCAACACAGTGTTAGTCTCGGACAAAGGACCCAGTGAGGACCACAGATGCAGACCCTCTATGCTAACACTCAACTGAATAGGGATCTGCCCAAGATAGAAGACTGGGACTGCTTAAGATTAGACCGATGTAGACTAAGAGTGCAAGAGTAAATCAGGATCTCATCTAAATAGACAATCATATGTGATAGCAGTATATCACAAAACAGGTCATTGACGAAGCCCTGATAAAAAGCAATCTCATTACAAAGACCAAATGGCATCACAAGGTATTCATAATGGCCATGTTGAGTGTTAAACACCATCTTCCACTCATCCCCTGTCTTGATACGAATCAGGTTGTAAGCACTGTGAAGGTCTAGTTTTGTAAAGACAAATACTCCTTTAAGTTGATCCAATAGTTCTGTGATCAGGGAAAGTGGGTAACAGTTAATAGTTACCATCCTTTTTCTTAACAAAAAAGAATTCAGACTCAGCTGGGAAGGATGAAGGGCGTATAAAACCCTTAGACAGATTCTCCTGAATATAATCAGGCAGAGCTTGATTTTCTGGATGGATAACAAAAAAGTCCTCCTGGCAAAAGGTCGATAAGGCAGTCTCAATCACGATGAAAAGGTAACAGATCATTCTGGGTAAAGGCAAAGACGTCCCTAAATTCCAGATAGGGAGGTGGAATAAGATTCACCTTATGTTGTGGAACTTGAGTGGTGATAGCGCCAATATGCTGGATGGAGCATAAACAAGAGGTGAATCAAGATAAGCTCTATGCCTTAATCCGATTGCTATGCCAGTCAATAAATGGATTATGAACCCGAAGCCATGGTAGTTCCAAAATGTTGGGGGTATAAGGAGCGGAAATAGTATCAAAGCCGACAGTCTCCTGTAAGCTATAGAGAACCCGTAGTGAGGAGTAAGGGAACAATCTCCAGGAGTATCAACCCCAGCCTCAGGGGTCTCCCATCGATCGTGGACACCAGTAGTGGTTTCTTCTTGGTTTGGAGTAGTATTCCCTGGTCTTTAGCCCACTCCAAATCTATGAATCAATAAAGGCATCCTGAAGAAGAGACCTAGGGGGTTATCACACCTTAGTGCATAACCCCCCAAGTCTCTTGAAAGCTTGCATCCTACAGCTACTCAACTTAGCCAATAAAAGGATAATTTTTACTCTATTGGTCTACTGCTTTTTCTACAGCACCGTATCACCCTTTATCTAGAAACTGAATGGGAGACCCAACATGACTGTATCCAATTAGAGGAATGTATCAGGTAGTGTTAGCACTGTTTTAACAGTACCTAACTCCAGACGTACAAGTAATATACAGCAATTGCATAGCAATCCCTTTCACCTAAGTCAGTGGTTATGAAACCTATCCTCAGGGCCCACTAAGAGCCTATGTCTTAAAATGTCCCTGCTTGAGAATGGGTGAGTTAGTCAAATACAGTACAATACTGCTCACACTCTAGACTGTCTATGGTGTCATACAATGGAAGGAAAATGAAAAGGGTGTTACAGGGCAAACTGGAAAAATGTGTGAGAAGAAAAGAAAGCTTGCACACCTAATTTTCTCCAGTCCATTAATAACACACACACAGGCTTGGGACAGAAACCAAAATTAAGTACAACTTAACTTATTAATACATAACTAAAACTGCCAGGGCTATAACCAGCTGGCCATCATACATAGAGGAAATGCTGGGGCATATACGGGCTTTCCATAGTTCATAAGGGCTGTAATAGAATACAGTGGCATATCCCTGCTTGACAACAAGTAAAATATCTAAAGTGTTTGCCGTGTTATATCCGCTAGCCACTGCAACAAAAAATAGTGACCAAAATGTATATGAAGCTCTCTGAAGTTGTTGCACTCTGAACATAAATGTATAAAAGAGAGAGAGAGAGACCACAAACCCTACAGTGATTGTAATCAGGGAGAAAAAAAATGGTACCATGTTAGCCAGTAGAGTATATAGGATTCAATGTAGCAAAAAACTCACAAGAGTGATATAAAGGTGATGCATTTTACTGGATAACTGAGGACATAGCATGTGCAAGCTTTCAAGACACTAAGGCCCCTTCTTCAGGCGTGGGTTAACAAATAAAGCAAGAATAACACTGCATTTATATTTACAGAGTATGATAAACATTTGAAACAAAATATATGAGTACACAGTGGGGGTCAATTACCTTAGTAAACATACAGTCTACATAGATATGAACTGATTTGCATTGGGTTGGCTCAATGTCCTGGGAACAAGGAAATGTTCATTAACACAGAGGTGTAAAGAGCCTGTTAGCCTGTGAGTTGAAAAGATCTATCTCTATACAATCTCTATACCAAGATGTTCTATCTATTACAATGAAGTCCATTCCCAGGTTCAGTCCTGTTTTTAATGTGTCAAATAGAACCATTAATGATACGTCTTATGTTATTTGACGCTGTGACATCATAACATGATGTAGATGTGTTTTGTGCCACATTATACCACATGCATGAAGTATTTAAAATATGAGAAATCTCTACAGAGCACCCTTTCTTAGTCATGTGCAGAATTCTAGTATATATAGACAGTAATGTACAATATGGAGAAAATATAAACTGCAGGGTTTATATTGCTGAGTAAACAAGGTTACTCCCACTGAGGAGAGATATGTTATACTAAAGTTATTGCAATTCAAGCTTTCATTTTATTGGGTGCAATATCTCCATGGCCTGAAATTTTACAGTGGCACAGTTACAGAATCCTATGTAGATTTATTGTCAGCTGACCATAGCTGTCCATAAACCGCTGCATCAACAGCGCCACCAAAACATTTCAGGCCATGTAAGTACTGTTCCCAAAGTAACTTTGTTAAGCGTTACTATATATTTATCCGTTGGATGCGAGACAGGTCTCATACACATTACTCTGCAATGCACTGGAGACCATTCTAGCAACATAGGGGTTAAAGTGTCTTTACCCCTTAACCCCTTTGCAATGCGTTGCGTACCCCTCTGGCACTCAAAGGGTTAAATACCACAGATGTCTGAAGAGCATTGCTTTACAGTACAGAGAAACAAAAAGAACAAACTAATTTACTAATTTACCACACGATAGATTCATAGTGTGGTAAATTAGTAGTTGAAAAGCATTCATCCCGTGGTAAATTGGTAGTTGTAATAAATTTTATATTTGATTTCTAGCTTGCCGCAAGTATTTTATTTTATACTAGTATAAAAGCTGTGTATATGGCCAGCATTCAGTGCATTCGGGCAGTGTCTACTGCGCATTAATGCATCGGACAAACATACACCTGGCCTTTGTTCGGACAGCCTCTACTGCTCATGACTGCATTGGACAAACATACATCTGCCCTGCATTTGGGCAGTCTCTACTGCGCATTAATGCATCAGACAAACATACATCTGGCCTGCGTTTGGGCAGTTTCTACTGCGTATGACTGCGTTGGGGCAGTATCTACTGCGAATGACTGCAGTGGTGCAGTCTCTACTGCGCATGACTGCGTTCAGGCAGTCTCTACTGCACATGACTACGTTCGGGCAGTCTCTACTGCACATGACTGCGTTCGGGCAGTTTCTACTGTGCATGACTGCATTTGGGCAGTCTCTACTGTATATGACTGTGTTTGGGCAGTCTCTACTGTATAAGACTGCGTTTGGGCAGTCTCTGCTGCGCATGACAGCATTTGGGCAGTTTCTACTGAGCATTAGTGTTGAGCGAGCACCCCGATGCTCGGGTGCTCGGGTGCTCTGACCGAGCACCCCCTGAGGCTCGAGTGCTCAGCCGAGCACCCGAGCCCCATTGAAATGAATGGGGCGACACCAGGCACCCCCTGCTCTGATGAGGGGAGGGTGCCTGGTCAATGCCCCCTTCATCTCCGCTATGCCCCCTTCATCTCCAAATGCCCCCTTCATCTCCGCAATGTCCCCCTTCATCTCCGCTATGCCCCTCTTCCACAATGTGCCCCTTCATCTCCGCTATGCCCCTCTTCCACAATGTGCCCCTTCATCTCCGTATGCCCCTCTTCCACAATGTCCCCCTTCATCTCCTCTATGGCATAGAGGAGATGAAGGGGGACATTGTGGAAGAGGGGCATAGCGGAGATGAAGGGGCACATTGTGGAAGAGGGGCATAGCGGAGATGAAGGGGGACATTGTGGAAGACGGGCATAGCGGAGATGAAGGGGGACATTGTGGAAGAGGGGCATAGAGTCTATGCCCCTCTTCCACAATGTCCCCCTTCATCTCCGCAATGCCCCCGTACCTCCAGTCCCTGGTGGTCCAGCGGAGCGTCTTCGGATCTGTGCCTCTTCCGGCACAGATCCCCGCCACCCGAACATGGCGGGAGAGCACATGGCGGTACTCGACGAGTACCGCCATGTGCCGAGCAGAGCGATGCTCGAGCCGATCCGAGCATCGGCTGAGCACGCTCGCTCATCACTACTGAGCATGACTGTGTTCAGGTAGTCTCTACTGTGCATGACTGCATCGGACAAACATACATCTGCACTGCATTTGGGCAGTATCTACTGCGCATTAATGCATCAGACAAACATACCTCTGGCCTGCGTTTGGGCAGTCTCTACTGCGTATGACTGCGTTGGGGTAGTATCTACTGCAAATTACTGCATTGGTGCAGTCTCTAATGCACATGACTGTGTTCGGGCAGTATCTACTGTGCATGACTGCGTTCGGGCAGTCTCTACTGTATATGACTGTGTTTGGGCAGTCTCTGCTGCGCATGACTGCATTCGGGCAGTCTCTACTGCACATGACTACATTCGGGCAGTCTCTACTGCACATGACTACATTCGGGCAGTCTTTACTGCACATGACTACATTCGGGTAGTCTCTACTGCACATGACTGCGTTCGGGCAGTTTCTACTGTGCATGACTGTGTTCGGGCAGTTTCTACTGTGCATGACTGCGTTCGGGCAGTCTCTACTGTATATGACTGTGTTTGGGTAGTCTCTACTGTATAAGACTGTGTTTGGGCAGTCTCTGCTGTGCATGACTGCATTTGGGCAGTTTCTACTGAGCATGACTGTGTTCGGGTAGTCTCTACTGTGCATGACTGTGTTCGGGCAGTCTCTACTGTATATGACTGTGTTTGGGCAGTCTCTACTGTATATGACTGTGTTTGGGCAGTCTCTACTGTATAAGACTGTGTTTGGGCAGTCTCTGCTGCGCATGACTGCATTTGGGCAGTTTCTACTGTGCATGACTGCGTTCAGGCAGTCGCTACTGTGCATGACTTAGATTGTAAGCTCCTTGGGGCTGGGTCCCTTTCCTAGTGTATGATTCCCTTGCTGCACTTTCCCTCACAAATAATGTAATGATTGTACTTAATCTTAATGCTCTTAACCCAGTTCTGTTGTTTTTGTATTGTATTATTTCAACTTCTGTTAAGCGCTGTGTACATGTATGGCACTATATAAATAAAGATACATGCATACATACATGACTGCATCGGCAGTCTCTACTGTGCATGACTGCACTGGACAAACATGCATCTGGCCTTTTATATATATAGATTACCATTTTTCATTTTATTTCATTTTATATTATTTGGATTGAGAAAGTGTTTTATCTGGAGGATCTCAGCATTGCACAGTGATCCTATTATTCTCAGGATTATACCCCTAGATCAATAACAGGACCTTATCCAGAGGAGACACACCAAACAGAGATGGTGAGAAATTCTCTGTATGCCTTTAAAGCTATGTGTATGCATATGACTACTAAACAGCATTTATTTAATGTGAGTGATATTTGGCACATCTATTTATTGCTCATAATACTTTGGTGATAAGGCACTATTGGCGCCCCCCTTTGTTCTTTTTGTTTATCGTACCGGGCCTCGTGAGTGGGGCAGAAGGGAGAGCTGCCAGAAGACTACATTTGACATCGTACAGAGGCTGTTGTAGGGGAGCAGCCGATATATCCCCCAAGGTTTGACTCGCTAGTGTGTGCATATGTACAACTCTAGCACACATTATCAGTGAGTATTATACCTAGGGTGATGGTGTGCTGATTAGTGCACAAAGAGTATCTTTTTTCTTTTTTGTGCCTTACAGTACAGTGAAGATGTCTAGCATTCAAGAGATTAACTTATCTATCTAAGGCAAAGGATGAATTCGATTTTCAAGATGCAGCTAACAAACAAACATTTCCATTCTTCTTCAGAACTACACGGCCTAGTTTCTGAGCTAGGAGATGGCCCTTTAGAGTTTCTCCTCTACAATGACTAATTGCATTGTTGGAGAAAATCGCAAAATTTATACTAAAGAAGCATTTATGCATCAACAGGTACAAGCCTTGACACCAAGAACATTACAAATGAAATTACAAATAAACAATAGCTGCCAATTAATCTAGCAGGAGGTGAAAAAAAAAATATTAGAAAATAGAAAGTCTTGGTTTTAATCAGCCGCGAGCTCTCAAGTAACAGATGTACACATTGTTTAAAAAGAAAAGTTTTTTCGTAACCTGCCACTGAGAAGTGAAGGTTGGAGTGTTACAAATTGTTCTAGTTGTGCACATAATTATTTAAATGTGGGTTCACACTGAGTACAGTAAGCTATAATTTATCCCACACCTTTTGTTCTAGCCACAAGTGATGGATAAGAATTTTAAACACTGCAGTCAATTTACCCTTAAAACCTCAACCCAAAATAAACCTGAAACAAAAACAAGTTCTAAGAACGTGACAGTTCTGTAATGTTATGTGTGTGGGTATATTTAAGCAAACAATAGTACCTCAATAATTGAATACAATGTGTATTGTTCATTGTCTTATTCACAAAATAAAAGATGAGCAATGTGTTGGAGATCTCTCTAGCATTCAAGGGGTTAAAAGGATAGTAATGCTAGTTTATAACCAATTTTAATAATGTACACATTAAAAATATTAGTACAATGAGCTATGTTCCATCTCTCAAACACGTATAGTTTGAGAGATCAAAGCATCTAAAGTTCCCCCCTTCAGGCTGTTTCATAGACATCAGGGCTGGTCTGGTCTACAAAGTGTGCTTGAATACCAGGCAAACTTTGTACACCATTCTAATGAAGTATTTATTTCTATATGGCGCTATTTCGGCTCTGCTGAAGAGCCGCAGGATGGTCCTGGGATCAGAATCTGCTTCTCTCAGCTAAAGGGCAGACTTCTGGAAAACGACTGGGAGGGGAGAACTTTAGATGCTTTGATCTCTCAAACTATACATGTTTGAGAGATGGGAGCTCATAGTATTAATATTTTTAATGTGTACAATATTGTTATAAACAAGCATTACTATCCCTTTAAATGTTCCATTTAGAGCAAAAGAAGTATGGAGGAATTTTTACTGTGCCCCCCTTTAGTGCAGTCTGTCCTCTCTTGTTTTGTGAATAAGGCCACAGGTTTCTATCAGGTACAAACAGGAGGCACTGCCAAACTTAGACTAATGACAGGGGACTTTTATTACAGTGCTCTCTTACTCTTAACCCTTTGAAAGACAGAGGGGCATTCAAAGAGTTAACCTCTTGAATGCTTGTGACATGTCCAGTTCATAGTTTTACAATGCACTGAAGATGTCTCTAACATCAAAGCAGTTAAAGGAAGAGATACCCAGAAAATGAAATGTCTTTATGTATTATTTACTACTAGTTGAACAGCCCGTTACATGGGCCACAGTGCCACTGGCACCCGGTCGCGGGGCAGTCACGCGCAGTAGAGACTGCCTGCTCAGCAGCTGATACAGAGTTGGACGCGCCTTCGGAGCGCCCCGCTGTGTGTCAGCTATGGCGTGGGCAGTCTCTACTACGCATGACTGCAGCACGCGCAGCATTGTCTACCTCGCATGGCGCGGCGTTACACACGATTTAGCAAATTATTATATAGGAAGGATACCGTAGAATATTAAAGTGCGGGGAGGTTGATTGGTTAGGCCAACCTAATTCTTTATTAGTGCACTGTGCAGCCCAGGTTAACATTTACTTAAAGGGAGATTGGCATCATTACATACCACAATCTGACAACAAGAGCTGAGGGCTTTAAGCATAAGACCTGGGGCTTTAGCTCCTAAAATATTATCTAGAAATGTCCAGGTAAGGTGCATTTGTGGTCAGGGCTTCCAGGGTATGATAATCATGGAGGATTGCTGTCCCCCTGAGCTATCGTAAGCTTTAGGGGGTGAGGTGACGAAGGTGACCTGAAAAGAGGCAAAAGGGGCTGTATTGGTATGACTTTATTATGTTAGTAGTAAATGCTCTGCCGATTCCGTATCGGGATTGGGAATGTATCTATTGAGGCATACAGATTGCCATCTGTAGAGTTGAATTATATGAGCGGGCACTTGATTCCTGTGCTGATACTGTTCCTATCCTAAAATAATGACCTGGGTACTGATAGGATTGTAGCCTAAAGGTAACAGGATGGTGCGTGTATAATTCATGAAAGTGGATGTACTGAGTGGGCCTGTAGGAGTGGTAGTAGTGGACTATTGTTTGAGTGCCGTTGATGGCGGCAGTGAGGCGAGTTAGTGATTGTAGGGGCATCATCGGAGATGGGTGATGAAATATGGATGAGTGACCGGCGTAAGACTTATCGTTTGGAGTGAGTGATAGAGTGAATTGATATGAGTGTAGGGAGAGTTGGTTCTTACTCATGAATCCTATTTCTCTCGTGCGACAGAAGAACATGCCCGGACGGAGAAGCCAAATATGCTAGGCATGATATGATTATATATATGTGTATATGTATATATATATATATATATACATATATATATATATATATATATATATATATATATATATATATATATAATAACAAACAAAAAAAGTATCTTGTAATACCTTTTTTATTGGACTAACAGAATTTTGGATTGACAAGCTTTCGGGAGAACCTCCCTTTGTCAAGTCTAAAGTATTTCTTTATGCTTTAGACTTGAGAAAGGGAGGTTCTCCTGAAAGCTTGTCAATCCAAAATTCTGTTAGTCCAATAAAAAAGGTATTACAAGATACTTTTTTTGTTTGTTATTTTACATCTGCATCACTGGACTAATACGGCTACAATCTCCTCTCTCTCTATATATATATATATATATATATATATATATATATATATACACACATGTGTAATCCTTCGGCCCCTGCGATGAGGTGAGGATTGAAGTGTGATCCTTCGGCCCCTGTGATGAGGTAAGGATTGAAGTGTGATCCTTCAGCCTCTGCGGTGGGGTAAGGATGGGAGTGTTATCCTTCGGAGCCTGAGGTGAGGTAATAATTGAAGTGTGATTCTTTGGCCCCTGCGGTGAGGTAAGGATTGAAGTGTGATACTTTGGCCCCTGTGGTGAGGTAAGGATTGAATTGTGATCCTTTGGCCCCTGCAATGAGGTAAGGATTGAAGTGTGATCCTTTGATAATTGGTTGTGAATTTAAGCTTAACTAGAGCTCGTTAGGTGACTTGTGCCTCCTTCAAACTCTTGGTGGTAAGATTCTTGACTGAGGGAACCTTCGTGCTCTGTGAGAGGTGAGGTGTCTGCACAAGGGAATCTTCGGCCTCTGTGAGAGGTAAGGTGTCTGAGTGAGGGAACCTTCGGCCACTGCGAGAGGTGAGATGTCTGTGTGAGGGAACCTTTGGCCCCTGTGAGAGGTGAGGTGTCTGCGTGAGGGAATGTTCGGCCCCTGTGAGAAGTGAGGTGTCTGCGTGAGGGAACCTTCGGCCTCTGCGAACAGGTGAGGTGTCTGCGTGAGGGAACCTACGGCCTCTGCGGAGAGGTCAGGTGTCTGCTTGAGGGAACCTTCGGCCTCTGCGGAGAGGTGAGGTGAGGTATCTGTCTGTGGGACCTCCGGCCTCTTGGAAGAGGTGAGGCATCTGTCTGCGGGACCTCTGGCCTCTGCGAATAGGTGAGGCATCTGGCTTTGGGACCTTCGGCCTATGAGAAGAGGTGAGGTATCTATCCGTGGGACCTCCGGCTTCTGCGAAGAGGTGAGGTATCTGTCTGTGGGTTCTACCTCTCTGAAGATGTGAGGTATCTGTCTGGGCAACCTTCAGCCTCTGTGAAGAGGTGAGGTATCTGACTTAGGCATTGTCTTCTGTGAAGAGGTAGGGTGTGGAGTTACCTCTATTAGAATTAAATTAAATGAAGTTAGGACCTACTTCTGCTGAGGGGATGGGAGGAGAGAGAGAGGTACCAATGTTGTATCGATACCTACAGTACGGTGCAAATGAGCTTTGGTTGTAATGGGAATGTGTATTGTACTTACTGTGTGGTGTGGTATTGGTACATACGGTATGGTATAACTGAACATTGATACAATAGAAATGTTGTATTGTTACATACACCATACCGTAACTGGACATTGGTTACAATAGAAATGTTATAGTGGTACATCGGCATGGTGTAACTGGACGTTGTACTATAGGAGTGTTGTATTGGCACATAAGGTATGGTGTGACTGGATGTTGATATAATGGGAATGTTGTATTAGTATGTACAGTATGGGATAACTGGCATGGTTACAATGGGAATGTTGTATTGGTACCTATAGTATGGAATAACTAGACGTATGTACAATGGAATGTTGTACTGGTGCACGCAGTATGGTATGCTAGACTTTGGTTCCTATGTAATGTTGCAGTGGTAGATACGTTATGTAATAACTGAACGTTGGTTACAATAGGAATGTTGTATTGGTACACACGGTGTGCTGTAACTGGATGTTTGTTACGATAGAAATGTTGTAGTGGTGCATACAGTATGGTGCAGCTGGACACTGGTTATAATGGGAATGTTGCATTGGTACATACAGTATGGTGTGACTGGACATTGATTACTATAGAAATGTTGTATTGGAACATATGGTATGGTATAACTGGACGTTGGTTACTATGAGAATGTTGTTTTGGTACATACAGTATGGTAACTGGAAGTTGGTACAATGGGAATGTTGTATTGGTATATACAGTATGGGGTCACTGGACGATGGTTACAATGTAAGTGTTGTATTGCTACATACAGTATGGTGTAACTGAACATTGGTTACGATAGGAATGTTGTATTGGTACATACAGTCTGATGCAACTGGCTATTGCTACGATAGGAATGTTGTGTTGGTACCTACGGTATGGTGTAACTGAACGTTGGTTACAATAGGAATGTTGATACATACAGTATGATGTAACTGGACATTGGCAACAGGAATGTAGTGTTGATACATACGGTATGGTGTAACTGGACGTTGATTATGATAGGTATGTTGTGTTGCTACATACAGTATGGTGTAACTGGACGTGGTTACAATAGGGATGTAGCGAGTATTGGTAAGTGAACAGCAAATCATGCTTGGAATGTATCATGAATGTGGCTTCTTGATAGCTTAAACATGCATTGGAGAAGTGGAGTAGTTTATCCCAGTGTTAGGGTAAGGATAAGTACAACTATATTGCTTATGTACTTATGCCGAAATAGCAATTATACACGTTAAATATAGGATATGGTAATAGAGAAGCAGCATGCGTGAGTTGACAGATATTGGCGAATGATTTGTTAGTAGGAGGATGGCTGTGGCTTTAAGGGGGAAAATGAGTAATGTAGTAGAGTGAATATGTTGAGGCTGTAGCTGCACTGAGGGTTGAGAGCCGCTGGGGCGATAGAGAACAAGGTCTGGGCTAAGCTGGAGAAATGAAGCACGTACTGCTGGTTGTGTGGGCAGGGAGCTAGAGGGAAATGATCGTGGAAAAGGTAAGGTGTGAGGGGAGAATCTATAACAAATGATGATGGGATCATAGGGGCTGGATACTTAAAGTGGCTGAATGGAGAAATAGCGTGGCACTTTTAACTGGACTTGTTAGGAACGGGTAGGACTGCTATTCCCATGATTCTTAGTGAGTCCTTTGGAAACAAGCAGTTGCTCTTGGAGTTTGAATTCCCTTGTAGCGGATACTAAATACTATGTTGCAGATATGAGGAGATAGGAGCTGTATTAATGCTATACTGTTTGAAATATGCAAGTTAGTTATGTTTAGCTGGTAGTTTGATCGGGGGGGGGGGAGGCTTCTAATGTATTCAAACATGCTGTGCGCTATGAATGAGGATATGTGGTACCTGTGGCTGGACATGGGAACGCTATGCGTTGGGTTCCGTTGGTGGACCTCTGTTGCTTTGTGCTATGCACTAGATGCATGTGACTAGTGTGTATATTGTACATGCAGCTTGAACCGCAACAGAGCTGTCCGACGTAATAGGAGCACTCAAGATGACTTGGAGCTCGTAATGAAACATGGTGAAACTTGAGGAATGAAGATAGTTCCGATAGAGAGGGGAGACTGATGGACGCTCTCTGATGACATAGAGCACAAATGATAATGCGTCCCATGGGAGAGGCTGCGGACCGCTATTTAAGGGCTTGCAGCCCCTCCCACAAATACAGGCCCTGCCTTTCACTTATCATATGTTACTGGGTCTACTCCTAAGGGACCAAACATAAAAAAATCCTGTGATGCATTGTGTAGGCTCAAAATGCCCCTGTCAGTTCTTTAGGTGCTCAAAAAACTGACATCGGGCTTGAACACAACTGGCATCCAGCTGGAACATACTAGAGAAGTTTGTGGTTCACAGCCACAAACTTCTCAGAGTAGAGCGTGTGTGGTCCCATACACTTCTGTGGTTAAGTTAGAAAGCCAGTGCACAGCAGTCTATTGGGATTATGTCAAGTTCCATGTGACCAGGTGTATCCGTACAAATTTTTCCAGGGTGGGCAAAGCCATAATATGACCCCCAGGCCAGCCCCATTGTTTAGATGGAGGGGGTAATTGCCCCTGCCTCCAGCTGCCCATGCATGTGACCCTTAACTGCAAGACTTCAAACCTTGCAGTTCAGAGTCCATCTCGGGATCAGAGAGAGCAAGATAAAGGCTTCTTTTTTCGGACCCCATTGATCTATGTATTTAGTCTAACCTAATCTAACCTATGTAGACATGAGGTTATGGAAGCACTCACGACACCCTGGATAAATCTCGGGGTGCGCAATATATCATAATCTTAAAATAGTCCAAAAGAGCTCACTGGACTTCAAATATGGTAAAAAAGGGAAAAAAAAAAAAAAAGCTGTGTTCAGTGATCACTGTCACCTTTACCAGGACAAACATCCAGTGTGAACATTTCCCCAGATGTACCCAGAAACGACCACTTAACACAGCTTTTGCTTTTTCAGCTTATTTGAAGTCCAGTGAGTGTTGTTTTAGAATATATGTAACTCTGTATCTCTCTCTCTCTCTGTTTATGTACAGTTGTGCTCAAAGATTTGCATACCCCTAGAGAATTGGCAATATATGTGCAATTTTTAAAGAAAAAATGAGTGAGCAGGCAAAACACATTTCTTTTATTTCTTATGGGATTCATATTCAACTGTAGGTTATAACAGAATGGCACAATCATAAAACAAAACATGGCAACAAATAAAAAAATGGAATGACCCCTGTCTGTATTCCCTTAGTTCTTAATATTGTGTATTGCCCTGTTTAGTATCAATGACAGTGTGCAGTCTTTTGTAATAGTTGTCTATGAGGCCTCAAATTCTTGCCGGTGGTATAGCTGCCCATTCGTCTTTGCAAAATGCCTCCAGGTCATGCAAAGTCTTTGGTCATCTTGCATGAACTGCACGTTTGAGATCTCCCCAGAGTGGCTTGATGATATTAAAGTCAGGAGACTGTGATGGCCACTCCAGAACATTCACCTTTTTCTGCTGTAACCACTGGAGTTCAGCTTGGCCTTGTGCTTAGGGTCATTGTCCTGCTGGAAAGTCCAAGAGCGTCCCATGCTCAACTTTCGTGCAGAAGAATGCAAATTGACTGCCAGTATTTTCTGATAATGTTCTGCATTCATCATGCCATCAATTTTCACAGGATTCCCTGTGCTTTAAGAGCTCCCCCTCCTCCCCAAAACATCAGTGAGCCACCACCATGATTCACAGTGGGGATGGTATTCTTTTCACTATGGCCTTCTTGACCCCTCTCCAAACATAGCACTTATGGTTGTGACCATAAAGCTCTATTTTGGTCTCATCACTCCAAATTACTGTGTGCCAGAAGCTGTGAGGCATGTCAAGGTGTTGTCAGGCATATTGTAACCAGACTGTTTTGTGGCATTGGTGCAGTAAAGGCATCTTTCTGGCAACTCGACCATGCAGCTCATTTTTGTTCAAGTATAGTCGTAGTGTGCTCCTTGAAACACACACCATCTTTTTCCAGAGCATCCTGTATTTCTCCTGAGGTTACTTGTGGGTTTTTCTTTGTATCCTGAACAATTCTTCTGGCAGTTTTGGCTGAAATCTTGGTCTACCTGACCGTGGCTTGCTATCAAGAGATCCCTGAATTTTCTACTTCTTAATAAGTCATTAAACAGTATTGACTGGCAGTTTCAAGGCTTTGGATATCTTTTTCCATCTTTATAAAGTTCCATTACCTTGTTACACAGGTCTTTTGACAGTTCTTTTTTGCTTCCCATGGTTCAGTATCTAGCCTGCTAAGTGAATCCACGTGAGGGCTAACAAACTCATTGACCAGTGGCGTAACAATAGGGGTCACTCCAAGGGGCCCGGCCGCCCCCTGCGAACCCATCGCCATTCGCCCACAGCCCTGCCTGCAGCAGCTCAGCTAATCTCCTGGCGCTCTAGTAATGCAGAGCGCTGGGAGATGACATCATCGCCCAGCGCTCTGCATAACTGAGAACCGCGCGGGAGATGGAGGTAAGTGATGTGAATGGGGCAACATGAAGATTTGGGGGGGGGGGGGGGGGGCCGGGCCAGACGGCAATTTGTGCACCAGGGCCCGGTGACTTCTAGTTACGCCACTGTCATTGACTATTTATACATAGACACTAATTCCAATTTAAAAAGCCATAGGTGAAGGAAAATAACCTTTAATTACCATATTAACGTGTGTGTGTCACCTTGTGTCTGTAACATGTAAACATTTGATCAGGGTCATTTGGGCGATTTCTGTTATCATTGTGATTTAAAAAGGAGCCAAACAACTATGTGATAATAAACAGCGTCATATGATCACTATCCTTAAATAAAATACAGGTTGTTTTTTTTTGCATGATCAGTCGTATTTTCAAAATCAATGCCAAAATTTCACAATTTCTGCCAGGGCATGCAAACTTTTGAGCACAACTGTATATATGCAATGCAATGCAGTGCATAAGTATTTGAACTGTGACACACATGTTGTTCTCGCTCTGTACTCCAGCACGTTGGACTCTAAATGAAACAATAATAAGATAATAAAGTGCAGAGTGTCAGCTTTAATCCGACAGTATTTACATCCATCAAATATGACGTGTAGGAATTACAGCCCCTTTTGTATACATAGCCCCACGATTTTAGGGGACCAAAAGTGATTGGACAAATAATCTTAAACAAAGTCAGCATATTTAGTACCTTGATGTAAATCATTTGCATTTGATGATTACCTGAAGTCTGGGACCCATAGACATCACCAGACCCGAGTATCTTCACTGGTCATGCTCTTCTAGACCTGTACTACCGTCATCTTCATTTCCTGTTTGTTTTGGGGCATTTTTCCATCAGTCTTGTCTTCAGCAAGTGAGATTCTTGCTCTATTAGATTCAGCTTTACAAAATTCCACTTTCAGCTTGTCATAACATCCCAGTTTCTTGCCCTGAAAAACATCTTGGTTTCTGTAAAAGTATGTTTGCAATAATTGCCCTGCACCAAGGTGAAGTGCCTTCCATTGCAATTTGAGGAATTTGGTTGGATCTAAGCAGATAAGGGAGGTTAAGCACTAAGGTGTGATAAAGAGCTGATAAAGTAGAGATGGCTACTCCAGTGATATCACTTCTCCAATTCCTTCGTTATTCTATGAAGATTATGAACTAATATTTCTCCAGCTTTGGAGATCTTAGTGCATAGGCTCTATACAGTAACATAGGAACTAGAGAAGTGATTTCACTGGAGAGGTCATCTCCACTTTATCACCTGTGTGTGATAAACACCTTAGTGCATAACCCCATGATGTTTCTGTACATTTCAGGAATCATCAATAAAGAAAAGTCAGACAGTTCCAGTGGCAGCCATACATGCCAAAACATAACACTATCTCCACCATGTTTCACAGATGAGGTGATATGCTTTTGGATCACGTGCAGTTCCTTTCTTTTCTCCATACTTTTGTCTTTCCATCTCTCTGGTACAGGTATCTTTGTCTCGTCTGTCCATAAGACTTCCACAGATCTACTGTTTTTATTATGCAGTTTTTAGCAAACTGTTACCTGGCATTTCTGTTCTTGAGGTGTGCTAGTGGTTTGCATCTTGTGGTAAACCCTCTATGGTTATGCTAGTGTAGTCTTTCCATTACTCTTCAAAGACTACATCCAGGAGAGTGTTGAAAAGTTGGTTTTCTTCACAACTGCAAGCATTCTTCTGTCATCCACGGCAGTGGTCTTCTGTGGACTACCAGGTCTTTTTCTAGTGCCGAGCTCTCTGTGCATTCATGTTTCTTCTCAGTATTGTACCACACACTTGAGTTTGACACAAGTCATGTTTTGTCTAAGTCTTTGATCAGTTTATTCCAATTTTTCAGCCTCATGATGACCTGCTTTACTGGCATTGGCTCTTCTTTGCTCCTCAGGTTGAGAGACAACAGAAACAGACTCCAAATGCAAATGCCACACCTAGAACCACCTCTAGACAATTTGTTAGTCCTCTTGTTTATGAACTAATGCTGTAACGACACACACCTGGCCAAGAAACAGTGGAGTAGCCAATTGTCCAATTACATTCGGTCCCTTAAAATGGAGGGGCTATGTATGAAAAGGACCATAACTCCTACACAGTTCATGGCTGACAGTAAGAACTTTAGTATCTTCGTTATGGTTTTGTTTCAAATCCAATCTGATGAAGTCCACAAAATGAAAAAGTTTAATCTAACTTTAACCCCTTCAGTGAAAGAGGGGTACGCAACACATTGCTCTGCAATGCATTGTGTACCCCTCTGGCACTGAAGGCGTTGAATATAACGTATTACAGCTAGCATATGACAAATCTTTATTAATGTTACTTACCTAAATATAAACCTAAACGTTTAATGCACATGCAAATTGTCCTGTTTTGAGAGATTGTAATATTGTTTATGCTGCATGTATTGAAAGATAAGTCTAGTGCAAGATAACAGACTGTAATTAGTGTCCACTCTCCTGTATTCAGAAAAAACTGTAAACTTACTTCAGCCCATTAATTCTGATATCAATGAAAGTCACTGGAAGCCCTGGAAAAGGCAATAAGTAATGTCTGCTCACTCAGAAAGGTTGCAACTAGTGTTGAGCGAGCACCCCGATGCTCGGGGGTTCGGGTGCTCTGACCGAGCACCCCCGGAGGCTCGAGTGCTCGGCCGAGCCCCATTGAATTGAATGGGAGGACTCGAGCATTACACCAGGCACCCCCTGCTCTGATGAGGGGAGGGTGCCTGGTCAATGCCCCCCTTCATCTCCACAATGTCCCCCTTCATCTCCGCAATGCCCCCCTTCCACAATGTCCCCCTTCATCTTCGCAATGCCCCCTTCATCTCCGCAATGCCCCCCTTCCACAATGTCCCCCTTCATCTCCGCAATGCCCCCCTTCCACAATGTCCCCCTTCATCTCCGCAATGCCCCCTTCCATCTCCACATGTCCCCTACCTCCAGTCCCTGGTGGTCCAGCGGAGCGTCTGTAAGATCTGTGCCTCCTTCGGCACAGATCCCTGCCACCCGAACATGGCGGGCGAGCACATGGCGGTACTCGTACGAGTACCGCCATGTGCCGAGCAGAGCGATGCTCGAGCCGATCCGAGCATCGGCCGAGCATGCTCGCTCAACACTAGTTGCAACATTTTACTTTTTTAAAACCAAACAGATGTACAATCCTATTTTTTGGGGGGTGGAGGTTGTCACTTTCTAACTTTATAATACTTTCCAGGAGGAAAGTTAATTTATTCTCCACACAACTATTTTTGGCAGGTGAACCATTGGGGACCTCTCTAGCATTCAAAGGGTAAAAAGCCCAGTTTAAATCAGCAGGCAGATGCAAGACCAGCCAATTAAAATTAGTGGTCTGTTGACAAATGTGTGCTCTAACCAATGACAGCACAAGAGCTTCCAGTGGAAACAATCTGCTCCGGTTTCAGAATCTTTGAATCCCTGGGGATTATGCACGAAGATGTGACAAAGAGGGGTGATATTACTAGAGAAGTTATCTCTTCATTATCACTTCTCCAGTCCCTATGATATTCTATGGAGCCAATGCACTATTCTATGGGTTATGCAGTAAGAAGTGAGGAAGAGGGGTGATAATGAGGACATAACTTTTCTAGTAATATCACTTTTCCAGTTACTATGTTATTCTATGGAGCCAATGCAAGATTTCTCCAACTTAACACAATAACAAAGAACTGGAGAAGTGATATGGCTGGAGAAGTTATCTCTGTGTTATCACCTCTTTATCACACCTTAGTGTTTACAAAACTCAGAAGGGAAGCCCAAACCTAAACTGTGTTGGTTTAAACCATATGCCTAGACAGAATCATCTGCACCTCTCCGATGAGGCCCACAAAGGCCAAAACATACGTCTGTGGTTGTGCCGATCCTCTCATGCAGAGGGGTCTTGCCTTACATTTAAGAGCTGGACTGTCTGTGGGTGGGACCAGTCTGATAAGGATATGGACATTTCCTCTCTGCAATGAGATTGAAAAATGTGACGTGCAGCACCATTGAGAGGCCACCATGCCTCAAAACAAGACACTTTATGTTTGTTCTGGGTGGGTGCTTATCACAATATTTGTTTCTTAGTGGCAACCGTATCCCTCACAGCATATATAAGACTAAATTTTTGGAATCTGAAAACAAAAACAATTTTTTTTTCAGAGTCATGACGTACAGGGCATTTTAATACCCACTACCACAGTTTATCTCCATATGTTAGTGTTCCTTCAAAGAAACAATAGTATCTAAAAATTAACACATCGTTATTATGCTTAAATATCTTTGTTCATATAATATGTCTTTATATATGATTGTCCATCCGTGGCCAGCTTTAAACCCAGAAGTCAATGTCAGTGTTTGTCATAAGATAACAAAAATGGGTGTACAATGTGCATTGCTTTACGTCATGCTTAGTTAACCTCTTGAGGATCAGAGGGGTGCACAATGATTGCAAATCAATGTGTTGTATACCATTTGGACATCAAGGGGTTAACATTAATATTGACTGCTGGTTGGGTTTAAAGTAGGTCCGGGATGGGCTATCATATAATGATGACAATGACATTGAATACTGGTAATCACAAGGCGATTGCCCATACCTAGCCAGGTCTAAATCTTAAAGGGGAACTCACCTTCAGTAAACTGCTTCTTATATAAATATTTGATGGCAATACATTTCCAATCCTGATTTTTTTTTTTTTTTTTTTTTTAATCAGAATTAACAGAGATTTTGTTTTTTTAATTGTCATGCAGTACAGCTCATGAGTGACTAAAAAAGCTGCGTGTGATGGATGCAATACTTAAGACAAAGTACTACCTCCAGCAGATGGAGCTCCTGCAAAAAGAAAGAAGGATAATTTCCTGATTGATGTGAAAATTTGAGAGCAACTTGGGCAAAACACCTCTGAGTATGAAGAACCACCTTCTTCTGGCAAAAAACTAGGATGGGAATGTAACGGACCATAGACTGTTACGGAGAGGCCTATCATATTTACATGGACTGTAATATATCTAACAGATGCTGGGCCTCTGTGTTAAGTGTTGACCTACCATCATACATGAACAGAACAGGCAGGGGTTAAATAATATTTATACAAAAAAAAAAAAAAAAAAAACACATTACTGAGGCAACCAGTAGAGAGAAGAGAGAAGGCTTGAGTGCAAAACAGGCAAGAACACCACTTTTCAGTGAATGGCAAGTAATAGCAGGGACATAATATTAAGGACCATAGCATTCCCATGGTTAACTTACCAGCCTTCTGTCTTCTGCCTCCCATTACTGACATACAGAACCTCAGACTTGTTCAGTAAGGAGGAATAGACTTGTAGAAATGGTCCAGAAAACCATCTGTGAACTGGGCAATCCAACACCAGGGACCCCAGTTAATGGGAGCCCACAGATCTAAACATAAAAAGCCTAAAAATGAGAACACTTTTGCTGAGGTAGGTCACTTGAAACTGGGGGCGGGGGCAAAGATGAAAGGGTGGAGGGACGTATTTGCATCAAAGACCCTTCGCTTTTTGGTTACTGTGTTCTACATTGGACGTAAATAAGTGAACAGAGCCTCTGCAGCAAACATACTTCTGCAAATCCTAACCCTTTGATTGCCAGAGAGGTATCAAACGCATTTCGTTGCAACGCGTTGGCTACCTCTCTGGCACTCAGAGGGTTAATGCACAATTACTACTTGTGTGCTGAGTGTAATTGATTGAGAAATATAAAACAGATAATTTTGGCACTGTGAAAAGGTTTGGGCACCTAATTAGTACTTAGAAACATGCCCTTTAGTAGAAATCACAGCCTACAACTGTTTCTTGTAGCCAGCGAACAGTCTTTTTATTCTTGCTTTAACCCTTTTGAGTGCCAGAGGGGTACGCAACACATTGCAAAGCATTTCCTGCTCCACTGGCTACGACACAGCACCAAAGTATAAAAGGTCCACACCCCTACTTAAAATAAAATATTTTTGATAAAGAAGACAAAATCGAGCTATGGAGTTTTCATCTTATGATGCAGTTGGTTTTCTTCAGAATAGCACATCTTTAGCTTAATGAATAAGGTCCATGGGTCCTTATTAATCAAGTTAAAGATGGAAAATTCTGAAGCAACCCAATTGCTCCATAGAACTGAAATGAAAATTCCCCATATTTCTACTGAATTATATAGGTGCTGTTTCCCAATCCTAAATAGGTCTCCAACATTCAATATATTAAGGGCTCTGTTTAAATCAATGGGAACTTTCATTTCCCCCTCCCACAGTGAAATTGGTTAGATTCAGAATTACACCTCTTTAGTTTGATGAACGAGGCCCTTTGTCTTTAAATTAATTTTATATAAGGCTAGGAATAAAACAACAACAACAAAAAAGCTCCAATAAAAGTAACACAAATGACTACATCACAATAAGATAAATTAAATGACCAAGTTTTTACTGTGGTTCATTGCTTCCGAAATTACAAATACAAAGATCAGCAGGATTATGTGGGTCTGTTTTTCCTTTTCTGTGGAAAGGAACATGGTCGAAGTTCCTCAGTTCCGTGAGCATAAGGGCAAGAGTCTGCAGAGCGTGGACAACCATCAGGATGATGTACATAAAACCAACATAGACGTGTCTTTAGGGCATCTGTATAGAGTCTTCTCTTGGCTTCGGGTCTGCGCTTACTTGTGGCGGTTAATGCTTCTTGCCTCCAGTCACGAATGGAAACTTTTGAATTCAACACTGCAAAAAGTATTTAAAGATTTATCATTAACAAAATGTATTTACGCAGTATCAACATTTTATGCAGGTAAACTGATGCTATAATAGCCAAGGGCACTTGTTTTGGTTGCAAAATAAAATGTTCCCAGACAACAAAAATACAATATAAAAGGATGTCCAAAAAGACAGTTAAAGTAGAAGAGTATATACTTGACGTAAACAAGAATAACATAACTGTTTAAACACACAGGAAGAGATTCTTTCAGAAATACTTCCCAATTTTACAACGGAGTTGGTCAGTCTTTTGTTAGTCAAGAAACAGATTCCTCTACATCATCCATCATTAGTTCCGTTATAGCACAGCCAGTCTCCCACTTCTAATTTGACTACAGGTTAGTCTTTTCACATAAGCCCATAATGTCCCAATTAATGTTATTTAGGTCTTGCACTAGTTTCACCAAGAGTGATACCATACTCATAGATCCAATATTAAGAGTTCTAAAGACCAAAAGCACACTGATAGAACCCAGTAATTCTAAACACCTTCTGTCACTGAGATGGATTTCCTGCTGCCATAGGAAGTCGCTCTTAAGCCAATAGGGAATGAGGGCCACTGTTTTTTGTTGTGAATGATGAGGGAATGGACCATAATCTGCCACTCTGGTCCTGTGCGGGTTTTCAGATTTTGGATTGATTAAGTCTGGTGTCTTAGCTTTGATCTGTCCATCTTAGGTGACTCTGCCAGGAGCATATGCTTCTGATTGCATATTTTTCAGCTTCATTGACACATGCAAACACTCTAGCCTTTGTAAAACTTTTCGGAAAGGTTTCATTCCAATGTTATTACTACACAAGCCTTATCTCTGTTTTACTCAGCAGAAAACTCCCTGCAGTACTACTTCTTCAAAGGCCTAATAGTAAACTTTCACTTACCTGACTGTGGCCAGAAATCATAATGGTAATTATGGATTTTGCAATTACTCCTTGGTTAAATAGATAATATCTTAAAGTGGTCTGTCATGCCCACAGAGATTGACATGACTGTCGGCAGCAGGACTATTGGACTTCAAGCTCCACTCACTGCACATGGCACTTTCCTGCCACTCAGTGAGTTCCAAACTGCCCCATAGCCAGCACTGCACAGTAAAATCCAATTCCAGAGGCACAATTACGTTTTTTATGCATTTTATGTTTTAACAACATAGATGCTAAAGAAATGTCTTAAAGTATATAGCATGCAAGGAGTTAATATGTAAAGTATAAATTTATGCTAGCTAACTTTTTGCTCTCCATTCTTGTTGATGTTCCAATGAGAACATGTGGATGAAGGCTGTGACTAATACCATATGGACAGAACACCACATCTAGTAAGACTAGTGAGGACAGTAAGTCAACATAATGCAGAGTTCTGTTGTTACACAGAGATTATTTTGGTTCTACATGTAAATAAAATGTCCTACAATAAAACACTGACCAGCTTACTCAAAACCTACCTTCAAACACTTGGTGATTGTTCCTAAGCAGAGTCTGTAATCCTCCACATTCATTCTTTAATCTCTGTAACGTGTCCTTATCCAAATCTTCAGCTACTTCTCGTAATGGCAAACACCCTATAAAAGAGATGATTTAGGACTAAAAAAAACAAAACAAAACAAAAAAAAAAATCCACACAAAACGTCAGCTATTTGATGAAATTAATTATTCATCAAGTTATGGTTATATATATGAAAATCAGAATTGGTATGCTCAAACAAAAACCTGCAACACCATTGTAGCAAAGAATATTTTCTTGGAAAAAGTGTTTTAGTACGACGGGAGCCAAATCGGAAACGAGCGCACGAAGGGGGCGCTCATGGGAAACATCGTTTCGCTGACAGTGTACCCCAACAGTGCCTAATGGTGGTATTCCATATCTAACAGAAAATAATATAAAAGCTAAAACTATAGCAGAACTGTTCTCTTGCTTGTGTCTTGACCAAGGAACAAATCTTACTGGTTGGGGATTGGCTAGCTGCAAGCTAAGGAGAGCAGGTAGGCTCCACCCAGCAGTCACTTCTCAGAATTGTTCCTGCCTATTAAAACACGATCTATAGGTACAATTACACAGTAGACTATGTCTGTCCTATGGGGCAGGTTACACAGACAGGGAAGTTGCAGTAACTTAATTTTTTTATAATGCATAGTATCTTTTGAAATTTCTTTACCTTCATATTATTCTTGAAAATCAGGTTAAAAGTTTTGCACACCTTTCCATCCCATCATGCAGAGGTTACGGAGATCTGAAAGACGATACGGTCGGATCAAAATGAGGGACAATATTGTGTCATAATATGGAAAACTCTGCCCCCTTCATCAAAGGGTAGGGCACATTACTGTTCCTAGTTACGATCTGTCCGGTGAAGCAGCTGGCTTTCGGATCTCAATGCACCCTGCATGACGTAATGGAAAGGGGCAGAATGGGAAAACTTTTAATGCTATTTTCAAGAAGAATATGAAGGTAAAGAGACTTCAAAAGATACTATGCATTATAAAAAAAATAAATTGAACAGTCCTATGTATGTTTTTATTTGACTATGCATTATAAAAAGATTACATTGAACAATATAGATTTTTTGACATTACTATCTCTTTAATTATGGATATCCTTAAAACCTGACCTATCGGTGTGCCCCAAGGGTCGGCACTGAGAATCTCTGCAGAGACTAGGGCATTACAATTCTTATTACAATGGCGAGAAATTGTGAAGCAACAAGAAGTCATTGTACCCACTTGCTCCAGAGGTCTGACCACTCACAAGCTCCTTACAGGAGCTACAGAAGTTGAAATAGTCTAGCGACGCATTTTTCCTCAGCAACAATTGCCCATATGTAGGCGAGGCTGCAGACAATGGGCCTTGTGTATAATGGCAAAGTGAAGCAATCCTGGGGCAAACCAGCTGCAATATAGTGGACAAATAAGTCCCATGGGCTGAAATGGGGCTTTTAAACTCTTGAACGTTAGGGGTCACCAACAAATTGCAAAGTAACGTGTTGGAGACCTCTTTAGCATTCAAGGTGTCAAAATATCCATTCCCGCAATAAGGATTTTGGGAATTTTATTTGTTGATGCTGTTTTACCCCAGAATTGGTCCACTTTATCGGTTTACTCAATGCTCAATGTTTTTATAAAGAAACAGAGAGGACACTCACTTCCCGTATTCCAGGTGGCTACACTTTGGTCAATGACATGTTCACCATTTTCCTCCTTGTCAGAGTGTAACAACAGTTGTGCTACTTGTAGGACAACCCTATCAACAAAATCCCTGGGAAGCAAGGCACAGTTCCTGACTTGTTCTACTTTATCTCGGGGATGAAATCCAGATATCCAGTTTTCAGGTCCCTTGTCAGGCAAATTGTGTGAAGAGTTTAGGTGATCTAGACTGTTAGCATCTGAATGACAATCCATATGCTCAGAGCCATGTTTGTTCTCTATAGCACAAGTAGATGGCTTGTTAGAAGAGTCCATGGTGTCGGTATATTGGCTCTTTATATAATGCGTTCTCTTTTCATCTATCAGTGATTCTTCTGAAGACAGATATGTTCTAGACTTTCCAATAAGGCACACCTAAAGCAAAACCATAAAAACAAAGGATTTGAAAAAAGAAAAAAAAAGATTAACCCTTTGGATCCCAGAATACTGGGTCAAACCAATTACACCATAAGGATCAGATAATTCCCCAACCTTATACTCAATTAAATGGTGCTTTTATCCCATTGAATGGATAGGATATTGCAACCTAAGGTGGTAGAAAGAGGTGATTTTCAAATGTTTCAAATTAGGTTTTTTTAACCCCTTGTTTGCTAGAGAGTTCTCTGAAGCATTGCTTCACTATGTTTTGGAGATCTCTCTAGCATTCAAGGTGTTGAAACCCCCATTTAAAGGGATAGTAATGTTTCATAATAAAAGCAGCTCTAATTAATCATCATAGTATTTGGACTTTGGAGAGTGTTATTTCAATTCTGTCAGAGTTGTAGTTCAAGAGTAATTCAATGATAAAGTATCCCCCTCCCGCCCCTTTTACTGATGTAACACTGTTCAGCCAGATCAGAAGGGAGGTGCCCAGGTAGACTGCAGAGAGGGACAATCTTCAATTAAGATAAAGGTAAAATCTGAAAAACGTGTCAGTGGGGGCAGGGCTTTCATTGTTCTCATAGGAAGAAGATTGTCCCCTTCTGTTATCTGTCTGGTCTATGGACTGGATTCCACATCTGAGAAGAGATGGCTTACACTAGGTAAAAGGGGCAGGAGGGGAAACTTTGCTTGTGAATATCTCTTAAACCATAAAGGTTTGAGAGATAACACTTATATCGTTCTTCATATTTTTTTTAATGCCTACAAAATAAAATAAAAACGAAGTATTACTATCCCTTTAAATATTTGGTTACTAGTGTAAAAGCTCGTGTACACGGGCCAAGTGTTTGGGGAGTCTCTACTGCACATGACTGCATCGGACAAACATACATCTAGCCTTATATATATAATTATATGTGATAGATAGATAGATAGATAGATAGATAGATAGATAGATAGATAGATAGATAGGATATTGGGAGCTTTCTTTTGGCTCACATGATGAAATAGGTTTTTACAACTAGAATGCTGGAGAGGATTCCAAAGCGCTGTGGAGCAATGCATTAGAGACCTCTCCAGCATTCGGGCATTTTCAAACCTCTGTTTAAATCAGTGGTAGTTTGGGATTTTTTTTTTGTGTTCCCTGCAGTGTGGCTGTTTGCCCCCAAACCACTAATTTCCTTTGTGCATATGGAACTGTACCTTAAAATCTCATTCAATGGGAGGAGGCACATGAATCCCCTTTCATACCTTGCATATGCCCAGTTGGGGCCTGGCTATCTGGCCAAGGCACCTACTGTAACATGCCCCAAGTGAGGGCAATGTGAGGCCCTCAGGCTGTTGCTGGACTACAAATACCATCATCCCAGTGCCAGCTGACGGGGATGATTAGTGTTGTAGACCTGAAGCATCTGGAGGCCTTCAAATTACCAACCCCTGTATGAACTGCTCCAAGGCACCATGGGACAGATGTTTTTAAGAATACATGTCCCAAGGCGATCTCTTTAAGAGAAAGCGATGTTAACCCTTGAGTGCCAGGGGTCTCCAATGCATTGAAAAGCAAAGGAATAATACTTAAATTTCAAAATATAGAGCAAGATTTTAGGGAGTGACTATCGCAGTTAACTCTAAAACGTTGTTTTTGTGACATCATAATATCGAAGGATTTTGCCAGAAAGGATACAGTGAGATGGTCTCTTGTATGACCTTGGACATAGATGTTCTTATTACCCAATTTAATGGTACTTATTTTAATTACCTCAAAGGGTGAGTTGACCCTGTTGGGACTAGAACTTGTGACCCTGAGGCTTGCACATTAACCCTCTGAGTGCCAGAGTGGTACGCAACACATTGCTTTGCAATGCATACCCCTCTAGAATGCAAGGTGCTAACCAACTGAGCTAACTCATTTTATTTTTTTCTTTTGTTCCATTTGTAAGGCTTGTTAAAGGGATAGTATTACTTCAAAATTACTATCCCTCATATTGTAGCCCTTAATAAACTGAGTCAAATGACACCAGCGGCATCTCTCAAACCTTTAAAGGGATAGTTTCCTCTCCCCTGCTGTCAGCGTTCTGCTGCCAGCAGGAGAATCCGGTCTCTGAATCAAGCGGAGGCTCTTCAGCAGAGCCGATATCTCGTTATGGAAGGAAAAATGATTCATTGAAAAAGTCTTCTACATGTGCTTGGTAACCAAGAACACGTAGAAGACTGTGTCAATGAACAGTTTTTCGTTCCATAACGAGATATCGGCTCTGCTGAAGAGCCTCCGCTTGATTCAGAGACCGGATTCCCCTGGTGGCAGCAGAACGCTGACAGCAGGGGAGAGGAAACTATGAAAGCGGTTATCTCTTAAACCATAAAGGTTTGAGAGATGTCGCTGGTGTCATTTAACTCAGTTTATTAAGGGCTACAATAGGAGGGATAGTAATTATGAAGTAATACTATCCCTTTAACTTTGATAAAACAGCTTGTAGCCATGAATCGCGTAAGCATTGGAGCCTTGTTACTGTTTTTAATTTTTTTATTAAATAAATTGGATTTATAACTTTGAGGCTTCCACCTGATCCCTTAGGATTCACCTCTACAAGTTACCCGACGGAGACTAAGTTACATTTTTTTTGCACACATTGGTTTAATAGAGTATGCAGTGTTACACTATCTGGCGCTCTCTTTTTCGTGTTGTTTTTTTGCTATTGGTTTCTCCTCTCAACTCACCCTTTCCTTGACATAAATGCCTTCTCTTGCTTTAGTCAAAAGCACCTTTCCTCTAATCTTAATGGAACATCTCTTGGTTTTTTGCTCAGCTCTTCGAGTAAATATTCACCTAGAGTTCTGCATTGATCTTTAATATATGTGTAAATGGTAATCATATCACACCTTAGACATCTTGTCTCTAATGTAAACAAACCGTTTGGCTAGTCTCTCTTTATAACTATGATCCTCCAATCTCCTTATTAGTTTTGTTGCACGTCTCTCTACTTTTTCCAGTACAATAATGTCTTTAAAGTGATAGTTATGTTTCACAAAAATGCAACTCTGATTAATCTTCATAGTATTTGGGCCATGGAGTGTGTTATTTCAATACTGTCAGAGTTGTAGTTCAAAAGTAATTGAATGATAAAGTATACCCCTCCCGCCCCTTTTACCTAGTGTAAGCCACCTCCTCTCAGATGTGGAATCTGGTCCCTTGACCGGACAGAGCACAGCAAGCGACAATCTTCTTACTGTGAGCATAAGGAAAACCCTGCCCGCCTTGACAAGTTTTTCGTTATGATCACTGAAGATTGTCCCTCTCTGCAATCCATCCAGACAGTCTTGCTGCTCTGAGTTGAGCAGTGTTACATCAGGAAAAGGGGTGGGAGGGGGATACTTTATCATTCAATTACTCTTGAACTACAACTCGGGCAGTATTGAAATAATGCTCTCCACGGCCCAAATACTATAGAGATTAATCGGAGATGCTTTTTTTGTGAAACATTACTATCCCTTTAAGAACTGGTGTCCAAAACTGTACTCCATTTTATAGATGAGGCCTTATCAAGGACCTATATGGAGGTAGAAAGATATTCCCATCTTGTGAGTCTATACGCTTTTTTATACAGGATAGCAGTCTACTGGCTCTTGCAGTGGCTGAGTGACACTGTACACTTTGAAGTCTTGTCTTTCAGTACTCAAATCTTTCTCCAATGAGGACTGTCAACTCCATAAAACCTTCTCTATAGTTTAATAAAATAAAACCCCACATTTTTAATAAACTGTGCATCTAATCTTGAAGCAAAACAAGGGAAGTACCCGTTTTGTAGATGGGATTCTAAGGCAATCTTCTTCAACATTAAATCCACAATGTTGACCAACTTCTGTTACAAAATCCAGATATTCCCTGTACTGAGTCTTCTTACTTGATTTTCGGTTGTATTTACCATAGAAGTTGAAGAAGCAGCAAGGCAGAACAAAGTAACAACAAGAGTAGGAGGACCTACAGGTTAAAATGAAATTGAAAAGAATTGCAGTTTTATTTCAAAAATCTAGAGAAAATGCTAAAAAAGTATAAAAACATACCAAAAAAAAGGATTTTAAAATACAAACATTGTTCTTTAGAATGTTTAACTTTGTGTTTATGAATCATGTAATTACATTTTTACACTGCAATTTAACTGTGCAGAAACGGATTCGCAACCACTTTCACTCTTCAAAAACATCTTAATAAAAAAAAAAAATAAAATAAATATAAAATCCCCCACTTAGACGTCTTCATGCATAAGTGGACCTCCACACACCAACTTCCCACCTATCCCATTGCATTGTCCATCACATGCTCATTACGCCTCCACAAAACCTAGAACACGTCCTCTCTTTTTCATCCTCACATACATCTGACCATTCTTCACATAGATGATTCCAGCCCTTTACTCCCCGTTACAAATCCCACTATAGTGACTGCAAGTCTTACCCACCCCCTTTGTAATCCTATACCATCACTTCGCTGTGGAGATTCTCTAAACCTTACTTGCTGTAAATTCAAATTAAATTGTACTATTCATATGGATTGTATGTATCAATTTATGTTTAATTAGTATCAAAGCCCGTATACATGGGCTAAAGTGCACCCGGCTGCTGCCCCGGAGCAGAAACAAGCTGTGAGCCGTCTGGAGCTCGCTGATCCTTAGCGGGGAGCTCCAGACAGCTCACAGCGAAGCGTCCTGTGTGCGAAACCACACATGCACAGTCTCTACTGCGCATGTGCGGTTACGCTCACAGGGAGCGACGCAATCTAAGCTTTATGTTATAGGATGCCTTTTCTCTAATGAACTTTAAAAAAAATATATAAATAAATAACCTATGTTTGATTCATTGGGGCACTTGTAGTGTGACTATTGTTCAAGACTACTTAGGTCTCAAAAGAATGGTTTGTTTCCAGTGCACTGGAGACCTCTCTAGCATTAAATGGGTTAAAAGTCCCACTCAAACCAATGACAATGTTTATTCGTTACATATTGTTGTTTGGCATTAGCATTGCCGGACATTTCTCTTAACATACAGTATATATTATAGTATATTCTCTTAAGTCCAATGGGGAACACAGCAGAGATAAAAGTTCCCACCAGGAGGCATCGCACTGAAAAAGTTAACTATAACAAAACAAATCCTCCCCTGTCCTACATCAACTCTACAGCTTCGCCCATAGAGCAGTTTTTACTGTGCCTTGGAAAGAGGCAAGTGGGCAGATTCTCCCAAAGGAAGAATCTGTTTTATTTTGCTTTTCCTACTGAAACCGGAGTTCAGAGACTACAGGTGATAATCTAAAGGTGACATTCCTAACCAAGGTTGTACTGTCTGACATCTGCACTCAGACTTTACAGAGTGAGATATTTGGGAGAGAAGAGAGAGGCTCTGTTTTTATCTACATCCTGGAAAGGGGATGACCTCTATCTGGGCAGAGACTCTGATCCACCGCAAACTGAGCAACCAGTCTCATTGGGGGAGATTCACTAAGGCAGGGGTTCTCAGCCTTTTTGTGTTCAAGGCACCCCTAACATGCAGTCAGGAAGTTTTGGGGCACACCTAGCATTTTAAAGGTTACTTGTCAAGCACGTAAGGGATGACACAAATACATGAATACATATCTCTTTTTAGGTCTCACAGTCAGAATAAATAAACGTATCGTACAGAAACATTTCCAGAAATAAACTTGAAACTCAGTATTCACATTTTGTTAAAGTTTTTACAGAAAAGATGGGGCACCCTGCGTGGATGCCCGTGGCACACCAAAGTGCCACGGCATCCTGGTTGAGAATCACTGCACTAAGGTGTGATAAAGAGGCGATAAAGCAGTGATGACGTCTCCTGTCATATTACTTCTCCAGTTTCTACGTTATTGTATAGAGCCTATTCACCAAAGTTGTAGAAGTCTTAGTGCACCGGCTCCATGGAATAACATAGGAATTGGAGAAGTGATATCACTTGAGAAGTTATCTATGCGTTATCACTTACTCGTCCCCTAATGAGTGGTGCATCATCTGAAAAGGAGGGTCTAACTGACAGTGAGGAGCAAAAGGTTCCTACTACAGCCTTGTCAAAATTCTATACCGCTGCTGATGACTATTCATTCTCTGTGGACTATTTCATTGAGGCGATTTTTGAAGCTCTATAACTTGGTGATCAGCACCTTACCAGCACTTTATCAGTTAGAGCAAATAATTTAAGATGAATGGAAACACCCCTGAGTGTAGGCATGGGATTACAACAACATTTAAAATCACAACTATGATTTTCCTAAGAACAGTTTGGAGAAATGGACTAATCCTCCAGTTGGTAGATGCACACATGACATGTCTTTCTATTACTATCCCCGTTCCAGTTGCAGTGGTCTTTAAGGATTCATCTGAGAAGCCTGAAAATCCATGAAAAAGATATTCTCTGGTACAGGGACTATTTTCATCCCAGCCTTGGGTATGCAGAGCAATGGAGTCATTGGAGGTGTGTTTAGTTCAAATAATAGAAGAGGATGCTTTGAAAGAATTTCCTCATATGACTGCCATGGAAGTCTTTTGGATAGCTTCACATGGGTCCAAGATTGTACAGATGGGAATCGTGAGAATTGTGTTCCTGTAACAAAGTACAGGAACAAAACATAAATAACAATGTCACAAGATACAGCAGAACCTAATAACTTGGGTGACAATGAGAAATTCCTATATCCTATATAAAACCTGCATACATACTTAAATGCAGTTTCATTCAAAAGGGGAAGGGTTGAATGACAGGGAGGTTCATGAGGCACAGCCTTTGAAGTCTGGGAGCCTGGTGCCAAAGAAACTGGAATAGGACTTCAGATGCCATATTATGCCTAATTAAATCTTGTAATCTCCTGGACAATTGAACAGATAGCCAGTCTGGTAGTTTAGTCCACACTTCTCTCTTCTACGCAAAGTCAAGATATCCAAAGGCAGTGGACGTGATGGTACTCCCATGGAATTTTACACTGGAGTATATATTCCCACTCTTAGCAATGATTCCCAGGGTTGTCTCAAAGATAAAAATAGAATAGCTCATATAATTCTTCTAATAGCACCACTGTGGTCAAGATAAGAATGGTACCATTCACTGATGGAAGAGTTCATAGAGAATCCGTGGTGCTTACCAATACTTCAGGATTTTCTTGCGTAGGGCTAACCCACCATTCTGGCTTAGCCAATCTGGCTCTGAATGACATTGAACGATAGTGAGAAATGTTTCTCTGATACAGACATTCATTCAGACCATGCTGAAGGCTAGGAAACCAGTTTCAGCAAAATGTATCAGAGTATGGGATATCTATGGTACTTCTATTTGTCACAGGCAAAACTGGGACCCTCAAAAGGTGGACTTGCTGAATCTTCAACGTCTTACAATCTGTACTTGAAAAGGTCTCAAATTACTCTCGAAGGTATTCATTTCAGAATTATGTGTTTTTTCAAAGAGAGAGAGTGCAAACATTCAGGAAATCCAAAATCTTTTTTGCGAGGTGTAGTACATGTGGCCCTTTTATAAGCAGTCAACGTCCCCCATGGGACCAGTACTAGTTTCGCAATCTGAAAGTTTTGAATCTGTATCACTGTCAGCTCGCAAGAACATCACTTTTAATTTTCTCTGCTCTTTGAGTGTCTGAACTTGGTGCCATTCATGTACACCACCTCATCTCATATTCCATCAAGACAAGACAGTTCAATTCAAAGTAGTACCCTCCCATGTTAAATGAAGGATTGTTTTCCCTTCCTTTGTGTCCTAATCCTCAAAATCAGGAGAAGTACTTGCATACATTAGATGCTGTCAGATGTCTTAGGCACCATGTCAGAGTTACAGCTTCAATCCGACAGACAGCGGCTCTATTAATCGATTCCGAAGGCTCCAAGGAAAGAGAAAGCTGATTTTAAAGTTACAAGTGCCTTATGGATTGCTAGACAGACTTAGATCATTAATTTCAAACCGGTAACTTTTAAACTCACGACTGATACTACAAGGTCCACCAGCATACAAACAGCATACAAACCGCATACAAACAGCTGCTTGGGGATGATAGGAGGGGTTTAGTACCCAAAAGCTGGAGGTCAGCCATCAACTTCCCCTGAAAGGCAATGATTGCACCTTACCTTGCTGCAATGACAGGAAGCCAGGGAGTAAGTTCATCAGAATGGTTACCAATGATCCAGTCTGTGTTAGGAAATAAATGATCATCGTTTGGCAGAATAGCAGCTTCCTTTGGGAAAATAGGATATAACAAAGAAAAACATGTTTAGACATTTATTTACAAATTGAATCCATAGCACACTAAAAACAAAAAAAACAAAACAAAAAAAAAAATACATTAAAGGAGCAGCAATGTTTGATTATGTAAACAAAAAAATGACTAGCACTTTTACTGCAGAGTTTAAAAAGGGTACACTGGCTGCTGGGTGTAGACAACTTCAGTCCTAAAGCACAGCTGAACATGCATGTTTTCAGGGTTGATTGTAGGTGGGTCAATGAGTGGCTTAGGCCAGTGTTTCTCAACGTTAGTCCTCGGGGCACACCAACAGTGCAGGTTTTCAGGTTGTTCCTGCTCAATCACAGGTGAGTAATTAGTGGCTCAGTCATTGCGATTGATTCACCTGTGATTAATTAGGGATATCTTGAAAACATGACCTGTTGGTGTGCCCCGAGGACTGGAGCTGAGAAACACTGGCTCAGGCACTTTAATTCATTCCACTGTAGTGAAGCAGGGATATCCTGAACACTTGCACGGTTAGCAGCACTTGAGGCATAACATTGCCTAGCTCTGATTTATTCAAATATTACTACTTCTAAAACAACAACAAAAAAAAATGGTTACTATCACTTTCTACAAAGATCGTCTAATGCTCAAGTTCTCCATAGGATGCAAAAGAAACACACTGCCATCCAGACTCCAGAGCAAGATGCATTAAAGGACAATGCTATGGCAAAGATGACAATAGAATGACTCACATTCATAATTGTTATATCCCCTTAACCCTTTGAGTGCCAGAGGGATAGGCAATGCATTATAACTCTCTGGCACTCAAACGGTTAAATATTAAGATGCGTTTTTAAAGGTTTGTGTAATATAATTATATATTTCTATTAACATTAATAGGAGATATAGAATGCTCTTTGAATAATTTGCACATTGTGCAATACTGCAGCCTTCCAGTGGGTGTCATACGGTAGCAGATGTCAACTAGAGGATGGTCTTCTCTAACTTGCCACCTGCAATCACCACTTCAGTGCTTGGCAGACATCCTGCTGGCCTAAATTCCAGACCACATCCATTGTACTTATCAGACAAGAATGAATCCAACTGGAACCCTTTCAGTGCCCACAGGGGTGTGCACAAGGCACATCCCTATGGCACTGAAAGGTTTAACCCTTTGAGTGCCCAGAGGGGGTGAGCAACGCACTGAAAAGCAATGCATTGTGTACCTCTGTGGCACTCAAAAGGTTAAAGGGGGCAGTGGTTGTCTGCTATCCAATAGAGAACTATAGGAAAATCCCACGTTCGCCAGACTCAGGAGAGCAAACGTTGGGACTATGTGCTCAGAGCACAGGCAGCTATCGGAGCTTAGTGCATGCGATAAAGTTCCACATTAATACCAGAAATTTCTAAAGACAAAGTTTTATTCCTGTCCCACATCGCGCACACACAAAAAAGCCAACACACAATGACAAAGCCTTTAACTAAAGGAAGGAGGGATATGTGTAACTTGTTATCATATAATCTAGCTTCACAAATAGGTTCCATTTGCTGACAGATTAAAAGAAACAAAAGGTTTAGAACTTTTTTTTATTTATTTATTTATTTTTTTTAGCAGAAATTTGAAGGAGCGATCAGCTTTTGAGCCAGTAAGACACTAACGTGCATAAAAAGGGGTAAAGATCAATGGGATAGGAATAAAACTACCCATTTAGAAATCTATAGTAAAATCTCATCTAGAATACGATGTACAGCTGTGGGTACCTTTTCTTAACCTTTTAAGAAGAAGTGGGGTGTTTTACAGGGTTAAATATACTTTCATGGAAACAGAGACGTGGAACAAAATGGATATAGTGATTTAGACTGTTTTAGTTATAAGGAAAGGATAACCAAACTGGGTGTTTTTACGGAAGGGGTAGCTAAGGGAGGTGTGTGTGTGTGTGTGGGGGGGCTATAATTAACATTTATAAATATGTTCAAGGGGAACTCTCAAACAGCTGAGCAAAATATAAAGGGACAATCCTTTAAGACGATAGGAAAGGAGCTTTCACTTTATTTACCCTCTCCCTCCTGCCCCACCTGTACATTTAGAAACCCCAACATTTGCCCTTTCCGTCTCTCACGCACCCCCTGCGGCTACAAATTTAGAAACCCATTTTGCCTCTTTCTTCCTCCAGCCCCAAACGCAGGACATTCAGAAGCACCACCCCCCCACAAACATTTAGAAATACATTTTTATTCCTTTCACCTTTCTGCCCCCACCCACAACATTAAGCCCATTTGCCACCCCCAGTATCTGCTCTCCACCCGGTGATAGTGCATGTGAGCAGAAAGCCTCTGTCAGAAGCTACTTCACCACAAGATGAACATCTGACAACTTTCACTCCACCCCCATGTGAATTACTTTGCCCACTGACATCTAGGAACATGTGAGCATGTGATTAACCCTTTGAGTGCCACAGTGGTACGCAACGCATTGCTTTGCAACCACTCTGTCACTCAAAGGGTTAAAAAAATAAAATAAAGATTATGTATGTATGGGCATTATATTGCTTATTCTATTGAGAAGAAATGTACCACCGCTGTAAGAAAAGGGTCTTAATTCGAGTTATTACAGTTCAAACTTACATTTCTAAATCAAAAGGCAATTGTTTTTATATTGCGTACTATGGGAGAGCTTAAGTCAATGGCTATGGCTCTCAAAATCGGAATAGCACCATCTGATTACTGTAATGAATTAAGTTTAACCCTTTGAGTGCCAGAGATGTATCCAACAGATGGCACTCAAAGAGTTAACATTACATAAATAAGTTTGAGCTGTAAAAAATTTTGAATGAAAAATCTTCCTGCAGTCAGAGTACCTATAAGAAACGTCTTACAATATGTCCCCCATAAAAAAAAAAAAAGTAACCGCTCATTTAACAAAGCTGTGTCCCAATTGTAAAAACAGAATTGGTAGACACCAACGAAATTTACCAAAATAACCTGCAAAATAAATAAATTCAAAATACCTCCAAAATAGTTTGAGGTCCATACATATCCCATATTTTCCTTCTTCTGACATCAATCCCTCGGCCCTGGTGCTTTATAGAAACAAAAATGGGTATTAAAACAAAATTGAATTTTCAGGACACCCCTAACATTATATTTAGGCAATTTGTGAAAGCTGTACTGAAGGTAGAACTACATAAATACATAGTGATGTTTAGGTCAAACAATCATAACAACAATCAATAACATTGTGCTTAACAATTTAGACAAATACACATTTTGAAACTCAAAAATCTATTTTTTTTTGGTGGTGGTGGGGGGATTCAAAAGCTTCTAGAACAGTTCTGTGGTAAGCATACCTGGGAACTTTCCACGGATGTCCACCCGGAGGGTAGTCCACTGGTGCAGCAGGGGGTGAGAATAATGACGTGAATCGCGTAAAAAAGGGGAGGGCTTGACGCATGTGGGGGGGGGGGGAGGGCTTAAAGTTGTGAGACAGAGCTCAAAAGAAAACTGGGGAAGGGGAGGAATCAGCCTCTGCCCCGGAGACCAGTGTCAAAACCGGAGTCTCCGGGGCAAATCCGGAGAGTTCCCAGGTATGGTGGTAAGAGACGTAAGAAGCAATCTGGGAAGAGTGTGTGCTCAAATACTGGGCCCCCCCCCCTAGTGATACTATGGGTTCAGTGTAGTTCAATTTTTTTTTTTTTTTTTCCCCAGAACTGCAGGGTACTGGTCTGTAGCACTTTTAACATTACTAATACTAGAAAGGTCTCCAGTGAATCTGTGTTTGTGATCTCTGTAGCATTCATGGGGTTCAAATGCAAAATTTTAATCAATGTGAAATTTCCGTTTGTCTCCTGTAGTGTCTTTCAAAAAGCAGTTTGTCATATGTACTTATATATTTGTTTTCATTGTATCTGCAGTTGTCTGTATCCGGTGATCGTCATTTTAGTCTGCCTTTACAATAGCCATAAGGTTTCAATAGGGTGAATGAGTAATCCTACAGAGAAAAGTCCCAACAATGACCCAAAGAAATCTATCAGATTGAAAAATGAAAGCTAAAGGCTACAACATAGATCAAATGTGGGGAAAACGTGCAAATAAATATAACTGACTGCTGTATGAAGGACCTCTGCCTAGGTAAGTCTGTCAGTTAAAGGAAGGCTTTTTATGATTTTTTTTATGATAATTTATCTCTATTTCAGTGTTTGTAGTCGACCGACTGAAATTCTGCAAAAAGGACTAATAAACTAGCACCACCTAGTGGTCACTTTTTATAAAGTTTATGATTAAAGAAAAGATGTGAAAGAAACAAAGGTTACAACTTTTGAATGAATTACATGCCATCAGTGCCCATCTTTTAATCAGCAGTAAAACCCTTAAAATATACAACTTTCCCAAAATAAAACATGACTATACCTATAAATTAATTGTGAGCCACTAATTTTTTTTTTTTTTTATAATTTCAGCTTTATTAATTTTTAGTTGGAAGGGAAAAAAGGGGGGGGGACAAAAACAAGGGGAAGAACAAAAGGTACAAACAATAACAAAAGCATAGTAAAGCAAGTTACAGTTGAGTACATAAACAACAGAACGGTCCAGGAAAGGACAATAACACGACCCAGTGGGTCCAAGGAACATCTGAATCTGTATCCAAGCTCAAACTGGCTAAGGGGTAAAAGCCCATAAGAGGAAAGTACAGGAGCAAAGGGGAGGGAAAAACAAAAGAAGAAAAAAAAACAAAAAAAAAAACAAAAACACACAACTCTCACACCCAGTCACACAAAGAAACTAGGGGGGGGTGAGCCACTAATTTCTGTGTTTGATACCATTCTGGCACTCAAAGCCTGTGACTGCCAAAGCGCTATCCAACACATTTCAAAGCAATGATTTGGATACCTCTCTGGCATTCAAAGGATTAACATGCAAAGCATATGCAGGGGAGTGGGGTCATTATACCATCCTCCATGGTCTTCAGTCACTAACAGATTTTATGTGTTTGTTTCCAGCTCAAGGCAAACTGACTGAGCCTTGCTCCCTGCTACGCTTCAGGCATGGTAGAACCGCCACGTGTCAGGAGTCGATACACAGAATGAAGTGCTAAGAAAGTGGTGTAATTCTGAGATAAACCAACTGCACAATACAAATGCAAATTCTCCAGATTACCATTGATTTAAATCTATTTTTTTTTTTTTTGTGCCAGAGACCTCTCTAGAATGGTAAAAGCCCCATTTAAATCACTGTGAATTTTTGTGTCCTACTGTGCAGCTGGTTTGATACAGAACTGTACCACATTTCATTAGGGGTGAAGTGTGGTACCATGTTGGCCATAGAAAAAGCAGAAGACTAGTAGAGTAAAAGTGATACCTTTATTGGCTAATTGAGTGACTCTAGGGTGCAAGCTTTCAAGACAATTTGGGTCTTTCCTGCTAGCATAATTATTAAAGAGAGACACAAGTAGTCTTGAAAGCTTGCACTCTACAGCCACTCAGCCAATAAAAAGGTATCACTTTTACGCTACTAGTCTCCTGACTTTTTCATTAACATGTTCCTCAATAACATGGCATTCAGCATGCAGACCCTGTTTGAATGCTTGGATGCTAAAGAGGTTGCCAGTGCATTGCAAATCAACTTGCTGGAGAGCTCTCCTGCATACAAGGAGTTAAAGGATAGTAATATTTCACAAAAACAGCAGCTACAATTAATCTTCATAGTATTTGAGCCAAAGAGAGTGTTATTTCAATACTGTCAGAGTTGTAGTTCAAGAGTAATTGAATGATAAAGTATCCCCCTCCCGCCCCTTTTACCTAGTGTAAGCCATCTCCCCTTAGATGTGGATTCTTGTCCCTTGACTGGACAGGTCACAGCAAGGAACAATCTTCTTACTGTGAGCATAAGGAAAACCCTGTCCGCCTTGACAAGTTTCCAGGTTTTTCCTTCTGCTCACTGAAGATTGTCCCACTCTGTGATCCACCAGGACAGTCATGCTGATCTGAGGTGAGCAGTGTTACATGAGTAAAAGGGGCGGGAGGGGAATACTTTATCATTCAATTACTCTTGAACTACAACTCTGACAGTATTGAAATAACATTCTCCATGGCCCAAATACAATGAAGATTAATTGAAACCGATTTTATTGTGAAACATTACTATCCCTTTAATGTAATTTTGGGAGGGTATATAATAAAAGGATCGTATTCCTTCATTTAGAGAAAGTACACATTGATAATTAGGAAAAGGCACTAACCAGTTGAGTGCCAGAGGGGTACGCCATGCATTGCTCTTCGCAGTCATTTCAATGAGGATCTTAACCCCTTTGAATATGACAGAGGTTCCCAATGAATTTCTGAACAATTCACTGAAGATATCTTTAGCATTCAAGTAGTTAAAAGCACCATTTACATCAATGAGAATTTTCTTTGCCCCCAGAAAGTAGATGGTTTGTTACAGAATTACATGACTCTCTCATTGTGGCCTCCAGTCTCCTAGGAAAAGTGTCACAAAAACAATGAGACATATTCTTCAGACTGAGATGAAGTTCTGGAGCAAACCAGGGCAGGACTGGCCTACTGGGATACCTGGAACATTCCTGGTAGGCCGCTTGCACTGGGCTTCCTGGGGGCCGGCCGTGGCTGCAGTGCTATAAACCATGATGTGCCAAATGCCGATTAAATATCTGCGGCAGCAATGTCACAAGACCGCGGGGCCGCAAGATTTCCATAAGAGCTGGCCGTGTCTAGTCAGTGGGGGCAGGCTGCCTGGCCGAGTCTAGAGTGATGTCAGATGCAGTGTGAAGAGAGCTGCGTCTGTGCCCTTGGTAGGCCGGCTGCACCCTGACCCAACTTAAGCAGTGCTGCGGAGAGCTGATCCTGAGTGGGAGGCCAGGCCAAGAGCAGACACACAGCAGCACAGACGCCAGACAGTCACGGAGAGGTGAGGTCACAGGCAACTTATTAGGCAAGAGGGGGAAACAGGCAAGCCGCAAAAAGGGGATATCAAGCCGGGAAGAAAGGCAAGGGGATCAAGACGTGTACTGGTATTGTATGATGTTGATGAGAAGAAAAAAAAGAAAAAAAAAAAAAGTTTTTCAGACTTGAGAAATATAAAAGGGGTGATATTTTTTCTGTTAATAAATAATTATACTTTATAAAGGGAAAAACAATGTGAGGATGTAACTTACTTGTACATTATAATTTCAGTTGTGAGATAATACATCTGGGGCCTGGTATAATGAGGCAATGCTACGGGGGCTGGTAAGCAATTTTTTCCAGGGCTGTTTTTTTATTCCCAGTCTGGCACTGCCTGGATAGGTAATGAAAATTAAATAACATTTTAACCCTTCAATATGAGGGGTCTCCACTTTGCTAACTAAGCAATGCGTTGTAGAGCTTGCTAGCACTCAGTGAATTAAAACCACTTGTAAATGAAGAATCGAGTACAGTTTGGTATATTTGTATGGCACATCTTTTTGTACACTGGGAATGTGATGACTTGTTCTAGGTTGTTTATTAATTCATGTAATTTGGAAACACTGAGAAGTTGAGACTAGTGTTCGCAAAGTGCGTGATATATTCTACTAGTGAGTGGTATATTTGTAGTTACATCCCATTCACGTTGTACTGTGTGTTTTTATTGTCCCATTTTTATTGTCTTACTTCCATGCACATCTTTTTAAGCTGTGCACAATTTGGATATTGTTCCTTTTTGTTTTTTTTTTTGTTGGTTTTTTTTTTTTAGAAGAACTATGATATGCAATAACCCATTGATTCTCAGTTTGACATGTGATTTCTTATGTGGTTTGAAACTACAGGATCTATTGTTGTAATTGTAGTGACCATTTTTGACTTCGGTTTGGATCTTATTTGTTCATAGCATACTTTCCATAGTTTGAACGTGGTTGACACTATGTAGCAAAAGGATTCCGTGTCATATGAGCCGTTTAGGCCTAGTCCTATATATCCTGGGATCATTGCTAATTATATACCTGTGCACTCTATTATTTAAAGGATCTGCAAACTTATTACACTTAGCCTATGATTAAATGTCTTGTACATGAAACACGTTAGGCGGGTTGCGTAATTGGACTTTCTTTTTTTTTTTTGTTTCCCACCATTGTATATTGTTGTTTTTTCTTTATCTTTGTATGAATAAAATTTGGATGTTTTAATCATCGTTTCCTGATTCACTGGTTGTTTCTGGAGCATTGCAGATCCTTAGAGTGCTCCCTTCCAGTTGTCTTCTTGTGTTTTTTTTACATTAGCAGTTCCCTCTGGTGGTCAAATTCCAATTAGTTATTCTGTTACATTCTAATGGAAAGAAAAGTCAGTGACTTACAGTTCTCCATAGAATGTGAAACTGCCGGTTAGCATCCTGTCAGAATTAACAGGAAGTAAACACAGTGAATTCACTTCCTGATTATTTGAACTGTTATATGTTTTGAATAAAACAAATGACAACAGTGGGAGTGATCTTGTTTTACTCAGCAGAAAAAGTTCTAACATATAGGTTTTCATAAAAAAAAAAAAAAAAAAAGTTTACTGCTCCTTTATATACAGAGAATTCCCAGAATGTTCCCCTCTCTTCTATGGTTCAGCTGGTCTACCCCAGAACTGTACCTCTTTAGCCTGATGTAGGGTTGCCACCCTTTGCTCAAAAAAATACCGGCCATAGTTGTGGGTTGGTGAAGGCGGAGCCACAAAAGGGGCAGAACCACTTAATGTTGCATGACCCTACAAAATTGAGCTTCAGGCTCCTCGTTCCAGGTACCTCCCCCAGCAACCTCTCTCTCTGTCAGCGGGCATTGCCACTCCTGTACCAGCAGTGCAGCCCACTATACAGCCCACCGTGTCTGCACTTTAACCCTCTGAGTGCCTGAGAGGCAGCCAACACATTTCAATTATACCTCTCTAGCGCTCAAAGGGTTAATATTTCCGCATTTAAAAAAAAAAAAAAATTAAACAATACACATATACCATCTCATCAGATAGTGCTTGGGTTAGTGTGAAGGGAGAGATGAAGTCTATACTGAGGCTGCACCATAGAGAGAAATCAATATTACCATAATTATCAATGATCTAAACGGGGATTTTGAACTCTAGATATGTCCCCAATTAATTCAGTTTTTTAAAATCTATATTTAAATCAAAGGGAATTGTTCTCGCTTATGGGGCAGATGGTTTACTCCTGAATTACTCCAGTACCTCTTAGTACATCAGCCTCACTTTCACACAGAGGGCTTTAAATCATGTTGACGCTTACTAGTCAGTAACTGCATACGCAGTAATATTTGGTGTAGGCGGCTGCATGACCTTTCTACATTACAGGCCTTATTAATCACAGTTTATTAAACCTGTCCATTTTACTCTTAGGACAAAATGCACAGAAGAAAAAAAAGGAGCAAATCTGGAATAAACCAAAGGCACAGTAGAAGAGAAATAAAAGCCCCAAATTCCCACTGATTTAAAGGGTATTTTAGCCCCTTGAATGTGCAACAGAATTATCCAACGCTGCAGTTTTACATACCGCTGCTGATTTATACCAAAGGTAGTCACTGGCTGGTTGGAAATGAAGGGATATGTAGTCCCCAAAAGCTGGAGGTCCAGCAACTGACCACTTGTTTACACACTGAAAACGTAGGATATGTAGATTAACATACAAAGATGTCTGAATAGGTTATTCTGAGCTCTTACAACCCTTGAATCTCATATTCAGTAGACTCCTCCAGGCTATCATACTAATATTACTTCCAACAAGTGTAGCTTTTCCTGAAGCTTCCTTCTAATGAACTGTGTAAGGGATGCAGACACACATCCACATTACAAGTGTAGATATTTATCAGTGTCAGAAGGTGGCCAAATTCTCCCAATCAGAGATTAGATAGATGGATGTGAACTGGCCATGATTGGTGTGCATATAAGAGAAGAAAAAGTTTTTGGTGCGCTTCTACTAGGCAAACACTAAAATATATATATGCAGAGAGTCAATAAATGGACCCAAAAGAAAAGTCAGTAATAAATATATTTCTAAAACAGACGTGCTTAGATGTGCAGCTTCTTCTAATGGCGTCCTGGGCAGCACCTTCGCAAAACTAATGCACAGAGAGGAGAAGAAAAGAAGAGCGTGCTATCTGAGAGCAATTCCGTAAAAGATATTTCCAGAATGCTATAGTATATTATACTTACAAGACCAATTCTTGTAAGTCACAACAAGCCCAAATACACCAATAGTTAATGGGATATCTCTCCGCACAACTCAATTGCTCATGCATCACGATTCCAGTTGTACATTTTCACTTACATTCTTTCTAGCTTATAACATTTTGTCCAATTTCCAGAATATCTGCATCAAAATATATCTTATATATTACATATGATTAACATTTAAAAATTACATACCCCTTCATTGCTCAGGATATGTACTAGAAGACCGTTTCCACACCCCAAGTCCACAAATGATTGTTTTTCAGTTAGCTTCTTTTGGGACCGTTCTTCTTCCCAGAGAATCTATGGTACAATTCACCCACAATTAGTTTAGAACAGTTGACTTTAGGTCCATGGGTTTCAGTAAGGTTTCCAACTCCGAACAGTTCAATTGAAGGCCTTACTAACACACTCATTGGGTGCGACTTTAAAATATAAATGCAAACATGTGTAAAAAGTTCTTAAATATCAAAAGACCGGTGGACTAGAACATTAACCCTTTGAGTGCCAGAAGGGCACGCAAAGCAATGCGTTGTGTACCCCTCTGGCACTCTAAGGGTTATACCCAAGTACCCTTAAACAGGCAATGTCATTAGGACTGCCCTGCTTGTGTAAAGAAGAGTTAATCAGATCACTTGTGCAAAAGTAATGACTCCCCAAACATATGGCCTATCTGGGGTCTCTGAGGATTAGGATAAAAAGCACTAACAAACTATGGATCATATCTACAAAAAAAAAAAAAAAAATGGGGCAATTCCCTAAATTTACATTACTTTAAATATCTGAATGCTAGAAAGCTCTCCATTGCATCGTTTCCTCAATGCATCAGAGACCTCTCTAGCATTCAAGGGGTTAAACACCCCATTGAAATTATTGCATGTCTGGAGAATTTTAACATCTCCCCACCCCAAAGGTGCCACTGGTTTGCTCTGAAAAATCAGCTGCTGGGTGGAACCCAATTTCACTGATCTACATATTAAAATTGCTTTAGCTTCATTTACTTTAGCTTTATTTACTAAAAATGGATTAAAAAAAAAGAATAAAGAAATTATATCCTGTATAATAATTTGCTACAATGTGTGTAACTACGCAGTCATGTGCAGTAGAGACTGCCTGTGACGAGGCTGATACAGCGTGGGCAGTCACTACTGTGCATGACTGCCCCGCGAATGGCTGGCAGCGGCACTGTGGCCTGTGTAACGAGCTCTTCAACTAGAATATTATATATATATTAATTATATATAATGTGTGTGTGTGTGTGTGTGTGTGTGTTTTAATAAATATCATTTATGATCTGTCCAAACTATATAAAGACTGCTTTAATACTTTAAAGTACAAGAGGTTAGTGCAATGTATTGCTTTGCAATGAATTCCCATTAAAGGGGTTAATTAGTCCTGAATTGTGGTGTACAAAATGTTAGCCATTCGGATTGTAGATAAATCAACATGATGTGAAACTTTATGGAAAACCCAGAACAGACAGCCAGTCTTACCAATAAGTAGGTTGCTATAGCAACATCCTCATACACAAACTTCTCAGGATCCGTCACTTCAGGCCAGACCTGCAGAACAAATTAAGCCAGGAATATTTTTCAGCAGTAGGACAGATTTTCCATATTACATATGTCTGGCATTGCCAGCCTAGGATTACAAATTGTACGATAAATCCTAAAAAGCATTTTTCTTAAATTCATTCAGTGCTTAAGCCCTGGTTTATCAAGTGGGATCTAACGCACTGTGAAGTGCTGGGTTAACCGTTTCACACTCAAAAGATTAAAAATCTACAAATTTAAAAAAAAAAAAAAAAAAAAAAAAAAAAAAAAAAAAAAAAAAATTGAGGGACTTTTCAAACAAAATGGATTATCTGTCATTAGTAAATTCAAGCCAAAATAAAGGGTGAAATTTAGTTACAGGTTTTTCCTTTTCTTCCGCGTATCTCCATGGCACTGTTAACCACAGTTAACTCTTAATCTCCTCCTCCAGTTGGTAGGACCGGATAATTTTCTATTTAAGGTTGCTCCACCCCTTCCTTCACCAGTTTTTTTTTTTATTAGTCGAGCTGTAACACATAATGAGATATAGGTTAAGGGTGGGTGTGCTGTGGAGATACATGGAAGAAAAGGAAATATCGGTAAGTAAATTTCACCCTTTCTTCCATGTACTCCATGGCACCATTAACAAATGTGAATTTCCCAAGCAAATAACTGGGTGGGTAAAACTGATGTCCCCACGATAATACATGGAGTCAATGAAGAATGCTGTACGGATACATCTAATTTAAATATTATTGTTCCAATCATAACATAGAAGGAAAGATCCTTCCTACTGGTTTTAAGAAGGAATAACTGTCTCCAGGACTTACCTTCTGAATCTGGCTTCTGCGGAAGTGGTCATGTCCAGTTTATAATATCTTATAAAGGTAGAGGCTGATGACCACGTTGCTGCCCTACAAATTTCTTCCGAGGAAGCGTTTGCCTGGTATGCCCAGGATGTGGCATTTTGTTCTTCCACCAATCCCAAGGTTTTCTAAGATTCTTAAGGAAAGGTTCAATTTTATCTGTACAAAAAGCCACTGTCATCTTGAATTTCTCCCTCTTCCATTTCAGAAGAGAAGTCTAAATCTGCTTCTTGAAGACTAAAAGCATCCTCTGAATGAAAAGCGCCCCCAGATGTTCCTTCCCCAGGGTCATCCATTCTGGGTCTTTTCTTGGGGATCACTGCCTCCTGCATTGCAGAAAACGTTTCCTGCATTGAGGCTTTCATCCAGGCTATAAAGTCCTGGAATTGATTAGGAATTTCATTGACAGAATTCTGCTTTACACATTCTTGACAAAGATTAGAAGGATCAGACGCAGGCAGCTTCTTATCACATGCAGAGCAATTGTTATTTTTTCTTCTTTTGCAGCAGTATTCTCCGCTGTCTTTTCTTTTGCAGGTGTGCCCTTAGAGGAAGGCATACTGGCCCCTATGCACACTATCAAGGATCAAAGAAACCTACTTAACTATATTTCTCAAATAAATAGAACACTTACCTGGTGTCCATGCTCGTTCTTGTTTTATATCACGTGCGTTTCAGCCTGGAACGCGTGTCATGCTGCACTTCCGGTTGAGCTGTTTGCTATATCAGGAAGTCATCCACCGGCCGCCTTCTCTATAGTGAACAGGCCCCTGCATGCGTTCCATCTGTGACACACACGCTGCATCGCTGAAGATCCTTATTCCACGTGGGGTTGAGAAGCGGTAACAGGGGAAACACGCAGCAAACTCCACGGAGGGAGAGAAGATCATCCACATCCCAGTGAGTTCAGTGGGATATTGGGTAGGTAAATGCCTCTTCTCCATGGAGCTTAGTGGAGTAAGGAGGGCTGACTGGATCCGTTTTTTTTTTTTTTTTATTATTAATTTGGTGCACAGACCGACAGAGGTTTTACCTCCATTCCTCCAGCTGATTAGGACCGGAAAAGAACTGGTGAAGGAAGGGGTGGATCAACCTTAAATAGAAAATTATCCGGTCCTACCAGCGGAAGGAGGAGATTAAGAGCCCATTTGTTAACAGTGCTGTGGAGTACACGGAAGAGGGGGGGTTTAAAGGTTAAAGAAGAGGCGTCTGGACCCTTTCCCCCCCCCTTATGGGTCAGAATAAGGAACAAAAATACAATAAATCAAAGGCCAGCTACAACTAAAATTAAAAACAAACATGTGCAACGTGAGAAATTACAGCTTAGTGAGTGCAGACCAAAGCTAGGTTAAAGAGCTACCATACATCTTGGGACATAAACTTACATACCCAATATTAACCGTCTTATACTCAAAAGGTTTAAAGGGGAACATTCACATGACAAAAACTTTTGTGTATGGGCTTCAATCACTAAAACTAGATTAGCGGTTCGTTTTTATTTACTTACTATCACAGGACTTCCCACATTCCTCCCAGATGCCCCAGGAAGCGTGTTCACGAGACCCTTTGTAGGGGCATTTATGTGGGCTATCGTTACAGCAAGCTCCATTTACCAGAATACTGAGGTTGCAAGGTCAGTAGCATGAGAAATGGAGCTTGCTGTAACGATAGCCCACATAAATGCCACCACGAAGGGAAGCATGAACGCGCTCCCTGGGGCATCTGGGAGGGAGGTGGGAAGTGCTGCGGTGTTGTGCCGCACATACAAGGTGCCGCAGAATGCGGAAGTGCCAGATTTTAACTCTTCCGAGTGTTATTACAATGCTGTAAGCAGTCTAGTTAATGTGCAATTACGTTATAAAGTGCCCCCTCCAGCCCCTTTTACATACATAACGCTGCCTCCCCACAGACCTGGAATCCGGTCAGCGGACTGGACAGAACACAATGAGGGACAATCTTCTGGCTGTCAGTATAAGGAAAACCGGTTTTTCCTGATGCTGACAGAGGATTCTCTCTTGTTGCGGTCCATCTGGACAGGCTAAGAGGAGGCAGCGTTACGTATGTAAAAGGGGTGGGGGGCGGGGCACGGCACTTTATAACATAATTACACATGAACTAGACAGCTTACATCATTGTAATAATGTTCTGCACGGTTTAAAAACTATAGAGAATGATTGAAGCTTAATTTATCTAGAAACTTTACTATTCCTTTAAGGGACTTATTCAACAAGAAAAGAGGAGTGACTGTGCAAAACAGCTGCACCAAAGGGGGTTAGGAATTAAAATACCCACCTATTTAAATGGGGCTTTTAACCCCTTAAATGCTAGAGAAGTCTGCCTCACAATGTGTTGGAGACCTCTCTAGAATTTAACCCTTTTAAGGTATTCGTTGCATACCTCTTTTGCATGCAAAGGGTTAAGGAGAAAATAATTAAATCCACATTTAACCCTTTGTATGCCAGAGGGTTATGCAATGTACAGCACACCCCTCTGGCACCCAAAGGGTTAAAAAAATCAATGGAATTTCTTGAATATTCATTCCAACCGTACAGAGCAGTTAGGGTCTTATTGATCAAGCTAAACAGATATAAGTTTGGAGTAAACTAAGGGGCATACGCACATGCCTCCCAACATTTCAGAAGTCCAAAGGGGCGGTGTTTCAGGAGGCGCGTCTGGTGGGTGGGACATGACTGAGGATTTTTAGGTAATTTCATGACCTATTGACACCTTTTTGTAACTGAATAAATAAGAGCAAAATCAAAGTATTTTATTTACACAGACTAATGTATAAACACATATAGCGAAGTGTAGACAACCATTAATGTGAGTTTTATTTCTGTGGAGCAATGTGATACATTTATATACACACCACACAGTCTGATCTCCTAAACACAGGGACACCAGGGTGATACACTTATATACACATCACACAGTCTGATCTCCTAAACACAGGGACACCAGGGTGATACACTTATATACACACCACACAGTGTGATCTCCTAAACACAGGGACACCAGGGTGATACATTTATATACACACCACACAGTCTGATCTCCTAAACACAGGGACACCAGGGTGATACACTTATATACACATCACACAGTCTGATCTCCTAAACACAGGGACACCAGGGTGATACACTTCTATACACACCACACAGTCTGATTGCCTAAACACAGGGACACCGGGTGGGAAAGAGGGACAGGGGGATTTGGGTCCTAAAGAGGGATACTCGGGAGCTATGTACATATCAACGTGTCACTAGTTGAAAACTTAGTTAATAAGTGCAATTATGTCTGATTCGGGTAATGTTATTAACCCCTTAAGGACCAGCGGTCCTGGGACATTTCCGTCCCATAATGACCACATAGGCGCACTTGGACGCGCCGGTACACGTGACCTGTTGCGTGTATCGGCGCGTCATTATGGGGCCTGATAGAGATCGCTCTGATCTTGAAGTGGTCAATTTCAGGCCCTATTTTTACTTACATCGCTCCCGGTAGAGCGCTGTAAGTAAAAAGTACGTGACGTACTATGACCGTCATCGGTCCTTGAGTATTTCAAAGACCGTGACGGTCCTGGTACGTCAAGGGTCCTTAAGGGGTTAAACAAAATAGTGATAGAAATGTAAAATTAGTGACAGGAGACAGATCAGAAAGTGCAACATGTATTCAGCACTTACGTTCTCTGCATGTCTCCCATTATTACTTTAGACTGTAAGCTTTCGGGCAGGGACCCCACTTCCAGTGTTATACTTTGCAAAGCACTTGTAACCCTGTATTGTCTAAACCAGTGCTGTCCAAGTCCAGTCCTCAAGGGCCACCAACAGACCAGGATGTAAGGATTCCCTGATTAAAGCACAAATGGATCAATCAAAATGAATGAGCCACTGATTAACTCACCTGTTAATAATCAGAGAAATTACATCCTGGCCTGTTGGTGGCATTTGAAAACTGAACTTTGACAACCTGGATCTACACCCTTAACCCCTTAAGGACCAGCGGTCCAGGGAAGTTACCTTCCCTTAAGGACCGATTTGATCCTTGCTGACACGCCGTTACACGTGACCTGTTATGCATACCGGCGCTCCGCTTTGAGGCCTAAAAAAGATCGCTCCGGTCTTGGAGCGATCAATTTTAGGCCCCGTTTTTACTTACAGCGCTCCCGGTAGAGCGCTGTAAGTAAAAAGTACGTGACGTGCTATGATCGTCACTGGTCCTTAGGGGTATAAGGACCGTGACGTTCATAACACGTCACATAGTACTTAAGGGGTTAAATTGTAAAGCTCTGAGTACACTCGTGGTGCTATATAAATAAACATATTCGTTCATTCATTCAAATACATCAGAAGGAATACAGATAATATAGAGAACAAAAAGATATTAACCACCTAACTATAAAGACCAACAGGGAAGACATTCACAAGCTATTTAATAGTGACTTCTTAGTGACAAATATGTCAAATGAGATTTATATGAAAACCATGCCTAGTAGTTATTAAAGGGATAGTAATTCTTCTGATAAAGTGCAGGTCTTCTTTAATCTATTTTGAGCACGTAGAGCTACATTTCAATACATCAGTTTTGTAGTTCAAGCACAACTGAACCCAAAAGGACCTCCCTGCCCCTTTCCCCTCAGCCACTCTACCTCTCATGCAGGTCTGGATGGACCACAGCAATGGACAATCTTCCGTAAGCATAAGGGAAATCCTGTCCTCCTTTATCAAAGGGAGCAGGGTTTTACTTATATTTACCAAGTCACAGGCATTTACCACAGGCATCTACTTGGGGTGCCCCATCTTTACTATGCAGATTTTGATAAATGCGAGTACTGAGTTCCAGTTGTATATTTCTAGAAATGTTTCTGCACAATATGTTTGTGTCTGTTATTCTGATTGAGAGACCTAAAAAGCTGTAAATTTTTGCATCTGTATCTTCTATTACTTGCTGGGCAAATGACCTATAAAATGTTAGGTGTGCCCCAAAACTTCCAGAGTGCATGGTAGGGGTGTCTTGACTAAAAAAAGGTTGAGAACCACTGTACTAACTGAAGATTGTCCCTCGCTGGGATCCATCCGGTCCCACGACTGGATTACAGATCTGTTGGGAGGCAGCCAGAAGGGGAGGGAGGGGGATCCTTTTGGATTTAATGGAGCTTGAATTACAAAACCAAGTTTTGAAATATAGCGATACGGACTAAAAGAACCGGATGTGCACGTTATTAGAAGTATTACTATCTCTTTAAGGTTTCTTTATAAGTGATAAATATGGACATATAACAGTCACCATTCAGCAACACGTTGATACATATGCCTGCCTGACTACTAAAGTTCAGGTGAGCATTATTATGCTTTGCAGAAGGTCATGTTTTTATTATTTAAATGCATTTGTGTTGTATTCTTGGACATGAGAGAAACTGTAGTCTCCAACTGCTGGACAAGCAAACTTCTGAAGTGGTTATCCCTTTGTGTGCCTCTGGAATTCAAAGGGTTAAAGGGATAGTAATATTTAGGTAGTACAGTAAGATTGAGTCTCCTATATACATTTGTATAACCATCTATAACTTTGTTATTTTCCTTTTAATCTCTAATAAAGTTTCCTCGTTCTGCTGCTTTTACATACATCAAGCATGCACAGCAAGTCGGTCTGGACTGATCACGATGAGAATAGTTTTCTTTCAGCATAAGGGAAAACCTGCCCTCCTTCATCAATGGGGCACGGTGTTCGTTATACTGAAAGAAAAAAAGATTGTCCGTCACTGCAGTCTGTCTGGTCAGATGACCCGATTCTACTTCTGAAGGGGGGCTGCTTTATGTATGTAAAAGGGGCGGAATTGTGAAACTTTATTATACAATAAAAAGGAAAATGGCATGGTTATACAGTTTCACATCGTTCTACAAATGTATACAGAAGATGCAATCTTACTTCACTACCTAAACATTACTATCCCTTTAAGAATTAACAACAAGGCTAGCTGTAAAATCGATTGCTCACATACAAACACTGGGGTGTATTTGCTAAGGTGCAAGACTGATGTTTCCAGGTATAAAACTGCCTGTCTTTACCAGAAAAATAAAGACAGGGTAATATAGTTGAAATTCCAGGTATGTTTTAGTCATCATTTATAAGTATTGCCACGTTGCACTACATAAAAAGGCTGTTACCCATAAAAAAAAAAAAAGCCTCTATGTCTGAGAAACAGATCCTTTTTAGGATTATATTTAAATATTCTTGTAGAAGAGGCCTTTTCTCTGGATTGGCAGCTTCAAACGCAAGGAAGCGGGATACATCTCCAATGCACTGCAAATAGGTGTTGCCAAGGCATCTTAATGCAGACACCCCTGATAGCCAAAACAATTAATGGCTGTAAACTGGAATATAAAAAGGTGCAATTCTGGGAAATGATAGCTGCACCTACTTGGGAAAAAATAAAAAAATTCCCCAAATTGCCACTCACTTATAATGGGGCTTTTAATCCTTTGAGTGCCAGAGGGGTACGGAACGCATTGCTTTGCAATGCATTCCGTACCCCTCTGGCACTCAAAGGGTTAAGCCCTGAATGCTGGACAGGATTCCAACACATTCTTCAATGCAGTGGAAACCACTCTGGGTAAAAAGCCCTGTTTATTGCAGTCTGAATTTTACTGACCCCCCACCCCATATAGTAAAGTTGGTAAAGCTTCCTTAACTCCTTTAGAACAAAAAGGGGTGTGGAATCCATTGCTTTGCAAAGCACCCATCTTGTCCTAAATGGGTTACTATGGCAACTTTAAAGTTCATTCTTTTATATGCTACATATAATTGTCTGCACTGTGGATTTCTCTCTTTTATCCCATAATACCTGCAATTTAACTCTGCCTACATCCCTTTTTCCTACCCATCTCTCTTCTATGTTCATAAAATGTAAAGTGGTGGATTAATTCAAAGCAGTGTATGTGCCACATGGCCCTGTATTTATCAGTTACAGGGAAGGATTTTGCATGTATTACGGAGATTAACTCCCTGGAATATAATAACCACTCAGATGCATTACTGCGCAACACATTGGGAGATACCGCTAGCATCCAAGGGGTTAATGTCCTCATTCAGCTGCTTGCAACAATGAAATAATTCCCATCACAAAAATTGGGAATAGTACCACTCTGATGGTTTTAAAGGTGCCCACAGACTAAAAGTTAAAATTAGAGTACTAAAACCTTTACAATGAAGGAAGACCAAAAACATGGCAGCCTGAGGAGAACAGTGGTACTCCTACTGCTTTATTCAAATGTTATAACAAAGTAATGGGATTGTCACTGTCTCATTCTATGGAGAACTGTAGCCAGCGGCTATAGAGAACTGTGGACATCAGATGAACTATTTGGATATCACGTGGCACTGTTCCCAGTGCTAATCTCAGCAGTGGGCAATCTTGTTTTACTCAGCAGAAAAAGCCATCAGAGAGGGCAATTTGCCTTCATTTTAATCTCCCAGAGCTTAATTCTGCCAAGGATTAACCTTTGTATTTTCTCTCACTAGCTAGACATTTATATGGGTCTATCAGCGGCTGAAGAGGCAGTGTGACCTGTGCTGCATTGTAGAACTTGGCAATGTAAAAATAAGCAAACTGGGTTCTGAATGGAGATGTAATCAATATCAGGACATGTTTCTCAATATGAATGCTACTTTCAAGCCAATTAGACTCAAAATACAGTATTGATAAAGATGTCCATTCACTCCCTGCAAGAGAAAGAAAGACACTTATTAGCTGTTAACCATTTCCCTTTGACTAATCACCAGTTTTATAACTTCCAGTTCTGTGAGGATGAATTATGAAAAGCCATGCAATTCTGAAGGAAACTAACTGCGAATCAGGGGACATAATATATATATATATATATATATATATATATATATATATATATATATATATATATATTTATTATATATATTATATATATATATACACACACACACAAATAACAAAAAGGGTTTTTTACCTCATGGAATACCAGATATGTTTTTTTTGCACCTTGTAATGCAGTTGGTTTGTTCTAGAGCTGCACCACTTTTCTTAGTATATTAGCCCGTGTTAACTCAGTCTGACACCAAACTTCCAGTTCTCAAGCTTCACCCCTAGAGGGCAGAAACAGCACAGACAGAGATACCCTTGATTTTTGCACTTCTCAGTCATTTGTTCTGGGATTGTAAATCATGTGTGGGCAACCAATACATTCCCAGCTGTAGAGGACTACAACTCCCATCATTCCCAGCTAGCCCTTTTCAACAGCTGAAGGGCATCATGTTGTTCACAAATGATCCACATTTTCAAAGGCAGGAATATCCTATAAACCTTGACTGTCTCAACCACCTAGGGTTTAACCCTTTGAGTGCCAGAGGGGTATATCCAAAGCATTGCCCTCTGGCACTCAAAGGGTTAAAGCTGTGCCTGGATACTGAAGTACTTTGTAAATGAGTAGCTGGAACTGAACAGGTTACATATGTTTGAGAAATATTCCCCAGCTATTTTAATAACTTGGCTGAGAAAGAGATAGTTAATAGTACAAATGATGAATACAAAGTACCTTCACCATATCTTTGTATTTCTCCTTGAGGGCCTGGTACAGCCTGCTATATTTATCCACGGAAATGAGCGACAGCGTGCTTTTAAATTCACTTTTCCTGTCCTCTGTAGACCACTTTGCTAGTCTATGCAGCAGCTCATTTTTCATCCAGGAGATTTTAGGGTATACAACACCATCCGAATCCCAGTTTTCTGAATATAAAGTGGAAAGAGAAATTGACCTTAAAAGCAAAACAAAAATGTTGTATTTGAATTAAAAATAATGAAATGTTACGTACAGAAATTTGATATACAGAATAAAAATAATTAAACTTGATTTATCACTAAATTTAATGGGAAAAATCAATTTTCTGGGAGCAAGATGGATTATAAATAAACGGATACAAGATTTCATTTGATGAGCATTCCTGAATTAAAGGGATAGTAATGCTTAACCCCTTAACGACCCTTGACAGTCATAGTAAGTCAAAGGTTGATCTGACTGGATGACCCATGACATACTATGAAGTTCCGGGCTCCCCCCGCGGCTGAACGCCGTTGGGGAGTCCGGAACCAGAAAAATAAATAAATTTAAAAAAAAAAAATGCTCCGCGGTCGTTCAGTCGCGTGGCCGTGACAATCGGCCGGTCGTTAAGGGGTTAAATATTACTACCCCATGTCTTGTAGCCCTTCAAAAACTGAGTAAAATGAGCCCAGCGGCATCACTCAAACCTTTATGGTTTGAGAGATATCAGTTTTCAAAGTTCCCTCTCCCCTGACGTCCGTATTCTACCTGACAGCAGGGGAATCCAGTCCCAGTACCGGCAGAGGCTCTGCAGCAGTGCCGAGATCGCGGTAAGAAAAAAAAAGGAAATCCCTCACAAAAAAGGTCTTCTATGTGTGCTTGCAAACCAAGCACATGTAGAAGACCTTTTAAGTTAAGGGTGTCTTTTTTTATTACCGCGATCTCTGCTCTGCTGCAGAGCCTCCGCCGGTCCCAGGACCAGATTCCCCTGCTGTCAGCTAGAATGCAGACGTCAGGGGAGAGGGAACTTTGAAAGCAGTGCGGAGGGGCACTGTGGGACATGTGCACCTGCAGCATTCAAAGGGTTGCTCACCTTTCCTGCAGATCTTCTGTCTTCAGACTACCATGTTTAAAGAAGAAGCCTCAGTGGGCAACTCCTGAGGAAAGAACTTGTAGCCAAGATTCTCCCCCCCCCCAGGGCTAAAGGTCCACAAAAAGCACCTGGTCACTGAGCTAGCCACATCTAAGGGCATTGTCAGTTATGGTAATCCGCCTAATGGTGGTATTTCATTTCTAACAGAAAAATAAAAAACTTCTAAAGCTATAGCAGAACTGTTCTCTTGCCTGTGTTATCTTCACCAAGGAACAAATCTTTCTGGAGCTGGTTGGCTAGCTGCAGCCAAGGAGGGAAGGTAGGCTCCACTCCCTGCATACAATTCTAGAATTGTTCCTGCCTACAATTAAAGGGGTGGATCGCCTACCCAGAGTTACCAGTAACCTGTATTGGACGACAGAGAAAGATTCAAGATGTTCTCCAAAGAGAAAGGATCCCGTGAAAGGCAAGAAAATCAATTTATTCTTAGAAATGGTGTCAGCCTTCCATGATTTCAGCAATAAAGACATAGCAATAAAGATATAGAGAGGGCAGAGGACCGGGCTAGAAGGCAAATAATGTCATGGGAAGCATCACAGGATTAACTATTTGCTGCTTTAATTAAAGAGACCTCTTTTAGTAATTTTGATCTTGAGACATTAGACCCCATTTTCTCTTCAAGCTCAGTGAGCCATATGCGCATGACCCTAGAGACACAGGCTGTAGCAGTAGCTGCTTTCAGGTTCTCTCCAATGACAGAAAATTGTTTGTTCAATGCGCTGTCAAGTTTCCTTTCCATTGGATTGAGTAGCGCAGTACCCTCTTCCAAGAGTAAGAGGGTCTATTTTGCCAGATGAGCTATGGGGGCATCAATTTTAGGAGATGCTGACCATTGATTCGGATTAGCTGAAGGGAAACATCTTCTTGAACCTTCTAGGGACAGAAGACCTTCTGTCTCCTAACTTCCATTCTGACATAATAAGTTCTGTAATAGATTGATGGACGGGAAAGACAGGTGTAGACTTCTTTTTGCCTAAAAAGGCTGTATCCATAATATTCATGTCTTGCTGCGGTTCTGAGAGGCCCAAAGTTTTCCTAAGGAGCTTAATAAAAGATTCAACACAATCTAAATTAAAGATTCCTGAGTCCTCCACCAATTCACCTTCTTCTGAGCCCTGATCAAAGGCAGACTCAAAATCCTCGTCATACCCCTGCTGCATGGAGGAAGAGCCTTCTCCAGGGTCCTGCCTCTGTCTCTTTTGTGCAGGTTCACCCTGTTGCATGCTCCTGAAGGTGTCTTGCATAGATGACTTCATCCAGGACAAGAAGTCCTGGAACTGGGAAGGAAATTTGTTGCATGCAGCCTTCTTTAAACAATCACTGCAGAACTTGGAAGTGCCAGAGGCTGGCAACTTGGTATCACAGCCTGCACAATGCTTAGGTTTTGCCACAGATTTCTCCTCTGCTAGTACATTCTGCATTCTTTTCCTTGGAGGTGGACTTAGCTGGATCCAACATGCTGGAGACTAGAATGGACCCTGCAGAAACAAAGCCAAACAACCAAGGTGGAAACAAGGCTAAAGGCTTACCTTAGCACCTTTAAACAGGATGCCAGAGAAGACTTCTAGGTCCCGACGATCTCCCCAGCATTCCTGCCTTGAAGCGCTGTAGTGGTCATGCGCAAAACAATTTCCTGTGTTTCAAGCTTGGAATGCATTAGCATCCTCCTCCAGAAGATTATACAGTGACTAGCTGTATTTATTTATAATTCATTGTTTGGCTGAAATTAAACATAAAGAGGATCCTGTTCCTTCTTTCCAAGCAGACTGAGGCTACCAGCTCTGTACCTCAGTCTGTCACTCTTCCTCTGCTCCCCTCCCTCTATCCAGCCTCCTCAGTTAACAGAGGATTTCTTCATATAAGCTGGAGCGCTCTCATTGGCCAGAGAGAGCTCCAGCTTACATGCAGAAAGCCTCCGTCATTGGAGGAGGCTGGATCGAGTGAGGGGAGCAGAGGAAGAGTGACAGACTGCGGTACAGAGCTGTACCCGTAATCTGTCCGGAAGGAAGGCACAGGATCATCGTTATGTTCAATTTCAGCCAAACAATATATTATAAATAATAAAGAAACCCAAAAAGGACAATAGTATTCCAGCTAGTCACTGTATAAACTTACTTTTAAGCCAAACTTGTATATGGGCGATAGTTCCCCTTTAACATTTTTGTTACATTTTTTAATAGAAAAAGTGGGGCACTCTAAGCGGATGTCCAAGGCACACTAATGTGCCATGGCAACCGGGATGACAGCCGTTAGCCTGATGCCACAAAGTGTCCTTTAGTAGTATTTCGATTGGTTCTACCCAGCTACAAAGCAGAGCCAACTTCTCACTCTTTACCGACGTGCAGGGGCACAGTTAAAAATACTTATCCCTTTCACATTATACTTCCTTTGCTTGACTGCATGACATGATTTGTCATTATACACATTGTATTGGCTTCCTTCTGATCAGCCCAATAGATCCCAAGCATCTTACTATTCATTGTAGTGATGTCAGAGAAGATAACCTGATATTTAACAAGCAGAGTGCGAGAGACAAAACTAGAGATGAGACAAAGAAAAAATCCTAATCCGAGGTAACTGTGACTGGGGATGGGACTGCTGAGTTGTTGAAAAAAGCTTTGGAAATAGTTCTGACTGTCTATATTCCAATATGCACTTATCTATCTGTCAGAAAACGTTATCTATTGCACAGTACGGATGATCTCTATCAAAGGGTTTATATTATATATATATAAAAACTCAAAGTACAAAACACCTCAACATTAATACGTGCTAATAAACAAAAGTTTTGCAATGATCAAAGTTATGAAATATGGCCAGCTCAGATAAAAGGAAACTAAAACAGTAAGCAGAGTATATATTCCAGTTTCAACAAGGCAAGCAAATCCAATTATTAATAGTGCAAGCGAAATGTGTTTTACTTGTGAGAAATGCACACAAATGCATTATCTAGACAAATATACAAAGAAATGCTTAATGATGCCAAAGACTCTGCTGAAACGGAATGTTCACGTATTAGGATGGTTGTAAAAGCATATTGGTGATATTTCAATGCAAGCCAACTGCATCACAGCAGAAAACTAGAAGTTCCCAGTCCTAGTGAGTTAAAGCGTAACTACCACTTTAGGTAAAGGTCACCCTACAGGTGGCGACTAGCTTAATAATAGTTATTTTATCTGTCAAAAGTAGCTGCTTGTAAAGTAATCCTTTATCTTCCGAGACCGGAAGCCAGGCATTAGCGCAAACATGTTGCCTGTACGGTCAGTCCCGGTCTCCCTTCAGAAGCATTGCACTGGCCCGAACGGCACCAGAAGGGACTGACAGCGCAGGCGAGCGGATTGCGCTAACCTGCCCATCAGTCTTGGAAGATTAATGATTACTTTACAAGCGGCTACTTTTAAGAGGTAAAATAACTATTATTAAGCTAGGTGCCACCTGTCTAAGTATTGCAGGGTGACTTTACCCAACGTGGTAGTTCCGTTTTAAATTGTGATTGGATTGCATTGGATACCTCTCTAGGATTTAAGCGGTTAAAATCAATGGGAATTTTTATTTGTCCCTTAATACTTTGGGTGCCAGAGGGGTATCAATGCGTGGAGCATCCCTCTGGATCTGAAAGGGATAACATGAAGTCCCCACCTAATTCTTTACAAAGGAATTTACGTTGCCACTAGTAACTTCAGCTCTTGCATGAAGTAGGTCAAGAAGCATATGTTAATCAGGAAAATTGTGGCTGTAACTTTATCAATATAGGATTTCACTTAAAAAGGGAAGGAAAAAGAACCCTCAAACAGGTCCCAGGGGGGCAGTGATGCCACTTCGGAAGAAAGTAAATTCTCTCCAATAATGAATGGGGTAAAATGGAAAGGATCTCAGGGCTAGCAGCAAAACCATAGACGTCAGACCACCAGAGTTCGCAAGTTTACAGAAGGTTTTGTGGGTATCTGTTCAGAAACTAGAGAGATTCTTATTTAGAATTCCACAAAATGCATTCAACTGCTAATTTTTATAGGCAATCCTACGCAATTACAATACGAATATTGACATTTTACAAGGGGAGTTAAGGCTGAACATAGAAGCATAACCATGTATTAGAGAAGTGATTCTGAAAAACAATGCTGTGTCACTTTGTTGTGCACCAGACACTAGCTTAATGTGCCATTGTCCTCTTGTGGAAACTGTTAATAGTGTATCAGATGTATATTCCTGGAAACAGGAGCAGAAAAATCCGAGCTCCTAAAACTGTACTACTGGCTCCTAAATTATCGGGTTATTCTATCTATGGATAGGTGGTAGATACAATTTTAAACAAAAATTTGATACACCAGTCAAGCCATAAGACTTGCTTTGCAGTGTTACTACTGCAAGGGATTCTGGGTAGACATATGCAAATAAGTTTAACAAGGACTCACCTTTTTGCCTCAGATTCCACTTTATACATGGATTCCTTAGAGTATGTGTATGCTGAGCAACAGCTTTAAGACACAACTCAGGATATATATCCTTTGATTGACTCCTAAAACTCCTAGTTGGTGCCTAAATATTCTGCCCGGATACAAAGATTTCTATATTTGTGTCCAGCCCTGCACTGAAATGTATTGCATTAAAGAAGTTGATGTAGTAATCAATTCAACGTGGCTTATTTGGAGTACAGCACTCACCATTCATCATCCTTGACATGATCAAGACGGATTTGATAAATGTTGTTTTCCTTGACCTGACCTGGTTCTTTCAAAGGTATAAAGGTCACAACTCGATTGGCAGTATCTGTAAAGATTTAGAAAGAACATGCAAGTCAACTTGTGCCAAGTCAAATACCTAGAAAATAGCATACTGGAAAACTGTGTTAAAGGCGCAATATATTTTTTATGAACAAATATATAACGTTTGACGTTTTTCCTGGTGAGTAAAACAAAAGTCCTCCTACTGCTGGATAGTTTTCATTTAAAAGTTATTACAGCTCGAATATTTTGTAAGTCAAACTATCAGGAATAGCGTCAACTGCTGTCCAAAAGTCATTTTTATTTTATAATGCATGGGAGGGTTAGACACATTAACTACGGATCTTCATAATGCGTGTTCGGAATGGCACCACCTGGGGTCATTTGTACAAAATTTGTAGTTTAATTTGAAAATGTTTAAGCATTGAATTTTGAATTAAATACCTCCTGGCAGTAAGAGTACCCTATTTTTACACAGCAGGAAAAGAATTACAATATATCCTACATAATAATTCGCTAATGTAGGTTTGTCAGAAACACGCGCAGTACAGACATCTGCACGTGATGCAGTCATGCTCAGTACAGACTGCCTGTGCCGCAGCTGATCAGTGCGCAGAGAGGACTACAGTCTGAATTTGGAGCACCCCGCTCCGTTATCAGCCGCTGCACGGGCAGTCTGTACTGTGCATGACTTCACTGCGGCCGTTGCTGCCTGGCACTGTGGCCCGTGTACACGGGCTATTCAGCTAGTCTATTATATTATACTAGTTTTAAAGCCTGTGTACACGGACCAACGCTGGCGGCGCTGCAGTCATGCGCAGTACTGACTGCTTGAGCCGCGGCGCTCCAAATTCAGACCATAGTCCTCTCTGCGCAACTACAATTTGAATTCGGAGCACACCACTCCGTATCAGCCACGGCACGGGCAGTCAGTACTGCGCATGACTGCAGCCCGCGCAGCCATCTCTACTGCGCATGACAGCTTCTAACAAACATCCTTAGCGAATTATAATATAGGATATAGAACTGAAAGCATCATGTGACTTAATTTATATCTCCCTCAGGAGAAAAACACACACAGGGGAGGCAGTAAGAAGGAATTAAGCATAAATCCTCTATACTAGCTGTCCCATTGGTATAGCGTGAGGCGTGATTTTTTCAGGAGTGGGCAGGCTGCCCACCTCTGAAAATCTCTGCAAGGACTTCACCTCACACCCCTTTCACCTCATTCTCTCTCCATTCACCTGTTCAACAGATGCCTCTCCTCCCCTTCGCACCAATGTTTGCCACACCTCCTGCCTGCACTCCATACGTTCAAAATATGGCTCCACTGCGTATGTCCAACACACTAAACATACATAAATATCACACCACATTACCCAGGATGCTCTCACCACTCTGACACACATGCCTTACCCTCTCACCTCATGCCTCCATTTTACAACTACATTAACTAAAATAACACAACTATAACAATGTCTTCGCTTATACAAGGATAATGCCATGTCCGATTTACTAATTTTTAAAAAAAACAAACAAAAATAACGGATTCTTTTAATGCGTCAGTATTCACACACTTGCATGCCCACATTGAACGCGCATGATGATGGCAGTACACGATACCATGAAAGCCTTTTCACGGCTGATTCATTAATACAGTAGCAGTAAAACCTTTGTAGTCTGCAGCAGCTGGATATCCAAACTTTGTCATGCCCAATGAGACAACAGCTTACCAGGGATGATGGCTAAATAAAAAGCAAACCAATGCATGGCAAAGTCAAGAGGAACAGTTCTTGTCCCCATGACAAATGAAAGCTCTGGCCTATATATTACTTCCTAATCATTTGGATTTCCAGTAAAAATTACCTTTTGATATGTCACAAAAAAGGGTGAAATTTAGTCACCGATATTTGTATTTCTTCTGAGTCCTTTCCCGGCATACTGTGGGCTATTGGCTCCGCCTCCCAGCTGGTAGGACCAATCCAAATTCTTTAAATCTCCCAAGCTACCTCTACTCTGCAGTTATACAGTTGTCCAAGCTGAAAAATAGGAGATGTTAGAGATGGTAATAAGATAGCCCCAAATATTGTAAGGTACAATGGAATCGATACAAATACCTGACTAAACCTTGGGTGGGTTGCCGTGGAAGGACACAGAGGAAATACAAATATCTGTGAGTAAATTCCACCTTTTCCTCTGTGTCCAATCCACGGCATACTGTGGGACTTACCAGAGCAGTGCCTCAGAGTGGGATGGGGAAGTATGCAGGTTCAGACTGAAACGGCTGCTTCAAGCACCTTCTGTCCGAACTCAGCATCTTCAGATGCTTGGAGATCCAGTCTGTAATGTTTAATAAAGGTTGAGACTGACAACCATGTTGCAGCCCTGCAGATCTCTTCTGGAAAGGCAGCTGATTTGAGAGCCCTGGATGTAGATATGGCCGTGTAGAGTGGGCCTTGATTCCCGGAGGGGAATCCTGATTTGTTGTTTCGTATGCCAGCTTAATACAATCCCGGATCCAATGGGCAATGGAAGGCTTTGAGGCTGGTGACCCCTTGAATTTGTCTCCAAAGTGGACAAACAATGAATCAGATTTACGCATGAGTTGTGTTCTTGTTAGATAAATTTTCAGGCACTGGACTAAGTCCAGGTTATGTAAAAGTTTTTCAATGTCTTGGACTGGATTTGGGCAGAAGGAGGGCAGTATGATTTCCTGATTAAGGTGAAACTGTGATTTCACCTTAGATCTACATGAAGCCTTGGGACGAAGAACCACTTTGTCTTGATGGAACTTAATGAAGGGATGGAATAGCTAGCAAGGCCTGTAGCTCACTAACTCTCCTTGCTGAGGTCACAGCCTTAGGAATACTGTTTTAAGTTTAAGATGTTTCAGAGAAACTTCGTCCAAGGATGTGACGCTATCTGCTGTAATACCGGGTTGAGATCCCATGGAGGAATGGTTTCCCGGATAGTCTGCCTGATCTTGGAAATCGATGTAAGGTATCTTCTAATAAAAGTAGTTTTCTGCAAATGGCGTGGCCATAATTGCCTATATCACTGAGAGTTGAACTGTCAGGGAAGAATGTTTCAAGCCTTTCTGAAACCCTTCCTGTAGAAAGTCTAGAACCTTGGGAGGAGATATAACTTGACGATCCAGCTTTTGCACCATTTGTGAAAGACAGACCAAGCCCTATAATATATCTTAGTAGAGGATGGTCTGCGGTCCTGAAGGATGGATTTGATGACTGGCTCAGACATTCCTTGGATCCTACAGGCTGTGAGATGGAAGAATACAGGATCCGGATGTACGAGTGGACCCTTTAAGGTCCAGAATGATTGTTAATGACATAGGGGGTCTGCATGACATCTGGAGTATGTCTGCATACCAAAGTTTTCTCGGCCAGTTGGGAGCGATGAGGATGACTTCCGCCTTGTTGTGCCTTATTTTTCTGATGACCTCAGATAGGCAAGCCGGAATTTCCATGGGGTCCTTAGTCCATCCTGGGCCAGGGCCTGAGGGTTCTGCCACCGTGACAGGTAGAGTGGACATTTTTTGTTCTGATTTGTGGCCATCAGTTCCACCTCTGGAAGTCCAAGATTTGTTACTACTGCTTGGAAGACTCTTGGATGGAGTTCCCATTCCCCTGGGTCTACTTTTTCTCGACTGAGGAAGTCTGCCTGCACATTCATGTGTGTCCTGATAGGAAGGAGGTTGTGAGTGACTGGAGATTCTGTTCCGCCCAAGACAGATGTTCAACTGGGTGCTCCTTGTTCCTCCCTGATTTAGGAGATACTGGACTGCTGTCGTATTGTCTGATCTTATGAGGACTGCTTGTTGTTGAAGTCTGGGGCCTAGGGGCTTCCAAACCGCTATCAGTTCCAGAACATTGACATGTAGTCTTGCTTCCTGAAATGTCCAGGTGCCTTGTATGGGGTTGTTTTTCCAAATTCCACCCCATCCTTGGCTGCTTGCATCTGTAGTTATAATCTGCCAGTCCAGTTCTGTGAGAGGCCAGCCTTTTGCTAGATTCGGAGGGTGAGTGCACCAGGTTAATTCTTTCCTGGTTTGTTTGAAGATCGGAATCTTTTGGAAGAAATTTGTCGGTCGATGCTTGTAAAATTGCAGGTAATTTGCTTGCGTCATGCAAGAGTGAATTCTCGACCAAGGAAGAATTTGGTATGTTGATGCTAGGTGCCACAGAAGTCTGGAAAAAGCTTTTGCTGTCTGTGTGTGATTGTGGAGAAACAGAAGTACCTTGTTGAGGATTCAGTGTTGTCTCTCCATTGACAGGAAGGCTCGACCCTCCTGGATATTGAAGTGTACTCCCAGGAACACCAGATCTTGCATTGGAGACAGAGAGCTTTTGTCATAGTTGATAATCCAGGCCAGGGATTGTAACAGGGAGATGTAGAGGTTTGTGATTTGAACTGATGGTTCTATCATCAAGATGTCATCTAGGTGTGCCATCACGTTGGCCATGATTTTTGTGAAAACCATCGAGGCTGATGACAGCCCGAATGGTAGGACCTTGTATTGGTAGTGTCTGCTGAATATCTGAAACCTGAGTTATATTTGATGATGTTCTCTGATTGGAACATGATAGTAGGCATCGTGGAAATCTGTTCGTGTCATATATGCCTGTGCTTGGATTAACTTCAAGATGGAGACTGTTACATCCACACTGAAGTGTTGAACTTTTAGGAAGGAATTGAGGTGTTTTAAATCTAAGATGAGGCGAAGTTCCCCAGATGGCTTGATAGTGTAAAAGAGTGGAATAGAAGCCCTGAAATCTCTGTGGAAGTGGGACTTCCTCTATCACCTTGTAGTGTAGCAAGGATTGTATAGAGCCCGTCTCATCTATTGGGTTCTTATCCTCTGCCTCAAGATCGACTTCCTGAGTTGATGAGGAAGGGGGGCAGTTTGGAATTCCAGTGAATAACCCTTCTGTATAATTTCCATGACCCAGTTGTCTGGATGGATCTGACCCCAGGCCAATTGGAAATCCTCCAGTCTGCCCTCTACTGGAGGAGAAGGGGGAACGCCTGACTTCATTGAGAGAACTGTCCTCGTCTCTGGAAATCTTTTTGATTTCCAGGTCTCTGGTTCTATGGGCCTCCATTTCTCTGTTCGAATCCTCTGCCTGGCCTATAACTTTGGGCCTCCCGAAAGAATTGACGCCAAAACTGGCCAGTTCAGACTGGAGATAGTCTAGTCTTGTCCCGAGGAAAGAAGGGTCTTTTTTCACCAGAAGTTTTCTTGAATATATCTTCAAGCTGGTCACCGAATAGCTTGGTTCCTGTGAATGGAAGGGAGACCAATCTATTCTTAGAAGAGGGGTCTGCTTCCCATGCCTTGATCCACAAGGCACGCCTGGCTTTGATTGACAGTGAAGATGTTCTTGCTAACAGGCGGATGTTGTCTAGAGATGTGTTGCAGGAATAGTTAATCGCATCCTTAAAGATAGGCAACTCCTTAAGGATGCGCGCCGTTGATACTGAAGAATCAATCTTTTTTTCCAATTCGGTAAGCCAGATGTGGAGGGATCGGAATACAGGTGCCATGGCAGTGGCTGTTTTGAGATTCTGCCCAATGGTAGAAAACTGTTGTTTTTTTCAATACGCTCTCAGCGCGTTTCTCCATGGGGTCCCTAAGTGAGGTTCCGTTTTCTAAGAGAATAGTGGTTCTTCTTGATGTCTGAGAAATCTCTGCATCCACTTTAGGTGGAGTATGCCAAGTCACCGTTTCTTCCTCTGCGAATGGATACATGCGCTGGAAACGTCTGGAGGTAGCATTTCTTTTTTCCCCGTTTGTTTCCAGTCACCCTGGATAATCTCCTGGATTGAATTATGAACTGGGAATTGTGGGGTAGATTTTTTTTTTTTTTTTTTATACCCCACAAAGCCTGCATCAATAATATTTAAGTCTTTTTGGACTTCTGATAGTCGCAGAGTTTTCCACATGGTTTTTACTAAATTATCCATTTTCTCCATGCTAAAGCTGCCTGTATCTTCAGTGTGCTCCCCATCTTCAGCGGATAAAGCTGCCAAATCAAGATCAATATAGCGATCATCAGACCTTCCTCTGGATCCGTTGCCCTGGGGAGCTTCCTTGCTGCCTCCTGCATGGAGGAAAAGGTTTCCTGCATCGATGTCTTCATCCAGGAACTGTACTGGCACATTGCTTCCTGCAGCCTGTTGAAGACAAGCTGGACAGAGCTTTGCAGGATCTGAAAAAGGCAGGTTCTGGTCGCAGCCTGCACATGGCTTAGTTTTTGGGGCAATCTTTTTTTCCTTGGATTCAGATGTTTTTGGTTTGTCACTTTTAGACTCCTCAGCTGAAGACCAGAAGATTTGTGGGAAAGATGGAGTTCAGACAGGAATGGCTGCTTCAAGCACCTTCCTTCCGTACTTAGCATCCTCTGATGCTTGAAGGTCCAGCCTGTAATATTTTATGAAGGTTGAAACCAATGACCATGTGGCAGCCTTGCAAATCTCCTCTGGAGAAGCAGCTGCTTTTTGTGCCCATGATGTTGATATGGCACGTGTAGAGTGGGCTTTGATGCCCTGAGGGGCTTCAAGATGGGCAGTGTCATAAGCAATCTTAATACAATCTCTGATTCATCTTGATAAAGAGGGCTTGGAGGCTGCAGAGCCCTTGAACTTGCCACAGAAGTGGACAAATAAGGAGTCAGTCTTGCGCAGGAGAGGAGTCCTATTGAGATATAGCCGCTGACAGAGGACAAGGTCCAAATTGTGTAGTTTCTTCTCCAGATCGTGAGCTGGATTAGGGCAGAAGGCAGACAGAGCAATCTACTGGTTGAGATGGAACTGCGAGATAACTTTGGACCGAAAGGAAGCATTGGGTCGAAGCATAACTTTCTCTTGGTGGAACACCAGAAAAGGAGGGACTGATACTAAGGCTTGTAATTCACTTACTCTCCTGGCAGAAGTGACTGCAGTGAGAAAGACTGTTTTAAGTGTAAGACACTTCAAGGAAATGTTTTCCAGGGGCTCAAAATATGGGTGTGATGCGATCTGTTGAAGTACTAAAACCAAATCCCAGGACGGGATAGTTTCCCTAACAGTGGTCTTGAGTTTGGATATGGATGTGAGGTACCTTCTGATAAAATAATTTTCTGCGAATGGAGTAGCAAGGAAGCGGAGATTGCAGAAACCTGGACTTTCAAAGATGATGGTTTTAATCCTTTCTGGAACCCAGCCTGAAGTCAGTCAAGTATTCTGGGAGGAGATATTGCCCGACAATCCAGATTATGTGATATACACCATCTGTGAAATGCGGACCAGGCTCTACAGTAGATTTTAGTAGAGGAAGATCTCCTGACCTTTAAAATAGTATTTATGAGAGTCTGATAACCCCTGAAGACCTAGAGACTGCCGCTCAGCCTCCAGGCCGTCAGCTGGGTGAATGCAGGATTCGGATGATACAGAGGTCCCTGGATCAGCAGGTCGAGGAATGGGATTCCTGACTAACAGCTGCAGGATGTCCGTGTACCATTGGTTCTGAGGCCAATTTTGGGAGACGAGGATGGCTTCTGTTTTGTCTCGCCTTATTTTGTTAACCACCTCGGTTAGAAAAAGTAGAGGGGGAAATAAATATGCAAGCGGAAAGGTCCAGGTAATCCGGAGTGCGTCTTGGGCTAGGGCCTGGGGCTTGTGCCAGGTAATTTGCACATAGTGTTCTGGAATGTTGCCATCAGATCCACAGATGGTTGACCTAGTTGTTCCACTATATTCTGAAATACTTGTGGGTTCAGGCTCCATTCGCCTGGATCTATTTTTTGTCTGCTTAGAAAGTCTGCTTGTACATTCTGACGTCTGGACAGGAAGGACGCAGGTAGATTGAATAGATATTTTTTTCTGCCCAATATAGTATTTTTAGTGCCAGATTGTTCAATTCGGCACTTCTTGTCCCTCCTTGGTTTAGAAGATATTGGACTGCTGAAACATTGTCCGACCTGGGACAAAAGTGACGGAGAGTTTTCCAGATCGCCAGGAGCTCCAAGACGTTGATGTGGCGGCTCGCTTCCTGAATGGTGTTGTGCTTCCATATTCCTCCCCAACCTCTGCTGCTTGCACCTGTGTATAGGACCTCCCACTCATGATCCAGGAGAGAGCGTCCCTTTGAGAGGTTCCTTGGGTGTGTCCACCAGGCTAATTCTCTTCTGGTTGATTTGAAAATAGGGATCTTTTGAATTGTGTCTGCAGGATTCTTCCTGTAATAGCACAGATAATTCTCGAGTCAGACAAGCATGAACTTTGGCCCAGGGGAGGATCTCAAAGGTCGATGACAGGTGATCAAGAAGTCTTGAGAGAACCTTTGCTGTCTGCCAGGGTCTGCGAAGAAAAGCTCAAACTTGTTGGAGAACACGCTGTTGTCTGTTCAAGGATAATGTAGCTTGCCCAGGAACACTAGGCTCTGTGAAGGTGATAAGGCACTCTTGTCTAGGTTGACAATCCACCCCAGGTTGTGTAATAGATTGAGACATCTGCTGGTGCGAGGACTGATCGTTGGACTGAAGATTCTATCATCAGGATGTCGTCCAGGTATGGGAGTATTCTGATCTGATACCGTTGTCTCAGTTCTGTCATTACTAAGGTCATGATCTTCGTGAAGACCCTTGGGGCTGAGGCTAGGCCAAATGGAAGAACTTTGTATTGGTAGTGGTGCCAGAAGATATGGAACCTGAGATATTTGCAATGGGGTTCCTTGATCAAGATGCGGTAATAGGCATTGTGTAGATCTATTTGGGTCAGAAAGGCATGTGGTGGTTTTAGTCAGTGTTGACGCTAGGGTTTCCATCTTGAAATGTTTTAGCTTTAGAAAAGAGTTGAGCACTTTGAGATCCAGGATGATTCGAAACTCTCCAGAAGGCTTGGTAGCATAAAGATTAGAATAGAAGCTCCCGAAGTTCTGATGATGAGGGACTTCCTCTATTACTCTGTTCTGGATCATGTTCTGAAGTGCCAACTTCATTTGTGGAGTTCTTGATTTTTGTCTCAGGACTGATTGATTTTTTGGAACAGCTGAATTCCAGCGAGTACCCCCTCTGAATGATTTCCGTGACCCAGCTGTCCTGATGTATTTGGCTCCAGGTCTGTTGAAATCCCTCCAGTCTGCCCCCTACTGGAGGAGAGGGGGAAGGGCTGGCTTCACTGCTGAAATTGTCCTCTTTTCTGGAAATCTTTTCGATTTCCAGTTCTCAGAGATTGTGGAGGTCCTCTTTTCTTATGCTCATATCCTCGTTCAGGCTTATAACTTCTGGCCTCCCGAAATGACTGACGCCTGAATTGGCTTGACCTGCCTGGAGAGCTTCTGGTTCTCTTCTCCTGGGGTAGAAACTGCCTTTTACCTCCTGATGAGCTTTTAATAATTTCAAGTTGGTCACCGAACAGCTTTAAACCCATAAATGGCAGAGATACCAATCAATTTTTTGTGGAAGGATCTGTATTCCAAGCCTTAATCCATAAGGCTCTCCTGGCGGTGACAGATAATGAGGAGGCTTTTGCTAGAAGGTGGATGTTATCTAGGGAGGCATTGCATGAATAACTGAAGGCATCCTTTACTGTGGACAATTCTTTAAAAATTCAGGACCTGGACACCGAAGATTCAATTTTTTCTTCCAGGTCGGTAAGCCATATACATAAGGTGCGGAAGATGGAAGCCACTGCAGTAGCCGTCTTTAAACTCTGGCCTTTTGTAGTGAATTGTTTTTTAGCACACGGTCTGCTCTTTTGTCCGTAGGATGTTTTAGTGTCGTTCCATCTTCTAAAAGGATAGTGGTGCGGTGTGATGTCTGAGCAATTGCTGCATCCACTTTAGGTGGTGTAAACCAAGCATTAGTTTCTTCCTCAGCAAAGGGATATATGCGCTGGAATCTTCTAGATGTTGTGCATCTCTTCTTACTCTGTTTCCTTTCAGCTTTAAGAATATCCTGGATGGAACTATACACTGGGAACGGAGGATTAGGTTTTTTTTTTTGTTTTGTTTTTTATATATCCCACGAAGGCTGCATTCATGATATTCAAGTCCTTTTGGACCTCAGATAAACCTAAGGACTTCCACATTGCCCTAATCAGATTATCAATCGTATCAATACTAAAGCTGCCCACTTCTTCCGTGATTTTGCCTTCTTCAGTGGAGAAGGCTACTGAATCCATGTCCAGAAAGCTTTCTTCATCTTAATCATGAGCTCTAGATGTACCCTCATCCAGGTCTGATGTTCTGGGGCTCTTCCTTGTGGCTTCTTGCATTGAAGAGAAAGTTTCTTGCATTGATGTCTTCATCCAGGACAGAAAGTCCTGGAACTGGACTGGGGCATTACTGCCTGCGGCTAACTGAAGGCATGTAGAACAAAGCTTTGCTGGGTCAGACAGGGGTATCTTCTGCTCACAGCGGGCACATGTCTTTCTTTTAGGTGCTGGTTTTTCTTCTTTAGAAGTATCAGTGGATTTGGGCTTGTCCCTTTTTTGTTCTTTAGCTGACATAGTTGAAGAGATGAAGTATACTACACTGAATACCTGTAGCCTAATAACTATAAGAAATGAACAAAACAGCAGCATAAATAGTATAATATGCATACTTACAATCCAGGACGCCATATCCATGCTGCGTTTTAAACGCTGAAGACCGCAGCCATTCCTTTCCTGTATGCGTTTCACTCCTGGAACGCATAGTGAGGCATTTCCTGTTCACCGCGTGATAGGACCCAGAGCACGTGCTCGCACTTAGGAATCTGACTTCTGTATGTTTGCTGGGACAGAAGAGGGGACTGGCATAGCGCTTAGTGGTTGCCAAGTTCCCAGAAATATACAGGCTGCAAAACAGCGGAGGAGACATCCCAGACAATGCCCAGGTATTCAATAGGTACATGGGGAAGATGTGCTCCGCGATGAGGCAGTTCACATAAGAGAAAACAAGAAAACCCAGGCTGAAATATTGTAAGAGAGGAAGAGAGAGGCAAAGCCTCCGTCCTCCATCTGGGTAAGACCAAAATAACTGCGGAGGGGAGGTAACTCAGGAGATTTATAAAATTTGAATTGGGCGGAGCCAATCACCCACAGTATGCCGTGGATTGGACACAGAGGAAATAAATGTTTCAAGTGAAATGGGCAGAAGAAATCACTGTTCTCACCTTCAAAACGGTGTATATGAGCAATTTAGAGCTTGCATAGGACAGGCCCAGGGGATTACGAAGGTCTGCACCTATAAGGCTGAATTCAATAAGGGACGAGTCGCCCCTTATCCTAGGACAGAGGTAAGCAGGCACAATCTGCCTCACCTCCTCACTCAAGGCATTTAATAGCAAGGATTTCACGAGAGGCAAAGCCTTATGCCAAATGCACCAGCCTCTTTCTTCCACTGAAAAAAACCCATATTAGTTAATGTGAGGAGGGCTCCTAGCAATTTTTTGTAATGCTGCTATATGTGCAATACACAAGGATTTTCTCTAAACAGAGAAGTTTACTTAATTTTTAGTGTGAAAGAGAAGTTGCCCATTTCTTTCAGGAGTGGAGCGAAACAAATAGGGGTAAAGTAGCCTGCTATTTTCGCAATGTAATAAATCTCACATTTACTGTGCACATTCTATAATATCTCCCTATTGAAAGGGGTGATTTTACCTGTCAGCATTCTGTTTCTATGTCACTGCATTAGACATTAACAGGCAATCTACATTTTGCCAAAACTGCTTATTTGGCACAGGTGCCTCCTCTCTTGCCAGATTGGACAACTATTACCTTGGGATGCTTTGAAGACCTCTTGCAATGAGTAATGTTTTGGGTCTTGTGAAGTATAGGCAAGGTAGAATGTAAACTGCGCTTCTTGTATTAAAAGACTTTGATCTTACCAGCTCTCCCTTAGAAGTAAAAATATGAACACTTCGTCCATGTATTTGTCTGACATTAACCAACAGTAGTGATACAAATGGATAAGCCTTTCATTGTCATTAAAGGGATAGTAATACTTCGTTTTATCTTTATTTTATTTTGTAGGCATTAAAAAAACATGAAGAACGATATAAGTCTTATCTTTCAAACCTTTATGGTTTAAGAGATATTCACAAGCAAAGTATCCCCCCCCCCATTCAGCCAGATCAGAAGGGAGGTGCCCAGGTAGACTGCAGAGAGGGACAATCTTCAATTAAGACAAGGGAAAAAGCTGAAAAACTTGTCGGGGGGGGGGGGGGGCTTTCATTGTTTTTATACAAACAAGATTGTCCCCTTCTGTTATCTGTCTGGTCTTACAACCAGATTCACATCTGAGAAGAGATGGCTTACACTAGGAAAAAGGGGCGGGAGGGGAAATTTTGCTTGTGAATATCTCATAAACCATAAAGGTTTGAGAGATAAGACTTATATCGTTCTTCATGTTTTTTTAATGCCTACAAAATAAAATAAAGATAAAACAAAGTATTACTATCCCTTTAACTTGAAAGCTCTGCAGACTAACTAGAGGCCTTCATCCAGTAAGAAGAAAATTGCATCAGGATATGTAGACTAGAACTATCCTTTAACATTATTAACTTACAAAATCTGGAGCTTGCATCATATACAGTAATAAAAAGGAACAGTAAATATAAATGTACTAAACTAAAACACTGGCTGTGTTCCAGTAGCTTGGGGTTAATACTTACAGAGCTACATGGCTGATCTTACTCTGTTTCCCAATGACTAGGCAGAAGCAATATCCACTTCCTGTCAATGCTTGGCGATTGGCTTTATAGGAGCGGAGACTGATTTCTCAGACATAGACCTGTGATCGGTACAGACCTGAAAACTCACAGGATATCAGCACTGAACAAGAGCACATGTTTTATGGGGATGCAAGACTAGTCTCAGCTCCCATTAAGCCAGCCAATGATCACAGACAGTAAGTGGAGTCTCCTTTTTCTTAGTCTTAAAGGGATAGTAATACCACAATAAAACTTTAGGTCCGAAAAAAAAAAATAAAAAAAAATTAACATGTTGCGCTATATATAGTTACTCACAGTCCTTTAGTTTAGACGCTATTGAAGCCGTCCCTTTTACTGATATAAACACTGCTCACATCAGAGCAGCAAAATTGTGCTGATGGATTGCAGAGAGGGACACCCTTCAGTGAGCATAATGAAAAATCAGTCAAGGGGTCAGGGATTTCCTTATGCTCACAGTAAGAAGACTGTCCCTTACTGTGAGCGGTCTGATCAAGGGACCAGATTCCACATCTGAGGGGAGGTGGCTTACACTAGGTAAACGGAGAGGAGGGGGATACTTTATCATTCAATTACTCTTGAAATACAACTCTGACAGTACTGAAACAACACTCTCCATGGCCCAAATACTATGAAGATCAATTGGAGCTGCTTTTTGTTTTGATTCACTACTATCCTTTTAACTTAACATTTAGGCAGCAATGACCACAATATGATATCCTTTGAAATTTGTTATGAGAACCTCATTAGCAAGGGTTTAACCAACACATTCAATCTTAAAAAGGCTGGTTTTACAAAGTTAAAGCAGTATTAAAGGATATTCAGGGAAAGTAATCTTCAAATATAAAAATGCAAAAGAATCATGGAATTTGTTTAAAATGCTCTTAGATAAAGATACATGTTAATATATACCACTGGGGAATAAGTACAAGAAGAGCAAATTAACACCAATGCAGCTCAATAAAGAGCTTTGCAAGGATATGAGAAATAAGAAGCAGGCTTTTCAAATGTTTATCCCTTTGAGTGTGAGGGGGTGCTCAACATTTTGCAAAGCGATGTGTTGCGTACACCACTCGCGCTCAAATGGTTAAGTCAGAAGTGTCAGATAAAATTTGCAAACAAGAAGTTAGGCTAAAATTGAAAATAAGATAAGTATTGCAAAAGAGAGAAAGAAAAATCCAATATGATTCTATAAGTACATGGATATCAAAAAGATTAAAGTTGATATTGGTCCTGTTACAGCTGAGACAGGTGTATTGATTAGTGAGGATAAAGCAATGGCTTACATTTCTTTGGTATGCAAAGGAAGCAACAATGGCAGGTTACGGGCAAACAGACAAATATATAGGATTCCCTCCATCATATACATGACTTTCTTAGGACAAAGTCCCAGTGTCACTGGAAAAGATTATGCTGACTAAAGCACCTGGATTTGTTGCTATACACCCAAGGGTACATAATGAACTTTGTTCAGTAATAACACGACCAGTATACTTTATACTTATTGATTCATTTTCATCAGGCATAGTGCCCTGTGATTGGAGGAAAGCTGATAGTATCATTGTCAAAAAAAAAAAAAAAAAAAGTTCAAAATGTGGCAAGATCCAAAAAAGGAAATTATAGACCTGTGAAATTGACTTCCATAGTGGTCAAGGTAGTAGAAGGGTTAATAACTAGCATTATTCAGAACTATGTGAAGAGGAGCAACATTATTAGTAGGAGCCAGCATGGTTTTATGAAGACTAGATCACGTCAAACTAATTTACTTGCATTTGACAAAAAGGGTAAGTAGTAATTTAGTCAAGGGAATTGCTGTTGATGTAGTATACTTAAGTTTTGCAAAAGCCTTTGCTACAGTGCCTAAAAACAGGTTACTGTATAAATTAAAAGGCTTCAGTTTGGGAAGTGATATCTGTACATGGATTGAGAACTGCTTAAATGATAGACTGCAGAGTGTTGCTTTATATGGAATTTTTTCAAGTTCGTCTAAAGTTATAAGTGGGGTGCCACAGGGTTCAGTCCTGGGCCCAATGCTTTTCAATCTGTTTATTACTGATCTATAAGTGGGAATTGAAAGTAGTGTCTCAATCTTTGCCGATGACACTGAGCAGTGTAAGGAAATACAAACAAAGATGGATGTTTTTTTCTCTGCAGAAGGATTTAGATAATCTGAAAGAATAGGCAGAAAAGTGGCAGATGACATTTAATGTTGATAAATGTAAGGTTTAGGGTGACCACGGGTCCCGGAACATCCGGGACTGTCCCTTATTTCAGGGCTATGTCCCGCGTCCCGGGTCATCTTCAACCGGGACAATGAAGTGTCCCGGAATGAAGCTAAGCCGCCCTGGATGTCAGCCTGCAAGCGGTGTGTCACATCATGGACGCCGCTCGCGGCATCCATGATATGACACACCGCTTGCAGGCTGACATCCAGGGCGGCAATGCAGCTTACCTGGAGGCAAGCGCTCTAGTAATACAGAGCGCTGGGAGATGACATCATCTCCCAGCGCTCTGCATTACTGAGCACAGCGCGCGGGAGCTTCAGCTCTGTGCCGGAGGAGGCACAGAGCACTTTCCACGCCGCTAGACCACCAGGGATTCAAGGTATGAAGGGGCAAACTTGTGACATGCTTTGATTTTTGTGTTATTACTCTCGCAGTACACTACAAAATACTTATATCCTGCAGTAACTTTATTGACACCCCGTGGTGTACCGGGACCCAGCCCTTAACACTTCCATACGGCTCATATCAATTTATACATTTCTCATACAGTTAAAGTTTCCTGTTAGTTGTGTGATATGTGTGGGACTTTGTCCATGCTGCATCCACTTAGTTAAGTTACATTGTCACCACTACTACTACTCTGATCTATTATATTATTTCCTTTGGCTCTGCGATGCACTTGAGCCATTTAGCGCTGTCACATTGTCACTATTATAGCAGAGAGTGTTCCTTTCAACCATTAGATTTTGCTCTGCGATGCGCCGGAGCCCTTGTCTATGGCTCAACCACGTAATCGATGTACTGTGCTTGCTTATGTCTAGTAACTATACGCTCTGTGCGATGTGCTGGAGACTTTGTCCTCACCACATCCGCACAGCTACTATATTTCTGTTTAATGTTTTCACATCACAATACATTATTCCATTAGTACTTTATTTCACACTGATGCTTGTAGACGTTTCCCCTCTAGGGTGACCACGTCTCGGAATGGCAGAAGGGAAATGTGGTCACCCTAGTAAGGTTATGCATTTGGCCTATCAAATCAAACATGCTACATAAGCAATAAAGCTCCATTTAGCTCCAAATTAATTCCCTAAGTTCAACTTTTAAACAAATTGTTTTATTACATTTTAAATCAAGAGAACAGAATAAAATAATATAAGTACCCAAGTTCAACTTGTTTCCATTTAGCAAAGCAATAGAGAAGTTACACTGCAAACAAACACATTTCATATGGTACATTAATGCATTTGTTTTTGTTTGTTTTCGTTCTTATAAATTTTGGTCAGTACCGAACGTCACTGAGAGAAAATCAACAGATACTAGCAGATCTTGGTAAGAGACTTTCATATGATTATCATACAGTTTGGTCAGTACCTAACTCTGTGGGTCTCAATTGATTTTTACTCAACGCACTTCTAAAAAGCAGTCTGAAATTTTAACATGTCAGAAGTCATTTGTTGCCAAAAGGGTAATGAAGGATACAATTACATTGTTAAACTCAGGGATAACAATCGGACAACACTGTACATTATAATGCACGATATGCTATTAGCATTCACTTTTTGTGGCACAGCCATCACAGAAACAGAGCCCTAAACTGGTTCCCAGGGCACCAAGATGCCATGGCACCCTAGCTGAGAATCAATGATCTAACATCACTGAAAACTTCGCTCAGATGGTGGTCAAAGTTGCTGATCAGTACCTCGGATTACTGCCTCCTTCATGGGCACAATGGACGAGTAATGTGGGTTCACCTTGGGGATGAGCGTCCGAAAAGTTAAACTACTGCTGTCCCCAAATCCTCCTCTTGCCCCATATAGTTTTATCATTTGTAGCATATCCTCATCGTGTCCTTGTCCTGCAGGGATAGACAAGGAGGACAGCTGGGCGAGGAACATCCGCTCAGACTCAGCTTCCAGCTCCGAAACCCGATTCACTGCCCCTGCGGTGCCTGAGGCATCTTGGAAGTTCCTGAATTGCCATGTTGATTCAACACTAGACCCGCACAGTCTCTTGTTCACCACTTGCGGCTTCTCCAGCCAGACCGCAGTGGCCGCCCAGAACCCCCCGGGCAGAACGGAGCCCGGGTCCCGTAATCTCACTGATCCTACTTCTCGCATCAGCTCAGTAAATGCTACACACCACACAATTTGTCTCGTTCTGATGACGCATCGAAGTTTCACCTCCCAAACCGGTTGCGTCACAGCTTATTACCTTTGGAAACGATTGAAAGCTTCACTGTGGGCAGTAGGAAGCCGCGGCCATTTTGGAATTGGGCAATATGCGGAAGATTTATTTTGACGTTGGCAAACTACAGAAGAAACGGGTGAATATGACATCCGTAAATAATACAACATCTCACCGCCGTTTTATTAAAACTGTGTTGTTACATCAGTTATTACTGATGCAACATTTTATCATGGCGAGAATTTAACCGTGCTGATTTGACGTTTGGGACGACGTGCCTGTCAAATGGTTACCCGAAACAAAGATGTCTGTGTCTGCCCCTCCTTCCAGACAAGTGACCACTCCCCCTCGCCCTCTGGACTCATGAACTACTACTGCCTTCCCTAATCATCTGTTCCCTGTTCAGTGTGCTGCTGTGTTATACCTGTTACCTGTGCACAGGTGAGGGGGTGTGAATGGAAAGAAACTGCGTACGGGGGATTTGTCTCATGACTTAGGTATCAGGCTATTAGCAGTCTACTCATGGTTCGGCCAAGCTGTGGCGCTCTAGCTGTTGTTGGACTACAGATTCCATCATTCTCTGCCGCTTAATTGGAGTCCCACCAATAGCTAGAGAGCTTCACCTCACCAACACCTGTATAAAAACCTCTAGTCAGCTCGAAAATGAAAATAAATCCTTAACTACTTAAGTTCTTGGAAATCAAGAACTGTCAGATGTAATTTCTGCTGGCTGAAACTATGTTAGTCTTATGGTCTCTTGACGCTAACGTGAGAGCTTTTTGCAGTGATTCTATCAGTTGACTTTTTCCCCCATCTATTGGCAGAGTGTGATGGTTGGGTACAATGTATAACTAGGGTTTCAATTTTTAACTCTTTAAAGGGATAGTAATGTTTCATAATAAAAGCAGCTCTTTTTCGCATTTTATGAAAAAGTAAGTAATAATATAGATGAGGGAGTTGCGGTTGACATGATCTATTTAGACTTTGCCAAGGCATTTGATACAGTTCCGCACAAGAGGTTACTGTACAAATTGAATGAAATAGGACTAGGGGAAAATGTTTGTGTGTGGATTGGAAATTGGCTGAAAGATAGAATGCAAAGAGTGGTAGTAAATGGCAAGTTCTCCAGTTGGATAAACGTGATAAGTGGAGTGCCTCAGGGATCTGTCCTGGGTCCTCTTCTTTTTAATTTGTTTATTAATGACCTCCCAGAGGGCATAGGAAGCCATGTATCAGTGTTTGCCGATGACACAAAATTAAGTAAGGTAATAAAGTCTGAACTGGATGTGTCTTCATTACAAGAGGATTTTGACAAATTGAGTAACTGGGCAGGCAAATGGCAAATGAGATTCAATATAGACAAGTTTAAAGTTATGCATTTTGGGTATAATAATAAAAATGCAACATATAGTTTAAATGGTGTTTCTCTGGGGAAATCTACTAATGAAAAGGATTTGGGAGTAATGGTAGACAATAGACTTAACAGTAGCATGCAGTGCCAGATGGCAGCTGCAAAGGCCAATAAGATATTGGCATGTATTAAAAGGGGTATTGACTCAAGGGAGGAAGATATAATTATGCCTCTTTACAGGTCCATGGTAAGACCCCACCTAGAATATGCTGTTCAATTCTGGGCGCCCTTTCTGAAGAAGGACATTATGGAACTAGAGAAAGTGCAGAGGAGGGCTACAAAACTAGTAAGGGGAATGGAAAGTTTTAGTTATGAAGAGAGGCTAGAAAAGTTAAACTTGTACACACTAGAGAAACGGCGTCTTAGAGGTGATATGATAACACTATATAAATATGTTCAAGGCCCATATAAAGGGCTTTCAAAAGACCTGTTCATTAACAGAACAGTACACAGGACAAGGGGCCACCCGCTTAGACTTGAGGAAAGGAGATTTAATCTACAGCGGCGGAAGGGTTTCTTTACAGTAAGGACAATAAAGGTATGGAATGCACTTCCGGAGGAGGTGGTGCTATCAAATACATTAGATGCCTTTAAAAGGGGCCTGGATACTTATTTAAAAGAGCATAATATAGAGGGCTATGTACGTTAGTATTGGGATTAATATTTAGTTAGGGCTTGTTGATCCAGGGAGAAGTCTGATTGCCATTTGGAGTCAGATGCCTTCTTTTGGGTCAGCGATGGTAAACAGGAATAGGAAAAGGGTTGAACTGGATGGACGCAAGTCTTTTTTCAACCTAAATTACTATGTAACTATGTAATCATCATAGTATTTGGACTTTGGAGAGTGTTATTTCATTTCTGTCAGAGTTGTAGTTCAAGAGTAATTGAATGACAAAGTATCCCCCTCCCGCCCCTTTTACTGATGTAACACTGTTCAGCCAAATCAGAAGGGAGGTGCCCAGGTAGACTGCAGAGAGGGACAATCTTCAGTTAAGATAAGGGAAAAACCTGAAAATCTTTTCAAGAGGGGGAGGGCTTTCATTGTTCTCATAGGAAGAATATTGTCCCCTTCTGTTATCTGTCTGGTCTTACAACCAGATTCCACATCTGAGAAGAGATGGCTTACACTAGGTAAAAGGGGCGGGAGGAGAAACTTTGCTTGTGAATATCTCTCAAACCATAAAGGTTTGAGAGATAAGACTTATATAATTCTTTATGTTTTTTAATGCCTACAAAATAAAATAAAGATAAAACAAAGTTTTACTATCCCTTTAAAGACATGAAGGATGTTCAACGCATTGAAAAGCAATGCCTTGCACATCTCTCTGGTCATTGACCTTTTAAATACCAGAGTGCTTAAAGGGTTAATGGAAATAATCAATAAAATAAAATTATGGATAGCTGAATGTATGGGCTTGTTTCCATATTGCTCACTTGCTGCTACTCCTCTGGGCAATTTACAGTATTTGTAATATTCCTTTATCAGAGAGCATGTGAATAGACTATATCTACATGTTTTGGTGTGTGTTTTTATTTCAGTGATCTCTTAGACCAGGGTTGGGCAGCCAGAGGTCTTTCAGTTGTTGGGAATTGTTGGGAACTACAATTCCCATCATTTTATTCTTGTACAGCTTGGAGACTCAGGTTGCCCAACACTGTCTTAGGTGACATTGTAACATAGTTGATGGACGTATGTCTTTTTTTCAGCCTCAAGTCAAGCTCATGCAAAAACACCCCTGTTGATCCAGAGGAAGACAAAAAAAAAACACAAAACACAAAAAACAAACCTTAAGCCATTTCCAATTTATCCCCAAGTGAGTAACAAAATGCCCTGAGGAGCTCTACTTACAAATTTAGACAACTTGACAAAATTTCATTTAGAAATCCTTGCATTCTATCGCTGTTCACCTTGTCCAAGTCAAGGCCATACTTTTAGCTTAAAGTGGACCTGTCACATTAAGACCAATTTAGTTTATTTTAAAGAGATCCTAAAAGTGTTTTGTTTTTAAAGGAACAGGGTTTTTTTTTTTTAATTCAAAAGCTATTTTTTTTTATTGAACAGCAGTTTTCTATCCACTGGTCAGTAGGTGCTGCTGTTCATTTAATTTACTATGGAGGAGCCATAGTCAATGACTCAAGCTCTCCCATGTAGTGCATTATAAAAAATATGAATTTTGGACAGCAGTTGGCATGGATGCTAACAGTGTGATTAAAGAGAATGAATCATTTCCCAGCACTGACAGCTCTACTGTTTTACGTGTTTGGAAACCACTAGAACATATAGTTTTTCGTTTAATAGTAAACAGTATCTGACCAGTGTGTATTTGTTTTTTTAACAAATCTATGTGAAAAAAAGCCAAAGGACTTTGATACTGTAGAGCAGTAAAGTAACGAGTACAGTGATCTACATTTCAAAATAGTTTATTGATATTATCTGTTAGCAAATAATATTCTGTGACTGGTAATCCATTATATTGCTGGTGTTCAGAGGATAATATCAGATGATCTGCTGTGCAAATCAATCAAAGGTCTTTGTGACCTTAACACTTTAATTGGCAGCAAGGTCTCCATTGTAATGGTATCATCTGTGATCCCTAGCTCCAGCTTTCATCCTTTTTGAGTGCCAGCAAACAAGAAAATGAATGACACAAACTCATTGGAAAAATATTCAACACAATCATTTGCCTTCTGACCAATAATACAAAAAGAGCAGCAGATAAATGTGTGAACCCTGCTCCTGTATTTAGCCTGAATGTTTAGTCTGGTTGGCTACTATAAATCTAAGACTAAGTGAAGTGTAATATGTTTGGTCCTCATTTTACTGGACCTTTCAAAGTCTTATCCCAAGTCAAAGAGGTCTCTTATCAACTGTATCTACTCTCTAAAGACAATACCTAATACAATACAAATTTCCCTCCCGAAACTGGGGATAAAGAATAATTGTTCCAAGAAAACTAAGCCTCCCGCTCCAACTCTTGTCCGAGACTAGAAAGAGTATACAGGATCCCGGTTTCTCATTGATATCAGGTTTAGCTTCAATGTCTTGTGGCCTGGCAGGGTTACAACCCCAGAGGGAAGATTTGGGTTTCTATTGATAACATTCATGTCTTTCCCCACATCTGTGATTTCCACGCTACTCTTCACAATTAGGCAGGACCCTTGAGCTTGTTTACACCTGTGCGGGAAGTTGGTGTCACGCTTATCCATTTTAGAGATCTCTCCCACTTTTCTGAGGGCACATTGTCTATTTTGAGGACTCAACTGTAAAGTGCATACCTCTGACCCAGAACATGCTCATAGTGCGCGCATATGGTGAACTACCTTGACGTACTGAGGACATGTTGCTCATAGGCATGTTCTGTGTGCAATAAGAATGCATTCTGGAAATTCACACGAGGGCCTGTATAAACATACAGGACCTGCTAGCCATTGCCCGTGCAAGGAGTTTGCTTTGGCTTCTCTTGAGGTCCCTTTTTCTTCATTACTAGAATTGTTTTTCTGTGTAGAAACAAGGCCTATCTTTTTGAACTTGTTCTAGTTTCACTGACCTATTGTTTATTTTGTCTCATCTGGACCTGTACTACCCATCCTGACCTCTGGCTTGTCTGTCTAAGATTCTTGATTTATCCCTTTATACCTCAAATTCTAGTGGTTTCAGCTGAAGTCCCAGAAGCCATATGAGTATATGTAAATCCGATCTCAGAGGAACAATAACACCTTATAAGAACCCCTACTGTCTTACTATGGACAGAACATCATAATGGCACCTTGGAATTTTGCCCTTGTACATTGGTTCAAGAGATAGTGTTTCCAAGTAGTTCTGGATGACTTGTCCATGTAGGTGGCCATGACTGTTGTTGGTAGGACTCTTTGACCTCAGACTTTTCTCACCTCGGTAGTAACATCTTTTGCAGGCTTATGTATTTTGAGCATTTGTTAATAGACAAAATTAAGTTCTTTGTGGTGGTAGTGGTTGGAGTTCAGGAGTCCAATCAGCAAGAATCATATTCACCTCCAAGGACACAATATCCAGGATTTATTGAAGATGTTATTGATTGGAGAAAGCAACAAGGGCAAAATTCACAGGGGCCATTAGAATTATCTGGCCATAGTAAGGAAATTGGGGTGTAGGGGAGTATTATTGGTAGGTATTAGTGATCCTTTAAATCAGGGGTTATCAATTTTTTTTTCTCAGGACATCTCTAATGTGGGATCTGGAATTCTCAGAACACACCTACCATTTTATACTGTAGGTCAGGGCTGTCCAAGTTCAGTTCACAAGGGCCACCAACAGGCCAGGGTTTAAGGATTTCCCTGAATAAGCACAGGTGAGTTAATCGGTGGCTCATTCATTTTGACTGACTCCCCTGTACTTAATCAAGGAAATCCTTCAATCCTGGCCTGCTGGTGGCCCTTGAGGACTGAACTTGAACAGCCCTGCAGTAGGTTGTTTGTCACAGGTGTAATGAAGGGTTAAATACATAAATAGTATATAGTTACTCTTAGGTCTACTAATCCTGTTGACAATAATAATATTATGCGTAATAATTTAAAAAAGTTTACATTTCAAACCAGTAGATTCGCTAGTTATTAAAGGGCCTTGGAGCAAACATTGTTGGGCCCCCTAATGCCTGATAATATTCTGACAAGGGTATGCATAGAACTTATTGAGCCCTGGGGCCGATGGGCCACATCACAGCTGCACCCACTGCAGTTGTTATCAAAGTTTCAATAGAAAAGATGTGCTTTCCTATGCTGGTTCCAGCATCACACCAAAGTACCGTTGCACCTTTGTTGAGAACCACTGTTTTAATTAGTATAATGCTTTTTCTGCTTCATAACTTTCAGTTTGCATACCATTTTATGCATATTTAATTTGTTTTATTCTTTTTTCTTCTTCATTATGTTTTCTTATGTTTCCCCTTCTTCTGAAACCAACTATTTATATTTTATATTACTACACTGATTTATATTGTATAATGCCTGACAGGGCCTGCCTTATAGATATCCATTAACAGGATGGGCAGTGGTCCTCTGTTGGGACAATCCTGCCATAAAACATCACCAGACTGCTGTTTTTTGTACTTTTGTTCTTGATAACATTTTCAGTCAGTTTTGGATGTCATGTTCATGGAGGTGGACATGAAAATTACTAGCGGGACAGTCCATATAAGAAATTTGTTACCTGATTATTATTAATTTTTTTTAAAGCTTTATTATATAGCATGAAATACAAACAACATCGTCAAAGACATAGTGTAAGTTGTAGTATACATAAATGTTCATACAGTAAGACATCCTGTATTATAATTCACTAGGATGTTTGTCAGAAGCCATCATGCATAGTACTGACTACCTGAACGCGCCGCTGCTGATATGGAGTGGGGCGCTCCGAATCTGGACCGGAGTCTCGGCTGGTGCCCGGAGCCTCTCTGCACACTTTCCTGGGACAGCTTGGTGATCAGAGAGGCTCCGGGCACCAGCCGAGACTGCTGGGTGGCACTGTGACCCATGTACATGGGCTTTTAAACTAGTCAGCGATATATAACCATGAATTCTTGCAGCTTAAAGTATGTAGTAATCCAGAGGTATCGGTGTTGAATGAGGGGTTACCTGACCTTTTTAAGTTGCTGGGTACAGTAACGTGCTGGCTCCATCATTCTGGCCAATATAAGTGTAAACAATGAATCCACTGCACTTTCCAGGCTTTCAGTAAGTGTTTTAGTTAAATATTAATGTTTTGTTCTGTCTCAGAGTAACTGCATAAGGACATTTGATCAGATGTCCTGATGAGTTTATTCTAGGAAACAACGATTCGTTCATGTTGAAATAAAAATGGATTGGTTTTAAAACTGGAAAGGCTGTGGACTTGTTGTTTTAATTAGCTGGTAGCAGGACCACAGGGCCACAAACTGCTCACAGCTCATGGTGTTTGTAAAATGGTCATTCTACATTTATCCACACTGGACTTTAATAAAGAGGAGCAATTCTGTGGCAAACCAACTGCACTTTCATCCACTCAAGGGTTAAAGCCCCATTTAAGTCATTGACACATTTGGTTAATGTTTGTTCCCCCTACTGTAGTTGGTTTCCTACACTTTTCCTTAATGCATTAAAAGTTAAAGGGTTAGTAATGTCCGTTTATAAATTTATACCATATTGAATTATCTGGAGCAAGTCCTGTCTCTCTAACCTTTATGGTTTGAGAGAGATAACGTTTGAAAGATCCCGCCTCCTTCTCTTTGCACTGAGGTCAACTGTATAGCTGACAGCATGAGATCCTGGTCCTGGGACTAGCGGCAGCTCTTCAGCAGAGCCGACATACCGCAATCTAAAAAGAAATACTTCATTGGAACGGTCTACAAAGTGTGCTAGGTCAAAGGCACACTTTGTAGATTGTCCCAATTAAGTATTTCTTTTTAGATTGCTGTATTTCAGCTCTGCTGAAGAGCCGCCTTCAGTCGGCTGACACGAATCTCCTTCTGTCAGCTTTACTGCTGACATCAATGCAAGGAGAGCTTTCAAACCATAAAGGTTTGAGAGACAGGATTTGCTCTGTAATTTATTTTTTTAATATCTACAATATAGCATTACTTTATAAACGGACATTACTAACCCTTTAAGTTGTTTAGTATAGGGCAGCTTTTCAAGACATCACTGCTTTATTTCAGGCAAGTAATCGGTGGCTCACTTATTATGATTGAGTTTCCTTTGCTTAATTAGGGATATCCTGAGAACCTGACCTTTTGTGTTCTCAGAGAACCACTGGTATAGACAATTGTAAAATGCAGGTTATATTTTTTAATTGTAACAGATCATGAATCAATTGTTTTTCCAGGCACTAAAACAAGTTCTTTACAATGAACTCCGTCAAAGCAGCTGGTGCTACGAGTGACCAAATCTCCCAGGATGCTCTGCTTCCTGATTTACCTCTGGGGCCACTTTCTGAATACAGAAGAAGAGCGTCTTTCAATTGGAAGGAAATGGTCATGTTCTTAGATGATGAAGATCTTATTCTTTTCAAGGTAAGGATGAAAACACACCATATGCTTAAAGCCTTAAAGAAAAAGGATCAAATGTGGAGCAAACCAGCCTCATCTTGGGGACATATTAAAATTGCCATTGATTTAAACGGGGCTTTTAACCACTTGAATGCTAGAAAATTCTCCACCATATTGCTTCTCTGTGCATTGGAGACCTTTGTAGCATTTAAAGGGTTAAAAAACCCATTTACATTTTTGCAGGCCTCCAAAGCATTATAGTCCTATTTAGCTTTTAAGTGGCTAAATGCCCAGTTTAAATTAATTGTGATGTTTATGTTCCCCTTTTTGTGCAGTTGGTTTGCCCACATAATGTTTCCTTGTGTTCATATGGTGCTAAATATTTAGGTTCTCTTCTACTCAATACAGTTCTGTTTTGTACCTTAAAGGGATAGTAATGTTTCATAATAAAAGCAGCTCTAATTAATCATCATAGTATTTGAACTTTGGAGAGTGTTATTTCAGTTCCGTCAGAGTTGTAGTTCTAGAGTAATTCAATGACAAAGTATCCCCCTCCCGCCCCTTTTACTGATGTAACACTGCTCACCTCAGAGCAGAAGGGAGGTGCCCAGTTAGACTGCAGAGAGGGACAATGTTCAATTAAGATAAGGGAAAAACCTGAAAAACTTGTCAAGGGGGGCAGGGCTTTCATCGTTTTCATAGGAAGAAGATTGTCTCCTGGGAGGGGACACTTTGCTTGTGAATATCTCTCAAACCATAAAGGTTTGAGAGATAAGAATTATATCGTTCTTCATGTTTTTTTAATGCCTACAAAATAAAATAAAGATAAAATGAAGTATTTCTATCCCTTTAAGGACCATAGGGGTGTACCACACATAGCGAAACAATACTATTCTTATTCTCTAAGGGTTATACTGCCACTCATTCTTTTCTGTCAGTTAAATGAGCCCAGTATTCATTTACCACATTGAGAGCCAGAGGGATGTCCAGCGCCTTGCAAAACCAAAGTGTTAAATCAGCAATCTGCCTATGGAAAAATATATTCCACATTTGGTCCATGAGTTATTGTTTGTGTATTAGAAAATAAATGTATTTAGAAAAAATGTTTTACCAGGAAGAATGCATTGGTGGTTATACACTAAGGAGTGATCAAGAGGTGATACAGCTGTGATGACTTTTTCAATGATATCACTTCTCCAATTCCAACATTATTCTATGGAGCCTATGCACTAAGATTTCTACAACTTTGGAGATCTTGGTGAATAGGCTCTACAGAATAACATAGGAATTGGAGAAGTGATATTACCGGAGAAGATATCTCCACGTTATCACCTCTTTATCACACCTTAGTACATAGCCACCAATGAGATTTCTCTCAATTTCAACACACAAAAATAAAAAAAGAGGCGTTATTCTGGGACAAATAATCATTACGCAACCACTTCCACAAAATTTCTTTATGAAAGAAATTGCCATTTGGACACTAGTTGGCTCTGTTGACTACATTTTTTTAAATAATATATTTTAGCTGTACCAAATAATACATAAAATGTATATTTTTTTTTTGTTTTGTTTTGTTTTTCATAAAAATATTAACTGCTTCTTTAACATGGTTTTACATGCAAGTTTCCTACACCTTAAAGGAGCAATAAACTTTTATTTATGAAAACAAATATTTAATAGAGCATTTCTTGCTGAATAAAACAAGGTCACTCCCATCACTGTCAGATATTTTAATCAAAATTTATAGCAGTTCAAATAATCAGGAAGTGATTGTGTTTACTTCCTGATGGTTCTAACTGACAGGAAGTGACAGGCAGTTTCTGTCACATTCTATGGAGAACTGTATGTCTCTGACTTTTCTGACTTTCCTCTCCAATAGAATCTAACAGGAAATCTAATTAGAATTTGACCACTAGAGGGCACTGCTAAAGTAAAAAAAAAAACATGGGTTTAAACCGTAATAACTCTGGAAATATAAATCTCTCAGCAGTGGCAGTACCCTTATTTTACTCAATAGGAAAATCCCTACAATATATATATATATATATATATATATATATATATATATATATATATATATTAAAAAAAAGTTTACTGCTCCTTTAAAAGAAAAAGGAGAAAAAACAAAATTGCATGATTTCTTCTCAACTAAACTAAGTTTCTGTACAACTTCAAGTTTTTGGCAAACTATCACCACATTCTTTTTTTTTTATTTTTTTATTTTACCAAAATCAGAATAAAATCTTCTCGACCCTGGAAAACGATCCGCTTTTCTATCGCCACCCTGGCCAGGAGCTGTCTTTGGAGAAGTACAGAGAACTGACCTTTCTACGCTGCAAGAGGATCTTCGAATATGACTTTCTGAGTTTTCAAGAAACGATCGAGAAGCCACAGAAAATACTGACCCTGATAAACTGCCTTGGCATGTACGACTGGTCCCTTGGGGCTAAATATTTTTTAAACACTCAGGTAAGAATATGAAATCTGTAAAAACACACTCATTGAAATGTCTCATGAAACACACGTTGATTTTGGAAAAGGTGCTAAAACCAATATTAGTAGTTCACACTTATTTAAAGTGGAACTGTCACGTTCCAATGTTGCCCCCCAAATCGGTGCAGACCCCCCAAAAATCTAAAAAATGCTCAGGAATCCGCTTTGATTGTACCCCTCTTACATAATCTAACCTTACCTCTCTTCTTTAGAGAGAAGGTGTTTGCGCTCTCCATGTGTAACCCATGGCATTTGCATGTCTCATTAATCCGCTGCCTTGGGAAAAGAGGGGAGCAGAAGGCAATTCTGTGCGGTCCGACAGACTGGCAGTAGGAGGGAGATGATGAATTCTGATGTTCATGACATACTGGAGGGAGGAAGGCAAGTGGAGGCACAGTCATCTACTTCAGTAGTGGCATCTTCAGCCAAACTGGAACTCAAGAAGACGGTGCTAGGGAGAGGTAGGGGGTGGTGGGAGGAGTTGACGTCAGGACGGGGACGGCCTTTCAGAGCTGTGCGGCATGGCTTGTGCTGCAAATATATTTAACATTGAAAAAAATATACAAAAAAACTATATAATCACCACAATAGGCATCAAATAAGAACTTGCGTGGGGTGAAAGTTACCATTTAAAGGGATAGTAATGTCATAAAAAAGTAGTAACTACACAGTAGATACAATTAAAGGAGAATACTTGCACTTTTCGTTTATGGTTTGAGAGATATAGGAAAATAAAGTTTTCCGCTCCCTCCCCTTTCTGCTTGACGAGCTGTAAAGCTGTCAGAAGCAGATTCTGATCGCTTGACCGGACGCGGCTCTTCAGCAGCGCTGATATAAAGATATCTAAAGATAAATACTTAATCGGAATGGTCTAAAACATGTGCTTGCAAACCGGGCACACGTTGTGGATCGTTCCAGTGAAGTATTTATTTTTAGGTATCGCTATGTTGGCACTGCTGAAGAGCCGCCGTCTGATCCAGGAACCAGAATCTGCTTCTGACAGCTTTACAGTTCGTCATGAAGAAAGGGGAGGGAACGGAGAACTTTATTTTCCTATATCTCTCAAACCATAATGGTTTGTGAGATACCAATAAGTGCAAGTACTCTCTTTTAATTGTATCTACCATATAGTTAAAGGGATAGTAATACTTCATTTTAACTTTATTTTATTTTGTAGGCATTAAAAAACATGAAGAATGATATAAGTCTTATCTCTCAAACCTTTATGGTTTAAGAGATATTCACAAAAAAAGTATCTCCCCCCTGTTCAACCAGAGCAGAAGGGAGGTACCCAGGTAGACTGCAGAGAGGGACAATCTTCAATTAAGATAAGGGAAAAAGCTGAAAAACTTGTCAAGGGGGGCAGGGCTTTCATTGTTTTCATACAAAGAAGATTGTCCCCTGCTGTTATCTGTCTGGTCTTACAACCAGATTCACATCTGAGAAGAGATGGCTTACACTAGGTAAAAGGGGCGGGAGGGGGAAACTTTGCTTGTGAATATCTCATAAACCATAAAGGTTTGAGAGATAAGACTTATATCATTCTTCATGTTTTTTTAATGCCTACAAAATAAAATAAAGTTAAAACGAAGTATTACTATCCCTTTAATACTTTTTCCTGACATTACTATCCCTTTAACTTCATATACAAATAGCATTGTGACATTTTAGTAATGGCTGTCTGTATCTCTTACAGTAGGCTTTATTAATAAAGGCACAGTGATGCAATACTAAGGCAAACCAACTGCACCATAGGGGACAAATGAAAAATCCTATTGAATTTAAATGAGGCTTTTAACCCCTTGAGTGCTAGAGGTCTTCAACGCATTGTGGAGCATTTGTGTTGGAATTGTTCCTTTGTTCTTTCGTGTGAAATGCACGTTGAGTACAAGACCGAACCCCCTAGATCTGGGTTAGGCAATTGCTGCTTTGAAGCCAACCAGCCAATGCCAGGGTATGATGGGAATTGTAGTCCAACAACAGCAGGAGGACCACAAATTGCCCATCTTGACTTAGATGCTACTGATGTGCCAGATGCATTGCACTGAAGTAAGAGTGGAAAAATGTCACTTCTGGCTCCTGCATATTGGGGTATTTTGTATACATGTCTGTCTGTATGAATTCCTCAACAGGCTCCTAAATGGGCATTGTGTGGATGAGTGATGCAGTTTTAGAGCAAACAAAGTGCATTATAGACAAAAAATTAAAATTGCATTGATTAACCCTTTGAGTGCCAAAGAGGTATGCAATGTAGCACAATGCGTTGGATACCTCTATGGCACTCAAAGGGTTAACCTCTTGGATTCTGGCATTCAAGCATTCAAAAAGGCCTACCATATGTAAATCATCAGTAGCAATTTCAGGAGTTTTATTTGCCCTCTACAGTGCTGTTAGCTTAAACCAGAATTGCTTCACTTTCCTTTATACATAAGGCCCAGTGGACCGTGTTTCAATGTCCAGTGGAGCTAATCTGCGTCTCAAATAAACCTTGTTACTCCGCCACCTCCACGGAATGCACTATGGGAAAAAATTGCTTCGCAGAACCAATGCTTTGGAGACCTCTCTAGCATTCAAGGGCTTAAACCCTTACCCACTGTCCAAAGCGGTGAGCAGCTGGCTGTTAAGGACCAGGGGTAACTTTTTCTTTTGCAATGGATTCCATAGTTGCCTTAAAGTTATAGTAATGTTTCACAAAAACAGCAGCTCCAATTAATCTTCATAGTATTTGAGCCATAGAGAGTGTTATTTCATTACTGTGAGCATTGTAGTTCAAGAGTAATTGAAGGATGACTGGAGTTGCAGTCACCAACAAACGGGGAGCCAAAGGTAACCTACCTCTGTATTAGTTGAACCCTTATAACCCTTTGAATTTCAGAGGGGTATGCAATGAGTTGCAAACCCCCTGGCACTCAAAGGTTTAATAGGTTTCTTTTAAGGAATATTGGGCCTTAGCTATATATATACATATACATATATACATATACACACACATATATATTATATATAATATTATATGCTAAGGCCCAATATTCCTTAAAAGAAACCTTTGAGTGCCAGGGGGTTTGCAACTCGTTTTATATCCCTCTGAAATTCAAAGGGTTATAAGGGTTCAACTAATACAGAGGTAGGTAACCTTTGGCTCCCCATTTGTTGGTGATTGCAACTCCAGTCATCCTTAACCAACCATTGACTGACTGGGGATGATGGGATCTGCAGTGTCCAACACCTGGGGAATCAAAGGTTTCCTACCCCTGATTGAGAACATTCAACTTTAAAACAGGATCATTTTACAATACTAAAGGCAACATTGAGTGGTCTGGAATCATCAATGATAAAAGTACAGAAGACAGATGGAATTTAATATGTATGTATGTATAAAAAAAAGTGAAAGATACATTAATTATTGAGATAAGATGATGGTTGAAAATTCTCTTTTTCTGTGTATATATAAAGGAAGCAACAATGAATATTTTGGGTAAACAGAGAAAGTCGAAACATTTCCTTCTACATGTACTTGGCTTACTGAGGACACAGTCCAAGAGACTTGAAATGTTATGGTGAATACAGCACCTGTATCTGATGGTATACACACAAGGGTACCTAGGGAGCTTACTTCAGTAATGACAAGGCCATAATGCTTAATTTACATTAATTCACTCTCTTCAGGGACAGTGCCCTATGATTTGTAGCAGCAGATGTAGTACATTGTTCAAAAATTGACAATATTTAAACCTTGAAATTATAGACCTACAAGTTTGAATTTCATAAGATATTACAAGGATTTTTAATGGGTAATATTCAGTATTATATGATGATCCATAATATATTTAGTAACAGTTGTCATGGTTTTATGAAGGCTAAATCAAATCAAACTTTAATGAATGGGTAAGGGATAATTTACATAAGGGTATAGCTGTGATTGTAGTATATTTTGATTTTGTAAAGGACTTTGATAATGTGACTCATAAAAGATTACTTTATAACTGAAATGCATCTGATTAGGAGATCATATCTATACATGGATAGCTAACTGATTAAGTAACAGAATGCATGGAGTTATTGAAAGAAGAATCTAAATTTGCTAATGATGGTAAACTATGTAAGTACATGTACACAGCGTAGTATGTGGGTTTTCTTCTCTTTGCAGGAAGCTTTGGATAACTTGAGCAAAAAGTGTCAGATAATGCTTAAAGGAGCAGTAAACGTTTTTTTATGAAAACACATATTTTATAGAGCATTTCCTGCTGAATAAAACAAGGTCACTCCCATCACTGTCAGATGTTTTATTCAAAAATTATAGCAGTTTAAATAACCAGGAAGTGAATTTACTGTGTTTACTTCCTGATAGTTCTAACTGACAGGAAGTGACAGGCAGTTTCTATCACATTCTATGGAGAACTGTATGTCTCTGACTTTTCTGACTTTCCTCTCCATTAGAATGTAACAGGAAATCTAATTAGAATTTGACCACTAGAGGGCACTGCTAATGTAAAATAACATGGGTTTAAACTGTAATAACTTTGGAAATATAAATCTCTTGGCAGTGGGAGTACCCTTATTTTACTCAGTAGGAAAATCCCAACAATATATTTTTTTTCATTAAAAAAGTTTACTGCTCCTTTAATATAGATAAATGTTAAAGAGTTGTGGTAAATATGAGACTTCACAACTGTCCCCTACCAGGGGGGAGATTCACTAAGCGGTGATAAAGTAGAGATGACTCCAGTTCCTATGTTATTCTATGGAGCCTATGTTCTAAGATCTCCCAAGTTGAAGAAATCTTAGTGCAAATGCTCCATAGAAAAACATAGGAACTGGAGAAGTGATGAGCTGGAGAAGTTATCTCCACTTTATCACCGCTTAGTGAATCTCTACCCAGGTATCTATTTAAAGGGATAGTAATACTTAAAATGTAAAAAAATATATATTGTAGGGTTTGTCCCCATAAGTAAAACAAGGGTGTTCCCACTGCTTTGAGATATTTCATAAAAAAATTATAACAGCTCAAACTTGAATTTTTTAGGTGCAATATCACAGTGGCCTGAAAATTTACAGTGGTGCTGTTGCTACACCATCCTATGGACGTCTGTGGTCCGTAGAGCATAAATCTCCATAGGATGGTGTAGCAACAGTGCCACTGTAAATTTTCAGGCCACTGTGATATTGCACCTAAAAAATTCAAGTTTGAGCTGTTATAATTTTTTAATAAAATATCTCTCAGCAGTGGGAATACCCTTGTTTTACACAGAGGGATAAACCCTACAGCATATATTTTTTTACATTTTAAGTATTACTATCCCTTTAAACTGCCTATACCCTTCCCTTTTTGTTTTTCATTAATTTAAAGGCTTTTAGAGACTTGTTTTATTAGTTAGGCACACTGACCTGTTTGACAAAGCCTACGTAATTAAATATATTTCCCGAAATCGCCTCCCTCCTCCTCCTTAGGCTACCAGCATAGAGATGGGATAAACTAAAGGTGGGGTGACTAATCATTAACCCTTTGAGTGCCAGAGGGGTACGGAACGCATTGCAAAGCAATGCGTTCCGTACCCCTCTGGCACTCAAAGGGTTAAAATCCATTGGATGCCTCTACTGAGTTGCAGGATTTAGAAAAGTGATGATTCATTCTACGTTTTTGGTTATAATGTCCCTTTAATATAGTTAAATTTATTAAAAAATGTATGAGGTCTGTTTTTTGTTGTGTAAATGAAAATCTGAATGTTACAGTGTTTAAATCTTTGTATTTCAGGTTTTTAGTGGTGCTGTGGGGAATGCTGGATCAGAGAGGCATGAAATGTTTTTAAAGCAAATTAGAAAGATGGAGGTAAGTTCAGAAAACCCTTATAAAATAGCTACAGAAATAGTAAACAGGTATTAAAATAATGGATATTCTTATTGAAGATACTCCCACTACTTTAAGATACTTTTTCACAGTTTTATTGCAATGCTTTTCCAGTTCATGGAACTGATTGGTGGTGACCATTTTTCTCCCAAGACTGCAACAGCCACAAACATATTAAAGGGACACAAATACCTATATACAAACGTACCCCTATTACCTCAATACATGAAGAGAAGATTCATGGAACTTCCTAAAGTTTTATGGGGGTACTTTGTGTGCTAGATGGAGCCCCCACTAAAACCCAGCTGAAGCCCAAAGCAGCTGCCATCTCCCTTGTTTGAGTGTGTGTGTGTGTGTGTGTGTGTGTGTGTGTGTGTGTGTGTGTGTGTGTATGTATGTATGTGTGTGTGTCCATCCATCAGGCAGACAAAGCTCGATGAAAACTTTAGCAGGCTGCATGATGCGTCTCTTCATTTACTTGGGTAGAAGGGACACCTTTTGTATGTTATGGTAATGCCCTTTAACCCTGTGTATGCCAGAGTGGGATGCATCACATTGCTTCACAATATGTTGAGCACTCTCTGGCACTCAAAGTGTTAAATAGCACCTATCTTGAGTATAAATCCTTATTAGCATATCTGCTTCCCTGTGATCAGACTTGCTGATTAAGCTGGAGCTGCATTGTGATCCCCTGTGGATAGGCTGAAGGACAGAACAGGGGTCTGAAAATAGACCTCCAGTGCTTTCTCCTTGGTCCCATATGATAAACTGAACACCAGCACTCTTGCAGTTGTTGTTGTTGGGCTGAGTATGCAAACATCCAGAGACCATACTGAAGTTCTGTGAAGCCTTACACTAAGAATCTATGGAGGCTGCATGCATAACTAGTGAGTCATAGACTTACTGGTTGCTTTCCAGCCCACAGCAATCTAGGGGTTATGTTTTCTAATGGCTGTTTGGGGCTGAACAGCCCTGGACTTTTCAGTAAATTTGCTCTGTTAGGAGTAGACATAAAAAACTTGATAATTGCCATTAAAACACTCATACAATGCAAGCTGGCTCTGTTATAACTTTTAAATCAAGCATCTCCCTGGAATAAGCATTTTACACTGCTGGAAAAGGCCTACCAATTATATAGTTTTATATTTCTTTTAAAGATCAATACATTAACGTGGAGAGCAACACTTTCCATCAGGTGGTTTTTGGACTCCAACTCACATCAGCTGGTTGAGGAAGATGTGCGTTGAAGGCCAAGAACCGTTTTAGATTGCAAGTTGCCCTTCCCTGATCTATGGCATATGTTCATGTAAGAACAATTCTGTTCCTTTACAGTTAGAGGTGACTGATCCAACAATGAGGTTATACATAACTGAAAGTATAATAGGTTAAATAACGTTTGTTTTTAAAAATATATATTTATCCTAATAAGTCCTTTTTTTTATACAGATTTTTGGATGCTTTGCACTTACTGAACTCAGTCATGGCAGCAATACTAAGGCTGTAAGAACAGCTGCAACATTTGATGCGTCTACAAAGGTACAGAGAAAGGTTAACATATCCATTAATCTGGTGGTTTTGTATTTGTTACTTATTAATTTATCTGTATAGTCTTTTGTATGAAAAGTATATACTGCAGTGCTTTTATTCTTCTGTGTAAAACGATTGTACACCCACACCTGGAAAGTGCTTCGTTCTAGTTTTATTGAAGTTTAAAAAACAGAAAACATTTTTTTATGATGGGATTACTCTATGGAATCTCCTTTTCATGTTGGGAAGATCTTAGTGCACAGGCTCCATAGAATAACATAGGAAATGGATCTCACAAGAAAATTTACCTCACCTTATATCTTCTCCATGATCCCTGATTATAGTCTATTTGTAAAAGAAAGAACAAAAGGGGTGCTTCTAGTGTAATATAGCCAGATAAAATATCACCATCACCGATTCACCACCGTACTTACAATCTTAATAACCATGATCAGTGGTCAACAGAATGGGTGAGGGTCTCAAACTGCCCCCACTCAGTTTATCCCAATGGACCAGGATGCAGCTCTCAAACAGAAGTAGAAGGACCTCAATCAGGACCCCTAAACAACAGAAAACAGCATCAAGAAGGGGAGCAATCTTAACCCCTTAAGGACTACGTGACGTACTATGACCATCACGGTCCTTATACCCTTAAGGACCAGTGACGGTCATAGCACGTCACGTACTTTTTACTTACAGAGCTCTACTGGAAGCGCTGTAAGTAAAAACGGGGCCTAAAATTGATCGCTCCAAGACTGGAGCGATCTCTCTTAGGCGTCAAAGAGGCGCGCTGGTACGAGTAACAGGTCACATGTACCGGCAAGGATCAATGCGGTCCTTAAGGGAAGGTAACTTCCCTGGACCACTGGTCCTTAAGGGGTTAAGATATTAAAACAATATAAATAGAACAAAGTGATACTCGCTTATTAAAAACCACCAGTCTATATCAATAGAACCGGTGATTATAGCATGCAGGGATATCACTATCCGCCCTGCTCGGAGTTACTCCTCCACTGAATATTGACAAGTCTGTTTGAAGACAATAAAATTTATTGCCAAAAAATGTTAAAAACAATAATGCAGTATAGCGACAAATAAACAGCCAAATACAGCAATGAATAAAACAGCCAAAATGCTCAACGCATTTCAAAGCAAACCGCTTCTTTTTCAAGAGCAAAAAAACTGGCTATAAATACAAGAATAAAATAAAAAATAACCTTACCCGTTGGTGTATAGCCCCTTATATACTAATATACTAAGCTGTAATCTGGAAGAAAACAGAGATTACCATTTGCTTCCCGAATCTACTGCCAATGCGCACAACACAAAGACGTCACAAAGTAACATGGACATGATTCAAAACACGCATCTCGCTAGACATTAGTCTAATCGTAGTGCGCATGCACAATGGAAACAGTCCAGCTATAACACATGATGTATAGACAAAGTCCACACATACATGTGTAACTAATAGATAAATGTAATAACAACAACATATTGTATACTAAATAAACTACTGGGCTAAAACATACAACGGGTTAGGAAACAACAACATTAAAAATGGCAATAATAAAAGTAAACAATAATTAAAATAACAAGCGGACATAATGAGAAACATACATAAAAATATTGGCATAATAAGAAATAATAATGACAACAATAGAACAATATAATATAAAAAAGAAAAAATTGTACAATAAATAATAATAATAAATATGAATGATGAAAAAAAAAAAACTTAGTAATGTGTGGATATGTGAAACCCATTAATTAATTATGTGTGATTCAAAAATAAAAATAAAGTAACAATTTATAATTAATTATCTAATAAAATATAATTATACAAATATAGTGAAATGTGTGGAATAAGTGTGATAATATATGATTAGTCAGAAATGAGGACTAAACTATGTGAACCCATAAAAAAAATAATAAAAAAGTGGTGATGTATGAATATGTGAAACCTATTAATTAATTATGTGTAATATAAAAATAAAGTAACAATTTATAATTGATTATCTAATACAATTGTACAGGTATAGTGAAATATGTGGAATTTAAGTGATAATGTATAATGAATTAAATATATGAACCCCCCCCAAAAAAAATGTAAAAGATACCATGACTAAATATAAATACATATAAACCAAATAACGTTTGTTTAAAGGGATAGTAATACTTAAAATGTAAAAAAAAGATATGTTGTAGGGTTTATCCCCCTGAGTAGAACAAGAGTACTCCCACTGCTGAAAGGTGTTTCATTCAAAAGTTATTAATTTTCAAAGTTGAATTTTTTAGGTGCAATATCACAGTGGCCTGAAACTGTACAGTGGCGCTGTTGCTACACGATCCTATGGACATCTCTGGTCCCGGGACCATAAATCTCCATAGGATGGTGTAGCAACAGTGCCACTGTACAATTTCAGGCCACTGTGATACTGCACCTAAAAAATTCAACTTTGAAAATTAATAACTTTTGAATGAAACACCTTTCAGCAGTGGGAGTACTCTTGTTTTACTCAGGGGATAACCCCTACAACATATATTATTTTACATTTTAAGTATTACTATCGCTTTAAACAGAATAGTATTAATAAATATTCTCCATACTTTCATTAAGACCACATGGAGTCATAGTCTGAAGATTAAAAATCCAAAAGGTTTCTGTATGGTTTAAGCCCTTAAGGACCAGTGGTCCAGGGAAGTTACCTTCCCTTAAGGACCACTTTGATCCTTGCTGACGCGCTGGTACACGTGACCTGTTACGCGTATCGGCTCGCCGCTTTGAGGCCTATGAGACATTGCTCTGGTCTTGGAGCGATCACTTTTAGGCCCCGTTTTTACTTACAGCTCTCCCGGTAGAGCGCTGTAAGTAAAAAGTACGTGACGTGCTATGACCATCACTGGTCCTTAAGGGTATAAGGACCGTGATGGTCATAGCATGTCACGTAGTCCTTAAGGGGTTAACCTACTGACACCTCCTCTTGTGCCCACCCACTCAATAGGAACAACTTTGAGACACTTGGGATCAAAACCATGCATCATCTTACAGTGACGAGATACACTATGTTGGGAGAACCCGTGCTCCACATTGCGCCTATGTTGCCTAAATCTTTCTCGCAACGTTTGTGTGGTCCTCCCAACATACTGCAAACCGCACTCACAGTTAATAAGATACACCAAATTAGCGCGGGGGAGTTCCTTTTTTCCCATATGGCTGGCTACTTATACTTGTCCTTTCCTCTTTGACACAAAGCAGAACTGGACACAGGCTATTCACTTGGACCTGTACTGTGTTGTGTCTAAAAGCTGATGGCCAAACCATTGGGAAGCCTCTCTCCTGCCTGCATTCAGAGGAGGCAACAGATACAGAAGTTATCCTGGTGTGTTTTAGGCTTCGGCTTGCCCATCGGCACCAGTGTGGGATTAAATGAGAGTATTGGGGTTGCTATTTTTTTCCACTGAGGGCAGTGCCATATGCCCAGGTTCACACACAGACCCTGCAGCTGCACATTCAGAGAAGCTGGTCCAGGCAGTATTTCTTCTCTCCTTCGTTTTCATACAGAAAATGTGGTTCTGTGTATTTTGGGTTTCTTCCCAAGGTGGTTTCTGATTTTCATATTAATCAGGAGATGGTTCTTCCTTCTTTGCCCTGCTCAGTCTAATAGATGAGAACAAGAGCTTTACTGTTTAGATGTAGTTGGTTGTCTTAAATACTAAGTTCATAGCAGACTTTATAATGACAGTGGCCTCTTGGATCAAGGCAACCATTCTCAAATCCCCATAGATGCTGCCTGCCCCACAGCCTTGTTTCCTTGGGAGTGCACAAAATGTATCACGTTTAAGGAGATAATTATGTAGTACTTGGTGTACTTTTTTTTTTTTTTTTTTTTTTTTAACCCTCTGAGTGTCACAGGTGTAAACAATGCACATCCCTATGGCACTCAGAGGGATAAGGGAGTGATGCTGTCCATGGTTGCTGAAACCGTTCTCTCCACTCCCCTAGTGACCAAGTGGGCCACCAAAGAGATTGATGGTAAACTTCAGAATTGTTGTAGTGTTGTTGTTGTGTGAAGGGAGGACATCCCTTCCACATCAACAGCACTTTGACAATCCTGTATGCTAATAGGGTCCTTCTCCACGCCTCCCCTTGCATCCTTAAACTTGGTGAATATGTCAATGTGTGTGGGTACATCGAAATGTCAAAGTGTTTTGAGCACATCAATGATATCACCACAGCATCAAACTTTAGTGAATCTAGGCCCAGGTATCGGTAAACTGCACAGAATATGTAAGTAGGACTTTCCACTACACAAGCACATAGCTGTTTTCAGGTCAACTTTCACCAGAGGCTTTTATTAGGATCAACTTATTACAGGGCTGTAGTAGGATGAGACTTGGTTCATGTACTATATGTTCTTACATATATTTGGTTACCTGTAATTTTTTTTTTTCATTTTTTTATGTTCCCCCAACATAGAATGTATAATTTTTTTGTTTGTTTTAGCAAAATGTTTCTATTCACAAATTAATTTTCTCTGGGGATCAGTAATCAAAATAATATTTTCCTCAGGAATTTATCCTTAACTCTCCAGATTTTGAGGCTGCCAAGTTTTGGGTTGGTAACATGGGAAAGACTGCGACACACGCAGTTGTTTATGCCCAGCTATATACCTCTGATGGAAAATCCCATGGGTTACATTCGTTTGTCGTGCAGGTAAGCCCAAGCTTTTTTTAATGTAATTGGGAGCTAAAACTACAGTCCATGTGTTTGAAAGAAAATTGGAGTAATCCAGAGGATTGTGTCACATATCTTGATGTGTGTGTGTTTTTAATTTCAACAGTTTGTCTTGCTTAACCATGCAAACTGTTTATTATCCTGAAAGTTGGTACTGTAAAATAAATTCACATGGTGTTTTAAAAGAGCTGTGCATGCTTGCCTTTTATTCTTATGTATATTTGACCTCTACTTGTGATAGCACCCAGACCATTAACCCCAGGCATTGTATATCTATATTAACACAAATATTAATTAAGTCAGATGGGTGTTTGCAATGCATTATAAACCTCTCTGGCCCTCAAAAGGTTAAATATGCCCCCAAAAATGTCATGATTCTGCCTGTGGTTGGTTGAGTGTGTGTGTGTGTATATATATATATATATATAATGTGTTTTATATTTATTTATTTCATTTATATCTGTTTCAAATTAATTTTCAGAGGGGTAATGTCTGTCAACAACAGCTGGTCTGCTTAATCTGGTGCATGCTTCTGTTCTTTTAAATGATGAACCCTATGAGACAGAGGTTCACATCAGGTCAATTCTTACTGCAAGACTCTGATCCCAGCAGTAAGAAGGAGACCAAGTTATCTCTTATAGCCTGGCTTTCCTTGGGAGGGTGCACAGAAGCACAAGTGTATTCATTGGAGCACATTGTCAATAAAAACAGCACACCCTGTGTAGTTCACAATTGGTTAACTTGGCCCTTTGCAGTGTAGGAGACTCTGGGCTATAGCTAATAGCCTGAGTTTCCTCCTGGCTGACAGTGAGAGTTGTCATGAGCGACAACATTCCTTTTCGTTTAAAAATATGGTGTCTATATATAATATTTATATTCGTATGAAAGACCATATACTTGGGCTAAAGTGTACCCAGCTGCCCCGGCTGCTGCCCCGGAGCCGGGAGCAGAGACAGGAAGTGAGCCGCCCGGAGCGGTGCAGCGCATTCGGCGAGTCTCTACTGCGCATGACTGCAGTCATGCTCAGTTGAGAGTCGCCAAACACGCTGATCCTTAGCGGGGAGCTCCAGACGGCTCACAGCGAAGCTCCCTGTGTACAAAACCACACATGCACAGTAGAGACTCTGTACTGCGCATGTGCGGTTACGGCTCACAGTGAGCGATGCATTCTACCACTTTATGTTATAGGATATATATGGGTTTGTGCATATATATATATATATATATATATATATATATATATATATATATGTTCGGTACTCAGCCTGGGTTAACCCCGTCGGACGAGAGAGACAGCACACATCTGGGCAAAACTTCTTAAAGTGAAACCATTTATTTCGGCATGTTGCACTTGCCAAGCGCTTTCGGTCCACTCAACGGACCGTCATCAGGGCAAAGAAAAGAGAGAACATTTACAAACAATCAATTATTTAAACTCTAAGTGCCGGGAAGACTCACCAATCCCACCGCTTGCACCGTGGAACGCAAAACTTAGCGTGCACGGTCGTACGTTAGCCCGGTGATGTCATCCACCGCACAGACTCACGAACAAATAGAAACATAAGGGCATCATTGGATGCGCTGAACATCCAAAGACCAGCGCATCATTGTTGATATTATTGTCATGAAAGTTACATAAAACCGCAACAAAATGACAAAATAACAGAAAAGAAAATATAGCTTCATTAAAGAAAGATAAATTGAAACAAGTACAAAGTGATTATAAAGAAAAAAGAGTATATCCCTGGCTACTTGGCCTCCCATACAGACGGTCCCTGATTTCCAGGAGAGCAGGATATAGATCTAATAGAAGTGGAGCTGAGTCCTTTGTTGACTCTAGCTCCTCATCTTATTCGGAAGATACTGAAGGTCAGGCCACTACTTTTTTAAGCAGAGAGTCCAGGAGATCAAAATCCAGATCCCAAAAACAAAAAGAAAAAGAAAAACAAGGAGGGGAGGAAGAAAACACCACAAACAGTGTGTCACAAATGACTTTACGTCAGAGAACAAAGTAGCAATTTATAATTTATCTAAAAGGGAATTGACAACTGTTGAGATGTGTGTGTTAAGCAAAGGATTAAGCTTTGTTCCTACATCCAGACAAAACAGTTTTAAATGGGAGGTGGATTTGTATAAAATCCACAGACAACTTAAACTAAAAGTTTTTTTTTGTCATGAATCTGCTGGATCACTAACCACTGGCATATTTAAGAATAAGTCTACTTTTGATCCGGTATGTAATAATCCACATATAACTACGTTTATGAATTTGATAACCACTGACACACGGCGTAGTATAGCCAAAGGTCAAATAAGTTTTGATAATCTTACCAGAGAGGAACATTTGGCAGTTAAAAATTTAGCTAAAGACCCCAACATTATCATTAAGTCTGCCGATAAAGGTGGCGGTATAGTTATCTTGGATTATTGTGCATATAGGGATGAAGTGTTAAGGCAACTTAATGTTTCTAACCATTATAAAATGTTACCACGTGACCCTACTTTAGGGTATAAAAAGGAAATTGATTCTATATTACAACTAGGAATTAACAATAGATGGTTATCTTTAGAAACAAAAAACTTCCTTACCCAGTCATATCCGAAGGTTCCAATACTATATTGCATTCCTAAGATACATAAGTCCCTAGAACATCCACCTGGTAGGCCTATAATATCTGCTAGAGGGTCTCTTTGCCAGCCTTTGTCCCAGTATGTGGATTACTATCTGCAGACATATACTAAAAGATTTACAAGCTATATTAGGGATTCAGCAGATTTCATTTGTCAACTACCCTTAAACATTGGGAAAAATACACTTTTTGTTACTTTGGATGTTTCCAGCTTATACACAAATATCCCTCATGATATGGGTAAGGAGGCTGTTTCAATGGTGATCAGTAGAGATGGAGACTACGAGGGGCCACCCCTTGAATTTTTGTTGTTACTGGTGGATGTTATTCTTAAGAAAAATTACTTTAAGTTCGAAAATTCCTTTTACTTACAGCTTCAGGGGACAGCCATGGGTTCAAATATGGCACCCTCGTATGCCTCCATCTTTATGGAATATTATGAACTTACCTACATCTTCTCTGAAACAAGATTTGTCGAACAGATTGTCTTTTTAAAGCGATTCATCGATGATATATTTTTATTGTGGAATGGTAGTGCAGACTCTTTAAGAGAGTTTGTTGATCATTTAAACCATCTGGATTCCACAATAAAATTTACTTTGACTTTTGATAAAAATGAAATTACTTTTCTTGACATGACTGTCTACAGAGAAGGTGATTACATCCACACTAAAATCTATCAGAAACCTACTGATAGAAACACCTTGTTGCATGCTAACAGCCATCACCCAGTACCTCTTAAGCGAGGGCTTCCGTTTTCACAAATGTTGCGAGTTGTACGCACTACTTCTGATAAAGATGAATGTATTAGGGGTTTGTTGCTCATGAAAGACAAATTTTTGGAAAGAGGATATGATCCACAAGAATTAGATACTGCCTTTCAGAGAGCTATTAAACTAGATAGGGCTGCTTTGCTCAACCCTAAAACCTCTGTTGAAGATAAACAGAGATTTTGTATTCAATCCCAATACACTACGGTGTCTCCAGTTATAAGAAAAGCTATTTTACAGAATTGGCATATATTGAGCGGTGATGTCAAAACAGGACACTTGTTCCGGGATCCTCCTCTTTTCTGTTACAGGAGGGGCAGAAATTTGGGGGATATCCTGGACAGGAATGATCCTGTTGAGAAATATAATCAAACAACAAATTGGTTGTCACGTCCACCTGGAGTATATAAATGCAAGGGTTGCACTAACTGTGGATTTATCATAACTGGAAAATACTATACACATCCAAGAACTGGCAAAAAAATCTATTTTGAACATTTCATGAACTGTGAGAGTCGATATGTTGTGTACATTATAAAGTGTCCCTGTGACCTTATTTACGTTGGAAAAACAACAACAATGCTTAAGGAACGCATGAATAATCATAGGAGTGCTATTAAAAAAGCCCTTGAAGGCAAAATGGAGAGTAAGGACTTCCCATGCCAACCGGTGGCAAGACATTTTCAATTACTTCAGCATAACCTTAATGACTTTCGTTTTATGCCAGTATTGATGGTAAATAAACTAACAAGAGGAGGAAATAGACATCAGTTGCTCCTTCAACATGAGACACGTATAATATATGAGTTTGATTCATTGACACCTAAGGGACTTAACCATGAACAATCATATGCATGTTTCTTATAAGTTTAAGGTCCTTATTACTGGCTCCCCATTGTAAAGATGGACGCTGTTCCCTATTAATATTTTGGGCATTCCTTGTGTAGAGACACAGGTTTGGGCCCTGAGGTGGAACGAAGCAAGCGTCTGGATATATATTGTGGATTAAAGCCAAAGGACCTGATTATCTAACATGTAGTAATCATGGACCAGCAATGAAATGCCCTTTGATGGTGGATACTTGCAAAAGCGCTATTCCTTTAAGATGACATACCTGATGCCTTCCTCCTTAATAAAACCTGCTTCACAAGGTCTTATTTTAATTGCGGAGGAAATTGGACTTTGTTTATATGGTACTCGAAATAATCTTCATTAAAGATTCATTAGTGGAATTAACACTTTAGGACTTTGATCATAACTGGACACTTTGAACAGAAAATATGTGCTCAGAGAATATATTCTCTTTATGCATCGTTTTCTTGTTTTATAAGATATATATTATGGTCATAAGAATGGATAGTATAATATCGCTTGATCTCTTTAATCTTCCGTTACTGACTGCTCTTGTTATTTTGTCATTTTGTTGCGGTTTTATGTAACTTTCATGACAATAATATCAACAATGATGCGCTGGTCTTTGGATGTTCAGCGCATCCAATGATGCCCTTATGTTTCTATTTGTTCGTGAGTCTGTGCGGTGGATGACATCACCGGGCTAACGTACGACCGTGCACACTAAGTTTTGCGTTCCACGGTGCAAGCGGTGGGATTGGTGAGTCTTCCCGGCACTTAGAGTTTAAATAATTGATTGTTTGTAAATGTTCTCTCTTTTCTTTGCCCTGATGACGGTCCGTTGAGTGGACCGAAAGCGCTTGGCAAGTGCAACATGCCGAAATAAATGGTTTCACTTTAAGAAGTTTTGCCCAGATGTGTGCTGTCTCTCTCGTCCGACGGGGTTAACCCAGGCTGAGTACCGAACATATTCTATTCAATAGGGGACGTGCACCAATCATTTATTACGATCTGTATTAACTATTATAGACTTCATTTGCTCAATGAGTGCCACTTTCTGTCATCTTTGACTATTAATGTGTATATATATATATATATATATATATATATATATATATATACACACACACAAGTGTAAAATCCCGTGTACATGGGCCAAGGTCCGGGTGATGTGTCACTGCTCTGGTCCTTCTCTGCGTACTGACGCCGCCTCACTGCTCCACCCAGTGCAGTCATGAGCAGTAGAGACTGGCCGAGTTCCGACTGCGGGAGCTTGGACAGTCTCTATTGCGCATGACGGCTTCTTACAAACATCGCTACCATTTTATTATATAGCAGGATATATATATATATATATATATATATATATATATATATATATATATATATACACACACGCATGCTTTCAAACTGAATATAAATGCAAAACATACACATATATATTATATTATATATGTGTATGTATGTAAGTATAAATCTCACACGCACAAATTTTTCTATATATATATATATATATATATATATATATATATATGATATACAGGGCTTAAAATTTGAAGTCCTTTGCTACTAGTCAGACCTGAAAATTTACTTGCCATAGCATACCAACCAGGGCTGAACTTCTACTCGCCAGGGCTAAATTTTCTCTCACCATTGGCTAGTGGTGAGTGGAAATTTTTGAGCCCTGATATATATATATATATATATATATATATATATATATATATATATATATATATATATATATATATATACGAATAAGCCTCATTGCATAAATCGCACATTGAACAGAATTCCTCATTACATAATTTATGTCTCATTAGGAGACACAACTCCTATTGGGTGATTCAATGGGGACTTTACTGCTCCCATTGGGTGATTTAATGGGGGCGTGTTTATCATACAGGAGTTGGCCCACCCCCTCCAGCCCGCCCACCACTATCCAACTGACAAAAAAAATATAACTGCCACTCGCTCCTGAAGTAGGGATATCAATAACTTCTCCCGGTCCACACACACTCTCACTCAGGATCATGACCCCACAAAAACACTGTTTCACCTCCCACAGATAACTGTAACCCTCCATACACTCTGTTTCAGTACGAGGGTGTAATGTTTCCATAAAATACAAGTACAAAAGTACAAATACAAGTACGCAGTACATTGCAAATCAATGTGTTGCGCATCCCTCTGGCACTCAAAGGGTAAATATACAGCCTTAGTGTGAGAGTGACTTAGCTGTGCTGACCACACCCACAATGCTGCCTTTTTGGAGTGGCCAGCACAATCCCAATACGCCTGCATTAGATTGCCACTCCTCATTTATGGAGACTTTAATTTACCAGTTTATATATGTAATGTCCAGTTTATATATGAATATATGTAGTGTCCAGTTTATGTGCTAATTTGGCGGTATTGACCAGTTTTTATACCACTGTACTGCCGCCTTCGATGCTAGCAAGGTCTCCAGGTGCCTTCTTTACATGTTTGGCTCAGGATGTCCCCCGTGAAACAGTGAATGGGAATGTGATACCCCCCAGCCCACCAGCCTCTATGTTTATCCTAGGGCAAGCAACTGCACTATATGGCAAAACTTAATAGTCCTAATGAGTTAAATGGGGATTTTATCTCCCAGGCGGACCAGAGGGGTATGCAGTGCATTGCTCAGCAATGTGTGCAACACTGCTCTCGTCCTCAAGGGGTTAAATATGTGGGACTTTTTATTTTTCCCCTATGGTAAAATTGGTTTGCCCTTGAATTCTTCCACCTTTTCGTTTGAAAATATGGCCCTCCTTAGAGCACCTAAGATGTGTGTGAGTTAATCACTTATTAGATTCCGACGCTTGATGTAATCAGACGTATCTGTGATCTGTAATCAGACGTATCTGTGATCTGTAATCAGACGTATCTGTGATCTGTAATCAGGCGTATCTGTGAACTGTAATCTTGAACTGTAAACAGACATATCTATGAACAATCTATGAAATGTAATCAGACATACCTGTGAACTGTAATCAGACTTATCTATGAACTATAATCAGACATATCTATGAACTGTAATCAGACATATCTATGAACTATAATCAGACATATCTATGAACTGTAATCAGACATATCTATGAACAATCTATGAAATGTAATCAGACATACCTGTGAACTGTAATCAGACATATCTATGAACTGTAATCAGACATATCTATGAACTGTAATCTTGAACAGAAATACCTGTGAACTGTAATCAGACATGCCTGTGAACTGTAATCAGACATGCCTGTGAACTGTAATCAGACATATCGGTGAACTGCAAGCAGACATATCTATGAACTGCAAGCAGACCTATCTGTGCACTGCAATCAGACCTATCTGTGAACTGCAATCAGACATATCTGTGCACTGCAATCAGACCTATCTGTGAACTGCAATCAGACATATCTGTGAACTGCAATCAGACCTATCTGTGCACTGCAATCAGACCTATCTGTGAACTGCAATCAGACCTATCTGTGCACTGCAATCAGACCTATCTGTGCACTGCAATCAGACCTATCTGTGAACTGCAATCAGACATATCTGTGAACTGCCACTCTCACATAACTACTTGGGGTTGGATACCCATATGGCACATAGAGGGTTCATGATCATAATGCTAGATCAAGTAATATGTTCCATATATAGAGTGAAAGAGGAGGAGAAGTACACTTGTCCCATATTGACTTGAAGATTTCAGTGCGATCATTAGTTATAGCACAGTGCCATTCCAGCTGATAAATCTAGTTTAGCTGGGCTATAGGTGTCGGGATATCTCCCTCCTTGAATGCTAGAGTTCCATTAAAATCAGTGGGGATTTTGAAAAAAAAAGTTGTGTACCATGCTGCATTTGATTTGTTCTGTAATTCTGAATATGACCCCATGTCTCTAGATAATAACTATATGCAGTGCTGGAGATGTAACCAACTATTGTTTAATAGAGCTTCACAGCTGAGTCTGTCTCCTGGCTACAACCAACCACTGCAATTAGCATTTCTCAGAATCCAAGAGAAAGTTATTTTTCTATTAGACAAACAATTCAGGAATTGCTGACAAGGGCTGGCCAGTTCTGGTTTTCAAGACAATCTCAGGCCACCTACAGCTGATGTGGTTATGTAAGAGAAACTATAAATGAGGCTTTGCTAATTTTAGCTTTCCTATGCAGACTATATATTGTTTTTCTTGGCATAGGATAATCTTTCTTTTAATAGCATATGTAAAAACAGAGCTCCTATTTGTATATAGATAATCTATATAAATTCCACTCCCCAATGTGCAGAGTTAAAACAGCTGATATTTAAATGTCACTGCCTACTCCTGACTGAACTAACGTAGGGGAACTTACACCCCTCTGTCATTCAAAGGGTTAAAAAAGTGTTATGGCATCTTCTGTCCTCCTGTTTGAGTGAGTAAGATTAATTTCTTTGCTGCATATGATTTGTCCTGTGGAAAGCAGTGTGGATTCTCTTATTGATAGGCAGTCTTGTTTGATGATTGTGGATCAGTCTGTTACTTTAATTTACAGGACCAGATTTACATTTCAGGTGCCTTTAGACAAGGCACCCCTATCTTTATCTCTCTCAACTGTATTAGGAAACTGCGCACACTAACAACCTTGGACTGTCTATAGTGTCAAATACCAGGAGGGGAAAGGATGAGTGTTACAGGGGACATTACAATGATAACAAATAAGAGAAGGAGATAAAACCCTGCTGAGCCAGCACACCTACATTTCTCAAGTAACCCAGTGAGAAAACACAGACTGAGGACAAAACTGAATAAAATATAACTTTTATTATGTAAATAACTATGCTGGGGCTAAAACTAGCTTGCTATAATACTTATATGTATAAGTGTGCCAGGGCATAATGCAGCTTGCCATAATACTTATATGCATAAGTGCCTGGGCAAACCTTTGTTGCCATAATACTTATATGTATAAGAGTGTCACGTACTCAGACTGAGTAGCTCCGCCAGAACTGTGCTTCCTTAGCCCAGGACAACACTTACGAATGCCACCAGCCAGGAACCAGAATCATAGCTCCATTCACCCAGTCACTTAGGCAAGAGTCAGTGTAGGGTGAACACACTCTGGATACAGGAAGCTTTACCCCAGGCATCAGACAGCACCAGTGTCTTGGGGTTAGAATAACAACTGACTTTATTTCAAGACATCATGGACATTTTATACATTTCTTGGGGATGAAATACACAATGGGAATGCATATCTTTACAAAGGGTCAGTGGGTGGGGGGTGGTTTCAGTGTAAACATGGAGTACACTGAACACAAGGGGAGTGTAAGCATACTGTGTGATGTGACAACAGGATACAATGGGCAGACCTGAGTGAGTTAACTATACAATAGGACAAGGAATAGGGCTGGGTACAGGTGTTACAGAGCGGCCAGAATACACAAAACAGGACAAGGTGCTGAAGCATTATTTACATTTTTGTTTTTTGGGAAGTCTGATATCCTTTTACAAGGCTGGGAAAAAATTTCACTGGGTTTCTTGGTCACCATGTACCCCCAATAAGTACAGGGTGACTTAGCCCCAAGAGGGGACTGGGGAGGTGGTATAGGATCCTCCATGGCAAGGGGCAAACAGGGCAGAGATTAGTCTCAGGGGGAGGCCATACCCTGTTCCAGGGCTAGGTCCATAGTCTGTGGGCAGGAGGCTGGCCTTCAGGCCCCTCCAGGAGCCTAGTGATTCCTGTGACACGGGTAAACAAGCTTGCTATAATACTTATATGTGCCATGGGTAAACCGGCTTGCCATAATACTTATGTGTATAAGAGTGCCATGGGTAAACCGGCTTGCCATAATGCTTATGTGTAAAAGAGTGCCACGCGTAGACCGGTTTGCCATAATACTTATGTCTATAAGAGTGCCAGGGGTAAAACCAGCTTACCGTAATACTTATGTGTATAAGAGTGCCATGGGTAAACCGGCTTGCCATAATACTTATGTGTATAAGAGTGCCATGGGTAAACCGGCTTGCCATAATGCTTATGTGTAAAAGAGTGCCACGCGTAGACCGGTTTGCCATAATACTTATGTCTATAAGAGTGCCAGGGGTAAAACCAGCTTACCGTAATACTTATGTGTATAAGAGTGCCATGGGTAAACCGGCTTGCCATAATACTTATGTGTATAAGAGTGCCATGGGTAAACCGGCTTGCCATAATGCTTATGTGTAAAAGAGTGCCACGCGTAGACCGGTTTGCCATAATACTTATGTCTATAAGAGTGCCAGGGGTAAAACCAGCTTACCGTAATACTTATGTGTATAAGAGTGCCATGGGTAAACCGGCTTGCCATAATACTTATGTGTATAAGAGTGCCATGGGTAAACCGGCTTGCCATAATACTTATGTGTATAAGAGTGCCATGGGTAAACCGGCTTGCCATAGTACTTATGTGTATAAGAGTGCCAGGGGTAAACCGGCTTGCCATAATGCTTATGTGTATAAGAGTGCCATGGGTAAACCGGCTTGCCATAATACTTATGTGTATAAGAGTGCCAGGGGTAAACCGGCTTGCCATAATACTTATGTGTATAAGAGTGCCATGGGTAAACCGGCTTGCCATAATGCTTATGTGTAAAAGAGTGCCATGGGTAAACCGGCTTGCCATAATACTTATGTGTATAAGAGTGCCATGGGTAAACCGGCTTGCCATAATACTTATGTGTATAAGAGTGCCATGGGTAAACCGGCTTGCCATAATACTTATGTGTATAAGAGTGCCATGGGTAAACCGGCTTGCCATAGTACTTATGTGTATAAGAGTGCCATGGGTAAACCGGCTTGCCATAATGCTTATGTGTATAAGAGTGCCATGGGTAAACCGGCTTGCCATAATGCTTATGTGTAAAAGAGTGCCATGGGTAAACCGGCTTGCCATAATACTTATGTGTATAAGAGTGCCATGGGTAAACCGGCTTGCCATAATACTTATGTGTATAAGAGTGCCATGGGTAAACCGGCTTGCCATAATACTTATGTGTATAAGAGTGCCATGGGTAAACCGGCTTGCCATAATGCTTATGTGTATAAGAGTGCCATGGGTAAACCGGCTTGCCATAATACTTATGTGTATAAGAGTGCCATGGGTAAACCGGCTTGCCATAATGCTTATGTGTATAAGAGTGCCATGGGTAAACCGGCTTGCCATAATGCTTATGTGTATAAGAGTGCCATGGGTAAACCGGCTTGCCATAATGCTTATGTGTAAAAGAGTGCCATGGGTAAACCGGCTTGCCATAGTACTTATGTGTATAAGAGTGCCATGGGTAAACCGGCTTGCCATAATGCTTATGTGTATAAGAGTGCCATGGGTAAACCGGCTTGCCATAATGCTTATGTGTAAAAGAGTGCCATGGGTAAACCGGCTTGCCATAATGCTTATGTGTATAAGAGTGCCATGGGTAAACCGGCTTGCCATAATACTTATGTGTATAAGAGTGCCATGGGTAAACCGGCTTGCCATAGTACTTATGTGTATAAGAGTGCCATGGGTAAACCGGCTTGCCATAATGCTTATGTGTATAAGAGTGCCATGGGTAAACCGGCTTGCCATAATGCTTATGTGTATAAGAGTGCCATGGGTAAACCGGCTTGCCATAATGCTTATGTGTAAAAGAGTGCCATGGGTAAACCGGCTTGCCATAGTACTTATGTGTATAAGAGTGCCATGGGTAAACCGGCTTGCCATAATACTTATGTGTATAAGAGTGCCATGGGTAAACCGGCTTGCCATAGTACTTATGTGTATAAGAGTGCCAGGGGTAAACCGGCTTGCCATAATGCTTATGTGTATAAGAGTGCCATGGGTAAACCGGCTTGCCATAATGCTTATGTGTATAAGAGTGCCATGGGTAAACCGGCTTGCCATAATACTTATGTGTATAAGAGTGCCATGGGTAAACCGGCTTGCCATAGTACTTATGTGTATAAGAGTGCCATGGGTAAACCGGCTTGCCATAATGCTTATGTGTATAAGAGTGCCATGGGTAAACCGGCTTGCCATAATGCTTATGTGTATAAGAGTGCCATGGGTAAACCGGCTTGCCATAATGCTTATGTGTAAAAGAGTGCCACGGGTAGACCGGTTTGCCATAATACTTATGTGTATAAGAGTGCCAGGGGTAAAACCGGTTTGCCATAATACTTATGTGTATAAGAGTGCCAGGGGTAAAACCGGCTTGCCATAATACTTATGTGTATAAGAGTGCCATGGGTAAACCGGCTTGCCATAATACTTATGTGTATAAGAGTGCCAGGGGTAAAACCGGCTTGCCATAATACTTATGTGTATAAGAGTGCCAGGGGTAAAACCGGCTTACCATAATACCTATGTGTATAAGAGTGCCAGGGGTAAAACCGGCTTGCCATAATACTTATGTGTATAAGAGTGCCGGGGCATATACCGCTTGCCAACAATTAATAGAAAAGATAGTGTAGTAAGAAAACATTGGGGCATATACTGCCTATACACCCAGGCATTTTCTTACTGCACTATCTTTTCTATAATAAAAGTTATATTTTATTGCATTTTGTCCTCAGCCTGTGTTGTCTCACTGGTTTTCTTGAGAAACGTAGGTGTGCTGGGGTTTTATCGCCTTCTCTTATTTGTTATCATCCTCTTTGGTCACACCCTCGTCCTGCTCAGGATCCCACCCCCAGAGCATTCCACTTCTCACTGACTCAGAAAATACTCTTGTACTATAACAGACAATCATATAAAATTCTCTTAACCCCGTCAGTGCTGGAGATGTCTCCAGCATCCAAAGGATTAAATAATGGCCAGTTAAAATATGTGTAAACTGGTAAATAAACCAGAAGTGCATGTATGGGCAATGGAATTGCTCTGGCCACACCCACAGCACAGAATGTGGGTGTGGCTAGAACAGCTAAATCACCTCTCAAAACTTTGAGCTGTATTCAAACAGTTACAGAGATTCGATTCTATAACAAATCAGCTGCACAATAGGGGTGAAGAGAAAATTCCTAGGTATGGATTCAAATGCAGGACAAAAATGTTACTTCCCGTTTTATCAAATATGTTCCTATTGAAGTCTATGGGGATACCTGGAGATAAAAACAGAGCTAAAATTAGCACTTGCATTTGAATCCAGGCCCTAATGATTTAACTGGGGCTTTAACCCCTGAATGATAGCTCTCCAACACATTGGAGACCTTTCTTGCACTCTGAGGGTTAAAAACTAGTTTAATTCATTGGGAATTTCCTTTTCTTCCCTGTCGTGTGCTACAGAAATGTACCACTTTACCTGATGAGCAAGCCCCTTGGAGTTTGCCTATTTTGCCTTACTGCAAATCTGGATCTACTAATTTACCAAAACCTTCATAAAAGCTCACGTTTCCATCAAAATATCACAGTCTACCTTAGAGGCCTAGTTATCCTGTGCTTCCTTCCACTGTGGTGTGTCGGCCGGCATAGTTGCGGCCACCTCTGCATTGCTGACAGCATGAAACAGGCACTGGTTAGAACACCTGTTTATGGGCCTATTATGTGTGGCCTAATTTGGTCCCGACTTCTGTTCCTTTATAAATCTCCTTGGGCCTGGGAGTCCTTGTCCTTATGTGTTGTTTCTGATATTGTCTCTTGTGCTCCGTTGTGACCTGTGCTCTCCTGAGAATCCGCTCTGTGTATGACCTCGGCTTGTCTGACTACCCACATCGGTTCTGACCTGTGGCTCTGGCTGACTTACTCGCTCAGTGAAGTCCCCAGTTTGTCTGACCTGTGGCTCTTGCTGCCTATTGCTCCGTCTAGTCCCTGGCTTGTCTGACCTGTGGCTCTGGCTGACTACTGGCTCCATACTCTCCGAACTTGCCTGACCATCAGTCTCAGTGTTTCATGGTTCAGGTCTGCTCTCACTCCATGTTGCCTCTGGTCTCGTGACCCAGGTTGGAGACTTGTGCCTCAGTTACTGTTCTCTCTGGTGTTCCACACGCACCACAGTCTTAGTCTCCGGTATCTCGCAATAGTGCAGTGAGCAGCTCCGGGTAGGAGCCTTGGTCCTATCATCCTGTGTTCTGGGGTTGTGTGGGCTATACTATTATTACTGATTACTGTACTTAATAAAGGTGGATTTATATTTTATATTCGTGTCTGTCCTTCTTTGCCTGAAAACCGTGACACAAAAGCAGCGTGAATTGGATAACTGTACACCAGTAGTCTCAATATTTTGAACTATTTCAATATTTTTTCATTCAAGGCACCTCTAACATGTAATCTGGAATTTTCAGGCACCCCTCAAATTTTATAGGTAATTTGTCAAGGGCTTAATGAAGGGAACAGTACATAAATGTATAGTTATTCTTTGGTTTCACAGCCAGAATGACAACAAACATCATTTTGTGCATAGAAATTTCTGTAAATACACATTAGAAACTCCACCTTAACATTTTGTCAGAAACTTAATGGAAAAAGTGGGGTACCCTGAGATGGCACCCACGCACACTGAAGTGCCACAACACCATGATTGAGAACCACTGGTCTACGCCTTACTGGTTTCTAAATTTGTTGACTTTTTTCCTGTGTGAAACAAAATACAAATTAATGTTTAACAATAATTTATGTTATACGCAGATCCGGGACCCGAAAACCCTTCTTCCTATGCCTGGTGTGATGGTGGGCGATATAGGCAAGAAGCTTGGCCAGAATGGATTAGACAATGGGTGAGTGGAATCCTCCTAGACTGGCTGTGTGCAACACACCACACCACACCACACCATGCTAGCTGTGGACATATGTGGTGTGCTGTGACCACACAATCTTTACATATATTGTTAACCCTATGAATGCCACTGTATGACTACAGCCCTTCAGCCCACTTCCAAGTAAGGATACAAACCTTTAGCTGAACAATTTTCTTATTCCTGAAATGGTTTTGGGTCTAATGTTCAAATGGAGAGAAATTACGGGGCAAACTACCTGCACTGTATGGAATAACTTAAAACTCCCATTGGTTTTAACCCCTTAAGTGACGGAGATGTTCTCATTGATTTTGTTTTGTAGTGTGTTAAAGACCTCTTTAGTATTTTAATGGGTTAAAACACCCCATTTCAATCAATTGGGGTTTTTGAGAATTTTTATTTGCCCCAGAATGAATCCCTTTATTTTATGCGTATGGCCTGGGGCATTGCTCTGTAGTGGTTGAAGGGGCTAAAGCGCCAGTTCTCATAACCAGGGTCTTGTTGACAGTTTGCAGCATGTAATGGCTCTAATCTCCCCAGTAGTAATGATGCAATTGGGCACCATGGTGCACTAATAATGTATTGGGTTGGCCCAAGCACTGTTTCTTTTATGAGCTTAAAAACTCTGTTGGTTCCACTACCAAAAAAATTGAGAACCTCTGCTTTGAAGGCACAGGTCCATGTAATTTTGTTCTGCAATTGCATAATATGTAAAGTCAAATTGCCTATATTATGTATTTGTTTGTTTATGTATTTCTTCACTTTTATTTTGCATATTTTTTGTTGCTAACAGGGAGTACTTTAACCCCATAAGGACCGGTGTACACACGCGTGGCCGGCACTTGAGGACCACGGGGATATATATTTTTTTTTTGCACATCCGGTTTATCGCTTCCGGAGCGGCGTGCAGCTGCGCCGGGAGCCCTGAACGCCATGAAGTACCAGGACCGTCACTGGTCCTTAAGTGCCGGACTGCTGTGACGGTTCTGGTATGGCACTGGTCCTTAAGGGGTTAAATATTTTTGGAGAGAGCTTTCTGGCAGGAGCTGTTAAAGCAGTGTGTGTACCAATTTATAAAAGACAGTGTAACTATGTCGGAACACCCGCAATACAACATACAGATCATTATATTAATATTTCTGCTTTCATAGTACCCTGACTAGGAATATTTCTGGAAGCAAAAGTTCAGCAAGTTCAATGTCAGGAGTATAATAGTATGTTAGGGATATAATAGTATAAAAAAGTAGGTGAAGATGAAAAATAAATAAACAAAAAGTTTAGACAATTTGTCTTTACAGATTATGTACTTGCAGAATATATAAAAAGGTAAAATTGTCTTTTTAATTCATCCTCTAGATGGCACCATTGTATAAGATTGTGTATTCTAAGTTTAGCCTAGTTTCTTAAATAAGCATTTAAATAAGGTGCATGTATTAACGTTCTCCAAATAAACACTGTTTGTATGCTCTGTTTGTAAATATGTTTACAGATAAAGTCCAACAACATCTGCAACTGATAGATTGACTGAGTATACATTAACCCCTTAAGGACGGGACCAGCACTTAAAGATCATGGAGCATTTTTTTTTTCTTTCAGGATCCGATTCAGGGCTCCCCAAACGGAGTACAGCCGTGCGAGGATCCCTGGAATCCATGACGTACATGTATGTCATGGGTCCTTTAGAGACATTCACCCCATGATGTACATGTACTTCCTTGGTCCTTAAGGAGTTAAAAAAAAGTGCCAATGTAACCTTTTTAAGAACAGATGTGTGTGCAGTACATTGCTGATAAATTCACATTGACTCAGATGAGGCTTTTTGCCCATTGAAGGCTAGAGAGGTCTTCAGTACATTGCTTTGCAATGTTCTGGAGTCTTGTGTTAAAGGGTTTAACCCTTCGAGAGCCAGAGGGTTAACCAGTGCACTACTTCACAATGCGTTGGATACTCCTCTGGCTCACTAAGGGTTAAAAGCCCCAATTTAAATCCATGACTATTTGTATTGGTCCCCAATTTTGTAGTTGGTTCATCCCAGAACTGCTTCATTTCCTCTTGGTACATCAACCTCAAGTGCCACATAAATGTGTATTTAACTTTTACACTCCCCAACATATGTAAAATGTACTATTCTTATTACAAGGATTTATATTAAATTGCAGAGATCCTTTCAGAGCCTGAGGCTGATGTATTAACCCTCTGAGTGCCAGAGGGGTAGGCAGCGCATTGCTTTGCAATGAGTTGCCTACCACTCTGGCATTCAAAGGGTTAAATAGAAGTAGAGCAATTCTGGACTAAACCAGCCATTGCAGATACACAAGATTTCCAAAAATGCTCATTGTTATAAATGGGACTGTAACCCTTTGAGTGCCAGAGAGAGGTATCTAACATATTGAGTTGCAATGCATTGAATACCTTTTTGGCACTCAAAGGGTTAAATCCCCTTGACTGCTACAGAGGCCTCCGTCACTTTGTGAAGCAATGTTCTGGAGACCTTTCTAGTATTCAAGTGGTAACAGTCACCATTTAATGGAACATTAACCCTTAAACATATACTCACCTGTTGGCATCTGTAAAAATGTCCTGAGGCATACAATCTAATGTTAAAGAGATAGTAATGTTTCACAAAAAAAGCAACTCCAATTACTCTTCATAGTATTTCGGCAACAGAGAGTGTTATTTCAATAGTCAGAGTTGTAATTCAAGAGTAATTGAATGATAAAGTATCCCCCACTCGTCCCTTTTACTGATGTAACACTGCTCACCTCAGAGCAGCAAGGCTGTGCAGTTGAATCGCAAACAGTGACAATCTTCAGTGAGTATAATGAAAAACCTGTCAAGGGGGGCAGGGTTTCCCTTATACTCACAGTAAGAAGATTGTCCCTTGCTTTGACCTGTCCAGTCAAGAGACCAGATTCCACATCTGAGGGGAGGTGACTTACACTAGGTAAAAGGGGCGGGAGGGGGATATTTTATCATTCAGTTACTCTTGAAATACAACTGTGACAGTATTAAAATACCACTTTCCATGGCCCATATACTATGAAGATTAATTGGAGCTGTTTTTTTTGTGAAACGTTACTATCCCTGTAAGGAGATATTCACACTTGTTGCTATATGATAGTGTATGCTAATTGCAGTATTTGTGTGGCACAAGTGATATTTCATATGCTAATTATGCTTTTCAGTGAATGTCATATGCTAATGACACCTTTTCAGTTACATGTCTTATGCTAATGAAGGGTTTCAGTGACTTTCATATGCTAGTGAAACTGTGTGCAGTGCCAGGAAATATTCACTTTTCCCAGAAATAAAACGGTGAATATCTCCTAAACTAGACAACTCATAGAATTTTGATTAACATGACACATAGGCAGTTTTGAATGTATATTTTAAAGTTGTAAAGTAAATTCAAGTTGACAGGGCCACTTTAAATATATTATGTGGGGGCAGCTATTTTTGCATTTGCAGGACTCCCTGACTTCTTTCAATTTTAATGGGTCACTGTGTTTGTAACATAGTAATATAGTTGATGAGGCTGAAAAAAGACGTGTGTCCATCAAGTCCAGCCCATGCCAAAAACACCCCTGCTTGATCCAGAGGAAGGCAAAAAAAAAAACCCTCTGGAGCAATTTCTAGTTTAGCCCCAAGTGGGTAAAAAAAATTCCTTCCTGACTCCAAATAGCAGTCAGATATTTCCCTGGATCAACATCCTATCTGCTTTGAAGCCATCTGTCATAATTTTCAATATTGTTCTGTGCTAGATAGGCATCCATTGCTTTTTTGAAAGCAGTTGCATTATCTGCAAATACAACATGCCAAGGCAAAGAATTCCATAGCATTACCACCCTTACTGTAAAAAATCCCTGCCTTTGTTTTAGTCGATAGCACCTTTCCTCTAGTCTTAATGGATGGCCTCTTGTTCTTAACTCAGCTCTTTGTGTAAATAATTAATTGTATAGTTCTTTGTATTGACCTAAAATATATGTGTAAATGGTAATCATATCACCCCTTAGATGTCTCTTCTCTAATGTAAACAAACCCAGTTTGGCTAGTCTCTCTTTATATCTCAATCCTCCAATCCCTTTATCAGATTTGTTGCACATCTCTGCACCTTTTCCAGTTCAACAATGTTTTTTTTAAGAACTGGAACCCAAAATTGTACTCCATATTCTAGTAATTGTAACATTTACTAGAAGTAAATTCTTATTATTTTAAAAGTCAGAGAGCTGGGAAGATACAGGGCAAACTAACAGCATCACAACAGGGGAGGGGAATCGTCCAATCCCGATTTAATTTAAAAGGATTGTAAAGTCCCGAAAAAACTATAGCCGAAATGATAGGTACAATAAAAAAATACATAATGCCCAAATTCCTATCTCTCAAACCTTTATGGTTTGAGAGATATAAGAAAATAAAGTCCTCCACTCCCTCCCTCTTCTCATGAGTAAGCTGTATAGCTGACGGCGTGAGATCCTGCTTCAGGGATCAGACAGTGGCTCTTCAGGAGCGCTGACACCGAGATATCTAACTATAAATACTTCATCAGAATGGTCTACAAAGTGTGCTTGCAAACCAGACACACATTGTAAACCATGAAGTATCTACGTTGGATATCTGAATGTCAGCGCTCCTGAAGAGCCGTGTCTGGTCGCGCGACCAGATTCTGCCCCTGACAGCCTTACAGTTCTTCAGGCAGAAAGGGGAGGGAGCTGAGGAATTTATTTACTTGTATCTCTCAAACCATACAGGTTTGAGAGATAGGAATTAGGGCATTATGTATTTTTTATTGTACCTATTATTTGGGCTATACTTTTTTGGGAACTTTACTATCCCTTTAAGCTAAGCATTTATCCCCTTGGATGATAGAGGTATCCATTGCATTGCTATCCAATACATTTCTATGGTGCTGTTAGTTTGCCCCAGAATTCCTCCAGTTTTCTTAGTACATCACACTCACAGTGCCACACATGTACATCAGCGGTAGGCAATCTGAGGCCCACCCAGCCTACAACTTACTTTGGCTGGGGTGAGAGGGGTGATGATGGGAGTTCATGACAGCTGGAGGGCCTCAGGTTACTCGACCCGGATTAGATCCAACACATTATTTTTTTTTCTATTCTAAAATGTACCAGGAACACATTTTTATTACATGGATTTAGTCAGAGAGTTGGGAAAATACTGAGACTGATGTGTTAATAGGAACTGGAGCAACCAGCTACACCAAAGGGAGCAAATTCATTTAAATCAATGGAGATTTGTACTTGTCCCCTATGGTGCAGTGTTTTCCCCCAGAGTCTTTTCTACTGTAACATTTACTAAGTAAATTCTTGTAACCTTTTGCATGCCAGAGGGGTACACAAGGCATTGAAAAGCAATTCAAAGGGTAAAGAGGCAGAGAGCTGGGAATATCCTTTAGCTGATGTGCTAAGAACAGGAGCTGGTCCGGAACAAATCAGACAAATTGAGGTCAGGGCAGGCCTCAAAGGTTTATAAGCGGTGAGATGTTCCAAAGGTCCAAGGCAGCTGGCAAATAACACTGGTCAAAATACAAGACCAAGGTCTAGGGCAGAAGAGGTCAAGCAGAGTCCAGAAGCAATTTCTTCAATAACCAGGAAGTTTTTCTGGAATCAGGACAGTTGCTCAGTGAGGCTGGGTTAAATAGACTACCACCAGGAAGCAGTTGACAAGATCCACTAGTTGGGTAGCAGAGAAGATCCAAAAGACGAGGAATAATAGAAGCAGGAACTAGGATGCCAAACAGAGTGGCTAGGCTGCAGAGTGCAGGACCCATAGCCACAAGGTCACTTCTTTAAGTCCAAGCAGAGACCAGTATGGCTGAGACCTGCAGGAGATATCCAGCGATGAAGACATGATATATGCAAATTTATATGTCCAGGATTCAAAGACTGGAAATGATCCGTATTATTCTTCTCTGTCCTGTATTAGCAAATAGGAAGATGCTCCTGTACCACTTAGCAGGAGGTGTAAATTTTTACGTTCCCGAGCAATTCTGGCATCCAAAGGGTGTCACGAGAAAGGGAAATAATGTTATGCTAAAGTCCGTGTAAACCCACTAATGGTAGCTTGTGATCACGAGGTTAGTTTTTATAGTAGGTAGCATCCATGGAGCTTCATTAACCATGCACTAACATCATGATAAGTCCCAGCCAGGACACACTAAGTGGCATGTTTTAGGTCCTGAGATTCAGTAGGGCGAGGTTGCTCTGTGGCACGCCTCTGAATGGAGTGAGGCAAGGTAAGTGTACCGGAGCCCAAACGGGGGTCTGAGAGAGACTGTGCAGGTCGTGGAGCGGTCAATTTCAGACCCCGCTAGTGCTTACAGTGCTCCCGCAGGAGTACTGTAGGGACTGTCATCATTCCTTCAGAAAAAAAAACGGTGACAGTCCTGAAACATCACCAGTCACTAAGGGGTTAATTCACTTTACATGCCAGAGATCTGGGGAGAATATGAGGCTGATGTACCAGTAAGAAGTAGAGCAACTCTGTAACTAACTTGCTGCACCATAGGGGACAAATAAGATACCCATGCATAAAGGTTTTAACCCCTTCGATACTAAAAAGGTCTCCAATGCAGTGCTCTAGCATTTAAACCTTTGAGTGCCAGAGGAGTACGCAATGCATTGCAGAGCAACGTTTTGTGTACCCCTCTAGCACTCAAAGGCTTAAGGGGTTAAACCGTCCATTTAAGGCAATGGAAATTTTTTATTGCTTCCCTACAGCTCCAGTTCTTATTTGTATATCACCATCGCTATGTCAAAGAAAAATCCTGTAAAAACCACCATTCTATTTATTTTCTTCTCTCTAGACATCTTTGCAGTCTGACTTCTGTTTGTTTACTGTCTTCTCCAGGAGAATCCTGTCTCAGGGGTCACTGAGCAGCACAGATCGGCCTTGTTAGTGTTAGATCTTACTTTACTCTATAATAAACCTCAGCGTTACCAACAAAGACCAAAATGACCTTGCTCAGCTGTTTAACACAGACTGCCAGGCACAGGAAAGGTTAACAAAAATGTCACTAGGAAAAAAAAATAGTGTTTATGGAATAAAGTGTGAGATTTTTTTGTCCTCAAGTTGTAAATATTTAACTTCAAGTAGGAATGTGTTAAAATATCATTTTTTCAAGATTTTTGCTGTGGTGGACCATTTATATTCAGGTTAAAGGGGACCTCTCTACTCCTGGATTAACCCTTTCAGTGTCAGAGGGATGTACAGTGCATTGCTTTGCAATGCGTTTCATACAGCTATGTCACTGAAAGGGTTAAGTGGCTGTTAAGTAATTTAGCAAAGGACTTGTAAGTCATTTAGGACTTGCCTTAAGTCACTTAGAAATGGACTTACTCTTAAGTTGTTTAACAGAAGAACTTAACCTACACAAATGGCATCCAGACATCAGTCAGGTATTCTATGTACTGATTTTTCGATTTAAACTCTGCTGCAGTCTTTAACTATATGGGGTTATTTTTCTACCTTGAAAATGTTTGCATATCCCATTAGAATCATGAGCAGACCTCTCTCTCAATGCTCTAGCCAAAGAGGGAGAGCCCACCCGTGACTCAAATGAGCCATGCAAATATTCTCAAGGTAATAAAATGTACCCGTACAGTTACTCTACAGCAGAGTTTAAATGCTAAAACCGTACATATAGATACTTTGCTGCTGTATGCTTAACACCTGCCTAGGTAATTCCATCTGTTAAACAACTTAAAAACCACTCAATCCAAAGTTACATTTCCATTTATAAGAGATAAACAATGCTTATATTTAACATTTATTTAAATTGTGGTGCATGCCATTCAAGAGTGTGACTAGTTTCTGTCATACATTTAAAAAAAAAAAAAAAGCTATATTTTAGCAAATGTCCACGTTTCATTATCCCCTTCTTTCTTTTTATTTGACGTCAGTCCTTTATCAATTGAAAAGACTGGCCGGATTACTAAACTGTGTAGTTGTGGTTGCAATGATCATCCAGTTAAGACATTTCCCTATGTATGATTTCTGTAAAAGTATACGGAGTACTATCCACAATACATGGCAGTACCCGTTTACAATACAAACACATGGACGTTTCTCAATCAGATCGTTGGGTAGGGTTGCCACATCAACTCCAGCTCCGAAGAGCAGTCTTCAGGGTCAGCCCCTTCAAAAGGGGCTGATGCCACTTTAAATGGATGTGAATTATAAACATTAAATCATTGACAAGATTTAGTAGTTTTAATAGTGTGACTAGTATCAGTCACATTCTTAAATGACAGACAGTATAATTAAATAGTGTTCAGTTGATGAATTTGTATGCAAAGTTTGGGGACAGGCCGAAGCTGAGGCAGGCAGCAGCCAAATGGAAAATCCGAATCAAGATAAGGTGACTTAGCCCTTTGGCTATTACTTCTTGGCGTTCAACCAATTTCCACTTCTGGACTTCTTCTCAGCTTGAACTTTGGCTTTCTGTTGGTTGTCCTAAGCTGTTTTATGATTGGTCAGCAGGCATTTGTGTTATTTTGTTTCATCCCCAACCAAAAAGACATTGCTTGGTCTCAGAGTCGGCCAGAATACTGGTTCTCAACTAGGATGACGTGAGTTTGGGTGCCACCCAAGAATAAGTATAATTTATGTATTTGTCCCCTAAATTATGTCCTGTATGTGTATAGTGTCCGCTGCTGCAAGATCCAGTAGGTTACCTTTCATGTATAAAAAGGGGTATAGATGCATTTGATGAGAATATAATTCTACTTCTTTTTAAATCGTTGGCATTACCTCTTGTGTAATATGGAATACAGTTTTACTCACCTGTTCTTAAAAATATATATATAATTGTACTTTAGAAAGTACAGAGACGGAACAAAATTTATAAAGGAACCGAAAGATTTGAGTTATAGAGACTAGACAAATTGTTTACATTTGAGAAAATATATCTTATGACACATGATGGCTATTTACATATATTTATGTCCATTATAAAGCTGTCTTTGGGGGGGCTGAGCAAAAATCAAAGGAGGATCTTTAAGACTAAAGAGAAAGAAGCACTTTAGGCTAAAGCAAAGGCAGGTGTTTTTTTACTGTAAGGGCATTTCGGTGGTCATTCTTTGTTTTGGGAGGCTGTGCTAGAAGCTAATAAAGAATTAGATACCCTTTTAAAGCAGAACAATATGGAGATTTATGCTATACTAGTGGGAAAGCCTGTATACACGGGCTAAAGTGCCACCCGACAGCCTCGGCTGCTGCCCCGGAGCTGGGAGCACAGTCAGGCGGTGAGCCATCCGGAGCTCCCCTCTCTGGATCAGCGCATTTGGCCAGTCCCTACTGCACATGACTGTATCTTTCCTGCAGTCTGTACTGCACGTGACTGCATCTTTCCTGCAGTCTCTACTGCACATGACTGCATCTTTCCTGCAGTCTCTACTGCACATGACTGTATCTTTCCTGCAGTCTGTACTGCACGTGACTGTATCTTTCCTGCAGTCTGTACTGCACGTGACTGTATCTTTCCTGCAGTCTGTACTTCACGTGACTGCATCTTTCCTGCAGTCTCTACTGCACGTGACTGCATCTTTCCTGCAGTCTCTACTGCACGTGACTGTATCTTTCCTGCAGTCTGTACTGCACGTGACTGCATCTTTCCTGCAGTCTCTACTGCACATGACTGTATCTTTCCTGCAGTCTGTACTGCACGTGACTGTATCTTTCCTGCAGTCTGTACTGCACGTGACTGCATCTTTCCTGCAGTCTCTACTGCACATGACTGCATCTTTCCTGCAGTTTCTACTGCACATGACTGCATCTTTCCTGCAGTCCCTACTGCACATGACTGTATCTTTCCTGCAGTCTGTACTGCACGTGACTGTATCTTTCCTGCAGTCTGTACTGCACGTGACTGTATCTTTCCTGCAGTCTGTACTGCACGTGACTGTATCTTTCCTGCAGTCTGTACTTCACGTGACTGCATCTTTCCTGCAGTCTCTACTGCACGTGACTGCATCTTTCCTGCAGTCTGTACTGCACGTGACTGCATCTTTCCTGCAGTCTCTACTGCACATGACTGTATCTTTCCTGCAGTCTGTACTGCACGTGACTGTATCTTTCCTGCAGTCTGTACTGCACGTGACTGCATCTTTCCTGCAGTCTCTACTGCACATGACTGCATCTTTCCTGCAGTTTCTACTGCACATGACTGCATCTTTCCTGCAGTCTCTACTGCACATGACTGTATCTTTCCTGCAGTCTGTACTGCACGTGACTGTATCTTTCCTGCAGTCTGTACTGCACGTGACTGTATCTTTCCTGCAGTCTGTACTTCACGTGACTGCATCTTTCCTGCAGTCTCTACTGCACGTGACTGCATCTTTCCTGCAGTCTGTACTGCACGTGACTGTATCTTTCCTGCAGTCTGTACTGCACGTGACTGCATCTTTCCTGCAGTCTCTACTGCACATGACTGTATCTTTCCTGCAGTCTGTACTGCACGTGACTGTATCTTTCCTGCAGTCTGTACTGCACGTGACTGCATCTTTCCTGCAGTCTCTACTGCACATGACTGCATCTTTCCTGCAGTTTCTACTGCACATGACTGCATCTTTCCTGCAGTCCCTACTGCACATGACTGCATCTTTCCTGCAGTCTGTACTGCACGTGACTGTATCTTTCCTGCAGTCTGTACTGCACGTGACTGCATCTTTCCTGCAGTCTCTACTGCACATGACTGCATCTTTCCTGCAGTTTCTACTGCACATGACTGCATCTTTCCTGCAGTCCCTACTGCACATGACTGCATCTTTCCTGCAGTCTGTACTGCACATGACTGCATCTTTCCTGCAGTTTCTACTGCACGTGACTGCATCTTTCCTGCAGTCCCTACGGCACATGACTGCATCTTTCCTGCAGTGTCTACTGCGCATGTGCGGTTTCACACATGGGGAGCATGGCAGGCTAGAGCTTTGTTATTTAGATAATATATAATTTCTTTTGCATTCCTCTGAATTAACAAAATTAATGCTGGTATAGCAAACCCTGAACTTGATGGACGCGTGTTTTTTCAACCTTATCAACTATGTTATTTTGTAACCTAGGCAAATGACAGATTTTCTACAAAATGTTAGAGTGGCTTGTTCAAAAAACATTGAGAACCACTGACATAGAATATGAACAGTCTTTGTAAAGCAAGTGGTTCTTCTCTGTTGACATCTTGAGTGTTTTTCTTTCTATTTCTGTATTTACAGTTATTTATAGAGGGGCTGTTTATAATATAATTATCGTATAATCCAAAAATGTTCCATTGTATATTTTATTACCAGGAATTCTGTTATTTTGATGTTGATAACAGGGACCGACGCACTAGCATTTCTTGGAGAGTAGATTTCTGGAAATATCGCTGCACATTTCAGTGTTTATGAGTCTTCAAGTATCAGTTGCTTTAATGCAAAATATTGTTACTGCATTGGCTGAACATTATTTATTCTGGGTTTCGTTAATTTGGTGGCCACATAAATATTTATGGACAATGTAAATATTCACCAAACATTGCAACCCATGAATGCTAAGCTAAAACAAACCAAAAGCTTTTACTAGGAGCGAAAGCTCGAAATACATTTAAAGTGGCACGATCATCATAGTAATATTTCCCCCTAAACCGTTACTAACAGCGACAGGCAAAGGCATACTTTATTTAGGCTGAAGAAGTCCACATGACTGAGGAAAAACAACTTCTTCAGTAGGCACCAGTGTTCAACAGCGCAGACATCTTGGAGTAAATGTTGGAGACTGGCTGGGGATGATGGGAGTTGTAGTCCCCAACAGCTGTTACTTCAACATTGACTCAATCTGCCTGAATTTCTGTCAGTATATGATTATTTATTGTGGATAATGAAGTAACTGGCTATAGTGAGTGCATGTCTGTGAGAGGAAGAATTGCCCACCTGCCCCCCTTGGCAGTGCTTTGCAGACCAGACTGATGTTCATAACGCTATTTGTAAAATGTTCCATTCGAATTGCTTTGGAAGAGTTACTCTGCTACTATGCTACTCCCAAATTTATTGGACTTCACTTACTCATTTATTTATTTTCTAACAGATTTGCCATGTTTCACAATGTTCGGATTCCACAAGAAAACCTCCTGAACCGCACAGGGGACATTTCATCCAGTGGGGCCTACACCAGTGTTTACAAGGTGAGGATTCTACCTGCTAGGAACTCTTGAGTGGTGTCCACATGTTGTATTCCACTGTGGTCCTCAAGGAGTTAAAGGGACAGCAATGCTTAATATGTAGAAAACTACATATTACACGGGTTACCCTTATGAGTTAAATAAGTGCACGCCCGCTGCTTAGAGGTGTTCTATTCAAAAGTTATTACAGCTCAAACTTGGAATTTCTATGTGCAGTGTCTCTGTGGCCTGAAATTTTACAGTGGCGCTGTTGCTACACTATCCCATGGACAGCTCTGGTCAGTCAGTCATAAACCAACATAGTCTGATGCAGCAACAGCTGACAAAATATAAATCTACAGAGCTAAAAAGTCACTAATAATTAAAGGGATATTAATGCTGAATATGTAGAAAAATATATATTGTAGTGTTTATCCCCCTGAGTAAAACAAAGGTACTTCCACTGCTGAAAGGTGATTTATTCAAAAGTTATTACAGCTCTTATTTTATTTTTAAGGTGCAGTATCACAGTGGTCTGAAATTGTACAGTAGCGCCATTGATGCATCATACTTTGGACAGCTTTGGCTTGACCATAAATCATCATAGAATGGTGTAGTAACAGCGCCATTGTACAATTTCAGGCCACTGCGATACTGCACTTAAAAAACTCAAGTTTGAATTGTAATAACATTTGAATAATACACATTTCACTTTCAGCAGTGGAAGTATGCTTGTTTTACTCAGGGTGATACACCCTTCAACATTTTGTTTTTTACATGTTAAGTGTTACTATCCCTTTAAACAAAAGCAAATAATAAAACACATTATGTAAGAATTAATTATCAATACGAGGACCTTGTTAGTGCACATCTGTTTCTCTGTTGAATGACAACGGAGTGACCCACTTCTGTTTGGAATTCTACACAAAAAGCCGGATGTTTAAAAGGGATAGTATTGTTTCTAGATAAATTAAACTTTGATCATTCATCATAGTTTTGCAACAATGCAGAGCATTATTACAATGCTGTAATATGTCTAGTTCATGTGTTTATGTTATAAAGTGCCCCCTCTCACGCCTTTTACATACCTATTGCTCCCTCCCCTCAGAGCAGCAAGCTGGTCCGGATGGATCGTGACAAGGCACAATCTTCTGTCAGCATAAGGAAAAACCTATCCTCTTTCCTCAAGGGGGAAAGGTTTTCCTTTTACTGACAGCCAGAAGATTATCCCTCATTGCGATCTGTCTGACCTGATGACCGGATTCCAGATCCGAGGGGAGGCAGTATTATATATGTAAAAGGGGCTGGAGGGGGGCACCAACTGGTATCCAGCGAGCATTTTTTAAATCGATTTCAAAGGGACAGCTTGAGTCTTAATGAAAGCTATCCATAGAATGTAATAGCAACATCATCACATCATCATAATAGAATATTTCAGTTTAATTTTAAAAAATTACATTACTAATAACTTCTGAATGAAAAATTTCCCAGAAGTTGATATACCCTTGTTTTACTCCTCAGGAAAAGCCCCGATAGAAAGATATACACAGAGCTGGAAATTTGTACCAGTCTACAACTAGGAAAAAGGTCCTTCAGAACATTCTTACTAGTAAATACTTTTCTTTGGCTGGTGTACCCCACAAAAACAAAACAAACAAAATGTAATCTTGTTGAGCACCGCAATGTCCACCTCAGCTGCCTAGAGATAATGGGAGTTGTACTCTCCAACAGCTGCAGTGCTAAAGGTTGTATTTCTATGGAGCCAATGCACTAAGATCTCCAAAGTTGGAGAAATCTTAATGAATTGACTCCATAGAATAACCGGTACCCTATCAAAATGTCCCCCTTAATTTGGCAACCAACCCAGGGGTGCATTATATATGTTGCCAAGTTGAAAATGGCGATATAGCATGACAAGGGCGCAATGAAAGAAAGCGGGGAAAAGTCTACCAAGCCCTTATTGTAATGCCGTGCCCTGTGTGCATTTGGTCAGGTTCTATGTTATGCTGGAGAGATGCAGCAACTATGCTAATATTCCTTAAAATATCTATTCTTCTGATGTCTGATTTCTCTTAGGATCCCAAGCAGCGACTTGGTGCTTCCCTTGGTACCTTGTCTAGTGGCAGGGTTTCCATAATAGGAATGGCAGTAGTGAACCTGAAGCTTGCACTTTGCATAGCCATTCGATTTTCTGCAACACGTCATCAGTTTGGACCAACTGAAAATGAGGAACTACCTGTACTTGAATATCAGTTGCAGGTATTCTGTTTTCATGTATTGTCATGGAATGTTTCAATTCTGTAATTGTTAAAAATATGTAGTATGTTGGGGAGCAGAAGTAATAGTAACTGTTTTATGTATGTTTTCTAAACTTTACTAACCTGAAATCCCTCCTTGTAAAGATACAAATTTTGAGCATCATGTATAAAAAGCATTGCATGGAGCAATTCTGGGCCAAATCAACTGTTCTGCAGGGGTCAAATAGAGATTCCAGTTGATTTAAATGGGACTGTAAGCTGCCTGGTTAGACTCTGGAAAGTAGATTGCCCACAGAGAGGTGACAGACTGCTATTTGATATAATAATATGATAAGAGCACAATAACAGACAATACAGGTACTGTATACTGCAAGACAGGTCCCAGCGGGCCAGATACTTGGGAGCGAAGACTAAAGTATTTAGCTGGCTGGTGGTGGCTGCTCTCTGGGTTGCCTTGTTGCGGCCTAGGCCGAATTAAAGATGCTGGTCGTAAGGCCAGATTAATGCCGACCGGAGGAGCCGTCCCACACCCTGGATGACAAAACAGAGAACAGCAGCTACCCACTGAGGTCAAACAGGATACGGAACAAAAGACCCACCTGATTCATAGTTGTAGTTGCAGGAACACTGTGGCCTGGAACTTGACTGGAAAGTCAGAGAACAGGATACTCAGATTCTGAGGAGACAGAAGCCCACCAGGGTCAAGACATATGGGAAGTCAGATGAGCCAGATCAGGAACAGACAGGCAACGCAGTACATGGCAACAGACAGAGGAACAATGGAGCCAAAGTCGTGGCATGTTTCTTGTATTTCTAAATGCAATAGAAAGGCTTGTTAAAATGTAAATGTGCTTCAAAATGATTCACATTATGCATATATCTTTCCATCTAGACCATACTGGATCTTCTATTACAGTAATAAGTGGACACTAATCTACAAATGACCAGACCCATAAAGCCTAATGTTAAAAAGCAGAAGATGAGCAGTTCTAGAGTAAACCATTTTCACCGTAGGGCAGATATAAAAATTCCTATTGATTTAAATGAAGACCTTTAACCCCTTGCAAAGCAATGCATTAGAGACTTTCTGGTATAAACGTTTTTAGCCCCTTTTAAAACAATAGGAATTTGAGTATTTTTTATTTGTCCCCTGATTTCTGCATAAAGACCAGAGTATATCTTTGTTATTTGTTTGATCACAGAAATATTATTTTATTTTTATATGTATTTATTTATTTTTTTTATTTTTTTTTTTTACAGCAATGGAGACTGATACCTTATCTGGCCGCCACATATGCTCTTGACCATTTCTCGAAGACATTCTTCATGAATTTAATAGAACTTCAAATTGGTATTCTAATGAAAGATAAAAGTTCCCGACAGGTAAGGTACAAATGATCAAATTAATCTTTTAGGAAAACTAGTCATTTTTGGACATTGATTCTAAGGAATATTTGGCAGTGTTAATGAAAGAGAGCAATGACAATCTACTGGGAAACAATACAAAACAAATTTAGCTCTAAGTAGTGAATTATACAGAATCTTTCTCAATTAGCGACCAATAGCACTTACCTTAAAAAGAGTATAGTTGGAGTATTTGTATCAAGCCACATTAAGACTCCATAGAACCTTAGGCAGGGTACCAATTTTGGGCCCACACCCCATGTTTGTACACGTACCTGGTACACCTGACCCAAGACTTCAGCCACTCGGCAGTTCTCATCATCATCCATGTGCAGCCACCTCACTCCTAGTCTCTAATCCCACTCACCACCCCAAGCTAATCATTAACCCAAAAGGGGGATAGTAAGAATGGGAGGGGACAGCTGGGTATAAAAAGTCCCTGAGGAACACAGAATGAGATAATGGGAGTGTTACAAACAGCACAAACAATTCATGTGCATTAGAAAGCAAGTTTGGGATTATTTCTTTTATGTCCTATGTGGAACACAGGAATCATGGGTAAAGTATCCTCCAGTCAGAAGGGCAGGGCAGTTGCCTTAAAAGTCTCTGAGGAGGGGACTCCCTCCTTTCTTCACTTCACCCCCACAGACATGCACTGTTTTAAAAGTGACCTTATGGAGAGTGTATGGGCAAAGATTCTCGCTTAATTAGCCTTCTTTTTTGTATATTGCTTGGAGGATCAGGTTATGTAATCCCCCATATGGCTCCTATCTCAGGCCTCCATTGTTTGTTTGAACCAGAGTGTAGACCAAAGTCACCTGGATCTGCTACAGAATGGCTTGCAAGATCAACCTCTTTCCTCTCCGTTCTAGTTAACTTTTGTAGAAAGATGGGTTCTCTAGGAGGGTGGAGGGTAATAACAATTAGTAGGACCTAGGAAAAGTGGTGCAGAGAGGGGGAGAAGAAAGGCAGATCTGAGGGAAGGCACAGAATGTGGATGCAGAGCAAAATCCACCTCTCTTAACCCATTTAGGAACGCAGTCGTAAGTGATCTATTGAGAAGCAATATACTACACAACCCTCTGGTTCTATATTCAGTTTTGTTTATCTTTTGGGGGATCCAAACCTTTGATTGGTGTGATTAAGAGGAGCATGGCCAGGGCTGAGCTTGTTGGCACCTGCTGGCTTTGTATATTCTCTGGACACAGTGTCCACTGTCTATTGTCACATTATTGGGTGTTGTACTGGGCCCCTAACATTGTCACTGACCCCAAGCAGCAGCCCAGGTGTCTAGTGACTAATTCAGGTTGTAGGAAGCTCCAAATATTTTAATGGGATAGTAATGTTGTACTTCAAGAGTAATTGAATGATAAAGTATCCCCCTCCCGCCCCTTCTACTGATGGAACACTGCTCACCTCAGAGCAGCAAGACTGTCCGGATGGATCGCAGAGAGGGACAGTCTTCAGTGAGTATAAGGAAAAACCTGTCAAGGGGGGCAGGGATTTAATTGTTCTCACAGTAAGAAGATGGTCCCTTGATGTAAGTTGTCTGGTCCCAGGACCAGATTCCACATCTGAGGTGAGGTGAATTACACTAGGTAAAAGAGGCATGAAGGGGATACGTTATCATTTAATTACTCTTGAACTACAACTCTGACTGTATTGAAATAATACTCTCCATGGCCCAAATACTATGAAAATTAACTGGAGTTCCTGTTTTTGTGAAACATTACTGTCCCTTTAAGGTTGAGCAAATGTGCTTTTTTGCAGGAGGGGAAATAGTGGTTACCATTTGATAATTAAATGACCACTAAAGCCTCCTAATAATAACACCCTCTTATGTTACTATGGCCAGAAAATCGTAATACTATTATGTTTGATTTTAAGTAAGTTTGAGCTTGGTAAACTCTTGAATGGAAGGATATACCATCAGTAGGAGCTGTGTTTTACTTGGCAAAAAAAAAAAATAAAAAAGGTTACTGTTCCTTTAAATATATTTCACGTTACAATCAACAGAAAAGAATCTACAAGTAGGTACTTGAGAGTTTAATAAACAGAATTAAATAATTTGTATAATGCTTACCAAATAAGGCTAAAACCATTCTTCCATTAAATATCTTGGAATGATTTTTACATTTATTTAATTGTGCAGTTCATGTTAACCGAATAACTTTCACAGAACAATCTGTGGTTCCAGGTATTTTAGGGTGTTAACCAAGCCAACCCAACACCATAGAAATCATATTAAACTTGACTGGACGATTGCCAGAACACACACAGTTACTGTGAAATCTCACGTATAATACTTACAATTTTGAGTGGGGGGTGCGTATTATACACGAGAAAAATAAATAAATATATATATACTAGTTGAACAGCCAGTTACACGGGCCACAGTGTCACTGCCACCCAGTCGCGGGGCAGTCACGCGCAGAGGAGACTGCCCGCGCTGCGGCTGATACAGAGCTGGACGCTCCTTCGGAGCACCCAGCTCTGTATCAGCCGCGGCACGGCCAGTCTGTACTGCGCATGACCACAGCACGCGCAGCAGTGTGTACTTTGCATGTCGCACGTTACACACGATTTAGCGAATTAGTATATACGATATATATATATATATATATATATATATATATATATATATATATATATATATAAAATAATCTCCATATGTCTGCTTCCCTTCCTCACCTCAATATTCTGCCACGTTGCCCTCCCTTGTGCTTGTGCTTGCAGTCCACATCTCCTTGTAGGACCTGTGTTAATTCAAGATAACGGTATTGCCCTGTGAGGACCTGAAGGTCCTCACAGGGCAATACCGTTATCTTGAATTAACACAGGTCCTCACAGGGGGATGTGAGAAGCGTGCTGCAAATACAAGCATGCTACCCACTGCTGAAATATCCCAGATACCTCTGGAGGAGGTGAGTAGAGGGAAGGTAGGTGGCAGCATATTGAGTTAGGTGGAGGAAGACAAACTTTTTTTTTTATTTGTGAGTAGAGGTAGGGTAAACAAGGGTGTGTATTATACATAGGCGCTAATTTTCCCTAAAATCTTGGGTTAAATTTACACCTGCATATTATACATAGGTGCATATTATACCTGAGATTTTATGGTGTTATAAATTCTCCAGATATCTGTTAATTTCACAGGCACGTTGTTCTCTTATAACCGCTTGATGACCAGAGGGGTGTGTAATGCATTGCAAAGCAATTTGTTGCACCCTCCATTGGGCCACAAGGAGTTAAGCCTCTTCTAGATTCATTCTGCAAAACATATAGGATTTGCCATTGCAGTGGAAGCTCTGCATATGGAGCACATTCCCATCAAGTGCTGTTGATACAAAGGGGATGGAAAAAAATTGTGTCATGCAAGATATATTTTAGTTGTCTGAACAATAACTCAAATGTTCCTTTACTATGACTCTGTTTTAACCCTTTGAGGTCCAGAGGGGTACGCAACGCGGTTAATTCCGTCACCGGAAATTGCCACTTTCCCGGACGTTATTTCACGAGTGTATATGTGTGTGTGTGTGTGTGTGTATATATATATATATATATAATATTTATGGCATACAGTTAGGGAAAAAATATTTGATCACCTGCTGATTTTGTACGTTTGCCCAATGACAAAGAAATGATCAGTCTATAATTTTAATGGTAGCTTTATTTGAACAGTGAGAGACAGAATAACAACAAAAAAATCCTGAAAAATGCATTTCAAAAAGTTATAAATTGATTTGCATTTTACTGAGTGAAATAAGTATTTGACCCCTTTGCAAAACATGACTTAGTACTTTGTGGCAAAACCCTTGTTGCCAATCACAGAGGTCAGACATTTCTTGTAGTTGGCCACCAGGTTTGCACACATTTTTTCCCACTCCTCTTTGCAGATCCTCTCCAAGTCATTTAGGTTTTGAGGCTGACGTTTGGCAACTCGAACCTTCAGCTCCCTCCACAGATTTTTCTATGGGTTTGGAGACTGGCTAGGCCACTCCAGGACCTTAATGTGCTTTTTCTTGAGCCACTCCTTTGTTGCCTTGGCCATATGTTTTAGGTCATTGTCATGCTGGAATACCCATCCAAGACCCATATTCAATGCCCTGGCTGATGGAAGGAGATTCTCACCCAAAATTTGACGGTACATGGCCCCGTCCATCGTTCTTTTGATGCTATGAAGATGTCCTGTCCCCTTAACAGAAAAACACCCCAAAGCATAATGTTTCCACCTTCATGTTTGACGGAGGGGATGGTGTTCTTTGGGTCATCTGACCACAAAACTTTCACCAAGTTCTCCTCTGAATCATTCAGATGTTCATTGGCAAACTTCAGACTTGCCTGTACATGTGCTTTCTTGGGCAGGGGGACCTTGTGGGCGCTGCAGGATTTCAGTCCTTCATTGTGTAGTGTGTTACCAATTGTTTTCTTTGTGACTATGGTCCCAGCTGCCTTGAGATCGTTGACAAGATCCTCCCGTGTAGTTCTGGGCTGATTCCTCACCATTCTCATGAACATTGAAACTTCACTAGGTGAGATCTTGCATGGAGCCCCAGACCGAGGGAGATTGACAGTTATTTTGTGTTTCTTCCATTTGCGAATAATCACACCAACTGTTGTCACCTTCTCACCAAGCTGCTTGGCGATGGTCGTGTAGCCCTCTCCAGACTTGTATAGGTCTACAATCTTGCCCCTGACATCCTTGGACAGCTTTTTGGTCTTGGCCATGGTGGAGAGTTTGGAATCTGATTGATTGATTGCTTCTGTGGACAAGTGTCTTTTATACAGGTAACAAGCTGAGATTAGAAGCACTCCCTTTATGAGTGATCCTAATCTCAGCTTGTTCCCAGTATAAAAGACACCTGGGAGCCACACATCTTGCTAATTGATAAGGGGTCAAATACTTATGTCACTCAGTAAAATAGAAATCAATTTATAACTTTTTTGAAATGCGTTTTTCAGGATTTTTTTGCTGTTATTCTGTCTCTCACTGTTCAAATAAACCTACCATTAAAATTATAAACTGATCATTTCTTTGTCAGTGGGCAAACTTACAAAATCAGCAGGGGATCAAATAATTTTTTCCCTCACTTTACCAAAGGGAAAATAAAAGGAGACACATATACATAAAGTCGGGGAAAAAAGAAAAGACATAAAGCATTGCCTGCGAAAGTGTCTGAAAGGACGGGAGAGACTATAAAAATAAGTACTTTTCCATAAAGGGTTACAATACTAGAACAAACGATCTGCAAAAGATACCCTTTTAGGAAACTACTAAATGCAAATATGACTGGGAGTGTCAAATATAACTGGGACATTGATAATATCCAAACAGATGATTTCAGCAACTTAGTGAGCCATAAAATATTATTCATGTTACATTGTTGCGAATTTTGAAAGTGGAATATAACATTGTTGTATATTGAATACATTGATATAATAGAAATTATTTTATGGATGTTAGGGTTGCACCGATACCGATACTGGTATCGGTATCAGTGCCGATACCAGCATTTGCGCGAGTACTTGTACTCACGCAAATGCGGCCGATGCCAGCACCGATACCCTGTGTCAGGGTCGGTGCTGCAGAGAGGGAGCCCCGGGAGCTGCTCACAATGCACCCCGGTCGCCTCTCTCCCTCCTGTAATATCGGAGCGTTGCCGCGGGTTACCATGGCAACGCTCCGACGCTGACTTCTGCCGGGGCTCGCGAGAGAACAGCGAGCACTCGGCAGAGGAGGGTAAGGGAGGCAAGATGGGACATTGAGCGGGTGGTGAAAGAGGCAGAGAGGGGGGTCAAGAGGGAGAAAGAGCCAAAAGGGACTAAGAAAAAGGAAAAAAGAGGAAAGATCAGGGGACAAAAGGAGGGGGAACAAGAAGAGGCAAAAAGGTGGGGGGATCAGGAGGGAGAGAGAGGCAGAAGAGTGGGATCAAGAGTCAAGGAGGGGGACAAAGGGGGATCAAAAGGGAGAGAAAAAGCCAAGGCAAAGGAGGGGGGCTCAAGAGGGGGAGAATGAAGTAAAAGGTGGGTATCAAGAGGGGGAGAAAGAGGCAAAAGGGGACAGTCAAGAGGTGGTGTGTGTGTGTGTGTGTGTATATATTTCAAGTACTCACCAATACTTTTTTTTGCAGTCATTTTCCAGATTTCCAAGTACCTAAAGCATATATATATGACCGCAAAAAATAGTATCGGTAATTGGTATCGGTGAGTACTTGAAAAAAGTATCGGTACTCGTACTCGGTCTTAAAAAAAAAGTGGTATCGGTGCATCTCTAATGGATGTCCATTATTAATGTTTTTAATTCGATTTTGGTAGAATAAAAAGTATATTATTTTTATACATATATTCATCAGTGGCGCTCTCTTTCTTTGTTGTAGATATATATAATAAATAAATAAAACACTTATAGCTCACAAGTTGCCAAAATATGAACACTTACAAGTTCACTTACAAAGATGCAGCTTTGCAATATGAAACAAAATGTGGTGATATGTCTTCATCTTTCCACTTATCAGTGTTTGTAAACATGTACTGTGTCATTTATCATTAAAGGGGATCTATCAACCCTTTACAAGTGTGTGTTAAATGTTAGGGTATATAGTGACTAGGTGGATTTCTTTATTAAAGCGGAAAATTAAGCTATTACTAAGTCGCCATGCATTCATTAAGCGCATGGCGACGAACTTGGAAATCCATCTATTACCTTTAAAAGAAATCACAGATTCTAAAGAAATATTTGCCGATCAGAGACTGATGGGCAGGTTAGCGTGGTCTGCACAGGCAGGCAGACAAGATGTCTGCACTGTAGCCTGGGTTCCGGTCTCCAGACAGCAAGGATTACTTTAGAATCTGCAATTTTTTTTTTTTTAAAGGTAAGATAGATTTCCAAGCTAGTCGCCATGCACTTAATGAATGCATGGCGACTTAGTAATAGCTGAAAGTTCCACTTTAATTTTTTTTTTTTTACCTTATTTGGCCAAAAATGAATGTTTAAATAGTGCACTTCTGGTTAGACTGCGGTTACCTGCTCTGTGCCGCAGTCTGCTGCCCTCCCTGTATGCAGCCTCCTCCAATGAGGGATGCTTTCTGTCTGTAAGCTGGAGCGATCTCATTGGCAGAGATCGATATCTAGCCAATGAGACCACTCCAGCTTACAGACAGAAAGCCTTCTTCATTGGAGGATGCTGGATAGAGGGAGGGGAGCAGAGACAGAGTGACAGACTGCGGCACAGAGCAGGTAACTACAGGTTGCCCGGAAGTTCACTCTTTAAACTTCAATTTTCTTTCATTTTCAGCCAAATAGGATTAAAAAAAAATTAATAAAGAAATCCACCTAGTTGTAATATAACCTAACATTTATAACACACTTGTATAGGGGTGATAGATCCCCTTTTAAGTGAAATATATGGATGTGCTGCTGAGATTTCCAAAAGAAGCAGAAGCCTAGTCCTAGCAGGCTCATACAGTTTTTGTCTATGTATGTTATGTAGATGATGAACAAGGAGAAAAGGAGGGGGGCGCCATTGTGTTGAATCCAGTGACAATTGTTTGCATTCACCTAAACACCTCAGTGAGTGAATAATGACAAAACAAGTGGCTGTCAAACCACCAGCTAGAGAGCCTCCTAGGGATATAAAGCTGACCCAAGCTCATCCGAATCTCACTCTCCAAAGTGACAAACCGTATACCAGACAAAAGCAGAGAGCACCCAATAGTGTAAGTCAATCAAATAGAATGGGCAAAGACAAAGGAGAAATAATGGGTATTCAGATGTGGTGGACAGAAGAGATGAGCTGACAAGCAAGTTTACGGAGAAATTAACCCGTCTCCATTCCAGTTACACAGATGCGTCAATCCGGAATAGATGTGTTCATTCCAAAAGGTGACTCCAATTATAAAGAAGGGTGTAATAAAATTGCACAATATAATACAATAGAAAAATAAAATACAACAATGTAATGCCAAGAAATACCTAACACTTTTCATGGTGCAAACCTCAGAGAGTGAGGCCAAAGTATAGTTTCACTGTGTCAGGAATAACTTATTAACTAGTGGTACACTACACCAGTCCTTAAAGGGATAGTAATGTTTAATAATAAAAGCAGCTCTAATTAATCATCATAGTATTTGGACTTTGGAGAGTGTTATTTCAATTCTGTCAGAGTTGTAGTTCAAGAGTAATTCAATACCAAATGTATCCCCCTCCTGCCCCTTTTACTGATGTAACACTGCTCAGCCAGATCAGAAGGGAGGTGCCCAGGTAGACTGCAGAGAGGGACAATCTTCAATTAACATAAGGGAAAAACCTGAAAAACTTGTCAAGAGGGGCAGGGATTTCATTTTTCTCATAGGAATAAGATTGTCCCATTCTGTTATCTTACTGATCTTACAACCAGATTCCACATCTGAGAAGAGATGGCTTACACTAGGTAAAAGGGGCTGTAGGGGAAACTTTGCTTGTGAATATCTCTCAAACCATAAAGGTTTGAGAGATAAGACTTATATTGTTCATGTTTTTTAATACCTACAAAATACAATAAAGATAAAATGAAGTATTACTATCCCTTTAACCCTTATCTCCCCAACACTATATGTAGCATTGCAATGGGGACAGCTTTAGAATCCAGTGGGTTAAGTGTTTTGAACAGGCTATGTTCCCTATCAGTGTTAGTGAGATAACAGAAGCATTGCTTTACAGTGTGTTGGATATATCTCTAGCAACGATATGTTAAAGATAATCCTCCTTGAGCACAAGTATGTTATTATGAAATAACTAATCTACCTATCTACACTCTGAGATATCTCTACACAACCTAATATTGTTTCCCAACCACATAGGAGGAGTTTGCAGAACTGTGACCTAGGGGTATTGTGCCACTTCACAATAAATGTTTACTTCAGAAATGTTGCTATATTTTTCTCACTATTAACATGCAGGAGTGCCCTCTCTGGACCTATAGAATGTCCTTACTCTATTAGCGCATTATGAGAAAAAAGCCATGTTGTGAAGCAGACTGAATGCGACAATATCAAAGACTGTTCATAAAGTAGTTATTTCATTTCTGCTTCCTCTATTATGTTTCATTACCATAATTTTACATTTATTGTGAAATAGACGGTAGAAAACATTGGAGCAAAAAAAAAACCTAAGTTGAAAAGTGTATTAGGATGAGTGTCACATTAGAAACAACTGATATAACACATGAAATGCAATGAAATCAAGGGCACAGAAGATGAATGGAAGTCAAGAAGACACTCATCCCATCTGATTTTCTGTTAGTTAATGTCTGATAAGCCGTCCATTTGTCTTCTTAATTATTAATCCTTTTTAACATCTTTACTATACTAGAAACAGACAAGAGTTTCTTCAACTGTTTTGTACTACATCTCCGACAGCAGGAGGTGTTTGTTGTCCACCACTGCAACATCATTTATTTCAAGGCTTAATTTTAGTATTTTCATCTTTATTTTAGGCTGAACTTGGCAAGGAAATTCATGCTTTGTCAAGTGCTGGTAAACCATTGGCATCCTGGACCGCACAGCAAGGGGCACAAGAATGTCGGGAAGCTTGTGGAGGTCACGGCTATCTAGCTAGTAAGATTCTAAATCCAATTATTATCACATGAATGAACAGGATTTCATTTTATACTGTTGTTTTATATCTTTATATTCTCCAGTTTTGTTATAGTTCAGAAGTTATTTAAAAGAATGCTTAGGGCTGAATGATTGTAGTCAATTACATTTCAGCAAAAACTGTACAATCTGTAACTTTATTCAATAGTGCATTACATGTACACACTACCAATTGCTGAATTTTTCTCAAAGTTGGCAAAGTATATCAGATACAACATGGGGACGTATTCAGAAAGCTTAAAGCAATTCTGGAGAAAACCAGATGCATCATAGCGTACAAATGCATTGGAAATCTCTCTAGCATTCAGCGTGATAATTGGATAGTAATGTTTCCTTTGACATGTAGCTCAAAACATTGATCATATGTAATAATAATGCTGTGTGATGCTCCTACACTTCAAAACATGCTAGTTATAATGTAATAATATGTTGAAGTTGATCTCTTTCCCCCCTTTCCCAGATAGCAAGCCATCTCCCCATATATCTGAAAATCGGTCCCGGGACGGAACAGATTACATTGAGGTACAATCTTCCCTCATTCACCCTGCCCTCCTTGATAAAAGAGGGCAGGTTTTTCCTAACACTGCGAGAAGATTGTCCCTTGTGATCCACTGTCAGATCTGGGACAAAGATGCTTACGTCAGGGAAAGGGGCGGGAGGGATCAACTTCAACATATTGTTACAGTGTAACTGGCATGGTTTGAAGGGTAGGAGCATTGCACACCAGTACAATTACATATGATCAGCTACATGTAATATGAAGAGCCCCATTTAACTCAATTGGGAATTTTGGAAATGTTTACTCGTCTCCCATAATGCAGTTGATTTGCTACAGAGTTGCTCCCTTTAAGATTTCTCAGTATGGTTCATTATTAAAAATCTACATCCATGAGTCTTCTTTATAATATAAGAAACCCATTGCACTATTACAAACCTCTTACTTGTTTGTAGTTCAAAAGTTATGAAGTGGAGACAGATCCCCCTCCCGCCCCTTCTGGCCAAGTCACTCTGCAGCTCTTGCAAGTCCGGACGGATGCGGTGAGGGACAAACTTCAGTATGCAAAAGAAAATCCTGCTCTCCTTCGTCAAGGGGGAGGGGCAGGGTTTTCCTTATACTTACTGAAGTTTGTCCTTTGCTGCATCTATTGTGTCACACTATACGATTAGAGATCCAGTGGGATGCGACCAGAAGGGGCGGGGGATCCCTCTGATCCTACAAACAAGTAAGAGGTTTGAAATAGCACAATGTGTTTCTTATATTATAAAGAAGACTCGGCATTGTAGATTTTTTACAACATTACAATCCCATTAAAGTCTTTTTCAGTGACCTTGAATTTGTGACCATGAATTTGTGATATGGAGAAATTTTGCCAGTCATGTCAAACTGAAATCTATCGCGCTCCTTCTTTCCAGTCAGAGGATGTCAGATTCATGTAATGTACTGTATTTTACATTGCCATCATGTTGTACTTCTATCTATTTAGTATTTGAAACAAAAGAACGTGATGAGTGCACACAGAGAACGAATAACACTTACTTTTGGGGATGGTTCCCCAACAGGTGTTACTCAGTCATGTTTTTCACTCCCTTGTGCCATTACAGAGAATGAATTTCCATAGTTACGTCAGTTCATGAAAATTTTCTTTGCATGAGAGAAACGGCAGAACCCAAGACATACGTCTGACCTTTTGTGTCCTTATCATTGTGGTGCATCTGATTCCCTCTAGGAAAACGGATACCCTGGACTTCTTTTCCTCTTACCCAAAAAGGGAAAAGAAATAAGCAAACGACAACTACACACTGAAAAGGAATAGCAATTCATATATTTATTGTCTGGACTGCACATGTCACACTATATGTACTTTTAGCATTTGAATAGATTAGTGAAAAACACATGATAAGAACAATCCTTGGTGAGCTTAGTAGCGTAACCATGATCTTAAAGGAGCAGTAATCTTTTTTTTTTTTTTTTTTTTTTTATGAAAAATATACTCTGTGAGGCTTTAAGTATAAATGGTAATCCAACTGATAGGAGATTTTTCATTCAAAATGTATTAAATATCATTTTTAATTTTTTTTTATATATGAAACTGTTGGTAATGACACTATCTGGTGTTAAAAAAAACAGTATGTATTTATAATGTATGAAGTGGGAGAGCTTAAGTCATCGATTATGCCTCTCTATAGCAAGTGATAGGACCAGTACCACTCTGTGGCTGCAACAAAAAGTACAAAGGACAAGGGGCCACCCGCTTAGACTTGAGGAGAGGATATTTCATCTACAGCGGAAGGGATTCTTTACAGTAAGGACAATAAAGGTATGGAATTCACTGCCTGAGGAGGTGGTGCTATCGAATACATTAGATGCCTTTAAAAAGGGCCTGGATACTTATTTAAAAGAGCATAACATTGAGGGCTATGTACGTTAGTACTGGGATTAATATTTATTTAGTGCTTGTTGATCCAAGGAGAAATCCATTGCCGTTTGGAATTAAGAAGGAATTTTTTTCCCCCCATTCAAGGCAGAATTTGAAATTGCTGTATTGAGGGGTTTTTTTGCCTTCTTTTGGATCAGTGATCAACAGGAATAGGAAAAGGGTTGAACTAGATGGACGCAAGTCTTTTTTCAACCTAAATTACTGTGTGTCAGTTGTTTGTAAAAAGAACAGATCTGAGCTGTAACAACATTTGAATGAGACATCTGCCAGCAATGGTTGTACCATTGTTTTATTCGGCAGGAAAATCATTACAATATGTATGTTTTCATAAGAAAATTTACTGCCTTTTTAATTAGCACCAATAAATTTGCCTTTACAATCAAGGACAATCTTCTATATTATTTTAATTGCAGATTGAAGAGTAAAAGAATAAAACATAGAATAAAGAGTGAATTTGTTTCACATTGAAATGGCTTAATTTTCTGAAATGCAACCCAACTATTTGCCAGACATTCAGTTTGTCCATTTTTAACTTACATTACATTTTTTCTTGCTGAATTCTCAATCTTCAGTTTTGAGTTTCCAAGATCTAAACATGATAGGTCTGTTTTGTTTTTGGATTCTTTATAATAGTAATAATAAATGGCCCCTATTTAACTGATGGGCAATTTAAGGGCTTCAGCTCATATCTATCACAGTCAGAATATCTGTTTCTTGCATTTGAACATAGATGTAACCTATAATTGAACAGGGACATTTTACCCTAAAAAGTATTTTATGTCCCATTACAATGATGGACAGGGCTTTTTCTCTCTGGCTAATGTCATTCAATCTATTGTGTAATGGTGGCAACTAAATACAGACCTAAAATGGTGCATAAAAAAAACAAGCAACTGCTGAGTGTATGCAAAAAAATGTTAAAATACCTGACTACTGTATGAATGACACCTACCTACATTAGGAACCATTGTAAGTATTCAATAGTCTCCGTTTAATCACCTTTTGTTTTGACTTTCATATTGTCTCTCTTGTGTTTTACAGTGAACCGTTTAGGAGATATCCGCAATGACAATGATCCAAACTGCACTTACGAAGGAGACAACAATGTCCTTCTCCAGCAGACCAGCAACTACTTACTCAGCCTCATTCAGACTGCACATGAAGGTTGGTTTATGGAAAGCTCTCACAATTATCTTCAGAAGTTTTCCTCTAATAAACACAAGTGCTCAGTGTACCATACCAAGCATTTGCTGGATTTTGCCTTTGGTTCGTGTTAAACACACTGTGATGTAGTCAGCCAAGTGTTGGAGCAGCCAAGGTTAATTCCGTGAAACAAAGGAGGATGAAAGTTCTCTGAAACCATAGCACAGGGATAGGCATCCTGAGGCTGTCCAGCTGTTGTGGACTATAACTCCTATCTTCTGATCGTCTGCATGTTGTAGTCCACATCTGGAGGGCGTTACATTGCCTACTTTTGTCATAGCATGTTATCTCATGTCCACCATACATATTTCATGGCTACAGTGAATAATTCATTAGAATCAGCTGAATTAAATTTTATCTTTTACACAGGTGATTGTATAGTAAAAGTGGAACTGTCACTATGTAACAAAGAGGATTTAGAAAGAGCATTCAAAAGCACCTACAATTCTGTAATGTAGCAGTTTTTTTATTTCAGACAATAGTTTGTTATTTCACTTTATTTATTTATCCATTTTTGCAAATGAAGCAGTGCTTCCTGGTAGGAAGTGGTAGTTGGGATGGTGAGCAGTGTGGTAATTCTTTCCAGTATGTGACAAATAAATAAACCTAAATATATCATAAACATTTGTTTATAATAAAAAAATGACCAGCATAAGTAAGGGTACTTTTGAAAGCTTTTTAAATAAACCTAAATATAATATAAATCCTTGTTTGTTTGGAAGCTAAATGACGTATTGTTAAAGTATCCTCATATTGTCCAGAAGATAAGAGAGCAGTAAGCATGTTTTTTTTTTTTTTGTTTTTAACTTTAACATGACTGACGATATTCACTTATCAATGGTGTGGAAAGCTCACAAATGTGTTCTTTAAGTTGGGTTTGCAGCATAAAAATGAGCTTAATAGGAAGGTAGTTTCCCTCATACATAATATTAACCCCTTAAGGACCCTTGACGTACCAGGACCGTCATGGTCCTTGAACTACTCAAGGACCGATGACGGTCATGGTACGTCACGTACTTTTTACTTACAGCGCTCTACCGGGAGCGCTGTAAGTAAAAATAGGGCATGAAATAGACCGCTCCAAGATCGGAGCGATCTCTTTCAAGCCCCACAGTGATGCGCCGATACACGTGACAGGTCACGTGTACCGGCGCGTCAAAGTGCCCATATGCGGTCATTATGGGACGGAAATGTCCCATGACCGCCGGTCCTTAAAGGGATAGTAATACTTCATTTTAACTTTATTTTATTTTGTAGGCATTAAAAAAACATGAAGAATGATATAAGTCTTATCTCTCAAACCTTTATGGTTTAAGAGATATTCACAAACAAAGTATCCCCCCCCTGTTCAACCAGATCAGAAGGGAGATGCCCAGGTAGACTGCAGAGAGGGACAATCTTCAATTAAGATAAGGGAAAAAGCTGAAAACCTTGTCAAGGGGGGGAAGGGCTTTCATTGTTTTCATACAAAGAAGATTGTCCCCTTCTGTTATCTGTCTTGTCTATGGACTGCATTCCACATCTGAGAAGAGATGGCTTACAGTAGGTGAAAGGGGCGGGAGGGGGAAACTTTGCTTGTGAATATCTCATAAACCATAAAGGTTTGAGAGATAAGACTTATATCATTCTTCGTGTTTTTTTAATGTCTACAAAATAAAATAAAGTTAAAACGAAGTATTACTATCCCTTTAAGGGGTTAAACATTTAAAATGTTTACGTAAACAGATGCTCATGCTTGCTTTACTGACACAACTGGGCGCTTATGGTAGAGAACCTCCCTTATTCTCCAGGCCAGCTGCCTTTGGTCCTATATGTGGCATTAATACAAACGTTATACATTAGGTAATAAATTGGAGAAACTCCTGGCCAGAATGGTTAAAATTAAAAAGAACCAGGCCCACATCTCCCAAATAAAAGACAAAAATAACCACATTATCACTAAAGTGTTTAAAATACTTCAAGAGATTTTACCAAGACCTGTACAATCTATCAGCATCTTCCTCCCCACTCCCTCATCCCCATACCTGGTAACTCTCAGGTTTTGACCCTGAGACTCGGGGTTTAGACCCAAATCTCAGGCTCTCAGGGTCAAGGGCCAAATGCTCAGGGTGAGAGAGGACTGTGATACCTACTAAAAGATTTGCCACCATTAAATGTTTCTTTAGTATCAAATTGGTGCCATTTGTACCAGAAAAGCAGTAGGACATGTCCTGCTGGTCTTGTTTGTGTTTAGGCAGTGAAATCTCTAAGTTGTAACTTGTTAAAGGTTCCTTGCAGACCGATTGGAGCACCTCCGAGTTAGAGCAGGCAGGTACGTATTGCATAAAATCTACATTATAGGAAGCTTTAAAGCTTAATATTCCAAAGATCTCAGGGTCAGCTCATTTGGAAAGTTCCCAGGTATGCTCATCCCCTCTCCCTACCATAAGTGAATTCCTTACCAAGGCTAATATAAATAAATTGTCTTCAGAGGATTCCCATAGCTGTTGAAAGTCCCTTCTCACTGGTAGATTTGGACAAGGTTCTTCACACTTCTTCTAAAGGGGAAAGTCCCAGGCCTTATGGCATCACTATTTCCTACTATAAGACCTTTTGATATAACTTGATACCCTTCATGTTACACACCTTTAACACAGTTCACCCTATGGCTTAGCCAATCTTTGCAGTCTCATATAACATTAATTCTTGAAAATGGCAAAAAAAACCTGCTCTGCTGCAATTATAGACCAATTTCCTTACTCTACATAGATCTTAAGATTTTTGCCAAATTGCCAACAAGCTTCAACGATCCCTATCCTCATTGATCCATAGTGGATTTTTGTCCCTGGCAGAGAATTCGGGGATAACATGATCAAAAGCAATCATCCTTTCATCTCTTGGTCACATTAGACTGTGCTTGCTATTGTCAATGAATTATGAAAAGGTCATTGATAGGGTGCGGTGGGAATATATGAGACCTAACTTCTATTCTCCCTCTTCTCCAACCGCTTGGCTAGAAGGACAATGGTTCCCTATATGACTTGTTCTTCATATCCAGTGGTACAAGGGAAGGCCTATCCCCTTTTACTTTCATTCTCACCCTAGAGCCTTCACTCTCCCTAATTTAGTTTCAGTCATTAAGATTAGCCTCAGAGAATTTAAAACAGCAGCATTTTTCGGAAAATATTTTGATTTTCCTTATGCACCATAATTTACAAGCTTTGGCTCCCAGGGTCAATCTGGTTTAGCTACCTTGGTGTGCCATTGGGGATTCCTCTCCTGTCTACTTTAAACACCCAATCCTGGGCAATATTCTCTCTGTTTGCACTGTTGTAACTCCCAACATACTTGGTCACCCTTCCCCTTTCCCTAATTTTCTGTCATCTGTAATCCGATCTTTCCCCCTGGAATGGAGAGCTCTTCCTTTTCTTGCTAGTATATATTGATATTGTTGAGTCCGCTCTTCAGGCTAGTCACATGCTCAGATAGCCCATTTCTAAAATGTATCTTCTTCTCACCTCACTGGTGGTGACTCATCTGGGAATCGGTTTCAGGAACAGTGGGAGGAGGACTCTTACCTGTCAAGTATTTCCCTAAGAGAAACCGATTACAAACTGTTCACCAGATGGTTTCTTGCAACCTCAAGACTAGCCAATATATTCCCTTCAGCCTCTGGTAAGTATGTGACTCAAGTTGGGGTTCTGTACGCCGTATTTGGTGGACATGCCCTAAGATCACAGCCTTTTGAGAGAGTGTTCTACTTGAGTTCTCCAAGCTCTTTTCAGGACAATCCTTCCCCTTACTCTAATCTTGAAAAGTTATGAGATTCGGCAATGGCTGTTGGCTACTACGGTTGCTAAATCATGTATTCCCATAAAATGGAAATCTGAAGAGCCCCACACTCTGACTGGAGAAGCAGGTTAAGAGATGCTTATGACATGGAAAAATATCTTGCCCACTTTAGCCACATACAGGGCCAGTTCTTGACGAATGGGCCTCCTGTCATGGGCGTCCGCAGGGGGGGGCAAGGGGGGGCACTTGCCCCCCCTGGATTTTAATCTCTCGCGGGGTCTGTAACTCTCGCTCGCACCGCTCCTTCTGCTGCCAGCAGCGATCACCTCTCCTCTCCGCGATGTGATGCCCGTCACGCACAGTTGGCAGCCAATGAGAGAGGGGAATCCATCTCTCCTCTCTCATTGGCTGCAGTGCGGTGTGCACTGCAACCAATAAGAGAGGAGAGTTGGATACCCCTCTCTCATTGGCTGCCAACAGTGCGTGATGGGCGTCGCGGAGGGGAGAGGAGAGGTGATCGCCACGGGCAGGTGAAAGAGCGATGCTGCAGAGGGCAAATTGGAAGCTGATGTGGCAAGTTATAAGCTGATGGGGGCAATGTGAGAGCAAGCTGGAGCTGATGGGGGCAAGTTGGAGCTGATGGAGCAATGTGAGGGCAAGTTGGAACTGATGGGGGCAAGTTATAGCTGATAGGGGAAAGTTGGAGCAAGTTGGAGCTGATGGGGGCAAGTTGGAGCAAGTTGAAGCTGAAGGGGGCAAGTTGGAGCAAGTTGAAGCTGAAGGGGGCAATGTGAGGGCAAGTTGGAGCTGATGGGGGCAAGTTAGAGCAAGTTGAAGCTGATGGGGGCAACTTGGAGCTGATGGAGCAATGTGAGGGCAAGTTGGAACTGATGGGGGCAAGTTGGAGCTGATGGGGGCAAGTTGGAGCAAGTTGAAGCTGATGGGGGCAGTTTTTTATAATTCAGTTATAGTGCCTTGATCATGTGTGTATGACTAGTGTGGTGCATTGAATAGTGTTAACATTAAAAAAAGATTAGAAATTGCAACACTTAAATCAGACAATGGCAACTTGATTCTTCTATTAAAGGGGAACTACCACCCCGCAATAACTTTACATTAATTAATTCTTCATCCGGCTCCAAAAGGGACTGACAGCGCAGGCGCACGGACGTCACTATGATGAGATGTCAGTGCTTCCTGCTCCTGTGAGCCTCAGAAAAACTGGAAAATCTTTGAAACTAGGTAATATTTCTGGCGACTAGCGCTACTAAGCAGCTAGTCACCAGATGAAGAATTAATTAAAGTTATTGCGGGGTGGTAGTTTAAGCTTTTGTATTAGGTTTCTCAACCCTTTGCATGCCTGAGCTTTATGTGATGACTATTCCCCTCCCCTTCATGACATTGTGAAAAAAGGACAGAGTATGGATGTCATTAAAATTATGCCCCTCCCTGGAAAAATTTCTGCGGACGCCCATGCCTCCTGTGGCCCTACTTTGCCTCCAGTAATTCCTATCCCTGGTCTAAGTTAGCGATGTGCCTTTTTGCCTAACTATTCTAAAGTGAAATTATGATGTACCAGCTTGAGGGGAAGGGGACTAGACCCTTCCTAACCCCCCATGGGCTTTGCTCCTATTCACTCTTGAACTGCACAAGAACACCAAACTTTTATACTAGGAAGAGACTAACACTCTGTTCTGCTGTTTAGATGGGTTGTCTACAACTTCCTGTACTTTGTATGGTTCAGTGTCTATGCTTTTGTTATGCAATTTAAATCTATTGTTAACAACTTATATCTCTCATATTTTTCAGTAAAAGTTTAAAAAAACAAAACAAAAAAAACCTGGTACTTTGGCCAGTCTAATACATTGTTAATGCACTTTGTTGGTCTAGTATGGAGATTAACACCATTACATCCCTTAAGCTGGGATCAGGACCTATTGCTTTAGCTCCCTCTGTCAATTCCCCTGATCTGCAGTCTTCACAATGACTATTTCCTGGTCACTAATATATTAATTTAATTTGCAGATAAAGCTTCTTTAGAGACACCTCTTGGATCAGTACATTTCCTGAAAGACTTTAATAGCATCTTAGGACACAAGTTTACAGCAAGAACTGTTGAAGAATGCATGGATTCTAAAGGTAATTGTCTAACTATATAGATTGCATTGTAAAGGTTATAGCTATTAATCCTCTATAAACCAGATAGGTGTGAAATGTTCCGTTCTGCAATGTGCATCACACCTCCCTCTTCCTTAACCCTTTGAGTTCCAGAGGCACTCAAAGGGTTAAAGGGTTGATAAATATGAGCAAACCATTGCTTTCTTAGGCTTGTAGTATATTGCAGTTGATATTATCAAGGGTTTTATTTACAAATGTCTTAACATTTCAATGGGAATCTGTTAGATAAACTTGGTGATGAGTATGTATCAACTGCGATGTAATTGAGGCCTTATAGATATATAGATACTAATGTCTGCAGGAACGTATTAACATAATGGTTCTTAGGACTCAGCATCTCTCTTTTTACTTATTTGAGCATTCACCACTTCCTGCATCTTCCAGATCTTCTAATCAATTGTGGGAAATGTTAGGCCATCCAACTGCTAACAGACTACAACTTCTATTATTCCCCATCAGAGAGTTAAGGGAGTTGTAGTCTGGCAGTGGTTGGAGGGCCAGTGGATCACGTATCCAGCTCTTACTGACAATATAATGCTCCAGAAGTTTCCACAGCACTTCGTTACTTACCGGTGCCTCCATGTATCAGGCCACCAAAGATTGAAGTTTTTTTTTATGCAGATTAATTGATCTGCTATGTCAGTGGATGGCAGGACACATACAGGCTCTGGTAAGTAAGCAGAGAGCTGTAAACACTTCAGATGCATTATGTTGTCAAGTCAGTAGGAGATGTATACATTCCCTGTTTACAGCGATAGTTTGGAATGGGCCAGAAGAGGTGACGTGGCAGATATTAGACAGATGAATGCTCCAGTAAATAAACTGAGAACTGTGAAGACATCAACACCATTGAAGCAGGCACTGTATGTGGCTACCAGTAGAACAACGATGGTGAATCGGTTACAGTGGAACAAGGCTGGCATGTCAGACAATATACATTGTGTTGTGTGACTACCACTGAACAATGGAACAAGGATGCGGTGCCTAACAGTATATGTTTGGTTCTGTGACTACCAGTGGAACAAGTCTGTGGTATCACTAAATGTATGTTTGGTTCTTGTCTACCAGTGGACAGTGGCATATCTCTCACTTCCTGCTTCTTGGTATATAACAACGTCATGCTACTTTGCTTATGTATATAAAGGCAAAAGTGTAGCAATTCTTGTGCAAACCAAGTATACCATAGGGACAAATAAAAATTGTTCAAATACCGTCAATTTAAATGAAGCTTTTAACCCCTTAACCATTTGGGTGTTAGATGGGTTGGATACCCCTCTGGCATTCAAAGAGTTAAATGCTAGAAGATCTTCAATGCAGTTAAATTCTATTGCTGTAAATGTCACAACTTGTTGTTTTATATGATAGCTTATTGCATTTTATTATTACTGATCCATTAAATCCGTGTTACTGACACTTGAGGAAAATAGAACACCTATTAACCCTTTGAGTGCTAGAGGGGTATGCAACGCATTGCAAACAAATGCTTTGCATACCTTCTGGCACTCAAAGGGTTAAAGGGGAAATAACACCTAATAATAACCCTACTACCTTGCTATGTCCAGGAAATCCTAATGGCTCCTATGACTAGGTGCCTGTGTTCTGGAGATGGCACCAGTAATCCGTCCTGGATGTCAGGTCCATGCAGGCAGATATGACAGTTGTTCACCTGACCACAGGACACAATCTCTGCTCACTGTACATGGTAGTCGTATCCCTTTAAAGACCAGAAGGGTTTGAAATGTGTTTCTTCACAATATGGTTGCATACCCTCTTGGGTGTGCAGCAGTCAACTTATTTCCCCCCCCCCCTTTTTTTTTTTTTTTTTTTTTTTTTTTTTTTTTTTTTACTTTTATGTTCCTGACAGTAAGATACGTGGATCTCAGTATCCAGAGAGTTTTCTGGGCGATAGACCATCAAAGCAGGATGTAGTACAATGTTACACTGTCCCTGAAACACTGAATGCTTTAAGTGCTGTCTTTGTGGAGTAAGGTACCATTTGTTTATAAAGTGTATTCCATCTATTGTTACCCCAGCAGCTGTAACCGACCCCATGGCAGTTATCCTGTGTGCAGGCCGGCTCCACCTGTCAGCACTAAACTAATCTTGCGACTAGCACATTTAATCCAGCTTCAGCTGCAGCACAACTGTTGTAGGCGTAGTTCACAGCATCCAGCTGCGTTCTCTATACAGTGTTCCCTAGATTCTTACCCACTGGGGTCTCTCTCTCTCTGTAGATATAGATAGATAGATCGATAGATAGATCACAAACTGAAAAGGTTATGGTGGGGAAAAAAGTGAATGAAAACCCCTTTCACCTGAATTTGGTGGGTGGTAGATACAATGTTAAACAAAAATTTGTGCTCCACATGTGCACCAAGCCTCAACAGCAAGCCAGTAAAACCAACCTCATGCTGACGAGTTGCATTACAACGAAATGGCCGTCCATGAGTGGTTCACTGGCTTTGCATCTCTTCCTGAGTTGTGTCTTAAAGCTGTTGCTCAGCATACAAATACTCTAAGGGATCCATGTATAAAGTGGAATTTGAGGCAGAAAGGTGATTTCTTGTTAAACTTATTTGCATATGCCTACCCAGAATCCCTTGCAGTAGCAACAACATTACAAATGTGAGATTTCTGTGGGAAAAGCAAGTCTTATGGCTTGACTGGTGTGTCAAATTTTTGTTTAACATTGTATCTACCACCCCCATATATATATATATATATATATAATATATCCTGTTGGTATCCTGTTGTTGGTGCTGCATTTCCTGTGCTTTCCTGTTTTATCCTTTCTCAGTTGGGTAGTCTATGCCTAGTAGTAGTGCTCAGTAGACCATGCCCTACTGAGGTCTCTGACCTTCTTGTTGTTCCATACCAAGCATTACACCATGTTTCACAGCCATTTGTAAGAACTGGGAGGATACATTGGTTAAAAACATTTGCGTGAGGCAGAGTGGTAAATTTGTCTTAAAGACGGTACTACTAAGTTTTCCAAATGCTTGCCATCTCAATTTTTTTTCGACGCTCAATTTCCGTCATGGTGTTTCCATTTGTTGACATTTGCTGTTCAAGGTAAACTTATTTTTCCATTTCTAGTTCTTCGCAATCTACTATGATTTCCCTAAATATGTTACATTTGTTAAACATGACTTGCGTTTTATTAATATTCATCTTCAGATCAAAATTTCAAATATCATATATGAATTACTGACCTTTATACACATGATGCGAGAGATATAATCTAAAGGGATGCAAATTAATATTACAGAAATCTTACAGGCTATAAAACATATGAAAATACCAGATATTGGATACATTTACAGGGTCACTCAGGACATTTGCAGAGTGAAAAATGAACACTAAAATCTCGTAATAATAACCCCTACTTATCTTAATATTGGCAGAAAATCTCCATGTCCGCTATAGATCAGTTCTTTGTGAATTAGTTCTCCAAAACTGATCTTTAGTTAGTACTGGATATCCTGTCCATAGAGGCAGACCGCTTTCCTTTTAAGGGCTCCTGGACTCGACTACTCCCACTAGAGTCTTCTTAGGAAGCCTATAGTAGGAGGTGTTTGACTTCTAGAAGTACTGCAACAAGGAATCATGTTTGCCACCATGGATGTGAAATCCAGAACTACTTACAGATTCATTTTGGAAGACTAATCCACATGGAATTGATTCATAGTGGCCATTAAAATGTTCTGCCCAGGTTAAGGTAAGCGAGGGTTATTAGGATGAGTTATTGTTCCTTTAAAGACACTTTTCTATAACTGTATGAATAGGGGGTGGTGGTGTGGGAGGTGGGAGGCATTAGGGGCCTTTTTTATGTGATGTACTAACAGGGGCAGATTACATTTCAGTAATGTTTGCCTTTTTCCTGTGCATGCTGTCAGCCATATGTAAGGGTCTTGCTGACATTAAAGGCCTAATGATGACTGAGTATGCCTACCAGTATGTGCTATAGCAGTCATACACTCAAGTGCAAACCTCAAATTGCAGTCACTAGTGTTACTCTGAGGATTCATACCTTCACTCCACTGTCTTTCCTTGCCCTCAGTTTCTTTCAGTTACGTCCTGTTTTCTCCCCCAGGTCATTCTCCTCTATTATTTCTCTTCTCTTCATCTCTTTGCAATAAGTAACTTCCAGCTGGTAAAGTCATGGGTAAGTTACCTGGTTTGCATTTGACAATAGTTTTTCACACCTCCCAACAATTCAAATGGCCGAAGAGGGACACTTTTGTTTTAGGGGGTGTTGCTGGGGGCATGGATGGTGGGTGGGGTATTACCAGAAATTTATAGGTGATATCATGACCTACTGACACCTCTTTGTGTAACTGAATAAATGATTTAGAGTAAGACCAGAACATTTTGTTTACACATCTAATGACATTTAAATAAACATTAATGCAGTGATTCTCAGCTCCAGTCCTCGGGGCACACCAACAGGTCATGTTTTCAAGATATCCCTAATTAATCACAGGTGAATCAATCACAATGACTGAGCCACTAATTGCTCACCTGTGTTTAAGCAGGTACAACCTGAAAACCTGCACTGTTGGTGTGCCCCGAGGACTAACGTTGAGAAACACTGCATTAATGTGAGTTTTATTGCAGTGGAGCAATGTAATTCACTTATATACACACACCACACAAACTGATTTTCTAAACACAGGGACACCAGGGTGATACACTTATATATACACATACCACACAGTCTGATCTCGTAAACACAGGGACACCAGGGTGATACACTTATATACACACCACACAGTCTGATCTCCTAAACACAGGGACACCAGGGTGATACACTTATATACACACACCATACAGTCTGATCTCCTAAACACAGGGACACCAGGGTGATATACTTATATGCACACCACACAATCTGATCTCCTAAACATAGGGACACCAGGGTGATACACTTCTATACACACCACACAGTCTGATCTCCTAAACACAGGGACACCAGGGTGATACACTTATATACACACCACACAGTCTGATCTCCTAAACACAGGGACACCGGGGTGATACACTTATATACACACCACACAGTCTGAACTCCTAAACACAGGGACACCAGGGTGATACACTTATATATACACCACACAGTTTTATCTCCTAAACACAGGGACACCGGGGTGATACACTTATATACACACCACACAGTCTGATCTCCTAAACACAGGGACACCAGGGTGATGCACTTATATGCACACCACACAGTTTTATCTCCTAAACACGGGGACACCAGGGTGATACACTTATATACACACCACACAGTCTGAACTCCTAAACACAGGGACACCAGGGTGATACACTTATATACACACACCATACAGTCTGATCTCCTAAATACAGGGACACCAGAGTGATACACTTATATACACACACCATACAGTCTGATCTCCTAAACACAGGGACACCAGGGTGATATACTTATATGCACACCACACAGTCTGATCTCCTAAACACAGGGACACCAGGGTGATACACTTATATACACACCACGCAGTCTGATCTCCTAAACACAGGGACACTAGGGTGATACACTTATATACACACCACACAGTCTGATCTCCTAAACACAGGGACACCAGGGTGATATACTTATATGCACACCACACAGTCTGATCTCGTAAACACAGGGACACCAGGGTGATACACTTATATACACACCACACAGTCTGATCTCCTAAACACAGGGACACCAGGGTGATACACTTATATACACACCACACAGTCTGATCTCCTAAACACAGGGACACTAGGGTGATACACTTATATACACACCACACAGTCTGATCTCCTAAATACAGGTACACCAGGGTGGGAAAAAGGGACAGGGGGATTTGGGTCTCAAAAAAGTTCTGTCCCTCCTAAACAGGGACACTTGGGAGGTATGGTTTTCTTAGAGCTGTACCTGAAGGTGAATAAAAGGGGCTGTAGCCATAACAGACATGGGGGCATGTGTGTTCGTATGTGTGTGTATATGTGTGTATGTGTGTGTATGTATGTGTGTGTGTGTGTGTGTGTGCATGTGTGCATGTGTGTTTGGAGCATACCTCCCAAGTGTCCCTCTTTTAGACCCAAATCCCTCTGTCCCTCTTTCTCACCCTGATGTCCCTCTTTTTAGGAAACCAGATTATGGGGTGAGTATATAAGTGAATCATGTTACTCTACAACAATAAAACTCACATTATTGTTTGTTTAAACGTAAGTATATGTGTTTATAAATTAGTCTGTGTCAATAAAATACTTTGGTCTTGTTATAAGTCATTTATTAGGTTACACAAGGAGGTGTCAGTAGGTTATGAAATAGCCTGAAAATTATCGGTAATGCCTCGCCCACCAGTCACACCCCCAGCCACACCCCCTAAAACACAAGTGTCCCTCTTTGGCAATTTGAAATGTTGGGAGGTATGGTTTGGAGGGAAGCAGGAGACTTGTGGGTGAACAGAGACAGCTGTGTAGAAAACCTGTATGTTGGGGGGAAGGGTGGATAGAAACCCATGTGGACCATATTATATGACATGCCACGGAGACAGATATAGAATAGTTCTGGGCTGGGGCAAAGCAATTTGAACAAATACAAAGTTTACATTCATTTATGTATTTTAACCTCTTAAGTGCAGATAGGTCAGTGTTGACTGCTCTGCGATGTATTGCATATCCCTCTGGCACTCAGAGTTAAATCAGTGGAAGTTTTTTTTATCTCTATGCAGTCTAGAGTGACCACATGTCCCTGATTTCCCAGGACAGTCCCTTATTTTAAGTGTGTGTCCCTTGTCCCTGGCAGCCCCCTTCTGGGACAGTTCAAAGTCCCAGAATGAAGGGAATGAAGAGACTCCACTAGATGGATAACTACTCATTGCCTACTGTGACAAGAAATGACTCCTCTGCTGGGCTGCAAGAAAATGGTTTTTCAATTAATCGTTTTGCAACGCTTTGTGCACCTGTCTGGTTCTTAAAGGGATAGTAATGTTTCAAAATAAATGCAGCTCCAATTAATCTTCATAGTATTTAGGCCATGGAGAGTGTTATTTCAGTACTGTCAGAGTTGTAGTTCAAGAGTAATTGAATGATAAAGTATACCCCTCCTGCCACTTTTACCTAGTGTAAGCACCTCCCCTCAGACGTGGAATCTGGTCCTGGGACCAGACAGCTCACAGCAAGGGACAATCTTCTTACTGTGAGAACAATGAGAGCCCTGGCCCCCTTGACAGGAGTGTTTCCCTTATCTTAATTGAAGATTGTCCCTCTCTGCAATCCACCTGGACACACTCTGCACTCTGAGCAGTGTTACATCAGTAGAAGGGGTGGGACTTTATCTTTCAATTACTCTTGAACTACAACTCTGACAGTATTGAAATAACACTCTCCATGGCCCAAATGCTGTGAAGATTAGTTGGAGCTGCTTTTATTTTGAAACATTACTATCCCTTTAAAGGGTTAAAAGTAATGTGTCAGCTCTCTCTGGTATGTTGTCTGTGTATTTTTCCGGTATATGTCATGATTGAATAAGTGTGAGAGACACAAATTGCAAAATCGCTCTAAAACACTTTTGTTTCCAGGAATTGTGTGCAATTTATTGCAAAGCAAGTCAATGCACACCAACCTGGCATCTTTTACACTCTGAGGGCCCATATACAACAAAAGAAACACAATTGGGCGCAGTCAACTATTCAGTTCCAATGTTATGCATTATATTGAAAGGCATTTTTTATTACTCGCACCTTCAGTGGCCTGTTGCATCCACTTGCAGTGAATATTGGTAACAGTGTGCAGGAACAATTTCCTCTCGGGTATGCGTGTGGTGACTTCCGTCAGTGAGATTTCCTGCAGCAGGACTGATTTTACAAAAATATTTTACTTTAATTTTTTTTGTATAAAAACAGATATAAAGTAACAAAAAAAGCAATGCAATGACAGGCAAATAAAAATGAGTAAGTACTCCTGTCACCTCAACATGTTTATTGTCATAAGCCATTTCCTCAGAATTTTATCTATATCTATAGAACAAAGAGAGTGGGACAATTCTAGGGAGAGACAGCAATGAATTTAATTGGGGCTTTTTAGCTTGATTGCTAGAGAGATCAAAAGCTATGAAAGCAATTCATTGCAGGTTAAAACACCCATTGCGATCAATATAAAATATGGTCCCCAATGGTGCAGATGGTTTGTTCTAGGGTGGGTGGGTGTGTGTGTATATAAATATATATTTCTCTGTCATCCAATACAGGTTACTGGTAAATTTGGCTAGGGGATCCGCCCCTTTCAGTAGGCAGGAACAATTCTAGAAGTGAATGCAGGGGTGGAGCCTACCTTCCCTCCGTGGCTGCAGCTAGCCAATCAGCTCCAGTAAGATTTGTTCCTTGGATGAAGATACAGGCAAGAGAACAGGTCTGCTATAGTTTTAGCTAATTTTTTATTTTTCTGTTAGATATGGAATACCACAATTAGGCGGATTATCATCACTGACAATGCCCTTAGATGTGGCTAGCTCAGTATTCAGGTGCTTTTTTGTGGACCTTAAGCCCTAGGGGGAAAATCTTGGTTACAAGTTCTTTCCTCAGGAGTTGCCCACTGAAGCTCCTTCTTGATACATGGTAATCTGAAGACAGAAGATCTGCAAGAAAGATGAACAACCCTTTGAGTGCTAAGGTCCACATGTCCCAAGTTGCCCCTCCGCACAAGGGATTTCCTTTGGAGTTCTTATTGCACACTCCTGCACTCATTGGGTTTATCTGTATGTCTGTTGGGTGTTTTGGAGCAAATTTCTGTGGTAACTTAACCCTTTGGTTGCTGGTTTAGCATCTTTTGGGGGGTTGTTGGCACTTTCCTTACTGGGTTCAGTGTTTATTGCGGTCTAGTGACATGTTTTAGTACTGTCTGGTGCACATTTACTTCTGAGTTACAACCTTGCAAAAATTGTGGCGCATTTTTACCGCATAGATGCCATTGCTCCATTCACTTCTATGGGACTTTACAGTTTGGGACATATCTCTGCAACCGCACATCGTAGCGACTTCAGAAATGGCTCATTTTGATTGTCTGCCCTTGCTCTGTTATCTGGTAAACGTTTGGTGTGTATTGGGGGGCTCAGGGGGCTTAGGGCACTGTTTGGGTACTTTTTCTGGGAAAACTACATTTCCCATGAGCGCTTTCATCACACGCTCGTTCTGATTGGCTCCCGTCACGGCAGCCATTTTGTGCTTTGCCTGAACGAGTATCCTACGCAGGGCTTGAACTCTCCTTCTCTCCTCTGCAGATTAACCCTTCGCCTGCCAGATAAGTGTATTTTAGCTATTTCTGGGGTGAGCTTTTACTCATACACACTCTGTTTGGGTGATACCTTATTCTTGAACGTCTTGACACTGTGAGAATGTCTAATCCGTTGGAGCTTGGGGCCAGACCGAAGTCTAAGGACGATGGGGTCTCTGTGTCCCCCATTGCGCATTGCTCCTCATGTCAATCAGGGTTAACTAGAGAATTCTCAGGTCATTTATGCCCAGCATGTTCTGCTGTCCCTGAGTCTCTCCCACGGACCTCCAGCCATGTATTAGATCCAGTTTGGGTACAAGAGTTTAAGGCTGCTACTAGAGACCTCGGGTCTACATTACAACTCTTTCCATCCCAGTTACAGGGGGTCTTCCACTCCTGGCTGACCCCTGCTTCTGTCAGATCTTCCCTGCCAAAACTGCAAGGAAGAGGAACTGTTGGTGGATTCTGACTATGAGGAATGTTCTGCTGTGGGCTCCCCTCAGTTCTTTGGGGACCCCTTTGAGGCTGATCCTGATCCCTTGGCTGAGGGCCTGATCAGGGCCGTTTTAAACACCCTAAACATTCCCTTAGTTCAGGAGGTTTCTTCGGATCCCTCTGATGTATTTCAGGAGCCTAAGAGGCCCCATACTTGTTTTCCACTTAACCCCACTCTTGACCCCTCCAAGGTGGATGCACCTATTTCCATGCTTTCTAATTCCACTACCTTGCCAGTTGCTGATGCTTCCGCTCTTAAAGACTGGGCTGGCAAGAAACTTGAGGCCTCCCTCAAGTCCATTTTTGCCACCGCTGGTACTTCCCTACGCCCAGAGTTTGCTGCGGCCTGGGTAAATAGGGCCGTTGCGGTTTGGACTGAACAGCTCAGGAGCTCCTACTCCTGATATGTTGCAGCTACTTGCCAACATTTCTGAAGCCCAGCACTATGTATCTGCTGCCTAGTTTGATGCTATTGGTTTGGTGGTTAGGGTTTCCTCCATGTCTGTGGTTGCCAGACAGGCTCTTTGGCTCAAGATCTGGTCTGCTGACACTGCTTCTAAGAAAGCATTGCTCTCGTTGCCCTTTCAGGTCACTTCTCTGTTTGGGCCAGAACTTAAGGATCTGGTTAGTGAGGCCACAGGGGGCAAGAGTACCCTTCTTCCTTTGGTCTCTAGGAAGAAGAATCCTATTAAACGTAATCGGCTTTTTCGTTCCTTCCAGACTGAGACATGTCCAGTGAACCAGACAGTTCCCTCAGCTCCACGTTTCTCCTCCAAGCCCAAACAACAATGGAAGCCCAAGGCCTCTACCAAGCCCAAGGCTTCCAAGCCTTCTTCGACATGATTCGCCGAACCCATGTCCCCACTCGGCTGTGGGTGGCCATCTGCATCACTACCACAGCATCTGGGAGGACTCAGTGGTGGACCCATGGGTTTTGCAGGTGGTGGCGGAAGGGTACAGGATCCCTTTTGCCTCTCTTCCTCCCTTCCGGTTTTTCCCTTCTCACACGCCTCAGGGCATAGAGAAATGCCGTCTGTTCGACGCTATCCAGGCCCTTCTGGACAAGGAAGTTCTGGAACCAGTTCCCGTTCAGGACCTGCATTTGGGTTTTTACACAAACATATTTGTGGTTTCCAAGAAGGATGGCGGCTGTCTTCTGCTTTTGGTCCTGAAGGATCTCAATTCCTTTGTGATCAAGACTCATTATCACCAGGCGTCCCTAAGGAGGGTCATTGCTGCCACGTCCCCCGAGGAATTCCTTGCTTTCCCATTGCAATCATTGGTCCCCAACACCATTGAACACCTTTGGTAACATTTTAAAAGGGAAAAGGTGAAATAAACTGTGACATCTCTAGACACTCTCTAGGATACTCAAAAGAGGCTGGTATAATGTGGATTGTAAAATTCTGCACAGACTAGTAGAATCAATCCCAGTTAAAGCATTAATTGAGATAGATGTTGGTCATATCAAATACTGAGAATTTTTGATTTTCAGTGTGTATTAACAAACATATTTTTTACTTTTATTAGTGAAAATGATGTATATTTGTTTGAGAAATACTGTATATTTTGACAAATTAGTTTTCCAGAAATGCTGAAATAAAAGTAGATTGTGGTAGAGGATTCAGACTTTTGAACCCTATTGTATATACATAAAAATACAATTTTTATTTACAGTTATTTTTTTTTAAACGCAAAAAAGCAGTTATTTTTAAGGATTTTAGACTGGGAGAAGATCTGATTTTTTTTTTCTGGCAGGTCATTCCAGACTTTCAGAGCTCTGAAGTAGAAGGCAGATTGACCGGCTTCTTTGTTGTAGCGTGGTATATTCTGTGAGTTATAAACCAGGCAAGAAAGGTGAAGGGCACGTCTAGATTTAGTCCTTTAAACCTATCACAGTGATGGGCTGTGTAATTACATTAGAGGATAAAGTGGCATAATGTTATAAAGAGTGTATAGTTTACCAAGATGGATTTATGGTGCAGAAGCATACACTACGTTCACGTAGTCTGACTGACATTAGCATTTGTTGAACAATGCATTTTATTACCAGGGACTTAGACAGGATTTGCTTCCTAAGAAAGCATCTATTTTAGGATAAAGTTTGGAAGTTAATTTATCAATATGAAGGCCAAAAGTGAGGTTGGAGGTCTAGCCATATACCAAGATATTTGTAGGAGTTGACCAGAGCCAAGTTACAATTAGACTGTTACAATAGTTAAATGAGTATTTCAGAGTTTAAGTAATTTGCTCTCTGTGCCAAATACCATTATAACCGTTTTGTCAGTGTTTAAGAATAGTTTGTTTTTAGCAATCCATCTTTCAACTTCAGAGAAATTATCCTATAATAGTGACTCAAGTTGTGATATGTTTGGACTTTTAGTGTAGGTTATAGTGTTACCTTCATGCCTGCAAACAGAAGATGCTTTTCAAACCATGGCAAGACCATTAATAAATAGGTGAAAATAAGAGGGACAAAAATGGAGCCTTGGGGAATCCCACGTGTTACTTTGAGCGGAGGAGAAATCTTATCAGCAATAGACAGATACTGTGTTCTGTCTAATAACTGGGATCAGAACCAGTTTAGAGAATGATACCAAGTCCTGAACTTGTGAGTTTTTCAGAATATTATGGTCTACTGTATCTAAGAATTAAAAATCAAGGAAAATATCTCCATTAAGTCCACCATTTTCCATGCCTCTCTGGATATAATTTCAAACTTTTAGGAGGGCAATGACTGTTGAGTGATTTGGAAGAAAGCAAGACTGAAGTGGGCTGGAAAGGCTGGCCAGTCAGTATTATGTACATAATTGCATGTTAAAGTGTTAGTAACGCCCAAGAAAAAGTATTTGCATTCAGAAGAGCTTAAAAAGCTGAGCTAAATGCAAAAAATCGAATCTGTCAAACCGCTATGGTTTAAGAGATACGGGCGTTTAAAGTTCTCTGTATCCTACTGACAGCTGTAAAGCTGTCAGCAGGAGATGTGTGTCGGTCGACATGGAGGCGCTTGAGCAGAGCCGCAGTCTCGTTAGTTACAACTAATCCCTTCATAGGAATGGTCTAAAATGTGTGCTTGCAAACCAGACACACCTTTAGACCATTCCAATGAAGGAATTCCTTGTAAGTAACGAGATTGCGGCTCTGCTCAAGCGCCTCCGTGTCGACTGACACGAATCTCCTGCTGACAGCTTTACAGCTGTCAGTAGGAGACAGCGAACTTTAAACGCCTGTATCTCTTAAACCATAGCGGTTTGAGAGATACGTTTTTTGCATTTAGCTCAGCTTTCTAAGCTCTTCTAAATGCAAAAAACTTTTTGTTGGACATTGCTAACACTTTAAAACATTGTTTCAGGACTGTGGATAATGTGGGGAGTAAGCATATTGGTCTGTAATTTGATATCATATTTGTATCACCACTTTTGTACATAGTCATAACTCTACCCACTTTCCAGGCTTTAGTCATATACTCAGATGACAAGGAGGCATTAATTAGGGAAGAAATAGGATGGACAGTGACCAAGGCACTGAGATTCAGTAACATTGCTGGCAGTTGATCAGGCCCAGATTGTGATTTTATATTTTGTCTGAGCGGGTGGTCAGATATTTAACTATTGGATAATGTTATGAAATTGAATTCAGCAATACTGTTGGACTGGTGAAAACATGCCAGAGATGGTTCAATGCACTTTTCTATTTCAGAATTAGTTTTGGTTTGTTTTATTTATAATTCTTTAGCAAAATATTAATTTATCTGTAGACTCAAATTCAAATATAGATGCTAAAGGTTAGCCTTCGTGAATCAACGATAAATGCCCTAGTGCAGGAGTTCTCGTTACTTTTGTTCAGGGTTCCCCAACACACAGTCTAGATTCTTTGTGACACCACTAACATTTTGTGTCTAGGAGTTATGAAGGATAAAGATAAGTAATATGTAGTTATTCTTGGGGTTCACGATCAGAATAACAAAAACAAACATAATGTACATAAACATTTCCATAAAAATACACCATTCACATTTTTGTCAAATATTTTGTTAAATTTCCATAGAAAACAGGTGGTACCCTAAGTGTATGTCCTTGGCACACCAAAGTGTGCTTGTTATGGGCAGCAAGTGGTTAATGAATACATGCATATGATATTTACATGTATAAGTATGCCCATTCTTGCATTTGTGGCAGAATTCTTGGCATCAAACGTTCACCCACGTGAGCTTTCCATGGGGTTAGTTACATGCATAATAATTGTCAATGTACTTATAGGCATTTGCACACATGGTAGCATATGACAGTTATTATCAATAGGAGGTGCAAGACACCAGCAGGCTGTTTTTGGAAGACAGAACCCATCATCCTCAGCTGGCTGTTGGTTGGCTGAGTAGGATAGGACTTGCAGACCAATAACATTTGAATGAACTGCTGACTGCCCTTCCCTGAACTATATCGTCATAATCACAGAGCAGCCCATGTGCACCATAGAGGACAAATAAAACTTCCCACTTATTTAACCCTTTGAGTACCAGAGGAGTATGCAACGCATTGCAGATGAATGTGGTGCGTACCTCTCTGGCACTCAAAGGGTTAAATGGAGTTGTTTTTTTTTAATTATCATATATAAATCTTTTTTTTAAGATAGAGTTTTACAAACACCATCAATAAACAACACACACACAGAGTAGACACCATACAGTCCACTTCCTGTACAAAGTATGAAATGTACATGATGGAAACATCTAAAGAAAGGAGAGCAGGCACCGGAGTCTGTGGCTGCCAATGCAACACAGTCCTCAGGCAAGGAACATCACCAGGCATGGAGGAGTCCCAGTGCAAAGCGGAATCCTATTGAAATCTCGCCATGTCTTAGGCGACCATGAAAACAGCACATTAAAAATTACACCTGAATCAAAAGGGCAACAATTCCATAGTGAACCGTGCAAAGCCACCTTATAATGCCCCAATGGCCACTGGGCAAAACCCAGCAAATTATAGAAGGTGGGGGGGTGCTTTGGGTGGACTGCTGAGGTCATGAATAAGGGCAGGTGTAACAGGACCTGTCCTGAACATCATGGGACAACTCCAGTGCATTGTATAGCATGTCATAGTGTCCAACCTAACATCCCCCCACAATGTGAGAGGGGACCCAAGGTCAGGTGCCACACATTTGAATGCCAATCTCCACAGTAGAGGACTGCAGGCAACCCCTCCAAATATCCACTGTAACCCAATCTCCAAACTAATCTAAGTAACTAAACATAAACACAGTAAACTAAGTCCTCGAACTCCGAATCTAGTCCTCTGCCCCCCCCACCCATTCCCTGCCATAGAGATGGCACAAGTGTGCCCAGACATCATAGCGGCCCAGTGAACCGATCTCTCCCCTGCATTAAGATCCCTGTAGACCGTTGTCATGAGTTCTACAGTGGCCATCCAGGCCATGTGTTGGAAGCTTGTGGAATACAGCTTTCAAATCTCTCCAGAAAGGGTTTTATTAAAAGGGGCTTCTAAAGCCTTGTATGCTAGAGAGGTTTCCAGTGCATTTGCCTCCATTCTTGTAGTTGGTTTGCTCCAGAATTGTTCCACATTCTATCTGTACATGTGGCCCGCAATCTAATTTATATGTTCCCATATGACTTTGTAACTAATCTTTCCTATTCAGCTAAATTAGCCTTGTAACTTTTCTCATTTTAGTAGTATACTTTGATTTGTTTTAATAAGTGATTTTGCTTTGTTCTGTGTACTCAGATCTGTTGTATCCGTTCTTCTCTTGCTTCTGCTTTAAGTGATGTGATTGCCCTCTACATGTAGTCTTTAGGATGAGTCAGCGATTCAAAGGTAACTGCAACAGATGATAAGACTTCTGAGAGTGTCAGCTGTTTATATTAATAGAGTGTGAGAGACATACTAGCAGACTCCCTGTTATGCTTTACATATATAGTTGAGTCACAGACCCTTTGTAGACTAGACAGAACATCACTGAAAACTGAAGCAAAAGGATAAGTAAAATAGCTGACTGAAGGTAAGATAGCTACATTAAAGCAAAAAGCAAATGTCTGCTAGTAAGATACATTAACCCTTGCTTCGCACTGCATTGTATACCCCATGGCCCTTAAAGGTTTAAAGGTATTCTCATACTAAATCAACTTTGGTGAATGCAGGCACTTCCTCTTAGCCCTACATTACATTCGCCGCTCACTGCCCCTGCTCAGCCAGGCATTGTCCTCCTACCCAAGGCGGAAGTAATGCAGGACTAAGACCTACAGAGAAATACCTGTTCAGCCTACCTTAAAGGGATAGTAATACCTAAAATGTAAAAAAAATATGTTGTAGGGTTTATCCCCCTGAGTAAAACAAGAGTACTCCCACTGCTGAAAGATGTTTCATTCAAAAGTTATTAATTTTCAAAGTTGAATTTTTTAGGTGCGATATCACAGTGGCCTGAAATTGTACAGTGGCGCTGTTGCTACACGATCCTATGGACAGCTCTGGTCTCAGGACCATAAATCTCCATAGGATGGTGTAGCAACAGCGCCACTGTAAAATTTCAGGCCACTGTGATATTGCACCTAAAAAATTCAACTTTGAAAATTAATAACTTTTGAATGAAACATCTTTCAGCAGTGGGAGTACTCTTGTTTTACTCAGGGGGATAAACCCTACAACATATTTTTTTTTACATTTTAGGTATTACTATCCCTTTAATTAGCATAATCTATCAATCAATATTAAAAAAAAAATGGCTAATGCAACATACCGCACAGGTGATTTTGAAATCTCTTTTGTTTTAATCCCCAAAGTTGTTTTTTAAGGTGATGAGGTCCTTTAAACACTTACTACTAAACTAATATTTTCATAAAACTTTACTCTTCTCTTGATCCAAAAACAATTCTCTAGTCCTTCCATTATCATCTAGGACAAATGCCAGACACATTAACAGGGAAGAGTAATAGGTCCTTTGATATCTGTTTGCAGATGTGCTTTCCGGGAAGGGACTTTAACTGTTTTGCAATACGGTTCTCTTGTAGTTTGGCCAAATGATTAGTATTTGTGTCATAGAAATAGATTTTATGAAGAGCAGCAGTATCTTTTCCCTGGTGATTGTAGTGATGTGCATATAAACTTCACACCCTGTCTGTGAGACAAAGACAAAAAGTCGCAGTCTAGACAACACCTTTTCCATAGTTTTGGTTTGATCAAATTTCATGTGTTGCTAGGCATTTGCAACCAGCTCTGTCGATTTAGGATTTTTGGGAGAAAACCCAGAGTTCAATAAAGTTAATGTAGCACAATCAGATTAATCAACTATCCCAGGGATGGGAAACTTTTGGCCCTCCAGCTTTTGTGGCATGCAATTCTATGATGTGAATTGCAGTTCTCAAAACCTGAAATGCCCCTGGCATCACTGAGCCAGACAAACATCATTAAATGATCTTTCTTTTTAAAGGGATAGTAATGTTTCACAAAAAAAAGCGGCTCCGATTAATCTTTATAGTACTTGGGCCGTGGAGAGCATTATTTCAATACTCTCAGAGTTGTAGTTCAAGAGTAATTGAATGATAAAGTATCTCCCTCCCGACCCTTTTACTGATGTAACACTCCTTTCCTCAGAGCAGTAAGACTGTCCGGATGGATCGCAAAGAGGGACAATCTTCAGTGAGCATAAGGGAAAACCTGAAAAACCTTTCAAGGGGCGCAGGGTTTACTTATGCTCACAGTAAGAAGATTGTCTGGTCAAGAGAACAGATTCCACATCTGAGGGGAGGTGACTTACACTAGGTAAAATGGGCAGGAAGGGGAAACTTTATCATTCAATTACTCTTGAACTACAACTCTGACAGTATTGAAATAACACTCTCCATGGCCCAAATACTAAGAAGATTAATTGGAGCTGCTTTTTTAGTGAAACATTACTATCAAATTATCTTAAACAACAGGCTGTGGGTGGGAGCTTGTCTTAAAATAAATGTATTGCCATATGGCATGAATTATGGCTCACTTCAAGTTATTAAGGTTGTTTAATTTATCAAACACATCAAAAATATACATCAACTTTGCTGTTGATAACTGCATCCATTCACAATTGCTTTTGCATATAACAACCACCTTCCCCTGCTCTACAATAAGTAAAGTCTCTCCAATTCATGTGTTATCATATGGAGTTTTGTTTTTTCTCCTCCAACTGTGGGATATCCTACATGCGGCCCGTAAGCCAAATATTGCTTGTCTGACCCCAGGGTATACAAAGGGAGAAAGAAGAGTTCCCCATAAATGAGGCACACAATCCACATTACAAAGCAGTGTACAAATATATTTTATTATGTATCAAAAACAAATAAGCCAAAAAAATATACACATACAATGACTCAATAAAAACAATTAAAAACACAGTGTCTGTGAGTGTCAAATATGTAGCAAAATACATAATACAAATAAGCACCAAGTATACAGGATCATAATAGTGTATATATAGTAATATAAATAGAACAGTGTCTAATCACACTGGGCAACATCAAAGTGTCAGGTGTAAATCCTCTGGCTATTATGCAAGACTGAAGTATCAAGACCCCATTAAACAATGGTAAAGTATAGATACAAGGAGAATAGCCCATATAAGGCTCAATGAGAACATACAGAGCAACACAGTCAAGAGAAGTCGTTCATAGTAAAAATAGCTGATACTTATCAACAAATGATCAAAAAGTAAGCCACAGTGGAGGGACACCAAAGACGCTACATTGCACCCAACAGACACGGCATCCCAACGAGTATCGCCAGTAAAGGCTTCGTCAGGGAGTAGCACAAGAAAGAATGACCTGATTATCTATGTGTATCGTGAACCAATTAAGCATTTGTTGACAGTCTTGTGTTCTAGTTTCAGACAGAAGTACGTGCGAAAGTTAAGTAAACTAATGAAGCCTCACGAGGAAACAGAGTATCAAGATACAGATCCCAAATGACCCGTGTAGCCAATCACTGATTAGCAAAACCGAAAGACATACCTCTAATGAAAGTACAGTACAAAACAACTGTCAAAAAAGCCCAAACACAAACCCAAAAAAGTAAATATATATAAAAGATATATTAAAGAATATTTAGGATTCAGTGTAGCAAAAGATATAAAGGTGATACCTTTTAAAGTGGAACTGCCACCATCGGTGAAGTCACCCTGCAATAATTAGGGAGGTGGCGACTAGCTTCATAATAGTTATCTTTCAGAACGACAAGATTCTATAGAAAACCTTAATATCGCGAGATAGGATTCCAGGTATCAGCGCAGACATCTTGTCTGTGCGCCTGCGCTGTCAGTCCCGGTCTTCCTTCAGTAGCATTACATTGTCTCGAAAGACACTAGAAGGGACTGACTGCATAGACGCGCAGACCTCACTAACCTGGCCGTCAGTCTTGGAAGATTAAGGTTTTCTATAGAATTGTGTTGCTCTGAAAGGAAATATAACTATTATTAAGCTAGTCGCCACATGCCTAATTATTGCAGTGCGACTTTACCGATGGCGGTTGTTCCGCTTTAGTGGCTAACTGAGGGCATAGAAGTTGCAAGCTTTCAGGACACTAAGGCCCCTCTTCAGGCGTGGGTTAAGAAATAAAGCAAGAATAACACCGCATTTATATTTACAGAGGATGACAAACATTTGAAACAAAATATATGAGTACACAGTGGGGGTCAGTTAACTTAGTAAACATACAGTTTACTTACTATGTAGACTGTATGTTTACGAAGTTAATTGACCTCCACTGTGTACTCATATAAAGCACATTAACTGGCTTCCATGGAGCTGGATCGCCCATTTCACTGGTGTATTTCTGGACCATTTCCCTATACTTTACAATGGGAGCCTAAAGAAAGAAAACTAGTAAGTTAACCATTTGATTGATCCTATTTGTAAATGTCCCATTTCTTTCTTGGCACCCACTGGATGTGGTGGTCCTGCCTGATTTGTACTCAGTCCTTCTTATCTCATTCTTCCTCTGATAAAAAGATGTCTGCTATTGTGTATAAGGTTTATTAATCTGTTCCACTCTTTACTGGGCTTTATCCTTCCCTGGATTTACAGCCTTTAGTTCCTTTATGTTTTTTCATATTCCTCTATGTATTTATAGCTGTTTTAGACTTTATTATTTTATGTATGTCTTATCCTATGGTTCTTGGTCCCTTTAAGAACAGGAGCACTCACGGTGGACATAGAGATGACTGGGAAATCTTCTCTGGGACATACCTCTTTCAAGGGGCAGAGTGAGCTCAAATTAAACCACTGGTTATGTAAACCACTGACCAGGCTCTATTGCATGTCAACTTGGGTATCATGTTCAGACACATTTTAATTTTGCTAATTTTTTTGTGGCTGAGCAGAACTACATTTCCCAGAATCCCTTTCACTCCTTGCTGGATTGTATTGGGGGGGGGGGGTGCCTTGGAAGCCATTTTACTCTTCCCATTGCATAGGCTGGCTCACTTCTGTTTCTTACAAGTTTAACCCCTTGCAGTCAGATAAGTATCTTTTTGAGTATCTGTGTACTTTCTCGTTTACACTGCTTTGGACCACTTTGTCCTAGTCTTGGAGTTTTTTTATTCTTTGAACATGTCTGATCCCAAGGGACACATGGGGAAGTCCAAACATAATGATTCAGGGGCCCCTTAACCCTTTTATTATTATTCTTTATATTTATATAGCACCAACTTATTCCACAGTGCTGTACAACAGGGAATAGACATACAGAGATATTAAATAGCAAAAATCTAATATGGGAAAACAGAAGGATCAAAGGGCCCTGCTCATATGAGCTTACAATCTAGAGGAAGGTAGATTGGACACAGAAGGAGTAAGTGCTATGGGGGTGTAAGAGCCTCCTGCCACATGAACTGCCAGTCAGTCAGTGGTAGAAAGAAGTGCTATTGAGTGCAGTGGTCCATTTTAGCTAATTTTTCCTTATGTCCAACTGAGCTTTCACAGATACATTCTGGCACCCTGTGTCCCACTTGCATGGTAAAAGACATTACTGAACTGGAAAAGGTGCAGAGATGTGCAACAAAACTGATAAAGGGATTGGAGGATCTGAGTTACAAAGAGAGACTAGCCAAACTGGGTTTGTTTACATTAGATAAGAGACGTCTAAGGGGTGATATGATTACCATTTACAAATACATTCAAGGTCAATACAAAGAACTATCCAATGAATTATTTATGCAAAGAGCTGAGCTAAGAACAAGAGGTCATCCATTAAGACTTGAGGAAAGGCGCTTTCGACTAAAACACAGGCAGGGATTCTTTACAGTAAGGGCGGTAAGGCTATGGAATTCTTTGCCTCGGGATGTTGTGCTTGCAGATAATGTAACTGCATTCAAAAAAGCAATGGATGCCTATCTAGCACAGAACAATATTGACAGTTATGACAGATGGCTTCAAAGCAAATAAGATATTGAGCCGGGGAACTATTTGACACACACACACACACACACACACACACACCTACTCTGGAAATTGCTCCAGAGGGCTTTTTTGTTGCCTTCCTCTGGATCAACAGGGGTGTTATTGGCATGGGCTGGACTTGATGGATGCATGTCTTTTTTCAGCCTTATCTACTATGTTACTATGTTATGGTGGCTCTTCTACTCTCCCAGGACCCCCCATTGCTGAACAAGAGCCATCTGTTGTCTCCATTCCTTCATCTATTCAAGGGATTCTCTATTCATAACTTCCCATGCCCATTATTAACATAGTAACATAGTAGATATGGCTGAAAAAAGACATGCGTCCATCAAGTCCAGCCCATGCCAAAAACACCCCTGTTGATCCAGAGGAAGTAAAAAAAAAAGCCCTCTGGAGCCATTTCCAATCTAGTCCAAAGTGTGTGTGTGGGGGGGAATTATTCCTTCCTGACTCCAATTGGTATTCAAATAGTTCCCAGGATCAATATCCTATTTGCTTTGAAGCCATCTGTCATAATTGTCAATGTTGTTCTGTGCTAGATAGGCGTCCATTGCTTTTTTGAATGCAGTTGCATTATCTGCAATCACAACATCCCGAGGCAAATAATTCCATAGCCTTACAGCCCTTACTGTAAAAAATCCCTGCCTTTGTCGAAAGCACCTTTCCTCTAGTCTTAATGGATGACCTCTTGTTATTAGCTCAGCTCTTTGCATAAATAATTCATTGGATAGTTCTTTGTATTGGCCTAGAATGTATTTGTAAATGATAATCATATCGCCCCTTAGACATCTCTTCTCTAATGTAAACAAATCCAGTTTGGCTAGTCTGTCTTTGTAACTCAGATCCTCCAATCCCTTTATCAGTTTTGTTGCACATCTCTGCACCTTTTCCAGTTCAGTAGTGTATTTTTTAGAACAGGCGCCCAAAATTGTACTCCATATTCTAGATGAGGCCTAACCAAGGATTTATACAGAGGTAGGATAATATTAGCATCCCTTTCTTCTACACCTCTTTTTATGCAGGCTAGTACTCTATTTGCTCTTGCAGCAGCTGAGTGACTCTGCACACTGCTGTGAAGTCTATCGTCTATCAGTACTCCTAAATCTTTCTCTGAGGATTTCCCAAGTTGTTTCCCATTTAGAGTATATATAGCAAGTTTGTTTCTATAGCCCAAATGCATAACCTTACATGCATTATTAGACATATTGACCCTGTCTTTAGGGGCAGTTGGTTGGTGATTTCTCTGAAAAGGAAGTAGATGGAGAAGACATAGATTTTTCCTACGGGTATTCCTAGGAGGCTGACCCCTGCCCTTCAGTGGAGGGCCTCATTGGAGCATTGTTGGAGACCCTTCGTGTTTCTGAGGCCTCTGATACAGGAGCATCCTCACTGGAGGAATGGAAGACACCAGATAAGAGGCTCTTCTTGAATAAACCTATATCCACTGTCTGCTGAGGCTTCCCCACATGCATTTGATACCCCAATATCTTGCATAGCCACAACACAGCTCTGCGATTAGCAAATGCTGTAGCCCTTAAAGGATAGGCTGACAAATGCCTAGATTCCTTATTTAAGGGAACTTTGTGGCCACTGGGGCTCTGTGACCCATCTTTGCTACTGCTTGGGTCACTCGAGATATAGTTGTCTTGGGTGAACAACTCAGAGGCCATAAGGATGTTCCTAAGGAGGATCTTCTAGTTATGCTGGCCAGTATTTTGGAAGCCAGTACATATCTTACTTTAGTGGCTTTTGATGCGCTTTTAAGTCCGCAGCTCTGTATACTCTGTGTCTCAAGAGTTTGTTGATTGACTAATCTTCCAAGAGATCCTTGGTGTCCCTTCATTTTGGTAGCAAACACCTTTTTGGACCTGGCCTGTGTAAGGTCTTCAGTGATTCAACAGAAGGCAAGAGCACACTCTTGCCTTAGATTTCTACTAAGCTTTCTTTTTTCCCTGGAAGTTGCCTGGATTTCAGGCCTCCCAGGCCCACCCCTCCCCAAACGCTAAATAGGCTTGGTAGAACAAGAAGTCTGCTCAGAACCAAAGTCTGACAAGCCCACTTCTGCATGACTTCCAGGGTTCTGGTCCATCGCTGCCTGTAGGAGATTGTATGTCTTTTTCAAGATGCATGGAAGTCTTCAATGATGGACCATTGGGTTTTGCGGGTCATTTTGTAAATGTACCGCATAGACTTCAAGTCCCCTCCACCTCATTGTTTCTTTTTGTCCAGAGTGTCTCTGGACTCAGATCAGGCATGTCTGTTCATATTTTCTGTATCATTCCTGTTGAAAAAACAGGTGTTGGTTGCAGTTCCAGTCCAGGAATGTTTTTCAGGGTTTTACTCTAATCTCTTTGTGGTCACCAAGAAGGATGGCAACTGCCATCCTATTCTGTATTTGAAATGTACCAACCATTGTGTGGAAGCTCTGTGATTCAAGTTAGAATCTTTGCAGTCCATCATTACAGCAGTGTGTCCTTGAGAGATTCTAGAATAGATCTTCAGGACTCTTACTCCACGTCCCAATTCTTCCAGATCATCAACGTTTCCTTCTCTTTGCCTTTGGGTGCAGGCACTACCAGTTCACTGCTTTTCCTTTTGGACTAGCATCAGCTCCAGGGATTTTCAAGAAGGTTAAGGCCACCCTGGTGGCTTATGTCCATTTTCAGTGAGTTTCCTTAACCCCTTATTTAGATGACCTTTTGCTCAAGGATCCTTCAGATGCTATTCTGACCTCACATGTTCAAGAATGTGTTCACATCCTGACGCATCATGGTTGGGTCCCTCAAGAAATTCTCTCCAGTGCTTTCTCAGACTCCACAATGGTTGGGTACCTCAAGAAATCCTCTCCATTGCCCACTCAAACTCCGTCCTGTCTATCGATATTGATAATGGATTGTATAGGAGTTCGGGGATATCTAGTGTTTGCTTTAGAAGTGGTACCTTATGCTCAATTTCTCATGAACTACAGCTGGTCCAAATAGAGCTTCCATCTGACACATGCCATGTTTTTGTCCCCTCGGACAAAAAAGATCTGTGCTGGTGGCTTCACCATCCCCATCTGACTCTGGGAAACCCTTTCATAATACCAGAATGGACAGTGACCCCCAGGGAAGCCAGCCTGACTGTTTAGGGAGAATCCTTAACAATAAAAGGCTTTGGACCGAGTAGGAGAGTCTCCTTTCAATCAACATCTTGGAAATACGGGCCTTTTTTCCTGGAGCTTCATCACTGGCCCTGGGTACTGATGGGAGCTCCAGTGTGAATAAAGTCAGACAATGCGACAACGGTCTCATACATCAGCAGTCAAGAAGGAAGTCAAAGAGAATCAGCTTCGAAGGAAGTCTGGGAGTTGCTTCAATGGGCAGGAGCCCATATACCAGCCATCTCAGCAGTCCATCTCTCAGGCATGGGAAATGTAGTCACAGACTTCTTAAGTTGTCAAGAGCTGGATCCCAGAAACTGGGAACTTAACCAGGAAGTATTTGACAGATTATCCACCACTGTTGTCTTCCATCGGTGTACCTCAGATCATCCCGTTAGAGCAGGAATGTTTTGCAACAAAATTAAGAATCCTCTAGTTTTCTTGATGATAGCGATGTCCATCTGGCCTATGCATTTCCACCAATTCCCCTGATTCCCAGGGTGTTGCCGAAGATAAAGATGGAGAAAACACAGATCATCTTGATCTGACCTTCTTGGCCTCTTTGGGCCAGGTTCTCAGATCTTTTCAACGTATCCATCGAGGAGCTATTTTGTCTCCCCCTGAAACCGGATGTTCTGACCCAGGGTCCACTTTGCTAACAGCAGGTGTAAAGTGTGGCCTTGATGCTATATCTTTGAAGCAAACATATTGAAGAAGAAGGGTTTCTCAGACACCATCTTCTCTACCGTGATTCAAGCTAGGAAGCCCACAACTTCGAAGGCATGTAATAGGATCTGGTCTCTTTTTTACAAGTGGTGCACTGATATGACGTGTCCCCACAATCCTTCAGCTTTCCTATGGTTTTGGCTTTCCTTCAAAATGGCATGAACAAAGGTCTTAGTCTGAGCTCTATTAAGGTCCAGATTTCAGCACTCTCAGTTCTTTTTCAGAAGCTTATTGCCTTTCTCCCTGCTGTTACAACTGTTATACAGGGGTAGCACACTCCTTTTCCTCTTTTAGGGATCCCACTCCTCCATGGGACCTTAACCTGGTGTTGGGCATTCTTCAGAGACCTCCTTTTGAACCTCATTTGAATTTCATTAGATCCTTTGTGTGTTTTGATGCTTCCTTTTGGCCCTTGATTATGTGCAAAGAGTTGCTGTAAAACCCCCCTTTCCTGTTATTTCACTAGGACAAGGCAGTCCTCCTCTCTTGTATAGGTTTCTTGCCCAAGATCATATCGAACTTTAACCAGAAAATTTTTCTTCCTTCCTTTTGCCCTGACCATTCTACAAAGCTGGAGCCAGATCTTCAACTTTTGTATATGATTCAGTTTCTTAAGTATTATGTGCATTCACATGCAGCCTTTTAGAAAGGCAGGCTCTCTCTTTTTCATTCATGAAGTTCCTACAGTGGGTCAGACTCTGTCCAAAGTCACTATTGCTTCTTGAATCAAGGCTACTATATGACAAAAGTAATTGATAGAAATCTGTTCCTTTCTGAGTCACAGCGCACTTCACCATATCTGTTGCCCCTCTTGGGCCTACAAGAACCAGGCTTCTGTCAAACATGGTACTCCTTGCTCTCATTCACCAAACACTATTCTGTGAATGTCCTGTGCTCAGATAAGGACAGCTTTGGCTGGAAGATCCTTCAGGCTCTGTTGTGCCTGTTTAAGGACACTTTTTTTGTAGCCTATTCAGAGCCTCTTTTTAACCCTGAAATTTCTTGTTTGCTGTGCTAGTTTGGTGTCTGTTGACACATGAGGTTTACATGATGCCAGTTTAGTCCTTTGGAATATTGGCCTACTGTAGGGAGAGTTTTTTCCCCCTCTTTTCTCTCCCAGGAATCATAGTGGTTGCTTTGGTATACCCCCATGGTTCCTGTGTCCCAAGCAGGACATAAGAGAAAATAGGATTTTAGTGACACATCTTTAAATCCTTTTCTCTTAGTCTGTATGAAACACAGGACTCCCACCCAAAGAAAAAAATCCTGTGTTTAACTCCCTGGGTAGAAGAGTTGTGGGATCTTCATTTAGATGGTTTCCTTCATTCTTCTTGTTTCTTGTGCACTTTGCTATACATGAAACTGAGTGGCTGGGGGTAAAGCTGGAGTAAGAGAGGGGAGACTCTGCTCAAAGACCATGCCTTTTCTAAAGTACCCTGCCCTACAGAGGATAGGATCTTTACCCCATGGTGCCTGTGTTCCATATTGAGTAAGAGAAAATGATTTAAAGGTAAGTATCACTAAAATCCTATTCTCCCTGAGTTTTCAAACAGTGTTACAGATTCAAAGGGCGGCTATGAATCATGAGAATAACTGGAATTAGTTCCCTCCAGATGTTCTTTATCTCCCAGGAAAATGTTTTGTTTTGGGTTTTTTATATCACTTTACTGGAAGCTTGTTGTGGTTTGTGCAATGATCTGTGCTGAGTATGTTTTTAAAACAAGTCTGCAATCTGACCAAACCAACCCACTGCATTAATATACAGGGAATTATACCCTAGGAATAAGTACCTCTTAGGACCCCTTATTCAAAAGAAAAGTGGGGTAGACCAATTGCAACACTGGAGAGATTTAAAGGGGTCTTTTTTTTTGTCAACAAACGTCTACTGACATTTTTCAAGAGGAATAAAGAGAAAAAGAAAGAGACAGAAAGACAAGCAGTGATGAATACAGAGTAATAATAGCCCCTAGTTAACTCTTTGAATGCCAGAGGGTTATGCAACACATTATATTTCAATGTGTTGCATACCCCTCTAGCACTCATAGGGTTAAGTTATAACTTTATAGTTAAATATATACCGATAAAAATAGGAAAAACCAACAACAGTCTATCGAACCGACTTGTTATGATGAAGAGGATATAGGGTTGTGTTCCTCTACATAGTCTACTGACAAACTGTAATGACATCAGTATTAATTGTAGATTTACCCTTCTTCCTAAGAAATGTAGTCTTTTATTATGGTATGGAAGATGGGGCAGTAAGAGAATAATGGGGAGAGAAAGAGAGGAATAAGGGATAATGGGAAAGTGGGCAGAGGTGCCGTCTCTGCTTTAAATGGGGCTTTTAACTGCTTGAATGCTATAGAGGTCATCATTGTGTTGCTCTACCATGTAAGAAGTTAAAAAGACCAATTTAACCCTTTGAATGCCAGAACTTGTGCTGGCACAACACAGTTTTGTCAGTGTGGCCTCACAGGCATCACATTCATCAAGCTGAAAGTGGAGCAATTCTTGGGAAACACAACTGCACCATATTTATGAAAGAAAAAAAAACACCCATTTCTTTCAATGTGACTTTTTATTTGATAAATATGGAACAGTTGGCTTATTCCAGAATTACTCCACTGTCAGCCCTCATTGTCTGTAGGAAGTTGCGCTGAGGAGACTTCAGAAGCAAATTAAAGGCATTAAAGTATTTAAGATCAATATTTTAATTGTTGAACATAACTGCAACACCTCAGCATACAAAACAATCAAATTACGAGTTTAGTGAGAATCACTTGTCCTATCTGGTGCAGACCTGTGTCTCTGGCTGACTAACCACTCTGTGTATGACCCTGGCTTGTCTGACTATCCATTCTGGTGCTGACCTGGGGCTTTGTCCAACTATCCTCCCAGTGTTGCCTTCCTACCAATGGACATCCTATCTGGTGCAGACCTGTGGCTCTGGCCGACTACCCGCTCCATGTATGAACCTGGCTTGTCTGACTATCCTAGCTGGTCCTGACCTGTGGCTCTGTCTGTCCACTCCGCTGTTTGGCTCAGTTTCCTACAGACATCCATCCTGGTGCAGACCTGGGGCTCTGGCAGATTTCGGCTTTACTGACTGTAGGCGACAGTCAGCAGTCTCCCTCATTGCCACCTGGTGGGAGGCTGTAGGTTCTGTTCTCCATTCCTTCCATTCCTTGAGACTCCAGTGGGCTTCGGCTTGGTCTGTAGTAGATGTGGTTGACCCATCGGCAGGCTCCTATTTCTGATTAGTCTATAGCCTTTTCAGTCACCCTCTGCTTGTATTATCAGCATTTTAGCTTTGCTAATTATTATTCTAATAAAGGTGATTTAACTATACCATCTGACTCTTTGTTTTGTTTTGTGGGCAGTAACAGGACCCTTGTGTGGGCCAGACTGCGAATAGGGTCACAGTGGCTTCTTGGATTAAGAAAACACAAAAAAAAGGAGGTGCTCCTAGTGTAGTATGTTCATTGATCTTCAGTACAATAAAACTGTATAAAATATACTCACAAATTATAATGCTCGGTGTAACCCTTAAGTTTTCACTGAGAACCAAGCATGAGGGAGCTCAAACCGTCCCAACGGTTGGCTTCACTTCCAAGTGATACAGTCCAGGGCCGCACCTCTCAAATCATCTAAATATTGGAAGTACATAGAAATGAAAAGAGCAAAATAGAGGGCGCCCAGTGGTGCCTGTAATTTTCCAAAACCACCAATAATATACACAAATTGAAATATACACACAAGGAGAGATGCTGGTCAGTGGCTTATATCAAAACCAGCTGTTTAAGCCTGTGGGGAGGATTATATCTGTTCCCACTCAGATGTCTCCAGTATCTGGACCACTAATAGAAGGGTATCAATCTCCAAAATTATATATAAGAAGAAATGGCTGATGGTTATCTTCATAAAACATTTATTATGTAAAAAAATATAATATAAAATAGCAAACCAATTGTTGGATATACCAGGCTTATGTTCTCAAGAAGTCTGTGCCTTTTCATGTCGTGGCTCATTCCACCAGGTTGGTGGGTGGCTCTTGGGCATACCATGTTATTGTGCTGGCTTCGGCTGAAGGTCCTACAGACCATTGTACCTGTGTATCTGTCCTTGTAAGTTTCCTGATATGTTCTGTTGGTGTCCGTTGACACCTGAGGTTCATGTTGTTCCAGTTCATCTCTGTTAGAAGTGGCCTTTGTTTTGAAGGGTTTTTCCTCTTTCCCTCACTTGGAATCTTGATGGATGCTTTGGTATATCCCCACAGGACTTCCCTCAAAGGGGAAAAAACATATATTTCAGTCTACTTTAGGGGATTACTTTTTCTGCATGGCTTCTGTTTTCTTAGAGCTTTGCTATATCAAAACTGGATTAGACTGGTGGGGTAAAGTGATATGGGAAGAAGTCTCCACCTCTGAGAACCTTTTAAGAAAACCCTGCCCTCCTGCAGGAGGAAACTTTACCCCATAGTTCCTGTGTTCCACATGGACTTAGAGAAAATTATTTATTATTATATTTATTTAAGTATACAAATATCTCCTTACTACTCCTAAGTCTCTTTCCTCTGCTGTTTTTGTTAGTAGGGAGTTATTAAATCTATTTACCACCTTAGGGTTTTTGTGTTCTTTATGCATTATTTTGCAGCATTACATTTTATGTCCTTCACCCTTGTCTAGTCCTCAGATTTTTTTAATAATTTCTCATTCAATTATCATTTAAATTACCCCTCCTGTAATATCAACCATCTTGCAGATCTTAGACTCATCTGTTAAAAAAAGCAGATCTTTCATTGAAGCCAACTGGTATTATCACTACTAAAGAGATTACATAGAACAGGGCCTAGCACTGATCATGGAGGTATTCCATTAGCAACCCATCCTTCCTTTGAATATATTCCATTTACTACAACCCTCTCTCTGCCTCATACACTTCAGTCAATGTTTTTCTAGTTGTAAATTATAAGCTCTAGTGAGTAGGTCCCCCTTGCTCTTCTGGTTCATAAATTTCCTAAGAATACTTCAGTGGAAAACAATCAGTTCTAATTAAACACTGAAATTTTAGTTATTAGGTCTTGTCAGTGTTTGTTTAATGAAGAAAAGATATAAAGAGCTGGGGGTTTTGTGTTCTTTTCTTTCCACCCTTTTATCGTTGGTTCCTAAATTGTTCCTCTCCATGTTTTTTCATGTGTCCCTCTTTACCCTAAGGCTGGGCAAACGTACTCCTTCCATGTACTATGGACTTCATCTCCCATAATGTGGATAATGGGAATTGTAGTCCTCAGCTGTTAGAAGGCCTGATGATTGCCAATCTTGTGTTACCCTGTCCTCCCTCTCATTTCACCACCTCTTCCCTCTCCCATACTTAGGCTCACTCTTCCCCAAATTCTCTATCCCTTCTCATCTCCACGTTCTCTTTATGTATTTTTCTACTGTTTCCTCCCCCCCCTTTCTCACTCTTCTCCTGCCCTCTCCACCCCTGCAATGGCTGCTCATCCTTTGTTTTGATTCTACTCAAGACTTATCACGCAATCTTGTAAGCAAAGTGACACAATAAAATAAAGTAAATCTTAATGCTCCATTTTGTTTTGTATTAATGTAGTTTTTTTCCTTGGGAAATCTGTTTAATTTGGTTGTTTTTATTGTATGTACAATAAAATAACCAAAACATTTGGCGTGTTCTGTATACTGCACATGCATAGAGTGTCAGTGATTTTTCTATACAAAGACTAGAAACATCTGGAAATAATCAAAGCAAATCTCCCCGTTCAGGATTGTGTAACGGGCTTAGATTTTTACTTTAACCCTTAAAGTCCCAGGGAGTTGTGTAACACTTTACAGTTGGTCCCTTCTGCTGGTTCATGCTTTGATTGGGAAGGGATCAATTAATTTAACTGGCAAGATGGAGTGTAGTGTGCTTCTTACACTTGAGCTTTTTGTTCTCCTTTGATTAGTTTGAGTTGTCTAATATGTTACAATTATCTAACCACTCTATATGACCTCAATTATATATAAGGGTATTGTTCACTTTTATATAATAAAAAATTGGACTGTAAACCATTATAATCCATACTTTATCTATAAGAATGAGACAGACCTTTAAAGGCATAGTAATGTCACCATATAAAGTTTGATTGTTCATTGTAATTTTATATAATTCATTGTACTGTTTTTAAAGGGATAGTAATACAATTAGTACAATTTCAGGCCACTGTGATATTGCACCTAAAAAATTCAACTTTGAAAATTAATAACTTTTGAATGAAACACCTTTCAGCAGTGGGAGTACTCTTGTTTTACTCACAGGGGATAAACCCTACAACATATTTTTTTTTACATTTTAAGTATTACTATCCCTTTAATGCCCTTATCTCTGTACAGTGCTTGTAATTTGAGTTGAAAGTTTCCCCTCCCGCTCCTGTACAGAGTACTCTACAAAGATAAGGACATTGAAAAAGGTAGTATGGATTATATAAAATTATAATGAACAATCAAATATAACTTTACTAGTGTAAAAGCTGTGCGGTAAAGAGGACGGTCTTTCTCTGCGTACTGCCTCCACCTCGCTGGTGGTGCACACGATGCAGTCATGCTCAGTAGATAGTCCCTACTGCGCATGACTGCATCGGACAAAGATTCTGGCCTTTTATATTCTAGGATACTAGTTTTAAAGCCCATGTACACAGGCCACAGTGCCACACAGCAGCCTCAGCTGATGGCCAGGCCTCTCTTCTCACTGGCGGCGCTGTAGTCAGTATAAATACACACCTTTACAATGGGCTAAAAATTGGAATGCCCTTTATAAATTTTTCCCCTATGCCTCTGATCAAGAGAAGACATCTTCCATCTGTCCTGGAAGTCAGGACAACAGTTACTGGAGTTATTTGTTTTTTTTTTAAACTGAAGCAAGTAGAGTACATGAACCTACTTAACCCTTGTGAAGCAATATGAAGCATACTTCTCTGGTCTTAAAAAGTTAAAATTGCTAAGTTCATTGGGCATGTCTTCCTCTATGGACATAACCTCTTCAGTCAGTCCCGGATGATATCTCTATAACAAAAAGGCTACTGTAACTCTTAACAAACAAGGGTAATATTCATTTGATCTATTAGGTTTGTCAGGTCATAGTAACGTAATTGTGGGGAGGTCATATTAGGTGTTAGCTTCTTGTTTAATGCTAAATATGTATGTCTATGTAGTACATTTTAAAATAGCATAGGTGCCTAGCAGGGTGGAATCCTCTCTGGCATGCAGAACATACACAAATACAGACTCATACATAGTGAGCAATTCTTGAAGAGTTGTATCATCTTTTTGAATACAAGGCACTCCCTCTCCACATATTTTCTTTTTGTATGACTAATGGAGCAGTGTGTGCAGCACCCCAGGGAATACAGTGCACCAGCACAGTCATTCCACATCCAGCTGTAGAAACCTTCTATAACCATCTGAATGCTAGAGGGGAACACAATGCATTGCTTAGCACTCAGAGGGCTAATATTACCCTGATGAAGGCAAACTGTGAAACCTGATGGAGGTTAGTTGTCAAGGAAATATCAAGAAATGTATAGCAAGTACACACTAAGGATTACATTGTAAATGTTTACAAAGAGGACCCTCAACTTGTTTTACTTTACCAAAATGAACTTGCACATTCTTTTAAGTCTTGTACTGTTCCACTTTATACAGAATCTGAGTGTAAAATGAACCAATACATTCCACAGACTTGGCCATCTTTGGCTGCAGTCACAAATTATCTACACACTGATTTACTGGTGCAGAAGGATGATAAATCTTTTACCCAATTACAAATACAAAAGGATGCCTCTACTGGAGCCTAGGGAATTATTTACACAAGACCATGGTGATAAGGAATTCTCTTCCAGTGGAATTTAAATGTAAAAACAGTTTGCGTGAATGTATAACCTGTCATGTATTTTGTATTCAACTTCATTCTATATACGCCTGAAGGACAGACCTAAGCTGTCTTGAAAGTTTGCATGCTCGATCTTTCTACTTTGCCAGTAAAGGTATCCTTTTACTCTACCAGTCTCAGGCAAGTAATAACTGTGTCACAATGTATGTAAATACAAATTACATAAAAAATTCTAAAACTAAATGCCACAAATAACCTCTTCTTATGGCCCTTGCACAAACTACTAAGAATGATCTATCAGTTTGCCAAACAACAATACAGACAAACTGTGTAAAGAATGTATAATTGATAACAAGATGAAGAACACCTATATTAACCCATAGCTTCTTTTTCAACTCAATGAATTAGATAAAACTGGTAGCTGAACAGTGTAATCAGCATAATCTTTACTGTTGGTTACTTAATGATGAGGTTTCATTAGCTTCTCTTGTGTATGCTTATGACTGAAGCTCTGTTACCTTAACTAGCTGCCACTATAGCACCTTACCAGTGCTCAACATTACGCTATTGAGAAAATATGTACTGTGTCCTCATACTATAAGCAAGAGACTTTGAACTACTGTATACATTATATCAATAGGTATTAACAGTATTTTGCCTAGGAGTTTGCAAATACTGTATTGTTTGTACGAGTTTTAATTCGCCTTTTTTTCTCTTTTTATCAATATATAATAAAAGTTATATTTTAACTTTCATGACCATATCCTCTCCTTATGGGGGGCTCCATTTATATACTTGCTTAAAAAATAGTAGGGTGGGTTTGGTGCTATAATGCCTGTATTCCATCTTCTTGTTGTCTATATGGTTCTACCATAATACTACAGTGCAACACATTACCCACAACACCCAGAGTGGTGCACCATCTCTTCCTGTGTGGCTGTAATGTAATAGCTCAGCATCCTGAATACAATTATGTTCTGTGGGGGGTTTAACAGGAACCAATATTTTAACCCTTTGAGAAGTGTGCTTCTGACAATGCTGAATGACAGTTGTGCACTGGCTTAACTTAAAAAAAAATATTTCCAAAGGTCATCTTTTCAATTACGTTTTGTGATTAGGCTTTAAAGAGGACAGAACACCTCTTCTTAAGGTGGATGTATCACCTTATAAAAAGGTATTACCATGCGCTTTGTTAATAAAAGTTATTATATGAAAGCTGAGTTTTTAAAAAAAAAAAAAAAAATCTAAATACTTTTAAATATATCCCAAGTTCTGTGCTGTGCACTTCGGCATTATGTGCACAGCTCAGCTCTACAATACGTCATATTTGCTCAGTATAGTGCTTACTGTAGCTTGCTGTAACACTAGGAGCCGTTCACAGCACACCAAAGGGAAGCAGGAACGCGCTTCCTGGGGCATCTGGGAGGGAGGTGGGAGGAGAAACACGATGTGCAGAAGAGCTTTGCCGGTCAGCATAATGGGACAAGCTATGCTAATCAGCAAAGCTCTTCTGCAATCCTAAATGGAATATCTTTAAAAGTATTTAGATTTAAAAAAAAAAAAAAAACTCAGATTTCATATAATATATTTTATTCACAAAGTGGATGGTAATGCCTTTTTTATATGGCGATACATCCCCTTTAATAATGCTCCACTTAACTTATTATGATCAGATAATCCAAATGGCCTTAGTTCAGAGTTTTGAGGTGCAAAGTTTTGGGTTTGCCTTATTTTAGTTCCTAAGGAAAAGGCGGTTAAGCCCCGGATTTCTCATTGTCTGCTGGTTGGAACATGACCATGCTTGGGGAAGAACAGAAGAAGATTGACAGACTGCAGTCCTGAGCTGTAACCACAGTCTGTCTGGAAGTAAGGCCCCGGCTCATTTTTAATAATGTAAATTTCACAAGACCATGCATTAAACCCCCCCCCCCAAAAAAAAAACAGCGATTACAGCTTATAGCTATGTGAGGATGGCAATTATGTAAACTTGTATAGGGGTGAAAATTCCCCTTTAAGTCTTGCTCTCAGTGCCTCAAAAGTGCTTAATGTTTGGCCATTTTAGTCTTAAAATATTGGAATCAACTAATATTCAAATACATTTGCTACCGATACTGCTTAACAGCTTGTATGTTACAGGGGAGTGCAGTGCATTGGATACATCTCTAGCTTTCAAGAGGTTTAAATATCTGATCTGTTGTGGTTCCACAGGAATTTCATTTGGAACTAAAATGTTCCATGAAAGCAAAGTATTTGATAACCAGTCAGTATATGGGGTTGAATTTCAATTTCAAAACCATGGATTATGGATCATGGGCCACCAGGATCCAGAGACAGGGTGCCAAAGTCTGGGACATTTGGGACCCACAGGTCTTGTTGTGGGAATCGTCTTTATCAATAGAATATCTGCATCTGAAATCTGTCTTGCGCTCTCTGTCTCTCTTTCTCTCTCTCTCTCTGTCTCTCTCTCTCTCCTTGTCTAGAGGCTTTATAGAGTGGCATTGGAATTCTAGATCTTATATAAAATGGGGAGTTTTATACATCTGAGTTTACACTTGCTTTCTTATGTTAAAATTGTCCAGGTGTGAGCTGATTTTGCTGGGTCTTGGATAGCCTAGCAACCAAATGTCAAAACAGAAGTGATTTATGATACATTATATACATTCAATGACTGCTCAAAGGAGACATTTCTACTGTGATGACAGGCCAGGTAGAAAACAGAGGTGGGCCTTAACTTTTAATTTGTGGGGTTGAAGTGTTCAGATGGGTGTCCCTGTGATGGGTTGTTTTTGGGCCAGTTAGCATTTGTCTACCATTTTGCCCACACAGGCACCAGCAGTGATGTCTCACCAGGGGTGGCTTAGAGAAGTGGGGGAGGACAGATGTGTGTGGCAGAGTGAGGGTGGAAATTTTGATTCTCTTTATCTGGAATTAGCAAAGGGAGAGGAAGTTTTCAGGGCCTGCTTGAAAAGAAAAGGCCTAAAACTCCTGGAATTCTGTATACCGCATTGCTGGCTGAGTCTTCCCACAACAAGGTACTGCCCAGGCCTGTATGCTAAGTATGGGTTTGACTGCTGCCTGGATTAGTGTGTATTTTTTTATTTGTTCTCCTCAACCAATCAGCGTTTTCCAGCCAAGCACCCTGACAGCAAACCAGATAGCTGTGTATTCATAAATTATAATATAATATAGATCCACTTACTGTCCAGATAGTTTAGCTGTACTTCATTGGTTTACAGGGAAGTTGGAGGTCCACCCCCTCCCCAAACCCTCAAACATAATCATAATAAAAAACTCAAACACACTTGAAAATGGTGGTAAAGGCTGCAGCATTTTTTTATTTGAATTAAAATAATATAATTTGTTCACCAAATAAATAACCATTGTAATAAAACCAATCTTACCATCCTGGTTTAAGTCCAATTTACCATATACCATGACCGACTCTGCCCTACCAGCCAGGAGCCACAAATAAATAATTAAATAACAGTTTACTTAAAAACCTCCATGCTGCGACAACCTTTAAAATTCTTTGTTTAAAACAAAACAAAACAAAAAAAAAACAGGGAGGGCGGGTGGGAGCTTGCAGTTACTCAAACTCCTGTCACTGTGAGGCACCAATAAATCAAACAGTTCTATTTATATCTTTTCTTCCCGCCCTGTAGCCTACCTGGCTCAAGATAACTTTCCTGGCCAATAGTACTACAAGGCGGGAATGAAATGCCCGCATCCAGGAAATTCTTTTGTATTTATTAATTTTTTTTATTTTTTAAAGTGGCAGTACCCATCTTATCTGCCTAACCAGAACAAATACATTGGGTGACATATTACTTTAATGGAGACACAAGGGGGTGGAAGTGGACCCTTATTCAGTCTGGTCCTTTTCAGACTGTTATTCTTACTATGGGAGAGGTGAACCACTGGCTACAGTTCTTCATAGAATCAGCTTCACTACTTTGGGATAGTTTGTACTGTAAAACTGTCTGAATAAAGCATCTGTCAGCAGTTGGAGTGCCGTTATTCTACTGTGCAAGAAAAACAGTTTTTTCCTCAGAATGAAGGATTACTACTTCTTTAAAGGGGAACTCTCACCCCCAAGACACCGTATCTTATATGATTAATATGCTAAATTGGTAAACAGATTGGTGTTTTGTTTTTTTAAAGTACATACTTTATTAGTTGTAGGCACTTCCACATTCCGTGGCACAAAATCACATCGGTACAACTTTTCTGGCCTTCCCACTCCTCAAATTCTCCTCCCTCCCAGCTCTCTGTACGAGTGCGTTCACGCTTCCCTTCATATAATTACATACAGAGCTTGCTGTTACAATATACATGCTGCACATCACTATGAAGGGAAGTGTGAATGCACTCCCACGGAGAGCTGGGCGGGAGGTGGGAGGAGAACCTGAGAACTGGGAAGTCCAGAAGAGCTGTGCCAGCGTGAATTTGTGACACAGAATACAGAAGTGCATACATCACGTCTAAATGTTATAATGAAAATCTAATAAATTATGTACTTTGAAAAAAAAACAAAAAAAAAAATCTATATACCATTTTAGCGGATTAAAGCGGAACTTTCAGATAATAGCAAGTCGCCATGCATTTAATGACTAGCTTCAAAATAGATGACTTACCATAAAAAATATGTGTGTCTAAAGTAATCCGTCCCGTTTGGAGACCGGAACTGAGGCTAGAGCGCAGACATCTTGTCTGTGCGCCTGCGCCGTCAGTCCCGGTCTCCATAGAGTAGACTGCTTTGCACCAAATGGTCACCGGAAGGGACTGATGGTGCAGGCGCACAGACCGCACTAACCTGCCCGTCAGGGACAGATTCCTTTAGACATATGGTTTTTTGTACGGTAAGACATCTATTTTCAAGCTAGTCGCCATGCATTTAAGGAATGCATGACGACTGGCTATTATCTGAAAGTTCCTCTTTAAAGGGACACTAATGTCCCATAAAAATTCTTCTTGTTTTGTAGACTTTTAAAAAAAAATGATGTGCCAAAAATCTGTAAAGGTTTGAGAGATATTCGTATGTAAAGTTCCCCCCTCCCTCCCCTTCTCCTGACATCAGCGCTGTGCTGACAGCAGGAGATTCCAGTCCGGAACAGTCTACAAAGTGTTCCTGGTTTGCAAGCACACTTTGTAGACCGTTCCAATGAAGTAGGTCTTTTTAAATAACGCAGTATCGGCTCTACTGAAGAGCCTCCTCGTGTCGACCAACTAGAATCTCCTGCTGTCAGCTTTACAGCCGACATCAGGAAAAGGGAATAATTAGATGCAAATATCTCTCAAGCCGTAAAGGTTTGAGAGAGAGGATTTGTGCCGCACAATTATTTTTTTAAACTCTACAAAACAAGAAGTATTTTGTATGGGACATTAGTCTCCCTTTAACCCTTTGAGTGCCAGAGGGGTACGGAATGCATTCCGTACCCCTCTGGCACTCAAAGGGTTAAACATATAATATACGGTGTCTTGGGGGTGAAAGTTTCCCTTTAACATTTTGAAACGTTTGCATTACCTTTTCTGTAACATATTGCATACCCATTCCTCAAAGTGTTCATTGGACATGCAGAGAACCTGTTAACTTCCCCCCCATAATTTAACCAGAGAACCTAAGTTTCCTAATAAAATATTCCAGATCTTTAATACAGAAAGCAGAAATTACATCATTTAACAGTGATCCACTTATGTATGTTTTCTGCATTTTCAGTCTTGCAGTCAATCTTGCAAAGTAATGTCACATTTCTCTAGTTAAAACAATCTGGAGAATATAAGGCTGGTGTCCGGACGTTTTGTTTCGTTGGAAAAAAAATTTGGACTTCATTTAATTTAGTTTCTAGTGCCCACATTTTATAGTGCTTAGTGCAATGATCCTAAAGATGACATCAGTGGAACGGCTGCACATGTAGCTCTTGGAATAAAGCACTAGGTCTGAGTAATGTTTTATATTCCTTTTATTTTTTATGATGCTGTGGTATCCTATAAAGCTATAGGAGATATAGCATTTGGTTCTGCAGTGGGTTGCTTTTTTGTAATAATATCTGTTTGAAAGACCAGTTACTTTTGCTAATGCCCGATTATGTTCTTTAGGCAGTTAAATGGCTTATTATGCAATAAATTATATTTGCCTCTTTTGTGATTCCAGTATTTACCTGCTGTACATTGAGTTTCATAGAAAACAAGGATATAATCCTTATCATAATAAAATAAGAATGTAAATGGTCTTGTGCACGATTCTGGAAAAAACATTTGTACCATAGGAGACCAATCACATCTCCCATTGATTTAAATGGGGCTTGTAAACCTTTGAATGTGTTGGAGACCTCTCTAGCATTTAAGGGGTTAAAAGCCCCATTAAAGTCTATGAAAATGTGTCTGGGGGGGGTCATTTGTCCCTTTTGGAGCAATTGGTATTTTCCAAAACTGCTCTTCTTTTCGTTTGTGTGTAAAACCCTTAGGGCTTTATGAGTTCACTTTCAAAATGTCGGCCTCAATTTGTCGTATGACAAGGGCAACATGCCTAACAATGCAAGCAGAGAAAATTTCTACCTTAAGTAAGAAAGCAGGAAGAAAGTTGACCTTTACATGCAGCAGAAGCAGAGGAGCCAGCGTGCCTGTGAGGCCTCATCGCCGTGATTGCAGGGGCTGTAATGCGATACTTAAGGGGTTAATGGACAGAATGTAATAAACTCATACTCACACCATCCATTAAACCTTTGAGTGTCGTATCACAGCCCCTGCAATCACAGCGATGGGGCCTCACAGTCACGCTTGCGCCTCTTCTTCTGCTGCATGTAAAGGTAAATTTGCTCCCTGCTTTTTTTCTTATGGTAGATTTTTTTTCTCCGCTTTCTTTGTTAGGCATGTCACCGCAACATGTTAAATACGCCCCTGGGTTCGTCAGCCAAATTGAGGGTGACATTTTGATAGGATACCGGGCCTTATGTATCCTATATTACAATTCGCTAAGGATGTTTGTCAGAAGCCGGCATGCACAGTAGAGACGGCTGCGTGTGCTGCAGTCATGCACATTACAGACTGCCCGTGCCGCGGCTGATACTGAGCGGGGCGCTCCGAATTCAGACAGGAGTCGGTGTGCAGAGAGGACAGGTGTTCAGGCACACATTTTAGACCATTCCAGTGAAGGGATTCCTTGTAAGTAATGAGATTGCGCACTTCTCAAGCGCCTCCGTATCGACCGACACGAATCTCCTGCCGACAGCTTTACAGCTGTCAGTAGGAGACAGCAAATTTTAAACGCCCGTATCTCTTAAACCATAGCGGTTTGAGAGATACTGTTTTTTGCATTTAGCTCAGCTTTTTAAGCTCTTCTAAATGCAAAAAACTTTTTTTAGACATTACTAACACTTTAACCCTTTAAGAAGCAGTGGGTTGCTCAATGCATTGCAAAGCAATGTGTTACACCTCCCTTTGTTTCTTAAAAGGGTTACGATTACAATGTGAGGTGGCCAGACTTTGTGTCCTGTGCTCCTGCTATCAACTGTCATGTCTGCCTCCATGGAAATTGCATCTAGGACTGACTGAAGATGGTATCACTCAAACAAAAGCACAATGGCATAAAACATAGTGGCCATTTGGATTATCTGACCATAGTAAGGTTATTATTAGGGTTTGTTAGTTCTCTCTCGTGTGAGCAACATATTGCAGAGCGTTTAACTACATGAATGACACATTCACATCTGTGTGTTTCAGTTCCCCTGGAGGCTTACAAGTGGCTGGTGTGTTACCTACTTCGTGCAAGTTATTATAGACTGCAGCAGGAAAAGCAAAAAGCAAGTAATGACTTTGATGCCAGAAACAACAGCCAGGTATGATTTGCCTATATACTCTTGCTTACCTCCACTGCACATAAATGTAGGGTTTAACCCCTTTAGGACCCAGGACTGTCATGGGAAACCTTCCCTAAAGGGCCAGTGACGGTCCTGGCACGTCATGGATTTCAGGGCTCCCCACATGGCTGCATGTCGTTGGGGAGCCCTGAATCGTATATTCCTGGGCTGACATCAGCATGGACATCTTGCCATAGTGACGAAGATAGTGTTTTGAAGGTGGTAGTTCCACTTAAAAAAAAAAACAGCTTTCCTAATACTATTTTATTAACAAAACCTATGGTAATAACAATTTATGAGGTGATACATCCCCTTTGACCCTTTCACTACCAGAGGAGTACACAACACATTGCAAAGCAATGCGTTGCACACCCCTCTTGCAAACGGTTAATATGACATGTCCAGTTTAAAGTGTATCTTGCTACATACAAGGAGTGAAATGTCTCTCCTGCTGTAGTAATTTCAGACTTTTATTTTTTTCAAATCCATAATATAAAATGATTATTTGTGTAGAAAATGTTGATGTCTGGTATATTTTACAGAAACCCTTTCTTGCAGGTTTATTATTGCCGTTCCTTATCCTTGGCTTTCATTGAACATGTCATATTGGAAAGGTTCTATGATCATACCCATGATTGCAGCACCCCTGCCAGCCTTCAGCCAGTCCTAAAGAACCTGTGTGCCCTATATGGTCTGTGGTCATTAAGTAAACATTTGGCAGTCCTCTACCAAGGTGAGTAATGTAGTTTGATAATATTACAATAAAACATCCTTCAGAGTAATAGGTTGTCAGTCTTCATGTTGATCCAGTGGAAGACAGACAATACTCCACTGAATCATTTTACGTTATAGTTCTGAATTTCGTCATTTTATAAAAAAGCCTGGAAAGAAAAGCACAGCCTTGCCCACGTGTCCCCCTCTCCACAGCTTCTTTCTGTGCTGCCAGCATCGCTCTCTCTCGTGCTCCCAATGTCTCCCCCGACATCTGAATGAACATCTGTGGCCCAGTATTCACTTGCAGGGAATGATTTGCCTGAAACAACTCCACATACTTAAAGGGACAGTAATGTTTCACAATAAAAGCAGCTCCAATTAATCTTCATAGTATTTGGGGCATGGAGAGTGTTATTTCAATACTGTCAGAGTTGTACTCCATATTCCAGTCTTATACCTGGTATCTGATTCACATAGGGTTTATCTCCTTCAATATCGGAGGATTGTTGGGTTGTGTAACATACTGAACTCATTCAAGTCCATGCCCCAAAATAGTGGTTTATTTAGGTGTAATACAGAAAAGTGACCTGCAAAAAAATGTAGGCAATAAGACGGTGAGGATGATGTACTAAGAAAAGTGGTACAAATCTGGTGCAAACCAAATAGAATTAAATGTAATTTCCCAAAGTTGTCATTGATTTCATTTGTGTGTTTGGGGAGGGATGTTTAACCCCTTGAACGTAAGAGAGCTCTAGCGCATTGCTTTTCAATGCACTGGACACCCCTCTGGCACTCACTCACTGACCAGGAAGCTCTTTGGAAACAGAGATCCAGGAAATTAATTGACATGAACATAGAAGTGTAAAGAAATAGGTGAGAATGTGAAAAAGTACAGGCAATGTGCCTTTACATGTTATGCAATTGCAGAACATGTACAAATAAAGAAATACTGTCCCTTTCGCCTATTAACCCTTTCAGTGCCAGAGAGGCATACCTCTCTGGCATTGAAAGGTTTAAGGACCAGAGAGAGTTTTTCCCTGCATTGCACCCCCCCTCTGGACCATAAAGTATCACATTGGTAATTATTTGCTGGTCTCCAGGAAGTAGTAATATTATGTGAACTTGCAGGTGGATACTGCTCCGGGGAGCTGGCTGGCAAGATCATACAGGAAGCCATCCTGGAACTTTGTGCCAAGGTAAGACAAAATGGCTAGCAGTCATGTAGTCTGGACTAAAGAAACAGTGCTGGCAATGTACTAAAATGAACTGGGGAAAATCAGTATCAAAATTTACATTGATTTGAATGGGGGTCCTAAGCCCTTAACTTCTAGAGAAGTCTCATAGATCGAGATAGAGTATTCGGCATGCTTGTCCCTAGTGGAACATCTCTAACATTCACTGAAGCAAACCAACTGTACTATAGGGAACAAATACAAATTCCCACTATGTCCAGTGATTAAAGTGGAACTACCACCTAATAAGTATATTGCCCCACATAATGGCACATCTGGTGACTAGCTGCTCTGTAGCGCTAGTCACCAGAATTATTACCTGATTAAAGAGAAATCGGTATTCTTCCAAGACTGACAGCAGGACGGAGCACGAACATCTTGCGCCTGTGCTGTCAGTCCCTTTTGGAGCCAGCCGGCTCCTACCAACGCCTCCTAGACCCGGCTGGGATTGACAGCGCAGGCGAGCGGACGTCACTATGGCAAGATGTCCGTGCTCTGTCCTGCTGTCAGTCTTGGAAGAATAGTGATTTCTCTTTAATCAGGTAATAATTCTGGTGACTAGCGCTACAGAGCAATGCTCTGAAGACCTCTCTGGCATTAAAGGAGTTTTTGATTGTCTCCTGTGGTACTGTTGGTTTTCCCTAGAATTACGCCAACTTTATTTTGATCATAGGACCTTCGCAGTCCTATGCAGTTCTGAGGCTAAACTGTACCATAGTGGTCACAAAAAAATTCCAAAAATTCCCATTGATTTAAAAGGGCTTTAAACACCTTGACTGTAGAAAGGACTACAGCACACTGTAGAGCAATGCGTTGGAGACCTCTTTAGTATTTAATTGTTAACAACTCTATTTAAATCAATATAAATGTCTCTTTCATCCACTGTAGAACACAGGAACCATGGGGTTAAGGAGCTACCACTAGGAGGCAGAGCACTTGCAGAGAAAAGCTCACTAGAGGAGGAGTCTCCCTCCTAGCTTTGCTTGACCCCAGCCCATCAGCAGTAGTTAATTGCATAGCTTGGAGGTGGGGTCTGTGGCTTATGAATTTTATGGTGTCTCAAGTGACCCACAGTGTTGCTCAGGTTTGTTCCAGGTCCCATAATACACAGGCCTTAACTGTGCATGCGATGATGATTCCGTTGTGGTTTCTCCTGGCCTACTTGTTTCAGCTTCCCTTGATCCCCAGAGTGTTGAGAAAGATCAGGATGGACTAAGAATATCTCATTCTGATTGCGCCTCATTGACCTTGCAGGACTTGGTTCACAGATGTTATCACCCTGGCAGCAGACTAGCTGTGATGTCTTCCAGACCTACTCTCTCAGGGGCTGCTTTTTCATCCAGACAAAGCAAAGTTAGCTTTGATGGCATGGCTCTTAAAGGGATAGTAATGTTTCACAAAAACAGCAGCTCCAATTAATCGTCATAGTATTTAGGCCATGGAGAGTGTTATTTCAGTACTGTCAGAGTTGTAGTTCAAGAGTAATTGAATAATAAAGTATCCCCCTCCCACCCCTTTTACCTAGTGTAAGCCACCTCCCCTCAGATGTGGAATCTAGCCCTCAGACAAGACAGCTAAAAGCAAGGGACAATCTTACTGTGACAACAATGAAAGCCCTGTCCCCATTGATAGGTTTTTCCCTTATGTTAATTGAAGATTGTCCCTCTCTGACATCCACTTGGACACCACCCTGCTGCTATGAGCTGAGCAGTGTTACATCAGTAAAAGGGGCAGGAGGGGGATACCTTATCATTCAATTACTCTTGAACCACAACTCAGACAGTACTGAAATAACACTTTCCATGGCCCAAATACTATGAAGATCAATTGGAGCTGCTTTTATTATGGAACATTACTATCCCCTTAAAGCCAACATCCTGAGGCAAAAAAGGTCTTCTTTGTGCCACTCACTGTGACTATGCTTAAAGCCTGTATGTCGGGTTGTCCATTATAGGTTCTGTTCTTTAAGTGGTGTGAAGAACATGCACATAGTTTATAGTTACACCTTTTTCCAGTGGTTTAGGCCTTTCTCCAGGACAGTCTCCACAAGGGTCTTCGTCTTAGCTCCATCAAAGTCCTTATCCTTGTTGGTTCTTTTTTCAGAAGAGCATCACTCTGTTCCTGGATGTTCAAACCTTTGATCTGAGTGTGGCACATGCCTGCTCCATCTCATGGATCCAGATCCTCCATGGGATCTGAGTCTGGTCCTCGGAGTGCATCAGAGGGACCCTTTTGTATTCAGTGTATCTTCTTGTCTAGACCCTTAGGACTGTGTTACTTCTAGTGATTGTGTCTGCTCGGTGAGTGGTCAAACTGCAGGCCTTGCCTTGTAGAGCTCCTTTCCTGATTTTTCATGCACATACTGTAATTCTGTGTACTTGCTTGGGGTTTCTTGTTACGTTTGTTTTTGATTTCTATGTTAGTCAGGAGATTATGCTTCCTTTTCTTTGTCTTGATCCATCTAATAGGCAAGAATGGGATCTACACTGTCTGGATGTAGTTAGTTGTCTTAAATACTATGTTTCTTGCGCTGAATCCTTTCACAAGTCAGATATGCTTATAATTCCTGAAGGACTGTATGAGGGCTAAGCAGCATCTAAGATGACAGTGGCCTCTTAGAGAAGGTGACCATTCACAAAAGCCTATGCCATTAGAAAAAATTCCAATAACCTTTTGCGTAATTCCGCATTACACCAGAGCAATGGTTGCTTCGTGGGACTACAGGAATTATGCCTCTGAGGAGCAGTTATTTAGGGTGGTGACATGGTCATCGTTTCTCTCATCCACGAAATGCTACAGTCAATGTTCTGGCCTCGACTGAGGCTAGTTTCTGGAGAAGAATCCTTCAGGTGGTAGTGGCTGTGTTTTTACTTTCCTCTCTCATAACTTTTTTTCTCGTACATAGTTTTTTGTTGTGGTGGTGGTGGTGTTTGTACCTCCTGAGATTCATGCTTGTATTGTTTTTGACTCTGATGAGACTGGGTTTGTTATTTTCTCCCTCCTTAGACTTCTGGGGTGGGATATCTTTGATATGTCCCCATGGGTTTACTTTTAAAAAGTCACATACAAATGTTGTGTGTCCACACAACATATTAAGAATGTCGCCATGGTTAAAATGGCGACATGAGAATCTCGCAGTGCATGAAAGAGCAAGATTCTCATATCGCTTCCTGAAACGGCGCTGTGACTGCAGCATGTGTTCCATGTTTAATTATAGAAAGTTAATTAGGTACATCAGCCTGCAGACCCAGTATTCTTTCCCTCGTTTTAGCCTACTTGAAGTAATAAAGAACATGTTTTTCTCTCTTCTTCATTCAGCACACATTGAGGTTGTGAAATGGTTAATTCTTTCATAGACGTGTGCAGCATAAACGGCGCTTCAGCCTGCATTGATGACTCGTGTGTTTGTCTTTTCAATGCCATGTGATGTACCCTGAGTCATCAATGCGTGCTGAAGTGCCATTTATGCTGCGCACATCTATGAAAAAACATTTCACAATGGTGGGCTTCTGATGGGCAGGAGTTGTATATAGCTGGATGGGAGTCTTCACCTCCAGAGAGCTTCTGTTTGCATGTTCCCTGCCTCCTAGTGGTTGCTACTTACCCTAGTGTTACTCTGTTCCACAAGAACTAAGAGAAAAAGATTTATCGGCAAGTACTAAAAAAAAAAAAAAAAATAATAATAATTTGTCTCCCTATGGTTCGGTTGGTGTATCCCACAATGGCATCAGTTATGCTTGGTACATCAGCCCCAATGACACAGAACCAGTTGTGTAATTCTGAGAAATAGATATTTCATTCCCATCTGTTTCATGTCATCTTGAAGTTATTCCCCTTTTACATGTTGTTTTTCCACACGGACACCAAAATAACAGAAACATTTTGTGCATGACGTACTAGAGTGAAACTCATCACATGTAACAATAGGACGTTATACTGTAAATACTGTGTCACATTGTTATGTGCACACACAGTAATCAGTAATTCCCTTGTGCAAATATGAATCCACCAGTGTCTTAAAATCCATGAAAGTTCAGTTACTGATCCAACTTCCCCATCACATTGTGCCAGAAAAAGAAAAAAAAAAAGACGTATGACTTTATGTACAAAAATGTAATTAATTCTGGAGCAAACCAATTGCACTGTAGGGAAGAAATAAAACTTCCTATTGATGTATAGTGGAACTTTATATATTTGACACATTTATGCAAATCATCAAGTATCTGGCAGGAAGTGGCAGATGGGAGGGAGAGTAGTAGTATAAAATGAGGCATCCGGCAGTTAGTACTGTCTAATTTGCATAAACTAACTCCAATAAATCTAAATATCTCATATATGATTGTCGAAACCATTTGTGTGCCAGCAAAGTGTCTATGCATTGCATACCTCTCTGGCACTCAAACAGTTACATAATAATTTCTAACATAAATACAGTTGATTTTGAACTCTCTTTCAAAATGACATTTTCACTTTAAATATGGCTTTTAACCTCCTAAATGCTGCACAGGTCTTCAGACTGTGGTGTGCTTGCTTTGCTAAAGAATTTCTCCTCTTTTCCCTTCTGCATATTGTCCATAGGGCATTATGCACAAATGAAAACGGTAGCAATTCTGGAGCAAACCAACTGCACCTCGGAGACAAATTAAACATGCTTGAGAGTTCTTCGTCACATTGCTTCACGATACACTGGAGACAACTCTATCATTTGTGGTGTTAAAGGTCTCGCCTTAACCCTTTGAGTGCCAGAGGGGTACGCAACGCATTGCAGAGCAATGAGTTACGTACCCCTCTGGCACTCAAAGGGTTAAGCAAGGGGAACATTGGGACACTTTATTTTGGATGTTTTATTTGTCCCTTGTGGTGCAGTTGATTTGCTCCAAAATCACTCCTGTTTTCTTCATAGCATAAGGACCTTTTTAAAGGGAAAATCTACATCTGGAAAATCTTTGAAAAATAGTCATTCTTTATTCCAAGACAATAAAACGACATAATGGGAGCTTAAAACGGATTTCCACTAGTGTGTCCTCTCGTATTACGCTCTGTTGTGAATTCTAGTAACTGTTTGTTGTGGCTTTTGTTTTGTTACTATGGAAAGTAAAATGCATTTTTAATGTTTGCGTCCTTTTAAAACAGCTGAAGGATGATGCAGTCGCCTTAGTAGACGCAATTGCCCCACCGGACTTCATTTTGAACGCACCTATTGGCCAAGCTGATGGAGAGGTAAATGGATATTTTATCATACACGGTTTTATCTTTTTACTGTTTTTGTATTTAACTTTAGTTGTGGTCCTTCATGAAAAGGGACATATTACTACCTTGAGAATGATTACATGGCCTTTAGACTCACGACCAGCTCTGTCTATGCCGTTAGCCAGCCTCATGCATTATTCTAAAGGACCATTTAAACATCCTCGAGACAGGAAAGCGTTGCTGTAAAACAAGTCTATCGGGGCTACCACGCAGTAGAAAGCTAAAAACTGAGATCTGTGATGAATTAAGGGTATGGATGGATTACTTACAATAATTTAACAAAAATATATACATTTAACAGACAAATGACTTGAAACTAACTCTCCCAAGGCCCCTTATTCCACACATGCTGCTTTTCCCAAATTGTAAACCCATATCCTTCAAGGATAGTCATGAATATGTAAACTGAAAAGCTAATGGGACATTGCACTTGTAGTAGATTAGGAGCAATCCAGATTTATTCATATAAAGACAAAATGTATCAATAAAAACAACAAGAATAATACAAGATGTAAATAAAAAGCAAGTGTAAAAACACACAGCTAAGTTGTATACAACTGTGGAAAAGAAAAAATGGAAAAGACAACAAGGGGCGCCCCTGTGCGGACCAATCTTTTTTCAACTGATGGAACCACCACCACACCCAATTGTGTGCACTCACAATGGGCCTGCGTCAGTGGCGGCTTATGTCGATAACGACAGAACAGGCAAATTGGAGAAGAATTCCTATCTCCAAAAACCATGTATTCCACTTTGGATGAAATCTATATTAGCGGCTGCTCCCTCAAAAAACGACACGCTCACCCTCCACAGCAGAATATAGAAAGAGACCAGAACAAACAAGGGGCGCCAATAGTGAAGTACAGTAAGTGGAAAATAGTGATTAGATGAACGTAAATTGCACTCACATTTGTTGGTGGTCAGAACTCTGATATCAGAGTCATCTGACAATCGCACTTACTGAGAAAACAGCCTGTCTCCGTTCGGGATTCACACGTGTTGTAGATTCCTTCAATCAATGTAGCAGGCGAAAAAATACTATGTATCAGTGGTTAAAATTATTTATTATAAAATTCAAATATTAATGACAATATATAGGGCGCTATGTGTATTTTTCCGCCTGCTACATTGATTGAAGGAATCTACAACACGTGTGAGTCCCGAACGGAGACGAGCTGTTTTCTCCGTAAGTGCGCTTGTCAGTTGACTCTGTTGGTGGTCAGAACTCTGATATCAAATGTGAGTGCAATTTACGTTCATCTAATCACTGTTTTCCAGTTACTGTACTTCACTATTGGCGCCCCTTGTTTGTTCTTGTCTCTTTCTAAGTTGTATACAAAGATGCTGGACTCCCCAATTTCATACATGATATAATTCATGCAGAAGAGTTATAAAACAGAAATGAAACCAGTAAAAAAATGACAGTGTATGACGGATCAAGTATATTTATCTATGGTTACAGAATGTCAGTCTTGTATTAGGCATATACGGTAAACAACAGTTAGCAAAGTCAATGAGAAAGCATTGTCTGTTACAGATATATATAGTTACTTGAAAGATGAATGGTCAGCACTTTTATACCATTAAAAGACAGGTCCCTAGCTGTGTTTCCTCATTACTCAAGTTCACTTCAGTCTCAGTCCAGGCCCAGGTGATGTCCTGCCAGAAAATTCTGCCCCAAGTGGGCCATCTTAACTGTTTCTCTCCATGCATTTTGAGGCTCATAACAGGCCTCTTCATCAGGAGGTGTACAGCACAATCTCTTTCCCAGTCTAAATAACTAATCTAACCAATCAGAAAAATTCTTGACAACCACTGTGGTGTACTGAAAAACCCAGCACTTCTACTGTGTGATATATTGTCCGACAATTAATTATAATCCATTGAAATAACTGTATTTGATGATCAGGAGAACCATTTGTGGTATTTATCACCATGATTCAAAGGCTAATTTTTTTTTACACTTATGGTTCATATCCTGTTTGGAATACAAATTATTGAACATTACTTCCTTAACCCCATAACCCTTTGAATACCAAAGTGCTATCAACACAAGTGTTGGATATCTCTCTGGCACACAAAGGGTAATGGGGGGTATATTGCACACCCCTCTGGTCCTTAAGGGGTTAATAAATTTTCTAATTGTAAATATAAACCTTTTGGAAAGCTTGCCCCTACCTTCTTCAGGACATACACCTTTGTAGGGGTTTGTGGGTCCCCCAAAACACAAACTGACCAATTCTAGGCAAGTCAGCTACACCACAATGGACAGATAAAAAAAATGGCATTCATTTAACCCTTTGAGTGCCAAAGGGGTATCCAGTGCATTTCTTCTCAGTGCATTGTATACCCCCTCTGGCTCTCAAAGGGTTAAATGGGGTTGTAATTCAATATACGTTTTTTTTATTGTTCCTTTAAATAAATGGGAATTTGTATTTCCGGTATGGGGCAGTTGGTTTGCTCTAGACTTGCTGCACTTCAAACTCTCTGCATATGACTAATATTTTAAGACATTTAACTGTTCACAAGTCGCTGGTACTTTTCTGTCCTCTGGTATGTTGGGCCAGTTTGCAACCGCTGTCTATCCAGAGAGCACCTGGTAGTAATTTACTGTTACAGGTACTTTTCCATGACATCTGTATGGTCAGGACTATTTTTTCCCTTTTCTCAAATAAAAACATTATAGCATTTTGAGTAAAGGTTAATTGGAAAGAGCAGCCTCGCCTGCACATTCACTTTATGCATTTCTCAATAACGTATTGTAATAAGATGCAGATTGGGTAGAATGGCTCAGCCATGCAGAGAACTGCTTTCTGTCTTTATTTGTTTATTTATTTTGTGTGTCATGTTCATTATATCAACTGTTTTTGACCTCTAACTCAAATTTTCTTTTGCAGCTGTACAAAAATCTGTGGTCCACGGTACTCCAAGGAGAAAAGGTGTTGGAACGTCCATCTTGGTGGGCGGAATTCTGCACCAACAAACCAGTGATTGGCAAGCTGAAAGCCCACCTATAACTACAAACACGTGTATAAATTCCCCCTTCACCAGAGGGGTGTTCAAAGCATTGTGCAATGCAGACCACTGCACAGACATGTTATTAGTAAGAATCTTGAAGGGGAATTATGCCTTTAATAAATAAGTGGCTCTTAAGAGTTCCCAATATATGGCATTAAAAGGGTTTATACATGTTTATCCATGAAAAGCTCCCACCTCTAGCCCATCATCAACAGTCGTATACATAGAAAATGCACTTAGAGGCTGGTTTATTACAAAGAATTGGGGCAATTCTGTGGTAAGCCAGCTGCATTTTAGGGAACAAATAATAAACCATCAGATTTCCATTGATTTAAATGGCAGTTATCACCAAATAGCTAAAAAAATCAATAAAAAATAATCTGTACTCCTAGCCTGCTTTTTTTGTAATCTTTGTGTTTTGAAAAAGTTCTAAATTATTTCAAAACATAAAGTAAAGGTGGCCACTTTTTATCAGGCGTAAAAATCTGACAAATCAATGATCATTGTATAACTGGGTGACTGGGGCAAGGATATAGGATTTCCACTGGCCACACCCACAGCTCAGGCTCACCTTAGAAACTGGCTATTTAGGTGGTTGCCTGCTTAGGCTACTGGGAAATCTGAAGTGGAGTCCTGAAGCTGCTGATGTCCATTTCATAGTGCATGTTTATTTCTTGCCTTTTTATAATACACCAGTGATTCTCATCAGGACACACCAACAGGTCATTAGTTTTCAATACATCCCTGCAATAACGAGCCGCACAGCCGGCAGTTAAGGACCATTAAGGTTTTTTTGTTTGTTTGTTTGTTTTTTCTAAATGGATTCTGTATCCCCATTCTACTCTGGGACCCTTTAATTCCATGATATGCCAGGACCATCATGGGGTCTTAATGCCAGTTTACCCATGACGGACCTGGCACTTCATGGGTCCTTAAGGGGTTAAAAACTGACTTGTAGAAGTGTTCTGTGGATTGGAATTGAGAATCACTGCAATGCACCATAGTCCCAAACTCTCTGAATGATCAATCCATTGCAAAAGTCACTATGGAGCCACACCCACACGTTTTTTATCCCAAACCGTGCAAAGTGATGATGATCAAATTATGAAATGGAATTCTGTAGCTATAGCCTGCTGTAGATTTCCAATGCAACTGGACTGATGTATGATTTAGGAAAGACTGTCTACTAATTTAAGAGACACTTATTCCTAAAGGTATATTTTCCCTTTAAATAAATGGTTAAATATTTAAAGTAATCAGCTGCCACATGCACAGAAAATAAATATCTGAATTAAGTGTAATCCATTTTTTGCCAAACAAAACCGATTCTACAGTTCTAATATTTTCTATATAATGCCAATGTACCATTTATTTTGTAATTCTTTGTCCTAGCATGCATCAGTGTCTAATCTAAAAGATGTAGAATGAATCAAGGGCCATATTCACTAAACCAAGTTGGTGCAATGCTGGAGAAAATCAGCTGTACTATAAATCTCCTATGATTTAAATGGGGCCTTTAAACTTTTGAGGGCAAGAGGGGTGCGCAACACAATGCTTTGCAAACCCCTCTGGCACTCAAAGGGTTAACCACTTGAAGGTTAAAGGGATAGTATTGCCTTAAAACAATAAGTAGCGTTTTAGCTAAAGGAAAAAGAAGTTGTTTATGGTTTGAGAGATGGAACGTTTTAAAGTTCCTCTCTCCCTGCTGTCAGCTGACTCGAGGCGGCCCCTCAGCAGAGCTGTGATACCGAAATCTAAAAAGAACTACTTCATTTGAACGGTCTACAAAGTGTGCCTGGTTTGCAGGCACACTTTGTAGACCGTTCCAGAATTAGATTTTGGTATCTCAGCTCTGCTGAAGAGCCACCTCACGGTCTGACATCAGGGAAAGGAGAGTTTTAAAATGTTCTGTGTCTCAAACCATGAAGGTTTGAGAGATAGTACTTGCACCGATGGATTTCTGTTTTCCTTATCTACAATTCTACCTGTTATTATTTTAACCCTTTGAGTGCCAGAGGGGTATGCAACGCATTTCTTTGCAATGCAATGAGTACCCCTCTGGCACTCAAAGGGTTAACCTATTACTAACCCTTTAAAGGGGGTGTCCAACACATTGCTTTGTAGTACTTTGGAAACATCTTGGGTAAGCAGGGAGTTAAAACCCCATTTAACCTTTTGAGTGCCAGAGGGGAATGCAATGCGTTGTATACCCCTCTGGCACTCAAAGGGTTAAGCGAATGGGACATTTGATTTGTGCTTTACACTGCAGTTGGTTTTCTCTAGAATTGCATCTGTTTAGCTTACTGATTACAACCTTAAGTGACACAAATTAGTGGCGTTTTTAGACGCTTTTATATTTTGTCGCAACATTTGCCAGGTTGGGATATATCTCTTCAATTACTTGTACTAAACAATATAAATATATTTCCAATAATTGATATTCTTTTTCATAAAAATACTTGTGTATCAGTATTAGGACTTAAAAATCAACCTCTTGTTTGCTAGAGAAGTTAACCCTTTGAGTGCCAGAGGGGTACGCTACGCATTGCTCTGCAATGCTTTGCGTACCCCTCTGGCACTCAAAGGGTTAAGTTAACTAAAGTGTTAGGAGACAAAAGCACCCCAATTACCTCTGATTTAAATATGGCTTTTACTCCCCTTGAATTCTAAAGGGTCATTACATTTCCATAGCTGAACCCAGACACGTAGTGCAATATGCCCTTAAAGCAGAACTTTCATCCGATTAATATAGAGGCCCAGACCATTAATACACTAGCAATATGCATAGACGTAGTTTAAATTTCAAGATTAATTGCTGCATTAAAGAAAAATAGAACCTTTTACGCAGGAAGGCACCGGCTGGGATCTTGCTGTAGGCGCTCTCTCTGTTCCTGCGCTGTCAGTCCCTTCTGATGCCTTAAGGCACAAAGGCATTCAACTTACCAATCATGGAGTTGAAGGGAACGGACAGCGCAGGCTCAGAGATGCCACCTCTGCAAGATGTCCGCGCTGTTCCCTGCTGCCTGTCTGCTGAAAAGGTTCTCTTTTTCTCTAATGCAGTAATTATTCTTGAAAATAAAACTACATCTGTGCATATCGCTATTGTAATTATGGTTTGGGGCTCTATATTAATCGGATGATAGTTCTGCTTTAAACACAATGTTAAACTAGTTTTTTTTTCCCCTATGCTAATTATTCTGGGAGGAATTCTTATATTTGTATTTGTGTCTTTGCCCGCTGAAGTGAGTAGAAGAGTTTACAATAAACCAATGGTAGGCAACCAATGGCTCTTCAGCTGTTAGGGTTTACAATTTCCATCATCCCCAATCATCCAGTGACTGGTTGGGAATTATGTAATTTGTAGTAATCAGTAGACGTATGTTGCTTTCTTGTGCTATAGACCAACCAGGAATGTGTACTGTGATCATGAACATCACGTATTCTTGCCAGGTTACCATTAATTTCCATATGTACCAATAAGAGACAATTTCCTTGTTCCCATTTTAGTAGATAATAGAATTGTACACTGTTGTGGTGTAATACAGGCCATTACAGAACTGGCATGTTGTGCTGTAAATACTGTCCTCTGCGCAACTGGCCGTTGCTCATCGTGGTGCCCTTGTCAACTGGAAATCTTATCATATCATCATAACATAATATAACAGGTCAGATGTATGTTTGTCCGATGCGCAGTAGAGACTGCCCGAACACACATGCGCAGTAAAGACTGCATTCATGATTGCATCGGACAGATGTATGTTTGTCCGATGCGCAGTAGAGGCTGCCCGAACACATGCGCAGTAGAGACTGCATTCATGATTGCATCGGACAGGTGTATGTTTTTCTGATGCAGTCATGCGCAGTAAAGACTGCCCTAACGCACATGCGCTTTTTTTAAGCACTTTGGCCAGTGTACACAGGCTTTTACACTAGTCTAATAATAATAATAATGTAACATTCATTATAACTTTATATTGCAAGGTAGTTACAGGGAAAGCAACACCTCCTAATAAGAAGGTCCCACATACATTCCTATGGCCAAAGACCCTTATGGCCCTTATTAATTGTTTCCCGTGTCTTTGTTCAAGAGAAAATATCTTCAACCAGTACTGGATATCACTTCCTTGAAGGGAGACATGATAGTTTCTGGCAGCTTTTTCAAACTGCCAACAGAAAGCATTAGCATTTTTAACCCTTAAGCTCATTGCGAAGCATCCCTCTGGCCCTTAACCCTTTGAGTGCCAGAGGGTTACGCGTTGAGTACCCCTCTGGCACTCAAAGAATTAAAGACTTAAGATTATCCTGTGCAGTTGGCAGAATTTGTGTCCTGTGATCTTGCTAGCAGCTATCATGTCTGCTTCCATAGACATTTCATCCAGTACTAACTGAAGATGTTCTTTTGAATCAAGGAGCAATGGAAAATAAAGACAGACAATTAGGATATTAAGAGCAGTGAAGGTGTACTTTTATTTCTCAATGTTTCACTTGAGGAACTACAGATCCCCTATAGAGACATAGGTAAATAGATAAATCCACAGTAAACGAGGGATTATTTTGTTTTATTTCAGTCCTCAGTCTGCCCCCATAATGCTATAAATCCCATTGACTAGTCTGGAAATCAAATATGTGCCTTGAATAACCTCTTGACAGCCAGCGATGCATTGTATATCCCTCTGGTCCACAAGGGGTTAATATACACGTGCATTCAAAGTTTAGAGAGAAATGTAACTATTTTGAACATATGATTTTGGTTTTCACCTTATTTCTTGTTGTTGAAAGGAACAATGAACACTTGTTAAGAAATAATATATATCTATATCTTGTTGGATTATTCCGAGCGATGGGAGGTGCTTCTTTAAAAAGGCATTACAGCTCAAGCTTTTTTTATCAAAAGCCGTTTTCCTGTTGACGTCACAAAATGAATTCTAATAAAATGTTTGAAATGTTATAACTTTTGAATGAAGCACCTCATTGCAGTGAGACTAGCCTTGTTTTGCTCAACATGGAAATCTACAATACAAAACAGTTTAACATTCCCCTTGGTTTCCAGAGAGGACTCTAACAAGTTGCAAAGCTTACCATGTATTCTATAGATAATTTTAGCCCTTTGAGTGCCAGAGAGGTAGCTAAAGCATTATGTTGCAGCACGTCAATCAGAGGGTTAACTTAGATATGTTACATACATATATTGGTCTTGTTACCCAGTACCCATGTGACGTTATTTGGTTGACACTTTGTCGTACAGTCCTACAGGGTTGACTTGGTGATATCACAACATACAGCTGCCATATATCTGTACCTGATTCATATTTTGCCACATGTATCTTAAACAGTCCGTAATTAACCCTTTGAGTGCCAGAGGGGTACGGAACGCATTGCAAAGCAATGCGTTCCGTACCCCTCTGGCACTCAAAGGGTTAATATATATTTAGCTGCCAACTTAGATTACCATGTGTAGAGGTAGATTAACAAACTATTGACAATAATCTATTTCTAAGAAACATCACAGGTGCATATGTTTGTTTAATTTTGATTGTAATTTCACATATTTGCATTGTTGTCTATTTCATATTAATATGATAAATCTGTAATTTGTTTAAAAAATGTGTTGTCCTGTTACTCTGTTTAGAATAGGCAAAACATCTTTAATGGGATAGTGGCATATTACTTCGATTTTTCATATTCTGCAAGTGCGCAGTAGGTGAAGTCAAATGCCTATTTTTTATTTAAAAAAAAAATGTTTCTGGTACTGTAGATAAGGTCTGTGTCACTGTGCCTTATTCATACTTGTTCCAGAACATGGTGGTGGCAGCCTCTCATTTAACTTGCTCCAGAAAAGGCTGGGCACTGCCTTCTATTTAACTTGCTCCAGAACACGGTGGAGACTGCCTTACATTTAACTTGCTTCAGAACACGGTGGGAGTAGCCTCACATTTAAAGCAGAACTATCATCAATTAAATTGTCCCCCAATCCTTAGTGATAGGAATATACATACTTTCATTAGGCTGAATAAGTCCTGCTTTATTACATAGTAACATAGTAAATTAGGTTGAATAAAGACACAGGTCCATCAAGTTCAACCTTCTCCTCATACCCCAGTAACCGATAATTTTATAGCTTTCCTGCTATCAATTAAATTAGTCTTTATCAGACCTTCCTGATCAGCCTACTGATAAACAGTATAACTCTGTATGTTCCCTTTTGAAAGAAATGTATCTAATCTTCTCTTAAATGTATCCATTGTATCTGTCATAACCACCTCCTTGGGCAATGAAATCCACAATTTAACAGACCTTACCATAAAAAACCCCTTCCTCTGCTGAAGTCTAAACCTCCTTTCCTCTAATCTCAAGGGGTGTCCCCTGGTCAGGCCTTGGAATGAAGAGCTCACCACGGAGATCCTTGTATTGACCTCTCATATACTTGTACAATGTGATAAGGTCTCCTCTTAGTCGTCCTTTCTCTAGAGTAAATAAACCAAGTTTGTCTAGTCATTCTTCATACGTCAAGCCCTCCATTCCCTTAATTCATTTTGTTGCTCTTCACTGTACCCTCTCTAGTTCTAGTATATCCTTTTTCAGAACTGGTGCCCAAAACTGTACTGCATATTTGAGATGAGGTCTTCCCAGTGTTTTGTACAATGGCAATATAATACTATCCACTCTTGCTTCAATACCCCTTTTTATGCAATCTTCAGACGCTCCCTGAAGACTCACCTCTTCAGGGAGGCCTATCAACTGCCTCCATAAACATCATCACCAAGATTCACCCCTTGCACGGACTACTGCACTCAATGGCACTTCTCACTCCCACCCACTGACTGGCAGTTCATGTGGCAGGAGGCACTTAAACACAATAGCACTTACTCCTTCTGTATCAAACCTACCTTCCTCTAGACTGTAAGCTCTCACGAGCAGGGCCCTCTGATCCTCCTGTTCTACACATCTGATTGTACTATTTAATACCACTGTATGTCTATTCCCCAATTGTACAGCGCTGCGGAATTAGTTGGCGCTATATAAATAAAGAATAATAATAATAATAATATGCAAGACAGGATTTTGTTTGCTTTTGCTACTGCTGTTTGACACTGGTCACTGTTTCCAAGTTTGTAGTTGACAAGGATACCCAGGTCTTTCTCTAGCAGTGAGTCCCCTAAAATGATTCCATTAAGTTCATAAGTAGCCTTGGGATTGTTTCCTCCTAAATGCATGACTTTACACTTCCCCACATTAAACTTCATATTCCATTTGTTTGCCCAATCTGACATTGTATGTAAGTCCCTCTGTAGAGAGAAAATATCCTGAATTAATGACCTTGCATAATTTAGTATCATCTGCAAATATTGATATTTTGCTTTCTATATCTATTTCCAGGTCATTTATAAACATGTTAAAAAGCAGCGGACCTAATACTGAACCCTGAGGTACTCCACTCTCCACTTTAACTGTATTGGAGAATTTTCCATTTACAACCACACACTGTTCCCTATCCTTCAACCAGTTTTGTATCCAATCGCAAAGGTTATCTCCTAGCCTCAACTTCCTTATTTTATACATCAGCCTTCTGTGTGGCACTGTATCAAATGCCTTTGCAAAGTCTAGATATACTACATCTACTGCCTTGCCATTGTCAAGGTTGCTGCTTACTTCCTCATAGAAGCTGAAAAGATTAGTTTGGCATGACCTGTTCTTCATAAAACCATGTTGATTCGTGTTAATGATTTTATTTTTTGTGTTGTAATCATGAATATAGTCCCTTATTATTATCCCTTCTATCAGTTTTCCCACTACAGAGGTCAAACTCACTGGTCTATAATTCCCAGGTTCTGTTTTAGTTCCCTTCTTAAATAGAGACACTATGTTAGCTCCTGTGGCACTGCGACTGTGGTAATAGAATCTTTAAAGAGTAAATATAGGGGTTTTGCTAACACTGCACTAAGTTCCTGAAGAACCCTTGGATTTATACCATCAGGACCTTTGAGGTGCTTTGACGAAAAACAACTTCTTCAGCAGACATCAGCAACACGGAACTTGCAAGAGACGATCTGTGCGCCTGAGCCATCAGTCCCTTTCGGTACTTTAGGTACCAAGGAATGCCACTCGCCAATCATGGTGATGAATGGAACAGACAATCATCCTTCATTCAGTATAAGGAAACCCTGCCTTCCTTGAAGGAGGTCAGGTTTTTCCTTATACTAATTTAAGATCCTAAGATCATCATGATCCTATTTCAGTGCTGAGGCACGAAGAATGCATAAGGGACGGGAGAGGAAGAATTTATGATATAGTGTCAGAGGAAATGTAGCTCTTTCACCATTACCAAAATAACGGAGTGGTTGTACACATAAGGAGGGATCCGAGCTGCAGTCTAAATGAAACATTACTAACCATTTAAGAAACAGGCACATGTGGAGGCCATATCGGATGGGGGCACAAACAATAAAGTTGCGATTTCTGCTGTATCGGGTGGATGCCCTTAGGGACCAACCCAAGCAATTATCAAGACAGCTGGAAAGCCACAGTCTCATTTTATATTTGGAAGGAAAACAAAATTACACTTCTAATGAACCCTGGTTTCCCCAGCCTCAGGGAGTAGGAAGGGATGTTCTATTCTTACACTGCTTCCTCTTTTCCTGATACATGAGTCACATTATTCTGAATTCTCCCTCCTGGCATTCTACTTTACACTTCTGTCCTGCATTTCATTGGGTTCTCCTGGCTATATCTGTGAGCAAGGGGATGTGGGCAAGTCTTGGACCACCAAGTTGTCAAAGTTTTCCCTATTAACCTTTTTCCCCATGTCAGATATAAGAGTTTGCTGCATATTTAGGTCTCTCTTGTTCTTTGGCCCTTATACAGCAACTCCTAGGCCCCTCCTCTCCTGAACAGGAGCATGTATGGGTTACAGCCCTTATTTCATCTATGAATAATATACCTTCATCTATTGAGGGGGTTCCCTGAGTCTTCTCTTGTTCCCCCACTCTGGATTCTTCTGCTCAGGAGGGGGAAACAGATGATGATGATGTTTGATTCCTCATTTACTCCTGTGGATACTTTTGAGGGTAACCCTGCATCATCTGCTGGGGGTCTTAGCGCAGAGGGGTTTCTCTTATATTCTGTATGTAACACATGAACCATGGGGAAAAGCTCCTCCCTCCATGGGTCTGGGCACTTCAAAAAAGGCAGAACCTTTTGAGTCAGACTCTACCCCCAGATTACACCCCATCCCCAGATTCATGCGACCTCTCAAGAGAAGAGGAACAAGCTGGCACTGCTCTTAGATTTATTTTTTATGTTTCTGTTTAGATACGGGACTATATAATCTCCCATTAGGTGGGCTCCCATTATCTGGCTTCCCTGTAGTTGGATTGCCCTGTTCACGGGTACATTTCTGGAACATTTCCCTGTTAAAATGGACTTTATTGCAGGTCTGTTCCTCATGGCTGAACATCTCTGAGGTTCAGCACTGTATTTTTTTTAAAGCTTTATTGAAGTAAGACACAGTACATATAAGTACAAACAGCATAAGAAGCCAAAACTACACATATTACTCAACTGGCAGCATACCAAGACATCATTATCTATCAGTACTGAGTAAACTGCTTAACCAGTAATAATGCTTTAAAGATGAAAGCTATTTGAATATAATAATATGAGTGAGGTATAAAGAAAGCTAGGCCAGCGTAACCTGTACTATGGCCAAAAGGGGAGTTGCAGAAAAAGGCCTACTCATACAAAAGAAAAACAGTTCAAGACAAGAGAAAGCAGGGGACAGATAAGAAGGACAAAGGTATAAATTACAATTTTGTTGAAGTTGTGGAATCCTATAATAAGCATAGATTACCGAGTCAGCCAACGAGTGATTATGAGGCCACCAAATGGTGACAAGTGCCGTGGAAAGAACCCTAGGAGATGTGTCTCATACTATAAAGTAGCATAATCTGAACTGAAGTATAGGTGGATATAAACAGAAGATTAAGAAACGGGGCAGTTCAGTATATGAAGAGGAAAAGAGCAAGCAGAGTAAGTAAATGGGAGCCATGAGAAAGATTACAAGGTAGAAGAAGAAGGAATAAAGAAAGAGCGTAGAAAACGTGGAACAAAAACTCAGGCTGACAAGGCCCTGTCCTCGGTATAACTGGCACGTAGTGGCACTAAGGCCCGTGGGGGAGGAATAGATCAGCATAAAACAAAAGATGGACAGACTAAGAGACAGCCATCCACAGTCACACTTGCTAGGAATAAGCTAACAACTATAGGACAGTAGAGGAGTCTCACAATATACCTGGTTACCACTAGAAGAAGAAAAAAAAAGAAAATGCCATGTACTAAGCATACAGATAGAGAAACAGACATTGTAATATATGAGCAAGTTTTACATATGTATAAACGTTAACAATAACAGTAGGCCAGAGGACGTATAATGCAGTGTAGGCATCTCCATTTCTAGAACAGCTATGTAAAACGAATTGTGGGGTATCTGTTCCAACACACACTCCTGGGATAACCCTACAAATGAGAAAAGTACTTAAACTATATGGTACTAAAGCTGAAGCAAAGCCAGAAAATGTCTCTCCGATGACACCATTCTATTAAGCAAACCATCGCTCCTTTAAAAACAGTAGGTCGTGGAGGGGTAAAGCAGGTCAAATACCAATAAAGAACAGCAAGTGGTCCTAGTCTCTCTTCCTGGGCCAAAGGGAGAGGACCACACTCAGTGTTCAAAATGTGGTATGAAGTCTGGAGATGCATAGTCGACTTGAGAAACGATGAAAAAGTCTATTTCACTGTCGTCCAATACAGGTCACTGGTACTCTGGGAGGCGTAAGTCCCCTTTAATAGGCAGGAACAACTATGCAAATGATTTGCAAGGGGCGGAGCCTCCCCTCTTACTTAAGCCACCTTCTGGCCAGAGCCACTTAGATTGATTTGTTCCTGGTGTGCTTGCACAGCAGGTAGAGAACATCTTTGCATCTTAGTGTTTTATTATTTTTTTATTCAAATATGGAATACCACCATTAGGAGGGTGACCATGGCTGTGAATTGCCCTCTTTAAAGTGGCTGGTGCAGCTTCCAGGGATTTTCTGTGGACCTTATGCCCTGAAGAGGGGACAGCTTGTGTTAAGCAGCTCCCCTACTGGGGAATTTACCTCTGGTTCTTTCCCACCTTATCATGGTCACCTGAAGACAGAAGTCCTGCAGGAAAGGTGAGTCACCCATTGAGTGCTGAAGGTCCACTTGTCCCCACAGTGTCCCTTTGATGGGCTTGTATTTGGGAGTTTTAATACACTCCAGCACTCATAGGGTGTTTCTATTGCATTATTACTGTTTTATGCAATTTCTGTGGTATTCTCTGGGTTTTGGAGCTTTGGGTATTCATTTATTTATGTTTCTCATGTGTTTCATGCTTGTTTGGGCACTTTTTATTGTTTTCCTAAACTTTATTAAAAATGGTGTTCCGCGCCTTTAAGCGCGGCTTTTTCCCGCTCAGACGCAAGGGCTCCTTTACTCTCTATGAGAATTCACAGTGTGGGACATATCTCTGGAACCGCTTGTCACAGCAACTTCAGAGAGGGCTCATTTTAATGCTAGGCTCCTGCTCTATCATCCGAAATGTGTTTTATTTATGTGGGGTGTTCAGGGGGGCTTCGGGCACTGTTTGGGGTACTTGTAAGGGAAAACTACATTTCCCATGAGCGCTTGGTTCGCGCTCGTTTCTGATTGGCTGTCATGACGGCCGCCATTTTGTGGTACTTTTCCTAGGCAACTACACTACGCAGGGACCGAGCCTTCTCTCTCCTCAACAGATTAACCCTTCGCTGGCCAGATAAGTCCGATTTTAGACATTTCTGGGGTGAAACTTTAATCATTTACACTTTTTCTGGGTGATAGTGTTATTAGTGGGGTATATTGACGCTGTGAGCATGTCTACTTCACTGGAGCTAGGGGCTAGACCCAAGTCTAAGGAGGATGGGGGGTCTGCTACCCCCATGGCGTTTTGCTCCTCTTGCCACATTGGGCTGGCTAGCGATAATGTGGGGGATCTATGCCCTAATTGTACTGGTCAAGATAGCAACCCTGGGCTTCCCAGCCACGCTATTGAGCCATCTTGGGTGAGGGAGTTTAAAGCTGCCACTAGGGATCTCAGATCCACGCTTCAACTCTTTCCCTCTCAGATTCAGGGGGCTCTCCAGGTCTGGCAGACCCCCTCTACCATCAGGACCTCCCTGCCTAAGCCACAGGGAGCTCCTGATGTCACTGATTCTTCTGAAGAAGAACTCTTACAGGATTCTGATGCTGAGGAACGTACTGTTATTGAATCTAACAGGTCCATTGGGGACCCCTATGAGTGTGACCCCGAAGTTTCGGCTGAGGGTCTGATCAGAGCGGTTCTGAATACGCTCAACCTTCCTCTGACTCAGGAATCCACTTATGATCCTTCTGATGTTTTTCAGAAAAAGCCATCTAAGCCAGTTGTTTGTTTCCCAACTAACCCTACTCTTGCCCGTCTGGTCTCTGAGGCATGGAAGAATCCTGATAGATCTTCCTCTGTCTCCAAAAAGTTTGCTAAACTTTACCCTTTTCCTGAGGCTGAGTTGGCAAAATCCCAAGGTGGATGCTCCTGTTTCTAGACTATCCAAATCTACCGCTTTGGCTGTCTCAGATGCCTCTGCCCTGCAGGATTGGACGGATAAAAAGCTAGAGCTTTCTCTTAAATCTATTTTTGCCTCCATTGGCACTGCCATGCGCCCAACCTTTGCTGTGGCATGGGTTAATAGAGCCATTGCGGCCTGGACTGAACGACTGACTGAAGCAGTTCGCCAGGATGCACCAGTATCTGAACAGTTGCAGCTACTTGCTAATATCACTGAAGCTCAGAACTATGTTGCTGACGCTGCTTTTGATGCTGTGCGCATGATGGCGAGAGCCTCCACTTCTTCTGTGGTGGCTAGACGCGCCCTTTGGCTGAAAATTTGGTCTGCTGATACAGCCTCTAAGAAAGCCTTGCTTTCCTTGCCCTTTCAGGGGAATTTGCTTTTTGGGTCTGAACTCAAAGAAATGATCAGTGAGGCTACTGGCGGTAAAAGTACTCTTCTACCCTCAGTTTTTAAGAAGAAGTTTCCAGCCAAACGCAATCGGTCCTTTCGTTCCTTTCAGACTGAGACACGCTCCTCGGCCCAAACGGGTCCTCCCACTACGCGCTCCTCCTCCAAGCCCAAACAGTCCTGGAAGCCCAAAGTTGCCCCCAAGGCCAAGACCTCCAAGACTGCTTCGGCATGACTCGCCAAACCCGGGTCCGCATCCGGCTGTAGGCGGTCGTCTCCGCATCTTTCGCCGGACTTGGGAGGAGTCAGTGGCGGACCCATGGGTTCTTCAGGTGGTGTCAGAGGGATACAGGATCCCTTTCTCCTCCCTTCCTCCTTTTCGGTTCCATTTTACTCGTCCTTCTCAGGAACCCACAAAAAGGCGTCTGTTCGACGACGCTATTCAGGATCTCTTGGACAAAGAGGTCCTGGAGGCGGTTCCTCAAGGGGACACAGGTTCAGGATTTTATTCCAACCTGTTTGTGGTAGCCAAAAAGGACGGAGGAGCTCGTCCCATTTTGGATCTCAAAGATCTCAATGCCTATGTGGTGACTTCCCACTTCCGCCAGGAGTCCCTGCGCTCTGTGATTGCAGCAATGTCTCCAGGGGAGTTTCTTGCCTCCCTGGACCTTCAGGATGCTTATCTTCACATCCCTATTCATCCAGAGAGCAGGCGGTATCTCAGGATTGCCTGCCACAGGAGACACTTTCAGTTTGCAGCGCTCCCCTTTGGGCTGACTTCAGCCCCTCAGGTCTTCCAGAGGGTGTTGGGCTCCTTGATAGCGGTGCTCCATCAGGATGGGATCAGAGTGACCCCCTACATGGACGATCTCCTACTGAAGGCCTCCTCAGCGGAGCTTCTCCATCAGCAATTACAGATGTGCATGCACACCCTGAACCGTCATGGCTGGATCCTGAATCTGGACAAGTCGGACCAGTCTTGGCTCTCCTGTGGCATCCAGTGGGAGACCGTTCGGGCATGCTCACAGGAGTCTTTCTTTTTGCTTACCTGAGGTCAGTTTTAGGGTCTCAAATCAATCTAAGTGGCTCTGGCCAGAAGGTGGCTTAAGTAAGAGGGGAGGCTCCGCCCCTTGCAAATCATTTGCATAGTTGTTCCTGCCTATTAAAGGGGACTTACGCCTCCCAGAGTACCAGTGACCTGTATGGACTAAGTGAAAAGGATTTAACAGGTAAGACTAAAATCCTATTATTTCACAGGAAAACGGCTCGCAAACTGAAATGTTTCAGTCAAAAAGTTCATAAAGTAGAAATAGAACAGTCTCTAAGAGGTTAATATATTGATAGACATGGCATATATTTTCTCTTTATTCACCTAAAGTAAATAAACTCAGACGACCTAAATGCAGGAACACTTTGTCAGTGCCAGATTAACAAGAGGGATGAAAAAGCTGCAGCTGCAGGCCCAATGTGAATGAAAGGCTGGTTCTAATCGGTAGCCACAGAGGGCCACACAACATTCCACAAGGAGAGACACAACTCCATTTCTTAATATTGACTGAATCTTGGAATTGAAACAAAATAATCCGTATGGAAACAAGTATTGTGAGTGCTGTATTTTGCCATCTACAATACATTATACACTCTCTCTGAAGTATGGGCCCACCATAACTTTCAGCTTGGGACCATTAGGCCCTTAATCTGGCCCTACAGTTAATTCTAACACTATATAAACTACAATAGCTATAATCTGGCAAGACAAACAATTTTTCCTCTAACAGTTTATGTATTTTCCACTTTTAATGTTCCATCTCTGGAACAAAACCACCAAGAACAAATAGTTTTAATCATTCCAATCTTCGTTAAAATAGATATTTGGGTGTACAACTCTGTAACACTGATTATTTATTCGATCAATGCCAAATACACAATTTAGAGACTTATTTGGTCTTCTGCGTGTTTTTCCGCATGACTGCAATGAAAAGAGATTTCATAGAAATGGAGTTATATGGTTTATTGCTGGCAACAAAATATGCTCAAACTAAATTGAACAATGATACAGCTTTAAAAAATGCTTTTCATTGAGTTTCTTTATTTTGAGGAACAGGCATCCTGGCATCCATTCTCTTCAACTTCACTAGCTACATAAAACATAGCAACCACGTTTTTTTGGGTGGCTTTTTGGTGAGATTGCTCAATTGGTTAAAGGGATAGTAATGTTTCACAAAAACAGCAGCTCCAATTAATCTTCATAGTATTTGGGCCATGGAGAGTGTTATTTCAATACTGTCAGAGCTGTAGTTCAAGAGTAACTGAATGATAAAATATCCCCCTCCTGCCCCTTTTTGCCTAGTCTAAGCCACCTCCACTCAGATGTGTAATCTGGTTTTAAGACCAGACAGCTCACAGCAAGGGACAATCTTCCTGTGAGAACAATGAAAACCCTGCCCACCTTGACAGGTTTTTCCCTTCTTCTAATTGAAGATTGTCCCTTTCTACAAGCCATCTAGACACCACCTTTCTGTTCTGAAGGGAGCAGTGTTACATCAGGAAAAGGGGTGGGAGGGGGATACATTATCATTCAATTACTCTTGAACTACAGCTCTGACAGCATTGAAATAACACTCTCCATGTCCCACATACTATGAAGATTTATTGGAGCTGCTTTTATTTTGAAACATTACTATCCCTTTAATGCACCAGCTATATAATATATTCAAACTGCAAGGTCACAGGTTCTAGTCCCAGCAGGGTGAACTCAGCCCTTCATCCTTCCGAGGTAGATAAATTGAGTACCAATAAATTGGGTAATAATATCTATACCCCCAGGACATACTTGAAACAGAGAGACAATCTCAATGTATCCTTCCTGGTAAAATACTTTGATATTATTATTAACCCTTTAAGATCTAGAGAGGTGGTTGAACAGTGCATTGTTCCACAAAGCTGTGAACACCCATCTGTCTTTCTCAAACAAAAGATACTCTGAAGTGAACAACAATGCCTTATTCTATATAGTGAACATACATAATTGTTTTAAAGTTGCATGAATGGCTCCTAATTTGTTAACCAAAGTACTTATCCATATAGTGGTCATGTATATCTATTTACTGCTTTTTTCATTCACCCACTGCTGTAGACTTTAAGTAAATTGAGTCATTTTACTATCTTGATAATAGACATATGTCCCTTTGAAATTCTGAGCAGGGTTTTATTTCTATACTTTTGTTTAGTAAAGTGTCCCCACACTGTTATAGTATATAGCAAAGTCCTGCAGTTAAATTAAGAAACACTTATTCCAGGGGAAAAGTTCCCCTTTAATGTTACCTTAAGTGGATTGTAATACTCCTGCCGCCTGGAAATGCTTCAGCTGAAAGTGATTACAAAGCAAAATTTCATGTTCCTGACATTTTTGTGGTCAGTGTATTCAAATCAGGAATTTACTCTAGGAATAAGTGGCTTTTAATTTGTTTAACAAAAGGACTTATTTAGATAGGTGTTCTTATAGTGGCTAGGTTTATCTATATTTTATTCATATTATATATATTTTTTTCTACTTGGATTTGATCTCTGTTGTACACTTCTGCTAGTTTTTGAAGTTTACATACTACACTACCTCGACACTTAAAGGACTGTGCACTTAAAAAATACAATTATTTGAATTGCAATTTTTCTTACAAGAAAAAGCATAGTTGTTACTGATACTCAAAACATGGCCACATATTGAATCAATAAACATATCTCCCAATGGTCAGTAACTGTGTCTCAACCCTTTGGAACAGCAATGTTCCATCCACAGTGTGAAAACATACACCGTGAAATGTCCCCACCTGTCACCTATCTGGTTAGCAAATACTCCAGACATGTATACAGCCATGTGAAAAAGAGAGTACACCCTCTTTGAATTCTATGGTTTTACATATCAGTACATAATAACAATCATCTGTTCCTTAGCAGGTCTAAAAATGAGGTAAATACAACATCAGATGAACAACAGCACATGACATATTACACCGTATCATGATTTATTTAACAAAAATTAAAGCCAAAATGGAGAATCCATGTCTGAAAAGCTAAGTACACCCTTACTGCTTCCATTAATTGAGATGCTAAGTAGCAGACAGGTGCTGCTAATCAAATGTCCTTGATTAATTGATCATCAGCAAATGTGACACCTCTATAAAAAGCTGAAGTTTTATCATTTTGCTGGTCTGGAGCATTCAGGTGTGTGTGTGTGTTAACACAATGCCAAGGAGGAAATATATCAGCAATGATCTTAGAGCAGCAGTTTGGAAGGGTTATAAGGCCAATTCCAAACAATTTAAAGTCCATTATTCTACAGTGAGAAAGATTATTCAAAAGTGGAAAACATTCAAGACAGTTGCCAATCTTCCCAGGAGTGGATGTCCCAACAAATTCACCAAAGGTCAGACCGTGCAATGCTCAGAGAAACTGAAAAAAACCCAAGAGTTACATCTCAGACTCTACAGGCCTCTGTTAGCATGTTAAATGTTAAAGTTCATGACAGTACAATTAGAAAAAGACTGAATTTGGATTTGTTTGGAAGGGTTGCCAGGAGAAAGCCTCTTCTCTCTAAAAAGAACATGGCATTACGGCTTAGTTTTGCAAAGTTGCATCTGAATAAACCACAAGACTTCTGGAACAATGTCCTTTGGACAGACGAGACCAAAGTAGATATGTTTAGCCATAATGCACAGCTCCACGTTTGGCGAAAACCAAGCACAGCATATCAGCACAAACACCTCATACCAACTGTCAAGCATGGAGGTGGAGGGGTGATGATTTGGGCTTGCTTTGCAGCCACAGGACCTAGGAACCTTGCAGTCATTGAGTCGACCATGAACTCCTCTGTATACCAGTATTCAGGAGTAAAATGTGAGGCCATCTGTCCGACAGCTAGCTTGGCCAAAATTGGGTCATGCAACAGGATAATGATCCCAAGCACACCAGCAAATCTACAACAGAATGGCTGAAAAAGAAAAGAATCAAGTCTAACAATGGTCCAGTCAAAGTCCAAACCTGAACCCAACTGAATTGCTGTGGCGGGACTTTAAGAGAGCTGTGCATAAACAAATGCCCGCAAACCTCAATGAACTGAAGCAATTTTCTAAGAGTGGTTTACAATTCCTCCACAACGATGTGAGAGACTGATAAAGTCAAACAGAAAACGATTACTTCAAGTTATTGCTGATAAAGGTGGTTCTACAAGCTATTGAAACATAAGGTGTTTTTCACACATGGCTTCTCCATTTTGGCTTTATTTTTGTTAAATGAATAATGCCAGGGTGTAATATGTCATGTGTTGTGGTTCATCTGAGGTTGCATTTACCTAATTTTTAGACCTGCTAAAGAACAGATGATTGTTATGACGTACTGATATGTAACACCATAGAATTCAAAGAGGTAGTACTTTCTTTTTCACACGACTGTAAAAATGGGGAATATTCGCTGCTTTCCTAATTAATTCACTCGTAAGCACTGCAAAGCGCCAGAGTGCTTTGACCCGGAGGAGCGATATATCAACTCTGAAGTGAAGACTAATTGTTTTGTGAAGATGTTGTACCCACAAAATATATAGCATCAGCTATTTTCAGTCAGGAGCTTTGTATGGTGCTTGTGATAACTTCTTGAACAATGCGTCGCAATGCGATGGAGTCCCGCGATGTTCAGTTATCCTCTCCTTAAAACTCTTGAAATGGTAGCACTGCTATACATTAGGGGTCTAATTATACACTTTCTTTGAAATCTACTTCATACAACTGTTCAGTGACACAGGACAGGAAGTTTAATGTGGGGAAGTTTAAAGTCATGCATTTGGGAGGAAATAATCCCAAGGATACTTATGAACTTAATGGAATCATTTTATGGGACTCTTTACTGGAGAAAGACCTGGTTATCCTTGTAAACTACAAACTTGGAAACAGTGACCAGTGTCAAACAGCAGTAGCAAAAGCAAACAAAATCCTATCTTGCATAAAAAGGGGTATTGAAGCAAGAGTGGATAGTATTATTTTGCCATTGTACAAATCATTGGTAAGACCTCACCTCGAATTTGCAGTACAGTTTTGGGCACCAGTTCTGAAAAAGATATACTAGAACTAGAGACGGTACAATGAAGAGCAACAAAATGAATTAAGGGAATGGAGGACTTGACGTATGAAGAACGACTAGACAAACTTGGTTTATTTACTCTAGAGAAAAAGACAACTAAGAGGAGACCTTATCACACTGTACAAGTATATGAGAGGTCAATACAAGGATCTCCGCGGTGAGCTCTTAATTTCAAGGCCTGATCAGGTGACCAGGGGACACCCCTTGAGATTAGAGGAAAGGTGGTATAGACTTCAGCAGATGAAGGGGTTTTTTTTACAGTAAGGTCTGTTAAATTCTGGAATTCCTTGCCCAAGAAGGTGGTTATGGCAGATACAATGGGTACATTTAAAGGGATAGTAATGTTTCATAATAAAAACAGCTCCAATTAATCATCATAGTATTTGGACTTTGGAGAGTGTTATTTCAATTCTGTCAGAGTTATAGTTCAAGAGTAATTCAATGACAAAGTGTCCCCTTCCTGCCCCTTTTACTGATGTAACACTGCTCAGCCAGAGCAGAAGGGAGGTGCCCAGGTAGACTGCAGAGAGGGACAATCTTCAATTAAGATAAGGGAAAAAGCTGAAAAGCTTGTCAAGGGGGGACAGGGCTTTCATTGTTCTGATAGGAAGAATATTGTCCCTTGCTGTTATCTGTCTGGTCTATGGACTGGATTCCACATCTGAGAAGAGATGGCTTACACTAGGTAAAAGGGGCGGGAGGGGAAACTTTGCTTGTGAATATTTCTCATACCATAAAGGTTTGAGAGATAAGACTTATATCGTTCTTCATGTTTTTTTAATGCCTGCAAAATAAAATAAAGATAAAACAAAGTATTACTATCCCTTTAAGAGAAAATTAGATACATTTCTTTGAAAAGGGAACATACAGAGTTATACTGTTTTTCAGTAGGCAGATCAGGAAGGTCTGATAAAGACTTAACTTATTTGGTAGCAGGAAAGCTATACAATTCTCAGTCACTGGGGTATGAGGCAAAGGTTGAACTTCCTGGACTTGTGTATTTATTCAACCTAATTTACTATGTTACTATGTTACTTTGCATGTCTGCCCCTACACTAGCTAGCCTCAAAAATTAACTTGTGCTCTCTCTCTCTCAAAGTCAGACTGACAACAAGCAGTAAGCTAAAACCTCATTTTCCATTTTAGCACCCTCTATATTTTTCAGTGTCAAATTCCAAAGAAATCTGTTCAGTAGATTTTGTTGTAGCCTTGTGGTGGTAAAAAATGTATACTGGGCAAAATTCTGCTTTTTTTCATGATCCTCATGCCCTTTTTTTTTTTCTTCACCAAACAGATTGCCTCATATTTTGCAGGATTTATGTTACTTGGCACTGACTCCTTAAGTTACAAACGTTTTGGACTTTATGGCTGCTGAAGCACTCAACTATGATATAATATACAATACTTCCACTTTAAGCAAAGTAAATTTTATGTTATAATATTTCATAAATGGCTCACCAAACTTCGAAATATGAGGGGCATTTATGACTCAACAAATAAAAAAAAAATGTCTAGTTGGGACATTTGCCTTACTTCTGATGATGTCTCAAGTCCTTTGCTGATGTTTGACAGCTGGAATGGAGCCAGCAGTTGAATCAGAAGATGACTAATATGGTGCAAGCTACAAATCGATGTGTAAAGTGGTGTTGTGCTGCTTAGACTCTGAGTACTTGGCTCATAAATGACAATCTGGATAATGATCACCCCCTCCCCATCCTGTGAACTTTACATGTCTTTCCTTAACTCTTTTGGTCCTTAAAGGGGTAGTATTACTTCAAAATTACTATCCCTCATATTGTAACCCTTAATAAACTGAGTTAAATGACACCAGCGGCGTCTCTCAAACCTTTATGGTTTAAGAGAGAGCTGCTTTTAAAGTTTCCTCTCCCCTGCTGTCAGCGTTCTGCTGCCAGCAGTGGAATCCGGTCCCGGGACAGAAGGAGGCTGTTAAGCAGAGGCGATATCTCGTTATGGAAGGAAAAATGATTCATTGAAACAGTCTTCTACGTGTGCTTGGTTACCAAGCACACATGGAAGACTGTTTCAATTAATCATTTTTCCTTCCATAACGAGATATCGGCTCTGCTGAAGAGCCTCCGCTTGATTCAGAGACCGGATTCCCCTGCTGGCAGCAGAACGCTGACAGCAGGGGAGAGGAAACTTTGAAAGCGGCTATCTCTTAAACCATAAAGGTTTGAGAGATGTCACTGGTGTCATTTAACTCAGTTTATTAAGGGCTACAATATGAGGGATAGTAATTTTGAAGTAATCCTATCCCTTTAATGGGTTAACCCTGTGTACGCTAGAGACATCTCCCAATACATTGCTTAGCAATGCGTTGGCCACATCCCTAGAATTAAGGGGTTAATCTTACCTTGCTGCACAGACTGACATATTTAACACTTTGAGTGCCAGAGAGGAATTGCAATGTGTTGAATACCTCTCTGGCACTCAAAGAGTTAAAGGAACACCTAACACTTAAAAACAAAATTGGTTGATAGACCTCTACATTTTATGCACTGAGATCTCACGTATGTAAATATTATTCATTTTGTTAGATCCCTAAAATATAATCCTAAACTTGTATTTTTGTAATGCTTTTGTAGACACCATCTGGTCATTTTTATTTATGCCATCTTATCTAAGAGAGTAGGAAGTTAATTTATTGTAATTACTACCCACTGCTCTTGTATTTGAAAAGGCTGGTACCTTAGCTCAGGCTTTAACATACGATACAGCACTATCTGTTCTCAGACATCTCTCTGGATTATGTCAATGTGAGTCAGCGAGCCTTGCTGAAGGCAGTAATGGCAGCTCCCACTGGGCACATATAAGACTAAGTTTTAGATTGTATAAAACAAATACATCATTTTTACAGATGCCAGTATGAATTCCAGGATATTAAAATGTACATAATCCTAGTTAATTTTCAGTTGTTAGTTCTCTTCTTTAAAAGGATAGCAATTTTTCACAAAAACAGCAGCTGCAATGAAAACTCTTAGTATTTGACCCATAGAGAGTGTTATTTCAGTACTATCAGAGTTGTAGTTCAAGAGTAATTGAATGCTAAAGTATCCCCCTACCACCCCTTTTACCTAGTGTAAGCCACCTCTCCTCAGATGTGGAATCTGGTCTTGAGACAGGGACGATCTTCTTACTGTGAGAACAATGAAAACCCAGGTTTTTCAGTTTTTTTCCTTATGCTGATTGAAGATTGTCCCACTCTGCGATCCACCTGAACACAACCTTGCTGCTCTGAGGTAAGCAGTGTTACATCAGTAAAAGGGACAGGAGTGGGATACTTCATCACTCAATTACTCTTGAACTACAACTCTGACAGTATTGAAATAACACTCTCCATGGCACAAATATTATGACGATTAATTGGAGCTGCTTTTATTTTGAAACATTACTATCCCCTTTAACTAGCTGTGGATTTTTCAAAATGGCCACACTTTATAAAGCCACAAAATCAGTCATGATCTGATTGCATGGTTCTGCTCTGCGAAATGGCCACATAAAATTTGCATATGAATAAAGTTGTGAAATATAATTCTATCTGTATCTGTGAGTATAAAAAGTAATAGGAACCCAGCATGAATGAGGACAATGTGTATTGTAAGCATACATTTCAGGTTTACATTAACACATTCTCATTTACTTTTGTGGGTAAGTATTACATAGTCATGATGGAATACAAAAAAGGTAAAAATGCTCTCTTATCATGATCCCATTCTAAAATAGAGAACAATCGGGATTTAGTAATTCATCCTATATAATAATTCGCTAAATCGTGTGTAACGCCGCAACATGCGCAGTAGACACTGCTGCGCGTGCTGCAGTCATGCGCAGTAGAGACTGCCCGCGCCGCGGCTGATACAGAGCTGGGCGCTCCGAAGGAGCGTCCAGCTCTGTATCAGCTGCGGCGCGGGCAGTCTCTACTGCGTGTGACTGCCCCGCGACCGGGTGGCTGTGACACTGTGGCCTGTGTAACGGGCTGTTCAGCTAGTCTGTTAATAATGCAAAGACATCATAATCAACTATTTAAATTGCAACTATCTTCAGGTTGTTGTCCTTTCAGTAGATCTCTCCCCTGGGAGCAAACCTGCCAGTGTAATGACCATTAACATAACAAATACATTAGGTCGAAATAGCTCTAAATATTATGTACTTATACCCATCATATGTTAAAATTATTAATTCATTTTACATCCCTAAAACATAATCCTAAACTTGCATGTTAAAGCATTTGTAAATTGTCAGTTCAGAGAGCATTTAACCCTTTGGGTGCCAGAGGGGTATGCAAAATATTACTTTGCAATGCATTGCGTGCCCCTCTGGCACTCAAAGGGTTAAGGTCTTTTGTGCTGATTGTATTAAGCGCTAAGACCTAAAGTCAATTAATTAATTGTGATCCGTGCTCTTGAATTCAAAAAGTATTTTATCGTATCTGAACCCATTCTTAGAATTAGTGGCAGCCCTGAAAAGGCAGGAATGGCTGCTTCCTCAGACTGTATGTAAGACAAGATTTTAGGCTTCATAAACAGATAATGTTTACAGAGGCTAGCATGAAGTACAGGGTTTTTAAGTGTATATAATTCAAATTAATTTTTAGGTGTTAGTGTTTCTTTAAGTTGGGGCAGCATTGTGATCCCCAACAGACCAACAGGCAGTGGCATAACAATAGGGGTCACAGGGGTTGCACCTACGACCAGGCCTGTCACTCCAGGGGCCTGGCCGCCCCCCGCGCCCCCTGCCTCACACCACGGACCTCTAGCAGCTGAGCTCTTCGGCACTCTAGTAATGCAGAGTGCTGGGAGATTACATAATCTCCCAGAGCTCTGCATTACTGGAGAGAGGACCGCGTGGGAGCTCCATCTCTTAATAGAGGTCTGTGCCGAAGGAGGGACAGACCTCTCCTGCCATGCTGCTGGACCACCAGGGAGGTAGGAGATGGACACTGGGGGCAATGGGTAGAGCTGGGGGCAATGCGGAGAGGAGGAAATTGGCGGCAATGTGGTGAGTTGGGGGCAATTTGGAGAGTTGGGGGCAATGTGGTGAGGTGGATATTGGGGGGAAATGTGGAGAGTTGGGGCAATGTGAAGAGGTGGATATTGAAGGCAATGTGGTGAGTTGAAGGCAATGTGGTGAGTTGGGGCAATGTGAAGATGTGGATATTGGGGGCAATGTGGTGAGTTGGGGCAATGTGGAGAGGAGGACATTGGGGGCAATGTGGAGAGTTGGGAGCAATGTGGAGACAAGGACATTGGGGGCAGTGTGAAGAGTTGGGGGCAATGTGGTGAGTTGGGGGCAATGTGGAGAGTTGGGGCAATGTGGAGAGGTGAACAATGGGGGCAAGGTGGAGAGCTGAGGGCAATGTGAAGAGGAGGACATTGGGGGCAATGTGGAGAGTTGGGGGCAATGTGGAGAGGTGGACATTGGGGACAGTGTGGAGAATTTGGGGCAGTGTGAAGAGGTGGATATTGGGGGCAATGTGGTGAGTTGGGGGAAATGTGGTGAGTTGGGGCAATGTGGAGAGGAGGACATAGAGGGCAATGTGGAGAGTTGGGGGCAATGTGGAGAGGTGAACATTGGGGGCAGTGTGAAGAGTTGGGGGCAATGTGGAGAGGTGGACATTGGGGGCAATGTGGAGAGTTGGGGGCGATGTGGAGAGGAGGACATTTGGGGCAATGTGGAGAGGAAGACATTGGGGCAATGTGGAGAGGAGGACATTGGGGGCAATGTGGAGAGTTGGGGCATGTGGAGAGGAGGACATTAGGACAGTGTGGAGAGGAGGACATTGTGGGCAATGTGGAGAGATGGACATTGGGGGCAATGTGCAGAGTTGTGGCAATGTGGAGAGTTGGGGACAATGTGGAGAGGAGGACATTTGGGGCAATGTGGAGAGGAAGACATTGGGGGCAATGTGGAGAGGTGGACATTGGGGGCAATGTGGAGAGGAGGACATTGGGGGCAATGTGGAGAGTTGGGGCATGTGGAGAGGAGGACATTGGGGCAGTGTGGAGAGGTGGACATTGGGGGCAATGTGGAGAGGAGGACATTGGGGGCAATGTGGGGAGTTGGGGGCAATGTGGAGAGGTGAACGTTGGGGGAAATATGGAGAGTTGGGGGCAATTTGGAGAGGTGAACATTGAGCGCAATGTGGAGAGTTGGGGGCAATGTGGAGAGGTGAACATTGGGGACAGTGTGGAGATACCCAATGGAGTCAATGTTGTCGGGGGGGGGGGGAAGCCATGGCAATTTTTGCACGAGAGCCCGGTGACCTATAGTTATGCCTCTGCCAACATGCCAGCAGAAAGGGAGTCTGCAGCTACACCCACCCACAGCCTTTTTTTCTGAGTGTGTTATACTTTCAATGAAAATAATTCAATGAGAAAGAAAACAGATGGCTGCATAGCTGATGTAATATCAACTCATTTTGAGAGACAACATTGTTAATTCATAAATTAACATCAAAGACAAATTACAGCGATTAAGAAAATATAATTATTAAGTCATTTATAATACCCAGTAATAATAAGTAGATAATTCGTAACATCAGTATAAATGTAGTTTCTTAACCCCATGAGGATCAGGCTACTTTGCAGCTCAAGAACCAATTCAGATTTCTTGCTATGTTTCTAACTGGTGAACATTAACCCTTTGAGTGCCAGAGGGATACGCAACGCATTACTCTGCAATGCGTTGTGTACCCCTCTGGCACTCAAAGGGTTAACACCAAAAAATGTAATTGGTTGATATAATGTTAAATATTGCATATTTGCAGCTAGCTCATAAAAAATAATTGTTACATCCCTAAAATACAAATCCTAAACGTGCTTTTACAGTGGATGTAAATTGTCCTGTTCAGAAAGTTTTTATTTAGTGTTGTATGTGCTGTTTGTGTTGAGAGATAAGAATTAAAATCAGTTAACCCATTAAGGACCAGTGCACACGCGCGCAGCTGGCACTTGATGACCACAGGGCTTTTTTTTTTTTTTTTTTTTTTGTATTTCTGGTTCAGGGCACCTGGAGCGGAGTGCAGCCGCGCCAGGAGCCCTGAACGCCATGACGTGCCAGGACCGTCACTGGTCCTTAAGTGCCGGACCGCAGTGACGGTCCTGGCACGTCAGTGGACACGAAGGGGTTAATTAACATACCTCCCAACATTTCAAATGACCAAAGGTGGACACTTTTGTTTCAGGGGCAGTTGCTGCGAGAATATTTAAGTTATTTGTGACCTATTGACACCTCTGTGTAACTGAATAAATTATGTAGAGCAAGACCAAATTATTTTATTTACACAGAGTAAATGATAGAACACACATACTGTAGTTGAAACAAACATTAGTGTTAGTTTTATTGATGTGGAGTTATGTGATACACTTATATATACACCACTTCCAAATTCCTTCAGAACTTCCTGTTTTGCCTACTAATACAAACTATACCCCAGTATTTTCCCTTTTGAAAGAAGTGTATCTAATCTTCTCTTAAATGTATCCATTGTATCTGCCATAACCACATCATTGGGCAAGGAATTCCATAACAGACCTCACTGTAAAAAACCCTTTCCTCTGCTGAAGTCAAAACCTCCCTTCCTGTAATCTCAAGGGGGGGCCTTGGTTATTTGCTCACTCCTTGGAATGAATAGCTCACCAGAGAGATACTTGTATTGACCTCTCATATACTTGTACATTTTGATAAGATCTCTTAGTCGTCTTTTCTTCTAGCGTAAATAAACCTAAATAAACTTGTTCCTCATACATCAAGTCCTCCATTCCTTTAATTAGTTATGTAGCTCTTCGCTGTGCCCTCTCCAGTTCTAGAATATCATTTTTCAGAACTGGTTTTTGTACAAAGGCAAAATGATGTTATCCATTCTTGCTTCAATACCACTTTTTATGCAAGACAGGGCATTGTTTGCTTTTGCTACTGCTATTTCACACTGGTCACTCTTTCCAAGTTTGTAATTTACAAGGATTCCCAGGTCTTTCTCTTTCGAGTCCCCCAAAATAATTTCATTTAGTTCAATGGGATTTTTTCTTCCCAAATGCATGACTTTCCACTTTCCCACATTAAACTTCATATTCCATTTGTTTGCCCAATCTGCCATTTTATATAAATCCCTCTGTAGAGAGAAAATATCCTGTTCTGAATGTATTAACCCCTTCAGTGCCAGAGGCTCGGGCCATTTTCTGAACCCTGCAGGCCAGACACTTTTTCAACATTTTTGCTATCCTTCCGTTTAGGCTTGATTTCCTCTGGGGATTTTTAGTTACATATGGAAAACTATATATTGTTTTTTTCAGAACGAATTGAGCTTTCTTGTGATACCTTACATGAAGAGAATTTTACATCGTGCAAAAAGCTATGATGTCATAATGACAAAAAAAAGTGAAAATTTACTCATTTTGCTAAAATCACATACTATGTATCAAAAATATTTACCTTGATTGAAAAAGTTTCAATTATTTGAAAAAGCCTCGAGTCCCCTGAGTAAAAAAATACCAAATTTGTATAGTTTTACCTACGTCCATGGCTAGCGTAGAGCCCTAATCACCAGCAGCGCAAAATGACATTTTCAACTTTATAAACTAATATGCGCATTCTAGGGTTTTTGTGGTAAAACTACCCTAAAACAGTGGAATAACTATATAAAACTATATATTTCGGAAAAGTAGACAACCTGCCGCATCTAATGAGGGGTAACTTGCCTTCTTACCCCAAGCCTGGTGTGCACAAATGCCTCCAGAAGATGGCGCTAATGAAAAAAAAGGCATTTTCTTACATTTCTGCCCCTTCAAATGTACTGAAATTTGTGAAAACCATGGCATTTCCAACTGTATTCATTAGCTAGTGCTCTTAGGAGAAAAATGACACCCCATTGGTATGAGTTTAACTACCTCAGGGGGCGTTAGAAGTGCAAAATGACACCTACTACAACCTCAAATTTTTCTAACATTTTCTCAAACATTACTTGTCAGTACACAAATGGTTATAACAACTACAGAAGTGAAGAAAGGGTACACAAACCATACCATTTTGAAAAGAAGACACCCTGCCGCATCTAATGATGGGTGACTTGCCTTGTTACCCCAAGCCTGGAGTGCACAAATGCCTCCAGAAGGTGGCACTAATGAAAAAAAAAGGCATTTTCTTACATTTCTGCCCCTTCAAATGTACTGAAATATGTGCAAACCATGGTATTTCCAACTGTATTCATTAGCTAGTGCTCTTAGGAGAAAAATGACACCCCATTGGTATGAGTTTAACTACCTCAGGGGGCGTTAGAAGTGCAAAATGACACCTACTACAACCTCAAATTTTTCTAACATTTTCTCAAACATTACTTGTCTGTACACAAATGGTTATAACAACTACAGAAGTGAAGAAAGGGTACACAAACCATACCATTTTGAAAAGAAGACACCCTGCCGCATCTAATGATGGGTGACTTGCCTTGTTACCCCAAGCCTGGAGTGCACAAATGCCTCCAGAAGGTGGCACTAATGAAAAAAAAAGGCATTTTCTTACATTTCTGCCCCTTCAAATGTACTGAAATATGTGCAAACCATGGTATTTCCAACTGTATTCATTAGCTAGTGCTCTTAGGAGAAAAATGACACCCCATTGGTATGAGTTTAACTACCTCAGGGGGCGTTAGAAGTGCAAAATGACACCTACTACAACCTCAAATTTTTCTAACATTTTCTCAAACATTACTTGTCAGTACACAAATGGTTATAACAACTACAGAAGTGAAGAAAGGGTACACAAACCATACCATTTTGAAAAGAAGACACCCTGCCGCATCTAATGATGGGTGACTTGCCTTGTTACCCCAAGCCTGGAGTGCACAAATGCCTCCAGAAGGTGGCACTAATGAAAAAAAAAGGCATTTTCTTACATTTCTGCCCCTTCAAATGTACTGAAATATGTGCAAACCATGGTATTTCCAACTGTATTCATTAGCTAGTGCTCTTAGGAGAAAAATGACACCCCATTGGTATGAGTTTAACTACCTCAGGGGGCGTTAGAAGTGCAAAATGACACCTACTACAACCTCAAATTTTTCTAACATTTTCTCAAACATTACTTGTCAGTACACAAATGGTTATAACAACTACAGAAGTGAAGAAAGGGTACACAAACCATACCATTTTGAAAAGAAGACACCCTGCCGCATCTAATGATGGGTGACTTGCCTTGTTACCCCAAGCCTGGAGTGCACAAATGCCTCCAGAAGGTGGCACTAATGAAAAAAAAAGGCATTTTCTTACATTTCTGCCCCTTCAAATGTACTGAAATATGTGCAAACCATGGTATTTCCAACTGTATTCATTAGCTAGTGCTCTTAGGAGAAAAATGACACCCCATTGGTATGAGTTTAACTACCTCAGGGGGCGTTAGAAGTGCAAAATGACACCTACTACAACCTCAAATTTTTCTAACATTTTCTCAAACATTACTTGTCTGTACACAAATGGTTATAACAACTACAGAAGTGAAGAAAGGGTACACAAACCATACCATTTTGAAAAGAAGACACCCTGCCGCATCTAATGATGGGTGACTTGCCTTGTTACCCCAAGCCTGGAGTGCACAAATGCCTCCAGAAGGTGGCACTAATGAAAAAAAAAGGCATTTTCTTACATTTCTGCCCCTTCAAATGTACTGAAATATGTGCAAACCATGGTATTTCCAACTGTATTCATTAGCTAGTGCTCTTAGGAGAAAAATGACACCCCATTGGTATGAGTTTAACTACCTCAGGGGGCGTTAGAAGTGCAAAATGACACCTACTACAACCTCAAATTTTTCTAACATTTTCTCAAACATTACTTGTCTGTACCCAAATGGTTTTAACAACTACAGAAGTGAAGAAAGGGTACACAAACCATACCATTTTGAAAAGAAGACACCCTGCCGCATCTATTGATGGGTGACTTGCTTTGTTACCCCAAGCCTGGAGAGCACAAATGCCTCCAGAAGGTGGCGCTAATGAAAAAAAAAGGCATTTTCTTACATTTCTGCCCCTTCAAATGTACTGAAATTTGTGCAAACCATGGCATTTCCAACTGTATTCATTAGCTAGTGCTCTTAGGAGAAAAATGACACCCCACTGGAATGAGTCGACCTACCTTAGGGGTGCCAGAAGCACATCACTACACCTACCTGTTTGCTTCTTCGAAAATGGCGGCTTGTACTAAAATGTCCATAACTGTTAGAGACATGAAGGAAAGGTATAAAAGGTATACCATTTTGGAAAGTAGACATTCTCCCGCATCAATTGAGGGGTCACTTGCCTTTCTACCCCCTGGGCTGAAGTGCACAAATATTTCCAAAATGTGGCGCTATGGGAATAAATACATGTTTTTTTACATTTCCACCACTTCAAAGATACTAAAATCTTTGAAAACCATAACATTTCCTGCTGTATTCAGTACCTGCTACCAACATGAGAAAAATGGTAGCCCATTTGTGTGGGTTAACATACAATATGTGGGTGCTAGGAACACGTACGTAAACCTGACACTTTTGTTTTTGAAATTATCTGCTTGCACTAAAATGGTTATAACCATAATAGATATGCAGAAAAGGTAGAGAAACAATGCCATTTTGGAAAGAAAACATCCTTCCGCATCTAATGAGGGGTCACGTGCCTTCTTACCCAAAGGCTGGTATGCACAAATGCTTCCAGGAGGTGGCGCTAGTGAAAAAAAAAGGCATTTTCTTACATTTCTGCCCCTTCAAATGTATGGAACTTTGTAAAAACCATGGAATTTTCAACTGCATTCATTAGCTAGTGCTCTTAGGAGTCAAACGACACCCCATTGATATGAGTTGACCTACCTTAGGGGGTGCTAGAAGTAGAAAACTACACCTACTACAACCTCTGATGTTTCTAACATTTTCTCAAATGTGACTTGCCTGTACAAAAATGGCTATAACACATTCAGAATTGAAGAAAAGGTAGATAAACCATACCATTTTGGAAAGAAAACAACCTGCCGCATCTAATGAGGGGTCATTTGCCTTCTTACCCCAATACTGGTGTGCATAAATGTTTCCAGAAGGAGGCGATATAGGAAAAAAATTGCATTTTTTTACATTTCTGCCCCTTCAAATGTATGGAGCGCTGTGAAAACCATGGAATTTTCAACTGCATTTGTTTGCTAGTGCTCTTAGGAGTCAAATGACACCCCATTGGTATGAGTTGAACTACCTTAGGGGGTGCTAGAAGTAGAAAACTACACCTACTACAACCTCTGATGTTTCTAACATTTTCTCAAACCTGACTTGCCTGTACGAAAATGACTATAACACCTTCAGAATTGAAGAAAAGGTAGATAAACCATACCATTTTGGAAAGAAGACAACCTGCCGCATCTAATGAGGGGTCACTTGCCTTTTTACCCCTAAGTTAGTTGGCACAACTATTTCCAGAATGTGGTGCTACAGGAAAAAATAAAATTTTGTTTTACACATCAGTCACTTCAAAGATACTAAAATGGTTCAATGGCGTGGGATTTCCTAGGAGGACTTCTTGCCAGCCTAAGAAAAATGGTACCCCACTGCTGTGGGTTGACATACCAATTTACGCTACAGGAGCGTAGCTACCAGTGAAACAGAAATGGTAAAGCAAACAGTGTATGTGTGATTTTATGGCTAACAGATGAAAGAAGCTAGGGCGTCAGCCGGTGTACGTGCGGACCTGTGACTACAAGTGTAACAAAGTATGTGGGAGGGTGAGGGATTAGGCAGTGTGTGTGGGTATGAGCAGAGGAGCAAGGATGGTGGGGCAGTGTTTGATAGTGTGTATGGGAGATCTGTGACTACCAGTGTTGATAAAAAGTCCTGTGTGTGCCACAGGAAGGGGGTCGGCATTGAACTCCCCTCCTAGTGGCACACACAGGGTTAATTTGTGTTTTATTTTTTTTTTTTTTTATTATATACCTCATTGAGGGGCATAAGGACCCCCTGATCCCTCCCCAATGAGGTCTTAGTAAAAAAATATATATATATGTCCACAAACAGGGGACCCGGAGAGTGCCACAGGGGTCTCCAGCGCATTGCAAAGCAATGCATTGGATCCTTGTGGCACTCAGAGGGTTAATTTTTTTTTAATCATTACTTGGTAATCAGAGCTTGTTGGGGGGCCATCAGGACCAATCATGATGGCCCCCCAACAATCTCTGATAACGAAGTAATGAGAAATGCCCTGTGTGTGCGCCGCAGAAGGGGGGCTGCATTGGCCCCCCTTGAGGCACACACAGGGTTAATTTTTTTTCTTTACTTTTTTTATTATGGACCTCATTGGTGGGTATCAGGACCCCTTTGATTCCCCCCAATGAGGTCTTAAAAAAAAAAAAAAAAGGAATCAAAATAAATGTCCCTGTGAGTGCCAAAGGGCTCTCCAGCGCATTGCAAAGCAATGCATTGGACCCTTCTGGCACTCAGAGGGTTAATTTTTTTTTTAATCATTACTTGGTAATCAGAGCTTGTTGGGGGGCCATCAGGACCAATCATGAAGGCCCCCCAACAATCTCTGATAACGAAGTAATGATAAATGCCCTGTGTGTGCGCCACAGAAGGTGGGCTGCATTGGCCCCCCTTGTGGCACACACAGGGTTAATTTTTTTTTCTTTACTTTTTTTTTTATTATGGACCTCATTGGTGGGTATCAGGACCCCTCTGATTCCCCCCAACGAGGTCTTAAAAAAAAAAAAAAAAAAAAGGAATCAAAATAAATGTCCCTGTGAGTGCCAAAGGGGTTTCCAGCGCATTGCAAAGCAATGCATTGGACCCTTCTGGCACTCAGAGGGTTAATTTTTTTTTTTATTATTACTTTGTAATCAGAGCTTGTTGGGGGGCCATCAGGACAAATCCTGATGGCCCCCCAACAATCTCTAGTAACAAAGTAATGATAGAAGCCCTGTGTGTGCCACAGGAGGGGGGGGGTGCATTTGACCCCCCCCTGTGGCACACACAGGGTTAAAAAAATTTATTTATTTTTTTTTTAATAATAGACCTCATTGAGGGGCATCAGGATCCCCCCTGATCCCCCCAATGAGGTCTTTAAAAAAATAAAAAAAAAACCCCAAAGAAAAGACCCTGTGAGTGCTACAAGGGTCTCCAGCACATTGCAAAGCAATGTGCTGGGGACCACTGCGGCACTCACAGGGTTACTATTGTTTTTTTTTTTTTATTATTTTTTTTTTTTAGCTATTCAGACCTCGTGGGGGACATCAGGACCCCTCCTGGTGTCCCCTAAGTAATTGATCTCCCAGCCGATAGGCTGGGAGACCAATTTGGCGACTGCAGGAGAGCAGAAGCTCTCCTGCCTTTCACTCCTACCACCGGTAGGAGTGAATGGGACCGGGGAAACTTCCCCAACGTCATCAGTGACATGTCACTGATGACGTTGGGAGGCTTCCCCCGGTCCCGCCCACTCCTACCCGGAAGTTCGGGTAGGAGACAAGGAAGAGGAGAAGCTGCGCCTCAGCTGCGCTTCTCCTCTTCTTTTATTGATCTCCCAGCGCGATCGGCTGGGAGATCAATAACAGGGGGGACATGAGGAGTGATCCTCATGTCCCCCCACGATTGCCCACATTTTTTTTTTTTAAAATGCGGCCACTGCATGCCGGTTATACCGGCTCATGCAGTGACCGCATTTTAGTGGGTACATTGTACGAGCTTGGCACAGCGGGTACAGCTGTCCAAACTCGTACAATGTACCCACTTGGCACTCAAAGGGTTAACCTGCATAATTTAGTGTCATCTGCAAATGTTAATATTTTGCTTTCTATATCTAGTTCCATGTTATTTATAAACATGTTAAAAAGCAGTGGACACAATACTGAACCCTGAGGTACTCCACTCTCCACTTTAACTGTACTGGAGAATTTTCCATTTACAACCACACACTGTTCCCTATCTGTCAACCAGTTTTGTATCCAATTGCAAAGGTCATCTCCTAGCCCCAATTTCCTTATTTCATACCCTGGCCTCCTGTGTGGCACTGTATCACATGCCTTTGCAAAATCTAGATATACTATATTGATGGCCTTACCATTATCAAGGTTACTACTTACTTCTTCATAGAAGATGAAAAAGATTAGTTTGGAATGATCTATTCCCCATAAAACCATGTTGATTCCTACTATTAGATTCCTACTAATAATCAGTGTAATCCTGAATATAATCTCTTATTAGTCCTTCTAGCAGTTTCCCCACTACAGAGGTCAGACTCACAGGTCTATAATCCCCAGTGTTTCTCTGTGTAAATATGTAACTCTGCAGGACATACTTGAAAATGAGAGAAATGTATTCTTCCTGGTAAAACATTTTCTAAATAAAATAATACACTAGGTTCCTGTATAGTCAGGATATTGATAGCAAGTGGGAGCCTCAGTTGGAAGGTGACTCCTTTGTGCCTGAATGTGAGAATGGGTTCCTGTTCCCGTCAGTCATGTAGTTCTCTCTCCAGACTATAATGGACATTTCCATGCTTTTGACTGCATGTGTGAGAACTTGACATTGGCATTAATGTGAGCTTCTTGCCTTACAATTTCCACTGTTTGTTATTTTTTAAGGTATTTTTCTAGCAGAATATTTTGTTTCATCTAGTGTGCTTCACATGAATGATTGATTTTTTTTATATTGAAATGTTTTGTTCAATCAGGCATGCTTGAAACACGATTAAACGTTTATTTCTGTAATGTTTGTTCATTTGAGATCTTATCCTTTTTTTGTCTAATCTTTTGTTCAGGCAACTGCACTTCACACTCATCATTCTCTTTTTGTCATCTAATCTTTTGTTTGGACCAGTGGCGTAACAATAGGGGTCGCAGTGGTCGCACCTGAGACCGGGCCCGTCACTCCAGGGGCCCGGCCGCCCCCTGTGAACCCATCGCCACTCTCCTGCAGCTTATGCCCACAGCAGCTCGGCTGATCTCCCAGTGTTCTGCATTACTGAGAACCGCGCAGGAGTGGGTGATGGAGGTAGGAGATGGACAATGTGAAGATAGGGGGGCCGCCGGGCCCATGGTAATTTCTGCACCAGGGCCCAGTGGCTTCTAGTTACACCACTGGTTTGGACCACTTTGCATGTACAGTCAAACTGTTTCCATTTAATTGTTTAATTGACTAAGCATGTTTGCTTATTAAATCAATCTATTCCACTCTGACCTGAGATAACCCAAGTCTGTACTCCATGCAGATGAAAAAACATTATCTGCTTCTGCAAGAACACAGTTCACAGTGTAAACTGGTACATTCAGAACCCAATGTCTCGGGAATGGAGCTACCAAATGAACAATTGGTAAGATCTATGTCCATGCCAAATAAATCAAACATCCTTTCTGTAGGTTTTGCTGTAGCCAACCATGTGTAATTATTATTACCTAGTGTAAGCCATCTCTTCTCAGATGTGGAATCCAGTCCATAGACCAGACAGATAACAGCAGGGGACAATCTTCTTCCTATGAGAACAATGAAAATCCTGTCCCCCTTGACAAGTTTTTCAGGTTTTTCCTTTATCTTAATTGAAGATTGTCCCTCTCTGCAGTCTACCTGGGCACCTCCCTTCTGATCTGGCTGAGCAGTGTTACATCAGTAAAAGGGGCGGGAGGGGGATACTTTGTCATTGAATTACTCTTGAACTACAACTCTGACAGAACTGAAATAACACTCTCCAAAGTCCAAATACTATGATGATTAATTAGAGCTGCTTTTATTATGAAACATTACTATACCTTTAATATCGGGATTAATAACATCCACAGTATTGACTGTGATGCTATATATGAAACAAACACATCACTAAAACTGCTTCCTTAAATATGAAAACCACAAAGATCCCAAACTTAAACCTAAAACACCTGTCAGTGATCTCAGCTAGAAACAACCCCAAGCCAGAGAGGACGGGAAAAGGTGCATAAGTAATATCCCCCTCAATATCCTAACCTGAGCCCACCTAATAGTAATTATATATACTTACTGTATATGTGTTATTATTGCACAGAACACTGTTCATTCACTGTGGATGTGTCATTAAAATAGTGATGGTGTCTGATTGACAGATTCATTGGGCAGCCCCGGATAGTTTTATATAGCTTCCTAATAATAACCACCCTCTTACCTTACTCTGATGAGAAAATCCCAATGGCCCCTACGAATTTTGCCGTTGTTCAGGAAATAATATCTTAAATCAATCCAGGATGTTATGTACATGGATGAAGACATGAAAGGCGCTTGTAGTTTTTCAAGCTGAAGCAGTTTTAGTGCATGGACGTACGTAACACTTTAAGGACCAGAGGGATGCTCAACAAATTCATAAACAATTTGATGCACACTCCTTTGTTACATTAAGGCTTACAATTATCAGTGAGTAAAGTTTGCGGTCCTGTAGTCTTGCTATCAACTGCCATGGCCACCTCCATGGCCATGACCTTCAGAACTGATTGAATATGTAATTTTTTTTAACAAAGCACAAGGGCAAAATTTATATGGACCATTTGGATTGTCGGGTCATAGTAAGTTAAGATAGGTTTATTATTCGGAAATATTAGTTCTCCTTTAATTCTAAATGAGGCATACACTCTTATAGTATTGCATAATGCATCATGTATTTCATCTTGGTGTCTCCATATCAGCTTGATTATTAAGAAGAAAACTTTGTTATTGCGGCAGTGAGATCTGGACCTTGGCTGAACTATGTTTAGATGTCTTCCTGTTCTCCATAGCAGACCCATTCATGTCTGAGTCACAGCTGTTTGCACAGCTGGAATAGCTAACAGCTTCATGGGGAAGAGTGAAATGTGCACTTAGTGTTTGTCTTTTCAGAATCTTAACCCCTTGGATGCTAGAGATGTATTGTAGACCATCTAAGGCAGCCCAGGTCAGCCCTGGGGCCATGTGTGGCTCTCCGAAGCTTCTCTTGCAGCCCCCATTCTGTCCTCTGTTATGGTGGGAAGAGGAGATCATTTCCCTCTAACACAAGGGTGAGCAAAGTGACGCCCTCTTGGACTATAATTCCCATCAACCTCTGACAGCCAACAGATACTGGAGGATGATGGGAATTGTAGTCCAGCAACAACTGGAGGACCTCACATTGTGCATAATGCTCTAACAAAGACATGTCAAACTTACATGTCCGTAACTTTTTAACCCTTTCAGTTTCAGTGAGGTATCAGATGCATTGCAATAAAAAAAGAATAGGGAGTACAGTTTTGGTCACCTCTCCTTACAAACTACACTAGTATGAAAGCCTGTATACACGGGCTAAAGTGCCACCCAGCGGCCTCGACTGCTGCCCCAGAGTCGGGAGCAGAGACAGGCAGTGGGCCGTTCTGGGTGCCACACTCTGGATCAGAGCGTTCGGCCAGTCTCTACTGCACATGACTGCATCGTTCAGGCAGTCTCTACTGCACATGACTGCATCGTTCAGGCAGTCTCTACTGCACATGACTGCATCGTTCAGGCAGTCTCTACTGCACATGACTGCATCATTCAGGCAGTCTCTACTGCACATGACTGCATCATTCAGGCAGTCTCTACTGCACATGACTGCATCATTCAGGCAGTCTCTACTGCACATGACTGCATCATTCAGGCAGTCTCTACTGTGCATGTGCGGTTACGCACACAGGGAGCTTCACAGCCTAGCACTTTATATTATTGTAGATTATTGAACCTGAGAAAGTGCATAGATGTGCAACAAAACTTATTAAGGGATTAAAAGATTTTAGTTATAAAGAGAGACTAGACAAATATGGTAGTTAACATTAGAGCAGTGGTTCTCAACCAGTGTGCCGTGGCTCTTTTGTGTACCTTGGACATCATCTTAGGGTTCCTTACTCTTTATATGAGCAATATACCAAAAATGTTAAAGTTGAGATTTGTACTGTATATTTGTTAAAATTATTATGCACAATGTACTCTTTGTTATCATTCTAACTATGAGACCTAAGAGTTATGTATTATACCCTTCATTAAGTCCAGGAGAAATTAGCTGTAAAATGCTTGGGGTCTCCTGAAAATTACAGAATGCATATTAAGGGTGCCTTAAGTGATAAAAAGATTGAGAACCACTGCATTAGAGAAAAGACATCTATGAGGGACAAGATTACTATTTATAAATATTTATATCCGACACAAAGTACTCTGGGTCTTTTTACTCTTGAGGTGAGTGAAAATGAAAGGGATATCTTTAAGACTACAAGGAAGGCATTTTTGACTAAAACACAGGCAGGGTTTTTTTTTACAGTAAGGGCATTAATGATGTGGAATTCTTTGCTTTGGGAGGCTGTATTTGCAGTTACTAGACATTTTGATCATTTGAGTGGCAAAGAGGTATCCAACACATTGCAACCTCTCTGGCACTCACACAGAACAATATGGAGAATTATAAGTTAGTTTTAGTTCAGATATTATGTTGATTAAGGGAGATATTTGACTGCCATGGATAAAGGATTTTTTTTTTTATTAACGTAGAGGAATAATTGGCAATGACTTAAGTGATTTTTTTTGCCTTTTTTTGGATCAACAAAATCAATGATTATATTGCAAAACATAATGGATGCATGTCTCTTTTCAGCCTTATCAACTATGTTACTTTACTTTAAAGCGGAACTTTCATCATATTAATATAGTGCCCAAAATCATAATTACATTAGTGATATGCACAGTCATAGTTTTATTTCCAAGAATAATTGCTGCATTAAAGGGATAGTAATTATTAATTATTACTAATCCCTATATTAAAGTCCAATTAAAAATAAATGTATTGCCCCCAGTGTCATCCCTCTAACCTTTATGGTTTGAGAGATAATCGCTCCTAAATTTGCCCTCTCACTCCCCCTTCCCCGATGTCAGCATTGTAGCTGACTGAAGGGAAATCCGGTCTTAGATCATCAGGTGGCTCTGCATCAGAGCCGCGATCGTGTTAATAAAAAAAAAAAATATTTCACTAAAACAGTCTTCTACGTGTGCTTGCAAACCAAGCACACGTAGAAGACCATTTCAGTGAAAGATTTCTTTTTTATTAAAGCGATCGCGGCTGTGCTGCAGAGCCACCTGAAAGTCGTACGACAGGCTTCCCTGCAGTCAGCTACAATGCTGACTACAGGGAAGGGGGAGTGAGAGGGCAACTTTAGGAGCGATTATCTCTCAAACCATAAAGGTTAGAGGGATGACACTGGGGGCAATACATTTATTTTTAATAGGACTTTAATTTAGGGATTAGAAATAATTATTACTATCCTTTGAAAGAAAAATAGAACCTTTTATGCAGACAGGCAGCGGGGAACGGAACAGGCATCTTGCGGAGCCGGCATCTCTGCGTCTGCACTGTCCATCCCTTCACCGCCACAATTCCGGTGCCTGAAAGGCATCAGAAGGGACTGACAGCGCAGGTGCAGAGAGCGCCTACAGCAAGATCCCAGCCGGTGCCTGCCTGCATAAAAGGTTATATTTTTCTTTAATACAGCATTTATTTTTGAAAATAAAACTACGACTGTGCATATTTCTAATGTAATTATGATTTGGGGCACTATATTAATATGATGTAAGTTCCTCTTTAACAAATGACTTATAAAAGGTTGGGATGCCTTAAACATAAAAACATGTGAACCTCTGGGAAATGTTAAGGGTGGACTGTGAGAGACAGCTTGAATGTTCTTCTTTCTAAAAAGCCAAACGTATTTACTGGGCACAAAGGATAAATATATACAATTTAGTGTTTGTGGAAAGAGCGCTTTGGAACACATAGGTGTGAAAATATGTTTAAATCAAGTCCTAATTATAATTCATATACTGCTATATTCAGGAGCAACTCTGAAATAACCAACTGCACCACAGGGGGAAAATTAAAATTCCCAGTTAGTTTAATCCTTTGAGTTCCAGAGGGGTACGCAACGCATTGCTTTGCAATGCGTTGCGTACCCCTCTGGCACTCAAAGGGTTAAGGGGCTTTAAACCTCTAGAATTCCACAGAGGTCTCCAAAGCTTTGGTTCTGAGAAGCAGCAAACCGTGTAGAGCAGAGATGGTCAAGGTGAGGCCCTACAGATGTTAACAAACTAACTACCATCATCCTCCAGCAGTTTTTGGCTGCTGGATAATAATGGGAACTGTACTCCTGCAACATCTGGAGGGCCTCATCTTGTCCAGCCCTGGTGTAGTTTGGACACTCTGAATGTGGACAGAAGAGTGAACTGCTTATGGAGGATGGCAGATGCCAGCAATGATCAAACAGGTAAAAAACATGTTATATTAGCCATGGGCAGACACCGCCACAGAGTGCATGGGATGTGTGAGAGAAAAGGAATAAGTAGGGGTTAACTAAATCAATGGTGTACACAGTGGCCATCTGGGGAAAGGATTACAATGGTGAAAGACCTTCCTGGAGGAATGGTTAAAGGGATAGTAATGTTTCACAATAAAAGCAGCTCCGATTAATCTTCATAGGATTTGGGCCATGGAGAGTGTTATTTCAGTACTGTCAGAGTTGTATTACAAGAGTAATTGAATGATAAAGTATCCCCCTCCTGCCCCTTTTACTGATGTAACACTGCTTAGCTCAGATCAGAAGGGAGGTGCCCAGGTGCATTGCAGAGAGGGACAATCTTCAATTACTCTTGAACTACAGCTCTGACAGTATTGAAATAACACTCTCCATGGCTCAAATACAATGAAGATTAATTGGAGCTGCTTGTATTGTGAAACATCACTATCCCTTTAAGGGGTAGAAAAATAATGTAATGAGAAAAGAGATGACTGGGAGACAGAAAGTAGGCTCCAACAGTGGGTGTGTCTTTGGGGGACACTGTTGTCACCCAAACAGATCTTCTCATCTAAGGCGATCCTATAAGGTAAAGATACGTTATGCACTTTTAACCTTTTGAGTGCCAGAGGGGTATGCAACTCTACTGGGACTCAAAGGGTTAAGCATTGTGTGCTCCTTTCCAGCATTTGTAAAAATAATAAAAAAAAAAGATTTCTTATGTGCATAATCCCCAAAGTATATTATAAACAAGCTTTTGCAATTGATCTGGTGGCACCTGTGAATGGCCATTTGGCATACCTGGGAACTTGACGGTTTTCACCCGGAGACTCCAGATTTAGGGCACAGTCTCTGGGTCTCCGGGTGAAGCATTAAGTTCTCAAGGTAAAACATGCATTAACTGCTCCTGCGCAGCTTTTAACTTATTGCAAAGTCACAGGCAGGTGGCCTCAGTGAGCCAATGCAATGTGCTGATAGGCTGTATACAGTGGCACAGATCAGTAAGAAAGGCATGACAGCAGCTCCATTACATGGGCACATGAGGATCAGGAGTGGAGCAGAGAACCTTCACACCTCTCTAGTGCAGCTAGTTTTGGCTGGTAAGTGTATTCTTCTTTTTTTCATTTAACCCTTTGAGTGCCAGAGGGGTAGGCAACACATAGCAAAGCAATGCATCGTGTACCCTTCTGGCAGTCAAATTGTTAATACAAGTGAAGGGTTAATAACACAAAGATCTCCGGGTGACCCTATTATAAAAGCTCCCAGCTACGCCCTTTGGCCTAGTGATACAGACAATGTGAGGGATGAATTAGGTGAAGAAATAAAGACGAGATAAGAGTTGTGAACTGGTTGGGTTCTAATCTAAAAACAATTATCAACATTTATGGTTTTATCGTTTTCATTAACAGGTCTTTTAAAAAATGGTCAAAAGAGGCCACTTTTGTGTTTTATTTTAAACTTTCTCATCAAACAAAATTAAAAAAAAAATGCAATCTAGGACTACAAAATAATGTAATGGGTTTGAGCCTCTTTAAGTCAGCAGTAGAGTACAAATCCCCAACCATCCATAGGCCAGATGATGGCAGTTGTAGTCCCCAGCAGCTGGAGGTCCAACAATTGAATAAATCTGCCTGAAGTTTTGTCAAGATTTCAGATTGATTATAAATAAAAGGTGTTAATGAGTGACTGCATGTTGACATTATTGTGGATAATGAAGTAACCGGTTATAGTCAGTGCATGTCTGTGACAGGAGGAATTGTCCACCACCCTCCCCTCCTTGGCACTGTGCTCAGACCAGACTGTGCTCAGACCAGTTCCTAAAGCCATCTGTAAAATGTGCAGTTGGATTGCTTTGGAAATGTTACTCTTAAAGGAGCAGTAAACTTTTTTTATGAAAACACATTTTATAGAGCATTTCCTGCTGAATAAAACAAGGTCACTCCAACTGCGGTCAGATGTTTTATTCAAAATTTATAGCAGTTTAAATAATCAGGAAGTGAATTTACTGTGTTTACTTCCTGATAGTTCTGACAGGAAGTGACAGGCAGTTTCTATCACATTCTACGGAGAACTGTATGTCTCTGAATTTTCTCTCAATTAGAATCTACCAGGAAATCTAATTAGAATTTGACCACTAGAGGGCACTGCTAATGTAAAAAAGCATGGGTTTAAACTATAATAACTCTGGAAATATAAATCTCTCGGCAGTGGGAGTACCCTTATTTTAATCAATATGAAAATCCCTACAATATATATTTTTTCATAAAAAAAGTTTACTGCTCCTTTAAAGTGGATCTATCACATACAGATATCTAATGCTCATTAGTTAACGTCTTAGTCATTTTTTAAAAAAAAAAACTTTATCTGCGCAAATATTAATGTTTAAAACAAGCCCAGCAGCCTACTTCCGGCTTGCAGCACTGCCTCTGCTCCCGTCCCACTACCCAGCATCCTCCAATGACGGAGGCTTTCTTTCTCTAAGCTGGAGTGATCTCATTGGCAGAGATCGATATCTAGCCAATGAGATCGCTCCAGCTTAGAGAAAGACATCCTCCGTCATCAAAGGATGCTGGGTTGTGGGACGGGAGCAGCCTCTGTGCGGCAAGCAGCTTGCCGCAGCGGCAAGTGGAAGTAGGCTGCTGGGCAACTTTTAAAGTCGAATTTTTGCGTAGATAACGTTTTTTTTTTTAAATGACTAACATATTAACCTTTTTTCTAAATGCTCTATCTAATGAGTATTAGATATCTATATGTGATAGATCCACTTTAATAGGATTATATTTGCAGCTATTGTTTATAAGTATGACATTCCCAAATCTGTTGTACTTCACTTACTCCTTCATTTAAATTCCCTCCCTCCCCTTTTACCCACGTCACTATGCATCTCATGCCGGTCCAGATGGAAAGCAGTGAGGGGAGACCTTCAGGGAGCATAAGGAAAATCCTGTCCTCCTTCGTCAAGGGGGGAAAGGTTTTCCTTATACTTACTGACTGAAGATTGTCCCTCACTGCGAGTTGTCCGGTGGTACCAGGACTGGATTTCACATCTGAGGGGAGGTGGCTAAGGCTAGGTAAAAGGGGGCAGGAGGGGGATAATATATAATTAAATTACTCTAGAACTACACATCAGATAGTATTGATACACAGCTCTATCTGGACTACAAAATAGGCAGATTAATTGGAGTACTGCTTTAAAATTGATGGAGTGCAACCGAATTTGACCAAAATAGCTAAAAGCAAATACACAATGTATTGGTGCACATCCATACTATGTATTTGTGCATTTAGCTATTTTGGTCAACATCGGTTGCACTCCAGCAATTTTAAAGGGGATCTGTCACCCCTATTCAAGTTACTCTTAATAGTTAGATTATATAGCAAATATGTGTAATACTGTATTCATTTCATTTTTTTAAATCACTATTTGGCCAAAATCTAAGGAATAAATAATGCCCTGTGTCCTGGTTCCAGAACTCTTCCTCTGCTCCCCTCCCTCTATCTAGCCTCCTCCAATGATGGAGGTTTTCTGCCTGTAAGCTGGAGCACTCTCATTGGCCAGAGGTCGTTTTCTTCTTTGGTGTGCTTACCAAAACCTGGACTAGAATTGTACTTTTTGGAAGTTTTGACCAGTTTCTATTGGTTTAAACACCCCTCCCACCCCCAGGTGCAATGTTCATTGTCTTTAGGTCACTATATAATACCTGTCAGAGAGTCTCTCTCCATCAATGAGTAAAGCTGGCAAAGACTCAGCTCTCAGGATAAAGTAAATTAAGGTTAGTAAATGCCTAAAATAGGAGAGATTCAGACCATAAGACAAGATTAAGGTTAGGATTTACCCTTAATGACGAAGGCTGCTGTAATGCACCCGAAACGTTGATAAAATAAAGATCCACCAATTGTCACTAAGTTTAAGACCTGTGAGTGCTGTTGTTTAATTCTGGATTTGTATTGTGGCTTCAAACACGAGTACCCAGGCAGAAGTCTATCCAAAACGTGAGTGCCTCTGTTTGGGAAGATATATATATATATATATATATATATATATATATATATATATATATATATATATATACATCTTCATATTCATCTGCAGCAGCAGCAGATGTTGTTGATCCACTGCAGGATGAACGCCTCCTCAGCAAACCTCCAACAACTTTGGTCCTGTGCCTTTTGTTGCCACTGTGTAACAACAAATGTGGTAATTTCATCTACCCATCTTGTCTTTGGTCTTCTTCTTGGGCGTTTAGCATAGAGTGAAATCCATTCCAAAATTTGTTTGGTCCACCTATCATCATGTCTTCTTGCTATGTGGCCTGCCCATTTCTATTTCAGGAGCTTTACTCTTTCAATGACGTTTGCTGACGAATCCATGCACATGTTTTTTTGGTCTCTTTTTGTAATTGGAAAAGTCATCTCTACATTATCACCTCTTTATCATGCTTTAGAGCCTAACCCCCATTGTTTCACAATGCGTTTTGCCTCTCTGTTTAAAATCCACAGGAGCCATTATGATTTTCTGAACATAGTAAGTGGGGGAAGGAGTTGTTACTTCAGCCATTGTTGATCCTCTGCAGGATGAAGGCCTCCACAGCAATCCTTAAACAACTTCCTTCCTGTGCCTTTTGTTGCCACTGTGTACCAACAAATTTGGTAATTTCATCTTTTCTTTGGTCTTCTTCTTGGATTCATCGTGGAATTCATCCCAAAATGTGATTAATCCAACTACCGTCATGTCTTTTTGTTATGTGGAAAAGAAAAAAGAGAGACAGCGCACCAGAGATCTAAGTGTAGTCCGTTATATAAATGGAAGTAATACAAAGTAAAAATCGGGCAGTGGTGAATCAAATATTTTATTCAAATGAGGTAAAGAATAATAAATAATTAAAAAATGATTAAAAGAAAACAATTGGGGATATGGATGTATGCAGTCTGTATTACATTGGGAGTAAAAGATAGGCTAAACGTGCCTAAAAGTTAATATAAAATAATTAAAAGGAATGGACAATATAGGAAATACAGTAGCATATAACCCAAGTTGGTACTCGGATGAAAACAATTTCAGCATGAGAGAAACTGATAAATATGTAGCGGAGGAGTGTTACATTAGATGCGGGTGGAAAGTGTTAGTAGCAATAGCATATAGTTACTACATATGGTTGTCTGGTCACCGGATAGCTTCTTGTTATAAAGCACCTCAGGCAGCAGACGATGGGTCTGTGGTGTCACGGAGTGACTGTGAAATAACAACTCTGACAAGTACAAATATGGAAAAACAATTGATCTTTATTAAGAATAGCACAATAAAATGAATAGCACTCCCCCAACCTTCACAGGGCCAGATATAAGGACAGTGACTGGACACTTCCTCAAACTTCACAGGGCAGGTAGGATGAGGACCGGATAACCAGATTTGAGGCAGATAGAGTACCACACTGACTGCCATGAAATACTAGTAGCGAGGATGGTAGTAGCTACTAGTGCAATAGCAACTGTAAAGCCCCTGGAAAATGCGGTAACTTACCCTAGAACGCTAGGGTGCCTGGACAGGCAACAGAGACAGACTCGCCCTAGAATGCTAGGGTGACTGAACAGGCAACCGAGATTGACTCTCCCTAGAACGATAGGGTGACCGGACAGGCAACAGAGGTAGACTGGCCCTAGAACGCTAGGGTAACTGGATAGGCCACAGAGGTAGACTCACCCTAGAATGCTAGGGTGACTGGGCAGGCAACAGAGGTAAACTCGCCCTAGAACGCTAGGGTGACTAGACAGGCAACAGAAACAGACTCGCCCTAGAACGCTAGGGTGACTGGCACAGTACAGGATGATGGCAACGGAAAGTCAGTGACACAGACTGACGCAACTGAGCACCACTAGATGAAGGAATCGTCTAGGCACCGAGAGTGCTAGTGGGGGTGGTAGGTCAATGCCAGGAGTAGATTGGATAGGTTAGTCAGCCAGAGCAGATGTCAGATCGGAGCAGGTAATTGGTCACAGCCTGGAGTCACACCGGAACAGGTAGTCAGCCAGAGCCAGGTGTCAAACTGGAACGGATAATCAGCCAGAGCCAGGAGTCAAATCGGAGCAGATAGTCAGCCAAAGGCGGGAGTCAAACCAGAACGGAGAGCAGTCAGGGATCAAGCAGAGCCGAAGTCAGATGAAACCAAGAGTCATGCATGGGAATCAAGCACCAGAATCACAAGAGCTATAGTGCAAAAGGTACACCACAAAAGGGCAAGGTAGTAGTGGCAGGCTGAGGCCTTTAAGGCCTAGCAAGTAGGCAGAGACTGACTCTGGCAACAAGCAGTAGCCTATAAGAATAGCGAATGTGTAACAGAGCGACAACCAGGAAGTACAGAATGTCGCCTGCACACACAGATGCTGGAGGCAATCACGGGCACCATGATACGCGCAGGGCTTAAAATTTGAAGTCCTTTGCTACTAGCCAGACCTGAAAAGTTACTCGCCACTGCAAGCCATAACATACCCACCAGGGCTGAATTTCTACTCGCCAGGGCTAAATTTTCACTCGCCATTGGCTAGTGGCGAGTGGAAATTTTGAGCCCTGATACGCGGATCCGCTATTTCAGTTAGTCCCAGTAGTAGTCTTTCTCCATCACCAGATGGTTGCAGTTTAATTGCCCCGGTTTGAGATATTTATTCAAACGGGCTTATGTCGGTTCTGTTGTAAGACTTGTTGTCTTGGGTCGCAAGTACTTCAACGCGTTTTGGAGCTTACTGCTCTTTCCTCAGGAAAAAGTGGGGGATGTAATACAAAAAACTTTTTTTTGCATTACATCCCCACTTTTTCCTGAGGAAGGAAACCATCGGTTGACGGAGAAAGACTGCTACCGGGACTGAGTGAAATAGCGAATCCACGGACCCATCGTCTGCTGCCTGAGGTGCTTTATAACAAGAAACTATCCGGTGAACAGACAACCATAAGTAGTAACTATATTCTGTATAACAAGCATTGTTCTGGTGAGCACACTACCTAAGGGGGAAATTATACACCTAGATACTATCACGCTCCCATACATTGTGCTACTAACACTTTCCACCCGCATCTAATGTAACACTCCTCCACTACATATTTATCAGTTTCTCTCATGCTGAAACTGTTTTCATCTGAGTACCCACTTGGGTTATATGCTACTGTATTTACAATATTGTCCATTCCTTTTAATTATTTTTTTTTATATTAACTTTTAGGCACGTATATATTTACTACAAATGTGATACAGATTGTATACATCCATATAGCCCCAATTGTTTTCTTTTAATAATTTTTTATTATTTATTATTCTTTAACTCATTTGAATAAAATATTTGATTTACCACTGCCCGATTTTTACTTTGTATTACATCCCTTTATATAACGGACTACACTTAGATCTCTGGTGCGCTGTCTCTCTTTTTTCTTTTCCACATAACAAAAAGACATGACAGTAGATGGATTAATCAAATTTGGGGATGAATTCCACTATGGATCCAAGAAGAAGACCAAAGAAAAGATGAAATTACCAAATTTGTTGGTACACAGTGGCAACAAAAGGCACAGGAAGGAAGTTGTTTGAGGATTGCTGTGGAGGCCTTCATCCTGCAGTGGATCAACAATGGCTGAAGATAAAGAAATACACATTTTATAGGTGAAGTAACACCTTCTAATAACAACTCCTTCCCCCACTTACTATGATCAGAAAATCATAATGGCCCCTGTGGATTTTAACCAGAGGCAAAACGCTTTGTGAAACAATGGGGTTAGGCTCTAAAGTGTGATAAAGAGGTGATAATGTAGAGATGACTTCTCCTATTATATCATTTCTCCAGGTTTCTATGTTATTCTATGGATCACCAAAGTTGGAGGAATCTTAGTGCGTTGACTCCATAGAATAACATTGGAGAAGTGATATCACTGGAGAAGTCATCTCCACTTTATAACCTCTTTATCACCCATTAGTACATGAACCCAAAGTGTTTCAGACAGTTCTGGTCCTTAAAGGGATAGTAATACTTCGTTTTATCTTTATTTTATTTTGTAGGCGTTAAAAAAACATGAAGAACAATATAAGTCTTATCTCTCAAACCTTTATGGTTTAAGAAATATTCACAAGCAAAGTTTCCCCTCCCGCCCCTTTTACCTAGTGTAAGCCATCTCTTCTCAGATGTGGAATCCAGTCCATAGACCAGACAGATAACAGCAGGGGACAATCTTCTTCCTATGAGAACAATGAAAGCCCTGCCCCCCTTGACAAGCTTTTCAGGTTTTTCCTTTATCTTAATTGAAAAATGTCCCTCTCTGCAGTCTACCTGGGCACCTCCCTTCTGATCTGGCTGAGCAGTGTTACATCAGTAAAAGGGGCGGGAGGGGGACACTTTGTCATTGAATTATTCTTGAACTACAACTCTCACAGAACTGAAATAACACTCTCCAAAGTCCAAATACTATGATGATTAATTAGAGCTGCTTTTATTATGAAACATCTCTTTAAAGGGTTCAGAATACCATATGCAATGGAGAAGTTTGTATACTGTGGTCCTGCTAACAACTGTTATGTGGTCCCATAGTATGTCTCCTTTTACCCATTTAGACTGTAAGCTCCTTGGGGCAGGGACCTCTCTCCCATTGTTTTTATGAATGTCGCACTTATTTCATCCCCTCTTATTTATTGTAACATATGTCTATTGTAAGGCGCTGCGTACACTGTGTGGCGCCATATAAATAAAGATATACATACATACCTCCTCATTGGACATGACATCCAGGATTGGTTGAATATGTTATCGATTGGACCATGGAGCAAGGAACAAAATTCAGAAGGACAATTACTATGTTTTTCCCATAGTAAAGTAGGTGGTGGAGGTTATTATTAGGAGTTGTTTTCCTTTAGAGCACGTTGAGAGTTCCTTAATATTATGTATTGCTTGGGAGGGGTGTGGGGGTTATGACTATATTTCAAGTAAAATAGGATTATAGCAGTTTATACTGGTAGAGTCTCTTTATGTAGAAAAGTACACACTGTAAAAATCTGATTTTGCATAAACTTGGCAGATTTAATGATGATATAAAGATTACAGCAAACGTAATGATGGATTATTACAAAGCACTGGGCCAAAAAACACTGTTATTTTCCAAGTGCTGAGTGTGCTCCAAATAATAAACCGCATTTATGTTACTATGGACACAAAAATCTTAATGGCCTTTAGGAATTTTGCTCTTGCGCTATTTTTTTTTAGGGTTAAACCTTTATGACCACATGGAAGTATTATTTTGCAAACCTCTCTGTTCCTTAACCCCTTGAGTGCCAGAGAGGTATTGCAATGCGTTGCATGCATCTCTGGCACTCAAAAGGTTAATTACTGGTGGAGTGTCAGGACCATCACCATTTTTTTTTTGTAAAGGACCAGGGATGGTTCTGCACCTCACGTAGTTTGTGCTTACAGATCTCCTGCAGGAACGCTGTTAGCACTAGTTGGGTCTGAAAATGACTGCTCCAAGACAGGAGCAGTCTCTCCCAGACCCCTGTTCAGTGCACTGGTGCATGGGCCAGAGCACCGACATAGTTCCAAAGCAGTCAGAAGGGAAGGCAACTTCACAGGACTGCTCGGCGTTAAGAGGTTAAAGGTTTAAACTTCTGAATCTCCCCACAGCAAGAAAATCCTCATACTGTATATTTATAAATAGAAAATTTTGAAAAGGGTGGGGGAGGTTCTATGACGTGATGACGTCATGTACGTAACTCTGGTGGTGTGGGTGCAGGAGAAAGGAGCGGGAACGCTATCGGCAGACGCAGGAGATGTGGACTTCCTGAGCCTGCTCGAGGTGGTCCCGAGTTGGTTTTAAAGAAAGAATAAAAAGAAACCTGCTGTACTAGCACTCAGTCACTGATATAAACAGTCTCTATGGTATATACCTTAAAGGAGTATAGTATCACATATATCTTAAAACTTAACTTTTATTGAATAATAAAACAAGTCAATGCGAATTTAAAATGTATGAAGCAGTGCTAAATGGGACTCATGATGTACTGCCGGGGCTTTTCCGGCTTGCCTTCAAGAAAATGTTTGAAGTGCTGTACCACTTTAAAGAGCCGACATCCAAGCTAAATAAGTAATGTCAAACAAAACATTTTCATTGATATCACCTAGCCCGACCTATGCATAAAGCGAGAAGTCGAATCCGGTGATATACCATGTAATGACAATAGTTACCGGAATTAATCCGGACTACTCATCATAAGCTAACTGTCTGACTAAAGGTATTGATCGTGCCAATATCGGAGCTACTCCGGCTTAATAAAGAGGCTTAACGCTAGAACTACTTAAGCTATCTAAACTGATCTAAATACCGGGGCATATCCGGCTTGCCAAAAGTAAGCTACCTATCTAATTAAAGATGCTGACAATACTAATAACGGGGCATCCCCGGTCCAACTGAAAAGCTCAATACTAAAACTGCTATAGCTGTCGAAGCAAGTTGGAGTACCGGGGCATATCCGGCTTGCCAATTACTATTGATCTCAAAACATATTGGGCTAATCAATGAATCAAAAAAATAAGATCAAAAATAATTAGAATCAAAATGCCGGGGCATATCCGGCTTGCCAAATATTCTCCAAATAGATGTAAAGAGCCGATTAGATAGCTTAAGTAGTTCTAGCGTTAAGCCTCTTTATTAAGCTGGAGTAGCTCCGATATTGGCACGATCAATACCTTTAGTCAGACAGTTAGCTTATGATGAGTAGTCCGGATTAATTCCGGTAACTATTGTCATTACATGGTATATCACCGGATTCGACTTCTCGCTTTATGCATAGGTCGGGCTAGGTGATATCAATGAAAATGTTTTGTTTGACATTACTTATTTAGCTTGGATGTCGGCTCTTTAAAGTGGTACAGCACTTCAAACATTTTCTTGAAGGCAAGCCGGAAAAGCCCCGGCAGTACATCATGAGTCCCATTTAGCACTGCTTCATACATTTTAAATTCGCATTGACTTGTTTTATTATTCAATAAAAGTTAAGTTTTAAGATATATGTGATACTATACTCCTTTAAGGTATATACCATAGAGACTGTTTATATCAGTGACTGAGTGCTAGTACAGCAGGTTTCTTTTTATTCTTTCTTTATATCTTTATATTCCCTGTAGCACCGTCCTTTAATATTCTCTATTTTAGGTATAGGTAACTTGGGCTGAAAAATCTTACAGAGAGAGTGCACTAGAACATCCATTATATATCTGTCCCTGTACCGTAAATCTAGAAGCGGTTTTCTAGCTAGTAGCACCATCTGTTTGATTTTTTTTAAACGCCCTGATGGAGTCCCTACCTTCGTACTCTGCTAGACAAAATAAATGGGTTGACAAGGCTAAAGAAGCCTTTTCTTTGGCAGTTAATAGTCAAACTATGGTAGGGGATAGTAATTGGTCAACAGTTTTTAAAGAACTCAAAGACAGCCAATATAAACATATTAGGAGCTGGTGGAATAGGGTAACTTATCAAAAATATTTGGAGGAAGGTATAATACCTAGAGGTCTCCGTGTCCATGTGTTGCCCGCATACAGTTTCTCGGATCCTGCATTTACTAAAAGATGGGATCTAGCTTCAGACAATTGCTCTAAGGAGTATTTAAAGATTCTGATAGACTATGAGAGTCAAATTATCCAGAATTTGGAAATTAAAATAAAGGAGTTAGAAGATAAGCAAGCAAATTTTACTGATATAGAAATGATTAAAACAGATTTAAACACATTGGATAAGGAACTTGATAAATTGGAAAATGATATTATTCCTAAAAAAATCAACAAATTCAACAGAGATCTAATGTTGTTTAAAAAAGGTATGATTTATCAATGGCATAAACGAAGACCTCGATATGTCTCAAAAGATGATTCTAAGAAAAATAGCATTGAATCTTCTAATTCTGAGTCGGATGTATCTGACTCAGAACCATTAGGTATCTCCACAGAATATACCCAATCTCCTTTTTTAGAGCAGAGAGGCAGATTCTCCAGAACAAACAGGGGACTAAGAGACCCACAAGGAGGAGCAGAAAGAGAACTCCGAGATCGGAATGTATGGGGGTATCAGCGGAGAGGGGGGAATCGGTGGAACCGCAGGAGAAGATAGATACTCAAGATCTACAGATAGTGAATTTGTCTAATCATTTGTTAGAAAAAGCCCACATTGATGTTCTTTCTAAAGGCTTAACTTTTTCACCAACACATAAGCTTGATAAATTTGATTTCCTTGTGGATTTGTTTAAGTTTAGTAGAAAGCTTTTACTGCACAAATTTTTTTCTAATCAGAAAACATCTACAATTGATGATGACACTTCGGCGGTAGGTGATGAGCCGCTGGATGAATTACTTTTACTTTTGAAATCAGATGCCAAAGACATCCATTCACTTCCTGAGATTCCAAAGAAAAAATCAACATTCACTCCTCCAATGTCTATTTGTCCAGCGATACAAATTTTTAAGGACATAGTCATGAAGGAAGTGATTAGTTTACCGGATCAAGTGATGAATAAAAATCTGACTCATTTGGAACAGCAGGCACTTAAAGAGATCAATAGCTGGCAGGATGTGGTTGTAAAACCCTCAGATAAGGGAGGCAATGTTGTTTTATGGCCTAGAGAAATGTACCTAACTGAAGCTCACAGACAACTTACTGATTTATCTTGTTATAAGAGACTATATGGTAATCCTACCAATGATCTCTTAAGTAACTATACAAATTTGATAAATCAAGGCTTTGATAATGGTGCAATCAATAAATCTGAAAAAGAATATATGCTAGTTACATCTCCTAAGACACCAACTCTTTATCTGTTACCAAAAATTCACAAGAATCAACAGTGCCCCCCAGGGAGACCGATTCTCTCTGGTAATGACAGTTTAACAGAGAAAATTAGCAAATTTGTAGACTGCATTTTAAGACCTTCAGTTATAAATCTAAATTCCTATATTAAAGACACCATGGATATACTTTCAAAAATTGACAATTTACCGATTGGACCTGATACTATTTTGGTCACATGTGATGTGGAATCATTGTACACATCAATAGAACATAAGTTTGGTCTTATAGCATCTCAGTATTTTTTGGATCGTGATAGTACAATTGGTGATGAAAGAAAAAAATTTGTCTTAAAGCTGTTGTCGTTTATTCTTCATAACAACTACTTTGTTTTTGACAATAAATTTTACCGCCAAGTACGTGGCACTGCCATGGGCAGTGCCTGTGCTCCGTCATACGCTAATCTATATTTGGGTTGGTGGGAGGAAACAATGGTTTTCATAGATGATAATCTTAGATACACCAGTCACGTTCTACTTTGGCTTCGCTATATAGACGATCTCTTTATTCTGTGGGAAGGGTCTGATTCTTTGTTAACGGAGTTCATTGATTTATTAAATATAAATGACATGCATCTTAAATTGACGATGGAGAAAGATCCATTTAAAGTGGTTTTTTTGGATATTACTATTTACAGAGGACCAGAAGATGTACTTAAAACTGACCTTCATAGAAAAGAAACAGCTACTAATAGCTTACTGCATTTTAAAAGTCATCATCCTCCACATATGAAGAATAACATCCCAATTGGTGAATTTTTACGTTTGAGACGCAATTGCAGTGATGTAACAACATATAAAATAAGATCAGAAGAGTTAAAGCTTTGTTTCCTGAACAGAGGTTATAGTGTCAGTTGTGTTAAAAAGGCTTATAAAAGAGCCCTGTACACTTCACGACCTCATTTATTATATAATAAAGACCATGTACAACGAGATCCAAGTATCCTTTTTATTACCACATACAATTGTCAATGGAATTCTTTGATTTCTATTCTCAATAGACATTGGCATTTATTGTTAACAGATGAAGATCTTAAAGGCAGGTTAAGTGATCGTGTACAAATGAGCTGTAAAAGGGCACCTAACATTAAGGATATGTTGGTGCGCAGCCATTTAAGTACTCCAAAAAGGGAATTTGTACAAGGCTCTTTCCCATGTGGAAATTGTGTAATGTGCAAATATATGATCACTGTGAAGAGTGTCTATGATAGATTTGGGAAATGTACATTCATTTCTTCATTCATTACATGTCATACCAAAGGTGTAGTTTATTGCCTTGAATGCCCTTGTGGCCTTCGATATGTAGGCAAAACGATTCGTAAGCTTTCTGATAGATTGAAAGAACATGTATATAACATAAAATATGCATTAAGAGATTCAAAAATATTAGGTAAGAAGATGTCACCGGTAGCCAAACATTTTTTGATTCACCATCAACATAACCCTGAATTAATGAAAGCTTGGGGATTAGAAAACCCTAAAATGGGCATTCGAGGGGGCGATTTGGACAATCTACTCCTTAAGATTGAAAATCAATGGATTTTTCGTCTTAATTGCCTCTGTCCCAAAGGCATGAATGAAGAATTTCAGCTCCATGTTCATCTTTGAGTTAAAATATATTTTACCACATTTAGATATTAGTGGGCTAATAATATTGTATGGTTCTATTTTTAACATTCCGATGTCTCAATATCAATATTTTGACACCTACATTTATTTTTCGTTTTTCCTTTATATTCAACATTTATATCTAATATTCAGATTTACTGTTAGATCATAATATATAATATATGATCTATATTTATATAATACTCTTGAATATTCAATCAACATAATATACTTTTTGGTTGTTGAATTGTATGTAATCGTAAATGAAGTGATGAAGGTGTTAAATTTTTGTTTCTAGGTTCAACACTGACATCACGAATGAGATCTTAATTACCTCCCCTCTTATGGGAGGAGTATCTTGTTTAAAAAGATCCGGGAAATGGAGACTCGGCTTGTTTAGCCTTTAATGAAGAAGCTTTCTAGCGAAACGCGCGTCGGCATGTTTTAGAGGAGATCTCTCCTCAATATAGCAGTTGCGGTAGACATCAGATGCTAATTTCTTTTTTCTGTCTGTTGTGAGCTACTGACTGACTCTATAGATTTAGATCAACTGGCAAGCCGGATGTGCCCCGGTATATTAATCGGCTCTTTACATCTATTTGGAGAATATTTGGCAAGCCGGATATGCCCCGGCATTTTGATTCTAATTATTTTTGATCTTATTTTTTTGATTCATTGATTAGCCCAATATGTTTTGAGATCAATAGTAATTGGCAAGCCGGATATGCCCCGGTACTCCAACTTGCTTCGACAGCTATAGCAGTTTTAGTATTGAGCTTTTCAGTTGGACCGGGGATGCCCCGTTATTAGTATTGTCAGCATCTTTAATTAGATAGGTAGCTTACTTTTGGCAAGCCGGATATGCCCCGGTATTTAGATCAGTTTAGATAGCTTAAGTAGTTCTAGCGTTAAGCCTCTTTATTAAGCCGGAGTAGCTCCGATATTGGCACGATCAATACCTTTAGTCAGACAGTTAGCTTATGATGAGTAGTCCGGATTAATTCCGGTAACTATTGTCATTACATGGTATATCACCGGATTCGACTTCTCGCTTTATGCATAGGTCGGGCTAGGTGATATCAATGAAAATGTTTTGTTTGACATTACTTATTTAGCTTGGATGTCGGCTCTTTGAAGTGGTACAGCACTTCAAACATTTTCTTGAAGGCAAGCCGGAAAAGCCCCGGCAGTACATCATGAGTTCCATTTAGCACTGCTTCATACATTTTAAATTCGCATTGACTTGTTTTATTATTCAATAAAAGTTAAGTTTTAAGATATATGTGATACTATACTCCTTTAAGGTATATACCATAGAGACTGTTTATATCAGTGACTGAGTGCTAGTACAGCAGGTTTCTTTTTATTCTTTCTTTATATCTTTATATTCCCTGTAGCACCGTCCTTTAATATTCTCTATTTTAGGTATAGGTAACTTGGGCTGAAAAATCTTACAGAGAGAGTGCACTAGAACATCCATTATATACCGAGTTGGTTTTAAACAGCATGTGAAATTGGCTGTGACGAGACTGAAACACACAGCGGTCTGATGATCCACTAGTTTTGCATCGGTTTGGAATCTGCCTGGAGACTAACCTTATATTGGCTGACTGGAGGCTATACAGGGACATCCATTAAAACTCTGGCAACAAGTGGAGGAAGAACGGAAATACTTGAGCAAAAAATGGATCCGGATGGAGCTAAAAGAAGGTACTGGTAACAGACGGTGGTTGGTGTTAAATACAGCCTGGAACTTCATGGCCTGACATGGAATAGGGCGTCCAGTATATGGCAGATAAGTAATTTGAGACAGCTTATTTTAATGTATTATGTGAGGTGGAATGCTGTTTATCTGATTTCACTCCAGATGTGCATAGGACTGTGCCCATAAGTGAATTGTGACCCTAGGATAATATTATACTGAGTGAATATAAACGCACTTCTCCCACCTGAGGAAAGAGAGGGAGGGCTGAACGTATATGGTCACTATATACCACTATATACCTCTATCTATATATATAAAAGAAGAGTTTGTGCCTGCCAAAACACACCCAGGGGAGGCATAAAGCAGGAGTTACTACTCCTATTGGGTGATTCAATCATGCAGGGAGTTGGCCCACCCCCACTATGCAGCCCGCCCACCACTATCAAAGTCAGAAAAAAACAATATGGCCGCCACTTGCTCCTACACCACAGACAAACACACATGCCCCACTCACACACACAGACCACCACACACACATGCCCCACTCACACAGCACCACACACACACACACACACACACATGCCCCACTTACACAGCACCAAACAGACATGCCCCCACTCACACACACAGCACCACATACACACACAAAGCCAGAAATACATATGGCTGATACACACACACAGTCACTCACCCTGACTCCCAGAGGCCTCAGCAGGACCTGTACTGCAGCACCAGATGAACAAAATTGCACTCAAAGGGTTAAGGTAGGTCCTCATTGCTCAATTATTTCTTCACTGTCATCATTTCACATGCAAGACACAGGACAGACAGCCATCAGATTCACACTTAACCCACTGACTGCCACAGGGTTGTGTATCAAGTTTTACCCCTCAGGGAGTGTGTTCAAACCCCTCACACTGTAAACTTGCATTTCCCTCCCACTTCTCCTCCTTCCCCAGCCTATTACTAACACTTTTCCATATTTATGTTAAGCCCCGCCCCTACTCGCGATTAAGCCCCACCCCCTTTTTAACCCAGCTTGCCCCATTGCTCTCTCCACATCAGCACCACATGAGGGACTCCACAAGTAAAAGTTCACAGGTATTACACACTCATACACACTCACACAGCACCACCACACACACACAGCCAGAAACAAAGATGGCTGACACACAGTCACTCACCTTGACTCCCAGTGGCCTCAGCAGGACCTGTAGTAAAGCCACTGAACGGTGCTGCATCACCAGGAGAACAAAATGGCACTCAAAGTGTTAAGGTAGGCCCTCATTGCTGAATTATTTCTTCACTGTCATCATTTGCCATGCAAGACACAGGACAGACAGCCATCAGATTCACACTTAACCCACTGACTGCCACAGGGTTCTGTATCAAGTTTTACCCCTCATGGAGTGTGTTAAAACCCCTCACACTGTAAACTTGCATTTCCCTCCCACTTCTCCTCCTTCCCCAGCCTATTACTTACACTTTTTCACATTTATGTTAAGCCCCGCCCCCTACTCGCGATTAAGCCCCACCCACTTTTAACCCAGCTTGCCCCATTTGTATCTCCACATCAGCACCACATCAGTCCCCTCTAGGGACTTCACAAGTCAGTGTTCCCAGGTATGAACACACTTCCCACTGCTATTTAACTCTCACATGCCTCTCTATACCTTAACCATTTGAGTGCCAGAGGGGTATACAACTCATGCACGCATGTGTTTCTGCTCATATATGTTGTGTGTGTACATCTCTGTTACATATGTGTATCCATGTGTGCATCTCCAGTGTGTCTGTGTGTGTGCGTGTCTTTTGCATGTCTCTGCCGCTCACTGTGTGTATGTGCATACCTCCCAACATTTCACAGGGCCAAAGAGGGACACGTTAGTTTTAGGTGATATTATTGGGGGTGTGGCTGGTGGGCGGGGCATTAGTAAGAATTTTTAGGTTATTTCATGACCTATTACTGGCTATTTATGTAACTGAATAAATGATTTAGTTCAAGACCAAAGTATTTAATTTGCACAGACTAATGTATAAGCACATATATGGAAGTTTATTGCTTTATTGCTGTAGAGCAAAGTAATACACACCACACAGTCAGGGCTGGTGCAAGGATTTTTGCCACCCTAGGCAAAACCTAATTTTGCCGCCCATTTCGCTCCACCCCTTGTGTCCCACCCCTTTATACCCCGCCTACTTATACCCAACGTCTTTTCATGATTGTCCTCTCTCTGCCCCCTGAGCCACTCTGCCCCTGTTCTGGAGATGCCTGTAAGAGATGCCCCCCACCAGCTCCAACTTGCCCCTTATCAGCTTCACTTTGGCCCACCAGTTCCACTTTGCCCCTATCAACTCCAACTTGCCCCCATCAGCTCCAACGTGCCCCCACCAGCTCCATTTTGCCCCCTCAGCTTCACTTTGCCCCCTCAGCTCCAACTTACCCCCATCAGCTCCACTTTGCCCCCCATCCTCTCCAACTTACCCCCATCAGCTCCACTTTGCCCCCCATCCGCTCCAACTTGCCCCCACCAGCTCCACTATGCCCTCTCAGCTCCAACTTTCCACTATCAGCTCCACTATGCCCCCAGCAGCTCCAACTTGCCCCCATCCGCTCCAACTTGCCCCACCAGCTCCACTTTGCCCCCCCTCAGCTCCACTTGCCCCCCCTCAGCTCCAGCTTGCCCCCCCCTCAGCTCCACTTTGACCCTCATGAGCTCCACTTTGACCCTCATCAGCTCCAACTTGCCCCCATCATCTCCAACTTGCCCCCACCAGCTCCACTATGCCCCCTCAGCTCCAGCTTTCCCCTAACAGCTCCAACTTGCCCCCATCATCTCCACTTTGCCCCACATCTGCTCCAACTTGCCCCCTCAGCTCCACTATGCCCCCTCAGCTCCAACTTGCCCCCCATCATATACCTGTATCTCCCGCGCAGTCTTCTCTTCAGTAATGGAGAGCGCGGCGGGAGATCATGACTCCCAGCGCGCTCTTCATTACTAAAGATCCGACCAGATGAGGGAGCGCTGTAGCAACACAGACCTGACTGTGTTGTGGTTCCTGGCATGGTGTGTGTGGGCACACCTCTTCTCCGCTGCATGCCCGCGCCCCCAGTACGTGTGCGCCCTAGGCCGGCGCCTACCTCGCCTATAGGTGGAGCCGGCCCTGCACACAGTCTGACCTCCTAAAAAGAGGGACAACAGGGTGGGAAAGAGGGACAGAGGGATTTGGCCCTCAAAGAGGGACTGTCCCTCCTAAAGAGGGACACTTGGGATGTATGGTATGTGTCTGCCTGTATGCTGCATATGTCTGTGTTTATCAGTGTATCTGCATTTCAAACACGTGCGCCCAATGGTCATAACATGACGGGCAACGCCGTCCCATGTTGCTAGTAAGTTAGAAAAGGAGATTATTATACCTGATTGTAATAAATATGGCCTCTAAGAAAACTCAAGAAGCATCACACTCGGGGAAAAAAAAATAAAAAAGAGGCAAAGGTCTTAAAGAATGCTAAGCTGGACAAACAGATGTCAGACTTCTACCCCGCACAATCTCCTAATAAAACTGGAGGCTCTGAGATTTTCAGTGTCTCATCGAGGATTGTGGATCACCACGAGATTTTGGACAGGGACCACCTCAAAATTTTTACAGAGATGTTGGAGAGTGGGCTGCAGACCCAATTCTATAAGATGAAAAGTGAGATTCAAGCAAGTGGTAATGAACTGCGTTCAGATATTGCCCAAAGGGTTATGGGTATGGAGGATAAAATGGAAGCAATAAAATTTCAAAATGCTCTAACCTCAGATAATAATAAGACATTGGCTAAAAGATGTGACATGCTAGAAGGCAAGCTGAATGATATAGAGGATAGATCTAGAAGATTTAATTTGAGATTCTGTGATATACCCGAAAGTATAGAAACTAATATAGATCAGATTGGTTCCATCTGGGAAACGGCACTAGACAAGGCTGCCCCATCCCCATTTCTCTATACTGTGGTGGTCGAGATACTGGCAATACATATACGAAATGAGAGTAGGATAAAGGGATGTACAGTAGGTGCTGAAGAATATAAAACATGCTTGTATGAGGATGATCTGGTGCTTACCATTGTAGACCCGGACATATCACTTCCCTCCCTGCTGGAGGTATTGGAGGAATATTCATCTGTCTCAAACTACAAATTAAATATTGATAAATCGACAGTTTTGCCAATAAACTTAAGTGAGGAATGCCATATGGTGCTACAAACCAAATATAAGTTTGAATGGAATTTGAATGAAGTAAAGTATTTAGGGATATATCTTACATCTAGAGTCCAAGACTTAATGCAGAGAAACATATTACATCTTTTAAGAGAGACTAATATTTTGCTTAATAATTGGAAAAACTTGGAAATATCTTGGATGGGATGCATAAACGTTATTAGATCCTATATATTACCTAAATGGAACTATGTACTGGGTCATCTCCCGCTTAGTATGTCTAGACATTGGCTCAGGATGATATCTGTAACAAGAAATCTAGGATCAGTTTGACAATATTGGCAAAAAGCAATAGAGAAGGTGGTTTGGGAGTGCCAAACATGATCCAATGCTATAGAGCCAATTTAATGCAACATATATATATATGATACAAACTGAGTCCTCATATGATGAACTCTGGTATAAAATTTAATGTGTTGGGATTAAAGCAAGTTCTCTTTCCCATCTGGTCTGGGGTCCTAATCAAGTCCTTGGAGATGAAAGTTTAAATGAAGATAAGTATATAATTGGGAATTTATTATCCACATGACTTAAAATTAAATGGACTTGGAAGTTACACAATAAAATATCCAAATTTATCAAGATAAATCAATTGTCTTATTGGATAGAAGATATAAATCTTAGAGACTGGGAGTTGGGCGGAATCAATAAGTTATCAGACTTAATGACGAGGGATCATTTAAAATCATTTAACCAATTGGCCTTGTTGTATAGTCTTTTAAATAAAGATATCTTCGTATTAAAGGACTTTAAAAAAAAACAAAAAAAAAACTTTATAATGGAGAACAGTTGATGGTGAGAAAAATTAAGCTGTATATTTGGTGGCAGTAGTATCCCTAGGGTTTTAGCAAAATGTAAAGAAATAACAAACATCGAGATGGACAAAGAGGAAATTGGAGTAATAAATAAATGGGCTTCTGAATTAAATATTACTATAGATCGAGAGATGTGGAATAATTCTTCTAAACGAACATGGGAAATCATTCACTGCTTAAATATTTTAGATAACCAGTTCAAGGTTATGCATCGATAGTATTTAGTACCTACTAGAATTGCCTCGATGTATCCAGGATCCTCTAATCAGGGCTCAAAATTTCCACTCGCCACTAGCCAATTGCGAGTGAAAATTTAGCCCTGGCGAGTACAAATTCAGCCCTAGTGGGTATGTTATGGCTTGCAGTAGCGAGTAACTTTTCAGGTCTGGCTAGTAGCAAAGGACTTCAAATTGTAAGCCCTGCTCTAATATTTGATGGCAATGTAATAATAATAAAGTTGGTTCCTTTTTACACGTCTGGTGGTTATGTGAGATTATAAAAGATCTCTGGAACATAGCGTTTCATAAATTAGAAGAAGTAGGAAAGATTAAAATAGATAAAAGACCGGAAGTTGCCTTATTACATTTAAACTGGCCCAAAATGGATAGATCATGTAGGCTGCTAGTAACGCACTTTTTAGTAACCACGAAATAAATAATTGCAAGACAATGGAAAATGAGTATAACATTTACATGGTCTCAATTAAGAAATCAATACTATATCAATTTAATATGGAATTAGGATTGTGGTGGATAAACCGGACCAGTAGGGAAAACTCTAATATAATAGCAGAATGGCTCTTAGACAATAATTTTAAAGCCTAATGGGATACATTTTATAGTGAAACTAAATTTACCAATGTGATATATTGAAAATGAGCAGGGGAAATATATTTGATGATAACAATATTTTAATGTTCTGTATGTATACATGAAAATTCAGGTTATTATTATAAAGAATATGTAAAGATAATAAGTCTGATTGGTGCATATGGTACATTTTGTTTGTTTAACATTTGTAAAATTTGAATAAATAATAAAGAAAAAACAAAAAGAAAAAAAATAATTAGAAAAGTTTACTGCTCCTTTAAATGTAGGCTATTTCATTTTAAAATCAACAGAAATGAATCGAGAAGTGGGAACGTGGGAGTTTAATAAAAAGAATTAAATAGTCTGCATTATGATTACTGGAAGAATGGCTATAACTTTGTTTGGTAAATAACATGAAAGGATTTCTACATTTACAAAGTTAACCATGTACTTAGCTTTGTTTAAAATAGTTTCACAGAACAATCCATGGTACCAAATATCTAATGGTATTAACCGAGCCAACCGAACACCATAGAAGTCCTGCTAAACTTGACAGGACGATTGCCTCTAAACGCTCCAGATGTCAGTCAGTATCACAGGCACAGTGTTTTCCAATTAACCTTTTGAGGACCAGACGGGTGTGCAACTCCATTTGTCCTCAAAGGGTTAAGCCTTTCCTAGATCCATTCCACCAAACAGAGGATTTGCCAGTGAATTGGAAGCTCAGCGTATGGCGCACATTCCCAATTATGAGACGTTCATGAACTACTATTGCTGGCATTGGGGATGAGCAATGTAGGTTATGCCAAGATATATTTTTAGCATTCTGGTCACTAATTCCGACTTTCTCTCAGTGTACCTTGCTTTTAATGTCGTCAATGGAAAATACTAGTTTTACTAACATTAATGAATGAAAAAATTTACAGAGTAGAACTATATTTATAGAAAAAAACATAGCTCTCAAGATGCCAAAAAATTACCACATATGTGCTCATTTACGAAAAGGAAAATTGGCAATATGGTGATTTTCTTGCATATTTCTAGTTTTCCAATTTATCAGTGATGGTAAACATGTACTGTGTCATTTATCAGTAAATTAATACAGTGTTATGCTACTGAGATTCCAATAAAATAAATAAACCTAACCTGGTCCTAGCAGGCTCATACAGTTTCAGTTTATGAGTTCTAATTTACACCAAGACTTAGGTACTCACATTCCACAGTGAATGAGAACATATATGCAGCAATATCTTAATTGTGGCCTTAGGCTACCCAAACAATGGAACATTATTCTTTTAAATCAATAGAATAACATTTAGCCATAGATTTGCCACTTAATAAAATATACCACCCCTAAAGGGAAAAGTTGAAAAACTTGTTATAAACTGAACAGGTTTAATTTGTAATACTAAACACAATCCTTTCAGTTATATGGCTTTCATATTGTGCTTTCTTTAGGCTAAATGTAATAGAATTTGGTACAGAGTTTATCACCTGTTGAAACTTGTAAGCAAAGATTTGAGAGCGAAGCTAGAGAGTGCTGACAGACTAAGAGTAACCTTGCTATGTCTAAAGCCTTGGGTAGAGGTGCTGCCCACAAGGCCAGATATCCCACCTCTGAGTAGCCGGGAGACAGACCAGAATAGTCACTCTTAGGAGCCACATTGGTGATAACGCTGTCTGAATATAGGATCCAAATGCAAATCAGAACTGGGACTCAGGATAACAGGAGGTAGGATTCAGAATCTGAGCGTAGATAGGATGCTGGCTGTTACATCTCCCACTGAAGAGAAGCCTTGAGAGATGTTGATTGGTCCATGTGCTATTGTACAGTTTCTATAGGCACACACTGGAAACAAAGAGAGAATACTTAGGAAAATCCCTGCAGTACAAGGGACTCACCAGAGTGGGTGAATGAGACTGTATGTATGTATGTATATATCTTTATTTATATAGCGCCATACATGTACACAGCGCTTTACAGCAGTTAAAATAGTACAATACAAAAATACAGAACTGGGTTAAGAGCATTAGGCTAAAGTGCAACCATTGAATTATTTGTGGGGGAAAGTGCAGCAAGGGAATCATACACTGGGAAAGGGACCCTGCCCCAAGGAGCTTACAGTTTACTAATTATTATTATTTATTTATATAGCGCCAACTAATTCCACAGCGCTGAAATCATGACGACATACAGAGAGAGTAGGATGAGGATCATAAGTGCAAGTACAAGGCTTAGTGAAGGAAGTGCAGAAGGATTCTGATGTGCCTATCGGTGTGCAAAAGGAGCATGTTGTTACTGAGATGCCTCCTTAAGCAGGTGGGTTTTGAGGAGATGCTTGAAAGTGATGAGTGTGGAAGATTGGCGAATGGTAATAGGGAGGGCATTCCAAAGTCAAGGGGCAGCCAGTGAAAAAGATTGTAGCCGAGAGGTGGCTCGAGTTGTGTAGGGAGAGGACAGGAAGAACCCTTGAGAAGATTGGATGCTCAGCTGTTTCTTAGCCCAGTGTGTGTCGTTGCATTATTATTTTATGCACACTAGAGCGAACAAAAAAGGCGTACAGGTGATTTTTCATGTGACATTTGCATTTGGAGTCTGTTGCTGTTGTCTCTCATTGTGAAGAGCAAAGAAGTGTCAGGTCCAGTAAAGCAGGCCATCATCAGGCTGAAAAGTTGGAATAATTCGATGAGGCATCGCCAAAACATTAGGTGTGCCAAAATCAATTGTGTGGTAAGTTAAGAACCAAGAACATACAAGTGAGTATAGCATTAGCAAATGACCTGTAGACCATGGAATGCCACTGTAGTGGATGACCAAACAGTACTTGCAATTGTGACGAAAAATTATTTTCAGTTGTTGAACAGATCAACAACACTATCCAGGATGTAGGCTTAGAAGTATCAAAGATTACAATAAAGGCTATGCCAGCATAATCACAGAGGGTCTACCTCAAGATACAAAGCACTGGTAAGTCTCAAGAACAGAAAGGCCAGGTTAGAGTCTGCTAGAACTATATAAAAAAAACCTGGGTATCCTATTGAAATGTCGGCATTGTGTTGGGTGACCATTAAAACGCTGGGTTAAAAATGTTGCCTGAATCAAAAGGGCGACATTAGAATGTCGTCCCAATCAAAAGAGCAACATTTTGATGTTGCACGCTTAAAGGTCACCAATTAGAGGGCAACATTTCAATAATAAACCACAGCCCCTGCAATGTCTCCATGTAATGTAATATCAAAATATATCTCTCCATCTGTGCCTTAACGCTCAGAGAGCAAGTGAGGTCTGCAATGCATTGCAAAGTGTTGTGGATCCCTCTGGCACTCAAAGGGTAAATGTAAAGTTGTACCTATTTAGCAATAACAAAAAAATTTCACTGGAACTAAACACCTAATCCCAGTCTGACCACTGAACTCTCCTAGTAACCTCACATTGCTCCTCTGGCAGCACTACAGACATTATGATGTGACCAGCAGGGGGCGCCGAACACTAGGAATATTGACTACTGTGAATATGGAGTGAGACAGGGGCAGGGGATTGGGCAGATGAGGGAGGGAGAAACCTGTAGAATTCTGGAAAGTCTTATGGACAGATGAGATACAAATAAACCTATACCAGAGTATTGATAAGAAGAATGTGTGGAGAAATAAAAGAACTGCACAGGATCCAAAGCATACCACCTCATCCATGCTTCCCCAACAAACATGCAGCCAATGTGCTGGAAAAACTACCAAGTCTGCCATACCCCAGTGCAAGTTGGCCACCCATCCCATACCCGAGCACTCCACTCGCTGAGTAAGGGCTGACACCCCCTCAAAGGAAAGACTTTCTTTCACCCCATCAAAGCCACCAAACACCCCAGAGAAAACCCAATGGATAACTTCCTACCAGTCCCCCAGGAAAAAACCTGGCAGGTAGAGACCTGAGGGCATGCTCAAAGGCCTGGCCCAAATGCACAACAGACAAAACCACCTACCAGTCCATGTTCACGAAGCCTGTACACCCTGGGTCAGGAAGAAGGTGGCCCCCACCTTCTCCTCTCTCAGCATCCAGTCCGCTGCAGCTGCAAGAAATATTGAAAGTCTTTCACAGCACCAGCCCTGGAGAAATACACCCGTGCACAAAGACCACCATGAAGCATCAGGCAGCCCACCCCATTGGGAAGTGGGCACTGAGGTAACTGGGCACAGGCACAATTAGCTGAGGAGTCACCCATCTCCCCATAGCAGCAGTCCCCCCCCCCCCACAGTCAGCATTACTGGCTCAGAACCTGGAAGGCCTCAGTCCCCTGATAGACTGGGGGAATGGGGGGTGGCAGAACCAGCAGAGCAGAACCAGCAACCAAACCCCAGGGCAGGGGGGTTATTTCCAGGTCATTTATAAACATAATAGTTGAAGAGCCCGTTACACGGGCCACAGTGCCACTGCCAGCCGGTTGCGGGGCAGTCAAGCGCAGTAGACACTGCCTGCGCCGCAGCTGATACTGAGCTAGACCCTCCTTCGGAGCCTCCAGCTCTGTATCAGCCATGGTGCAGGCAGTCTCTACTGTGCATGACTGCAGCACGTGCGGCAGTCTCCACTGTGCATGACTTCGTCGTTACACATGTTTTAGCGAATTATTATATAGGATTAATAAGCCAAGGTCCAATCACCTTTTTCTCAGGTGATTGGGATTTTGAAAGAGCACCTGCTATTGCCTAGCAGCTCTACTGCCCTGAGTGGTCAGCCCTCTATTGCCTAGAAGCCTCATCTTCCGTGAGCAGTCTGCAGAAAGGGAATCTTGCTACTGGTGCCAATCCCAAACCTCACACTTCAGTGACGAACCCAAGCTACTTGGGAGACATACCCAGTGGACAATATAGTCTAAGTCTGTCTCACTCTCAATATGGATATCCAACACAAAGGTTGGCACTCACATAGACTTACCCAAACTTGCTCGGGTGCTAGGCTGAATTTTCATATATTAAACAAAGGCAAGCACTCAAGGGACTACAGAGATAAATTAAAAATGTACTTTATTTTTTGATGTTTCGGTTTGGTATGGACCTTTATCATGAATAAAACTTGTACTTACCAAACACCAGAATATATACCCAATAGTGCACATACTCGTGTAGTACGTGTACACCATGAAAGACATAAAAATGTGTCAAACCCAAGAAGACTATGGAAACGTGCCTTGTGTAATGTCATGCCGTATTGAACCAAAGACATTTTTTGTATCAAGAATTCTTTTCACACTGTTAAAGGTGTATGTGAGAGATGATGTTATAGAGTAATAAAGAAATGTCAAATGCAACAAATAATGAAAATACAAAATAATAAAATGTTACTATGTTACGATGTGAGTAAAGAAAGGAGAAAGAAAATATTAGTCTCATGCCATGACAGTGTAAAAGAGACTGCTGCGCGTGCTGTAGTCATGCGCAGTAGAGACTGCCAGTGACGAGGCTGATACAGAGCGGGGTGCTCCGAAGGAGCGTCCCGCTCTGTATCACCCGCTGCGCGGGCAGTCTCTACTGAGCATGACTGCACCGTGACCGGCTGTCAGTGGCACTGTGGCCCGTGTAACGGGCTTTTCAACTAGTAAATCATAAACAAGTATGTGGTAACATGCCATGGCGATCCAAAAGTTTGTAATACACTTTAGCTGACAAAAAGGGAAATACTGAAGACATGACATGCATATGTCAGTATATCATATAACAATTAATTATTCAAATATAAACTGTCCCCAATTGAAAAAATATACCAAAATTGTATGCAAAGTTAGATGCAAAAGGGAAAAATAGCAAAATGAAAAAAGAAAAATAAAAAAAACTATATTAAAAAAAATTGAAAAATTGGAAAAATTAGAACAATTAAAACTAATGCTTGCAAAAAAATTCCCAGGTATGTTCATCTGTCATACAGAAACATTGAAAAATGAGTCGGTTCATTTAAACCATATGGGGAAATGGTATATAAAGGGATAGTAAAGTTCCAAAAAAAGTATGTTTTAAATGGTAGCTGCACTAAAAAAACACTTAATGCCCCTAATCCTTTCTCTCAAATAAGAAAATAAAATCCTCCGCTCCCTTCCCTTTCTGCCTGACGAGCTGTAAAGCTGTCAGAGGCAGAATCCGGTCGCCAGACCGTAGGCGGCTCTTTAGGAGAGCTGTCATCGGGATATCTAAGTATAATTACTTCATCTGTATGGTCTATAACCTGTGCCTGGCTTGCAAGCACACGTTGTGGACCATTCCGATAAAGTAATTATACTTAGAGATCTAGATGACAGTGCTCCTGAAGAGCCGCCGTCTGGTCCCGGAAGCAGGATTTCATGCCATCCGCTGTACAGCAGACAAATGAGAAGGGGGAGGGAGAGGAGGTCTTTATTTTATTACATCTCTCAAACCATAACGGTTCGAGAGAAAGGATTAAGCACATTAAATGTTTTTTTAGTGCCGCTACGATTTAGAACATACTTTTTTTGGGACTTTACTATCCCTTTAAAGGCTTGATCCAAAAGGTTTTCCTTTGGAGTAATGTTTTGCTCCGCTTGCCTTCCCATCGTAGAGGAGGAACATGGTCAATTGGCATTGCCCGAAATGATAAAGATGAAAGTCCCTTATTCAAAAAGTGTTTCACAATTGGTTTGTCAGTGTGTTGATCACAATGTGCAATTCTTAATGATGAAATTTGCTCTTTGAACATGCCCTCAGTTTTTCTTATGTAAAATAATCTGTAGGGGCATTTCAAAAGATATACTACTGATTCAGTTGTCAGGTAAGATGATGATGGATTTTATATTGTCTCCCAGTATGTGGGTCTGAAAAAAAATCTGAGTATATAAGGCATGCCTTACTTCTCCCACTGGAGCATTCACCACATCTGGCTTCTTCCAAGCACACCCTCTAATCAGTGATGGACAATGTGAGGCCATAGAACTGCTGCCAGATTACAACTCCCATCATTCTCTGCCAGCAAATTATGGGAGTTGTAGTTTGGCAACAGCTGGGGGGTCACTGGAGCATGTATCCAGATACTACTGACATTATAGTGCTCCAGAAGTGTTCACAGCACTTCAGGGGCTGGATTCTGTTGCAGGTGCTAATTTTATCACTATTTTTATCTTCAGGTTTCCCCATAGACTTCAATAGGAAAATATTTCATAAAACAGGTGGTAACATTTATCATCTGCAATAGAATCCAGCCCCAGGTGTCTGCCTGTATGTGTCTGATAACAGATGAGAGTTATTATTGTGTTAGCCATAGAAATACATGAGGCAAATATAGTTAAGTTGATATGTTTATTGGCGAACTAAGCAGATTTAAGCTTTCAAGACCTCTTAGGTCTCTTCCTCAGGTATGTGTCTGGTTCCCATAGACTGAAGTGTTTCTGATGCTGATGCATTTATCTACTAAGTCTCTGGAAGCAGGACACATGCATGCTCTGGTAAGTAAACAGAGATCTGTAAACACTAGTGATGAGCGAGCACCCCAATGCTCGGGTGTTCGGGTGCTCTAACCGAGCACCCCCTGAGGCTCGAGTGCTCGGCCGAGCACCCGAGCCCCATTGAAGTCAATGGGAGGACTCGAGCATTACACCAGGCACCCCCTGCTCTGATGAGGGGAGGGTGCCTGGTCCATAGGAAAAGGGCAGAAAAGGATGGAAACACCACAGAAATGGTTCAGGGACAGCATAGGGAGGATGTCTGGATGCATCTTGGACTCCAACATCGCTGCTGGGAACGATCTTTCGCCCGTAGTACGCCATTTTTACAGACTGACCGTAAAACACACAAAAAGGAAAATAAAAACGACTTTAGGCGAAAAATTGTTACCAAACAATATTTGCTGTATATTTACTTGTATATCATCTGCAAATTCTCCCAAAAATTTCCTTGGTTTTCGGAAGTGAGGCCATGATTAAGAGGGAAACGTGCGCAGAGGCAAATTCTCCCAAAAATTTCCTTGATTTTCAGAACTGAGGCCATGATTAAGAGGGAAACGTGCACAGAGGCAAATTCTCCCAAAAATTTCCTTGATTTTATTGAACTGAGGCCATGATTAAGAGGGAAACGTGCGCTGAGCCGACCATCTAAAACATTATGGGTGAGGGTCTGCTGCAGAGCTGACCATCCTAAACATTATATGCGAAGGCCCGCTAGTGAGCTGACGCTATAAAACATTATATGAGAGGGCCCGCTAGAGAGCTGACCCAATAAAACATTATATGAGAAGGCCCGCTGGTGAGCTGACCTATATAAAAATTGTCAAACAGGGCCCGCTGGTGAGCTGGCCCTATATAAAAATTATATCACAGGGCCCGCTGGTGAGCTGGCCCTATATAAAAATTATATCCCAGGGCATATGGAAGAGGAGGAGGAGGATGAGAAGATTAAGAGTCAACCATATACCCGTTTTTTGGGTGGAAGGGGTGAATGGGAATACAGAGTATTCCCATCATTGTAAATAACATATATAAAGTGAGTTTATGTTCCCCCGGGGCTTTCCTCCAGTGGAGTGGAGAAGTCAGGGGAAATCCAGGCCTTGTTCATTTTTATAAGTGTCAACCTATCAGCATTGTCGGTGGAAAGGCGGATACGCTTATCTGTTATGATGCCACCAGCAGCACTAAATACCCGCTCAGACAGAACGCTGGCGGCAGGGCAGGCCAGCACCTCCAAGGCATAGAGTGCCAGTTCATACCACGTGTCCAGCTTGGACACCCAGTAGTTGTAAGGCACAGAGGGATCATTGAGGACGCTGACACGGTCTGCTACGTACTCCTTCACCATCTTCCAAAACTTTTCCCTCCTTGTGACACTAGGCTGCGCATCAGGGTGAGGGTGCTGGCGGGGTGTCATGAAGGTGTCCCACGCCTTGGAGAGTGTTGCCCTGCCTTTCTCGGAACTGCTGTGTGCTCCCCTTTTCTCCCCTTCTCGGTTGGCCAAGGTAGCACGTACTCTGCCGCCAGCGTTGTCAGATGGAAAATTTTGGAGCAATTTTTCAACAAGAACCTTCTGGTATTGCACCATTTTGCTTGTCCTCTCCACCGGAGGAATGAGAGATGAGAAATTCTCTTTGTAGCGGGGGTCCAGAAGGGTGAACACCCAGTAATCCGTGTTGTCTAAAATGCGTGTAACGCGTGGGTCACGGGAAAGGCAGCCTAACATAAAGTCAGCCATGTGTGCCAGAGTACCAACAGGCAAGATTTCGCTGTCCTCACCAGGAGGATGACTCTCAATCTCCTCATCCTCTTCCTCCTCTTCTGCCCACCCACGCTGAAGAGATGGAACTAAAGTTCCATGGCTACCCTCTGTAGCGGAGACAACCATGTCTTCCTCCTCCTCCTCCTCCTCCTCCTCCTCCTCCGCCTCCTCCAATTGTCGCTGAGAAGACGAAGTGAGGGTGCTCTGGCTATCACCTTGTGTAAGCTCTTCCTCCCCCATTTCCACCTCTTCCACATGCAAAGCGTCGGTTTTAATTGTGAGCAGCGAGCGTTTCAGTAGACACAGAAGTGGGATGGTTACACTGATAATAGCGTTATCGCCGCTCACCATCTGTGTCGATTCCTCAAAATTGCGTAAAACCTCACAGAGGTCTGACATCCATTCCCACTCCTCACTTCTGATTACAGGAAGTTGAACGGAGAGGCGACGACCGTGTAACAGCTGGTACTCCACTACTGCCCTCTGCTGCTCACAAAGCCGGGCCAACATGTGGAAGGTGGAGTTCCAGCGCGTGCTCACGTCACACAGCAGCCGGTGAGCTGGCAATTGTAAGCGCTGCTGCAGCTTCAACAGGCCGGCTGAAGCTGTTGATGACTTACGGAAATGTGCACACACGCGGCGCACCTTGGTCAAGAGATCATGCACATTGGGGTAGGTTTTTAGAAATCGCTGCACCACTAAATTAAATACATGCGCTAGGCATGGTACGTGTGTGAGCTTGCCGAGCTCCAAAGCCGCCACCAAGTTACGCCCATTATCACACACAACCATGCCTGGTTGCAGGTTGAGTGGCGAGAGCCACTGCTCGGTCTGGTGACTAATCCCCTGCAACAGCTCTGAGGCCGTGTGCTGTTTGTCCCCAAGGCAGATCAGCTTCAGCACGGCCTGTTGACGCTTCCCCACTGCAGTGCTACACTGCTTCCAGCTACTGGCTGATGGGGGAGTGGCGGTGTGTGTAGAGAATTCGGAGGTGGAAACGGAGGAGGAGGAGCCAATAACGTAGGTGCTGGTGGAAACCCTGATGGAGGTAGGGCCCGCAATCCTCGGCGTGGGTAGCACCCGTGCCATCCCAGGGTCCGAGTCGCTCCCAGCCTCCACGACATTCACCCAGTGTGCCGTCAGGGAAATGTAGCGTCCCTGGCCACAAGCACTTGTCCATGTGTCAGTCGTTAAGTGGAACTTCCCAGTAACTGCGTTGGTCAGGGCACGGGTGATGTTACGGGACACATGGTGGTGTAATGCGGGGATGGCACACCGGGAAAAGTAGTGGCGGCTGGGGACCGCGTACCGAGGGACAGCTGCTGCCATCAGGCTGCGGAAGGACTCAGTGTCCACAAGCCTAAATGGCAGCATTTCGATGGCCAGTAATTTGGAAAGGTGTGAGGTTAGTGCTATGGCCTGTGGGTGGGTGGCTGGGTACTTTCTCTTGCGCTCAAATGCCTGGGGTAACGACATTTGGACGCTGTGCTGGGACAGGGAAGTGGATGTGGTCGCTGATGGTGCTTCAGATGCTACAGGTGCAGGGCGGGAGGTATGCGGGCCTGCGCCTTCGACAGGCGATTGGCCGGCACCGAAAACAGGGGAAGAGGAGGCAGTGGTGTGGCCTGCAGACACAGATGGGCGATCCAGGCGTTCCTCCCACTTACTACGGTGCTTGGATGCCATGTGTCGGATCATGCTGGTGGTGGTGAGGTTTCTAGTGTTCATGCCTCGGCTCATTCTGGTGTGGCACAGGTTGCAAACTACAATTCTTTTGTCGTCCGCACTTTCCTTAAAAAAACGCCATACCGCGGAACACCTACCCCTTGGCAAGGTAGATTTACGCAAGGGGGTGCTCCGTGGAACATTTGCGGGCCGGTTTGGTGCGGTCCGCCTTCTTTCTGTAGCCACACCACTGCCTCTTCCAGCCTGTTGCGGTGCTGCAGATGGCTCACCCTCAGGACTGCTGTCATCGCTCGGCTCTACACCTTCCCAGGTGGGGTCAGTCACCTCATCGTCCACCAAGTCCTCCTCCACTTCCTCACTCTGATCATCCTCCTCAAGTCTTGATCCCACCACATACTCAGTCATTGACAACTGTATAACATTCTCCTCAACAAGGTCTTGAGACGGAAATAGTGGTTGATTTAATGGCAACTGTGTCTCATCATCATCATCATCATCCACTACTTCCTTTGACCTTAAATGCCGTTCACATCTGTCATCTTCTTGAGATTGGGTAGCCTCTAGAGGTTGTGAATCAGGGCACAAGATGTCATGTTCCTCTGCAAGCGTGCTTGGAGAGAGGGTCAAATGAAGGATTGGTGATGAGACGAGCTCCTCACTATATCCCAGTGTGGGATCACTTCTTTGACCAGACCGTGTATGGTGGGAGGAAGGATGATCAGAGTGAGGATTATGTTGACCAGACTCTTGGCTACTGAGAGTGGACTTGGTGGAAGACAGGGTGGTGCTTAACCGACTGGAAGCAGTATCAGCTGTCATCCAACCGACCACCTGTTCGCAGTGGTCGGACCTCGAGAGTGATGTCCTGCGACGCCCTGTAAAATTACACATGAAGCTAGGTATGGTGGATGTCTTTCTTTCTTGTGCTCTGGCACCAGGCACAGTTTCTCCGCGTCCTGACCCGCGCCCTGAACTTTCAGGATCACGTCCACTTCCCCGTCCCTTTTTACCCGCCTTCTTCATCTTACACAGAATATGTGACTTTAATATTCGAGTTTGAAAACTTAACAGTATTTCTTATTATTCTGCAACTCTGCAGAGTACACAGAATAGGCTGCTAAACTGCGGTGAAACACACTGAATGGAATATGTGAGTTTAATATTTGAGTTTGAAAACTTAACAGTATTTCTTATTATTCTGCAACTGTACAGAGTACACAGAATAGGCTGTTAAACGGCGGTGAAACACACTGAATGGAATATGTGACTTTAATATTTGAGTTTGAAAACTTAACAGTATTTCTTATTATTCTGCAACTGTACAGAGTACACAGAATAGGCTGTTAAACGGCGGTGAAACACACTGAATGGAATATGTGAGTTTAATATTTGAGTTTGAAAACTTAACAGTATTTCTTATTATTCTGCAACTGTACAGAGTACACAGAATAGGCTGCTAAACTGCGGTGAAACACACTGAATGGAATATGTGACTTTAATATTTGAGTTTGAAAACTTAACAGTATTTCTTATTATTCTGCAACTGTACAGAGTACACAGAATAGGCTGTTAAACGGCGGTGAAACACACTGAATGGAATATGTGACTTTAATATTTGAGTTTGAAAACTTAACAGTATTTCTTATTATTCTGCAACTGTACAGAGTACACAGAATAGGCTGTTAAACGGCGGTGAAACACACTGAATGGAATATGTGACTTTAATATTTGAGTTTGAAAACTTAACAGTATTTCTTATTATTCTGCAACTGTACAGAGTACACAGAATAGGCTGCTAAACTGCGGTGAAACACACTGAATGGAATATGTGACTTTAATATTTGAGTTTGAAAACTTAACAGTATTTCTTATTATTCTGCAACTGTACAGAGTACACAGAATAGGCTGTTAAACGGCGGTGAAACACACTGAATGGAATATGTGACTTTAATATTTGAGTTTGAAAACTTAACAGTATTTCTTATTATTCTGCAACTGTACAGAGTACACAGAATAGGCTGTTAAACGGCGGTGAAACACACTGAATGGAATATGTGACTTTAATATTTGAGTTTGAAAACTTAACAGTATTTCTTATAATTCTGGAACTGTACAGAGTACACAGAATAGGCTGCTAAACTGCGGTGAAACACACTGAATGGAATATGTGACTTTAATATTTGAGTTTGAAAACTTAACAGTATTTCTTATTATTCTGCAACTGTACAGAGTACACAGAATAGGCTGTTAAACGGCGGTGAAACACACTGAATGGAATATGTGACTTTAATATTTGAGTTTGAAAACTTAACAGTATTTCTTATTATTCTGCAACTGTACAGAGTACACAGAATAGGCTGCTAAACTGCGGTGAAACACACTGAATGGAATATGTGACTTTAATATTTGAGTTTGAAAACTTAACAGTATTTCTTATTATTCTGCAACTCTGCAGAGTACACAGAAAAGGCTGCTAAACTGCGGTGAAACACACTGAATGGAATATGTGACTTTAATATTTGAGTTTGAAAACTTAACAGTATTTCTTATTATTCTGCAACTCTGCACAGTACACAGAATAGGCTGCTAAACGGCGGTGAAACACACTGAATGGAATATGTGACTTTGATATTTTAGTTTGAAGACTTAACAGTATTTCTTCCTATTCTGCAACTCTGCACAGTACACAGAATAGGCTGCTAAACTGCGGCGAAGCACACTGAATGGAATATGTGACTTTGATATTTTAGTTTGAAAACTTAACAGTATTTCTTATTATTCTGCAACTGTACAGAGTACACAGAATAGGCTGTTAAACGGCGGTGAAACACACTGAATGGAATATGTGACTTTAATATTTGAGTTTGAAAACTTAACAGTATTTCTTATTATTCTGCAACTGTACAGAGTACACAGAATAGGCTGTTAAACGGCGGTGAAACACACTGAATGGAATATGTGAGTTTAATATTTGAGTTTGAAAACTTAACAGTATTTCTTATTATTCTGCAACTGTACAGAGTACACAGAATAGGCTGCTAAACTGCGGTGAAACACACTGAATGGAATATGTGACTTTAATATTTGAGTTTGAAAACTTAACAGTATTTCTTATTATTCTGCAACTGTACAGAGTACACAGAATAGGCTGTTAAACGGCGGTGAAACACACTGAATGGAATATGTGACTTTAATATTTGAGTTTGAAAACTTAACAGTATTTCTTATTATTCTGCAACTGTACAGAGTACACAGAATAGGCTGTTAAACGGCGGTGAAACACACTGAATGGAATATGTGACTTTAATATTTGAGTTTGAAAACTTAACAGTATTTCTTATTATTCTGCAACTGTACAGAGTACACAGAATAGGCTGTTAAACGGCGGTGAAACACACTGAATGGAATATGTGACTTTAATATTTGAGTTTGAAAACTTAACAGTATTTCTTATTATTCTGCAACTGTACAGAGTACACAGAATAGGCTGCTAAACTGCGGTGAAACACACTGAATGGAATATGTGACTTTAATATTTGAGTTTGAAAACTTAACAGTATTTCTTATTATTCTGCAACTGTACAGAGTACACAGAATAGGCTGTTAAACGGCGGTGAAACACACTGAATGGAATATGTGACTTTAATATTTGAGTTTGAAAACTTAACAGTATTTCTTATTATTCTGCAACTGTACAGAGTACACAGAATAGGCTGTTAAACGGCGGTGAAACACACTGAATGGAATATGTGACTTTAATATTTGAGTTTGAAAACTTAACAGTATTTCTTATAATTCTGGAACTGTACAGAGTACACAGAATAGGCTGCTAAACTGCGGTGAAACACACTGAATGGAATATGTGACTTTAATATTTGAGTTTGAAAACTTAACAGTATTTCTTATTATTCTGCAACTGTACAGAGTACACAGAATAGGCTGTTAAACGGCGGTGAAACACACTGAATGGAATATGTGACTTTAATATTTGAGTTTGAAAACTTAACAGTATTTCTTATTATTCTGCAACTGTACAGAGTACACAGAATAGGCTGCTAAACTGCGGTGAAACACACTGAATGGAATATGTGACTTTAATATTTGAGTTTGAAAACTTAACAGTATTTCTTATTATTCTGCAACTCTGCAGAGTACACAGAAAAGGCTGCTAAACTGCGGTGAAACACACTGAATGGAATATGTGACTTTAATATTTGAGTTTGAAAACTTAACAGTATTTCTTATTATTCTGCAACTCTGCACAGTACACAGAATAGGCTGCTAAACGGCGGTGAAACACACTGAATGGAATATGTGACTTTGATATTTTAGTTTGAAGACTTAACAGTATTTCTTCCTATTCTGCAACTCTGCACAGTACACAGAATAGGCTGCTAAACTGCGGCGAAGCACACTGAATGGAATATGTGACTTTGATATTTTAGTTTGAAAACTTAACAGTATTTCTTATTATTCTGCAACTGTACAGAGTACACAGAATAGGCTGTTAAACGGCGGTGAAACACACTGAATGGAATATGTGACTTTAATATTTGAGTTTGAAAACTTAACAGTATTTCTTATTATTCTGCAACTGTACAGAGTACACAGAATAGGCTGTTAAACGGCGGTGAAACACACTGAATGGAATATGTGAGTTTAATATTTGAGTTTGAAAACTTAACAGTATTTCTTATTATTCTGCAACTGTACAGAGTACACAGAATAGGCTGCTAAACTGCGGTGAAACACACTGAATGGAATATGTGACTTTAATATTTGAGTTTGAAAACTTAACAGTATTTCTTATTATTCTGCAACTGTACAGAGTACACAGAATAGGCTGTTAAACGGCGGTGAAACACACTGAATGGAATATGTGACTTTAATATTTGAGTTTGAAAACTTAACAGTATTTCTTATTATTCTGCAACTGTACAGAGTACACAGAATAGGCTGTTAAACGGCGGTGAAACACACTGAATGGAATATGTGACTTTAATATTTGAGTTTGAAAACTTAACAGTATTTCTTATTATTCTGCAACTGTACAGAGTACACAGAATAGGCTGCTAAACTGCGGTGAAACACACTGAATGGAATATGTGACTTTAATATTTGAGTTTGAAAACTTAACAGTATTTCTTATTATTCTGCAACTGTACAGAGTACACAGAATAGGCTGTTAAACGGCGGTGAAACACACTGAATGGAATATGTGACTTTAATATTTGAGTTTGAAAACTTAACAGTATTTCTTATTATTCTGCAACTGTACAGAGTACACAGAATAGGCTGTTAAACGGCGGTGAAACACACTGAATGGAATATGTGACTTTAATATTTGAGTTTGAAAACTTAACAGTATTTCTTATTATTCTGCAACTGTACAGAGTACACAGAATAGGCTGCTAAACTGCGGTGAAACACACTGAATGGAATATGTGACTTTAATATTTGAGTTTGAAAACTTAACAGTATTTCTTATTATTCTGCAACTGTACAGAGTACACAGAATAGGCTGTTAAATGGCGGTGAAACACACTGAATGGAATATGTGACTTTAATATTTGAGTTTGAAAACTTAACAGTATTTCTTATTATTCTGCAACTGTACAGAGTACACAGAATAGGCTGCTAAACTGCGGTGAAACACACTGAATGGAATATGTGACTTTAATATTTGAGTTTGAAAACTTAACAGTATTTCTTATTATTCTGCAACTCTGCAGAGTACACAGAAAAGGCTGCTAAACTGCGGTGAAACACACTGAATGGAATATGTGACTTTAATATTTGAGTTTGAAAACTTAACAGTATTTCTTATTATTCTGCAACTCTGCACAGTACACAGAATAGGCTGCTAAACGGCGGTGAAACACACTGAATGGAATATGTGACTTTGATATTTTAGTTTGAAGACTTAACAGTATTTCTTCCTATTCTGCAACTGTGCACAGTACACAGAATAGGCTGCTAAACTGCGGCGAAGCACACTGAATGGAATATGTGACTTTGATATTTTAGTTTGAAGACTTAACAGTATTTCTTCCTATTCTGCAACTCTGCACAGTACACAGAATAGGCTGCTAAACTGCGGCGAAGCACACTGAATGGAATATGTGACTTTGATATTTTAGTTTGAAGACTTAACAGTATTTCTTCCTATTCTGCAACTCTGCACAGTACACAGAATGTGCTGCTAAACTGCGGCGAAGCACACTGAATGGAATATGTGACTTTGATATTTTAGTTTGAAGACTTAACAGTATTTCTTCCTATTCTGCAACTCTGCACAGTACTCAGAATGTGCTGCTAAACTGCGGCGACGCACACTGAATGGAATACGTGACTTTGATATTTTAGTTTGAAGACTTAACAGAATGTGCTCTAATCTGCAACTTTGCACACTAAACAGAATGTGCTCTAATCTGCAACTTTGCACACTAAACAGAATGTGCTCTAATCTGCAACTGTGCACACTAAACAGAATGTGCTCTAATCTGCAACTTTTTTTTTTTTTTTTTTTGTTTTTTTCCCCCCACACACAATATAACCTGCTGCCCCCACACACAGTAGTCCTAAAAAGGACTTTTGGTTCTTTTTTGTCACAATTTTTGTTTTTTCCTCCCTACACTGCCTTTCCCTTCCTATCCTCAGCTCTCCCTGGCTCAGACTGAGCCGAACTCGATGGTCAGGTGCTATACAGCACCTGACCACGGGTTCTGGCCAGCCAATCAGTGTAATGCCAGCAGCCAACATGGCTGCTGGCATTACACCGATGTCAGAGCCTCCCTGCACGTTTATTGGCTGCGCAGCAGCCGCAAAACGTGCGGGGAGGAGACCCGAACATGGCGGGCGAGCACATGCGGTACTCTTACGAGTACCGCCATGTGCCGAGCAGAGCGATGCTCGAGCCGATCCGAGCATCGGCCGAGCATGCTCGCTCAACACTAGTAAACACTTCAGAAGCTTTATATTGTCATGTCAGTAGGAGATAGATAAATGCTTCATTAAACACAAGAGCCCAGAAGTGGCAACGTGGCAGGTAATTGACAGATGAATGCTCCAGAAGTAAACGGAGTGTTGTGGAGACTTCTTAACCATTGAAGCAAGCAGGGATTCTATGGCTTCCAGTAGAACAAGGTTGGGGAATCATTTAGAAAGAAACAAAGCTGGGGAAACAGACAGTGTAGGTGTGGTCCCATGACTAGCACTGGAATGAACAAGGCTGGGATGTCATACAGTGTATTTGTGTTTCTGTGACTACCACTATGCTGTTGAACAAGGCTGCAATGTCTAACAGTATATGTTTGGTTTTGTGACTACCAGTGGAGCAAATCTGAGGTGACAGACAGTATATGTTTGGTTCTCTGACTACCAGTGGACAATGGAATATCTCTCCCTTCTCCCATCCTCTCTCTCGGTGCAGGGCAACACTGTGCTTCTTTACTTATATATGTGTATAAAGGCAAAAGTGTAGCAATTCTTGGGCAAAGTAGCAGCACCATAGGGAACAAATAAAAATTCTTCAAATTTCCGTTGATTTAAATGTGTTTTTTTAACCCCTTCAATGCTAGAGGTCTTCAAGGCAGTCAAATTGCATAAATTAAAAGGCTTCGGTTTGGGTGGTGTTATCTGTACATGTATTGAGAACTGGTGAAAATGATAGGTGGCAGAGAGCTATTGTAAACTGAACCTTTTCAAATTGGTCTAAAGTTATAAGTGAGGTGCCACAGGGTTCAGTCCTGGGCCCAATGCTTTTTAATTTGTTTATTAATGATCTAGAAGTGGGAATTGAAAGTAGCATCTCAATCTTTGCTGATAACACTAAGCTATGTAAGGAAATACGTACAGAGCTGAAGAGAAAGATTTAGATAAACTGAGTGAATGGGCAATAAAGTGGCAGATGACATTTAATGTAGACAAATGTAAGGCTATGCATTTGGGCTGTAGAAACAAACTTGCTACATATACTCTAAATGAGAAACAACTTGGGGAATCCTCATGAGGGAAAAATTTAGGAGTACTGATAGACAATAGACTTCACAGCAGTGCACAGAGTCACTCAGCTGCTGCAAGAGCAAATAGAGTACTAGCCTGCATAAAAAGAGGTGTATTATCCTACCTCTGTATAAATCCTTGGTTAGGCCTCATCTAGAATATGGAGTACAATTTTGGGCGCCAGTTCTTAAAAAAGACATTGTTGAACTGGAAAAGGTGCAGAGACGTGCAACAAAACTGATAAAGGGATTGGAGGATCCGAGTTATAATGAGGGACTAGCCAAACTAGGTTTGTTTACATTAGAGAAGAGATGTCTAAGGGGTGATATGATTACCATTTACAAATACATTCAAGGTCAATACAAAGAACTAGCCAATTAATTATTTACGCAAAGAGTTGAGCTAAGAACAAGAGGTCATCCATTAAGACTTGAGGAAAGGTACTTTCGACTAAAACAAAGGCAGGGATTCTTTACAGTAAGGGCGGTAAGGCTATGGAATTCTTTGCCTCGGGATGCTGTGCTTGCAGATAATGCAACTGCTTCCAAAAAAGCAATGGATGCCTATCTAGCACAGAACAATATTGAAAATTATGACAGATGGCTTCAAAGCAGATAGGATGTTGATCCAGGGAAATATCTGACTGCCATTTGCAGTCAGGAAGGATTTTTTTTTACCCACTTGGGGCTAAATTAGAAATTGCTCCAGAGGGTTTTTTTTGTTGCCTTCCTCTGGATCAACGGGGGTGTTTTTGGCATGGGCTGGACTTGATGGACACACGTCTTTTGTCAGACAAATGTCACAATTTGTTCTTTTAAATGAGCATATTGTATTTCATTATTGGTTCTCCTTTAAAACCATGAACATTAATACTTAGTGACACATGAGGACAAGAGAACACTTAGTAAAGGAGAACTAGCACCGGCCTAGCTAGGCCAGGAAATCCTAATGGCACCTATGACTAGGTGCCTGTGTTCTAGAGATGACACCAATAATCCGTCCTGGATGTCAGGTCCATGCAGGCAGATATGAGAGTTGCTCACCTGACCACAGGACACAATCTCTGTTCACTGCACATGGTAATCTTATCCCTAGGGTTTGAAATGAAACTTTACCCTGTCTAGTAGAAGCAGCCTCAGTTTAAAAGTGAAATTCAATGGAAAATCATCAGAGCTTGGTCTTCTTTTAGTGTTTTGGTTATTTTTCTTTAGATATGGGGAGTTTTCTTGTCCCCCATGAGGAGGGCTCCTCTCTACCTGTTCCTCTCACTCAGAGCAGAATGGTATGCAGACTCTTTGCCGCTAGGACCTGCAGGCCTGCTTGTGGATGGCTGCTCAGCTTCTCAGCGACTCTCCCTCCTTTTTTCCTTAAACTAAAGAAGCATGAAATCAGAAGAGCCAGAATTGAAGATAATCCAGGACCTGTGAGTATATTCTGTCCCTGTCAATTTGTCCTTCAGCTACAACCTGAGGTCTGTGGTGCTCCATGACTTTATATCTGCATTCTGGCGACTTTCATTTTTTATTTATTTAATCTTCATTGTTATTTCATATTCATCTTATGACTTGTCACTCTGGTGTGGGACGAGCCTTTATTTCATAATTAGAAACTTTGGACATTTAAGGGCAATGACACCTTGAAGGCTCAATGCCTGCATCCTCCATTTTAGTTAAGAAACTTTGGCTCCTTATATCAGTTCTCCTGTGGCACTGGGTGGGTTTCAGGCACTGAACTGTCTAGGGTGTCTCCTCTCAGTATGTGGACCCCTTAAATGGGGTCCCCACCATGCAGTTGGCATTTGGAGCTGATGCCCAGAGAGCGACCATGTCATTATGTATTTATTTTACTTCAGCCTGGGTTTCCCAGGCTTGGAACAAGGAAGAGGAGGAGCGCTATCTCCTTTTCCTCTACAGACTCTTCACCCAATTACAACTCAGGGATCACTATTCTCTCTCCAGTGGTGCAGATATGTTTCTTATATTTATTTATTTTCTTTTCACATCTGGTTTATCATGTCTGAATACAAAGGGTATATGGGCAAGCCCAAGACCATCAGAACCCCAGTTGTTTCTGTAGTGGTCAGCAGTTTTTCTTGGCAGACCAGTCTCCCTAAGGATCAGACAGGTCAGTTGTGTCCTTCTTTTTCTGTTTGAACTTATCCAAACTGCTCAGGGACCCAAGTTACTGATAAGAAGCCAGCGCCCGTTATCACTACTATATCCCTACATCTACTCAGTGTATCTGATAGACTAGATTAGGGACCTCTTGTTCCCCCTAAAATGAGGGTCTTCTCATTCTTAGAGACAGCACTTTTTCCCATTGGGGACAATTCTTCTTTAGAGGAGGGTGGAAGTGGAGAAAAAGATGCAGATGACTCTTTTCTTACCGGGGATCCTCTTGAGGAAGAACCTAGGACAGTATAAGAAACTCTCCAGAGAAACTCTGGGTTCCCTTCAAGATCATCACCTCTTGGCATTTTTAAAAGGAGTAAAAATTATACTGTACATTTTCCTTCCTACACGTCCTTTAATCAAGGAGTTCTGGAAGAAATGAAGCTGCCAGAATAGAGGGTCTTTTTTCTGATTTATCCTTTTTTCCCTGCTGCATTACAGCTTTGGCTTCCCCGCTGGCTGTTGATCCTCTAATTGCTCACATCTCTAAACACACAGCCTTGCCAGATGTGCATGTGGCTATGATCAAGAATCAGGTGGACAAATGCCTATAATGTACTCTTGTAATTAACTTCTCTTTTGTCTAGTGTGGAACACAGGAACCATATGGTAAAGCATCCTCCCACAGGAGGTCACCGTCTTACATCAAAAAAGGCTTTCTGAAGACAGAGACTCCCTTTCTACTCCACCTTATCCCCTAAAGACATGTTCAGTTTTAAAAGTTACCTCAAAGGAAATGGTCAGGGCAAAGATTCTCTTAGCTTCCTTTTTTATTTTCTCAGCTTATATGGAGTTGTTCAGTCCTCCACTAGGCAGACTCCAGTCTTTTACAGGGTATGCTAGAGGGTGGCGTTAGACATTTACTTAGCTACTTTCCTCTTTCCCTTTCTACATAGGAGCCTGAAGACAATTCCAATTTTCAGAGTGCACAGGCCTCATGAGTATGCCTCTCAGAATGTGGCTCCTAGATAGACAGACAGACGTCTGTGGTGTTTTGACTACATTTGGCATTCTTGTTCCTTCCTAACATATCTCTATTGTGCCCCCCACCCACATCCCCACCACCACATTTGCCCTGGGGGGATTTCTGCCTCCATTCTTACTTATTTTATCTTTTAGTCTTTTAATTATGTAACAAGCTGTAGCTCCTTTAAAGGGATAGTAATACTTCATTTTAACTTTATTTTATTTTGTAGGCATTAAAAAAACATGAAGAATGATATAAGTCTTATCTCTCAAACCTTTATGGTTTATGAGATATTCACAAGCAAAGTTTCCCCTCCCCGCCCTTTTACCTAGTGTAAGCCATCTCTTCTCAGACGTGAATCTGGTTGTATGACCAGACAGATAACAGAAGGGGACAATTTTCTTTGTATGAAAACAATGAAAGCCCTTCCCCCCTTGACAAGTTTTTCAGCTTTTTCCCTTATCTTAATTGAAGATTGTCCCTCTCTGCAGTATACCTGGGCACCTCCCTTCTGATCTGGTTGAACGGGGGGGGATACTTTGCTTGTGAATATCTCTTAAACCATAACAGTTTGAGAGATAAGACATATATCATTCTTCATGTTTTTTTTAATGCCTACAAAATAAAATACAGTTAAAACGAAGTATTACTACCCCTTTAAGAGAAGACAGCTTGCTGCAGCCATCTTGGATTTGGCATCGCCATCAAAATCACCTTCGTGTTGTATTAGCCAGTTTAAAAAAATAATTTTAAAGTTATTTAGATATCTCTCTGATACTAATGAAGGCACACTATGTAGGCACTTGTTGTTTTAGTGTTACATTATCTACCCTACTCACTGTCACTGCTCAACAATGCATTGCTCACTTGCACTAGCAGTTAAAAGGTTGTGTCAGTGAGTGAGGCAAATAGTGTAGGACCAAGACAGGACAGCATAATTAGCATGATCATTCTAAAATAAAACATAAAAGTTGTTTTTAGGTGATGAGACCCTTTAACATTTACTACTAAAATAATAACAATTTAATAAAACTTTACTTTTCCTTTGATCCAAAGCAATTCTCAAGTCCTTCCTTCATCATCTAGGACAAATGCCAGAAACAATGACAAGGAAGAATAATGGATCGGTTCTCTGATATCTGTTTGCAGCTGTGATTACTGTTTAGCAATACGGTTCTGTTGTAGTTTGGCCAAATGATTAGTAATTGTGTCATACAAATAGATTTTAGAAAGGGCAGTAGTATCTTTTCCTTGGTGATTGTAGTGATGTGTGTAGGAACTTCACACCCTGTCTGCGAGACAAAGACAAAAAGACGCAGTCTAGACGCTACCTTTTCCATAGTTTTGGTATGAACAAATTTCATGTGTTGCTAGGCATTTGCAGTCAGCTCTGTCAACTTAGGATTTTTGTGAGAAAAGCAAAATTCAATAAAGTAAATGTAGCAGAGTCAGATTAAGCAACTAGCCCAGGAATAGTCATTTTGGCCCTGCAGCCGTTCTAGACTGAAACTCCAAGGTGGGAATTGTAGTCCTCGGCAGCTGGAGGGCCTCAGGTTGCTCATCATTGAGCCAAACATCATTAAAGTATCTTTCTTTTTAAATTACCTTAAACAACAGGCTGTGTGTGGGAGCTATTCTGAAAATAAACGTATTGCCAGATGGTATGAATTATGGCTCACTTCTAGCTTCCAAAGTTTGTTTAACTTATATAATATACATCAAAAATATACGTCATATTTCCCATAGATAACTGCAGCTGTTCCCAACTGCTTTTCTATAGGACAGTTGCCTTCCCCTTCCCTAATATGAGAAAAGTCATTCCAGTGACCCATGAGGGAGATGCAGCCCATCTGATCACACAGTGCGGCCCTCCTGAGGCATTAACCCTTTAAGGACTACGTGACGTACTATGACCGTCACGGTCCTTATATACTTAAGGACCGATGACAGTCATAGTACTCCACGTACTTTTTACTACAGCGCTCCACCGGGAGCTCTGTAAGTAAAAACAGGGCATAAAATTGACCTCTCGAAGACTGGAGAGATCTCTTTTAGGCCCCAAAGCGGCTTGCAGATACATGCAACAGGTCAAGCGTACCGGCACGTCAGCAAGGATCAAAGCGGTCCTTATGGGACAGACATCTCCCAGGACCACCGGTTGTTAAGGGGTTAACAAAAACATGTTTATCTAATTAGCTAGCACATGTGCTTTGATAACCCTTTGAGTGCCAGAGGGGTATCCAAAGCCCTGTAGCGTTAGGGGAATACCAACCAGGTCATTTACACTGGACCAGTCTCAGAGGACCATCAGACAGACCTAGGCTATTTGCCACTGGATCTACCTGCACCACTCAGAGGAGAAGCGGCCAACCAGATTTGAAGACCTCCATGTGCGGCTAGCACCTATAGTACAGTGACCTGGGTTGTCTCTCACACTTCTACCCACTGGAACAGGTCACTGTAGAGCAGGTATCATCACCCTCTGCTCTGAAATCTCCGCTGGGCAGGCACTAACCCCTCTGCCTTGTTCTAGGGAACAGGTTCAGTCCCCTCTGCTAGAAAGCTTCCTCCAGCATGCACTAACCCCCATGCCTTGATAAAACCACACTATCTTTAACAAGGCTCTTCTGGCTACACAGGCCTGGTGTCAGCAATCCACACCCCCAATAACAGAACCTAAACATCTGCTTCAAGGGTAGAAAAAAACATGTAAGTTTATTGAAATTGAACACCAGGCCTTTCACAGCCTACATTTAACTTGGGGCAACATGCATATAACAAACTATCATAATAGACAGAAGACAAGACACACAACCAACATAACAGAGTTTCACAATTTTGGGGTGTAGGATGGGGGGGATATAATTAACACATTGAAGAGAAACTGGAGGTACCAGAATGCAACAGTGACATATTTGCATACTTGCATGGGACACAGCAATGCTGCAATGTATGTCACCAACCAATAGATGGCAGTGCACAGAACAATGCTGCTATGCATGTCACCAACCAATAGATGGCAGTACACAGAGCAATACTGCTATGCACGTCACCAACCAATAGATGGCAGTGCATAGGACAACGCTGCTAAGCAGGGTTCAACCAATAGATGGCAAGGTTGAGATCGAAGGACTATAGATGGGAGAAGTCCATAGCAGATGTATTGCTGTAATGTCCATATGTAATCCCACGGTCCTCACATATCACAGGGACACAAGTCTTCTGTTTCTTCACAATAGTGTCTACAGTAAAGTTTGGTGGAGGAGGGATAAATGTCTGGGGCTGTTTTTCAGTGTTTTGGCTAGGCCCCTTATTTCCAATGAAGTGTAATGTTAATGCTACATCATACAAAGACATTTTAGACAAATGTATGCTTCCAACTCTGTGGTAACAGTTTGGGAAAGGCCCTTTCCTGTTCCAGCATGACTATGCCCTGTGCACAAAGCAAGGTCCATAAAGACATGGTTTGATGAATTTGGTGTGGTGGAACTTGAGTGACCTGCACAGAGCCCTGATCTTAGCCCCACTGAATACCTTTGGGATGAACTGAAATGCCTTCCAGTTGTGAGCCAGGCCTTCTTGTCCAACATCACAAATATTCTTTTGGCTGAATGGGCACAAATTTCCACAGACATAGTCCAAAATGTTGTGGAAAGCCCTCCCTGAAGAATGGAGACTGTTATAGCCGCAGGGGGGGGGGTGCCATGTTAATGCTCATGGTTTTGGAATGGGATGTCCAACAAGCATTTATAGGTGTGATGATCAGGTGTCCACATACCTTTAGTCATATAGTGTAGATAAAATTAAGGTAGAACTTCTTATCTTTCAGAGTTTGCAAACATTGTTACCAGTGTGGAGGCCACTATGAATCATGAGAATAGCTGGTATAAATTACCTCCAGATGTTCTTTATCTCCAAAGGAATATGTTTGTGTTTTCATTTTACTGGAAGTTATTGTAGCGATCTGTGCTGAGTGCGTTGTGAAAACAAGCCTGGAATCTGCAGTCTGACCAGTCCAACCAACTGCATTACTGTAATTATACTGGAATTGTACCCTAGGTTTATATGACCCTTATGACCCTGTCTTTAAAAGAAAAACAGTTCGGGGAAGACCAGCTGCTCACTGCAGACAAATATAAACTCCTATTGATTTAATTGGGTCTTTCTTTTTCTAAACACATTTTTATTGAACATTTTCAAGAGAGGAAGAAAGAAAAGCAAAGATTAAAATAGGACAAGCATGGTACATAGTTAAATATAAACCAATTTAAATAGGACAAGAACGTCATTAGTCTTTCAATCCAGTTTTTTATGATGGAGTGGATGTAGTTTTGTGTTCCACACAAAATTACTGCAGGATTAACCCTTTGTGCCAGAGGGTTATCCAACACACTGCTATGCTGTGTTCTGGATAACCCTCTGGCACTCAAAGAGTTAATTGTGTGCCCAACCCTAAACTGGAATATTCTGCTCCAGAGGTTGCATGCTCATCCAGTCCTATTAGGCTGGGAGATTCTGTTCCAGAGACTGTAACATAGTAACATAGTAACATAGTAGTTAAAGGGATAGTAATACTTCGTTTTAACTTTATTTTATTTTGTAGGCATTAAAAAAACATGAAGAATGATATAAGTCTTATCTCTCAAACCTTTATGGTTTATGAGATATTCACAAGCAAAGGTCACCTCCTGCCCCTTTTACCTAGTGTAAGCCATCTCTTCTCAGATGTGAATCTGGTTGTATGACAGTACATATAACAGAAGGGGACAATTTTCTTTGTATGAAAACAATGAAAGCCCTTCCCCCCTTGACAAGTTTTACTATCCCTTTAAGGCTGAAAAAAGACATGCATCCATCAAGTTCAACCCATGCCAAAAACACCCCTGTTGATCCAGAGGAAGGTAAAAAAAGCCCTCTGGAGCCATTTCCAATCTAGTCCCAAATGTGTGGGGGTGAATTATTCCTTCCTGATTCCAACTGGTAGTCAAATAGTTCCCCGGATCAATATCCTATCCAGTGTGGGCATCCACCATTGGAAGCCTGTGGGTGCTGCATTGTCTCTCAAGATAATTCCCTTTATTTCCTCTGCTTCCCTTTTGTAGCTCTGACCCCTTGTAACCTTGGAGTTCTGTTCTCTGCTTCCTAAAAGCATTGACATGATCCATTCTGAGTCTGCACAACAAACTCCCTGTAGAAACCCATTTACACTATAGGGGAGAACTAAAAAGTCCCACTGATATAAATGGGGATTTTAACCCTTGAATATTAGAGATGACTCCAATGCATTGCGAAGATACCAGCCAGCCATGAGCCAGTTAAGCCGTAAATAATTTAAAATCAATATCACTTTTATTTATGAATGCAAAACCTTGGGAGACAAAAGAATTACCTTACTCATTTAGTGAGAAAGTGATTTTTCACAAAATCGGTCTGGTGAGTCTTTCGTTTGTTGATGTGTTGCTTACATGTTCAACAAAAAAGACATTGATTTTAAATGCTTTAGTGCTTGTCTGTCTAATGCTAAGACAGTGTCCGTAGAATGTTCCCTTCCAGTGTGACAGTGTCCAGGGAACACTCTCTTCCAGTGTGACAGTGTCCGGGGAACGCTCCCTTCCAGTGTGACAGTGTCCGTGGAACGCTCCCTTCCAGTGTGACAGTGTCCATGGAACGCTCTCTTCCAGTGTGACAGTGTCCAGGGAACACTCTCTTCCAGTGTGACAGTGTCCGTGGAACGCTCCCTTCCAGTGTGACAGTGTCCGTGGAACGCTCCTTCCGGTGTGACAGTGTCTATGGAACACTCCCTTCCAGTGTGACAGTGTCCGGGGAACTCTCCCTTCCAGTGAGACAGTGTCCGTGGAACACTCCCTTCCAGTGTGACAGTGTCCGTGGAACATTCCCTTCCAGTTTGACAGTGTCCAAGATCACTCCCTTCCAGTGGGACAGTGTCTGGAGAACGCTCCCTTCCAGTGTGACAGTGTCCATGGAACACTCCCTTCCAGTGTGACAGTGTCCATGGAACACTCCCTTCCAGTGTGACAGTGTCCGAGGAACGCTCCCTTCCAGTGTGACAGTGTCCGGGGAACGCTCCCTTCCAGTGTGACAGTGTCCATGGAACGCTCCCTTCCAGTGTGACAGTGTCCATGGAACGCTCCCTTCCAGTGTGACAGTGTCCATGGAACGCTCCCTTCCAGTGTGACAATGTCCGTGGAACGCTCCCTTCCAGTGTGACAGTGTCCATGGAACGCTGCCTTCCAGTGTGACAGTGTCCGGAGAACGCTCCCTTCCAGTGTGACAATGTCCGTGGAACGCTCCCTTCCAGTGTTACAGTGTCCATGGAAAGCTCCCTTCCAGTGTGACAGTGTCCGGAGAACGCTCCCTTCCAGTGTTACAGTGTCCATGGAAAGCTCCCTTCCAGTGTGACAGTGTCCGGAGAACGCTCCCTTCCAGTGTGACAGTGTCTGTGGAACGCTCCCTTCCAGTGTTACAGTGTCCATGGAAAGCTCCCTTCCAGTGTGACAGTGTCCGGAGAACGCTCCCTTCCAGTGTGACAGTGTCCGTGGAACGCTCCCTTCCAGTGTGACAGTGTCCAGGGAACACTCTCTTCCAGTGTGACAGTGTCCGTGGAACGCTCCCTTCCAGTGTGACAGTGTCCGTGGAACGCTCCTTCCAGTGTGACAGTGTCTATGGAACACTCCCTTCCAGTGTGACAGTGTCTATGGAACACTCCCTTCCAGTGTGACAGTGTCCGGGGAACTCTCCCTTCCAGTGAGACAGTGTCCGTGGAACACTCCCTTCCAGTGTGACAGTGTCCGAGGAACGCTCCCTTCCAGTGAGACAGTGTCCATGGAACACTCCCTTCCAGTGTGACAGTGTCCGGGGAACTCTCCCTTCCAGTGAGACAGTGTCCATGGAACGCTCCCTTCCAGTGTGACAGTGTCCGTGGAACGCTCCCTTCCAGTGTTACAGTGTCCATGGAAAGCTCCCTTCCAGTGTGACAGTGTCCGGAGAACGCTCCCTTCCAGTGTGACAGTGTCCGTGGAACGCTCCCTTCCAGTGTGACAGTGTCCAGGGAACACTCTCTTCCAGTGTGACAGTGTCCGTGGAACGCTCCCTTCCAGTGTGACAGTGTCCGTGGAACGCTCCTTCCAGTGTGACAGTGTCTATGGAACACTCCCTTCCAGTGTGACAGTGTCTATGGAACACTCCCTTCCAGTGTGACAGTGTCCGGGGAACTCTCCCTTCCAGTGAGACAGTGTCCGTGGAACACTCCCTTCCAGTGTGACAGTGTCCGAGGAACGCTCCCTTCCAGTGAGACAGTGTCCATGGAACACTCCCTTCCAGTGTGACAGTGTCCGGGGAACTCTCCCTTCCAGTGAGACAGTGTCCATGGAACGCTCCCTTCCAGTGTGACAGTGTCCGTGGAACACTCCCTTCCAGTTTGACAGCGTCCAAGATCACTCCCTTCCAGTGTGACAGTGTCTGGAGAACACTCCCTTCCAGTGTGACAGTGTCCGTGGAACACTCCCTTCCAGTGTGAAAGTGTCTGGAGAACGCTCCCTTCCAGTGTGAAAGTGTCCATGGAACACTCCCTTCCAGTGTGACAGTGTCCATGGAACGCTCCCTTCCAGTGTGACAGTGTCCATGGAACGCTCCCTTCCAGTGTGACAGTGTCCGAGGAACGCTCCCTTCCAGTGTGACAGTGTCCATGGAACGCTCCCTTCCAGTGTGACAGTGTCCATGGAACGCTCCCTTCCAGTGTGACAGTGTCCATGGAACGCTCCCTTCCAGTGTGACAGTGTCCATGGAATGCTCCCTTCCAGTGTGACAGTGTCCATGGAACTCTCCCTTCCAGTGTGATAGTGTCTGGAGAACGGTCCCTTCCAGTGTGACAGTGTCCGTGGAACGCTCCCTTCCAGTGTGACAATGTCCGTGGAACGCTCCCTTCCAGTGTGACAGTGTCCATGGAACGCTGCCTTCCAGTGTGACAGTGTCCATGGAACGCTCCCTTCCAGTGTGACAGTGTCTGGAGAGAGCTCCCTTCCAGTGTGACAGTGTCCGGAGAACGGTCCCTTCCAGTGTTACAGTGTCCATGGAAAGCTCCCTTCCAGTGTGACAGTGTCCGGAGAACGCTCCCTTCCAGTGTGACAGTGTCCGGAGAACGGTCCCTTCCAGTGTGACAGTGTCCATGGAAAGCTCCCTTCCAGTGTGACAGTGTCCATGGAACGGTCCCTTCCAGTGTGACAGTGTCCGGGGAATGCTTCCTTCCAGTGTGACAGTGTCCATGGAAAGCTCCCTTCCAGTGTGACAGTGTCCGGGGAATGCTTCCTTCCAGTGTGACAGTGTCCATTGAATGCTCCCTTCCAGTGTGACAGTGTCCGGAGAACGCTCCCTTCCAGTGTGACAGTGTCCATGGAAAGCTCCCTCCCAGTGTGACAGTGTCCGGGGAACTCTCCCTCCCAGTGTGACAGTGTCCGTGGAACGCCCCCTTCCAGTGTGACAGTGTCTGGAGAGAGCTCCCTTCCAGTGTGACAGTGTCCGGGGAATGCTCCCCTGCAGTGTCTTTTCACTTTCTCAACCCCCACTGTGATTCACGGGGACTGCACTGGTCTTACCACCACTATTTGGTCATGGTGAGTTGTTTAACTACTTACTCATAACAACTGGTATTTTTTCTGTTGATATATTCAGTTGCCTACCAATGGGAAAGCCAGCTCTGTACACTTCTATGTGTCCTTTTTATTAAAAAAATATTCACCATACTACTTCATGTTCATGTTCTGTGCTGTGCTGGCCTCTCTAGGGCTAATCTTATCATGTTTCCCCAGAGAGATTGTTTTTCTTAAAATGTTTCCCTTATCAGCTAGCATCACAGTTCAGCTGATAATGGCCATCCATTAACATTGTGAGTTATTGCATGTGGATAAAACTGGCACTGTTAAATTGTTATTCCTAACATTATATAATATACTTAATGGCTGTGGTTCTGTGATTACTGTAGCTTTTTTTCCTGATTCCTTTCCTTCTTTCTCCCTTCCCCCTGCCTCTTCTCCAGTGGACCATGATGGGCTTCCATTGTTGTTGTACAGTATCATAATACATGTAGGTTCTCATACTTGCTTCCACAGAACTTTGGAGATCCCTGAAGAAGTGAAAGGGCTTCCCTGCAGACTAATGTCCTGTTAGTAACAGACAGTGAGGCTGATGCAGTAAAGAAACATGGTGCAGTTCTGGAGCAACCAAAATAAAGATTTCCTACATTTGTATTAATTTAAATGGGGTATATAACCCCTTTAATGACAGAGAGATCTCCAGCTCATGGTGAAGGGGCTAAAAGCCATTACATTAGTGGGGACTTCCTATGGTGCAGTCATAGTTACATAGTAATTTAGGTCTAAAAAAGACTAGTTAAACCCTTTTCCTATTCCTGTTTACCATCGTTGATCCAAAAGAAGGAAAAAAAACATCAGTATAGCAATTTCAAATTATGCCTTGAATGGGGGGAAAAATTCCTTCTTGATTCCAAATGGCAATCAGATTTCTCCTTGGATCAACAAGCACTAAATAAATATTAATCCCAGTACTAATATACATAGCCCTCTATGTTCTGCTCTTAAATAAGTATCCACACCCTTTTTAAAGGCATCTAATGTATTCGATAGCACCACCTCCTCAGGCAGTGAATTCCATACCTTTATTGTCCTTACCGTAAAGAATCCCTTCCGCTGTTGTAGATGAAATCTCCTTTCCTCAAGTCTAAGCGGGTGGCCCCTTGTCCTTTGTCCGGAACTCTTACTCTGTGTCAGCCTCAGAAAGATGGTCAGTGTCGGCAGGAGTCTCAGCCGCGGGTCTCACTTGCAGCGCCAGCATACCTGCTCCATCCCAGCTGTCTCGCACGCACCAATCCAGACAGCCAATATAGCCATATAGCAAATACATTTCATTGGCTGGTTGGACTGGTGCATGTTGCTCCATTCCGGGACTCTTTGCTGTCCCGGTGGGGGGGTGACGCGGGACGCGGGACACAGACCCCCAGTAAGGGACAGTCCCCGGCATTCTGGAACGTGTGGTCACCCTAGCTACAGTTGTGATCATAGGGATAGTGGGAATTGTATTCCTCACATGCTGGAGGGCCCAATGTTTATGAACCCTGTGTTACACTGACCTCTCTCTGATTTCACCACCTCTTCCCTCTCCCCTACTTAACACTCACTCTTTTCCCACATTCTCCACCTCCTCTCATCTTCACATTGTACTCTTTCCTCCCCCTTCTCCTGCTCCCTCTACCTATGCAGTGGCTGCTTATACTTGGTTTATATTCTACTCAAGATTTATCAAGCAATCTTGGAAAGAAAAGGACACAAGAAAGTAAAGTAAATCTTGATGCTCCATTTGGTTTAGTTTATTCAGTTAGTGTTTTTTTCTTTCATGGGAAATCTGTTTAAACTGATCATTTTTACTATAAAATAACTGAAACATTTGGCTGTTCTGTATACTACACATGTATGGAGTGTCAGAGATTTTTCTATACAAAAACTAGAAACATCTGGAAATAATCACAGCAGATTTCCCTGTAAAGGTGTGTGCAATGGTCTCATATTTTTACTTTAACTCTTAATATACAAGAGGGGTATATAACACATTACCGTTGGTCCTTCTCACTAGTTCATGCTTAAATCAACTGATTTAATGGACAAGACAGAGTTTAGTATGCCTCTTGCCTTCACACTTTTTAAATTGTTTATATGTTGTACATTTCAATAATTTCAGTTGCGTATTCTGTTACAATTATCTATTCAGAGTCTATATGACCTTAATTATATATATGTTTATAATTCCACTTTAGATAATAAAAAAGTGACCTTCTACAAAACATAACGGGGGAGATTTATAAAAAAACGTCCTTGGTACTTTTTAAAGAATTGTCGTTCAGTCATGGAATGTCTGTTTTATAAATGAGTAAGGGCATCCTATATAATAATTCACTAGGATGTTTGTCAGAAGCTGTCATGTGCAGTAGAGATTGCCCGAACGCACAGAATGCTGGGAGTTCTGTGCTAGGAGCATTCTGTGCTTTCGGGCAGTCTCTACAGTGCATGACTGCGTCTGTGGTAGGATGCAGAGCAGGAGCGGCCTCTTAACCCTTTGAGTGCCAGAAAGGTATTCAACGAGTTGCAAAGTAATGCATTGCATACCCCTCTGGCACTCAAATGGTTAACATCACCCGGACCTTGGCCCGTGTACACGGGCTTTTACACTAGTCTTTATAAATATGGCGTTAGTAAGTTGATGTTAATGCCTGGAATGGTTAAAGGGATAGTAATACATGAAATGTAAAAACATATTGTAGTGTTTATCCCCCTGAGTAAAACAAGGGTATTTCCACTGCTGAAAGGTCTTTTTGTTCAAAAGATATTACAGTTCAAACTTGATTTTTTTTATGTGCAGTATCACAGTGGCCTGAAATTATAAAGTGGCACTATTGCTACACCATCCTATGGACAGCTCTGGTCAGCTCTAGTCGGTTTGAGTTGTAATAACTTTTGAATAAAACACCTTTCAGAGGGATATACACTACAATATATATTTTTATATATTAAAGGGGAACTATCACCTCTATGTGAGTTTGCCTCAGTGTGATGTTCATGTAGCGATAACCTGTACAAATAAAAACCCCAAAAAACCTGTTTTTTTGGGGGGGGGTTTTAATACAATGCAGGCTATGTCGAAATTTACAGTTTTAAAAATGAACCATGGCCTTACTTCAGGAGAGACTGTGGGTACAACTCTGTCCTGTGAATCTTTGTCTGTTCCCTCCCCAAGTTTTGTCGAGTTCCAACCTGCTCCGGTGACAGAGGATTTCTCTAGGAAAGCTGGAGCGCTCTCATTGGCTGTTAGCACTTTTTGCTAACATCCCATTAGCCAATTTGGCCTTACAGGCTGTTTTACCGGATTCCTTTAAATCGAGCCCATAATCTCTCATTTTGTACATGATTTTCTTTAATAGTCTTACATTATTTAGTAGTATTGGGTCCTCTATCAGTTGTTCTTATCTCAATCTGGCCCTTTAAAAAAGTTAGGAAACCCTGGTTTATACCCTTTTTATGAGTAGCAAGCTTTTTTTATTTTTTTTAAATTTATTCACAATCCCTTGTGTTGTGTGTGAATGGATCAGGACATGAGGAACCAGGGAAGATAGATTAGCTGGATGGGTTTGCTTTCAAAAAGTCGCTTCCGAAAGAGCGTGCGACCAAATGATACAGTTAACATGTCGCCTTAATAAAAATGGAGACATGAGAATCTCACACTGCATGACAGCGCAAGATTCTCATGTCGCTTTGTGAAAGGTTGCTAGTCTGTGTCTTGAAGTTACAGAAGGAGGAGCAGCATGATGTTACCAAGTCATACAACACAGACTAGAGAAGTGGAGCAGTTTCCAGGTAGTCAGAGCCAAATGAAGACTACCCAGCCTGCTCAGCCATAGCAGCCCTTGTCTGCCTGAAAGAGGCTGTATTTCTATGGCATGCACAACCTCATCCTGGATGTGCTTATTTCTTGCACCTGGCTCTTCCCTCATAGGCAGAGGGCTTCTTCTCCCCTAGCTTTCCAGACAGCTCTGTGGCTTTCCACTTCATGTTAGCTTCCTGCGGCCTGCCTCTGCTCCTCCGCTTCGCCTTCTTCAATTTATCCTCAGATAAGTGCTCAGCTGGGGCAGTGGCAGCATGAAGTTATGGGATGCGACCATTGACACAGTGACATGAGAATCTTGCGCTGTCATGCAGTGAGACGTTCTCATGTTGCCATTTTTATTAAAGGAGCAGTAAACTTTATTTTATGAAAACATATATTTTACAGAGCATTTCCTGCTGAATAAAACAAAGTCACTCCCATCGCTGTCAGATATTTTATTAAAAAATTATAGCAGTTTAAATAATCAGGAAGTGAATTTACCGTATTTACTTCCTGATAGTTCTGACAGGAAGTGACAGGCAGTTTCTATGGAGAACTGTATGTCTCTGACTTTTCTGACTTTCCTCTCTATTAGAATCTAAGAGGAAATCTAATTAGAATTTGACCACTAGAGGGCACTGCTAATGTAAAAAAAACATAGGTTTAAACTGTAATAACCCTGGAAATATAAATCTCTCGGCAGTGGGAGTACCCTTATTTTACTCAATAGGAAAATCCCTACAATATCTATTTTTTCATAAAAAAATTTACTGCTCCTTTAAGTTGACATGTTAACTGTATCATTTGGTTGCACGCTCTTTCACGTGCAACCTTTTAAAAGGATACTGCTGGATGGATGAATTAAATAGATACACATACAACTAACTGAACAACAGGTAACAAATAATAAAATCCACAAATTCCTTTTGATTTACATGAGGTTTTTAACCACTTTAATGCTAAAGAGGTCTCAAACACATTGCTTTGCAATGCTTTGCAGATGTCCGTGGCATTCAGGTAGTTAAAATCCTTGTTTTAAGCAATATGAATTGCTTTATTTGCTCCCTGTGGTGCAGTTAGTTTGAGATGCAGTAAAATGATGCTCCTCTAAAAATTCTGAACAGAGATTTGGCCCTCGGGCCAAAATAATTGTGTATTTTGATTTTGATCAGGTGAAGCAAGCCTCGTCCTCAAGAGTAACTAACAGGGCATGTTTTCAGTATGTCCCAGCTGGAGCACAGGTGGACTAAACAGTGGCTCTGTCACTTTAAATGGTCTGACTGCACTCCTGATAACATGCAGTGTAGGGTGCTCGTGAGGACCAGGGATGGCTGTTGATCTAGACCCGGGCTGTCCAAGTTCAGTCCTCAAGGGCCACCAACAGTAAAGGATGTAAGAATTTCCCTGATTAAGCACAGGTGAGTCAGTCACAATGAATGATACACTGATTACACGGATAGTAATACTTAAAGTGGAACTTTCAGCTTCATAATATTACCCCCCCCCATACATTACTAGTAGCGATGGACAAAGGAATCTTTGTATTATGTGGAATAAATCTACGCTATTGAAGTAATCCACCACCTTTTGCAGGAATCCAGGGCACAGAGTTTACAAGAGAGGAGCTGTGCACCTGCGCAGGCAGCAACTTAAGGTAACCAGCGGATGTCACCACCATTCACATTCAACAAACTTGTGTCCATATGCTTTACTTAGTAAAACTAAGCTAGTGTCGTTGTTTTTTTTTAAAGGGATAGTAATACTTAATATGTAAAAAAATATATATTGTAGTTTTATCCCCTTGAGTAAAAAAGGGTACTCTCACTGTTGAAAGGTGTTTTATTCAAAAGTTATTACAGCTCAAAGTTGAATTTTTTAGGTGCAATATCACAGTGGTCTGAAATTGTACAGTGGCTCTGTTGCTAAATCATCCTATGGACAGCTTTGATCAGTTGACCAGAAATCTCCATAGGATTGTGTAGCAACAGCGCCACTGTACAATTTCAGGCCACTGTGATACTGCACCTAAAAATACAAGTAAAATATCACAGTGGCGCTGTTGCTACAGCATCCTATGGAGATTTATGGTCTACGGACCAGAGCTGTCCATAGGATGGTGTAACAACAGCGCCACTGTACAATTTCAGGCTACTGTGATAAAGCACCTAAAAATTCAACTTTGAGCTGTAATAACTTTTGAATAAAACACTGTTCAGCAGTGCGAGTACCCATTTTTTTACTCAGGGAGATAAAACTACAATATATATTTTTTTACATATTAAGTATTACTATCCCTTTAAAAAAAAACAACAACAACACTAACCTAGTTTTACTAAGTAAAGCATATGGACACAAGTTTGTTGAATGTGAATGTTCCCCTTTAAATTATTTCAGTGCCAGAGGGGTGTCTAGTGTATTAATACACAATGCAGTGGACAACCCTCTGGTAGTCAAAACATAAATGAATATACTAAAATTCAATTCTTTAAGCGTTTTATCATCTTTTTGGCTGCTGGGCCACTTCTACAAGAATATAAGGCACTCCCTCTCCAAGCATATTCTTTTTGTATGACTAATGGAGGAGTGTGTGCAGCACCCCAGGGAACACAGTGCACCAGCGCAGTCATTCCACATCCAGCTGTAGAAACCTGCTCTAATGTTACCCTGATGAAAGAGAACTGTGAGACAGGATGGAGGCTAGTTGTTAAGGAAATATAAAAAAACTAGTGTAAAAACCCGTGTACACAGGCCAAGGTCCGGGTGATGTTAACCCTTTGAGCGCCAGAGAGATACGCAACACATTGCAAAGCCCCTCTGGTACTCAAAGGGTTCAGAGGCTTGTCCTGCTCTGACTCCTGCCGCCAATGCAGTCATGCACTGTAGAGACTGCCCGAAAGCACAGAATGATCCCAGCACAGAACTCCCAGCATTCTGTGCTCCCAACATTCCGTGCTCCCAGCACAGAACTCCCAGCATTCCGTGCTCCCAGCACAGAACTCCCAGCATCCTGTGCATCCAACATTCTGTGCATTCGGGCAGTCTCTACTATGCATGACGGCTTCTGACAAACATCCTAGCGAATTATTATATAGGATATAGCAAGTACACACTAAGGATTACATTGTAAATGTTAACAAAGAGGACTCGCAACTTGTTTTATATTACCAGAATGAACATGCACATTATTTATCCATCTGAGTGCAAAGCAATGCATTGCATACCCCTTTGACACTCAAACGGTTATGTTTATGCATGTACTGTTCCACTTGATACAGTGCTGCAAAGTCCAGCGGAGTTTAAAATGAATTGATACACTTAACCCTTTGAGTGCCAGAGGGGTACGGAATGCATTGCAGAGCACTCAAAGGGTTAACTGAGGGATGTCCAGATACCTTATGCCTTAAAGGGGAAGTCCCAGCTCTGTATCAGCCACAGTGCGGGCAGTCTCTACTGCGCATGACTGCAGCACGCGCAGTAGTGTCTACTGCGCATGTCACTGCGTTACACACGATTTAGCGAATTATTATTTTACAAATATGTACAATATGGGGGATAGTAATAATAAAGTATTACTATCCCTTTAAGGACCACTGAGCATTTTTTATTAACTCGCCTGATTCTTGACTCCCCGAATGGTGTGCAGCCGGGCGGGGTGCCCTGAATTCCATGATGTACATGTACGCCCTTGGTCCTTTAGGGACCGCATCCTCATGACGTACATGTACATCATGGGTCGTTAAGGGGTTAAAGGTCATATTCAGTATGATAAAGACGTGCCATTATAGAGCAAACCAATAAAATCTCCCAATCACCAATTGATTTAGTTGAACTTTTAACCCTCTGAAAGCTACAGAGGTCTCCAGCGCACTGAAAATCCCTATTTAAATCAATGGGATTTTTTTTTTAATTGTCCCATATAGTGCATTGGTTGCACCAGGATTGTTCTACGTTTGCATTGGACATATGGCCCACATTCTTCTTACTTGTTTGTATCTCTAACAGCTCACAGCAAGTTTAAAGCAGAACTACCACCCAATATAAAGTCGCCCCCCAAGCATTAGGTATATGGCGACTAGATTCTTTATAGTGTTATTATCTAGAACAAGTACCACGATCTGAAGTAATCCTGTTTCCATAGAGACTGATGGCCAAGCTTCTTGCTGTAGAGCCACCTGCGCCCTCAGTCCCTTCAAGTGCCTTTCGGCTCCATGCAGTGCCTCCTAGAGGAGACCGGGATAGACAGCGCAGGACTGCAGACGTCTGTAAGCCAAGATGTCTGCGTGCAGGCCTGGCCATCGGTCTCTGAGGAAACAGGATTACTTCAGATTGTGGTGCTTGTAGCCCATAATAACATTATTAAGAAGCATGTCACCATATACCTAATTATTGGGGGGCAACTTTATATTGGGTGGTAGTTCCGCTTTAAGCCAAGATGTCTGCATGCAGGCCTGGCCGCCGGTCTCTATAGAAGCAGGATTACTTCAGATTGTGGTGCTTGTAGCACATAATAACATTATTAAGAAGCATGTCGCCATATACCTAATTATTGGGGGCCAACTTTATATTGGGTGGTAGTTCCGCTTTAATCCATTGGATGCCTGAGACATTACCAAAGCATTGCATCACAATACTTTGTGCAAATCTCTAGCATCTAAGGGGTTAAAGAGCAACTTACATCTATCATGTCAAATATGTTAACCATTTGAACACCAGAGTGGTGAGCAAAGTAATGCTCTGCAAACCCCTTTGGTTCTTCAGGGATTAAAGCCAAGACTTTTTTTTATTTATTTACCAGAAAATCACTGCTACCATTGGCATAGACCTATTATAATATATATTTACAGCCTTAATTGTACAGACTTCCCATGGACTTCTCCCCAAGCTGATGCTTTGAGCAGGGGAGGGCTGGCAACTTGTGACCTGGTGGGAAAATACATTAAAGTGGCCAGTTTGTATTATTTTTCCAGCCCACTGTCCTATCCCACCCCCTTTTTGTTCATTTTAAAATTGGCATTAATGTTGTGAAGCAAGTGGTACCACATCGTTTACAAATGAAATTGAGCTACACTAGTAATACCACAGAGCTTACAATTTAAGTAAAACTACACTAGAAATACCACAGAGCTTACAATTTAAGTAAAGCTACAGTAGTGATAACACAGCGCTTACAAAGGAAATGGGTTATGCTACTGTCATAGCTCCATTTGGATTGCAGCTCTGTGGAATCACTTGTGTAGCTCCATTTACAGCAGCAATCAGGATATTGAATGAGGTAGTGACCCACCATCCAAGACATATGATCAAACCAGGGGGCAATTGCCCACTTGACCCTCAGGCCAGCCCTCCCCTGGCTTTGAGCTTGTGATGAGAAGCAGCTGATGAGTCCTGGTGGCTGTTTTGGCATCACTCCCAAATGTGTAGCCAATAGGAAATAGGCTACCACTGGTGGCTTGTAGATCTTGGAGAAGGGAGACTATTCTGTATTTCTCTATGTTCCATTGAAGGACGCAGGAACAAGTGGGAGGTACTCACAGAGACATCCTCCAGGAGGCAAGGCACTTAATTATGAAACACCACCCAAATTCTGCTCTGTAAGCATCTAGATAGTTTAGTTTTTTGAGTGTGCTCATGGAGTATCACGCATATTTCTCTTTCCTAATGGAAAATTATTTTATTTTTAAACGTTATGGTAATATTTATAAACAAGATATCCCGAAGATTTTCCCTGACGTCTGGACAATTCCAGGAAAATTAAAACTGGAAATCAGAGGACTTATTCGGGACTACAGGGCCGCTCCTTCTAACTTTCATACAAGACGAAGATACCTGAAAACTTACCAGAACTGTCTGTGCATGGGCATAGGGGTAACACTGACAAGGTAGCTAAGTTGAAGTGTGAGAATTTTTAATACATGATTTGTTTCCTATGCTTTATGTGACTTTGAATGACTTAATGAACATTTAGAGGGAAAAAAACCCTCACTCACTTGTTCAGACATCAGATCAACAGGCTACCGCTTAATACATATTTTTCTGATAGGCAAGAGTAAGCACTTCCACAACCAAGATAGGAACAGGCGTGAGGACAGTGCCTAGTCCACTACCCAGGAACTGATACTGAGCTGTACCTGGTCTGCTAGGAGAACTTGAATATAGAACCAGCAGAGCGAGCGGAAACATGGAATGCCTCAGACCTGTAGCCTCGGGCAGCTTGCAACAATACCAGGGAGGTAAATGTTACGTAGGCAGAGAGTAACAATAAGACTAGTGGGAATAACAGCACCCGGTAGTACAGAGTATGCACAGAGCGGAGGCCACAGAGCAAAGGGTAGCACCCAACAATACCAGTAAGATAACTGCTGGAAAAGCACAGTGCGGAGGCAACAGAGCAAAAGGCAACCTTCAACACTACCAGCGAGGTAACTGTTGCTGCGGGTTGATGGAGCGAGCCCTCTGAGGCCGACTGAGGCAAGTGGTAGTCAGACAGGAGCGGGAGTAGGCACGGAGCATAAGTCAGACAAGCCACAGTCAGGAGCCAAATCGGGCAGTCAGCCACAGCCAGAGGCATAACTAGAAATCACTGGTCCCTGGTGTGAAAATTGCCATGCCCCCCCAACCTCACGCCCTCTCCTGTCTATCATTGCCCCATCTGTATATTACTGCCCCCCCATGCCCTCTCCTGTACATATCTCTGCCCCCATACCCTCTCCTGCCTATCACTGACCCCATGCCCCCTCTTGTATATCACTGCCCCCTCCTGTATACAGTATTGCCCCCCAAGCCATCTCCCATACATCACTGCCCCCATGCCCTCTCACATAATAAATATGCTTGGCTACCTCTTTGGTAAATGATCTGGTGATTATTCTGCTTGCCAGGGTCTTCAGCTAGGATCTTCAGCAGATATTGGGGCAGACATGTCTTAAATAATTGAAAGAGGTAAGCAAAATATTACTGAGTGACCTGGCACTCAAACAGTTATCAGAGCCCTGTCTCCTATAGGATGTCATCACTCCCTATGCAAACTGCCTTGTTACGTGCATCCATTCATCACAGTGCCCCCTCTGGCCAGAGACCCACAGAGCAGACAATACGATGAACGCTAAACAGGGCTCCAATAGCCCTTTGAGTGCCAGGTCACTCAATAATATTTTGCTGACCCTTATCAATCATAAGACTTGTCTGCCCCAATATCTCAGGAAGATACTGTCTTAAGATCCTGGCAAGCAGAATAATCAACGGATCATTTAAAAAACAGGTAGCCAAGCATATTTATTATTAGGCTCAGTCAGGCTGCATTGCTGGGGTTGACTGGGCAGCTGGACCCCCTGCGACCACTGCGACCGTGGTAGTTACGCCACTGGCCACAGCCAAGGTCAGATCTCAGTAGGTAGTCAGACAAGCCAGGGTCATACACAGACTGGATAGTCAGACAGAGCCAGTGGCCAAAACCTGAGCAGATAGTCAGACAAAGCCAGGGACTGAGCCAGAGAATACACGGAAGTCAAAGCTAGGGTCAAAAGAGGGCAACGTTGGAATAAGCACAGAAACACCACAAAAGGGCAACTAAGCTCAGTTCGCGAGCAGACGATAAGGCCGCCGCCAGAGGGCGAGACTCCATCGGCCAATCGTGCCTAATGCAACAAAATATCCAGAGCGAGGTCACAGACACGCGTCCACAGAATAGAGGCAAGCGTGGAGGTGGCCAGGTCCTACCCTCAGCATAGGCCACAAACCACCAGACAGAATCACAGGCAAGCGAAATCATGGGTATCGTGATACTCCCCTAACTCTTTTTTGCCTTTTCTCCTCAGTGTATGTATTTTCTCCAATTGCAATGATTCCTAGGCTTCTTTCCAAAATCAGTAAAGAACGCATTCACACACTACTAGTAGCACCATTATGGCCAAGAAGAACATGCTTTCATCATCTTCAGACCATAAGAGACCCTTGACATCTGCTTTTAATGCCTATGCTCACTCAAGTTCTCATTCAGCATCCCAACCCATCTAAAATGTCTTTGATGGTGTGGAACATGAAACCAAAAGGTTTTAGTGATTCAGTTATCTCCACAATGTTGAAAGCATGTAAAAAGTCATCTAAAATCTACGAAAGAAAATAAAAATAACATTTTACTTTCTTTGATCTAAACAAAATTGATCCCCTGAAGATTAAACTTCCCATGCATTCTGGACTTTGTGCAGGCTGGGTTTGATAAAGGATTAAGTGCAAGTTCTCTCAAAGTGAAAATCTCTTTGCCTTTTGTGTTCTATTCCAGAAAAGGATTTCCATAATTTCTGAAGTTCAGACATTGCTACAAGGCATTATCCACATTATCCCTTTTCATAGAAAACCTACTTCTACATGGAATTTGAATTTTGTATTAGCGTTTCTGCAATAAGCACCCTTTAAACCTCTTTCTTCAGTTTCTATCAAACATCTTACATGCAAGATGTTTTTTCTTATGGCCATTTGTACAGCAAGGTGCATTTCAGAATTAGGAGCCTTGTCTTGCAAATCTCCATACACCAAGTGATAGTGTATGAGTGGTGATTCTCAGTTAGGAAATTCTCTCTGATAGTGACATATTAGATACCTGGCATTGCTTATTTATAAATATGATCCGTCACTCTCATTTTAGCAACAGTTATTGAACGCAGGGGAGGGCTGGCCTGGGGGGCAGGGGGGCAATTGCCCCCTGGGCCGGCCATATGTCTGGGCCAGTGGGCCACTGTCTCACTTAATCTCCATCTTGTTGCTGTAAGTCAAGTTATACTAGTGATACCACAGTGCTTCCAACTGAAACAGAACTACACAAATTATATCACAGAGCTACAATCCAAATGCAGTTACACTAGTAGTATAATGTATTTCCCTTGTAAGCTCTATAGCATCACTAGTGTAGCTTTGCTTACATTATAAGCTCTGTAGTATCAGTAGTGTAGCCCATTTGTACTGTGAGCTACATGGTATTGCTATGCTTCATGGTATTAATGCCACTTTTAAAATTAACAAAAGGGTGTGGGCTGGGACAGTGGGCTCAAACAATATAAAAATGGGCCACTTGATCCTATTTGCCCTCCGGGCCACAAGTTGCCAGCCCTCCCCTGATTGAACGTACCACTAAAAATGTTCTCTTATGTTGCCAAGCAACAACACAAAATGTGTAAAAGATTTATCATTGCTAAAATTATATAAAAACAAAATCAGAGAACAGCTATCACAGACGTGTGTAGAACCACAATTATCATCAACGATTTCCTGCAGATCTAATTTAATTCTGGAGCAAACCACCTGCATGCACCATAAAGGACATATAAAAATCTCCATTTATATAAGTAGAGATCGCTTCACAATGCATTGGAGACCCCTCTAGCATTAAAGGGTTTAAAACAAGTTTAACCCTTTGACTACCATAGGGCTGTGTAGCATATTTCGTAGCAATGCGTTGTGTATTCCTATGGCACTCAAACGGTTAAATGAATGGGGATTTGGGAAATGTGTATTTGCCACAATGGTGCATTTGGCTTGCTCAAGAATTTTTCTACTTTACTTTTGAACATAGGTCCTAAGGGCCATATGCACAGAATAAAAAACAGTTCTAATTCACAGTTTTCTACTTACCCCTTTCTAAACCGACTTTGTCGAGCCCTAACTACCCTTGAGTCAAAACGCAGAACCATCTACTCTTTCTAAACTTTTTAACTAAACCCAACTCATGTGATGATGATGACCTCTATAAGGCCCAATGGGAGAGGGAGTTAGGAATCACTATCAGTGAGGCTCAATGGTCCTAAGCCCTATTCCCTAGTGGTTTTCACACAGGAAATAGTGATTGCGCACGTTTCCTGCATTGCGCCAATAGGGACTGGAGTAGTGATATCACTGGAGAAGTCATCTCCACGTTATCACCTCTTTTTCACTGCTTAGTGAATCTCTCCCCAAGTCTCTCTGATGAAGTACTAGGGGTTCCACAGAACAAATACAAGGAATCATGGGCAGGGGAGCAAGGCAGAGTAGGCCATTAGTATATCTGTGCTTTGTGACTATCACTGGATGTGTGGAAGAATTTAAATACTTCAGACAGTTGCATTTTCTTGTATTTATTTTTTATATAATTCTTTTTTTCTAAAATTATTGGCAACCAACTGATATTCAGATGCATCTGATATAAATAATAATTAACCCCTTGTATGCTAGAGATGTCTTCAGTGTATTGCTTTGCAATGCCTTGGAGACCTCTCTATCACTCTTAAAGGGATAGTAATACTTAAAATGTAAAAAAAATATGTTGTAGGGTATATCCCCCTGAGTAAAACAAGAGTACTCCCACTGCTGAAAGGTGTTTCATTCAAAAGTTATTAATTTTCAAAGTTGAATTTTTTAGGTGCAATATCACAGTGGCCTGAAATTGTACAGTGGCGCTGTTGCTACACGATCCTATGGACAGCTCTGTTTCCGGGACTATAACTCTCCATAAATTCAACTTTGAAAATTAATAACTTTTGAATGAAACACCTTTCAGCAGTGGGAGTACTCTTGTTTTACTCAGGGGGATAAACACTACAACATATTTTTTTTTTTTCATTTTAAGTATTACTATCCCTTTAAGGTTATAAGGTTTGGTTGTTTTGGATACACAGGAATTTCATTTGGAACAAAAGAGTTCCAAGAAAGTAAAATGTTTGAGAACTACTGACAAAATACAGGGTTGGATTTCTATTTCAAAATCTTGGACAAAACATGGGCCAGCAGGATCCAAGGACAAGGAGCCAATTCTGGGACAGTTGAAACTTGACAGGTATGGCTCGATGGAACCTCTTTATCACTGAATATCTGATATCTTCTTCTGCTTGTTTAGAAGCTTTATTGAGTGACATTAGTATTCTACTGGGGAGATTTATCAGTGTATTATACATCTCCCCTACTGACTTTACTCATTGCTTTCTTATTTAAAAATTGGCCAGGTGTGAGTGATTTTGATGGGTCTTGGATAGCCTAGCAACCAAATGTCAATACAGGAAGCAACAGAGTGTTTTATGAGAAATGTTGATTATAATCACTGACTAATGTGGATTTCAATCAAGAAGGGGGAGGCCTCATAGAAGGACTAAGGATATTTATAAAGGCAAAAGTCAAGAGATCAAAACATCTGCATAATATTTATAAAATGAACACCTTGGGTGAACAGCGTACAGCAATGCACTGGAAAACACTGTAGTATTCAAGGGATTAAAATCCCCCTTTTATAAAATGGGAAATGTTATGTTATATGTGGTGCTGTTGAAAGTGATTAACTTAGAAGAAAAGGAGCAATTCTAAGGCAGAGAAACTTCCTTTTAAAGAACAGACAAAAATCAAATTGACACTGACAAAGGTGACTTACTGTTGGTTACAACTAAAGGACATTTGACTTTCCTGCAGCTTTCAACACTGTTGATCACCAATCTGCAACACCATCTTCTGTATTGCTATACGTGACACAACTATGTTCTGATGTTACCTGTTTAACCATTCCTTCTCTGTCTCTTTGTCAGGTGACTGACCCTCACTCCTACCCCTTTCAGATGGAGTCCCACAAGGCTCAGTCCTTGATCCCCTTCTCTTAAACACATCATTTCTTGTAAAAACTCACAGATGCTTATAGCTTTTGCTATCATCTTTATGTTGATGACACCCATATATACCTTTTCTCCCCAGAACTTTTTGCATCATCCATGGCTCATGTCTTGAGTTGCCTCTTTTCTGTATCCTTTTGGTGCCCCTTCACTACCTCAAACTCAATTTATCCAAAGCTGAACTAGTCTGTTTTTCCATGCAATATCCCCTTGATTTCCCTTATAGCTATAAACACCACTATTACATCTACCTCACAGGTTTGCTGTTTTGGGGGATATCTTTGCCTACGCTCTTTCCTTTATCCCTAATTTACAGTCTCTCTGAAAGACTTTGCCTTCTCCACCTAAAACAAAGATTGCACGTGTTTACTTCTTCCTCACACAAGAGGCCACCAACATTCATTCATTCGCTAATTTTTCTCATCTTAATTTTCACAACCATCTTCGGACTGGACTCTCTCCACTTCAGTCTATGCAAAATGCTGCTGCCAGAATTATCCAGCTAAACTGGCAATCTTCAACGGCTAACCCTCTTTGCAATCCCCTATACTATGGGTGTCCAAGTTTTTCAGTCTTGGTCCACATGATCAGAAAGCCATAAGGGTGAGGGCTGCATTATTTGTTTTATTGATAACTATGGTGGATTATAACCTGTTAGCTATTCAAAAATATGGATTTGTTTATTAATTGATCAAGTCAGTGATTATACTGATATTTTCTGTGAAAGGTGGCTGTACCAAATATTAATGAATGGTGGTTGAATACATATGCAAAAAGCTAATCAGAGATGCGGGAACCCCCTCCCACCACATTGGCCCCCCAGACCACATTGACCCCCTCCACAATGCCCTCATCTCCTACCTGCTGCTCCCGCGTGGTCCTCTTAGCAATGCAAAGCGCTGGGAGATGATGTCATCTCCCAGCGCTCTGCATTACTAGAGTGCCGGCGGGAGATTTCAGACGCCAGGCGGCCCCTATAGTTACGCCACTGTTGGCTGGTTTTGATATGTTACTGTTCCAATTGTCAGTAAAATACTGAACTTTTTCTATTTTTGTTTTCTTTGTGTAGTTATTCCACAATTGATTGATTTTATTTTGTAAACACACCAGACTATGGAATGATCGCAAAACACATTTGCTAGTATGTCTGAATCTTTGATTCTACTTGGGCCACGTGAAAGGATCCAGTCCAGCATAGTATGGTTGGATGTTTTATGATTTATGAGACATGGGTAGATTAGTTATGATAAGTTAAAAGTCTTAAACAATGAACGTAATCTTTTATTACTGGAGTACAGCCAATAAATATTAAAGTCTCCGAGAACAAACAGTTTGCTTTTCTTGTTTTGAGTGACAATCTCATTGAGGTGGTGGGTTATGTCCAAGATGGATTGCACTGGAGTATTAGGTGGCAGGTAGATGACAACAATTATGATTTTTTTTGAGAAGGGAAGAACAAATTTGCCAGCAATGTATTCGTATGAATCAGAGTTACAAAAGTCATTTAAAAGTGTACATTTTATAGACACGTGTGTATATTATTACACCTCCTCCTCACTTTGCTCGGCCTTTCCTAAAGCTTGAATATCCTTGAATGGCAACAGCAGTATCAGGAATTACAGGACTTAGACAGGATTCTGTGCGAATAAAGACGTTTGGTTTATATGCATAATACCATGCATTTAATTCATTTATTTGGGGCAGTATACTGTGTATGCTGCAATGCACAAAAGCTACTTTTTTTAAAGGTGAAGTTGCTTTTTGAGGGTTGGTTTCTGTCTCATTTGCCAAGTCAAGTTATAAAATGCATAAACATTTAGTGAGTTGTTTGCAGTGAGTACATATATATATATATATATATATATATATATATATATATGACAATTATTATATTGCATACTATGGGAGAGGTGAACCACTGGTCACAGATCTTCATAGAATGTTATATAAGCAGCTCCATCACTTCGGGATAGTTTGAAATGTAATAACATCTGAATAAAGGAACTGCCAAAGTACAAACCCTGCCTACATTATATATTTTTTAATAATAATAAGTTATTATTCCTATAACCCTTGAAGACCAGGGGGGGAGATTCACTAAGGTGTGATAAAGAGGTGATAAAGTGGAGATGACTTCTCCAGTTTATCACTTCTCTAATTCCTATGTTATTCTATAAAGTCTATGCACCAACATCTCCAAAGTTGAAGAAATCTTAGTGAATAGGCTCCATAGTGTAACATAGGAACTGGAGAAGTGATAAATTGGAGAAGTCATCTCCACTTTTTCACCTTTTTATCACCGCGTAGTAAATCTCCCCCCCAGAAGTGTGTGTATTGCATCCTATAATATAAAGTCCTAGAATGCGTCACTCACTGTGTGCGTAACCACACATGCGCAGTAGGGACTCGCAGAATGGGCTCATCCAGAGAGGAGAGCTCCGGAAGGCTGACAGCCTGTCTGTGCTCCTGGCTCTGGGGCAACAGCGGAGACGGCTGACTGACAAACTGTTACCCAGCGCCTCCGCTGCTGCTCCGGAACCGGGAGCACAGACAGGCTGTGAGCCTTCCGGAGCTCCCCGCTCCGGATCAGCCCTTGTATATGGGCTTTGTAACTAGTATCTCCATAAAGCATTACACAGACTTCTGGTCTTCAAATGGTTAATTGTACATATAAAGAATCTGTTAACTTCCCCCAGCAAAGTTCCACAATTTAATAAGAGAACCTGTTAAGCCTCCTGAGAAAATAGTCCAGATCTATAATACAGAAAGCAGAAATTACACCACTTTACAGCAATCAACTTATGTATGTTTTCTGCATTTCAGTCTTGCATTTGGTAATGTAAAGTAATATCATATTTCTCTAGTGAAAACAATCTGCAGAGTGTGAGGCTGGTGTCAGGACATTTTGTTTTTATGGAAAAAATTTGGACTTAATTTAATTAGTTTCTAGTGCCCACATTTTATAGAGCTTGGTGCAAGTATCCTAAAGATGACATCAGTGGAACGGCTGCACACTAGACTTTGGAATAAAACACTAGGCCTGAGTAACGTTTTATATTCCTTTTATTTTTTATTATGCTGTGGCTGCCTATAAAGATATAGAATATATAGGCGATAGAACAATTTTGTTTGACTATCAGGCTTTGCGCCAGTTACTTTTGCTAATGCCTATTTATTTGATTTATGCAATGAAATGGTTTATTAGTCTCTTGTGTAATTCCAACATTAACCTTCTATATATTGAGTTTCACAGCAACCCAGTATGTTATCCTTATGGTCAAAGTCAAACGGCTTTATGTATTAAAAAGGCAAAGTACTGCAGTGCTAGTGCTGATCAACTGCTCATATTTAAATGGGGCAAGAATGCTAGAGAGACCTCCAATTCGTAAATTTGCAATGTGTTGGACAAGGGGTTAAAAGGAAAAAAGAAAATCAATGGTAATTTTGGAATTTTGTAGCACTTTTCCACTATGATTTTATATGTAAGAGCCTAAGGGTTTATGAAAAGAGGAACAATATTGCAACATACCAACTGCTCCAAATGAGGCCACTAAAAATGCTCCAAATTTCCATTTATATAAATGGGGCTTTTAACCCCTGAATGCCATATGCGTTACAGAGAGGAAATCTCCATGTCCATATCTGACTGGTCCCACCCACAGGCAGTGCAGCTCAGAAATGTCAGGCAAATCCTCTCTGCTCGAGAGAATCAGCATAACCACAGATGCACGTTTCAGCCTGTGTGGGCCTCATCAGTATGGTGCAGCTGATCAGAATTGCTTTTCTCCTCTTTTGTGCACAAAACCATCTGCAACATTTTTTAATTAAAGGTCTTAACCCTTTTCATACCAGAGGTTTGCATATTGCATTGCACAACCCCATGGCACTCAAAGAGTTAAGATGTCCCTCCACCAGCCTTCAGCTCTCCCATTTTTAATTAACCCACTGAGTGCCAGAGGAGTTGGTGCGGGTGGTGGCAGTATGTGTAGCCACTCTGTGACTCAACGTCATCATACTCCTCTGCAGCAGGAGCCATAGGTGTTATTTGGATTGAGATAAGTGTTGACAGTGGCACACTGTTTGACACATCAATAACATCACTACTTCTCTTATCTGCCCCAGAGTCCTGGGAACATTTTGTGGTGCTTTTGCTGCTGCTAGTTGTGGCACCTGTGATATGTTCATGGTATGTCTCCTAGTTGACCTGTTAGCAACATGTTTACTGTTTGGATTCTGAGTGAAGTATCTCCATACTGTGGACTTAATAGACTGGGTTTCCTGAGGGGCTGATACTCCTAGGCCTAGATGTTGTCCAGCAGCAGCAGAGACACTCATAGCTAAGGTTGTTGATGTTCTCTTTATAGTGTAGATAAGCTCTAGGGCCAAATAAGGTCTGATATTTTACAGTGGGTGATATGAATGAATACACTTTACAAATCGCAGTCCCCTTTCCTGACCTCCAGGTTGCACTTGTCCCAATGTGCATATGTCACAGCCACTTGAAGAACAAGCATTTTTCGGCCACAGGGTGTTGTGGGGAATGAAGAGGAGATAGTGAGGAAGGGAAGTTTGTTGGGGCAAGGTTGCTAACTCTGTAAGTTGCTGGAGTGTATGTCGGCCATTTTGATTTTTTTCTTTCAAGAGGAGATAGTGAGAAGGAGTGAAGACCTTCCAGAGATTTTGACAGGAGTGAAATCACACCTCTGTATATGTCGGCCTCAGGCAGTGTGGAGAAGATATGCATATGTCCTCTTAGCTGCCACCCCGGCACGGCCATAGAATTTGTGGTCTTGTGAACAAATTCTCTTTTACAGTATAGATTTCACTTGATTTATGTTGGTTTATTCAGATTAAACAGTTCTGCCTAGCATGCCAGCCAGATACTAACATTCCACACTGCTTCCTCACCTGCTGTTCCTTGACAGACAGTACTAGCTCTTTTGCATAGATAAACAAAGTTCAATATCTCAGAGTATTTAAAAAATGACTAAAATTAGTATAGTTGATTTTAAAATTGTTACAAAGTGACATTTCCCCTTTAATTTGTCTGATATTCCACATGAGCTGGAGGGTCTCATGCTGCTTTCCCTCTCCATAGGTGCCTACTGTGGGAGCACTTCAAGGAAGGAACAAAAGAGGGATCAGGCAGTGTATGTGTAGTTCTATGACTACCAGTGGACAGTGGAAGAAGGCTGGAGAAGTTTGTGTGTGTAGGTCCATGGCTACCAGTGGACAAAGAGGTTGGGAAAGCACAGTGTATTTGTTTTTCTGCAACTGTCAGTGAACAGTGGAATTAGTTCTGTGACTGCTACTGGGATAATGGCAGGTGTGTTTGTGTGTATGAAGATGTGCTTGCTGCTAACTTCTTAACCAAGCAATTGTTTTGCAATGCGTTGCGTACCCCTCCGGCACTCAAAGGGTTAAGAGGATGGTCCTGCTCTGCGTCCTGCTGCCAACACAGTCATGCACTTTAGAGACTGCCCGAAAGCACAGAATGCTCCCAGCACAGAACTCTCAGCATTCTGTGCTCCCAGCACAGAACTCCCAGCATTCTGTGCATTCGGGCAGACTCTACTGCGCATGACGGCTTCTGATTAAACATCCTAATTAATTATTATATAGGATATTATGCTACTGGGCGCATCATGTTTGTCTTCTATCATATCATATGACACTAAGGGAGTATCCCATTGGACAGATGTACACATACTCCCTGTATAGAATGGGGAACTAAGGGAGTATCCCACTGGACAGATGTACACATACTCCCTGCATAGAATGGGGAGATCAGAGGCATGTCACAGCCGCACTCTAAGGCTTAAGGGCCAGCACACTATTAACCCGTTGAGTGCCATAAGGTTATGCAATGCATTGCTCCGCAATGAGTTTCATACCCCTCTGGTACTCAATGGGTTAATGTAATGAAGTGTCAACTGCAATACCAGTAAATCTGTTGGCTCACTACTCCTTTCTGCACATGGGGCTGCCCATAATATACACACTTCTGAATAACCTTCCCCCTCCTTGTGGCCAATGACACTCTCAGACTAGACAGTGATCCAATCAGTCAGCCAAATTCTCAGCCCATACCTCCCAAGTGTCCCTCTTTAGGAGGGACAATCCAACTTTTAGACCCAAATCCTTCTGTCCCTCTTTCCCACCCTGATGTCCCTCTTTTTAGGAGCTCAGACTGTGCGGTGTGTATATATATGTTCTGCAGAAATAAAACTCACTTTATTTTTTGTATAAATGTCAGTATATGTGTTTAGAAATTAGTCTGCATAAATAAAATACTTTGGTCTTGTTATAGGCCATTTAATAGGTAACACAGGAGGTGTCTATAGGACATGAAATAGCTTAAAAATTCTTGTTAATGCCCCACCCACCAGCTACCTACCCCAGTAACATCCCCTAAAACACAAAGTTGGGAGGTATGTCAGCCTGCATGCCAACTCTTTGTCCCCATCCCCTAGCACTTTTCAGAAATGTCCTAATACCCTGAATCATTCCCTTGCCTGTTCCATTCTCTGGCAGGGCAGAGTAGTCTATCAGATTTATCATAAGCTCTTCCCTCCTGTGCATTATGGGAGTGGGTGGGATCAAGCACTGTGGTGCTAGAGTAGGGCTGGTAACCCATAGCCCATGGCTCTCCAGCTGTTAGAGAACAAATCCCACCAACCTCAAGTAACTCACTGAAGATGCTAGGAATTGTCCTGCAGCAGCTGGGGAGCCACATTTTTCTTTGTTGCATTCTAGTTAGTTGACAGGAGAACAGAGCAGACAGGCACAGCATCTGTATAAGTTTGTTTTTATAAATAAAGTTGGTTAGAAGACTCTTGCTTGGGTCTGATAGGCTGATGACTCAGGCATTTACTGGAATCAACTGAACTCAAAAGGCAGTTACTGAGTTAATCTCCCATTAACAAGCTGAGTAGTTATGGACAATTCCAGGTAAAGAGAATTGGCAAGATGGGGTGGCCTCTTTTTTGTGGAGTTGGGGATGACCTTAAATGATGTGGAGTGCTTGTCTATGTTGTAAAATGGAGTTTACTTTAGTGGGGTCTTTGGTGTTAGGGAATGTGGAGAAGGTAATAACCTGCTGTGCTTGGTGGGAACATATGTACCTAAACTGTATTCCTTTCACCATATAATAAAATCCGCCTAAAAATAATAATACACATAAGCAGGCATAACAGAGTTAATGTATAGTAAATTTAAGCTCCTAGTATTAAAATAAAATTCAGGAAGCACTCATGTCGAAGAGTTCAACTGCCTGGGTGCAATTTGCAAAGCTCAGGAAATGTACCAAAAAACAGTTGAACAAAAAGCACTCTCAGGACTTCATTATAGTGAAAAAATAAAGCTTCATTTATTAGATCAAATAATAATAAATGTAGCTCTATTTGTTCACTATTATGAAGTTCCAAGAGTGCTTTTATTCAACTGTATTTTGCTATATCTATCTATCTATCTATCTATCTATCTATCTATCTATCTATCTATCTATCGCCCTACAGTATATGAATGTGCAGCAGTGGGGTGCAATTATTCTTTTAAAGGGATAGTAATGTTTCATAATAAGAGCAGCTCTAATTAATCATCATATTATTTGGACTTTGGAGAGTGTTATTTCAATTCTGTCAGAGTGGTAGTTCAAGAGTAATTCAATGACAAAGTATCCCCCTCCCGCCCCTTTTACTGATGTAACACTGTTCAGACAGAGCAGAAGAGAGGTGCCCAGGTAGACTGCAGAGAGGGACAATCTTCATTTAAGATAAGGGAAAAACCTGAAAAACTTGTCAAGGGGGGCAGGGCTTTCATTGTTCTCATGGGAAGATTGTCCCCTGCTGTTATGTCTGGTCTTACAACTAGATTCCACATCTGAAGGGAGATGGCTTACACTAGGTAAAAGGGGCGGGAGGGGGAAACTTTATCCTTCAATTGCTCTTGAACCAGAACTCTGACAGTATTGCATACCTCCCAAGTGTCCCTCTTTAGGAGGGACAGACCGTCTTTAAGACCCAAATCCCTCTGTCCCTCTTTTCTGGAGATCAGAAATAAGTAGTGTGTATCACATTGCTCCACAGCAATAAAAGTCGCATAAATGTGTTGTTAATCTTCAGTATATGTGTTTCTAAATGAATCTGTGTAATAAAAATTATTTGGTCTTGTTCTACATCATTAAACAGTTGCACAAAGAGGTGCAGATAGGTCAAGAAGTAACCTAAAAATTATTGGAAATGCCCCGCCTACCAGCCACGCCCCCAGAAACACCACCTAAATCAGAAGTGTCCCTCTTTGGCCATTTGAAATGTTGGGAGGTATGGTATTGATATAACACTCTCCATGGACTATGAAGATTAATTGGAGCTGCTGTTTTTGTGAAAGATTACTATCCCTTTAAAAGCAGAAGCTAATAAATACAGTTTGGAATTCCATAGTTTTCGTTGATTTCGTACATTTGAAGTGGTGGAAATGTAAAAAATAAATGCAAATTTATTCCTTTTAGTTCCACCTTCTAGAAACATTTGCGCACACCAGGCTAGGGGTAGAAAGGGAAGTGACCCTCGTTTGATGTGGTAAGTTAAAACCATTTAGAATAAGCAAGTCATGTTGGAAAAATTGTAAAAAAAAAATAGAGATTATAGTTGGTTTAATTTTGTATCTAGCACCCTCTGCAGTATTTCAACTCAAACCAATGGGTTGCCATTTTCTTGAAAGAGCAGTAGCTATGGAATACAGATGAAAATTCCATAGTTTTCACATATTTCAGTACTTCGGAAGCGTGGAAATTAAAAAAAAAACAACATTATTCCTTTAGCACCACATCCTGGAAACTCTGGTGCACACCAAGCTACAGTAGAAAGGAACCTCTAATTTGATGTGGCAGGTTATCTTCTTTTCAAAATGATTTGCTTTGTCTACCTTTTCCTCAGTTATGTAGCTGCTATTACAGTTTTAGTACAGGTAAGTCAATTTTTTAAAAATATAAGAAAAATCAGAGGTTGCATTTGGTGTAGTTTTGTACTTCTGGTGCCCCTTACAGTATCTGAACTCATACCAGTGGGGCGCCAATTTTCTCCTAAGAGTACTAGCTAATGAATTCAGGAAATTCCATAAATTTTATAAATTTCAGTAGATTTGATTGGGTGTAAATGTAAAAAAAAAAAATGCCAGTTTGTTTCATTAGTGCCAACTTTTGTGCACACAAGGCTTGGGGTGGAAAGGCAAATGAACCCTCATTTAATGCCATGAGATATCTACTTTCCATAAATATATTGTTTTATATAGTAATTGAGCTGTTTTGGGGTAATTTTATGTTGTAACCACTGGAATGCAATATTTACTTCACGTGAGGCACCACTCAAAAGCGCAATTCATTCTGAAAAATATGATATATAGTTTTCTATGTGTAATTATAAAGTTACCTATGGAAATCATACCTAAACAGATGAATAGAAAAAATACTACAAATGTGTCTGGCCTACAGGGTCTAAGAAATAGCCCAAGCCCGTGGCACTCAAAGGGTTAAAGCAGAACTATCACGCACACACAAGTTATCCACAATTAATCGTTAGTATCTTGTTAATAATGGAAATATTGTAATAAAGTTTCTTAAGTGCCAGCTTGGCGAAAAGGGAACTGTGCTTCTGCGATGTCCATCCCTGTCTCCTCACCGATAGGTTATTTGCCAAAACGGAAGTTGCATTGTACCTTACTGTACAGACTGGGAGGGACAGCTCAGAGACACAGATCCCTCTTCGCCAAGTTGTCTGCGCTGTCCTACTGATGTAAGTTTCATACGGTGTTATGACTCCAACTCATGCTGACACTTAAAGGCATAGTAATGTTTAAATTTCCAGAATGCTGCAATTCTTTGTTATGGTGCATACAACTGACAACCGATCTGTTTTGTCAGTAATAATGCATTCGCTATATAACTTGTGAAATAATATTTTGAGTTCACCCCCTCGCACCCCTTATACTCTTGTCATCCTTCGAGTTTCGGAGCTGCAAGCAGATATCAACGTGGTACAATCTTCCTTCAGTATACAGAAATCCTTGCCCTCTTTCATCAAGGGGGGCAGGGTTTTCCGTATACTGAATGGAGGCAGTTTGTGTCTCATAGCGCTCTCTGTCCGGTCAAGCAACCAGACTTCAGATTTATTGGGAGGTGGCCTGGATTTCTGAAAAGGGGCATGAGGGGGGATAATTCATAGTGTTATTTCACAAGTTATATAGCGAATGCAGCATTACTAACAGATTGGTTCTATGCACCATAAGAAAGCATTGCATTGTTCTGGAAATGTAAACAGTACGTCCTTTTAAGAAAATGAATTACGCTATTTCCATGATTAACAAGATACTAACAATAAATTGGGGATAATTTATGTGTGCAGTATAGTTCCACTTTAAAGAACAAATTCAGTTGTCTGTGTCTTATTTAATGTTTTATATAAGTTGGTTTTGCCAGGGAGGCACCTACAAATCCCCGTGACTTTTCATACTGAAATATCTCAGCTGCGTCACAACACCTTTTTAACCCTTTGAGTGCCAGAGGGATACGCGGAAGACTTTAGAGAAGGCAGAAGATGGAAGAAAGAAGACACTTAGTCAGGTTAACCCTATGAATGCCGGCGGGGTAATTATACCCCACCGGCACTCATAGGGTCAATCCCACTAACTTTGGACACACGTTTTAGGCACTTTGGATGTATTGATGTGGTGCTTAGGGCCCCATATCAATACATCCACTGTGGCCATTGGGTTCTTTTGCCAGTTAACAGCTGCGTTAGCTGTCAAAAGATCCGATAAGGGACGTTACAGCTAACAAAACTGGGTCTTAAGTTTTGTGAGGTAAGTGAGTCCCTTATTGGGTTTTTTCAGCTAAAGCAGTGCTTTAAATGGCACAATGGAGTGTTTTTTTTATGGGCCAAAACACACGTTAGTGTTGCGGCCTGCATACTGGATGAACTGCCGTTAGCAGTTCTTTACATGACCCTTTGTATGGCTTACTATACGTTAAAACACTTTTTGGTGTTTTTTTAACTTAGCAGCTGGCTTTAAATCTACCCCTGTACCGGGCTGGTCTCTAAGAAGAAATGGATGTTTTGCTGATCATGATGCTTGTCAGTGATGGTGAGGTTGCGCCCAGACAACATTGTCCATGGTGGAAACATTATTTCTGGATAGTGAAACTATAAATATTGAAAGGGATAGTAATGTTTCACAAAAACAGCAGATCCAATTAATCTTCAAAGTATCTGAGCCAAAGAGAGTGTTATTTCAGTACTGTCAGAGCTGTAGTTCAAGAGTAATTGAATGATAAAGTATCCCCCTCCCAACCCTTTTACCTAATTTAAGCCACCTCCCCTCAGATATGGAATCTGGTCCTGGGACCGGACACATCACAGAAAGGGATAATCTTCTTACTGTGAGAACAATGAAAACCCTGCCCCCCTTGATTGTTGTATCAGGTTTGTCCTCACTGAAGATTGTTGGAGCTGCTTTTATTGTGAAACATTACTATCCCTTTACTATTTCTTCAGTTACTTCTTTAGACAATCTTAAAGGAGATCTAACAAGTTCTAATAATAACGCCTCCCCCACACACACACACTAACATTACTGAGGCCAGGAAATTCTAATGGCCCCTGTGACTTTTGCCCTTTTTCCTTTGTTCAGTCAAACCTAGATATCATAGTCATGGAGGTAGATATAACAGTTGCTACGTTTTTTCAACCTAAAGCAGGCAGAGTACATAAGCCTACTTATTTAACCCTTTAAGGACCAGTGGGGTGTACAATGCATTGGAATGTAATGCTTTGCACATCCTGCTAGTCATTAATCCTTTCATTGCCAGAAAGGTATCCAGTCCATTGCTCTGGGATGTGTAGAGGCAGAATGGCTTGATAAATACATGCAGACAATGTCCATATCATTTATGAAACATTCCCTGAAGGGAGCTACTGGGTTAATAACACACATTTTACCCTCAATGTTCTGTCCTTGCTGTGTCCCACCCTCCATTTCACCAGGGCAGGCAATGGATATTGTTAGATATGCAGGGGTGGAGCCCTCACATTTAACACTAGTCATTGCCAGAGGGACTTTCACCTGGCAATAGAGGTATATAGAAACATGGAATAGTTTGACAAATGCATGTGGGTGAAACGTGCATGCATTTATCAAACCATTCCCTACAGGGAGCTACATACACCCTCCCATAGACCTATACATTCCCTCCTATAGAGTGCTCTGTTCCCATTCCCTCCCATCGTCCTATAAATAACTAATTTCCCTTGCACCCTCCCATAAACAGCTCTACTCTATCACATCCTTCTATAGACAATTCCTGTTCCTCCCACACTCCCATAGATTGATCTGTTCCTGTTACCTCCCACCCTTCCATACACAGCTCTATTATTGTTCCTTCCCACCCAACCATACACAGCTCCGTTACTGCTAACTCCATCCCTCCTATACACAACTTCGTTCCCACCACCCCTTCCATGTATTTCAGCAGCCACTGTGAGGCTTATCTCCTGTTTACTGTATGTGTGCAGAATCTGCCACAACTTTGTCATATAATGTGATCGCTGATAGACTAACTGACCACATTACATGACAAACTTCCCACAAATTCTTACATACAGTCACCAGGAGGCACATTGTGGCTGCTCAGGTACATAGCTGTAGCTGTGGGATCACCATACCAGGGAACTTTTACTTCTGACCTCCCCGGAGGGGGAGGCCTGTGTTGCCGTTGAGGGAGACAAGTTACGCAATTTCCATCAAAAGGAAGTGGGGCTTAATCACAGCTGGGGGCGGGTTTCAGAAACTTGTAAAAATATAGGCGAATAGGCTGGGGAAGGAGGTGGAGTGGGTGGAGTTTCTTGAGAAATTGCCCACACCCTGGAGAGTCAGACTCTGGCCCAGAACCCCGGTAACGCAGAGTCAAAACTGGAGTCACTGGGGCGAACCCGGAGAGTTCCCAGCTATGGGGATCACAAGTGTATGGAGGCACTTGTGACTGGTTGCTTGGGAGAGACAGCAAGGAGCACAGGGCGGTGGTTTCTGAAGTACAGAGAAGTGGGGCACCGCTGTGACTGTCTGCTTGTGGAGGAGCAACAGGAAGAACAGCAGAGAACAAGCTGGGAGCAGAGGGGAGGAACGCTTAGTGCAAGGAGGGGGCTCTAGCTGCAAAAAAGGGAAGAGTGCCTTCAGACAGGGTGCACAGAAGCTTCCAGCAAGAGAGGGAGAAAGCAGGGAGTAGTGGGCAAAAACTGCATGCAGGATGGAGAGAATAGCTGAGAGTGGGGGGAGGTGCTAATACTATAGAAAGGCATCAGACATTCTTGGAACATTATTTAACCCTTTGAGTGCCAGAGTGGAACACAAAGCACATTGCTTTGCAATGCGTTGCGTACCCCTTTGTTACTCACAGGGTTAAACAAATACTTTTTGTAAATAACTGTTGAAACATATGGCTATAACAGCTTAGTACATTGATTGTATAAATCAAATGACACAATTTTACCATACCACTATGTATACAAGATATCTGCAACAGCCACATTACATAGTGATGTTGCGTACTCCCTGGCATTCAAAGGGTTAAATAGCTGTGGAAACAAAGTAAATATTCATTGAATTGTTAGTAAAACAGGATGAAGATGTTAGAATTTTCATTTTTCCTTTATTCTGCAGGATGAATTTTCCTCAGTGATCTCAGAGGTAGAATAGAGCAGCTGTATGAGCTTGAACTCCTCATGCTGAAGCCCTCACCGAGGCCTGGCCTGTTTATAGCCTTCATGGGTGTCATGGCATACTCCTTATGGTCTTTGGTGTTCACGAGCAATGTCTTCCCATATACTCCTGTTGGTACCATTTTAATGAGGTTTCGTTCTTTTAAGGGATTCGTTTCTGGGACCTTCCAAGCTGCCCAAGGATCCCATGCCTCCTCCTTAACTTGAGATGTGCCACTGTCCTCCTTTACATCTTCCACAGCTGGTTTGTGAGGATCATCACAGCAATGTGGAGCCTCCAAGCGGCAATTTTTATGTACCAATATTCCACAGGCCATACAAGAGTAGCCTTTTAGTTTCACGTTCCAAAATTTACCATTACACTGTTCACATTCTGCAGTGAAGGTCACGCACTGTTTTTCAAAACTGTGTCCATTGATTTGATGAATCTTCTCTGTTTTTGTATTTTTTGGGAAGCAGCATGATAGCAAAGCTTCTCTGTATGACTTTAGGAAGCCAGCCATATTTCTATAGTTGTAGCTAAATGTAGTTCTCAGTCTATCAAGCTGATAGATGTGTGATTATGCACTTGTTAGGTGCTGATGCACTTTGATGCACTTTTTAGATGCTGATGAATTTTATAGGTGCTGCTATTGCAGGGAATATGTGCTACTGATGCACTAAAAAGCTTCTACAGCTCCTGATATGTGCTATAGACCTGAGTTCTCTTATTTATACACCATGGTGGAATGATTTTCTGCTATAACCATGTAGGTCCATTATGACATCACAAACAAATTCATGGTGGAAGGATTTTCTGCTAGAACCATGTAGGTCCATTATGACATCACAAATAAATTCATTGTGGAAGGATTTTCTACTAGAACCACGTAGGTCCATTATGACATCATTACTTTCAGTAGAATTCAGAATGCTGGCTTCTGATTGGCCATTGCAGGCCAGTCACATACTAGCAGTTGGGCACATGGCAGAGAAACAGATGCAATGAGGCAGATGTATGTAAATATATAAATGCACAGCATTCCTCCTGCCTCTCATATGAGCTGTAGAACATCACCTGCATTTGACACACACAAATGTGGCACATGTAATGCATACTCTCACATAATTAAAAAAAGAAAAATAACAGATTTTTTAGGAAAATATACATTTCATCATATTATTAACTGTAAAACAGCAGGGCTTATATATGCTATCAGATGTCCTTGCAATATTTTCTATGTGGGTATGATAACTCACAAATTTAAAGAATGAATCTGAGAACATTTGAGTAGTACACAGAAAGCCAGAAGAGATCACAGGTGTCAGTAGATATTTTTTTGGCCAATCCTGAAGGAAAATTGTATGGCTTTCAAACATTTTGTTTGACAAAATTGTCGCTGGGAATAAGAAGAGGAGATGTGGAAGATTTCCTATTATAAATGGAGAACATGTGGATTTCATTGCGTAATTCCATGTCCCCCGGCAGATTCAATGAGGGGATGTGATTAACAGCCTTTATATAAGTTAGCCATTTTATGCATCACTCAGCCTATTGAGTTATCGAAGCAGCTTTTTTATCTGCCCCAGGGCAAATGTCAGATATATTGGGATACAGATCAGGTTACAAATTTGCCTATACTCATTTGTGATATTATTATCTCAAATACAATTCTGTTATTAAATGAGGGGATGTGGTAAACAGCCTTTACACAGGTTAGCCATCTTGTGCATCACTAAGCCTACTGCCTATTCTAATCCTATATAATAATTCGCTAGGATGTTTGTCAGAAGCCGTCATGCGCAGTAGAGACTGTGCGCGTTCGACAGTCTCTACTGCGCATGATTGCATCGCCTGAGTGAGGCGACGCAAGACTGCATCATGTGGAGCAGTGAGGTAGCGGTCACTTAAACCTTTGAGTGCAAAGCAATGCATTGCGTACCCCTCTGCCACTCAAAAGGTTCTGGACCTTGGCCCATGTACACGAGCTTTTAAACTAGTTTGTAATATTATTATTATCTCAAATACAATTCTTTTATTCCATATATTTCAAGCCCAGCATAATCCTCTACTGATTAAATGAGGGAATATAGTTATAGGTTGCATACCAGTATACATCAGCCACACATTACACATTACTAAGTATGGAAGTGATATACGAATTGGCCTTAATGCCTAATTATATTTACTTGGAGTACAATTCAACAGTTGACAAGCTCGAGAAGCACTTTTTTGGTTATGCCATTTCCTGTTGCTTTGTGGATTACAAAAATAAGTAAAAATAAACAAAAAAATTACTTTGGACACTATGATGCTCAATTTTGAGTTTAGATATTATTTAATAATCTTATTCTCTGTGATGTGTGTGGGCTGCCTTCAGCCGGTGACCATACACTCAAAGATTTGCATTTGTATCCATTCTTGAAAATTTTATGGCGGGTATCTGTCACATCGTTGAGTATGGTGTGATGTGATCTGCAATTCAATTTGCTTTTCTTCTTTTGAAACATAGTTCACATTTTTTTTAGATTTTACGGTGTGTGTTAGCGTACACTATTACTGTTTAATTCATTTATTTATGCTGGCCGCTATGCTTCTATATTCTGATATGTTACTTTGTTGCGAGTATCTCCAATGTCTACTTGATGTTTTCAACATAGCGAATGCTTGTGGATGTTAACCCTTCGGATGCTTGTTGTGGTGCGTGGTGAACGGCTTTATAGTCTGTGATGTGCCGCCTTGGATCCCGGGGGTTAACCTTTCTGTCCTTATATGGTCTCCCCAGATGTTGGGGGATTTATTCATTGAGAACATTTTTTTTATTATATATTTTTGTATAATTTTTTTATTTATTCTTCATTTTGGTTTATCTGTTTGATTGTTATGTTATTTGGTAAATTTTGGTTTATTATACTGTGTTTTTACACAAAAATACTTTTCTTCTGCAACTTTTCCCGTTGCCCCTGGATCTGACCCTTGTGAGTGACATCAGACACCGGTGCTCCGGTGAACGTCGCATCACATTGGGAGCACGTCTGGCGGGCAATGTGGACGCTGCACTTTCAGGTATTTAAACTTGTCTTTTTTCCTCTACTGGTTTTATCCTGATGAAGGTCCGTTAGGGACCGAAAACGTTTGGTTATGTGAAGCATTTTCTTCAATATTAAAATTTTTTCTTTCATCTACACTGTGTGCCGTCTTATACATATACTAGTTTAATAGCCCGTGTACACGGGCCACAGTGCCACCCAGCTGCTCTGCAGTCATGCGCTCTGCAGTGCCAGCCAGCCGCTCTGCAGTGCCTGAATGCGCCGCTGCTGATATGGAGCAAGACATTTCGAATTCGCACTGTAGTCCTCTCTGCACACCTTCCTGGGACCCAGGAAGGTGGGCAGAGAGGACTACGGTCCGAATTCGAGCTCCCCACTCCATATCAGCTGCAGCACGTTTGGGCACCAGAAGGTGCGCAGAGAGAACTACGGTCCGAATTCGGAGAGCCCCGCACGTTCAGACACTCTGTACTGCACATGACTGCAGCGTGGGCAGTCTTTACTGCGCATGACAGCTTCTGACAAACATCCTAGTGAACTATTATATAGGATATATATATATATACACTCAAGCATCTTATCATGTACACCTTACTGTCGCAATACTATGATGGTCCATGTGAAATATCACATGTAGATAACTTGTTACTAGCTTCCTTCTACAGAGACTATCTCAGTAATTGATTCTATGAATGGGGCTCACTTACGCTCATACCCCTGAATGGGGATTCCATACTAACTCTTTTATAGAGTATAATTCTGTCTATCCCGACCAACTACAATACAAGTAAAGTTTTTATATTCTTGGGGCATCTGTTGAACTGCATCCCGTTAAGCTTTTCAATGTGACGGAGACTTACGATTTCTCCGCATTGTGGTTCGTAATTAACTTTTTTTACATTTTGGTTCTAGAGTATATATGGTCTGTCCCTATATATATTCTGCTAATAGCACTTAATGTCTAGGGCAGTGATTCTCAACCAGGGTGCCGTGGCACTTTGGTGTGCCACGGGCATCAACTTAGGGTGCCCTGTGTTTTCTATAAAGACTAACAAAATGGATTTTTAAATAAAGATTTATAGAAATTGTTATGCACAATATGTTTAGTTATGGTATTATGATTATAAGACCTAATAATACTGTATATTTATGTATTGTACCCTTCATTATGCCCTTGATAAAGTACATTAAATATGTTAGGGGTGCCCCGAATATTCAAGATTATGTATTAGGGGTGCCCCGAGCAAAAAAAGATTGAGAACCACTGGTCTAGGGAATGGCTAGTTGGATTCCACTGCAGCACATATATCAGTTTACATAAAGGGGACATGTTTTCCATTTAGCTGGCTCATGAACAATCCTACTACTCCATGAACAAGATGCATGTGATGGCTAGACAAAAGCATGGTCTAGTTTTCAGGCTGTTTGGGCTCCTTGGGAGAATTATTTTGATAGGCACTTTGCCCCTGCGACTTGAAAGTCCCTATGCCCTAGCGTTCACTCTGTGGGTCGATGTCCAAGCTCCACGTGCGTCTCCCCTTCACCTCTCCCCCCCCCCACCGCACCCCTTCTTTCTCTCCCTGTCCCTTTCTCCAGGGCCGGATGTATAATTAGGCAGAGTACGCATCTGCCTACAGGCGCACCCAACAGTGGGCCGCCTGTCACTGGGATCATCCTATCATGTGTGTGGTGGGATTTTTTTTTTTACTATTAAATTCGCCTCCCCGCCCGGCGCCATGAAGACAGGTCTGTTCCTCCTCCTTCGGCACAGACCTGTAGCTGCTGCGCTTCCTCGTCTGGTTTTTAGTAATACAGAACGCCGGGAGATGACATCATCTCCCAGCGCTCTGCATTACTGAAGACCGCGTGGGAGCTCCAGCAGCTACAGCTCTGTGCAAAAGGAGGAGGCACAGACCTCTCTTCCCGCTGGACCACCAGGGAAGAGGTAGGAAACGGACACTGGGGCAATGTGAGGGGAATATGGAGATGATGGGGGCAATGTGAGGGCAATATTGAGCTGAAGGGAGGCAATATGGAGCTGATGGGGGCAATATGGAGCTGATGGGGGGCAATGTGAGGGCAATACGTAGCTGATGGGGGCAATGTGGAGATGATGGGGGCAATGTGGAGCTGATGGGGGCAATATGGAGCTGATGGGGGGCAATGTTAGGGCAATGTGGAGCTGATGGGGGACAATGTGCAGTTGATGGGGGGCAATGTGAAGGCAATATGGTATATGGAGATGATGGGGGCAGTATGGAGCTGATGGGGGCAATGTGAGGGCAATATGGAGATGATGGTGGCAAGTTGGAGCTAATGGGAGACAATGTGGCAATGATGGGGGCAATGTGAGGGCAATATGGAGATTGGGAGGCAACGTGGAGATTAGGAGCATTGTGGGGGTGTCCAGTGCAGATGGCCCACTGGGGGGGGGCTTCAGATTTCTATGCCTACAGGTTCCTGAGATGTAAATCCGGCCCTGCCTTTGTCCCTATTCCTTCCCTACTTGTTTGACTCTTTGTTGACCTTGAGAACATCTTTTCTTTCAGCTTTGTGCTGTTCTTTACTTCTAGTCTTCCTCAACTGTTCTACTCCTACTTCTTTTACCTTCTTTCAGATATATGAGCTATCTTGAGGTGTGTTGGGTGGTACCTCAGCCTCATACGGTTACTGGTATATGCACCAGCCAATTCTAAGCCAGTTCAGAGTAATTGTCTGTTTGAGGAGTGTATAAATATGTGTTCTACTCTTCATATTGCTTTTATTAGTGTACAAGACAATATCTAGCTAATACAATTCTGACGTGTTTTTTGTATTTCTGTAGTTTTGCTAACTTGTGGAGGGATCTGTTTCCCTTCTCTAACTTTATATATATATATGATTTTCAGTAAAACTCTTTGGAAAAGAAAAAAAAAAGGGGAGGGACATGCTTTTGCTTTTTGAAAAGTGTGGGAATTCCCCAAAAATCACACCATTTACTGGGAAATTTGGGTTAGTCCAATAGTACCGGTGCTTATTTTACTATCATTGCTTTGAGTAAAGTTATCAGTACAGCAGAATTATGCCTATTATTTAGGGACAGCAAGAGAAATACTGTCCATTATCCCATAAGCGGTGTGATGTTCATGTTCTATAGTAGACACCCCTACGGATATATGTGGGGTAGGTTTCGTTGTGCACATAGCATATCTCCCTGGAGGTGCATTATGCCATTTTAGTAACCGATCACCCACATATAATCAGATGATCACCTTTGATAGTTTTTTTTAATTCATTTTGTCCAATAAATTATATTATTATTTTTTTTTGGTATAATAAAGTTCATAGTTTACATGAGTGCATCAAACACATTTTCTTCTCTCTCTCTCTCTTTATCTGGTATATATATATGTGTTGTTCGCACCTTGGGGGAATATCAATAAATAAAAGGGAACTTATTTTACATAATAAGTAAAATTGTTCTCAGTTAATTCTTTTATTATTTAACCCATTAAGGACTGGGAAAATCTGAGGTAGATTCTTCTTCTTTACTTATATAGTGCCAACTAATTGCGCAGAGCTGTACCATAGGGGATTACAGTTAAGGCCCAGAGCAAGTCTGACCTTTCTGACTATGTCTTTGTTCAGTGTTTTCCCTCCAAGGGGTAGATTTAAATGCAGCCGTTAAACCAGACACTAAGTAAAAAAAGGCACATCGGCCGCAAATAATACATGATTTACGGCGGATTTAAAAGTAAGTCTACAAGAATAGCTAACGAGCGTAGGCACGTAACACAAAAAGATGTGTCGCACCTTTTTCAGGATCACCGTGCATCCCAAACACCCGTTAAAACAAAAAAAAAAACTTAAGTCGAAATGTAACATTACGGCTGGCGTTGGCTAGCAAACCTGATAGATGCACAAACAAAATTCAAACCTACAGCCAATCCCAAGGCCCCGAAGTAGCAAAAATGTTCAAATACACCTATATATACCCAAAAATAATGGACACACCTTGTCTGTGTTTCGAGTTTTGGCGAGCTAGATCACAGGACCCAGGAGCGGAGGATAGTGTTTAGAGCGAGGGAGAGAGGAGCTTACATTGGAGTTAGAAGGAGTTTTTGGAGTTTGGAGAGGAGAGATCTGAACGTAAATAAACACATATCACGCTTTTGCACATAGCACACACACCCATACAAACACATACACATACATACACATAGTCTTTTTTTTCATAACACTTTACACATTTTTTAAACTGTATTTTGACAGTGTGAATCTGTGAGTGAAAGGGGGGGGAGCATTGGGTTATCTGGTAAGTTGTGTTGTTGTTTTACTAAGGTTGTAACACACTTCACCAGTGATAACACTTGTCAACTTAGTCTGGTTGTTTTGTGATGTAACCATTGTACTGAGATATGTCAAAGTAAAGCAGTCTCAGAACACTGATTATATTGGGCAACACAGAAACCTTGGACATGAAATCAGTGTGGAAGTATGTCCCCTGTATCACCTCTTTATCAATCCCAACACACATTAGTGTATCACTACCATCATCTGTTTGCATGAATACATTACAGAGTCCACTCACTGCCAAAAAAGTAGTGGACTCCTGTGATGTGGGTCATGCCTTCCCATGCACGGGGGATACTCAAGCCTTGAGTGTGGTTGCGTTTTGACACGTGTAATCCAACATTTCCTCATACAGTTTTGGAATCCCCACACACAATATGCCACGTCCATGGTATGGATGATGTTTGGGGCCATACTGCTAGCAGTGCAGTGCTGTGTCAATGATCCTGTGGGGTGAAACAGAACATCATGTGCGGTGTGGTTAGAGTGTTGGCACCAATTCGCAGGACTGATGGAGGACTTGCATGTTATACTCACAGCTAAAGTAGTCCGTGATGAGCCTGTCTCTGATCTGCACCCCTCTCAGGGTCTCATCAACATGGCCGATGTCCATGGGCACTTCAGGTATGGGGGGGGCCTGGAAATGATACACCAGCCTGGTGTCCACTGCGATGTTGTGCAGTATTGCACATGCCATTATTATGTCACACACTTTTCCTGGGGCATACTGCAGTGCTCCCCCGAGTGGTCCAGACATCAGAATTGGGACTTAAGGAGGCCAAAGGTCTACTCAATGACATTCCAAGTTCTGCTATGAGTCTGGTTGTATCTTTCCTGGGCATCTGTTTGCGGACTGGCGACCGGGGTCAGTATCCAGGATTTGCATCCATAGCCAGCATCACCTGTGGAATGTGAGTGACATGGTGAGAGAAGGAGCACATGTTGTGTGAATGATGTTTTGTGTGGTGGACGTAGTAGATGTGAGTCAGGAGCATGCTGAGCAGTGTTGTGTGAACACCTGTGGATGTGGTGTGATTTAGTATTGTGAACTCACCCAGAAGCCATCCCCCCGTATAAGTTCCATTCTCAAAGTCTCTGTGTACTGAGGAGTTTTGGAGAATGTACGAATCATGAGAGCTGCCAGGATATTTTGAACAGACATTCATAATCCTCATGTTGCTGTCACACACCATCTGCACGTTCATGGAGTGGAAGTTCTTCCTGTTGATGTAGCTATGTGCATCACGTGCTGGGGCTTTGATACGGACATGGGTGCAATCTATAGCACCCATAACCCTGGGCATGCCTCCTCTTGCGTAAAAGCCCTGCTTGAGATGTATCCACTCCATGTTGGTGGTGGGGAAATGTATGTAGGTACTGGCCTTGCTTTTGAGGGCTGGCAAGACCTGAGCCAGCACGCTGGAGAATGTGGCCTGTGACATGACAGATGCGTAACCCTCAGTGGACTGGAATGTGCCACTTGCCATGAAGTGTATGGCACACAGGAGTTTTTGCTGGCCAGACAGGGCATGTTGTGGATGTAGATGGGATCCACCTGGTCCTTGATGACATCATACAAGGCAATGATGCTGTGTGGCCTCAACCTGTAGCGATCAATCACCTCATCATCAGTCATTCCAAAGATAGTGATCCTTGGGCGGTATACCTTGGGCCTTGGTGGTCATCTATACATCCTCCGCTGCTGCAGGGGCCCCTGTGGCAGCTGGGGAGCATCCTGTTGCTGCAGCTGTGCATCTGCAGGCAGGTGCTTTCCTCCAGGTGGGGATGTGCTCCTGTGTGACTGCTGAGCCAGAGCCTCCTCACTCGCAACAGGTGAAGGCTGTTGATCAGGTGTGCCTAGGGCTTGCTGGTGTTCCCTAGCTCTCACCCTTGCATGCCTTCTCTTCAGTCTTCTCATCATTAAGTATCCCAACATACTTATTCTCACTCTCTCTCTCTATCTCTCTCCCGAGTGGAAAACAAGCCACAAGTGTGGCGAGTTGTCCCTTTAAGTACATGGTAGGGAGTTATGTAGGTGTGGTGATGAGGTGAGCGCTGACCAGTGGCAAGTTGTTTATTGTCTAGGTAAGTGTTTGCAGGTGTGTATGTGTTTTAAGATGTGGTGTGTTGTGATTGCTGTGTCTCTGCCAGTTGTGTGAAGTTGTGGGGTGCAGGCTGCGTCTGGATAGTGTGGTGATGTTGCACAGGTGAGCTTGTTTTGTATTTGCAGGTGTCTGTGTTGTGTAATAACCCACATTGTTCAGTGTCATGTTGTGTTGGTGTTTTTTTGGAAGTCCTGTGTTGCTTGTTGTTGTGTGTGAGAGTGATTTGTAGTGTCTGTCCATGTTTTTGTGTTCTTTTGGCATTGCACGGGTTAATTTTTCCATTTACATGCTTGTGCGGTAAGCATTTATGTGTTTTCCTATGTAACGGGTGTTTTTTTTGCCCGTTAAGTGTCTAACGGCTACGAAAACTGGCTCTTAACTGTTGTCCGTTAAGTGTATCTTTTTTTCAGCCGTTAACAGTACTGCAATCCTTTAAATGGCTCTGAGGATTCTTGTTCCATGCGTCTCAATGCACATTAGTGTATCGGCCTTAAGGATTATCAAGCTGCCATTAGCTGTTCTTTAGACGGATCATTAAAATGCTAAATACAACTTAACGCACCCGGTTGTGCTTTTTTTTTGCTATCTGCTGCCTTTAAATCTACCCCTAAGTCTTTTATTCCAGCCACATAAATTATATACCACTTTTTTGCACCAATTAAGGCTTTCTTTTGATACCACATTTATATGGATAACCCACCATTTATACTATTATAAAATTAAAGAAAAAGTAAAAAAAAAAAAAAAACCACTTTATTTTTTCTCTTGTGATCATTTGAATGCAATGGGTTGAATTTTTATGAAGACTGCATGAAAGGTATGATTGGTCATTTATACCTACAAAATGGGCAGTTTTAAGTGGGCACTGTCCCTCTGGGGTGAAAATCCCCATGTCCCTCTTTCCTCTCTAGTTTCCACGTTTTTGTTGGATAAGATTATTACTTTTCTCCACAACAGTAAAAGTGACTTTAATGTTCCTGGAGTGCTCAGTTTCAGCTTGTGCAGCATGATAGCAGCATGTACTGAGGTTCGCTGCTATCAGTTAACCCTTGACTTCCAGGACCGTCATGGGTCCTTATGGGAAGTTTACCAGTGACAGTCTTGGCACGTCATGGGTCGTTAAGGGGTTAAAATAATTTGCACAATTAAGAGAAAGCGCAATTTCTATTTTTGTTTCGGACAGTAGATCAAGGCTGAGGTGTCAGGGAGTGTATGTGTGTTTCTGTGACTAACAGAGGACAGTGGAACAAGGCTGGGATGTCAGACAGTGTATCATAGCGGCAACTTTTATTTTCCAATATTCCACAGGCCATGCAAAATTTACCTTTGCACTGGTCACATACTGCAGTGAAGGTCATGCACTGTTTTTCAAAACCATGTCCATTGATGCGATGAATCTATTTTTTGTCTTTTCTGGGAAGCAGCAAGATCGCAGTGCCTCTCTGGATGGGTGTATTGAGCATGGCGCCCTGATTAAAATGGTGACAGGAGAACCTCGCACTGTAGGAAGGCACGAGATTCTCATGTTGAGGCCTGAAACGTCACTTCTGCCCTTCTCAGCTCCCCTTCCCTGCGCCAGCAATGTATCAGAAAAAATACCACTACAAATTATTGCACCAGCTATCTTTCCCCTTCTCAGCTCCCCTTCCATGCGGTTGGTACCTACAAGATGCCACTAGAACTGAGGCTCTCTCTCACTGGGCACTATCTAGACAGTATTGCTCATCACCTATAACCTCATCCAAATCTTGCTGAGCTCTGCCCCAGCTCTCTCTCACCTTCACTTCCTGCTCCGCTCGGCCCTGTCATTCTGCACGCAGTGAAGAGGGGAGAGAGAACCGGGGCAGCGCTCTGCAAGATCCGGATGCTTGGCATGGATCAACTTCCTGGACAGAAGTACAGAGAAGTGGGGAGCCACAGGGTAACACAGTGTATGTGGACATCTGAGACTGTCTGTTTGTGGGGGAGCAACAGGGAGAACAGGGGAGAACAAGCTGGGAGCAGAGGGCAGGAAATCTTAGAGCACGGGGGGGGGAGCAGTAAAAACATACGAGGCTTCAAGCAGGGTGTACAGAAGCTGCCTGCAAGGGAGGGAGAAAGCAGGGGGCAAAAAACAGCAAATAGGATGGAGAGAGAAGCTGGGAGGAGGGGGAGGTGCTAATACTATTGAAGGGTGTCAGACATTCGTGGCATATTATTTAACCCTTTCAGTGGCAGAGCAATGTGTTGTGTACCCCTCTGGTACTCAAAGGGTTAAACAAATACTTTTTGTAAATAACTGTTGAAACATATGGCTATAACAGCTTAGCACATTGATTGTCTAAATCAAATGACGCTATCTTACCATACCACTATGTATACAAGATATGTGCAACAGCCACATTACGTAGTGATGTTGCGTACCCCCTGGCATTCAAAGGGTTAAATAGCTGTGGAAACAAAGTAAATATTCATTGAATTGTTAGTAAAACAGGATGAAGATGTTAGAATTTTCATTATTCTTTTATTCTGCAGGATTTTGTCATTGTACTCATTTACCGAGATATCCTCCTCATGATGTCATTTTGCTGTTATCATAGTCTGTGATACGGAGCGCTCACCAGTCTGTCACATATGACTTTTCCTCAGTGATCTCAGGGGTAGAATAGAGCAGCTGTATGAGCTTGAACTCCTCATGCTAAAGCCCTCACTGAGGCCTGGCTTGTTTATAGCCTTCATGGGTGTCATGGCATACTCCTTATGGTCTTTGGTGTTCACGAGCAATGTCTTCCCATATACTCCTGTTGGTACCATTTTAATGAGGTTTCGTTCTTTTAAGGGATTCGTTTGTGGGACCTTCCAAGCTGCCCAAGGATGCCATGCCGCCTCCTTAACTTGAGACGTGCCACTGTCCTCCTTTACATTTTCCACAGCTGGTTTGTGAGGATCATCACAGTAATGTGGAGCCTCCAAGCGGCAACTTTTATGTACCAATATCCCACAGGCCATACAAGAGTACCCTTTTAGTTTCACGTTCTAAAATTTACCCTCACACTGTTCACATTCTGCAGTGAAGGTCACGCACTGTTTTTCAAAACTGTGTCCATTGATGTGATGAATCTTCTCTAATTTTGTCTTTTCTGGGAAGTAGCATGATCACAGTGCTTGTCTGAATGGGTGTTATGGCGTACTCCTTATGATCTTTGGTGGTCATGAGCAATACCATCCCATATGCTCCTGTTGGGACAATATTTTGTTCTTTTAAGGCATTAATATATGGGATCTTCTAAGCTGCCCAAGGGTCCCATGGATCCACCTTAACCTGAGACTTGTCACTGACCCCAAAGGGTAAAGTACAATAACATATATTGAATGAAAAAAATAGCTATAATCTATTTTGCTTGCTGGAGGCCTACATGGCATATTGCATGACAGGGAAGGGGTTACAAAGAGGGAGAGTCTGGATTTTTTTCATCTACTGTTTCACAAGTGCTTGTCAGGTGCCACGAGGAGACGTAAACACTTTTTACCATACCACTAAGTATATAAGATATCTGCAACATTACATAGTGGTATTGCATACCCCCTGGCATTCAAAGGGTTAAATAGCTGTGGAAACAAAGTAAATATGAATTCATTTGTTAGTAAGACAGGATGAAGATGTTAGGGTTTTCATTTTTTTTATTCTGTAGGATTTTTTCATTGTACTCATCCATTGATGTAATTTTGCTGTTATCATAGTCTGTGATACGGTGCGCTCACCAGTCTATCACATATGACTTTTCTTCAGTGATTTCAGGGGTAGAATAGAGCAACTATATGAGCTTGAACTCCTCATGCTAAAGCCCTCACCTATGCTTGGCTTGCTTATGGCCTTCCTGGTTGTCATGACATACTCCTTTTGGTCTTCAATGGTCACGAGCAATGTCATTCCATATGTTGGCACCAAGCAGGAACTTTTATGTACCAGTATTCCACAGGCCATACAAGAGTAGCCTTTCTTTTTCACATTCCAAAATTTACCCTGGCACTGTTCACATACTGCAGTGAAGGTCACGTACTGTTTGTCAAAACCGTGTCCATTGATGCGACAAATCCTCTCTATTTTTGTCTTTTCTGGGAAGCAGCAAGATTGCAATGCCTATCTGAATGGCTTTAGAAAACCATCCACTTTCTATAGTTGTAGCTAAGTGTAATTCTCAGTCTATCAAGCTGATAGATGTGTGCTTATGCACTTGCTAGGTGATGATGCACTTTGATGCACTTGCCAGGTGCTGCTGGTGCAGGGGATATGTGCCAATGATGCACTTTATAGCTGCTGCAGATCCTGATATGTGCTGAGGGGTTCACTTTTAAAATGTCGCAGTCAAAATAGTGTGCTACTAGAGGGAGCATTCAGCATGTTGCCATGATTAAAAGGGCGATATCAGAACCTCGCATTGCAAGACAGAGTGAGATTCTCATGTTGTGCCTTCAAGTCACATTATCCTTAGCCTTAGAGAAGCCGGACATTTTAAGAGTGAACTGTTCTACACAGGCAATAAAAACTTCATGTTCAAGCTGAGCTATAGACAGGAGAGAAGGCACCAGAGGTGATAATCAACGGGTGGTCTGCTCTATTTCATTGGTTACTTTTTTATTTATTTATTTTTACTGCAAAAACTAATTAAGAATTTATTTTCGATCTTCAGTTTGATTTTTAAACATTACTTTTAGTTTGACGTCAACACCAGCTCTGCAAATGGGGGACCATGGAGGGATGTTCATAGCAGCACACACTTGTGTTTCTTCTTGGGCTCTGGTTTTTCCAGGGCAGCCAGTATTGCCTCCTCAAATGCATTCTTTAGACTTTTCTGTGTGAGGGCAGATCACTCCACATATTTAACTGCCTTCAAGTCCTGTGCCAGTTTTTCAGCTAACTCTGGAGTGATTGTCTTCTCTTTGTTTTCTGCAAGTTTCTCAATTGTTGAAGGGTTATCTCTTAAGTCTATCAGGGTCCCAACAAGCAAGAATGGAGTCTTGGGACAGTGGTGAGTGATTCAGGTACCCACTTTTCTTTCACATTTTCAAATGAAGATGGAGAGACCACTGAGAAACAAACAAAAAAACACACCTGTCTCTGGATAGCTAAGAGATTGTAATCTATCGTTTCTTTGGTTATTTTCCAGTGATTTCACTTAAGAATGTTTTTAAGGCTAAGGACTTGAAAGCGACGTTTGAAGGTGTGACTTGAGAATCTCGCGCTGTCTTGCAATGTGAGATTCTCATGTCTCCCTTTTAATCATGGTGATATGATGAATGCGCCCTGTAGTTGCACACTATTTTGAATGCGGCATTTTAAAAGGATACTGTGCTGAAGCACTTGATATGTGCTATAGACCTGAGTGCCCTTATTTATACACTTGTTACATTATGACATTACAAACAAATTCATGTTGGAAGGATTTTCTACTAGGACCATGTAACTCCATTATGATAATGTTAATAGTTTCAGTAGAATTCAGAATGCTGGCTGCTGATTGGCCATTGTAGACCAGTCAAGTACTGCAAGTTGGGCCCTTGGCAGAGAAACATATGCAATGAGGCAGAGGTATGTAAATATATAAACAGTGAGTGATGCACAGCATTTCTCCTACCTCTTATATGAGTTATTATTATTATTATTATTATTATTTATATAGCGCCAACTAATTCCGCAGAGCTGTACAATTGGGAATAGACATACAGAGGTATTAAATAGTACAATGAAATGTGGAGAACAGAAGGATCAGAGGACCCTGCTGGTTGTAGAATGTCACCTAATTTGGGTGACAAGTTTACCACCAGTCAGTTTCTGATTAAGAAAAACATAACAACACCTGCAATTGACACATACAAATGTGGCACATGTAATGCATCACATCTTTAACCAAAGATAAATAAATGATTTTTGGGAAAACTTTCATTTCATCATGATAATAACTGTGAAACAGCAGAGCTTATACATGCTGTCAGATGTCCCTGCAATATTTTCTATGTGGGTATGATAACTCAGAAATTTAAAGAATGAAATCGAGAACATTTAAGTAGTATACAGAAAGCCAGAAGAGACCAGGGCAATAATAAAAATACTCACAGATATCAGTAGACATTTTTTGGCCATTCAAGAATGAAAATTGGATGTCTTACAAACATTTAGTTTGGCAAAATTATCACTGGGAATAAGAAGAGGAGATATGGTACATTCCCTATTATAAATGGAGAACACATGGCTATTATTGCTTAACTCCATTTCCCACAGCACAGTAAACAAGGGGATACGGTTAACAGCCTTTATATAGGTTAGTCATCTTATGCATAACTAAGCCTATTCATTTATCAAAGCTGCATTTCTACCTGCCCCATGGCAAATGTCCAATATATTGGCATCCTATGGTAATCTGTAATATTCTTATCTCAAATACATTTCTGTTATTTCACATATTTCAGTCCCAAACACGTATCAGATAAGTATCACTCTGGCACAAAATAATCCCCTACAGCAGTGGTTCTCAACTCCTGTCCTCAGGACCCACTAACAGGCCAGGATGTGATGATTTCCTTGTTAGAGCACACAGGTGAGTTAATCAGTGTGAATGAGCCTTTGATCACCACACCTGTGCTCTAGCAGAGAAATCCCTAAGTCCTGGCCTGTTAGTGGGTCCTGAGGGCAGGAGTTGAGAACCACTGCCCTACAGATTAAATGAGGGGATGTGGTTATCAGCTTGCATACCAGTATACATCAGCCACATTACACATTACTATAGATGTATCTGCTAGAATAAAAGTCTGATATATTTTGATATAAATTAGGCTAGGAGCCTTTCTGTTTGCACTAAAATGTATGATTATCATTTCATATTTAATATATATTTCTTATCATTTTTGTCTTTCGTTCCAGTTGAGCCTTTTTTGTAGTTAACTAAATTATAGCATTTTGTTAACTACAAAGAGACTCTACTGGATCCTAGGGAATGAATTATAAACAATACTGATAAGAATATTCAATGCCAGTGGAATTTTAATGTTAGAACTATTTGCATGAGTAGTTAACCTGTCATCTACTGTGTATTCAGCCTTCATTCTTATTAGGCCTGAAGAAGAAACCTATGTTGTCTTGAAAGGATAAAGTAGATGGCTGTATGAGAAAATGGTACCTGTCTTTGTTCTCTCCTCCATATCTCCACTAATTGTGCAGATTATCTACTTCTACCATTTCTCTTCCTCTCTCTGTTTTTAGAACCTTGAGGATTATCTGCACTAAATGATTTTTGGTGGCAGATTTAACTTCATGTTTATACATGATGTGGTGCAAATAACCACGTCTAATGGTGTTTTGAGGGCAATACACTGAATCCAATTGATATAGGCCAATTATATCACTTTATTTTCCACAAATGTACTTTTCTCTTTTGTCTAATATGGAATACAGGTAGCGTGGGGATTGATCTTCCTTTGGAAGGCGGAACATATCAGAAGACAAGGTACTGAGGGTGGAGCCTTCCCTCCCCTTCTACAGGCCAACCTATTCCGCCTCCAGTTTTTATATGTTCCTGACTGAACTGGACATGGCTTGGAACACTGCTGCTTAGTTTTAGCTTCTTTTTCTTTTTCTTTAGATATGGGGCTGTCACAATTTTCTACTATAAGGTGGGTTACCATTACTGGGTTCCTCTGGAGGATTAAGAAACAAATGTTGTGACGAGCACCCATCAACAATGAACAAGATAAAGTGTATTTTTTTGGTCATAGTGGCCACTCAATGGTGCTACAAGTCACGTTTTGCATTCCCATGTGCCACTGCAGAGAGGAAATTTCCATATTAATATCAGACTGGTCCCGTCCTCAGACAGTCCAGCTCTGAAATGTCAGGTAAATCCTCCCTGCACGAGAGAATCAGCAAAATCACTGATGTACATTTCTTCCGAAGCGTACATCTGTGGTTTTGTTGTCTCTCTCATGAGGAGAGGATTTGCCTGACATTTCAGAGATGGACTGTCTATGGGCAAGACCACTCTGATATGGATATGGAAATTTCCTCTCTGCAGTGGCACATGAAAGTGAAAAACGTGAGTTGTAGCACCATTGAGAGGCTATCATGCCTACAACAAGACACTTTACCTTGTGCTTGATGGGTTCTCCTCGCAATTGTTGGTCTCCCCTGGAGGATTGCCCAGTGTGCAGCAGGTGCTGTGTGGACCCTTTGCAGTACTGTGCAGCGAATCTTGCAACCCAAGTTTTCACTCCTAGGAGGGCCTCTCTGAGACTCTGCTTTTCTCAATGGTAACCTGAAGACAGAAAATGAAGAATGGTGATTAGCCCTTTGAGTGCCTTGGTCTGCTTTGTCCCATCATTTGCTCCTTCATACAGGGATTCTCTCTGAGCATGTAAGCTCTTTTACTCATGTTGGGTATGTTATTTCTTTTCATTCCCTTGGTTGTGGTGCATGGATGGCTGTATTAGTACTTGTTAACCTCTTCCATGCTGGTTTCTCTGGATTGGGAGGCTTTTCCTGGACTTTTCCCTTCAGGGTTATGTCTCTTTAATACCCCCTCATGTTCCCTGGGTGTTTTGGGATACTTTTAAAATTATCATTTTTTTTTGGGTGCACAGCGCATTTAAGATATGATTCCCGTGCCACAGCCACCTTATCTCTATTGACTTCTCTGGGACATATCTCTGCAACTGTTTGTCATACAGCGTTCATTGTGTGCTCATTCTTCTTGTCTCCTCATGTCCTTTCATCCGGCTCACGTTCTGAGTGTCTACAGGGCTCCTGGTGGCCTGCGATCAGCTTTGTAGGTGTTGACTGGCAACAGAGAAGTCTACATTTCCCAGAATGCCCATTTGGTGGGCTTTCTTCCAATTGGCTGCCGGTTTTGCAGTCGCCGTTTTACTTCGGTCTTGCTTCAAATGTAGACACACAGATATACACACACACATGCAACAGTCATGGAGACACACACACAAACATGAAACAGATACACACACACACACACACACAAAAGCATATGCACACACATGCAGTGACATACATAAAGAGTGAGAGACACAAACTATACATGCAGAACATGAAGGCACAGAGCGTGATACACACATGTAACATACACAGTGAGACACACAAAAGCAGAGGCACAGACACACACAGTGATACACATACACATGTATGTAGAACACACATGAGTGAGACATGATGGGGTATCTACATATATTTCCAGGCAGATGTTGAAGGAGGGCAAACTCCTTGCAGGGATCTTAACAGGAATGGGCAGGGGGTCTTGATTTATAGCGTGTATTTAAAAATGAAAGGTCACATTACCTTTTTCTGGTTGTGTGCATAACACACCCTTCATTATGGGTGGAGTTAGGCATGTAGGGTTGCAAGAACCTTATGCCTTACACTTCCCATATCCAGCATGCTCCTATCCACATTATACTGGAAGTTGATTTAGGCAGCACTTTTCTGGGCAAATTAACTTCACAACTCTGCCCTGGCTAGGCAGTGATGTCCTGTACTAAACCTGGGAAAATTGGTCCTTGAGCTGCTGCTGGACCACAACTCCATCTGTGAATTATGGTAGCTGTATTCCAAAACAGTTCGCTAGCCACAGGTTCCCCTGCAGCAGCCAGTTCCTCTGTAATCATTCAGTGCTTGTCCATATGCTCACATTGCTCCTCCACATACATATACAATGACTGAGCAACTTGTGACGCTCCAGATAGCTCTGGATTACAATTCCTGTCATTCTCAGCCAGCTGAGGATAATGGGAATTTTAGACCAACAACAGTTGGAGAGTATCAAGTTGCCCCTCCCATTGAGGTCACTCAGCATTTCCAATAAGATCTTTAGAGCTGGATCACCAAAGTAGTACTGGACTTCCCAGAGCTCGTTTCCATAAACAGAGCAGGTCCACTATGCAGTTTAAATCCCCTATCCCCATTCTGTATGGTTCCCCACATGTACTTCTGCCGTGCAGCACGCTCATGAATGTTGAAATTGTTTCCGTCGTGTTAGAGGGATATGTGAGGCAGAGCTGTGGTGTATAGAGAACTGATTACTTCAGATCATGGTACTACTGAATGATAATATCACAGTTAAGGTGCTACTCGCAATTTGAGTAATGATTGTGGGGGGACTTGATATAGGGTGAAAGTTCCGCTTTAACGCATTGTCTGTCCCTGCTGTCCTGTCTGTGTGCTCGTATGATGCATTCATGCAAACAGGAGAGCAGAGAAGAGGACTTGCGCATACAGTATGAAACATGTTTCAGTTGGTTTTCATCAGAATGTGTTCAGTTCATTAGTACTTCAGGCTTAGAGATACAAACACTGTGGAGAGTGAGTCTATATTCATGTCTGTTACACATATGGACACATATGGACAATACCAGGGCATTTACACTAGAAATATAATGATGAACTCTCTGTCATATATGTTACAAGCAGCATTTTTCATGTGAACGTGAAGGCCACAAGTTTTACGCACATCTTACAGCAGTGAAAGAGTTAATGGATAAAATGGCCAACAACTCTCCCACGAGCGGCGAAGGGGACTCAGGACCAAGAATTAAGGCGTTCTCAGGAGAACTTGGAGACCGCACACTCTCCAAACACCTCAGGCACACCATGCAGGTATCTCTTAACCCTTTGATTGCTAGAGGGATATGGAAAGCAGTGCGTGGCAATGAGTTGCACAACAGTTGAAAGTTGTGGTCAAAGTGTATCGTTCACAATTTTCTTTACAGGTGTAGTCACTAAACATCCTTCCGTAACCCCTTGAGTGCCTCCCCCCCCACAGTGCTGCAGGCTACCTTCGATAGGTGCACTACGGCTGAGGAGATTGGGAGTCAGAGTGAAGGACTGAGTGAGTGTGTGTGTTTGTGAAACAATGTATGTGTGCGAGTGTGTTTGTGTGTGTCGGCCATCTTTTTTTTTTTTTCAGGTGAGTGTTGAGGGAGGGCTAACTCCTTGCAGAGATTTTAACAGGAGTGGCACATGGCAAAGGCCCCACGGCCACTCCTATCAAAATCATGCCCTTGTATCTCCAGGACTGACAGTACGGAGGGGATAAGAATATCTCCTCCTTACTGCCGCCCCTGGTGTATTTGTTTACTGAGGAGACATAAATTATGTAATGATGGTTACTCTTTGATATATAGACTAGTATTGAATGCCCGTGTACACGGGCCAAATTGGCAGCCAGCGGCCTCGGCTGCTGCCCAGGAGCCAGATGCACTGGGCCATTCAGAGCGATCCACTTTGGATCAGCAATGCCTCTGACTGCAAGCAAGCACGTTCGTGCGCATGACTGCATCGTTCCCTACTGAACATGTGTGGTTACGCACACAGGGAGCGACGCATTCTAGTGCTTTATGTTATATAAATGTATATACTGAAGGGATTTTCCTTCTGCCTACAAGAGTAGTCCACCTGCTGGGAGATGTTTCATCTAAAAGTTATTGCAGCTTAAAAAGGTGATCCTATCACATTCAATGGAGACCTGTAGCCATTTACTTAGCTCTCACATATAATGCAACATTACTGGGTGTACACCAGGTAGCACTGTTCTTAATACTCTATATAAACAGTTAGAAAAAATGTTTGAACTTTGACAACTTTTTAACGAAGCAGCTCCTGGCAGTAAGATAGTTTTTGTTTTACTCAGAGAGACTATGGGTGAGATGCACTAAGTCATGATAAAGAGGTCATAAAGCCAATGCACTAAGATTTCTCTAACTTTGGATATCTTAGTGCATAGGCTCCATAGAATAACATAGGAACTGGAGAAGTGATATCACTGGAGAAGTTATCCCCACTTTATCACCTCCTTAACACGCCTTAGTGTACAACCCCCTATAAGTTCTAAGCAATTAAACCAGGCATGTCAAATGTGTCTCTCAGTCGTCCTGCCTGTTAACCTGTTACTCTCCATAGAAGGACATTTTTAACCCAGCAAGTTCCCTCATGCTCCTGACCACAGCCTAGGGTTGCCGCCTGTCTCGTTTTCTGACTTCTGTCCGTTTTTCACTAGTCCTGGCATATCCGCATCCTGCATTGTTGTAGGGGCTAGATACTAGTGGTCTAAAGGACCTATGCTAACTTCACCAGTCAATTATGTGACCACAGCATGTAAAGAAGGGACCGATGGAAGCAGGAATGGAAGAGAGCAGGGATGAAAGGTGCAGAGGTGAATGTGGGTTCAGCTCAGAACAGATCATGTTGGGCTTTTTTAAATTTGTGGAACTGGTGTCTATGGGCAGTACAGCATCCTTTAGGACAGCCAGCCAACAAGCCCTCAGGCCAGCCAACAAGTCCTCAAGCAAGCCAACCAATGAGCCCTCAGGCCTGCAAGCCAACAAGCCCTCAGGCCAGCCAACAGCCAATCAAGCCAGGCAGCCAACAAGCCCTCAGGCCAGCTAACAAGCCCTCAGGACAGCCAGCCAACAAGCTCTCAGGCCAACCGGTCAGACAACAAGCCCTCAGATTCTCCAGCCAGCCAGCAAAACATCAGGCTTTCCATCCAGCCAACAAGCCCTCAGGCTCTCCAGCCAGCCAGCCCTCAGGCCAGCCATCCAGCCAGCCCTCAGGCTATTCAGTCCTCAGGCAAGAAAGCCAGCCCTCAGGCTATCCAACCCCCTGGCAAGCCAGCCAGCCATCAGGCTATCCATCCAGCCAGCCCTCAGGCTATCCAGTCCTCAGGCAAGAAAGCCAGCCCTCAGGCTATCCAACCCCCTGGCAAGCCAGCCAGCCCTCAGGCTATCCAACCCCCTGGCAAGCCAGCCAGCCCTCAGGCTATCTATCCAGCCAGCCCTCAGGCTATCCAGTCCTCAGGCAAGAAAGCCAGCCCTCAGGCTATTCAACCCCACAAGCAAGCCAGACAGCCCTCTGGCTATCCAGCCCGCCAGCTTGCCCTCAGTCTATCCAGCCAGCTGCCAAGCATCCTCCAGCCAGCTGGTAAGAAGCTAGCCAGCAGTGTAAGATTAGAGTCTTTGATCATTTGTTATTTATAGAGGTCAGCCACCAGCCAGGAGTGTGAGCATCCATCCTTTCACCAGTCTGTATGGGAAAGTGGATGGTAATTGCTCTTAATTAAATTAACCCGCTTTTTGGTGCCTTAAAGGGATAGTAATACTTCGTTTTAACTTTATTTTATTTTGTAGGCATTAAAAAAACATGAAGAATGATATGTCTTATCTCTCACACCTTTATGGTTTATGAGATATTCACAAGCAAAGTTTCCCCCTCCCGTCCCTTTTACCTACTGTAAACAATCTCTTCTCAGATGTGGAATACAGTCCATAGACTGGACAGATAACGGAAGGGGACACTCTTATTCCTATGAAAACAATTAAATCCCTGCCCCCTTTGACAAGCTTATCAGGTTTTTCCCTTATCTTAATTGAAGATTGTCCCTCTCTGCAGTCTACCTGGGCACCTCCCTTCTGCACTGGCTGAAAAGTGTTACATCAGTAAAAGGGGCGGGAGAGGGATACTTTGCTTGTGAATATCTCTTAAACCATAAAGGTTTGAGAGATAAGACTTATATCATTATTCATGTTTTTTTAATGCCTACAAAATAAAATAAAGTTAAAACGAAGTATTACTATCCCTTTAACACTGTGTGGGGGTTTAAAAGGGAGAGGTTTGTTTGCCTCACGCTATCCTGATGAAGGCTGCTTGTATTGCAACCAAAATGTTGATTGAATAAACACCAGTAGATGACACAATTTTGTTTGATGTCCTGGGACTTTTTCAAAAGCAATTTGATTAGGCAAAAAATGTGGACTGAAACACTGACCCACATTTTTTGCCTAATAAAATTCTAATTGCTTATGAAAAAGTTCCACAGGTGCTGCCCCCTTCTTTGTCTATATAATTATATTATATATATATATATATATATATATATATATATATATATATATATATAAAGCAAGAAATGGTACAATGTCCATGTAAGGAAAAGCACTCACAGGTCTTCCTTTGCAGAGTTGCGTTTATTGTCAATGTTTCGACCCCCTGAAGGGCCTTCCTCAAGACTTCCTTCAGGGGGTACCATTTCTTGCTTTATTAATTACTTATTTGGATACACAGCACCGAGGCATTTGCATACTTAGTAAGACATTGTACAGGAGTGCCCATTTCCTTTTATTTATATATATAGGTAAAGAAGAGGGCAGCACCTGTGGGTCTTATGGTAGGTGAAAAGGAGATTTTATGTGGTCAACATTTTCATCCTCACAGGGACCTAGTAAAACCTCCTTTTCTCCTCCTGTAAGACCCACTGGTGCTGTGCTCTTCTTTACTCCTTTATGATTTATCATTGGGACTGTGCACCTGGGCAGTTTTCAGAGTGAGTGCTTTCACCTGCTGTTCCATACTACATAATATATATCTATACATATATACATTATAGATATATAATGGAGGAAGGGAAGCACTCATTTAATTGAGTGTCTCTGGGTGCTGAAGTTGAATGGAACAAATCCCATGCAAACTACAATTAGATAGATAGATAGATAGATAGATAGAATGTGTGTGTGTGTATATACCTCTGTATGTCTATTCCCAGTTGTACAGCTCTGCGGAATTAGTTGGCGCTATATAAAGAATTATATATATACACACACAACAATGTAAAAATACCAGCACTCTCAGAAAATCAGAATGAAAAGATGTGCATTGAAAAGTTGACACCAGTGAACTAAACATATCTGGTTGTATTTCTACATTGTCGTAGATATATATAAAATGTGTGTGATTTTTATATATCTATATATATATATATATATATATATATATATATATATATAGAGTGGAGATTGTAGCCGTATTAGTCCAGTGATGCAGATGTAAAATAAGAAACAAAATAAGTATCTTGTAATACCTTTTTTATTGGACTAACAGAATTTTGGATTGACAAGCTTTCGGGAGAACCTCCCTTTCTCAAGTCTAAAGCATTTAGACTTGAGAAAGGGAGGTTCTCCCGAAAGCTTGTCAATCCAAAATTCTGTTAGTCCAATAAAAAAGGTATTACAAGATACTTATTTTGTTTCTTATTTTACATATATATATATATATGTGTGTGTGTGTGTGTGCATGTGTGTGCGTATATATATGTGTGTGTGTATATATATATATATATATATATATATATATATATAGATGTTGTTCTTACACACATCCCAGCCAGTCAGATTCGAGCAGCTGTTCTTTAAACTGATTGGCTGGGATGCGCGTAAGAACATCCCAGCCAGTGTCTGTGAGGAAAATGTAAGTGAGACTGCCCATATATAAAGGCAGGCTCACTTCCAGTTCCCTCAGTGTGCTACGGGCATTGGCCAGTTCAGCACTGAGGGCATCCGTATGGCTTATCTGTGTTTCGCCGCCTCTGCGGCCGCACCAAGAGGCAGAGACATGAAGATATAAGCCAAGTCAATTTACTTAGCATTTATGCATAACATTTCTGCATGGTGTATATGTATATTATTTCTATTGCATTTTTACATATTTTGGCAATACATGGAGGCATTTACGTTATGGAATATTCATGACACAATAACACTGTAACCCTTTGAGTGCCAGTGAGGAATTGCTCTGCCACTCAAAGGGTTAAACAATATTATTGTTAATGCTTTGTAATAATATTGTTTTATTTTACAGGCAGAAGACAGATGGAAGAGAAGAAAGAAGATAGAAGTAAGAAGAGAAGCTGAGGACACAGCTGGACATCAGGAGTAACAGTAAGTGTTACTTGTAATGTGATGGTATACCCCACTGGTACTCAGAGTAAATTCTACTAACATCTGATACATAGGGCCCCATATCACTACATCCAATTTTCTGCGTCAGCTGTTTAAACAGGCGATAAGGGACTCAAGTTAAAAAAAAAAAAAAGTAGGTCTTAACTTTCCTGCAATAACTTGCGTCCCTTATTGGATTTTCATGGCTAACACAGACACTTGAATTGCTAATTACGGTGTTTTCATCATTTTTCAATGGATGAAAACACCTCTTAACTTACTGTGCTGGAAAAAATGCCGTTGGCAGAAAAAACAGCCATCTCCAACATTTGGATCGAGCCCTTAATCCCCACGTGCAACAATGGGCCCCTTTTGCTAGTATATTATATAGACATGGATGCAATAAATTAACTATTTCTTCATCAGTCGTTTGTTCCTGTGTCCTGTCTCTCACAAAGCTCCAAAGTAAAGATTATATTTACTTTTTCTATGGGATGTGCACCTAACATATGTTCTGGGTATTTTTGCAAGTGTGTGCCACTGCCTTGTATTTGATTTTGTGTATATATATATATATATATATATATATATATATATATATATATATATATATATAGGGAGAGGGTTCCCCAAAGCCTCCTTTCTCTATGTCCACATGCGGCCCAGCAACACATTCTTCAAAAGACCTGTGAGTGCCGTCCTTCCAAGAATGCCTGGGTGGGAGAACCAATAGTAATAGTCTTAGGTAAAGGCAGGCACTCACAGGTCTTTTGAAGAATGAGTTGCTCAGTCGCATGTGGACATAGGGAAAGGAGGCTTTGGGGAACCCTCTTCCCCTAGGTCAACTGCTAAATGCATTTAACTTTTTGTGTGCCATAGAGATGTTTAATGCATTGCACACATAAATGGAATGCAAAGGGTTCCATTTGCACTTGTGCTGGCGATGGGAGGAAGAGGAGCAACTGAGATAGATCAGGTGAGCTAGGGGAAGTCATTTGTGCTGGCTGTACTAGCAGGGAAACTGCAGAGCACAAAAAAAAAGACGAATGGTAATAACCTAAAGAACTGTGAATACATAAAGCAGCTCTAATACAGCATATACTTAATTATTCATGGTGTTCTACCATTAGCTAAGTTGTTTTAAGGCGACAGTTCCACTTTTTCATGCCCAGCCATCTCCTGCTTATATCAAAGATGGGTCACCACCCAAGGATCATCCAGTGGAAGACTAGTGGTCAAAAATGGCTCACTGACATATAGCAAAGGAGGTTGATATTAACATAACACATTTCTATTCTGTTTATTATCCATGAGTCTCTTTTTTTAGTTTTTTACTTTGTGTACATCATGCCTTAGTTAGGTAATTATTTTTTCCTCATTACACATGCAGGGTGAATTCAGATCAAGAAGATGTCAGCTTACACGCACAGAAGTGGTGCTATGAAATGGAAGGGAAAAAAAAGAACAACGCAAACTTGAAGCAGCTACTAGTGGGTACAGTGCCATTGCAAGATGAGGCAGCCACAGTTCAAATTGTGGCTGAAATGTCAGGTTTGGCTGCAGGAGAAAGAGTTTTAAATCCTTTGGCAGCATCAAACGTGAAACCCACTCAAAGAACAGGAAATAATAACGAGTTCCAATCTCCTTCTCAGAAAGTGCCAAGGCAAGAAGAGGCATTGTCATCTCAACAGGAGAAATCACCATCCAGTGAGTATTCTTTTCCTCCATTCACATGCCTTGCAAAGTGCAGGAATGTCCATGGAACAGTTCTGAGACTATCATCCTAATCAGCTTATTGACAACATACCATTTAATGGAAATGTTTTTTACTGCAGAAAAGGCATACAAGGACCAGATGTTAACAGAAAATTGGTTATCTTTAATGAAAAGAAAGAAAAAAACTCTACACTGTTCAGCTTGGTTTATGCCCATGACAAGTATCAGCAGACTCAGTTAATACAAGGTTTCAGTGACTGGAGGCCTATCACAACAAGAATCACAGAACATGGAAACTCTCAGTGCCATAAACTTGCTAATGAACTTACTTTATTGATATTAGAGGCAAATCCATCATGCACAAATTCTCAGTTGATCATCCATCTCTTAGAGATAAGCAAGTTCTTCAGTGACGTGCTGTTAAGTAACATAATCAGTATTGTTTTTTTTAATTTATTTAAAGTTGTCCAAGCATTGCCATTTAGATGTAGTCATACAGAGGCTGTGGCTGATGTATTTGATGAGAACCAACTTAGAATTGTAGTAATTTTTTTGGAGGCAGTGAATCTCCTTGCAGACTATAGAAACAGCTAAATAAGCTGATTGCCAAAAAGCAAATAAACGTGACTCATTGCGTATGAGAAGATCAAAATGTGTTACTTTCCTAATTAAATCGATCATAACAAAACTATTCAGTTTAACTGGGGACATGATCAAAAAAGTAATAGTAAAAAGTGGAGAATGCAGGTATCTGTTCCATATAGGTGGACTCTACAGAAGAATTCTTCCTGGTAAAACATCCTATATAATAATTCGCTAAAACCTGTTTAACGACCCAGTCATGTGCAGTAGAGACTTCCCGCATCGCGGCTGATACAGAGCTGGACGCTCCTAAGGAGTGTTCAGCTCTGTATCAGCCACGACACGGGCAGTTTCTACTGTGCATGACTAAGGGAAAAAAAGGAAAAACAATAGCGCTCCAACCTCTAGTCCACTGTTATGCACGATATTGAAAGGCAAAAGTCAATGATTAAAATGCCGCTTTCAGCCTGCAGCTTCTTTTAGTGGTGTCCGCAGTCACACCTTCACTTGTGTCTGTATATAGAAAAAAGGAACAAGAGCGCAAAGGATCTGAGAACGGCTATAAGACAAAATTCATGCAACTTTGCTGCACTTACTAGATATATTCTTGTCAGAATGCTCCAAGACAATAGTGTTGGAATCTTGCATCAATGGGGATATTCAAGGTTCCCTCCGTGTAGTAGTTTAACTCGCCGCAGATCACCCGTATCTACTTGCATCAGAAGTGTCCACTGTGTCTCCGGATTTAAAGCAACATCATCCGAGCTCAATATGTGGAGTATCTTAATATAGATAGAGAAAAGACACCTCCTCTAAGTGTACACTGATGTACAAAAAAGATCTCCACTCTAGCCCCTAATAGGATGCACTCACTGGATCATTGTGGCTCATATACGGGTGATAACAATATATCTACTGCAATAGGTGACGGGAACACAATGCAGTGAATACAAATATAAGTAAAAATAAAAAAATGTTTATTAACGATAAAATGGGTAATACCACTATTGAACTACACAATGTAATAACTCCCTACGCATTTCACAAGTACTCTCGCTTCATTCATCCCCTGATGGGTTAACCCCTTCAGTGTTGTATTGTATAGCAAACATGTTGCCATTATAATCTTGATAATATATGTTGCATTTATGTAATTTATATTGTATTTGTATTCTATAAACATACAGTACCATTGCAAAAGTCTTAGGCAGGTGTGAAAAAACATTGTAACCTATGAATGCTTTCAAAAATAGACATGTTAATATTTTATTTTTATCAATTAACAAAATAAATAATGAGTGAACAGAAGAAAAATTTATATCAAATCAATATTTGGTGTGACCACCCTTTGTCTTCAAAACAGCATCAATTCTTCTAGGTACAGGTCAGGAATTTTGCAGGCACATAGTTGGTATATGATTAAACAATTATACAAAACAGGTGGGTTGAAACACAATCATTAACTGAAACAGCTGTGTACGAGGAATAAAACTGGATGAGGAACAGCCAAACTCCGCTAACAAGGGGAAGTTGCTGAAGATAGTATAATGTCAAAAGTCATACACATGGCAAGACTGAGCACAGCAACAAGACACAAGGTAGTTATACTGCAACAGCAAGGTCTCTCCCAGATAAATATTTCAAGGCAGACAGGGGTTTCCAGATATGCTGTCCAAGCTCTTTTGAAGACGCACAAGAAATCAGGAAATGTTGAGGACCATAAACACAGTAGTCGGCCAAGTAAACTTAGTGCAGCAGATGAAAGACACATCATGCTTACTTCACTTCGCAATTGGAAGATGTCCAGCAGTGCCATCAGTTCAGAATTGGCAGTAAACCATGGGATCCTGGTACACCCATCTATGGTCCGGAGAAGTCTGGTCAGAAGTGCTATTCATGGAAGACTTGTGGCCAAAAAGCCATTCCTCTGATGTGGAAGCAAGGCCAAGCGACTCAGCTATGCACAAAAACACAGGAACTGGAGTGCAGAAAAATTGCAGCAGGTGCTCTGGACTGAGGAGTCAAAATTTGAAATATTTGGCTGCAGCAGAAAGCAGTTTGTTCACCGAAGGGCTGGAAAGCTGTACAAGATTGAGTGTCTGCTGGCAACAGTGAAGCAAGATGGAAGTTCCTTGCAAGTTTGGTTTGCATTTCAGCAAATGGAGTTGGGGATTTGTTCAGCATTAATGGTCTCCTCAATGCTGAGAAGTACAGGCAGATATTTACCCACCATGCAGTACCATCAGGGAGGCATTTGATTGGAACCAAATTTATTCTACAGCATGACAACAGCCCCAAACATACAGCCAAAGCCATTAAGAACCATCTTCAGCATAAAGAAGAACAAGGAGTCCTGGAAGTGATGGTATGCCCCCCACAGATCCCTGATCTCAACATCATTCAGTCTTCCTGGGATTACATGAAGTGAGTGAAGCAACTGTGGCTGCCTAAATCCACAGAAGAACTGTGGTTAGTTCTCCAAGATGTTTGGAACAACCTACCTGCCAAGTTCCTTACAAAACTGTATGCAAGTGTACCTAGAAGAATTGATGCTGTTTTGAAGACAAAGGGTGGTCACACCAAATACTGACTTGATTTTGATTTTTCTTCTGTTCACTCATTAACTATTAACATCCATTTTTGAAAGCATTCTTACTTTACAGCATTTTTACACATCTGCCTAAGACTTTTGCACAGTACTGTATATTATTCTAATGTTTATGATTATAATGTGGTAATATAATCTGTTATTGGCAAAAGGTATTTACAGTGTTGTGCCTCATCCAGAAGGTATGCATATTGAAAACAGCAGATAAATAGTTAAATTCTATTTGTCTGATCTGGAAAATCAGTCTTCCAGATAAGTTTCTATTTCTAGCAATATATTGCACATGGTTTAAAAGGTTTGTCATGAGAAATGTGGCCATATTGAGCCCATCTCACATAATAAAATCCCCTTACACCTAAATTATCATAGTTTTATATAGGTTTTTGGGTCAGGTATTAGTATACACTGCAACCAACTGTATTATAATTAACTAGTGTAAAAGCCCGTGTACACGAGCCCAGGTCCGGGTGATGTTAAGAGGCCGGTCCTGCTCTGCTTTCTGCCGCCAACGCAGTCATGCACTGTACAGACTGCCTGAAAGCACAGAATGCTCCCAGCACAGAACTCCCAGCATTCCATTCTCCCAGCATTGTGTGTGTTCTGGTAGTCTCTACTGCACATGACGGCTTCTGACAAACATCCTTAGCAAATTATGATATATATATGATGATTGTAATCAACAATTAGCCTTTTCTATGCTGCCGTGTTCAAAAATCGCTATTGTATACCTCTGGATGCATATATATAAGGTTTAACCCTATATATGCTGGGTATGTCACTTAGTCATATTAGAAGATATATTGAGTAATCTTGTGTTCACTTGTATTCCAAACACACTGATTACCATTATATATAATTTTGCATAAATATGCGTAAATGATTCCTTTAACCCCTTAAGACCAGCTGCTAGTCCAGCACTTAAGAACCACAGGGTTTTTTTTTTTTGGTTTTTTTTCAGCAACAGAATCAGGGGTCCCCGAACGGCATGCAGCCGCGGGAGGACCCCTGAATTCCATGACATACATATACGTCCTTAACGCAAGATTTACCATGACGTATATGTACGTCATGGGTCCTTAAGGGGTTAATCAATTCTGTTCTGTGAAGTAACGTGTTAATACCTAGATTGTGTAAAGATCTCAAATTAATTTAACCTCATAGATTTATTTATTTTATGTGAGGTATACAATATATTTGGGGGTCTCCTGTGCACTCTTTCCTTGCGTATATCTCGACAACATTGTATCTAAAGCAATTACGGAAATTGATCCTATTGCTTTACATGAAGAATTACTATCGTTTGCATCCAGCTATGAAAACATCCAAAGGAACCTGTTAGATGACCGTGATAATGAAAGTGAAACATGGAATTCTGATCAAAAAGAGCCTGATTACTGAGCAATCGACCACTGCACCAGCTGTGAAAAAGCTCTACTGCAAGAACTGTCCATCTTGTGCATTCAGATTACTCTTTCAATACAGAATCTGTTCAGTTGCCTGTGAACATCTGTACTTGACGTACAAATATTTAATCGCTCTGAGTATTACACAGTGCACCTGTAAATTATGCTTCTTCAAGTTGAAAATGTTGAATTCCAGACTCAGATCATCACTTTGACAACATAATCTGGAAACATTGATGCTAATTGCAATGGATAAGGAAGTTGCTCTCAAAATGAAGGGCGGCAAAGATAAAATAATAGGCAGATTTGCCAAGACATCTGCTGAGCTTAGCTCTTTGCTTCTCATAAACCTAGGAATTTATATTTATTATGGCTGGATGCATAATTTATCATACAATGTAAATTTTTCTTAGAGAGCATTAGGAAATTTTTAGGGACTTTAGTGTTTGGTCACCATATATTTTGTAACTCCCAGTTCTAGCATTCTTACAACTTATAGACATTGTTTTTCTTATTTTATGGTCATAAGAACCCTATAAATGCTTGTCTTTTTCCATACTCTATTTTGCAAATTGGCATATGTGTTAGAGAATATGCAACATACAACTTGGAACAAAGTATTGTAGAGCAGAGAAGATAAATCCCACTACTATTAAAACTGGGATCCACCTCAAAACAAAGCTGAAGAAGAGCAAACAGGAGAAATACTGGGATGTTGTAGTCACATTTTCTTAGCAACTAGAAGTTCAGTATCATACTTGTATTTCTCCTCATTTTGTCTTCTTGTATCTGTGTTTTGATGAATGTAAACACATATGTATTTTCTTCAGTATTCTTTAGGGTTTGCTTGTCTATGCCCTGTAATGTTATTTTTCTGTAAAATAACATGAATCATCAACTAAAAGTATTCATTTCATGTGTATTTTGCTTATTCTTTCTAACGCACATGCAGATTTCAATTTTCGTTATTGTTTTTTGTACAAGGTGCAAGTATAACTGCTGCCCATATAGGGCTAACCAGAGATTTGTTTTATCTTGTGTGAACAATATCACAGGTGCAGGCTCAGATGTATTAAAACATGTTTACTACTGCAATGGTTTGGAGTATCTTAGTTTGTGGATGGGAGAAGAGTGTGTGTGTGTGTGTGTGTGTGTGTGTGTGTCTGTGGAGAGGAGTGTCCGAGGCTGAAGCTGTTGTGGGGGTTGGGGCAGAGGATGTCATGGGGCAGGGCTTAGGATGTGGGGGGGCAGACCTCTTTTTTTCCAGAGACCCTGGTTCCCATCAGTCTTCCCCTGCTTAGAAGGCTCTATGGAGATGGAGAGTTGGAGACTCCCTCCCTACTCCCACCAGACATCTTCAGTTTTAACTAATATCAATAAAGGAGAATAACAGAAGCGAGGCAAGAAAGGGGATCATGCTCAGAACTCAAACAACTCCTTTTTTTTGTCTAGGACAGAAGTCCTGTTTTCCACATGGACTAAAAGGAAAGGATTTATTGGTAAGTAAACAAAATTTCCCTTTTTCCTTTTGTCCATTGCTGAATACAGGAACCATCGGGATATACCAGATATGCCCACCAAGATTCCAGGGAAGGAAAAAAAACCCCTCAAAATACAGATAAGTTCCAATGGACAGTAACTGGAACAAATGCAACCTCAGGTGTCAATGGAGACATTCACATCAAATCAAGTAACAGGTAAACCACAAGTTAATAGAGATAGGCCTTATAGCCCATTTAATCCAAAAACTGGCTTCAGCAGAGGCCTGGATCTTGTAGGCCCAGGAAGCACCCACCGCTCTGGTAGACTGAGCTGAAACCCTTAAAGAGGCTTATTTCCGGAGGGTATAGGCCTGATGAATGGTTGCCTAATCCCAAGAAACCATTATCACTTGAGAGACAACCCTCCTCCCTCTGTAGTTCTGCCCATCTTTACAGTAGCGATTCCTGTGGGAGGCAGTAGTCCCTGTGTTCTATTTTATTCCATTGTGGGAAGTTAAACACACACTACATTTAACCCCTTGAATAGCATAGGGCTTTCCTATGCACTATGAAGGCACATTTCAATCAATGGAATTGCTTTACCTTACACATATGTTGCAATTTATTTGCTCAAATTGCTCAAGTTCATCTTAGTACAGAGATAAATCCAAGTTTGGTCCTCAAGTGCTACAAACAGTCCAGGATTTAAGGTCTGTTTGAGCACAGGTTAGTCAATTAAATGAATGAGCCATTGATTACCTTGCCTACTCTAATCAGAGAAATCCTCAAATTCTGGCCTGGCCTTCCCGAACTTGGACAGCCCTGTCTTAGTGCATCTGCCTCTGCATGCGTGAGTAATAGACAATGTAGTTTCTGGGAAATACAAAAAAAATTAAGTCCTTACTTCATTAATTCTATTTTACTTATAATTTTATTTTACAGCAGAAATATATACAGAACAAACATGTATGAGAATATTCATGAAAACATTCTCTTCAACTAAAGGTCAACTATGTAGTAATTAAAGGGACCCTATCACTTAAAAACAACTTTTGGAATTTTAAAAGAGCTTTGATTTGATTTGAAAGGTAATTAAATTGCCACCTACAGGGTTGTGCTACCTATTTGTTTGTAATATAAATCACTTGTTGGTGGCACAGTGTGGCACTTTATTCTAATTGGTATATGTGCTCAGCCAATATTACCACACACACACACACTAATTTCTCAAAAACAAATTATTTTACAGACAAATCACTAGTACAACATGTAGGTAAATTTTAATTATCTGTAAAATAGGGTGACCAGACATCCCTGGCACTGACATTCTGCTTCTCTTCATTGAGTCTATTAGACTCAGTGAAGTGAAGCTAGTTGAATACTGCGCATGTGTACCATGAGCAATGATGTAATCACGGGCTGCAGGGGCGCGGGATGATGAACTAAGGGAGGGAGGGCACATAGAAATTGCTTCAGTGTGCAAGCAGAGCACTCCACACTGCAGGGCTCACCTCACCATGTCACATCACCACAGCCTTCACGCCATAATGCCAGGGGTCTGAACTAAGGTAGGGCAGTGCTGAAGTGGGCAGTGTGTGGAGGAGAACAGTGGGCAATGTGGAGGTGGATGATAGGCAGTGTGGAAGTTGGCAATGTGTGGAGGAGGACAGGGTGGGTAGTGTGGAGTTGGAAAATGTGAAGTTGGGCAGTGTGGAGGTGGACAATGAGGGACAAGGAGGGTAGTGAGGAGGTGGACAAGGAGGGCAGTGTGGAAGTGGGCAATGTGTGGAGGCTGACAGGGTGGGCAGTGTGGAGGTGGACAATGTGAAATTAGACAGGGTAGGCTATGTGGGGGTGGACAATGTGGGCAGTGTGGAAGTGGGCAATGTGTGGAGGAGGGAAGAGTGGGCAGTGTGTGGAGGATGACGGGGTGGAAAGTTTGTGGAGGAGGGCAGTGTGGAGGTGTACAATGTGAAGTTGGACAGTGTGGGTAATGTAGTGATGGGCAGTGCTGAGGTGGGCAGTGTGGAAGTAGGCAGGGCAGTGTGTGGAGGAGGACAGGGTGGGCAGTGTGTGGAGGAGGACAGGGTGGGTAGTGTGTGGAGGAGGACAATATACAAGGGCAATATACAATGTGAAGTTGGACAGTGTGGGTAATGTAGGGATGGACAGTGCTGAGCAGGGGTGGACTGATCATTTGGGCATTCGGTCACAGACCGAGGGCCCGTGACCAAGGGGGGCCCGTCACCGCCAATTACAATGTTGTTCATGTAGTCTGTCTGACACTCCTCTGTTAATAATGCCTGACTCATCACAACCACGGCTTGACTATAGGGGCCCACCCACGCTTATGTAAAGCTGCCACTGGCGGCTGATCGCACCGTGCAGTGTGATGACTGTTCCGTTAAGCACTGAGGCCTCTCAGACTCAGACAGTTTTCATACTGCCTGCCCTGTCTTCATGCTTGCTGCGTGCCACTGCCTTCATTAACCTTTTGGGCGCCAAAGTGGTACGCAATGCATTGCATTACGTACCACTCTGGCACTAAAAGAGTTAAGGCTGAGGGCGGCTGGATATAAGTTACCTGAGTAGTGATAGTGAGTGTGTACACAATACACAACATAATGATACATGACAATACAGTGACAGCACAGCAGTAGTTCTTTCTATAACTTAACTTGCCATCACTGTGGTGCTGAAAGAATGCCACAATTCCCCAAGGCCCCAGCCCAACACAAGATCAAATTCAGAGGAGGAAGATCTTCCGAATGGTAACGCTTGCTGCCACTATGCCAGAGCGTATGATAGTACAGACTCATTGTACTGGGGTGGGTGACTCTGGCAGCTGCTGGCAGCAAGTGCTTGTTCAGCCACTTCTTCTCACCGAGGCTGAGCAGAGCTTATTATTCCTGTTCATCAATGTGCATGCTGCGCAGACCAATTGGTCGCATAGCCAACTAGCATGCGCATTGATGTAATCGATTCGCTGGCAGCCCGCAGGGGAGAGTGATGGGTGGAGGGGGGCTATGGGACTCAACAGCAGAGCCCGCGATAGGACATCACATGACGACGTGAGGACAGACTCCAGTCTCCGACCCACATGCAGCAGGAGGACTACTGGGGACGTCTCAGAGACCACCAGCATAGCAGTGTGACAGAGTGACACAGAAGTGACACTGACAGCAGTACACTGACCCACCTCCACGCAGCTCAGGTAAGCCAGTAGTATTGGAGGCCAGGGCCTGGTGCTGTCGGGGGGAGGTGTACTGTATGGCCTGGTGCTGTCACGTGTGGGGTACTGGATGGCCTGGTGCTGGGGGGGGGGGAGGGTATTACTATTGTAGGGCCTGGCCTGGTGCTGGATGGGGGGGTATTGAATGGCATGGTGCTGGGGTGAGGGGTATTGGATGGCCTGGTCTGGTGCTGGGTAGTAGTGGGGGTGATTGGATGGCCTGGTGCTGGGAGGGGGGTATTGGATGGCATGGTGCTGGGGGGGGGGGTATTTGATGGCTGGGAGGGGGGATTGGATGGTATGGTGCTGAGGGGGGGTATTGGATGGCATGGTGCTGGGAGGGGGATTGGATGGCATGGTGCTGGGGTGAGGGGTATTGGATGGCCTAGCCTGGCCTGGTGCTGGGTGGTAGTGGGGGGATTGGATGGCCTGGTGCTGGGAGGGGGAGTATTTGATGGCCTGGTGCTGGGGGGGGGGGGAGTATTTGATGGCCTGGTGCTGAGGGGGGTATTGGATGGCATGGTGCTGGGAGGGGGATTGGATGGCATGGTGCTGGAGGGGTATTGAATGGCATGGTGCTGGAGGGGGATTGGATGGCATGGTGCTGGAGGGGTATTGAATGGCATGGTGCTGGAGGGGTATTGAATGGCATGGTGCTGGGAGGGGGGGATTTGATGGTATGGTGCTGGGTGGAAATATGATGTCATGGGGAGGGGCCAATGATGTCATGGGAGGGGCCAACAATGTCATGTGGAGGAGCCAACAATGTCACAGGGAGGGGCCAATGATGTAATTGGGTAGGGGGCCCAGACCTCTTTTTGGACCAGGGGCCCTGGATGCTGTCAGTCCGCCCCTGGTGCTGAGGTGGGCAGTGTGTGGAGGAGGACGGGCTGGACAGTTTGTGGAGATGGGTAGTGTGGAGGTGGACAGGGTGGGAAGGAGGACAGGGTGGGCAGTGTGTAGAGGAAGAAAGGGTGGGCAGTGGTGGGCATTGTGGGCAGGGTGTGGTGAGGGTGGACAGTCTGTGGACAAGGTGTGCAGGAGGACACATTGTGGGCAGTGTAATGACAGGGTGTGAGGGTGGACACATTGTGGGTAGTGTAATGACAGGGTGTGAGGGTGGACACATTGTGAGGAGTGTAATGATGGTGTGAGGGTGGACTGGGTGTGGAGATATCCCGAGTGTGGACAGGGTGTGGAGGCAGCCCAAGTGTGGGCAGTGGTGGACATTGTGGGCAGGGTGTGGTGAGGGTGGATAGTCTGTGGACAAGGTGTGCAGGAGGACACATTGTGGGTAGTGTAATGACAGGGTGTGAGGGTGGACACATTGTGGGTAGTGTAATGACAGGGTGTGAGGGTGGACACATTGTGGGTAGTGTAATGACAGGGTGTGAGTGTGGACAGGGTGTGGAGGCAGCCCAAGTGTGGGCAGTGTGTGGAGGTGGATAGGGTGTGGAGAAGAAAAAATGTCCCTGGATTTTATTTTAAAAATCTGGTCACCTTACTGTAAAACCAACTAACTTGTCTAGGAATTACAGAACCACTTTAACCCTTTCAGTGGGAGGGGAGGCGGTCAATGCATTTCCCACTGCCCCTAGCATTGAAAGAATTAATGGACAGTGACTGGTTGACATAATGTAGGGATAAGCAAGACAGGAAGAGCTGAATGACATGCCTTAGTTAGGCTAATCTGTAAATATATATAACGAGAGCTACATTTCCCAATAGACAACTGCCTAGATCTCAAAATGTTGAGGGGGTGCTCAGCAATGCTGGCCACGCCCATATTCTGTAATGTGGGTGTGACCACAGCAGTCTCAGTGTTCCTGCACTAGTTTTATACTGGTTATCTTACACAGTTGCTACAGAAATCGCTATCGCATTGGTCTGCAACCAAGGGATTCAAATGTTTTTCATTCTTGCTTGTTCTAGGCCAAGGGTATTTTCTGTACCAGAAAACAGTGGATGGGGCTGGGGGGTGAGGTAATATGAGGAGAGGGGATGTGGCCATGGGTAGACCTAAGGGTGCATAGAATGCCTTGCCTAGGGCACCTGTGATGTAAACCTGGCCAGATAAATAACTCAAAACTAGTTTTAAGAATAAAACCTAATACTGCATATTGGTGATTTTCGAAGCTCTTTCAAAGTTACCAAAGTTTCTTATGGATGATGGAGTCCCTTTCACCATTGTTTTCTAGTGGCTTTAAATTTTAAACTGCACTTTATATCATTATCCTTGTGTCTGTAAGGCATTCATTCTATAAGAATTTTTGATATCTTCCAAAATAGATAGATTTTGATCAGACTTTCTGTTATCAATAATCAAATTTATAGGTTTCCGTTTAATTCCATATATAATTAGGCAATCCGTTATTTAGGCTGGCAAGATTTCCCCCTTGGTTAGAAACCAAGGAAACACTGTTAAAATAATACATAACACAGGTAAAATAACACATCAATTCATTATAAAGAGCTTCAGATAAAGAACGAAACATATGAATCTTTTTTTTCTTTTGGGCCATATCTTAAAGGGATAGTAATACTTCGTTTTAACTTTATTTTATTTTGTAGGCATTAAAAAAAACATGAAGAATGATATGTCTTATCTCTCAAACCTTTATGGTTTGAGAGATATTCACAAGTAAAGTTTCCCCTCCCGCCCCTTTTTCCTAGTGTAAGCCATCTCTTCTCAGATGTGGAATCCAGTCCATAGACCAGACAGATAACAGCAGGGGACAATCTTCTTCCTATGAGAACAATGAAAGCCCTGCCCCTCTTGACAAGTTTTTCAGGTTTTTACCTTGTCTTAACTGAAGATTGTCCCTCTCTGCAGTCTACCTGGGTACCTCCCTTCTGCTCTGGCTGAGCAGTTTTACATCAGTAAAAGGGGAGGGAGGGGGATACTTTGTCATTGAATAACTCTGGAACTACAAGTCTGACAAAATTGAAATAACACTCTCCAAAGTCCAAATACTATGATGATTAATTAGAGCTGCTTTTATTATGAAACATTACTATCCCATTATACACTTCATCTCCCTAAGTGCCAGTCATGTCACCAATACATTGTGTTGCAAAATGTTAAAGGGATAGTAATGTTTCACAATAAAATCAGCTCCAATTAATTTTCATAGTTTTGGGGATATGAAGAGTGTTATTTCAATACCGTCAGAGTTGTAGTTCGAGTAATTGAATGATAAAGTATCCCTCTTCCGCCCCTTTTACTGATGTAACACTGTTCACCTCAGAGCAGCAAGACTGTCCAGATGCATGGCAGAGAGGGACAATCTTCAGTGAGCATAAGGGAAAACCTGTCAAGGGAAGGCAGGGTTTTCCTTCTGTTCACAGTAAGAGGATTGTCCCTTGCTGTGAGCTGCCCGGTCCCAGGACCAGATTCCACATCTGAGGGGAGGTGGCTTACACTAGGTAAAAGGGGCGGGAGGGGGATACTTTATCATGGGTGACAGAATTGTCACTGGGGGTTGCAACAGTTTTGTTATCATGTAAAAGAGGCTTAAGGTACATTTTCCTACAAGCATAGACATGTTAACCTTTTAATGACCAGTTAGGTGTGTTATGGATTGCTTGCTTAAACTGAGTCCTTACCTTGTAATCACCTGAAGCTTTGTGTCTTCCCTAGAAGCTGAGGTGTCTTGACAGCAATTTCACACAATTTTTACATGCTTAGTTGGAATACAGGGTTTGAGCAGGGAAAAAGTTTGGCACTTCTCTGCCCTGTATTGAGGCTCACAGTCTGAAGACAATAGTTTCAACCAATCACTAAGAAATAAACTGAGCATGCCCTTTAGTTTAAGCTGTGATATATCTCTCTCTTTTTTAAGGGTTTATTTGATTTTTGTAAATCAGACTGGTGATCAGTTAATGTATTTGTATATTTCCATCTTTCTTGCCATAAAAAGTTGTGTTGATCACTGTTTGACTGTGACCTCCCTTTGCAGTTTCCATGCACGTATTGGCCAGTTTACCTATGGCTTTCAGTGTTACCATTCTCAATACTACAAAACACATTTGTCTAGGGTTTGCTGGTACTGTACATTAGAATCTTTTAAAGTGGCACACATTAGGAAAAAAGTAATGGCAGTTGTCACAAAGTGTATAGCGGTTTTAGAGAAGATTTCATACATTTTCACCTTGTCATCATTCACAGTGATGGAATACGAACTAAATCTACAATGGTGAGGAAATCAATTGGCGAATAACGTCAGATGCACCTAATCTACCACACAGTTATATCAGATCTGACAAAGAAGAAGAAAGCCCATATACCCTAGAAATTAGGCTAAGTACAGTGCATCTTACTTATGCTGGAATTCCCCAGGGTTTAACCACTTAAAGGGACACTAATGTCCACTAACAACTTGTTGTTTTGTAGATTTAAAAAAATATATATAATTATGTGGCGTAAATCCCATCTCTCGAACCTTTATGGTTTGAGAGATATTCGCATCTAGTTCTCCCTCTCTTGATGACAGCTGTAAATTTGAGTCGGCCGACTCGAGGCAGCTCTTCAGCAGAGCCGCAATAGCGATATTTAAGAAGAACTACTTTATTGGAACTGTCTAAAAGTGTGCTTGCAAACCAGGCACACTTTGTAGACCATTCCAAATAAGTAATTATTTTCAAATATCGCCATTTTGACTCTGCTGCAGAGCCGCCGGCTGGTTCTAGGTCCGGGATATCCTGCTGTCAAGCTAGAGCGCTGACGTCAGGAGAAGGGGAGGGAGGGGGAACTTTAGATGAGAATATCTCTCAAACTGTAAAGGTTTGAGAGATGGGATTTGCTCCACATAATTTATTTTTTTAAAATCTACAAAACAACATAAAGCTATTATTTGACATTAGTGTCCCTTTAATAACCAGGGTGGAACACATTGTTTGTGGTCCTTAAGATATTTTTCATTCATAAAAACACAATCCTTTTTGCTAGAGACCAATGGATTAACCCCTTTGAGTGCCAGTGGGGTATGCAAAGCAACGTCTCTGGCACTCAAAGGGTTAAGGGTGCCATTTACTGGTGTAAGTTCACTGGAGACACTAAGTTTTAGAACTGTAAGCAAGACACTTCACAAATGCTGATAAATGTCCCCCTGTGTCAGTACAGTAAAATATATCTCCAACATAACCCAACATTGACACAACAATACAAACTGGTAAAAATGTCACTATTTTTATTTTGAGGGAATGCTCATTTCTTATGAAAATACATGTTGTACGTCTTTTGTTGAGGAGCAAATCAATGATATACCCCCTGCTGAGTGACTCAGTAGTTATTACAGATTAAACCAGACCCCCAAATGCATTTTATTTTCCCTGTTTTTGGAGATTGCCTGATCCCTGACTGTAATCTGATGGTAGTTTTCCAGAGAAAGCAATGGAAACAACAAAAAACTACTGGCAAAGTTTAACTAATATTGATCTAACAAGTAAATCAAACACCGGTGAGCTGTCAACATTGTTAACCCTTTGAGTGCCAGAGGGGTACGCAGTGCATTGCTTTGGCACTCAAAGGGTTACGTGAAGTGTTTCCCAGGAATGAGAGTTTCATTGTTTTACTAAATAGGAAATATGAGATAGATCGATACATAGATAGATAGACAGACAGACAGGTTTCCCACCAAGGATAAGCACAAGATTGAATGCTGGACAGTTTAAACTAAATGAAGTGTATTCAGAATAAGCAACAATGTTCTGAATACCTTCACTTTCCATTGTACAGTCTCATTCTTATGCTTGGTGGGAACCCAGGATTAGCGTATCTGTATTGTTTCTATGGAACATATACTTGTATTTATTATTTGGAATATAAAGGGCTTACACCATAGGGATCTGATAAAAAAAAATGATCCCCATAGCCAGAGAAAAAAAAAGACATTACACTAAAGATGCACTCGTAAAGAGCCCCCACATGATCATAATAAAATAGGTGCACAAAGGAAAAACTGGAAATAAAAAAGTATTCTTTATTGAACTATTATAAAAACAATCAAACAAAAAAGAAAATCAAAAACAATTAATACTATGTACAGTGTCATTTAATCAACAGTATTTGATGCTGCCCTCCACTAGAATAACAGATTGAGGTAAGAAATGTAGGAACTGTTAGTCAATAGGAAATCCGTGAATCAAAAATACAATCCGGATGTCATGTGAGTGATTAAAGGGATAGTAATACTTAAAATGTAAAAAAAAATATGTTGTAGGGTTTACCCCCTGAGTAAAACAAGAGTACTCCCACTGCTGAAAGGTGTTTCATTCAAAAGTTATTAATTTTCAAAGTTGAATTTTTTAGGTGCAATATCACAGTGGCCTGAAATTGTACAGTGGTGCTGTTGCTACACGATCCTATGGACAGCTCTGGTCCCGGGACCATAAATCTCCATAGGATGGTGTAGCAACAGCGCCACTGTACAATTTCAGGCCACTGTGATATTGCACCTCAAAAACTGAACTTTGAAAATGAGTAACTTTTGAATGAGACGCCTTTCAGCAGTGGGAGTACTCTTGTTTTACTCAGAGGGATAAACCCTACAACATATTTTTTTTACATTTTAAGTATTACTATCCCTTTAATGGTAAGTATAGGGAAGGATTACTAGTCATCTGAAAACGTGCAACAATGAAGAAAATACTGACATTTACATACATCCCAACATTTCAAATGGCCAAAGAGGGACACTTGCCTTCTAGGTGGTGTTGCCGGGGATGTGGCTGGTGGGCATTACAAAGACATTTTAGGTGATTTCATGACCTATTGTTTAACTGAATAAATGATTTAGAACGAGACCAAAGTATTCTATTCACACAGGCTAATTTACAAACACATATACTGATGTTTAGACAAAAATAATGTGAGTTTTATTGCTGAGCAGCAATGTGATACAGTTATATACACAGCACACAGTCTGATCTCCAAAACACAGGGACACCAGGGTGATACACTTCTATACACACACCACACAGTCTGATCTCCTAAACACAGGGACACCAGGGTGATACACTTCTATACACACACCACACAGTCTGATCTCCTAAACACAGGGACACCAGGGTGATATATACACACCATACAGTCTGATTTCCTAAACACAGGGACACCAGGGTGATACACTTCTATACACACCACACAGTCTGATCTCCTAAACACAGGGACACCAGGGTGATACACTTCTATACACACCACACAGTCTGATCTCCTAAACACAGGGACAACAGGGTGATATATACACACCACACAGTCTGATCTCCTAAACACAGGGACACCAGGGTGATATATACACACCACACAGTCTGATCTCCTAAACACAGGGACACCAGGATGATACACTTCTATACACACCACACAGTCTGATCTCCTACACACAGGGACATCAGGGTGATACACTTATATATACACACCACACAGTATGATCTCCTAAACACAGGGACACCAGGGTGATACACTTATATACACACCACACAGTCTGATCTCCTAAACACAGGGACACCAGGGTGATACACTTCTATACACACCACACAGTCTGATCTCCTAAACACAGGGACACCAGGGTGATACACTTCTATACACACCACACAGTCTGATCTCCTAAACACAGGGACAACAGGGTGATACACTTCTATACACACCACACAGTCTGATCTCCTAAACACAGGGACACCATGGTGATACACTTCTATACACACCACACAGTCTGATCTCCTACACACAGGGACATCAGGGTGATACACTTATATATACACACCACACAGTATGATCTCCTAAACACAGGGACACCAGGGTGATACACTTATATACACACCACACAGCCTGATCTCCTAAACACAGGGACACCAGGGTGATACACTTCTATACACACCACACAGTCTGATCTCCTAAACACAGGGACACCAGGGTGATACACTTCTATACACACCACACAGTCTGATCTCCTAAACACAGGGACAACAGGGTGATACACTTCTATACACACCACACAGTCTGATCTCCTAAACACAGGGACAGCAGGGTGATACACTTATATACACACCACACAGCCTGATCTCCTAAACACAGGGACACCAGGGTGATACACTTCTATACACACCACACAGTCTGATCTCCTAAACACAGGGACACCAGGGTGATACACTTATATACACATCACACAGTCTGATCTCCTAAACACAGGGACACCAGGGTGATACACTTCTATACACACCACACAATCTGACCTCCTAAACACAGGGACACCAGGGTGATACACTTCTATACACACCACACAGTCTGATCTCCTAAACACAGGGACACCAGGGTGATACACTTATATACACATCACACAGTCTGATCTCCTAAACACAGGGACAGCAGGGTGATACACTTCTATACACACCACACAGTCTGATCTCCTAAACACAGGGACACCAGGGTGATACACTTCTATACACACCACACAGTCTGATCTCCTACACACAGGGACACCAGGGTAGGAAAGAGGGACTGTCCGTCCTAAAGGGGGACACTTGGGAGGTGTGCGTTTATCATAAGAGCACGTCCGAGGAATCAAAAGATGATATTAGGGATTCCTAATAATTCCCTATATTTTCTACCTACGTGGAGAGAAACATTTCACGGCTGTTTTACCTTCACAAGATTGCTACTGCAGGTAGAGATTAGTGGGGACTTGACTATTACTAGATATACTCAGGGATGTATTATCCGGTTACACCTGGACATGCTTTTGTGGTAAACGTCATTTACTTTATTGTTGCACGTGTTCAGACTAGTAATCCTTCACTATACTTACCATTAGTCAATCACACGGCACTTGGATTAGGTTTTTCATTCAGGGATTTCCTATTGACTTACAGTTGCTACATTTCATACCTCATTCTATTACTCACGTGGAGGGCAGCATCAAATATTGTTCATTAAATGAAACTGTTCACCCTATTTCACAAACCATCCAGCATGAGTTAATGGTTTTTGATTGTATTCTTTTTTGTTTGATTGTTTTTAATTTAGCTCAATAAAGAATATCTTTTATGCCCCATTTTTCCTTGCGAGTCTACTTTATTATGATCACATGGGAGATCTTTAAGAGTGCATCTTTAGTGTAATATCTTTTTTCTCTGGCTGTGGAGATCAGTTTTTCTATCAGATACATAGGGCAGTGGCACTTGCATAAGCCCTTTATATCCTCCTATATAATAATTCGCTAAAACGTGTGTAACAACGCAGTCATACGCAGTAGAGACTGCTGTGCATGTTGCAGTCTCCAGCTGTGTATCAGCCGTGGTGCGGGCAGTCTCTACTGCGCATGACTGCCCGGCAACCGGCTGGCAGTGGCGCTGTGGCTCGTGTGATGGGCTCTTCAACTAGTTCCAAATAAAGAAATATAGGTAGAAACAATACAGATATTTTTATCCTTCGTGGGAACCCAGGAATGAATGTGAGATATTACCTTTGCATCCGCCTGCCAGTTAAATGTTTTCAAGGCATAACCCCCATTTCAGCTGATGTTTTCTCTGTATAGGTGTCTGATATAGATATGTTTAAAAAAATTATTATTCCTTTAAATTGATAGTAATGCTTCATTTCTTTTTGATTCATTGCACTGTAAAGTATTACAGACTGACTGATCTGAGTAACCCTCTGTAATATTCCATAAATTTGGAGTAATTTACTTTTTAGACACCCTCTTCCACCCCTTTCCCTGATGTCAGCAAGTCCTCCTGCGTACCAGCTGAATGGTCAGCTATGTAAACCTGCCTAGCAGATCACTCACACTGAGACACTTGTCTCTATTTGAATATCTTTAATGATTCCCGACTAAAGATCACAACTCACATAGGGTGATTTGTCAGGCGGGTTGTCATGGCAACAGTTTGATCACATCAGCAAGTCACTTAACTAGGGGAAAAGGCTCTCATCAAGAAAATGAGGGAGGATTTTAAAAATAAAAAAACTTCAAAACAAGTGCAAAACAGAGAGACTGTCATCAGTTGCAATCTTTAACGAATTACCATGAAATGAGACAAAAAAAATTGGTTTATCATATGCTTTAAAATAATCTAGCAAACTGATATACGGACTATTGTAGGTCTATTCTTAAAAATGGGTACACTGGAAATATGTTGGACAGGAAATGTATTGCTCAGCTGAATCAGGGTTGGGATCCATTGCAGGGGATAACTCTGTTTATATCCAAATATCCCCTCAGAGTTCAATAGGAATTGTGGACATAAACCAATGATAACGTATCACCTGCAATTTAATCCAACTCTAGGTCGTAACCAAAATACAGCTGACTGTTGTAAGCCATCTGATGCTAGAGAAGTCTCTAGTACATTAGTTAAATGAGGGTTAAATGAGTAATATGGTAAAATAATTTTGATTTTGGGTAGAAAATTAACATGAACACTAAGAATAGATTCTGCATGGATTGATTGTCCAGAATTAATCTTTTGACTAGTAGTAGTTATCATGTCCATTGAGACAGACATGATTCCTTCTGCGGATTACCAATTCTCTGAAGTCATCTTAGGAAGCTTCCAGTCCTTGAATCCGGCTCCATGAACAGTAGTACAAATAAAAATCCACGCAGAGCTGATCCTTGGTGTACATGCAAATTTTCTGCATCAATTAAAATAATTAGGGGTTTATTATTAAAATGTTTTAGTGTTCCTTTAAGAAACATGGCTGCATCTCATGAGACTATTGGCTCTAATGGCAGTGGTTAACAAGCTCAGGCATGGATTTTGTTTGTAACACAAATACCAAGTGGCATATGTAACTGCAAGTTTGTGCAGTGTCTATTAGTATTTTTCATTACATTTTATATGCAGATCTTTGGTGTGCAGTGATTTACACTGATAAACTGGTGTATTGAACTTTGTAGCTGGCTACACACACATATGCAGATGTTAGTCAAATATGACCAAGATCTGGGTGAGGGGGGTATGCACTAATGTGTTATAGTAGGTGATGAAGTGGAAATTACTTCTCCAGTGATAATACGTCTCCAGTTCCTATGTTATTATATGGAGCCTATGCATTAAGACCAGGGGTTTATGCACTAAGGCGTGATAAAGAGGTTATAAAGCGGAGATAACTTCTACAGCGATATCTCTTCACCAGAGAATCTATGCACTAAGATCTCCAAAAATAGAAAAATCTTGGTGCATAGACTCCATAGAATAACACAGGACTTGGAGAAGTGATAGCACTGGAGAAGTTATCTCTGCTTCATCACCTCTTTATCACACCTTAGTACATCTCTCCCTTATGTCCAGAACAAAAGTGGTGGAGTTCTGGGGTGAACCATTTGTACTATAGGGGAGAACTAAAAATTCTTTACAATGCGTTGGAGATTTCTCTAGCATTCAAGGGGTTTAAATCCCCATTTAAATCAAAGGGGATTTTTGGAAATTTTATTTCTCCCTTATAGTGCAAATGGTTTGCCCCAGATCTCCTCCACTTTTGTTTTGGACATATGGGGGGGAGATGCACCAAGGCGTGAAAAGTGAAGAAGACTTCTCCAGTGATGTTACTTCTCCATGTCCTGTGTTATTCTATGGAGCCTATGTAATAAGATTTCTCAAATTTAGGAGATCTTAGTGCATAGTCTCTATGGAATAACATAGGAACTGGAGAAGTGATATCACCGGAAAAGTTATCTCCGCTTTATCACCTCTTTATCACACCTTAGTGCATAACTCCCCATGTCATTTAGTGATCATAATATCTGGAATTATTACCTACATAACCAAACCAAAATGAAGGCAGTCTGATCTCTCTGCAATTAAACCATATGTTTATCTCTATGTGAAGGGCTGACACATGACCTGATACACAGCTTCATCACATATCTGTGTGGTTTTGTCTGATCCAGTCTTGGATTATTTTATCCCGCTCAGTTCAGGCTGACAATTTGGCAAACATGAGCCAGTATATAAATACACACACATATAAACATTCAATCAGAATGCTGAGTGATCACATCCAATGTTAACAAGCAGATACATCTGTATGTATGGGTAACCTGAAAGTTGAACTTACTCCTATAACAATTTAGATGAGCTTTCAAAAATCACTTTATATATTGTAAGCCATTTTTATTCAAAATAATATATTGAAACATTTTGCTTTATTTATTGGTCAGATTATTCAAATTTGCTACTGCTGGTAGGCAGGGAGTGACAAGTGGGAGGGAGAGTAGTGTGAAACGTTAGTATCTAACTGGCATGTCAGCCAGTACTCTATAATGTGCATAGATTGACAAATCAGGTGAAGTCTCAAAGAGACAATCAACCTCATTTTTGACTTTACGTATTTTGTAATTGCATAATAGGTAAAGTCAAATAGTCTATCATTTTTTCCCCATCTTCACTTTTTACACCTTAATGTTCCCAATGGTGAACTCTGAACAGAGAGCTTTCTGTTTGGGAGTATGAAAGCAGAGAGAGTAAAACAATGTAAAAAAAGGCACAATGTAACAAAAAAAAAAAAAAGATAGTGAAACAATGTAGACAATCTTGCCTTCAGACTAATCAGTGATGCAGGGAGACTGCAACAAATATAAAATGTTGTTACTTTCACAGTCCCACCTAGAAAACTTTCCAGAAACAGAAATTCAGTGGTCTCACTGTCAGTGAAAGTATAAAAAAACAGGTGAAAATTAGAAAAAAAAAAAAAAAGAAGTATAGGCAATTTTACATATTATGCAGAATATGTAAAGTAAAAAAAGTGGTTATCTTTAAAGCTTTTTCAAAATCACCTACATTGTTATAAGGTCTTAGTTCTACTTTAAGTGACCTGATGCAATGTATTGTTTGTCCTAGAGATTCCTTTCACCGGTATATGAAAAGGTCTATTCTACGTGCCTAAGGGAAAAACACCTACAGTAGATTCTGTTCTGGTGTTCCTTAGTTGTCTCTACGTTTGGAAGTAATAAGATTAAAGAAGTAACATATCCCCTACTTACCTACTATGGCCAGAAAATCCTAATGACCCCTATGAATTTTTCCCTTGTTCATTTGTCTGATAACATCTTATATCATGTCCATGGTAGCAGATATGACACTTGGCGGCAATTTTTTCAAGCTGATGGCAGAGTACACAGAGGGGTGCACAACACATTTCAAAGACATGCATTGCACACCCTTTTGATCCTTAAAAGGTTAAGATTAAAAAAGTGCAATGACCAATTTGTGCCGTGGGGTCCTGCTAGCAACTGTCATGTCTGCTCATTAGACATCCTATTCAGGGCTTCCTGAAGAGGTTCTCTCTTGAAGAAAGATACAATGCCAAAATTCTTGGCGTTCATTAGGATTTAGGGGCATAGCAAGCTAAATGGACAGTTATTATTGGGGAATGTGTCTTCTTTAACCCTTAAGGACCTGTCGTCCAGGGAAGTTACCGAGTTGGGGTCTGAGACAGCTCCAGTCTTGGAGCGGTCAATTTCAGGCCTTGATTTTACTTACAGCACTTCCGCAGGAGAGCTGTAAGTAAAAAAGTACTTGACGTGCCAGGACCGTCACCGATCCTTAAGGCAAAAAACGTGTGACGGTCCTGGCACGTCACGTGGTTCTTAAGGGGTTAATCCTTAGTAGTTTTCCTGGCATTTATTTACAAACTGCATACCGTACAGACACTGCTCAAGCAATCAAGTTAATTCCCAAGAAGAAAAACAATTTGACTATTTGAAAAGAGGTATATTAAGTTGGTTTAGTGCCTTTCAAGATAAATCCTCTGTATCAAAGGTTTGACATTTAAACTAATAACAGATGAATGCAAGTTCACTAGATCTGGTTGGCTCCAATCAGCCAATCAAATCCAATCATCAAAGGTGGAACATAATGCATTGAATGAGTCTAAGACCAGCGTAGCTTTAGGGCGCTTGAAATGCAATCCAAAGCTCATAAGAAATCTTCACTGTACGGTTTCCTTTAGGATTTGTTAACTGTTGCTGAGGTCATTAGTTCTGTACTTTATCACTCTGTAGAAAATGATTTTGCAGAGAAAAATGTTAATATTTTCAAGTCAAGTTTTTTCAAACTACTTGGAAATTTCTGGTTCTATATTAAATAGCAAGTCATCGTTTCCTCTTCGAACTTCAAGTAGTAAGGGAGATTCGTTCATTACAGCTTCGTGCAGATCACCAGAAGTCATCAGTGGGCGCCCATTCACTTTCACTATGATGTCTCCATTTTGGATTCCACCTCTGTATATGTATCAGAACATAAAATAATCAACATACTGTAAAGCATCTTATCTTTCCATGTCTTCTAAATCGCTATACATAATCTCTGCGTGAGCTCCTTCCATTTATTTCTATCTAAGCCATTGGTTCCCAATCTTTTTTCACTCCAGGCACATGAAATCTGGAATATTCAGGCACCCCTCACATTTCAAGGACTTAATGAAGGGAACAATACATAAATGTATAGTTATTCTTAGGTCTTATAGTCAGAGTGACAACAAAGAGCATATTGGGAATAATTACTTCCATATATATTACATCAGAAACTGAACTATAACAAGTCTTCATGTTTAAAAGTGGAGAATCCTGTGCTGGTGTCCATGGCACACCAAATTGCTATGGCACCCTGGTTGAGAACCACTGATCTAAGCAGTATATGAAGAGTTATGTCTCTCAAAGCTGTTAGCAGGGGCATTCAATAGCAGAACCTCCAGCCTTTGGGGACTACTCCTCCTTTCATCCCATCCAGCCATGCATGTAGCAAGATCACTGCCATACAAAAATGGTGGGACTATCCATTTGTGTGCAGGGCTGGCGCTATCATTAAGGCAGGACAGGCAGCTGCCTTAGGGCGCCGCAATGGAGGGGCGGCGAAAAGGGGTAAGCTGGTATATATATTTTTTTAATATATATATCTGCCGCGAGGGAGCGCTGATTTATACTACCAAGCGCTCCCTCGCGGCGTCTATGTGACACACCGCAGACAGACCCAGGCTCTGTAGTAATACAGAGCGCTGGGAGATGACATCATCTCCCAGCGCTCTGCATTACTGACAGCAGCGTGTGGGAGCTTCAGCTCTGTGCCGAAGGAGGCACAGAGCTCCCTTATGGCACGCCGCTAGACCACCAGGGACTCAAGGTAGGGGATCAATGGGCATGTGGAGATGAAGGGGGCATTGTGGAAGGGGCAATGTGGAGATGAAGGGGAATTGTGGAGATGAAGAGGCATTATGGAAGGGTCAATGTGGAGATAAGGGGGCATTGTGGAGATGAAGGGAGCATTGTGGAAGGGGCAATGTGGAGGTGGGGAGAGTGTGGAGGTGAAAATGTGGGCAGGGGCAGGGGATTGTGGCAAGGTCGGGGGGGGGACATCAAAATGCACCTTCGCCTGTGTATACAAAAATCCTTGCACTGGCCCTGTTTGTGTGGATGGGGGTTTGTCTTCCTATATAGAGGTTAATCCCCCTTTGAAATTGCAGTGAAATTGCTGCAATTTGGCAACCTCTTTGGGCTTCTTGAGCCTCACTTTGAGGTAACTTGGGAGCATTTTTCAGTGCTCCAAAATATTTAAAGGATAGTTTGTTAAAAACAAACAAACAAAAACAAAAACCACACAAATTTGGCAAACAGATACTGACCCTTCTGACCATATACAATATATTTCCAAGCTAAAACAGATATTCAGAAAATATTTTCATTTGTAATGGGATCTAGGCCAAATTAACAAGCAACCTTCACTTTACTATACAGGGTGTTGTCTGGTTTGTTTGGCTCCCTCGACCAAAAAAAGTAGTCCTTCACCTGTATTTGGATCTTGCTTACCTGTGAGATGGTGAATTGGGCACAACCTCATGGACATATATTCCACTTGTAACATCTGGGAAATCTGGATTGATGAGTTTCTTTTCTTCAGCAAATCTAAAACAAGAACGCTGTATCAATATTCTTGAGGCCATACTCGGGAATCTAAAGAACAACAATCCTGGTGTTTTTATTTATTTGTATCTGTTTTACTGTAGTTGATGTATGTACCATTATTAACTCCTCTTTTGTATGCTTGGTATTAAGAGGTATGTGCAGAGCCTTGTATAAGGCATCTTTTACAATACAGATTTGCTTTTACCATCACCAGAGGTAATTCCCCCTAGCATAGTAGCCCAAGTCCATATATATTTTTTGCTTTGGAAAAAGGGGGTATTAGTGGCCTACATAGTAGGGTAGTCATCGCCACAATGTGACCAATACTAGAACCCAAATCATCTGCAAGTGAGAGGAAGCTACATGCGGAAGCATACCTCCCAAGTGTCCCTCGTTAGGAGGGACAGTCCCTCTTTTAGACCCAAATCCCCCTGTCCCTCTTTCCCACCCTGATGTCCCTCTTTTTAGGAGATCAGATTGCATGGTGTGTACATATGTGTATCACATTGCTCTACAGCAATACAACTCACATTATTGTTTGTTTAAACGTCCGTATATGTGTTTGTAAATTAGTCTGTGTAAATAAAATACTTTGGTCTTGTTATAAGTCATTTATTATGTTACACAAGGAGGTCTCAATAGGTCATGAAATAGCCTAAAAATGCTCGGTAATGCCCCACCCACGCCCCCAGCAACACTCCTTAAAACAAAAGCGTCCCTCTTTGGCAATTTGAAATGTTGGGAGGTATGCGGAAGGCAGATGGGGAGGACAAGAATAGTCATCCCGGGGTATATATTGGAAAAGCTCACACCTCTTACAGACATAATAAAAGCCTCAAACAAGTGAGTAAACTACTACTGAGAGCACCAGGATGAAGATGAAGGCCAGAAAAACAACTGCAATATTACACTTAGAGATATCTTCTGCACGGCTGTTCTTTTTTCTTGTACTTTTACTGTAAAAGGCTATTTGTGGGAGGTCCAACCTGCATTAGACGACCAGCGGGGATACATCTGAGAATTTACCAAAAAGGACTGATTGTATTTACAAGTATATTTGTTTATATACAGTGTTAATTTTAAATATGAGGATATTCACGTTTAAAGGTCTACTGCATATACCTTTTGTTATCTTGTCTATTCTAAATATTGATAGGTTCATTGATACAAGGTTTGGTGGCAATATGTTATCTTATCAAGGAAAAATAGGAGCCACACCCTAGGTGGGATAGCATCTTTTGCAGATCACCGTTGTTGTGGGCTTTTGGGGGCACGGGCAGGGCCGGATTTCTCATAAGGCAGAGTAGGCATCTGCCTACAGGTGCACCCCACAGAGTGGCGCCTGTCATTGGGACCCATTTTTTTTTCCAACCCCTTGTTTGCTAGAGAGATCGCCAACGCATTGCTCACTAGCATCCAAGGTGTTAAATAATAGCCTGTAAAGGGGTGTTTAAGCTACATGGATACAGAAATTGCTCTGGCCCCACCCACAATTCAGAATGTGGGTGTGGCCAGCACAGCTGAGGCGCCTCTCAAAATTTGGAGCTGTAGGCAGGTGCCTAGTCTGCCTATTGGGAAATCCGTCCCTGACCTGATCCCTTCCATGTGTCACTGATTCTTTCATGTGTACCATTGATTGGGTAATAATAACATCTATTATTTCAGCTGCCGATTTGGTTAATTCCGAGAGCGTGCGCTGAAAGCACTTTGAGTCCCACTGGGAGAAAGGCGCTATATAAATACTAATTATTATTATTATGTGCTCACCATCACTCCACTCCTTCCCCCTGTGTCTCCTGCTTCCTTCCCTGCCTACCAATACCCTTTTCCCTCCTCTTTCACCCCACATCTTTCCCTGCCTGCTAGAACCATATCAGACTGTGTATGTGAGGTTCTGTGACTACCAGTGAACACTGGAACACGGTTGGGGTGTCGTACAATGTATGTATGTGTTTGTGGTTCTGTGGCTACCAGTCAAACAAAGCTGGGGTGTCAGACAGGTGTACAAGGTTCAGGAACAAAACACTGTACATGGTAATATTGGCCTACAAAAAAAAACTAATTAGCATAAACTGCCACAGTGTGCCACCAACAAATAAAAGGTTAATTTCTCTAAAACGATTTATGTAATAAATGAATGGCTAGTACAACATACAGGCAGTTGTTAATTCTCTTTACAATTGGCTAAACTTATCTTAACATGACAGGTACACTTTAAATTGAATATTGTGAACATTTAGTACTGTAGTTTGTACTCTTAGTAAAAATCATTAGAGATGTTTTGCAATTAGAGAGGTTGTAGTTTAACTCAATAAATATGTTTTGTATGATTCCAACTTAAAGGGACAGTAATGTCCCAGAAAATATATTTTGCATTTTGTAGTGCTTAAAAAGTTGTATTGAATGCAAAAAAACATATCTCTCAAACAGCTTCCCAAGAACAATTTGCAGACCATTCCAATGAAGTCATTCATTTTAAATAACGCGATTGCGGCTCTGCTCCAGAGCCTCCATGTCGGCCGACACAGATCTCCTGCTGACAGCTTTACAGCTGTCAGCAAGAGACATCAAACTTTGAATGCTGATATCTCTCAAACCATAGTGGTTTGAGAGATACGTTTTTTTGCATTCCATACAACTTTTTAAGCTCTACAAAATGCAAAATATTTTTACTGGGACATTACTGTCCCTTTAATGAACTAAACCATATGAAAAAATGGACCAACCAGTCATCAGACACTGGAACTTTTACAACGTTTTCATTTGAACTTACGAAGGAGTGATTGTGAGCATCTTTATCCCAATGAAACGCTTTTTCCCATCTGGCAAAACAAATTGTGACAGCATTAAAAATATAATAACAATGAATTAGAGGACTGCAAAGAGAGAGATATAGTTTTAACCATTTGAAGACCAGAGGAGTATGCAAACATTGCTTGGCAATGCATGGCACATCCCACTGGTCCTTAATCCTTTGACTGCCAGAGGGGCACACAATGCATTGCAAAGATCACATATCCCAGGAAGGATAGAGAGGTTTACATAAATTCAAGATTTGCATAAAGCTGATTTTCTATAAGATGATTTGATCCCTGATGAAGTGATCAACGTGACGAAACGCGTTGGGCTAGTAAATATAAAATATTGTTGGGGATTGATTATCGTTATTCTTTGTTTTTATATTGTATTTTATATGACATTTTAATATACATTTTTATAGCTACCAATAAATGGAGGCTTTCAGATGAAAGACCCAGGTGGTACATTGTGTATTTAATTATAATTATAATATTTCTTCAAACCAAACGAGCCAGGAGGAGAGGTGGAAAATCGGTTGGAGACTGAAAGGAACAGTATCTGTTGAGCACATATACTTAGAGGCAGATGAAGCCTCTCATTTCTAGTAAATACCCATTCAGAGGAGCAAGCTGTAAGATTGGGACAACGAGGGATTACAGTACCATAACGATTGCTCTTAGAGGCGCTGTTGCGCTGTTTCTTTGTTTGTTTTTTCTATATAGCGATTTGGCTATTGGAGGGTCACAAGACCAAGTGACCAGGATTCAGCTGCACACCAATCAAAGATCGGGGCAACCAAGAAGAAAGAAGGATCTATATCAAATTTGATGATCTCTATGAACTTTATCTTCTTGGGACTGACCTAAGTATATTTAAAAATCTATATTGCATTAATTATAGTCATTTAGCACACCTTAGATAGTGAGTGTAGCGTGTATGATTTACATTCAACACTCACATAAAAACTGTTTTGATTTGACACACACATCATTGAAGGGAACAATGAGGGAGCCCTGGAGGTTTCTTTTCAGACCAATGTTCTGCTTCCCCATTGGTCCACTGGGGCTTACAGAGTTCTCCATCTTCATTGGCAGGTCTGATCCCAGTGCAACAGATCTGTCAGTAGGGCATTAACTGCTCTTTAAGCCAGGGATGAGCAATGAAAAGCCTTTCAGCTGCCCCATGATTCCTCATCAGCCATTGGCTGGTGGGGAATCATGAGTGTCTGGTTGTCTACTAATGCTTTAAGATTTTTCTAAATTTTGAACATTTCTATAGTGAAACATTTATTTATTTAAAACAAATGGGTAATTTTCATTTCCATTCAGGCTGCACAAAGAAAACAGCTGTTTTATATTATCTGTGACAAATCCGTGATACCATGGCTGATGGGCCCCAAACATGAGGTCATACTTTGTAACTTGGTCTTTTTTTTGGGGGGGAGGTGCGGATCCATACACACACACACACACACACACACACACACACACACTCTCACACACACACACACACAAAGACAAAAGTAATAAGGTTGGACAACAGATACAAGATATTTATTCTTGCACGTTTAACCTTTTCCTACAAGAGTACCTAAAATGAAAAAAAAAATACAGATGGTAAAGCTCAGTCTTCTACTAATTAATTGCTGCTACATCTAATAATTGCAGTGACAACATTATACGTGGACAGGTAGGTAATGATTCCGGTTAGCGGATGTGATATAATGCCAGCCTTTACAACCAATAGCAACAAGGCTGCCACTGGCCAGTTCAGCTCTTCCAGGAGATGGAGCAAGAAGCTTGAAGTTGACCTGTACTATTAAATCAGTCATTTTATAATAGAGAGATGGGACTAGCAGTGATTAACATTTACCATTTGCTACTTATTTCCTCATATTAGCTATTTTTTAAATGTAAAAATATTTATTTGAAGTATATTAAAATAAATTGATCTTTCAGAGGCTTTCCTGTAGAATTCTAGAACAGATAAATGTCACAGTTACAACTAAAAGCTGTTTAACATGTCAAAACAGATAACAGATTGACACTGTCATTTGTTATTCGTTCAATGTGGCAGAATTATTTATTCATTTCTTTTTTACCTTTAGTTTTTTTGTCATGTGAATCTGTCATAAACTTTGTGATTCGATCGGAAGGAATTGCAAAGGAAATCCCAGCTGTCACTTTGAGAGTGTTGATTCCAATCACCTCCCCATCCTATGTGCAAAAGGCAAAAGATATGGACATGTAAACAAACAATAAGACATCTTATTAATAATGAACATAAGAATATTTTCCATTTAAAGGGCAATTATCATGTTTTACTCAGATCAGCTTGGGACTGCATAGTGTAGCTCCAAAACTTTTCCTATCAGCTATTCAGGGGTAAAAAAACTGCCCCCCCCCCCTCACAGGATAGTCCTTTCTACCTCTCATGTCTGTTCAAAATGCGGAGCACCCCAGGCCAATCTTTTGCACGTGCTATAGAAGGGTCCTGTTATACACTCCTTCTGGGTCTCTTTTACAAACTATTTCCTGAAAGTGACTAACATCCAACTCCACTTCACTTCTCATGGGCATCTACTGCACTTCTGACCAACTACAGGGTTCCGCCTTACGACTCTTGGACCTATTGTCTATGTTAGCTGTGGAAACCATTCTGACTGAATATATTTCAGCTACCCCTCCTACGATATCGGCCTGGGTTGAAAGGACCTCTCACTTCCTTAACCTGTACTGGTTGCTAGCCACTCGGGATAAGGAAGGAGACGGGGTAACATTTGTAACCTTATGGGATCCTTTATCAGGACATTAACCAAAGCCTCCCAATCACAGTTCTACAACAGCTTCAGATACACCTCCTGGATGGCGGCTGAGGACCTCTGAAATTAGACATCTATTTGGTGAGGAGTGATGAGGAGATAGATGGGAGGGTATATGAGTATATGAGGGTATATAAGGGAGACTAGCCAAACTGGGTTTGTTTACATTAGAAAAGAGACATCTAAGGGGTGATATGATTACCATTTACAAATACATTCAAGGTCAATACAAAGAACTATCCATTGAATTATTTACGCAAAGAGCTGAGCTAAGAACAAGAGGTCATCCATTAAGACTAGAGGAAAGGCGCTTTCGACTAAAACAAAGGCTGAGATTCTTTACAGTAAGGGCGGTAAGGCTATGGAATTCTTTGCCTCGGCATGTTGTACTTGCAGATAATGTAACTACTTTCAAAAAAGCAACGGGTGCCTATCTAGCACAGAACAATAATGAAAATAATGGCTTCAACGCAAATAGGATGTTGATCCAGGGAACTATTTGACTACCAATGTTTTTTTTTCCCCAACTTGGGGCTAGATTGGAAATGGCTCCAGAAGGCTTTTTGTCTTCCTCTGGATCAACAGGGGTGTTTTTGGCATGGGCTGGACTTGATGGATGCATGTGTTTTTTCAGCCTCATCTACTATGTTACTATATTTGTACCACTAATGTTTTATAAAAAAAAAACAAACAAAAAAAAAAACCCTCAGCTGGAAATTAACCCAGAATTATTTAACTCCCAGCCACAAACTTCAGTGGTTGCACCCTCATTCTCCATAGACACATTGTGTTGTGCTTTCAAATCCTATGTTAACCGTTTATGAGGACTAATTGCAAGATTTCTGTTTCACAGACCAGTCTCTACTCACAGGACAAAGGAAGAGGAACCAGGGTCTATTTTCAGATGCCAGATCTACTTCTCCATTGGCCTCTGGGGCTCACACTGCAGCCACATTTTCATTGGAAGGTCTGCTCCCAGGTGTGCAGCTCTGCCAATGAGGAACTATCCTGGTGATTGTTGTCCTGTAAGCCTGTTCACTGCAGGGTATAGTCAGAGAGGGTTCCATATACAACTAAAAGCAAACCTGTCAGTCTCAACCCTTTAAAGACCAGGGCAGTGTTCAAATCATTGCAAAACAAGGATTTTCACAACTCATCTGGCCCTTAAAAGGTTAAACAGCTGACTTAATTTGTTCCATTCAAAAAACGAAAACTGCTGTTTTATGTTTTCTACTGGTAAAGGGTCATTTTATCTTTGCATTACTTGTCTAATCTATATATCTCCCTAAGACCTACAATGGATGTTTTATATAAACCCAGGGATACGGTTAGGACCTGTAAGTCTTCCCTTTACAAAGGTGGAAAAAGCTATAAGCACAAGTCCACCCTTAAAGGGCAACTATTACGTAGACAGTGTACTGGTCCCATGAGACTGAAGTCTTGCGGTTCAGGGTCATTGGGCTGGGGCTGTAGTGTGAGACTTCCAAGTCTGACACTTGAGAGCTATTGGGGCTGTACGAGCTACCCAGAAGTTTGTGGCTGTAAGAAAAATATTTATGGGTAGCCTTACAGCTGATACTAGATGAGAGAGTCAGTATTATGTCTCCCCACTAGAACAGCTGATAGCATGGGCAGATAGAGTGCTCAGGCATTTGGTCATGGACCAAATCAGGCTGCCCATCCCACCAGAAGACAGCCTGAAAAAGCCCATGCATCTAGAGGGTGGCAGTGTTTGAATTTTCCGCCCGCTTGATCTGTTGGTTTTCAGAATCTGCCAGGTCCTGCATTCGAGTTGCACAACTGTACAGTAGTTTCTGTGCACACACCTGGGAAGTCCTGAAAGAGTAGCAACGAAGTGGATGGAAAATTCTAGTATAACTCCGGTTATGGAGGTGGGGATTAAAAGGGTGGGAGGAGGGATACTTACAATTTAATTGGAACTATCTAAGTTATACCACAGAATTCACTTTTAAATGCTGATACCTAAGTGATACAACAGAGCTTACAGCTAAACTGCAGCTACACAAGTGATACTGCAGAGCTTACAACAGAAATGGAGCAACATGTGCACTGTGGCTACCTTTCAGTTGTGAGCTCGGTAGTATCACTAGTGTTGCTCCATTTCAATTGTAAACTCTGTGGTTTCACTAGTGCAGGTCCATTTAAATTGTGAGCTCTGTGGTTTCACTAATGTCACTCCGTTTCAAGTGTATGCTTTGTGGAATTAACTTTTGTTGTTCCATTTCAATTGTAAGGTCTGTGTATCGATAGAGTAGCTCAATTTCAATTTTAAGGTCTGTAGCATCACTTGCCTTACTTCACAACATTAATACGAATGATAAAATTAGCAAAAGGGGTGGGCTGGGACAGTGGACTGAAGTGATAATTCGGGGGCAGGACAAATGTGGGTGAGGTATAACTGGGGGTGGGGTAAAGGGGGTACATGAGCTCTATTTGCCCTAATCCCCTGGGTGATGTAAGTCCACCAGCGGCTTCTATAGGAACAGATTTGGTAAAACATTATAATTGCTTTTAAGATTAAAAATATGGAATTATCTAAATAGTACTCAGATCCTCAGTACTACAGAAACAGTGTTTCAGTTCAGTTCCTATAGAGAACGGAACACTGTTGGATGAAAATGTTCAAATGATAGGAACCACGTCAGGGGTGAGGCTTGAAGAGAATTATACCATAGAAACAAGTGGTTCTTAATTTGCTTAGCAGGACTTACTTAGGCAGTTGTCCTCTGTATAGCAGTCAGTTAGAGCTGTATAATTTTTATTTGTGCTTGATCTCTGTTGTAGCCAAATGCTAATTGCTTCAGTTTAGAAACGGATAAAGACAAGTGAGCCTTACAAGCCATTCAAGTCTATTGAAGCCCACTGTTTTGTTGTGAAATTTATATATATACACATATACACACACACACACACTAGCTGTACCCTGCGTAACATACACCATTATAGCAGATTTTAAAGGTTATAAATTAATAACTCATTTTATTTCACCCTGAGTGAACGAGTGTGTGTGTGACCCTGAGTGAAGGAGTGTGTGTGTATGTGTGTGAATGAGTGTATGACCCTGAATGTGTGTGACCCTGAGTGAATGCTACGCTATACGCCTGGGTTTCAAGCGGTGTTTTGCATGTGCTGACTACATGTCCCGGAATGCTGCACTATACTCTTGAGTTTCAGTCGATTGTTGCGTGTGCTGATTGGCCGGCGAACATGTCACAGAATGATGCGCTATACGCTTGGATTTCAAGCAGTGGTTGTGTGTGCTGATTGGCCGGCGATCCGGGCCGGTGAACGGATCACTATGATTGGCTGGGTAGGTTTCCTAAGAGCCCAACAAGGCCGAAACGTACGTCTGGGGTTGGATGCTTCTCTTGTTCAGAGAGGAATTGCCTGGCACTTCGTGGCTGGACTGCCTTTTGGTAGGATCAGTATGATGTGCTTCAGGATATTTCCTCTCTGTGAAAGGCACTAGTGAGCTAAAAGAGATTGCACCCTGGGTAGGATACTTATCCTATAGAGCCTCATCACTTTGAGGGCAGGCTCGTTCCTAGTTGAGCATCTCTGACTAGCTCTTTTGCATAGGTTTCCTAAGAGGCCAATCAGCACGCTGGGAATGGAAACATATTTAAGCGTTTTATATATAGAAGATATATATAGATATTGTATAAGTGACTGCTTTATGAGTTGAATACATTATACAGAATAAGGGACACATTCATAGGTTATAGGTCCTCTTTAACCCTTTGAGTGCCAGAGGGGTATGCAACACATTGCTTTTCAATGCATTGCATACCCCTCTGGAACTCAAATGGTTAAGCAGGAAGAGTGGTTAGTAAGCAAAGCAAAGAAGGAAAGTAGGTAGGACTGGGTGGAATAAGGTGGAAACAGGCAGAATTCTAAAGCATCCAGAGAAAAAGGCTCATTTTCCAGAGACCCTGTTCTTAGCAGTGAACATCGAAGTATCTGCCAGGTGAAATCCAAAGACTTCCCATATATGGCTGTACCAAGTAGGCAGTTTTCTGCACTATAGTTCCCTATGGAAAAGTGAATTGACTTCTTACTAGTGACTCATTAAAGGTATAGTAATACTTAAGATGTAAAAAAATATGTTGTAGGGTTTATGTCCCTGAATAAAACAAGGGTACTCCCACTGCTGAGAGATATTTTATTAAAAAATTATAACAGCTCAAACTTTAATTTTTATAGTTGCAATATCACAGTGGCCCGAAAACTTACATTGGAGCTGTTGCTACACCATCCTATGGAGATTTATGGTCTACAGACCAGAGCAGTCCATAGGACGGTGTAGCAACAGTGCCATTGTAAATTTTCAGGCCACTGTGATATTGCACCTAAACAAAAAAATTTACATTTTAGGAGGTTATAATTTTTTTTTCTCAGCAGTGGGAGTACCCTTGTTTTATGCAGGGGGATAAACCCTACAACATGCATTTTTTTACATTTTAAGTATTACTATCCCTTTAATACTCACAGAACCAGGCTCAGATTCTTTGTTTTGGTACACTCAAACACAGCGGTAGCATCTTTTAATCCATGCAGGAGGCAAATCTTCTGTTCTGTCACCATGCAGATGTTCTAAACAATTACCAAACTACAGGCCATATGCACAAAGACAAAAGTTTAGCAATTCTGGGGAAAGCCAGCTGTATCACAGAGGAAAAACAAACCTTTCACAAATTCACATTGATTTTAATGGGGTGTTTAACCCTTTGAAGACTAGAAGGGTTCGTTCCCCATGCTCCTAAGACCTTTCCAGCCATTAAGGGATTAAATGTTCAATTTAAATCAGTAGGGGTTCATTTGTTTCCTATGGTGAAGTTGGTTTGCCCAGAATTGCTCTTAGAATTAGAGGAATATTTAGTATTTTTTTCCATTTATCTGTCTATAACAGCACCGATTTCGTAATCAAAGCAACCGTCCGCATTGGTTTCTTTTTCAAGCCTTCCTTTGGAGAGTAATAAAGGATTTGCAAACTTCTTCCCTAATGAATAACTTCTGTAAAAGTATATTTAAGTGTGACTTATTTACATATCACACAGTATTGTTAAGAAGACATTTACCCACAGTTTATCAGATGTGCTAATTATTTAAAATAGATTCCATTATCATTGTTAAGTTATTAGGCTGTGGAGTCCATTCTCTTCATTTTAAAGGAATATTAATGTTTTATTGTGAGTGAGTGACCTGTGCATGGTTGGGAGAGACCTAAGAGGAGGGATAGAAACTCCTGTGGGGAGGGGCCATTTGTGTGTATGTGGGGGGGGGGGGTAGTTGAGACCTGTGCGAATGAATAGAGGCTCCTGTGGGTAGGAGGCATGTATGTGTGTGGTGGTGGGTGAGATCTGTGTGGAGTGAGAGAGAATCCTATGGGGAATGGGCACCTGTGTGTTTTGGAGGTTGTGGTGGTTGTGGTGGTGGTGGTATGTGTGTGTTTTGGTGGTGGTAGTGTTGTTTGTGCGTGTTTTGGTAGTAGTGGTGCATGTGTGTGTGTTGTGGAGGTGGTGTGTGTGTAAGTGTGTGTGTGTGTGTGTGTGTGTACAACTGCATATTATGTGGCTTTGACATCTTTGTGTTGTGGTAGGAGGAAGGAGACTTGTGGGAGATAGAGACACCTGTGGGAGTAGGGGAAGAACTAGTATATTGTGTGTATAGGGTTGACCTGTGTATGGTGGGAAGGGGGTGCCTGTGTGGGTTGAGAGTTGTTAAATTTCTAATTCAAACCAGTAGGATTTTTTGTACTTTGTATATGTCCCCATGGTGTGATTGCTTTATCCCAGAATGAATCCACTTTTGAACATAGCCCAAATATATGTGTGTACTAGTTTAAAAGCCCGTGTACACTGGCCTAGCATTCTGTGTGTTCAGGCAGTAACTCAGTGGGTTAGAGGAATGCCTAATACAGAGTGTTACACAATTGAGCAACGCAATACTCAGTTCCCTGGCTATCATCACAGTTAAACCTTTGTGAGCCAGTGGAGCTATACTCAAAGGGTTTAAGAACAATCATATGTTTGTGAGCAGATTTTACTGTTATTGTTGTCCATTTGCACAACCCCCTTGCTCTAAAGGGGTTAAAAGAATGGTATTTTCACATTAACAATTACAATAGTAGTAGTAACCATAGCAATGATGATAAAAACTACTTCGTACCACACCAAGGAATGTGTAAAATATAATAATAGCGGTAATAACAATGAACCCTGTACATGCACACAGCCTGGTGGCTCCCTTTTCCTTCTGCCTTCCCACAGCCCTCCCCTGGGTTCTGCTCTACTGCACATGATTGCATCGGACAAACAAACATCTGGCCTTTTATATTATAGGATGAGCAACAAATATTTGCACACATGTTTAGTACTGTATAGAAGACTATCTGGATTAAAAGACATTCTCAGTAATAGATAAACAGTAATTCCTCAGAGAAAGATGTTACACTTACCAAATTAACCAGGGGGCCTCCAGAATTTCCATACTGCAACAGAAAATATAGGAATCTTAGTCTGACATTCTGTACATTATGCATAAATGTAACCCCTAAACCGCCTGACACTTTAGCATCCAAGGGGGGGGGGGGCAACAGCTAAGAGACTTCTCCAATGCATTGCAATGTGTTGAAGATGCCACTTGATATCAATGTCATAAAGGAATACTAAGGTTTTATTTAAAATGTCATTATATTTGTAGTATATTTTAAAGTGAAATTAACCCCACCTAATAAAACCCTTAACCTTTTGAGTTCCAGAGGGGTAACCATGACATTGCTTTGCAATGCCTTGGATACCCCTCTGTCACTCAAAGGGTTAAAAGGGAAGTAACGCCTCTTTATAAAAACCCACACTTATCTTACTATGACCAAAAAAATCTAGATGGCCCCTCTGAATTTTTCCTTGATTCAAGAAATAACCTGTTCAGTCAGTCCTGGATGTTTTGTCTATGTAGCTGGATATGGACCACAAGACCTTGCTGTCTAATACAGCGTGCATAGTAATCTTAACCCTTTCACACCTTAAAGGTGAACTTTCATGTAGTAATAAGCCGCCCTTCAATAATTAAACATATGGCGACTAGCATCATAATACATGTATTACCTCTCAAAAGTACCAGATTCTAAAGAAATCTTTAATCTTCGGAGACAGGAAGTCAGGCATCAGTGCAGACATCTTGTCTATGCTCCTGCGCTGTCAGTCCTGGTCTCCTAAGAAGCATTGAAGTGTGCCACAAGGGACTGATGGCGCAGTTGCGCATATGGCACTAACCTGGCCGTCCATCTCCGAAGATTAAGGATTTAGTTAGAATGTGGCACTTTGGACAGGTAATACACGTATTATGATGCTAGTCGCCATATGTTTATTTATTGAAGCGACTTATTACTACCTGAAAGTTCCGCTTTAAGGATCAGGGGTTCTGGGAAGTTATCTGATTTGATGTATGCAGACCCGTGGCACATGTGACTCTAAGTATACCAGTGCGCCAAGTGAGAGATTGCTCCTGTCTTCGAGTGCTGTAAGTAAAAAGTAGATGACGTGCCAGGATTGTCACCGGTGCTTAAGAGGAAAAAAATGGTGGAGGTCCTGCCATGTCACATGGTTGTTCAGGGGTTAAAGAATAGAAGGGGTTGCAACACATTGCTTTGAAAGATTTGCACCCCATTCCCCTTTGGTCTTTAATGGGTTAAGCAGGTTCATGCAATCTGCCTGCTTCAGTTAAAAAAAAAAAAAAAAAATGCCAGCAACTGTCATGTCCGCCTCCATGGACATAGCATCCAGTACTGAATGGCATACCTGGGAACTTCCTCCTGTGGAGCTCTTGGAGAGAGCTCATGGGCTGCAACCAGGTGTAAGTGCGTGGGGTGTGATTGGGTGGGCAGGGCTTAATCAGGATTGGTCTGGGAAGTGGGCAGGAAGTGGCGGAACAGGGGGGAAGGAGGAGAAGTGGACAGAGTTGCTTAGAAAATTCACCACCGCTGGAGAGTCAGCCTCTGTCTATTGAGACCCTGTAAATAACTCTATACACCAGAATCTCTGGGGAAGATCCGGAGAGTTCCCAGGTATACAGACTAAAAAGATAACATCTTCAACAAAGTCACAAGAGCAATACTTTTAGGAGTCATAGTAAGGTATGTGGGGGTCTTATTAGAAGGTGCTAGTTCCCCTGAAGTATGTGCAGACAATTCTAATGACCATTCTACACTTTTTTTTATGTGGATTGGTTCCCCAAAATTAGTCTGTAATTAGTACTAAATATCATGTCCATAGAGACAGACATGACCTGTACTACAAATCCCTCCCACTCCAGGACTCACACAGTACATAATGTCCGTCTCCACAGACAGGATATTCAGGACCAATTTAATATTAATTTTGGAGAAACCACTTATTAGAAATGTATAAATAGTGGGCATTAGGATTTTCTACTCAGGGTAAGCAGGAGGGTATATGTTAAGGAGGGGTTAGCATTCTTTTAATACATTTTAAAAGTGGTTTTCTCTCAATTAGAAATTTCAGTCCCCTTCTTCTTTCCACTTTAAGTGATGTGAACGCCCCCTACCTGCAGTCTGAAGAAAAGACCCTAAAATGCAAAAAGAAGGGACTCTACAGGCCTTATTTATCAAGCTGAAATGGAGTGAACCAACTACACCAAACAGGGAAATAAAATACTCTTATTTAATTTAGGCTTTTAACCCTTTAAATGTCACATAGGACTCCAGTATTTGGACAGTGACAAGTTTTGTGTACTCCAGTACATTGCAATTAAAATGAAACAATGACTAAGAGGATTAAAGGGGAACTATTACCCCAAATAAAGTCTCCCCCAACAATTAGCCATCCAGCGATAAGCTTAACAATACTACTACTACCCAGTAAAATTACTGCTTTAGTCAGAAATCCTACTTGTGGTGAGACCGACGGCCAGGCAACAGAGCAGACATCTTTGCATGTAGACATGTGTGTGGCTGCTCTGTCAGTCCTGGTGTCCTCTAGGAGCAGTTGCATGGTACCTTTTTGTACCAGAAGGAACTGACAGTGCAGAAGTGCAGAGGTCTCTAAAGCACTTGCCTTCGTTCTTGGCAGAAGTAGGATTTCTATCTAACATGGTAATTTTACTGGGTAATAGCACTATTGTTAAGCTTATCACTAGATGGCTAATTGTTGGGGGAGATTGTTCCCCTTTAAGTGCAGACTGTGCACTCTAATTTGAGCATATTTACATCCATAAACCATAACTCGTGCAAAAATTACAGCCCTTTTTATACACAGTCCTTCCATTTTAGTCCTGGATGGTGCGGTTGGTGTGCCCTAAAAATTGCTCCCATTTTTGTGTAGGCTAGGTTAAACCCTGGATGTACATTTTACCTCTGTAGTTTCTGCCTTCACCGGGTAATACTGTCATTGAAAGGCATTACAGAGGTGGGTCTAATGGCTGCTTCACTGGGTTGTCATCTAAAGGTCATTGGAAGACACCCACATTGACCAGTCATTGATTGGGTTGCTGCTGTGTAAGTGTTAACACTGTTTTCTAAACCGATGCTAAAATATTCCGGCTTCTGTGTTGAATGTATAAAAGTTTCAGCAAGCTGCATTTGGGCTGAGTGAGGTTTGGTGACAGTGGGGAACAACTTGGTGCATTTAACACAATGCAACAAATACTGCATTAAAGACACCCATGTGAACTAATCTTTATATAGATGCCGTGTTATATAATGTACTTTTTTCTCTGAAATCAGAACCACAATTATAACATCTGGAAATATATATTAAAAAAAAAAAAAAAAAACTGTCACATTTGGCTCTTGGCTCAAACAGATGAATGTTTCACTTACATTAATGATGGCATCGGTTTGAACATAGTCCATATCTGAGTCTCTCAGTCCAAGTTCCTTCCCATCTCTCTGGGCAGTACTGACAATGCCTGTAGTCACCGTGTTCTGTAAGGCAAATGGGCTTCCAATGGCTACCACAAATTCTCCAGGTCTCAGATCCGAAGAGCGCCCTAGCAGCAAAACTGGCAGCTTTTTCTATAACAAAAACACATTGTCATACTTAAACATGATTAAAAGGACCCTCGTCTACCTCTTAATGTACCGGTAAATAGAGTAATACACATTTAAGACTCCAGAATGTTTACTTAATTCTCATTTTCTTTGTTATACTGTGGCAAAGGTTGACGGACTTGTGTCTATTTTTCAACCTAATTTACTACATGTATATAATCAAAATAACCAAAGAGCTATTATATTCATCAGTCCCAGGATAGACAGATATCTCCAGCTATTGAGGTTTATAACTCCAATAATTCCCAGTGCAGTTGGCTCAGTAGGGATGATGGGGATTGTAGAATTCAACAGCAGAAGGTCCTCAAGTTGCCTACAACTGCATTGGGAATTCTGAATTTGCTCAGTACTGTGTCTCCAGCAACTGAGCCCGTTTCTCAAATACTCAAAGAGTTCCAGAGAAGCCTTGCCTCTCCTCAACCATTTCTCCCACTTAAAGTCCATTTTAGGAGTAAACACCATCTATTTCCCTACCCCCACTCTTTTTGGGTCTTTGGTAGTTAGAGACCAACATCTTCCCAGGAATACATAATGGTTAATTTAATAAGGTGCAAAATGGAAACATACCAGAAAATACAGCCATATTGTGCCTATTTTTCAAATCCATATTATTCCATATTATTATATATTATATATATATATATATTATATATATATAGTCATTGCAGGCATAAGCATTATTAGTCTGTGGAAACAGTCTTAGGCCTTATGAGGCTCCTGGCAAAACTGTATAAGGCGCCCCCCTCCCACAAACACGTACAAAATTATACCTTGCCCAATAGTAGCCACAGAGCCCCCAAAGACAATGTCTGGACCCCCTCCCCCCAGCCTTGCTTTCCTGCGGCTGCATACCTTGCCTGTATATGTGTAAAACATTGTTTTGTCTTTAATTATATATTTAATATGATTTAAAAAAAAAAAAAAATCAGACCTATCATGGCTAAGCATGGTTAAGTGTTGAATAAAGGACAGGTTCTGTCAAATAAATGCCAGTTCCTGTCCAGTGAAGAAGTGAAAGTCAATGGAGTTAGTATGTCGAATATATGCAATATATGTCAACATACTAAGGTGGGATATGTCGGATATGGCACATTGTGTAGTGCTTGGTGTACTATTTCTGTTTATTTTATCCCTTTGAATGCCACAGGGGTGAGCAATGCACATCCCTATGGCATTCAATGCTGTCCATGGTGCTGAAAGCCTTTTTCTGTATTCCCCTACTGGCTGGGTAGGGAAGCTCAGAGAATGCTGTTCAGAATTGTTGTAGTGTTGGTGATGTGTGAGGGGAGGAGATCCCTTCCACATCAACATCAGTTTGAAAACCCTGTATGCTAATAGGGACCTCCTCCAGCCCTCCCCTTCCATCCGACAATTTTGTGAATATATCGATGTGTGGGCAGATCGAATTGTAGGAGTGATTTGAACACATCAACAATATTATATTGACGATGCATCGACCTTTAGTGCATCTAGGCACAAGTGTCTCATAAGGGTCAATTTAAATATTCCCAAATTTATTTAAATGGGGCTTTTTACCCACTTGAATGCTAGTGAGGTCTAACACGCCAGTGCATTGCTTCTACCATTCAAAAGTTAAAAACAAAGGTGATGTTTATTTGTCTACTACGGTGCAGTTAATTTATCCCAGAATTGGTGCACTTTGCCTTCATATATAGTCCAATGATTTAGGCAGCACTAAGTAGGTTCCTGTCTATAACAACATCTGTTATGTGAAAATACGTTCAGACCCTCTAGTTTACTTAAAGTGGAAGTACAGGAAAAAGGCAGTGGGATTCCGAAGCCTCTTCTTTCATTATAGAAACCAGAATATTATGTCTGGTTAGAATCCCAGCCTGATTTCCTCATATGATTTCAGCAATATGGGGCCCAAAACGCATGAGAGAGGCCTCTAGCACCCAAGGGTTTAAAATAACACAATGAACACTCTGTATGTATTAGGGTTATGTTTAATTCTCATTCTAACATTCTCCTTAAATTTAACATTAACCCTCTGAGTGCTACAGGGGTATGCAATGCACTGCAGAGCAATGTGTTGCGTACCCTTGTTGCATTCAAAGAGTTGATGTCAAATTCTATAAGAAACCATAATCCAAATGCTATCCCAATCACTATGATTGTGGACACAGTATAGTTATGTTCCTACCGGACCAGAGGCTTGGACCAAGCCAAAACACTATTTGTGCATAAAGGAGGGCAGTTGCACCACTGATAGCCAGGGGAGGGCTGGCCTGGGGGCCAGGGGGGGCAATTGCCCCCTAGGCTGGTCATGTGTCTGGGCCGGTGGGCCACTGCCTCACTCAATCTTCCACTTATAAATGGAGCTAAACTAGTGATACCACAGAGCTTACATTTGAAATTAATCTAAATACAAATGATAATGCAGAGCTACAATCCAAATAGAGTTACACTAGTGGTATAGCCCATTTCCCTTGTAAGATCTATTGCATCAATAGTGTAGCTTTAGTTAAATAGTAAGCACTGTAGTATCACTAATGTAGCCCCTTTTCAACTGTAAGCTCTGTGGTATCACTTGCATTACTTCACAACATTAAGGGCAATTTTAAAATTAACAAAAACAGGGGTGGGCTGGGACAGTGGGCTTGGACGATAGTAGAAATGGGCCACTTAATTGTTTTTGCCGTCTGGGCTGTATGTTGCGAGCCCTCCCCTGCTGATAGCAGTGAAATTAGTACCATTACATGGTCCAAACTTGCAAAATTGATGGCTTTCGGCATGGCACCGGAGGCTTTATCCCCTTATGTTACGGATTCCAAAAGCCTAAAGAGATGCAATTCTGGAGCAAACAAACATCAACATAAGTGAGAAAGGAAATATCACGAGATTACCATTGACTTAAAGCAGAACTACCACAACCCATTAAATACTAGGGAGGTCTCTATTGCAATGCAAACCTCTCTAACATTTAAGAGGTGTAAAAGCACCAATTAACGCAACAGGAATTTTCAATTGTCCACTCTAATACAGTTTTTTTCACCATAACTGCACCTCTTGAATGTGGCCATCAAAATTCAATGCACAGTTGTGTGCAACAATTCTTATACAAAGTAACATGCTCTTTGTACTTACTCTGGGGTAAATCTTGATTGTTGCAATGTCAGATTTCTTATCAATATCTTTAATTGTTGCCTCATATGAATCTCCGTTGTGCAGCTGCACCTTGAGGTGCTGGCGCCCGGATACGGCATTACTACTGGTCACCACATGGGCATTAGTCACAATCAGACCCAGATCGGATATGATAAACCCAGATCCACTGGACAGGGGGACATTACGGCTAAACAGCGGATGTCTGCTGGGAGGAAAGAAAAAATAAGTATCACTGCATATCTGTGGACAGTTTTAGGTCATCAGTGAGTCTTTAAGGGGAAATAGCACCTCCTACGGCCATAAAATTCTAATGCTCCCTCTTATTTTTTTTCTTTGCTCCTTAGTTCTAGAGATAACATCTTCAGTCCTGGATGTGATGTAAATGGAAGCGGACATGACAGTTGCTAGCAAGACCACAGGACTCAAATAATGCCCACTGTACAGGGTTATCTTAAAGGGATAGTAATGTTTCATAATAAAAGCAGCTCCAATTAATCTTCATAGTATTTCGACTTTGGAGAGTGTTATTTCAGTTCTGTCAGAGTTGTAGTTCAAGAGTAATTGAATGATAAAATATCCCCCTCCCACCCCTTTTACTGATGTAACACTGTTCAGCCAGAGCAGAAGGGAGGTGCCCAGAGAGATTGCAGAGAGGGACAATCTTCAATTAAAACTTGAAAAACTTGTCAAGGGGGGCAGAGCTTTCATTGTTTTCATAGGAAGAAGATTGTCCCCTTCTGTTATCTTGTCCAGTCTATGGACTGGATTCCATATCTGAGAAGAGATGGCTTACACTAGGTAAAAGGGGCGGGAGGGGAAACTTTGCTTGTGAATAGCTCTCAAACCATAAAGGTTTGAGAGATAAGACTTATATCGTCCTTCATTTTTTTTAATGCCTACAAAATAAAATCAAGATAAAACAAAGTATTACTATCCCTTTAACTCTTCAAGGACTAGAGAGGTATGTAAGACATTGCTTTGGAATGAACGACACATCCCTCTGATCCTCAAAGGGTTAAAAAGGTTAATGCACTTTGCCCGCTTCAGTTTGAAAAAACATCCAGTAACTGTCTTGTCGCCTTTCTTAGAAATGACATCCACGACCGACTGAAGAGTTGCAAGGTCAAAATTAATTTGGGCCACTAAGATTTTCTGGCCATAGTAAGTTAATTGGGGAGGTTATTATTGGGTGTTTCTTCTCCTATAAGTGTAAACTAGATTTGAATAATAAAATGACATAGAGGCATATATATGAAGAATCCCGAGGAGCAGTTCTGGGGCAAAAGATCAGCACAGTTTGGAGTAAACTGTAATTCCCACTTAGTTCAGTGGTTCTCACCCAGGGTAACGTGACACTGTACTGAGGGCATCTATTTAGGGTGCCCTTAGTTTTACCGTAACGACTGACAAAAAAGTGAATGTTGATTTTTAAATGTGTATTTCTAGAAATTATACAGCACAACATGTCTTTGTTTTGTAATTTTATTGTTAGGCCTAAAAAAGAGCTATATATCTATATATTTGTACCCTTCAGTACATCCTTGTACAATAAGGGAGACCACATTTCCATTCTGCAATGCGTGTCTTTGGCTGTTTGAAATGTTGGGAGACATGGATTGGGGTTGATGGAATCTGCACTATCCAACAGCTGAAAATCCAAAGACAGTCTAAATCTGCTCAGAACCATCCTATATAATAATTCAATAGAATGTTTGTCAGAAGCCGTCATGCACAGTAGAGACTGCCTGAACGCATGGAATGCTGGGAGTTCTGCGCTGGGAGCACAGAATGCTGGGAGCACGGAATGCTCGGAGTTCTGTGCTGGGAGCACAGAATGTTGAGAGTTCTGTGCTGGGAGCAATCTGTGCTTTCGGGGCAGTCTCTACAGTGCATGACTGCATCGGCGGCAGGATGCAGAGCAGGACCGGCCTCTTAACACTTTGAGTGCCAGAGGGATATGCAAAGCATTGCAAAGCAATGCTTTGCGTACCCCTCTGGCACTCAAATGGTTAACATCACCCGGACCTTGGCCTGTGTACACGGGCTTTTACACTAGTTTGAAATAAAACAGTGTCTCTGCTCATTTCTTCGCTAACTGCTCTTTAGCACTCTATAGCACACAAGGGGTTAATAGGCACTATGTCATTTCTGTTTCTATATAGCGGATTATTTTCCAAGTTACTATTCTCTGATGTTATAAACTGGTCAGTCAGAATGTATACCATATATTCACCAATATACCAGGTTTAAAATGAAAGGCTTTCTTAACACCTCTGTGCTCTAATTTGGCATTTATCCATACTTCTTTGGAATATTTTTCCCATGAAAGTTAGAAACTTAGATTTCTTTTTCTCAGAATAAAAGACTTTTCTAGGTTAGATCACACCCAACATCTAAGTTACAGAGGTGTGAGAGGGTCTAGAATAGATGTTGTTGCTACAATAACTGTTATATTTGTACTTAAAGGGATAGTAATGTCAGAAAAAAAAAGTATTAACCATATGGTAGATACAATTAAAAGAGAGAACTTGCACTTATTTGTATCTCTCAAACCATTATGGTTTGAGAGATATAGGAAAATAAAGTTCTCTGGTCCCTCCCCTTTCTGCTTGACGAGCTGTAAAGCTGTCAGAAGCAGATTCTGGTTGCTTGACCAGATCCGGCTCTTCAGCAGCGCCAATATAATGATATCTAAAGACAAATACTTCATTTAGAATGGTCTACAAAGTGTGCCTGGTTTGCAAGCACACTTTGTAGACAGTTCCAATTAAGCATTTATTTCTAAAAAGTGTGATTTCAGCTCTGCTGTAAAGCCTCTGTCTGGTCAAATGACTGGAATCTGCAGACTTGAGTGAAACAGCCAGGAAAATGTAATTTTAGTAAGTTATATCTCTCAAACCATAAAGATTTGAGAGATAAGACTTAAATCGATGTTAACCTTTTTTTAATGACTACAACAGTGGTTCTCAACCCCTCAGTGGCTACTAAAAGGCCAGGATTTGAAAATTTCCTTTTAAGAGCACAGGTGAGTTAATCAATATGACTGAGCCTCTGATCAACACACTTGTGTTCTAGCAGGGAAATTCCTAAGTCCTGGCCTGTTAGAGCATACCTCCCAACATTTAAAATGGCTAAAGAGGGACACTTTTGTTTCAGGTAGTGGATGTGGGGGCGTGGCTGGTGGGTGGGGCATTACCAAGATTTTTTAGGTTATTTCATGACCTATCGACACCTATTTGTGTAACCTAATAAATGATTTATAACAAAACCAAAGTATTTTATTTACACGGACTGATTTATAAACACATATACTGAAGTTTAAACAAACAATAATATGAGTTTTACTGCTGTAGAGCAAAATTATACACTGATATGCACACCACAAAGTCTGATTCCCTAAAAAGAGGGACATCAGGGTGGGAAAGAGGGACAGGGGGATTTGGGTCAAATAGAGGGACTGTCCCTCCTAAAGAGGGACACTTGGGAGGTATGGTTAGAGGCCACTGAGGGCATGGGCTGAGAACCTCTGGTCTACAATATTAAATCAACTTAAAATTAACCATTACTATCCCTTTAATGCCAGGGAAGCTGATTTACTTGAAAGGGGAACAATCACTTCCTGAAAAGTTCTTCTTATTTGAATCTTGCTTGCCAATAAATACTCATACTGGTTTTCTTTTGAAAAAAACAATGTATTAACGGAGATATAAGCTTAGAATCTAACCACGTGGCGCCACTTCGCAGCCTGTCCTGAAGTGACATCAAGCGGTTATACTTAGGGTTGCCACCCAGCCGGTATTTTACCGGCAGGCCGGAAAAAAATTGGCTTCTGTCCAATGTTAAGTCTATGGAGGGAATGCCATGGCCAGTATGTTTTGGAAGAAAAGGTGGCAACCCTAGTTATACTCTAAAGCTTATATATACAGAGTAAAAAAAAAAAAAAAAAAAAAAAATTTGAACATTTATTGGCCAGCAAGATTCAAGTAACAAGAACTTTCCACGATGATTGTTCCACTTGATAAACAGGAGTAATTCTGCAAACCAACCAACTGCAGCAAAGGGGCAAATGAAAAAAACTCACAAAATTCCTATCAATTTTAGGGTGCTTTTAATCCCTTGAATACTAGAGAGGTCGCCAACGCATTGCGAAGCAATACGTTGAAGACCTCTCTAGCATTCCAGGGGTGAAAGTTCCTTTTAAAGCAATGGGAATGTTTATTGTTCCCCTATGATGCAGTTGGTTTGCAATTCTTACATTAGCCTAGTAACAACTGACATGTACAATCTCTAAAAATGACTGCCTCTTTGTCATTGCAAACAAGTAACTGTGTTTAAATCTTAAAGGGATAGTAATGTTTCAAAATAAATGCAGCTCTGAATATTCTTTATAGTTTTGGGCCTTGTAGAAAGTTATTATCGTTCTCTATGATGTGTTGTTCCAGAGTAGTTCATAAAGTGTCCCCCTCTCATCCCTTTTACCTATGTAAAGCTGCACAGCAAGACCGTCCAGATGGATCACAGCAAGGGACAATCTTCTGTTAGTATAAGGAAAAACTTACGCTCTTCCTTCAAGGGGGGCAGGGTTTTCCTTACGCTCACAACCAGAAGATTGTCCCTTGCTGTGACCTGTCCGGTTAACTGACCAGATTCCACATCTGAGGGGAGGCGGCTTACACTAGATGAGAGGCAGGGAGTGATAATCATCCTAGAAAATGATAATAACTCTCTACATGGCCCAAAAACTAGAAAGAATAATTGGAGCTGCATTTATTTTTAAACATTACTATCCCTTTAATGTGTTATTTTTATTTTTTATGTTTTGTGTGTGTAAATGTGTAACTTTGGCCCATATTTAAAAAAATAAACTGGGATTATTCTGGAGTAAACCAACAATATAGGGGACAAATAAAAATTCCTAAATTCCCGTACACTTTAATAGAGCTTTTTAACATCTCGAATGCTGGATATGCAATGCTTTGCAACACATTGGAGACCTGTCTAGGAATGGGCGAAAACAGTCATCTCAAAACAAAATAGGAGAAAAATGTCTCTTCCCACCTGGTGAAAATTTTTCTGCGGAATATGAAGTTTTCCTGCTTTTTTTTGCTTAGCTCACTGCATTGAAATAAATGGGAAGACAATTTTTCCTACCACATGGCAGTTTTCTCATCTTTTCTACAGTCATATAAAAGGGTGTCAGACTCTCACAGCAGCCATTCTGTGTACAGCCATATAAAAGGGTGTCAGACTCTCACAGCAGCCATTCTGTGTACAGCCATATAAAAGGGTGTCAGACTCTCACAGCAGCTATTCTGTGTACAGACATATAAAAGGGTGTCAGGCTCTCACAGCAGCCATTCTGTGTTTGTGAGAGGCGAGAGCAGCATGTTTCTGAGCTACAGGAGATAGGCAAATAAAGCGGATTTTAAGCTTAATTTAGGTAGTCTTTTAGGTAGAACATTTGTTCTCTGTATTATGGGAGTCTGGGGGGAGAAGAAGGGAGGAAAGAGGTTGACCCCACATATCCCACAACTCGATGTGATTGACTGTACAAGCTCCTTCCTGATCTGGCTGTTATCTCTGTTGGTGGTGTCTGGGGATGTGACCAGGAAGCAAAGAAGGTTGATCCCAAATGCCCCAATATTCTGTCTGACTGATTTGAAAGACACAAGCAGCTGAGGTCCAAGCAATTTCCTTGTTGATCTTACTGTTATTATCTTTGTGCTGGGGAAGTCTGGGGAAAGTGATAAGATGGGGTGGACAGCTGTAAAATAAAATAATATAAATATGTTAGGTGACAGACAGCTGACGAGTACACTGATGTGAACTGCGGGACTGAGGCCAACTTGATAGATAGCACACAAGATTCAGAATTTTGTTGCCGGTCAAGGCAGGACATCATACTCCATCAGTTCTGTGGTGTACTTAAGAGTAAAAACCACACACAGTAGTTGAGTAACGTCCAGCAAACACACAAAGGGGAGGGGAGATGGTGGAGCAGGGATGGAACGTGGGAGTAAAGTGGTAGTTCAAAAAGCCATGGTTGCTGCAGGGTGTGCAATAAATAATGATGATCCTTCTCCTCCCGGGGAAGATATGCAATTTGTCAAAAACTTCCACCACCACCAATGCCAGTACTCTTATAAAAAAAAAAAAAAAAAAACCTTTTAAGAAGAACACTGAAGATGACATTCTAGTGTTGATGATGGCAATAGCATAATGGAGGAAGGAGTAATAGCTGAACCAACTGCTGCATCTGACAGTAAGATAAACAAGCAACCAAACAGCTGTCCTCAAAGTAGTACAGCACTTTGTGAAAGAAAAATAAAAAGAAATTGTTTGACACCTCAAAGCTTAGAGGATTATAAGGGTAGTGGGCATGAAGCGACGGCCGATGCAGAAGATGACAAGGATGACTGATGATGATGATGATGATGATGCAGATCTAGAATATATCCCTCCAGCATCCTCCTCTTGTTCAGGTAAAGAGGAAGTTGAGAAAGAGAGATGATGACATGACCAGAAAGTTTGCTGAAAGGCAAAGGCTCAATCTTCCACCACTGAAAAGGAGCACTGTGCCTGTCTATAAACTGTTTGAGAAAACAATTGGAAGGTCTGACCCTGGACAAGCAAAGATGCCTAAAAATACAGTCATCCTGTCGATCAACATCAGCATTGTCACCGCTTCCAAGTCCAAGCCCCACACAGACAGACAAACTTGTGGTGAGTTACCAACAGCAAAAAGAAGAACAACAATGGTTATTAAAGGGATAGTAATGTTTCAGAAAAACAGCATCTCCAATTAATCTTCATAGTATTTGGGCCATGGAGAGTGTTTCAATATTGTCAGAGTTGTAGTTCAAGAGTAATTGAATGATAAAGTATTCCCCTCCTGCCCCTTTTACCTATTGTAAGCCACCTCCCCTCAGATGTGGAATCTGGTCCTGGGACCAGACACCTCACAGCAAGGGACAATCTTCTTACTGTGAGAACAATGAAAACCCTGCCCCCCTTGACAGGTTTTTCAGGTTTTTCCTTATGATCACTGAATATTGTCCTATTCTTTGATCCATTCAGAAAGTCTTGCTGTTCTAAGCTGAGCAGTGTTACATCAGTAAAAGGGGCGGTAGGGGGATACTTTATCATTCAATTACTCCTGAACTACAACTCTGACAGTATTGAAACAACACTCTCCATGGCCCAAATACTATGAAGATTAATTGGAGCTGCTTTTATTGTGACACATTACTATCCCTTTAACATTCACAACCTTAGCTATGATGAGTGACTCTGCTACTGCTGCTGTAAGTGCTGTACCTTTGACACTTAGTAATAGTAGCAGTAGAACTGCATCTTAGTAGTGGAAGTACCTTTATTTTATTTAACAGTAAAAGCCTCACAATATATATTTTTGATAACAAAAGTTTACTGCTCCTTTAACTTGTCATGAACAATAGAATTGTGAATACAAATCAATGAAAAACTGTCTGGACCTCTCAGATCACATGAAGAAGAATTTTATTTACATGAGGTCAAGGACAAAAATAGAGGGGGTTTGTAGTTACCATAAACCCCGTTATAATATTCTGTCCCACCCATACCTGCACACGAGAGAGAGAGAGAGAGAGCGAAAGAGCTTTAAGTGAGAACTTATTACCTCTGTTCTACGTTTACGTTAAAGGTCGGAAACCTGCTCCTCCCCTTCATTTGTGTTTGAACTACAAACCCCATCCTTTGGCTGCCTGAATATGATGGGTCTTGTGGTTTATCAACAGCTGGAAGAGAGCTGCAGATTAAACACCAGGCACCTGAACACACTGACACCAAGGGGAGCTTGAGCACTTGCCCTTTTTGTCCAAAGTGCCCTCGTGCCCTTTTAACAAAAAAAAAAAAAAGTTGCTTCGCCGCCCACACTAACTCCCCCACACTGCCCAGTCAGGTCTGTGCCTCCTTCAGGACAGACCTGTAGATGCTACGCTACCTCGGCGGCTCTTTAGTTTTACAGAGCGCTGGGAGATGACATTGTGTGTGTGTGTGTGGGTGAGGCACTGTGTGTTCAGCACTGTGATTCTGTGGGGGGGGATTGCACGTGTGCACCAATGCGAGTTTGCGTGGCAGTGTGTGTGTGTGTGTGTCATTGCGAGTGTCGGGGGAGCGATAGCACTGTGAGTTGTGGGGGAGACTCTGTGTGTGTGCGCAGCACTGTGAGTTTGTGTGGCACTGTGTGTGTATAGCACTGAGTGCATGTGTCTGTGTGTAGCACTGAGTGCGGGAGGCACTGTGTATGTGTTTATAGAGGCACTGTGATTTTGTGGGTGGGGACTGTGTGTGTGTGTGTGTGTGTGTGTGTGTGTGTGTGTGTGTAGCACTGTGAGTTTGCATGGCACTGTTTGTGTGTAGTACTGTGAGTGTGGGGGAGCAGTGTGTGTGTGTATAGTGACCCTGTGAGTGTGGGGGAGGCAGTGTGTGTGTGTGTGTGTGTGTGTAGAGTGAGGGAACTGTATGAGTGAAAGAGTGTGCAAGGTTTGTGCAAAAGTGTCAATGATGCACCAAAGATATTAGATTAAAAAATAATAATATATTGGGGAGCACATTTAAACATTTTGGCACTGGTAGTCACAATGGCTAGAAATGGCCCTGTTCAGCATAAAAGTTCTTACAATATAGGTTTTCTTCCTAATAAACATTTCGTGCTCCACCTCTTATCTTGTCTAATTAAATATTGCCAGTGTTTGGCTGTTACTGTCAGTGTTTTGTATATATTCACATCTTGTTCTGTTCTGAATTGTAAAAAGCTTCTCACATCACCTACAGCTTTCACTGTGCATATAAATGTTTCTATTCTGATCTATCAGAACACCAGTCAAATAAACACAGTGGAGAACATGACGTTACCTGAAGAACAGTTCAATGTGTACAACAGCAGGAGCGATCTTTTCCACCACATCAGCAATGAAGTTGAATTTGTATCTTGGACTGTTGGGATGTGGATGACCTATACTGGCAGAAAAAATTGGGGATGTTAGTAGGACATTTCTAGACAAGGGGTATACAACCTTTGGCTCTCCAGCTGTTGGAGTTGACAAAGCTAATCAATCCCAAGCTGCCAACAGCTGCTGTGGGATGATGGGACTTGTAGTCCCCAACATCTGGAGAGCCAACGTTAGTCTGTGCCTGTTCAAGACACACATACAGATTAACTTTCTTTAACCCTTTGAATGCCAGAGGGGTATGCAAGCATTGTAAAGCAATGTGTTGTGTAACTCTCTGGCACTCAAAGGGTTAAATACATTCTCTGGGCCTTATGGTCAAATGAAAGTGGAGTAATCTGGGGGGAAACTATCTTCAGTGTAAGTGACAAAAAGTCCCTTTGAGTTAAATGGGGATTTTTAACCCCTTCAATGTTAATGCGGCCTCTAACACATTGTATCGTAATGTGTTGGACATCTATTTAGCATTCAAGGGGTTAAAAGCTCCATATAACTCAATGAGAATTTAGGATTTTTTCCCTTGTAGTGCAGTTGGTTTGCTCCAGAATTACTCCAGTTTGGTGCGAGCTCCACCCACTTTCCTACCCATTTCACCTACTCCATTTCACTCACTTCTCCACCCATTTCAGGGTAAGTCCCACCCCTCAACCTTCTAACCCCACCCATCCTGATGCATCATTTTGACAGTCTTATCCCCCACTGTTTGTGTCTGGAGTGTACCATTAATTACCTGTAACTTCACTGTGTAAACAGGTTGACTAATACTGAAGGACTCAATTATTTCTTTGGAGCAGCAACCAGCCATCTCCTTTAATTAAAGGGATTATAATGTTTCACAAAACAAGCAGCTCCTGTTAATCTTCATAGTATTTGGGCCATAGAGAGTGTTGTTTCAAGAGTAATTGAATGGTAACATATCCCCCTCCCGTCCCTTTTACTGATGTAACACTGCTTACCTCAAAGCAGGAAGACTGTCCTGATGGATCACAGAGAGGGACAATCTTCAGTGGGGGCAGGGTTTTCCTTATGCTCACAGTAAGAAGATTGTCCCTTCCATATCTGAGGGGAAGTGACTTACACTAGGTAAAAGGGGTGGGAGGGGGATACTTTATCATTCAATTACTCTTGAACTACAACTCTGACAGTATTGAAATAACACTCTCTATGGCCCAAATACTATGAAGATTAATTGGAGCTGCTGTTTTTGTGAAACATTACTATCCCTTTATGTAACTAAAGGTAACGGAGGGTAAGTAAATTCCTTCTGGCAGATGGACTGTGGTTGCAAAACCTGGAGAGGCCTGCTGATTCCTACAACATCACACCCAATCCTATGAGTCTCTCTGGAAACCTAGTACAAAACCTTCCCAGATATCGTCATACTCATAAATTTGTATGAATACTGACCAGGATAAAGACTGGAATTTGTCAAAATTAACAAAATTATATACTAATATAGATGAAATTACATGCAGGTATTCAGAATGTTTAGATTTCCTCTTACCCTTTTGAGTGCCAGGGGGTTTCCAACACCTTGCAAGGCATTATATAACCATCTGGTAAAAGGTAATTTCTCTGTCATTCAATGCAGGTTACTGGTAACTTTGGGTAGGCGATCCGACCCTTTAAGTAGACAGGAACAATTCTAGAAGTGAATGCAGGGGGTGAAGCCTACCTTCCCTCCGTGGATGCAGCTAGCCAATCAGCTCCAGTAAGATTTGTTCCCTGGATGAAGATACAGGCAAGAGAACAGTTCTGCTATTGTCTGAGCAAATTTTGTATTTTCCTGTTCGATATGGAATACCACCATTAGACGGATTACCATAACTGACAATGCCCTTAGATGTGGCTAGCTCTGTATACAGGTGTTTTTTTGTGGACCTTAAGCCCTGGAGGGAAAATCTTGGGTTCAAGTTCTTTCCCCAGGAGTTGCCTACTGAGACTTCTTCTTAATACATGGTGATCTGAAGAAAGAAGGTCTGCAGGAAAGGTGAGCAAACTTTGAGTGCTGCAGGTCCACATGTCCCACAGAGCCCCTCCGAACAGGTGTTTTCCTTTGGAGTTCCTATTGCACACTCCTGCACTCACTGGGTGTATCTGTATGTCTGCTGGGTGTTTTGGAACAAGTTTCTGTGGTAACTTAACCCTTTAGCATCTTTTGGGGGGTTGTTGGCACTTTCCCTACTGGGTTCAGTGTTTATTGGGTCTAGTGACATGTTTTAGTAATATCTGGTGCACATTTACTTAACAGTTACAACTTTGCAAAATTTGTGTTTGCTCGCTTTTACCGCCTAGATGCCATTGCTCCATTCACATTTATGACACTGTGCAGTTTGGGAGGTAGCAGGAAAAAGCAGAGGGTCACAAGCCAGCAAGCGCTGCTATCAGAAATAGTAAGCTGCCCAGATTGACCACACTGCTAGAGACTAGGCCGAAGCCACTCGTAGTCTCTGCAGGAACAGGAACGGAACAGTAGAAGGAACACAATGTCTAGGTTCAGAACCACGGGAAGGATACCAGACTCACGCCTGCAGTCAGTAAAAGCTAGTCTACCAGAGCACCAGGTCCGCACCAGACTGGGTGTCTGCTAGGTACAGGGTTCAAACAAGAGAATAGTCAGACAGAGCCACAGGTCAGCACCAGAGAAGGTAGTCAGACAAGCCAGGTCATACACAGTTCAGGTAGTCAGCCAGAGCCACAGGTTTGCACCAGACTGGGTGTCCACTATCTAAGGATAAGGCAGGAGAATAGTCAGACAGCGCCACAAGTCAGCACCAGATTGTATAGTCAGACAAGCCAGGTCATACACAGAACCCAAGGAAACAGAACTGTATTGTACAACAACGCAAGGGAAACTGAGTCAGGACTCAGTCTGCCCTATAAACCCCTCCTCCGGAAGTAAGTAGGAGCAGCTCAGAGGGAGGAAGTAAGTAGAAGGAGACTACAGGAAGCAAACACATAAAACAGAGGCCTGCTTCAATCTGAAGCCTCGTGCCTGCAGATGACGCATCTACTCTGATGCGTCCAATTACCTTATACACAAATATGCACATACCGCCATAATCCTTCGTCAATCCGTGCGGCATGGACGGCCGCTGATGCCGAAGAGCCATATCGAGCATTGCCTGAAGCGGCGGTGCTGGAACCAAGGTAAGCTACGACACTACTATCTAGTCAATAGTTAGTGTCTTAAATCTTACTGGAGCTGATTGGCTAGCTGCAGCCAAGGAGGGAAGGTTGGCTCCACCCCCTGCATTCACTTTTAGAATTGTTCCTGCCTACTTAACAGGGTGGATCGCCTACCCAAAGTTACCAGTAACCTGTATGGACGAAGAGAAAAGGATTTAACAGGTAAGACTAAAATCCTTTTTTTTTTTTTTTTGTATCAACTGTGAACTATAATAACTAGCAGTGGACTTAACAACAAACAAAACTTCTGTTTAAAGGACTCCTAGCAAGTTATGACTTCTTGTCAAACAAATGAAGATCCTGTTATTGATTGGTTTGTAACTTATTTCCTATTCAATATTAAAAAGTAACATTTGTACTATTGTTATCACTTCATGCTGAAGTATCGACTCCATTTGTGTCTTTAATGTTTTTTTTCAATAAAGCTTTGAAAAAAAAATGTAAAAAAAAAATTGTTTGCAAGTTAAAAAAAAAAAAAAAAACGAAACATTTGCATATTTGTGTATAAGGTAATTTACATCACCAAGACTAAAACAACAGTGTAGTAGCTTTACGCAGATAGGGTTGAAATTAAAATCAGTATGAATTGTTATTTGTCCCCTATGATGTATTTGGTTTCTCCCAGAAAGACATCAATATTTCTATTCACATGTAGCCATATATTGACATACAGAAAATGTAGTAATTGATTAGCTTACCTAGGAACCTTCAAACCAAAGGAATGGGAGTGTCCAAATGCCATGATTTGTGTAATGATGTGGGTGGGGCTTAGTTGATGCAGGTGGGATTCATTGGTGGAAAGCCAATGCTTTCTCTGAAAAAGCCAGGGAAGTGGGCGGAGATAGACATGACTGGGCAGAGAGTTGGTGGGTTTCCAGGGAGCTCAGCAAACCACAGAACCTGCCTCTGACCCCATGGACCTGGTGTTTAACCCTTTGAGTGCCAGAAGGGTAGCCAACGCATTGCTTCGCACTAGATTTGCCCTGAAGACTCTTGTTTTCAAACTTAAAGGGGCAGTAATGTCCCATAAAAATTATATAGAGTTTTGAAAAGCCTAAAAAAATAAGCTAAATGCCACAAATCATCTCTCTCAAACCGATATGGTTTGAGAGATATCATCTGCCAAAGTTCGTCTTCTGAAGGAGATCCGTGTCAGCTGACACGAGGAGGCTCTTCAGCAGAGCCGCAATAGTGCGATTTAAAAAGAATTACTTCTTTGGAATGGTCTAAAAAGTGTGCTTGTAAACCAGGCACACTTTGTAGACCATTCCAAAGAAGTATTTCTTTTTAAATCATGCTATTGCAGCTCTGCTGAAGAGCTGCTTGTCGGTCCCCGGACCAGGAATTCCTGGTGACTGCTTACAGCTGACATCAGGAGAAGGGGAGGGAGTGGGGAACTTTAGTGGATGATATCTCTCAAACCATAGCAGTTGAGAGATAAAATTTTTGTCATTTAGCTTATTTTTTAAGCTCTACAAAACTCAAAAAAAAAAAAAAAAAAAAAAAACTTTTTAAGGGACATTACTGTCCCTTTAACCTCTTAAGGACCAGCGGTCCCGGGGTGTGGGGACTGATAGAGATCTCTCCAGTCTTGGAGTGATCAATTTCAGTCCCCGCTACTACTCACAGGAGCGCTGTGAGTAAAAAGTACCTGACATGCCAGGACCGTCCACTGGTCCTTAACGGAAAAACAGCAGTGATGATCCTGTCATGTCACTGGACGTTAAGGAGTTAAGTTTGAAAACAAGAATCTGCAGGGCAGATCTGGTGCATTCCCACATATGTGCACTGGGAATTTTAATGTTTTTTTTCCAAATATGAATCATTTGGAGTGTCACTGGCTTTCCACCAACGAACCCCATATGCATCAATTAAGCCCCAACCACATCATTACACAAATCAAGACATTTTGACACTCCCATTCCCACTCCTTATTGATATTACGGGTGTGCTTTGGCTTGAAGGTTCCCAGGTATGCCAGTGCATTATTACACTTTCATATGATCTACGTTTAAAATAAGCAATGAACCAATGTGTAGGGAAATTGTATTTTTCCCTTACAGTGCTGTTTTGCTGAAAAATTGCACCTTATAAGTTTATTGACTACTGTTCCTAGGGCAGTGGTGTGTGCCATGAGCATACCTCCCAACATTTCAAATTGCCAAAGAGGGACACTTGTGTTTTAGGGGGTGTTGCTTTGGGAGTGGCTGGTGGGCAGGGCATTACCGAGAATTTTTACACTATTTCCTGACCTATTGATACCTAATAATAAATGACTTCTAACAAGACCAATGTATTTTATTTATACACACTAATTTATAAACACAGATACGGACGTTTAAACAAACAATATTGTGAGTTTTATTGCTGTAGATCAACATGATCCACTTATATACACACCATGCAATCTGGTCTCCTAAAAAGAGGGACATTAGGGTGGTAAAGAGGGACAGGGGGATTTGGGTCTAAAAGAGGGACTGTCCCTCCTAAAGAGGGACACTTGGGAGGTATGCATGAGGCCCTTCAGCTATTGCAACACTTCAACTCCCTTCATCCATGGCCAGCCAACAACTGGTTGGAGGATAATGGTAACTATAGCCCAGCAACAGCTGGAGAGCTTCACATTGCCCACCACTGCCCTAGGATTTGGTTGGTTTCACCCAGAATTACTCTTAGTTTTCTCTGCATACATTTCTATGACTGGGGTGGGGGGGGGATCGAGCTGCTGCCATCTGACTGTAGTAATTCCTTTCAGACAAGTGCATGCAGAGTATTTATAGAAGAAGCAAATATGTCATTGCATTGTTTGGAAAGCCAAAAGACATTTTAGAACCATGTAGACTTGGCAGAAATAGCTAAAATGTTTTACTGGGACACCTATATAAACACACACTTCTCAGCCATGCTACAAAGTTACATGTGTAAATTAGCACAGAGTTAATGGTATGTCTGTAAGCTCCTGGGAGACCCGTTGGTATGAGAACAGAAAGGTTTCACTGCTTCTCACTCATCCCTTTACTTCCTGGAACAGCATCTTATGGCATTTTATGGTGGCACAGCCATAAAGTAGCTGCGTGTGGATGTATGTATACATACAAACAGTACTGTGAAAAAGTCATAGGCAGGTGTAAAAAAATGCTGTAAAGTAAGAATGCTTTCCATAGTTTATTTTTATCAATTAACAAATTGATAGTGAATGAACAGAAGAAACATTTAAATTAAAATCAATATTTGGTGTGACCACCCTTTGCCTTTCAAACAGCATCAGTTCATCTAGGTACACTTGAATAAAGTCATGGATTATGTAGACATATAGTCAGGTATATGATTAAACTATTATACTAAACAGGTACTAATGGTCATCAATTTAATATATAGGTTGAAACACGATCATTAACTGACACAGAAACAGCTGTGTAGGATGAATAAAACCGAGTGAGGAACAGCCAAACTCAGCTAACAAGGTATGGTTGCGAAAGACAGTTTAATGTCAAAAGTTATACACCATGGCAAGACTGAGCACAGCAACAACACACAAGGTAGTTATACTGCATCAGCAAGGTCTCTCCCAGGAAGAAAATTCAAAGCAGACAGGCATTTCCAGATGTGCTGTCCAAGCTCTTTTGAAGAAGCACAACGAAACCGGCAACGTTGAGGCCGTAGATGCAGTGGTCAGCCAAGGAAACTTAGTGCAGCAGGTGAAAGATACTTCCCTTCACAATTGGAAGAAGCCCAGCAGTGTCATCAGCTCAGAATTAGCAGAATACAGTGGGATCCAGGTACACCCACCTACTGTCCGGAGAAGTCTGGTCAGAAGTGGTCTTCATAGAAGATTCGCAACCAAAAACCCATACATCTGGAATGATGAGTCAATATTTGGCTGAAGCATAAAGAAGTTTGTTTCCGAAGGGCTGGAGAGTGTTACAAGAATGAGTGTCTGCAGGCAACAGTGAAGCATGATGGAGGTTCCTTGCAAGTTTGGGGGCTGTATTTCTGCAAATGGAGTTTGGGATGGTCTCCTCAATGCTGAGAAGTACAGGAAGATACCGATCCATCATGCAATATCATCAGGGAGGCATCCAATTGGCCCCAAATTTATTCTGCTGCATGACAACAACCTCAAACATACAGCCAAATGAAGAAAAATCTTCAGCATAAAGAAGAACAAGGAGTCCTGTAAGTGATGGTAAGGCCCCTGCAGAGCCCTGACCTCAACATCATTGAGTCTTCGTGGGATTACATGAAGAGAGTGAGGCAACTGAGGTGCCTAAATCCACAGAAGAACTGTGGTTAGTTCTCCAAGATGTTTGGAACAACCTACCTGCCACGTTCCTTAAAAACTGTGTGCAAGTGTACCTAGAAGAAATGATTCCGTTTTGAAGGCAAAGGGTGGTCACACCAAATATTTATTTGACTTGTTTACTGTTCACTCACTATCATTTTGTTAATTGATTGATAAATATAAACTATTAACATGTCTATTTTTTTAAAGCATTCTTACTTTACAGCATTTTCTCACACCTGCCTAAAAACTTTTACACATTACTGTCTCTATATATGTGTGTGTGTGGGGGGGGGTAGAAGGGTATCATCTGGGCAATGTTTACTACCCCTTTTAAATATTAGCTAGCCAGTGGAGGTTAGAGTCTCTTTAAGGTTTCCCAGGGTTGGAACAGTACATAAAGGGGCAGTTATGGTATTAAATGGAGATGTGTGGAAGATCAGATCATGTGCTTAAGATAGAAGATTCCACACAGGTCATTTCAGATCAAGGAAACCTGTACTGGAAGACACTGGGCAATTAAGGCAGATGTCCAAGGGATCCCTAAAGGGGAGTCAGCAGACTGCCTGGAGGCATGTTTCTGCTGTGGGGAATTGACAGAACAATCTAAGAAAATGGGCTCCTCTTGGTTAGAAACAATCTTATGGCCTCTCTCAGATGAAAGAGATTTCTGGAACTTGACTCAAACTAGCTGCATCTGAGAGACTCTGAAAGAGAAAAATATGATCCCTGTCTGAAAAGAGTGATAGACCAAGGAACCTTCCTACCAGGACCGCCATTACTGGGCCTCATCCATACAGCAATTACGAAACAAATCAACTGCACCATAGTGGGGAAAGGAAAATATTCATGTATTTAAAAAAGTTTTTACCCCTTGAATTTTAGAGAGGTCTCCAATGTATTAAACCTCATTTAACCATTCGAATGCCAGAGGATGCAATGTGCTGCCTACCCCCCCCCCCCGGCACTCAAAGGGTTAAATCAATCAGAACTGGTAAATGCAAAGCAACACATTGCATACCCCTCTGGCACTTAAAGGGTTAAATCAATCAGAAATTATGATATTTTTAATTCCATAGTGCAGTTGGTCTGCATTTGATGAATCTGGCCCATTGTGCTATTGCTGAATAAAGCAATTGGTTCCACATGAAAACCCATGGTGACCTAGTTATTCAGTTCAAACGCACCCCACAAATGGTTGCCAAGCAGGGCCCCAACCCTGAAAGGAGAGTCAGCTGGACTCATGAGATGTATATGATGTGCACCAGGAGGCAATGGGCCCAAGACGAGTTCAGAAGAACCACAGTAAAAGTATGTTTCAGGGTCCTCATTGGTTAAAAAAAAAATTCAATGCTCAGCAGTGACTGGAAGATTTCAGATAACCCTTTGAGTTGTCCAACACATAGCACATCTCTCTCTTTTACAATTCCCAAGAACAGGAAGGCATATATACACTGTATTTGCCACAGGTTTTAGGTAAAACAGCTCCTGTTTGCCTTGATATAGGGGACATGTGTATAAGTGGAGCAATTGTAGGGCAACACACCACCACCATAAGCAACAAATCAAAATCTTCATTTTTTTTAAATGAGGCCTTTAACTCCCTGGGTGCTGGAGAGTTCTCTAACATTTTACAAAAAATGCTTTGGAGAAATTTATAGCTTCCAACATACCAGCCAACTGTCCCGATTTACGTGGGACAGCACCGATTTTAGAGCCCAAACCCGCTGTCCCGCCCGCATTGCGCTTTGTCCTGTTTTCCTGGCCTGTTCTCTGCTTGCTTGAGTTTTGCCCATAGACACTACAGCCGCACAGCACCACGTTCATCATGTGACTATGAGCCATGCTGGTCTGCTGAGCAGTGAGTCATACCTATTCACTGCGCATGCATGCCACACTTGCTATAATATGCGCATGCATGAAATCGCGTCATACTCTGCCTGCCAGTGCCACTCTGAGGAAGAAGTCTGAGTGCGAGAGTCTGAGCATTGCAGAGCAGCAACCTGAACAGACCCGCTGGCGCTGCAACTGGGAATTTGAAAGTGGTACCTGTGTGACAGGTACGCAATATATTCACAGACTCTCACAGTGGCACCTGGCTGACTTAATTGTGTGCGGGGGGGGGGGGAGAGAGTCTGTCTTGATGCCAGGTTGCCTGCATACCTCCCAACATTTCAAATTGCCAAAGAGGGACAATTGTGTTTTAGGGGGTGTGGCTGGTGGACGGGCCATTAACGAAAATTTTCAGGCTGTTTCATGACCTATTGACACCTCCTTGTGTTACCTAATAAATGACTTATAACAAGACCAAAGTATTTTATTTAAGCACACTAATTTATAAACACATATACTGATGTTTAAAGAAACAATAATGTGAGTTTTATTGTTGTGGAGCAATGTGATACACTTATATACACACACCACACAAACTGATCTCCTAAAAAGAGGGACATTAGGGTGTGAAAGAGGGACAGTGGGATTTGGGTCTAAAAGAGGGACTGTCCCTCCTAAAGAGGGACACTTGGGAGGTATGTGCCTGGCCATGCACGGTGCTTGAATCGCGGACAGGGACACAAATGAGCGCAGTGCTCATACTACCTCAGTGCCTGCTTTGCCTGGCCTCGGACACTGGAGGCAGCAGGCCGCCAGGAGGATGATGACAGCCTAGCTCGGCCATGGTCGCCGAGTCTGAAAGAAAGTTAATTCAGTGCACAACACAGTGACTGACTGGCATACCACTACCAGCAGCCTCAGCAGTATCATGTATAGAGTGCTAGTGCTTGCAGCCAGCGCTCGCGTAATTAACCCTCTGAGACTGAGAGAGTGCCAGAGGTGCACAATGCATCATATACTCCTCTGGCACTTCAGGCAATCAAAGGGTTAAGGATGTTTTGTTACTTCTTAGTTTTAAAAAAAGTGCACTTGTAGCTTGCCATATGGTTCCCCAGTGCTTTGTCCTGCATACCAATAGCGGTCATGGGTGCTGTCTCTACCCAGTATCGTGCCCAGATGCAAAAGGAATGCCTTGGCCAGGGGTCCCAGACTCCCCCCTCGGGTAAATAAGGGGTTAACTCTTCACAAGAAATGACCAATGGTGCGTATTGGAGATACATTAGCATCACTGGAGTAACTTCATCAACAGTCAGCAAAAGGGCAAACAAACTATACCCAATTACCTTCTGACAATTGACAATCGGTTAGAATGTAATTGAATGAATTACCTTCTTAACCCATATTTTGTTTGCCCTTTTGCTGACTGATAAATGTATTCCTAGGATGGTAATGTACATCTCCAATATGCACAATTGATGACACGCTTCTTGTGAAGAGTTAAGCCTTTGAGTGCCAGTGGTACGCATTGCTTAGCATAATGGAGGCTTCTTTAAAATGGGGGGGGGGGGGCATTGGGAAAAAAAAGTGTCCCTCTTTGACAGTTTCAAATGTTGGGAGGTATGGTCCAATCAGTTCATTTTATACATATGGCGAGTTGTTTTACCCCTGAATTTCTCCTCTTTTTTTCATTACACATATGCCACATAACAGTAAAGTGGTTTTGTCCTGGTTTAGTACTCAGAAGACTTAAAGCTCTCACACTGTGTTACAACAAGATTATCACTGTTCTGCTGCAGTTTTGCTTTTCTTGAGGTCTTGTCCTGTAGGAGACGCACTATAAACTAGAGATGCACCGATACCAATTTTTTTAAGACCGAGTACGAGTACCAATACTTTTTTCAAGTACTTACCGATACCAATTACCAATACTTTTTTTTGCAGTCATTTGCCAGTTTTCCAAGTACCTAAAGCATATATTATATATATATATATATATATATATATATATATATATATATATATATATATATATATATATAAATATGTTTTAGGTACTTGGAAAACTGGCAAATGACCGTAAAAAAAGTATTGGTAATTGGTATCGGTGAGTACTTGAAATATATACACACACACACACACACACCGCCACCTTTTGACTCTTCCCTTTTGCCTCTTTCTCCCCCTCTGGATTCCCACCTTTTGCTTCATTCTTACCCTCTTGAGCCCCCTCCTTTTGCCTTGGATTTTTCTCTCCCTTTTGATCCCCCTTTGTCCCCTTCCTTGACTCTTGATCCCACCCTTTTGCCTCTCTCTCTCTCCCTCCTGATCCCCCTCCTTTTGCCTCTTCTTGGCCCCCATCCTTTTGCCTCTTTTTTTTTTCTCCCTTAGTCCCTTCTGCCTTTTTTCTCCCTCTTGACCCCCCTCTCTGCCTCTCTCACCACCCGCTCTTGATGCCCCATCTTGCAGTCTCTTTGCCTGCCTTACGCTCCTCTTCCGGGTGCTCACTGTTCTCTCGCGAGCCCCGGTAGAGCTCAGCATCTGAGCTTTGCCATGGTAACCCGCGACAACACTCCGACGCTGCAGGAGGGAGGGAGGCGACCGGGGAGCATTGTGAGCAGCTCCCCGGGCTCCCTCTCTGCAGCACCGAACCTGACACAGGGTATCGGTGCTGGCAACGGCCACATTTGCGCGAGAACGAGTACTCACGCAAATGCCGGTATCGGCACCGATACCGATATTAGTATTGGTATCGGTGCAACCCTACTATAAACAGTGCAATACTGAATATTTGCTTAACCCTATGAATTCCAGAGAGGTATCTGGCACTTCAAGGGTTAAAGGAGCAGTAAATCCTATTAAAAGTATTTAATCAAAAGAGCATATTAACCAAAATTTTTACACTAGTTTAAAACTCACTTCTACCTAAGTTACTTCCCCAGTCCTTCTCCAGTTTCAGTTGAAGACTTTTTTATTGATGTGCAACTGGAAAAACAAGGAGGGGGAAATTCACTAATACTCTTCCCTGTTCTGGGACCTATTTCTTAGCTCTGTGCATGACTAACTTCATCTTACAAATCAGAATACAAAAGGGTGTTGCCACAGAAATAGGACTAACGGACATCAAATCCCAGAAGCTCAACTCACAATCCTCCACCCCTAGAATTGTCCAGAAATACTAAAATATACATAAAAATCTAAGCACTCGGGAAAAAGCGAAAAAAATAATATAAAAGAGGAAGAATACTTCTGTTTTATTAATGTAAGTAATCAATTCAGAGATACAAAATACATATAAAAAATACTAGAAGGCAATAGACTGACCATATCCTATATAATAATTTGCTAGGATGTTTGTCAGAAGCTGTCATGTGCAGTAGAGACTGCCCAAATGCACGGAATGTTGGGAGTTCTGTGCTGGGATCATTCTGTGCTTTCGGGCAGTCTCTACAGTGCACGACTGTGTCGGTGGCAGGACACAGAGCAGAACCGGCCTCTCAACCCTCTGAGTGCCAGAGGGGTAAGCAACGCATTGTAAAGCAATGTGTTGCGTACCCCTCTGGCACTCAAAGGGTTAACATCATCCAAACCTTGGCCCGTGTACAAGGGCTTTTACACTAGTATCTGAATATATTGTTTAGGTCTTTATGAATTTTCAGAAAAAGGAATAAAACACTGGCATTTTTGGATTGCTAATATGTATGTAGTCAAATTCAGACGGATTTTAAATACACATCTCCAGACCTTCATCTAATATTTGTTTCAACTCCATCTTAAACTCATTAGTAGGATTGTGTGTTAACCAAATGAGTTACTTTGTATATTCATGTGTTAGGACTTCAAGGATTATACCCTCCATTTAAGTATTTGGAGTTAAATTAAGGGGATGTTCTGATTGTAATTAGTGATATCCCTTTAGTAATTGCACCAGATGAGAGGGAATATATACTTGATGTTTGTTGGACATTTATTATATCCCTGATGAAGAATTAAGATATTTTTCGAAATGCGTAGGAGAGACGTACTTTTTACTTGTTATCCACCATGGAGACAGGCAATCCTGGCTACAGTGATTTTTTAAAATCTTTTATTGAAAGACTCCCAATTACAACACAGTGAAAGGAAATTACATTGAACGCATTTTACAAATGATAGCAATAAACAATATTAAGCACATCATTGCGTAGAAGAAAGAAGACATCCTAGCAGGAAACAGGTGCAACAGCACCCAAATGAACAAAGCTTTATCTCAGCTTGACGGGACTCATTCCAGAGTACAGGTACGGTATAAAGAGTAACAGAACAATAGTAGGAAGTCCTAATGTGAAGAACTAGTAGAAAGCATGGGTATACAAATAATCTAACTAGTGACTAGATGTATGACACTGGTAGTCCAAAGTCCAATCGCAGAGAAACTGGGGTGGGGGGGGCGGCAGTGAGAAAGCTAACAACTAAACAGTGGACATATAAAGCAAAATAGATGGGCCATTGAGTACTAGTCCAGAGGGCAAGGACAACATCAGAGGTCCAGCCTCCAAGAGAGACAGGGGAGAAGGAGGTACAGGTATCATAAAGCTTAGTACCAAGGTAGGATAAGAATCTGTATAAGAGGAGCGATTGCCATATACCCATCTGGATCTAGCCAAACCTAGGTGTGAAGTACCGTAGGTAGTCCCAACAATGGAAAGCAGGAGAAAGAAAAGGCTATAGTATCGGCCCCGAAACATGAAGGGGCGAAAGTGGGAGGAGGGGGCATGAGATGAAGGCAGGAAAGAATATATGTGGTGCTACAAAAAGTAGAACCTAAAGTGGTCATGGCTTACCAACAACGTGGATGCTGACCAAACAGAGGGGAATAAAAGACTCTAGTGTAAACATTACAAAACAAGCAATGATAAGTAGAGAAAACATAATGAACTTAAGATGCTATAAAGTCAGAACATAAACATGGCGTCTCCAAATGTCTGAGAGTCACCGGAGCCAATCCCAACCCACGAGATGGATCTGAAGCGGCACCGGCAAGCCCAGCAATATCATAAAATAATTTAAAGTAACACAAAAGCTGTAGCACCCACCCTAAGCAAGTCTCTGTCCTGGGTGAGTAGACCCAAAACATAACATTAGACCTCAGAGTTATATCCCTAATCACTGGAACCAGTCCCAGTACGTGAAACTGGGAGTAGCACCAGTAAGTCATCAACCCCAACCCCACTAGAAACATAAAAAGTGCCACTGATCCCCCCCCCCCAAAAAAAAAAAGGGAACAGCCAAACAGGAGAGTTCAGCCAAATGAAGAATTAGGAGTCCTGGATCCCATGGAAAGGCATCCCATCACTTCCCAGGGTGGGAAAATAAGCCACAAAATCCAGCAAGTGACCCCCACCAGCAAGGAAAGGGCCAGGCAGGCCTTGGTCATAGAATGTAGCTCTCAAAGATGCAACTCCGCACATATCATAGTGAAACACCTGATGGGTCATCGATTCAGTGTGACTGAAGAGAGGCACAAACATATTCTCTCCCCGTTTAAACACATTCGCCACCTGACCATCCTCCAGTATAGCGCAGCGATTTATGTGCTTAATATCTGAATGTAGACTAAAACTTGTCTCGCACAGCATTCCAGATCTCTCCCAGAAAGCCTCTAACCTCCTCCTGTAGTGGTAGGTGCAGAAATTCCGCTGTAGGGAGAGGGAGCAGGAGGAGCTGAGGTTGGAGGCAGCTCAGGAATTATATTATTGTGGACACCAGCATGGGTAAGTAAATGTGTGAGCTCTGTTTCCCTCCAGATCACCTTACAACATGGCGTTCAGCAATGCCCTCTGGTCAGAGAGGCGCGAAAAGAAACAGCTCAGCAATACCCACTTAGCGGGCTTAGTATTATGGATCATGAGTAGTGATGAGCGAGCGTGCTCGGCCGATGCTCGGATCGGCTCGAGCATCGCTCTGCTCGGCACATGGCGGTACTCGTCGAGTACCGCCATGTGCTCGCCCGACATGTTCGGGTGAAGGGGATCTGTGCCGGAAGAGGCACAGATCTGAAGACGCTCCGCTGGACCACCAGGGACTGGAGGTACGGGGGCATTGCGGAGATGAAGGGGGCATTGCGGAGATGAAGGGGGACATTGTGGAAGAGGGGCATAGACTCTATGCCCCTCTTCCACAATGTCCCCCTTCATCTCCGCTATGCCCCTCTTCCACAATGTCCCCCTTCATCTCCTCTATGGCATAGGAGATGAAGGGGGACATTGTGGAAGAGGGGCATAGCGGAGATGAAGGGGGACATTGACCAGGCACCCTCCGCTCATCAGAGCAGGGGGTGCCTGGTTTAATGCTCGAGTGCTCCCATGCTTTTCAATGGGGCTCGGGTGCTCGGCCGAGCACTCGAGCCTCAGGGGGTGCTCGGTCAGAGCACCCGAGCACCTGAGCATCGGGGTGCTCGCTCATCACTAATCATGAGGCATGAAAAGAATCCTCACCAGATAGGGAAGATGTGTGCTAGAATTATCAGCCAATAGCGAACAGGTGCAACTAGTAAATCAGTATCAGTTGCCCGTGGCTCCAGTACAGCGCGTCCGTCTTAGTCCGCAGCTAGCTCCGCCCCCTCCGCTACAATGATTTTCAACCACTTGAACATGTGTTTTCCCCCCAGTCACACATGTCCTGCAAGGCTGTATAGTGGGTGAAGGAGACAAAGGATGCCAAAAGACATCTTGATCTGGACAGGTTGCCATTCATTTGGGAGCTCCTACAAAATAAGTTACGTTAGCATTGTCTTGGGTGAAGCATGTGTGGAGAAATAGGCTTTTGATCATATTTATTGACCGTGCTTGTGAGAACCGTTTAAGATCAAAGGTAACCTGCTATTTACAGATACTATTTTGAAGCAAGGTGTTAATTAAAACTTGTGTGGAAATACCTAACATGAGTGCTATACTGAAGCGTGTGGTTAATATGGAAGTTTGACAGCTAGGACAAAGTAAGTCCCGTCAGCAGTGTCTGGGGTGAAGGATGTATGGATAAAAAAAGCATATGAATTGGCCTTGCTTGTAAGCAAAGGAGACTTGCCATTAATAGATGATACTTTGAAGAAAGGACTTAACCAACACTTGTTTGGAATCACGTAACCTGAGTGTTCTATTTCAGGGCTGTTCAAGTTCAGTCCTCAAGGGCCACCAACAGGCCAGGATGTAGGGATTTCCCTGGTTAACCCCATGCAAGTTAATCAGTGGCTCGTTAATTTTGACAGACTCACCTGGGGTTTAACCAGGGAAATCCTTAAATCCTATACTGTTAGTGGCCCTTGAGGACTGAACTTGGATAGCCCTACTATATTGAATCAAGTGGTTAATCAACACTTGTCGGAGACATGGAATTTGAGTTTCACATATATGAACGCTGTGTCGTGTGTTTGAGATTTTTTTTTAAATCAAATTTACAGTTTACACACTGAAGGTCATAATCTCTGGATCGGTGTGGTTCATTATCAATTTAGTTTTGTGTTTTATTTGTAAGAGCCCTATATAAGTTCTGGTAACAGGTGAATTTTGTGTGATTTTATGTTGTGTTTTTATTTTTTGCTTAGTGCTGTTTTTTTTTGTTTATGATTGCTTTCTAGCGTCCTCAGTTCATTGGTGTATGTGTAATAGTAAAGAAATAGATACACAGGGATTGTGATTTTATTTTTTAAAACGGTCTTCCAAGTCTGTGTTTCCTCTTCTTGTCTCCACTATTGGACATAGCTTGCTAATGCTATGGTAGGGATAGGTGTATGGTCCATTTAAGGATTGTGGTTTATATTCCTTATATTGTCTATAGATATAGAGATAGGATCTTCACTGTGGATCGTGTCTATAAGTTGTTGTAACACAATTACACTAAACATACCTTTTGTCCTCTAGTTTCATGCTTATATGTTATTATTGATGTATGTATGATATATTAGTTGAATAAACTGATCTTGTATTTTATTAGACTACTAGTTGAAGAGCCCGTTACACAGGCCACAGTGCCACAGCCAGCCGGTCGCGGTGCAGTCATGCTCAGTAGAGACTGCCCGCGCCGCAACTGATACAGAGCGGGGCACTCCTTCGGAGTGCCCCGCTCTGTATCAGCCGTGGCAGGGGAAGTATCTACTGCGCATGACTGCAGCATGCGCAACAGTGTCTACTGCGCATGACGCGGCGTTACACACGATTTAGCGAATTATTATATAGGATTTTATTGGGACACTTTTTAGGAGTTGTCTTAATCTCACACTAAGGTTTGTTTCCTGTTGTTGCGATTTAGGGTCTATAACGCTATATCATCAAACTGACTTTTTTTTGTGGTCAGTATAATATATTCAGATATACAGTCAGTCTATTACCTTCTAGTATTTTTTATATATATTTTGTATCTCTGAATTGATTATATATGTTAAAGGAGGAAGAATACTTCTGTTTCTTATTTTTTCACTTTTTCCTGAGTGCTTAGATTTTTCTATATAACTTACTAAAGTAGTAATGCTGTCTATTCTCCTCTGTATGCCACTTAACATTAAGGCAGGGGTGGCAAACTACATTATTAAAGGGCCAATATAGGACACATTTTTGGGATACATCTGATTTTGGGCAGGTATTCACCAAAAGAACTAAGCTCATGACTGCACCACCTATTTAGAATCAGGGAGATCACAAAATCTTGCACGGTCTCTGCTCTTTATGAATGCAGTTCTCACACCGCAGCACCAAGGGGAGGGCAGTGTGCAAGTGCATTGGGTGTTTACAGGTGTTTGCCCTCTGTAGATTGTTTAATGGTATATAGTAACAGGATACTTCGGGTTGTGATATAACTTTATTCCATTTCCTGTTCATGGTACAAGGGAAGGATTCATGGTTTGCTCTTAGTAAATTAATAATATGTCAAGCCAAAGGAATTTCCCTGCTAGAGCACAAGTGTCTTGAGCTCATTCAAATTGATTAACTCACTTGTGTCTAATAAGGAAGTCCTCAAATCCTGGCCAGTTAGTGGCCACTGGGACATGGGTTGAGAACCACCGCTCTAGAACATAACCCAAAATGCAGGAGCTATAGGAACCACATGTCCCAGAACAGACAATGAGCTGTGGCAGCGGATTCATACATTTCCCTTACAATATCTGAGCAGGTACAATCTACCGCCCTGCTCAGACCTGTACCAATACTAGGTATGTGCATCTGTGTTTTGCATATGACCTGACCAGCAGTAAAATAAGTCTGAGCAGGGAGGAAGATTGGAACTAAAGTATCTAAGCAGAGACAATCACTGATCAACATGAAAGACCCTTCAGAAATGGGTAAGAGATCAGGAGTTTGAGTCCGTAAATAACAAATTTTATATTTTCAAGCTACTATAATTGAACTTAGGGCAATATGTCATTTTGATACTTTTTATAGCTTTTGTGACTCTTTTAGAGGAGAATTAACACCTCCTACTATTAACCACGGCCCATAACTTACTATGACCAGAAAATCCTAATTGCCCCTAGGAATTTTGTCTTTATTTCTTTGTTCAAGAGAGAACATCTTCAATCAGTCCTATTGCACTCCCCTGTGGTCTTCAGCCCTCTGATTGCCACAGTGGTGGCTAATGTATTGCAAAGCACTTAAAGGATCATCATCTGCAGTCATGTGAAGTCTGTAGATTCTGAGGTCCTTGGGACCTGCCAGGAACTGTCATGTCTACCTCCATGACATCCAGGACTTATTGAAGATGTTATCTCCTAACCCAGAAAAAAAAAAAAAAAAAATCATCGGGGACCTTGGCATTTTCTGTTCATGGTACAGAAAGTGGGGATTATAGTTTGGAGGTGTTAATTCTCCATGGCTTTGCAGTCATATATAAAAGACACAGTAATGTTTCCCAGCATTAGTTCTTGGGACACACCTACAGATCAAGATTTCAGGATCTCTCTGCTTAATCACTGGGGAGTAATCAGTGGGCCAGTCAGCGCGATTGAACCACCTGTGCTTAATGATGAATATTCTGAGAACCAGACCAGCTGGTATGATGCAAGGACTGGATCTGAGAATCACCAGTCTATGGATTGGTCCATTTGGGCTTAGATTGGTGCCACAATTCAGGTGGCATAGGAAAACTAGTACCAATTCCCATTGTGCTATGGTGATGATCTCGCTGGGGTGATGACCTCACTTAACTCCAACTGTGCATCTCCGACACAAACCTTCTTGTTAACTCATACAACTCAATCCTATCCTCTGCAGTGGTTTCCTTTGCCACAATGAAAGTGCAATGATTTGTCAAGTCAATCCACAACCACACACACACTTCCTACATTCTTTTACTTGCTACGCTGAACATCTCTGGAGGAAATCTTGATCACACACAGATTTCATCCACTTTAAATTTCTGCCGTCTTGCCTACATTCTGCCTTATCAAAGGCTAAACATAAATTCTACACCATACTAATCAACTTCACCAAATCTAACCCTTGCTGTCTCTTTGAATCCTTTGACTCCTTGCTCCATCCTTCCACAGCTTTCCTCTCACTCCATACATTCATCACAAGCTTTTGTTGAGCACTTCAAATTGCCATGCAATGTGTTGTACATCTCTCTGGTCCTTAAAGGGTTAAATGATGCAAATGAATTGGAGACTTCCAAATGTCAAATGAATTGGAGACTTATTTAGCATCACACAGGGTTAAATAATCCAAATAGAAAAGGGGTATACATAGCTGTAAATTTAACAGGTCAATTTAGTGTTTAAACAGCTCTTTGCAGAAATGTATAAACTGGAAAATTAAATTACCACCATAAACCAGAAGCAGATGTTTGGTGCAAGAGAACTGGGTTTGTGCTAGCCCAGGTCTAGGTGACTTTTGGTTCACCAGCTATTGGGAACTACAGCTCCCATCATTCACAACTAGTTGACATTTGGTTGGGAACAGTAGTCCCTAATAGCTGGAGAGCCAGATGTTGCCTAGTCCAGTGATAATTGCCAACCTATGACTAAGCAAAGGTGCTCCTTTGTGTAATAACATTTCACTGAATCTCTGGATTATCCATGTGGGACCTGACTGTGGAATTCCTACAATCTGTGTTTCCAGTCCATATCTCCCTGGGGATTAGGAGAGATCTCTCTCTGCTAAGTGGTGAATTACCTTTTTCATATTGGATAATATATATTGGGGTTGCTTTCTTTGATGGTCAGAACTGAACTATATTATTGTGTTGGTAATGCCATCAATTCTGCCTTATTGGAAGGCAAACTCTGGTTCATTCATGAGACATGTATTACATCCTATTCCTATATAATAATTTGCTAAAACGTGTGTAACGACGCAGTCATGCGCAGTACAGACTGCTGCTCGTGCTGCAGTCATGCGCAGTAGAGACTGCCCACGCCACGGCTGATACAGAGCTGGATGCTCCTTTGGAGCATCCAGCTCTGTATCAGCCGCAGTGTGGGCAGTCTCTACTACACATGACTGCCCAGCGACCGGCTGGCAGTGGCACTGTGGCCCGCGTAACGGGCTCTTCAACTAGTAAGTTTATAACTCACCAGGCTAAAATCAAAGCCCCCACAATGCATTGCTTCTTGGTGAGAGCATCATACATGCCCTTCCTGATCAGGGAAACACAGGGACTTTCAAATCAGCAAGACCATTGTAACTTGTTGGTAGACACTACAAAAGGAGGGGAAAGATGTACAATGGTACAAGCACATCACAGATGTACTGCCAACATTAGGATGCCCAATTTTGTGTTTCCTTAGTCCGGACCTTGGTTTAAACCCTACATGAGACATATATGTTATTGAGATGCACCACCTCACAACTGTTCTAATAAATTCCTTTTTAAAAAAAAGAAAATCTACAGAAACACACATGAAAAGACTAATCCTTCCAGTACATTCCTAATAACAGAAAACAAGGTGCAGGAGTAGATTTCTGCAAGATGTAAAGGATTTTCTGGAATTTTACAGCTGAAAGGTGGGTGGTTTGGAAAAGCAATTGTTTGGTATTAATGCATTTGTTTATGCAATTCAAAAACATAAATAGGTGCAAACCAATTGCACCATTGGGAGAAAAGGAAATCCCCATTGATTTAAATGGGACTCTGTAAAAGGAGCATTGTTATGGAAAATATGGGTACTCCCTAGGGTTGCCACCCAGCTGGTATTTTACCATCAGGCCGGTAAAAAATTGGCTTCTGTCCAGTGTTAAGTCTATGGAAGGAATGCCATGGCCGGTAGTTTTTTTTATAAGAAAAGGTGGCAACCCTAGTACTCCCACTGCTGAGAGATGTGTATTTCCAGAGATATTACCATTTAAACCTATGTTTCTTTACATTAGCAGTTCCCTCAAGTGGTCAAATTCAAATTAGTTATTCTGATACATTCTAATGGAGAGGAAAGTCATTGACTTACAGTTCTCCACAGAATGTGATAGAAACTGCCAGGTCACATTCTGTCAGAACGATCAGGAAGTAAACACAGTGAATTCACTTCCTGATTATATGAAGTGTTATAACATTTGAATAAAAAGACTGCAGTGGGAGTGGCTTTTGTTTTTATCAGCAGGAAAAGCTTTATCCTCCTATATAATAATTCGCTAAGTTGAGTGTAACGCCGGACATGCACAGTAGACACTGCTGCGCGTGCGGCAGTCATGCGCAGTACAGACTGCCCGCGCCGCGGCTGATACAGAGCTGGGCGCTCCGAAGGAGCAACCAGCTCTGTATCAGCAGAGGCGCGGCCAGTCTCTACCGCGCGTGACTGCCCCGCGACCGGCTGCCAGAGGCACTGTGGCCTGTGTAACGGGCTGTTCAACTAGTAGTATATATATTTTCCTTATAAAAATCAATTGGAGTCCTTACTAGCATTCAATAGGTTAAAAGTGCAATGTAGATAAATACAGATACGGGTCATTTTATTTGTCTTCTATGGTGCAGTTGGTTTGTTCAAGAATTGTACCAATTTAGGTTAATGAATTTCACCTTTAAGTGTGAGGGGTTTGATTCCTAATATCTACCACGGTTTATCTTGTTTCTGGTTAAAAGCACAGGCTTTGAGCTAAATATAAAGAAATTGTTACCTATGGCTGAATCATATTTTGACTGTCTAAATTGGTATGGTAAGATAAAGAAAAAAAATACTTTTATTTACTACGGAAAAGCAAATAATGTTCTGAAGTAAAATATACATAATGTAGAGCTTTTTCTGCTGAGATGCTTCATTCAAACTTCATTAAAGCTCAAAGAAGACAATAAAATGCATGTTTCCTTCTCTGTCCTTATAGAACTTCTGGTCATCCCATCTACATAAAGTGAATTACCTCCTTTTATTGACAATAATATAGAATTTACAATCCTGAAACAAATAGTCCATATCTCGGATAGGTCAAATCAACAGTATTAATATACCCTATTTGCATAAATATAAGGAATGGTTATTTTCAACCATTTTAGCCTGAAAAAAATGCCAATCTTATATTAGAGGTTTCCTTTTAATCGGGCTGCCCATCCAGCCGGCAGGCAGCCAAATGAAACAGCCATCTGGTGGGTGGCATGCCTCAACTGCCACCATTTTTGTGGTTGCCTCACATGTCCTTTCAAGGACTGCCACGTCCTGCAACACAAAATGAAAAAAGAAAGAAAAGGCATAACTCTGGCTCTAGTGCAGTGATTCTCAATTCCAGTCCTTGGGACACGCAAACAGGTCAGGTTTGATATTCTTAATGAAGCACAGGTGAAATCAGTAGAAATGACTGAGCCTCTGATTACCCTTGTTTGCTCAACCTGGGATACCCTGAAAATATGAACTGTCAGTTTGTATCGAGGGCTAACTCTGAGAATCACTGCTCTAGTGCATTACTTCTAGTGATGATCGAGCACCCCAATGCTCGGGTGTTCGGGTGCTCTGGCCGAGCACCCCCGGAGGCTCGAGTGCTCGGCCGAGCACCCGAGCCCCATTGAAGTCAATGGGAGGACTCGAGCATTACACCAGGCACCCCCTGCTCTGATGAGGGGAGGGTGCCTGGTCCATAGGAAAAGGGCAGAAAATGATGGAAACACCACAGAAATGGTTCAGGAACAGCATAGGGAGGATGTCTGGATGCATCTTGGACTCCAACATCGCTACTGGGAACGATGTTTCGCCCGTAGTACGCCATTTTTACAGACTGACCGTAAAACACACAAAAAGGAAGATAAAAACGACTTTAGGCGAAAAATTGTTATCAAACAGTATTTGCTGTATATTTACTTGTATATCATCTGCAAATTCTGCAAAAAAATTTCATCGATTTTTCGGAACTGGGGCCATGATTAAGAGGGAAACGTGCGCAGAGGCAAATTCTGCAAAAAATGTCATCGATTTTTCGGAACTGGGGCCATCATTAAGAGGGAAACGTGCGCAGAGGCAAATTCTGCAAAAAATTTCATTGATTTTTCGGAACTGGGGCCATGATTAAGAGGGAAACGTGCGCAGAGCCAAATTCTGCAAAAAATTTCATCGATTTTTCGGAACTGGGGCCATGATTAAGAGGGAAACGTTCGCTGAGCCGACCATCTAAAACATTATGGGTGAGGGTCTGCTGCGGAGCTGACCATCCTAAACATTATATGCGAAGGCCCGCTAGTGAGCTGACGCTATAAAACATTATATGAGAGGGCCCGCTAGAGAGCTGACCCAATAAAACATTATATGAGAGGGCCCGCTAGAGAGCTGACCCAATAAAATATTATATGATAAGGCCCGCTGGTGAGCTGACCTATACAAAAATTGTCAAACAGGGCCCGCTGGTGAGCTGGCCCTATATAAAAATTATATCCCAGGGTATATGGAAGAGAGTCAATCATATACCCATTTTTTGGGTGGAAGGGGTGAATGGGAATACAGAGTATTCCCATCATTGCAAATAACATATTTAAAGTGACTTTATGTTCACCCGGGGCTTTCCTCCAGTGGAGTGGAGAAGTCAGGGGAAATCCAGGCCTTGTTCATTTTTATAAGTGTCAACCTATCAGCATTTTCGGTGGAAAGGCGGATACGCTTATCTGTTATGATGCCACCAGCAGCACTAAATACCCGCTCAGACAGAACGCTGGCGGCAGGGCAGGCCAGCACCTCCAAGGCGTAGAGTGCCAGTTCATACCACGTGTCCAGCTTGGACACCCAGTAGTTGTAAGGCACAGAGGGATCATTGAGGACGCTGACACGGTCTGCTACGTACTCCTTCACCATCTTCCAAAACTTTTCCCTCCTTGTGACACTAGGCTGCGCATCAGGGTGAGGGTGCTGGCGGGGTGTCATGAAGGTGTCCCACGCCTTGGAGAGTGTTGCCCTGCCTTTGTCGGAACTGCTGTGTGCTCCCCTTTTCTCCCCTTCTCGGTTGGCCAAGGTAGCACGTACTCTGCCGCCAGCGTTGTCAGATGGAAAATTTTGGAGCAATTTTTCGACAAGAACCTTCTGGTATTGCACCATTTTGCTTGTCCTCTCCACCGGAGGAATGAGAGATGAGAAATTCTCTTTGTAGCGGGGGTCCAGAAGGGTGAACACCCAGTAATCCGTGTTGTCTAAAATGCGTATAACGCGTGGGTCACGGGAAAGGCAGCCTAACATAAAGTCAGCCATGTGTGCCAGAGTACCAACAGGCAAGATTTCGCTGTCCTCACCAGGAGGATGACTCTCAATCTCCTCATCCTCTTCCTCCTCTTCTGCTCACCCACGCTGAAGAGATGGAACTAAAGTTCCATGGCTACCCTCTGTAGCGGAGGCAACCGTGTCTTCCTCCTCCTCCTCCTCCGCCTCCTCCAATTGTCGCTGAGAAGACGAAGTGAGGGTGCTCTGGCTATCACCTTGTGTAAGCTCTTCCTCCCGCATTTCCACCTCTTCCACATGCAAAGCGTCGGTTTTAATTGTGAGCAGCGAGCGTTTCAGTAGACACAGAAGTGGGATGGTTACATTGATAATAGCGTTATCGCCGCTCACCATCTGTGTCGATTCCTCAAAATTGCGTAAAACCTCACAGAGGTCTGACATCCATTCCCACTCCTCACTTCTGATTAGAGGAAGTTGAACGGAGAGGCGACGACCGTGTAACAGCTGGTACTCCACTACTGCCCTCTGCTGCTCACAAAGCCGGGCCAACATGTGGAAGGTGGAGTTCCAGCGCGTGCTCACGTCACACAGCAGCCGGTGAGCTGGCAATTGTAAGCGCTGCTGCAGCTTCAACAGGCCGGCTGAAGCTGTAGATGACTTACGGAAATGTGCACACACGCGGCGCACCTTGGTCAAGAGATCATGCAAATTGGGGAAGGTTTTTAGAAATCGCTGAACCACTAAATTAAATACATGCGCTAGGCATGGTACGTGTGTGAGCTTGCCGAGCTCCAAAGCCGCCACCAAGTTACGCCCATTATCACACACAACCATGCCTGGTTGCAGGTTGAGTGGCGAGAGCCACTGCTCGGTCTGGTGACTAATCCCCTGCAACAGCTCTGAGGCCGTGTGCTGTTTGTCCTCAAGGCAGATCAGCTTCAGCACGGCCTGTTGACGCTTCCCCACTGCAGTGCTACACTGCTTCCAGCTACCGGCTGATGGGTGAGTGGCGCTGCGCGCAGAGAATTCGGAGGTGGAAACGGAGGAGGAGGAGCCAATAACGTAGGTGCTGGCGGAAACCCTGATGGAGGTAGGGCCCGCAATCCTCGGCGTGGGTAGCACCTGTGCCATCCCAGGGTCCGAGTCACTCCCAGCCTCCACGACATTCACCCAGTGTGTCGTCAGGGAAATGTAGCGTCCCTGGCCACAAGCACTTGTCCATGTGTCAGTCGTTAAGTGGACCTTCCCAGTAACTGCATTGGTCAGGGCACGGGTGATGTTACGGGACACATGGTGGTGTAAGGCGGGGACGGCACACCGGGAAAAGTAGTGGCGGCTGGGGACTGCGTACCGAGGGACAGCTGCTGCCATCAGGCTGCGGAAGGACTCAGTCTCCACAAGCCTAAATGGCAGCATTTCGATGGCCAGTAATTTGGAAAGGTGTGAGGTTAGTGCTATGGCCTGTGGGTGGGTGGCTGGGTATTTTCGCTTGCGCTCAAATGCCTGGGGTAACGACATTTGGACGCTGCGCTGGGACAGGGAAGTGGATGTGGTCGCTGATGGTGCTTCAGATGGTACAGGTGCAGGGCGGGAGGTATGCGGGCCTGCGCCTTCAACAGGCGATTGGCCGGCACCGAAAACAGGGGAAGAGGAGGCAGTGGTGTGGCCTGCAGACACAGATTGGCGATCCGGGCGTTCCTCCCACTTATTACGGTGCTTGGATGCCATGTGTCGGATCATGCTGGTGGTGGTGAGGTTTCTAGTGTTCATGCCTCGGCTCATTCTGGTGTGGCACAGGTTGCAAACTACAATTCTTTTGTCGTCCGCACATTCCTTAAAAAAACGCCATACCGCGGAACACCTACCCCTTGGCAAGGGAGATTTACGCAAGGTTGTGCTCCGTGGAACATTTGCGGGCCGGTTTGGTGCGGTCCGCCTTCTTTCTGTAGCCACACCACTGCCTCTTCCAGCCTGTTGCGGTGCTGCAGATGGCTCACCCTCAGGACTGCTGTCATCGCTCGGCTCTCCACCTTCCCAGGTGGGGTCAGTCACCTCATCGTCCACCAAGTCCTCCTCCACTTCCTCACTCTGATCATCCTCCTCATGTCTTGATCCCACCACATACTCAGTCATTGACAACTGTATATTATCCTCCTCATCAAGGTCTTGAGACAGTAATAGTGGTTGATTTAATGGCAACTGTGTCTCATCATCATCATCATCCACTTCCTTTGACCTTAAATGCCGTTCCCCTCTGTCATCTTCTTGTGATTGGGTACCCTCTAGAGGTTGTGAATCAGGGCACAAGATGTCATGTTCCTCTGCAAGTGTGCTTGGAGAGAGGTTCAAATTAAGGATTGGTGATGAGACGAGCTCCTCACTATATCCCAGTGTGGGATCACTTCTTTGACCAGACCCTCTATGGTGGGAGGAAGGATGATCAGGGTGAGGATTATGTTGACCAGACTCTTGGCTACTGAGAGTGGACTTGGTGGAAGACAGGGTGGTGCTTAACCGACTGGAAGCAGTATCAGCTGAAATCCAACCGACCACCTGTTCGCAGTGGTCTGACCTCGAGAGTGATGTCCTGCGACGCCCTGTAAACTGAGACATGAAGCTAGGTATGGTGGATGTCTTTCTTTCTTGTGCTCTGGCACCAGGCACAGTTTCTACGCGTCCTGACCCGCGCCCTGAACTATCAGGATCACGTCCACTTCCCCGTCCCTTTTTACCCGCCTTCTTCATATTACACGGAATATGTGCTGCAAATCTGCAACTTTGCACACTAAACAGAATGTGCTTCTTATCTGCGGCTAGGCACAGTGAATGGAATATGTGACTTTGATATTTTACACTTTGCACAGTAAACAGAATGTTCTGCTAATCTGAAACTTTGCACACTAAACAGAATGTGCTTCTTATCTGCGGCTAGGCACAGTGAATGGAATATGTGACTTTGATATTTTACACTTTGCACAGTAAACAGAATGTTCTCCTAATATGCAACTTTGCACACTAAACAGAATGTGCTTCTTATCTGCGGTTAGACACAGTGAATGGAATATGTGACTTTGATATTTTACACTTTGCACAGTAAACAGAATGTTCTCCTAATATGCAACTTTGCACACTAAACAGAATGTGCTGCTTATCTGCGGCTCGGCACAGTGAATGGAATATGTGACTTTGATATTTTACACTTTGCACAGTAAACAGAATGTTCTCCAAATATGCAACTTTGCACACTAAACAGAATGTGCTGCTTATCTGCGGCTCGGCACAGTGAATGGAATATGTGACTTTGATATTTTACACTTTGCACAGTAAACAGAATGTTCTCCTAATATGCAACTTTGCACACTAAACAGAATGTGCTTCTTATCTGCGGTTAGACACAGTGAATGGAATATGTGACTTTGATATTTTACACTTTGCACAGTAAACAGAATGTTCTCCTAATATGCAACTTTGCACACTAAACAGAATGTGCTTCTTATCTGCGGTTAGACACAGTGAATGCAATATGTGACTTTGATATTTTACACTTTGCACAGTAAACAGAATGTTCTGCTAATCTGAAACTTTGCACACTAAACAGAATGTGCTTCTTATCTGCGGCTAGGCACAGTGAATGGAATATGTGACTTTGATATTTTACACTTTGCACAGTAAACAGAATGTTCTCCTAATATGCAACTTTGCACACTAAACAGAATGTGCTTCTTATCTGCGGTTAGACACAGTGAATGGAATATGTGACTTTGATATTTTACACTTTGCACAGTAAACAGAATGTTCTCCTAATATGCAACTTTGCACACTAAACAGAATGTGCTGCTTATCTGCGGCTCGGCACAGTGAATGGAATATGTGACTTTGATATTTTACACTTTGCACAGTAAACAGAATGTTCTCCAAATATGCAACTTTGCACACTAAACAGAATGTGCTGCTTATCTGCGGCTCGGCACAGTGAATGGAATATGTGACTTTGATATTTTACACTTTGCACAGTAAACAGAATGTTCTCCTAATATGCAACTTTGCACACTAAACAGAATGTGCTTCTTATCTGCGGTTAGACACAGTGAATGGAATATGTGACTTTGATATTTTACACTTTGCACAGTAAACAGAATGTTCTCCTAATATGCAACTTTGCACACTAAACAGAATGTGCTTCTTATCTGCGGTTAGACACAGTGAATGGAATATGTGACTTTGATATTTTACACTTTGCACACTAAACAGAATGTTCTGCTAATCTGAAACTTTGCACACTAAACAGAATGTGCTTCTTATCTGCGGTTAGACACAGTGAATGGAATATGTGACTTTGATATTTTACACTTTGCACACTAAACAGAATGTTCTGCTAATCTGAAACTTTGCACACTAAACAGAATGTGCTGCTTATCTGCGGCTCGGCACAGTGAATGGAATATGTGACTTTGATATTTTACACTTTGCACACTGAACAGAATGTTCTGCTAATCTGAAACTTTGCACACTAAACAGAATGTGCTGCTAATCTGCAACTTTGCACACTGAACAGAATGTGCTGCTAATCTGCAACTTTGCACACTAAACAGAATGTGCTGCTAATCTGAAACTTTGCACACTAAAAAGAATGTGCTGCTAATCTGCAACTTTGCACACTAACCAGAATGTGCTGCTAATCTGCAACTTTGCACACTAAACAGAATGTGCTGCTAATCTGCGGCTAGGCACAGTGAACGGAATATGTGACGTTTTTTTTTTTTAAATCTCTGCCCCCCCAAACAAAATAAACTGCTGCCCCCACACACAGTAGTCCTAAAAAGGACTTTTGGGTCTTTTTTTTTTTTCAAAATCGCTTTTCTTCTCCCTACACTGACTTTCCCTTCCTATACTCATCTCTCCCTGGCTAAGACTGAGCCGAACTCGCTGGTCAGGTGCTATACAGCACCCGATCACGGGTTCTGGCCAGCCAATCAGTGTAATGCCAGCAGCCAACATGGCTGCTGGCATTACACTGATGTCAGAGCCTCCCTGCACGTTTATTGGCTGCGCAGCAGCCGCGAAACGTGCGGGGAGGAGACCCGAACATGGCGGGCGAGCACATGCAGTACTCGTACGAGTACCGCCATGTGCCGAGCAGAGCGATGCTCGAGCCGAACCGAGCATCGGCCGAGCATGCTCGCTCATCACTAGTTATAGGTCGTATTATTCAGCATGTTAAAGGGATCTATCCCCACAGTACAAATGTGTTTTAAACGTTCCATTATCTAGAGATTAGGTGGATTTCTAAAATAACTTATTTTTTTAAATCCTATTTTGCAGAAAATTAATGTTTAAAGACTGCACTTCCGGATAGACTTAGGGTACAGCTCTATACCCACAGTCTGTAAGTCTACCTCCGCTCCTCTCCCTCTAGCCAGCCTCCTCCGATGATGGAGGTCTCTGTAGGCTGGAGCGATCTCATTGGCTAGAGATCGATCTCTAGCCAATAAGATCGCTCCAGCCTACAGACAACAAGCCTCCATTAGAATCTTCTGCAGAAAAAAGGAAAAAAAACTCACAGCACTAATACATTATATATATATCTATATATATATATATATATATATATATATATATAGCCGAAGAAATCAGCACTCACAGGACTTCCAATCAACGTTTTTAAGTAGCTTTATTCTGTGGTCAACGTTTCGATCCTCACATGGATCTTTATCAAGACTTGATAAAGATCCATGTGAGGATCGAAACGTTGACCACAGAATAAAGCTACTTAAAAACATTGATTGGAAGTCCTGTGAGTGCTGATTTCTTCGGCTGTGATTATTACTTTTCAATCAAGCACCCAGGCATTCGTCTATTTATCGTGAGTGCTTCCTTTCTCTCCTTCTATATATATATATATATATGTATATATATATATACACATACATACACATACATACATACATACACACACACACACACATACACAAAGGAAACAAGTAATTTAATTATGAAGTGCAGAAAAAAAATGAGAAGACCCTGCATAATCCTCAAATTAAAAACAAACCAAACACAGCAGGACAATCCTGTGCCGCTTCACAAAAATTAAATGTGAACCCTGTGTAGAGCATATATTATATCAATGTACTCATTCAGGTCATTCAAATAATTATATTAAGAACCATTAAGCATTTTTGAAAACCATAATGCAAGGTAAGCAAACTTAAACATATTTTGGCCAAACCTTCGGTATTTGAAACAAGTAGATTCATACACTGGTATATTATATCTTTTATACAGGATTCACATTTAATTTGTATGAAGCCGCACAGGATTGTCTCCTGCATTAGGATTGTATGGCAATAGTGAGGTACATGGGGGTTATTATTAGGAGGAATTCCTTGTCCCTTAGTAATAGAGCAGCAGATAGATGGGATGAGATGCACTAAAGGAAAGAGAAAGATTAAGATGTCAGTCCAGTAAAAGAAATCTTTCCAGTCCCTATGTTAAAGGAGGATAGTGCGGGTGTGTATGTGTGTGTGCACGCACTTGTCTTTTTATATTATAGGCTGGTGTCCACAGCATTCTATGTGAGTGGTGACTCAGTGACTACATCCTATATAATAAAAGGCCAGAAAGTTTGTCATGATGCAGTCATGCTCAGTAGAGACTGCCCACGTTCTGCCAGTCTCTACTCTGCATGATTGCATTGCATGAGTGAGGCGGTGCAATCGCGTGGAGCAGTGAGGTAAAGGCAGTACGCAGAACAGGTCCGGGTAATGTTAAGAGGCCTGTCCTGTCTGCGCACTGCCGTTACCTCACTGCTCCACGGCCCGTGCACATGAGCTTTTACACTCTATAAATTGGGATGTCACAGCAACAACAGCTAGTGACAGTGTGAACTATTTTCACTTCTGAAATAAATATTGCACAGCAGCGCATGTAACCATATTTTTCTCGATACTAAAAGCCCTAAAGTAGTGGTTCCCATCTCTATCCACATGGACCCCTAACAGGCCATGCCTTTCAGATTTCCCTTCTTGTGTACAGTTAATTAACCCAGTGAGTACCAGAGAGGTGTGCAATGCATTCAGCCACAACGTGCTGAACACCCCTCTGGTCCACAAGGACTCTGATTAATTCCCCTGTAAGCAAAACAGGGAATTCCTAAAGACATGGCCTGATGGGAGTCCCTGAGGATTGGGTTAGGTATCACTGTTGTACAGTATACTTTTTTTCCTAATAATGACTTTGCTTATTTTTAACCCTTAGTGACCAGTGGCGTGCTAGGACCTTCATCAGTAAATGAGGGTCCTAGCACATCACATATATCTTGCTGTCAGTGCTCCTGCGGGAGAGTGATGTGAGCACTGCCGGGCTCTGAATCTAACCTCTCCAAGACCAGAGCAGTCACTATCAGATCCCCGTTCAGTGACCCGGCACAGGTGGTCACTTTTGCTGGTTCTCCAAATGAGATCAAAGCGGTCCTTAAGGGGAATTCACTCCCAAGGACCACGGACATTAAGGGGTTAAAAAGGCAATTATGTTTTAATTCTGTTTCTATGGTAGTGGTAGTTATCCCCTATCAGGGGAGAGGTGGGCTTTAAGGCAACTGAGGAGATTTGTTGCTTATGGCCCAAAATGTTGCGATTGCCAAGTTGATGCATACAGCCCCATAAACTGCTAGAGCTGGGTTTTCCAACCCATCCAGGGTAGTCTATAGGGAATGTCCAGTTTTGCCCCACATGAATCTGAACTGTTTAAGTGAAAGTGGGCAACCTGAAGCCCTCCAGAGGGGAGATGCATTACAGTTCGATAAGGGGTCAGGTTGGTCATATTTGCACCAATTCCATCTCATCATATGCACTAAGATGTCTTTACCATAATTTCCCTGTGAATAGGTTACAACTATGGAGATATTGCCATGCTCTCACTACACCCTCACCAGGTTTATGATTTCGCAGTGTGTGCTTTGACAATTTCTCATTTCCATATTGAAATGCAGATTAATGAGTCACTGGTGTATTCCTGTGGGGGTGTATATATACTAACATGGCTATTTACCATGTGCAGTAGGCTCTAACAGCTGCCTATACTATCAGAGTGCATAGTCCCAACATCACAAACCTGAGATGGCAAAGGTGGGATCTTCCCATAACTTTTCACCAACACAGAGACCTGGAAAAGAAATAGCCACATAGAACAGCTTCTCTGCTGGTTCACTTTACATGGACCAGCTGATCAATTGTTCAGGCCCAAAGTGGGCTCACAAGGCATATAGTGCAGATCACTGCTGGTCTATTTTCAGACCCAAGTTCTGCTCTTCTGCTGATCCACCAGGGCTGACAATGCAGACTCATAGGCAAGTCTTCTCACAAGGGATCAGGCTTGCCAACAATGCACTCTCACATGATCATTCTCCTCTAAATCTCTATTTCATAGGTTATCTAAGGAGCCTAGGCAATAAAACTTCTTCAACCTGAACAGGAGGCTTCATAGAGTGAAACAGGAATTGGAGAAATCCCTCTCACTAGAAACACATCTCTCACCTTTGTGCATCACTCTCATGGAATCAAGAGCATGTGAACATTATGAACATAAGGCCATATTCACGCAAAAATTAAGGGATTCTAGAACAAAGCTAAATACACTGTAGTCAACAAATAGTGATTGCCTTTTAACCTCTGGAATGATAGAGAAGACTAGAAAAACACATTGAGAATCAAAGTTTTGGCAAGCCGTCAAGCCTTTAAGGAGTGAAACCCCCCATTTAAAGAAATAAAATAAATTAAGGACATTTGTTTTGGATTCCTATGGATCAACTAATTTGTTCCAGAATTATTCCATGTTTTTCTTTGTCCCCTATGTCCTCAACCCCACCGCCAGAGTCAAAATCAGTAGGCATCACAATTATACTATAAAAGTACAGACAGAACAGGGGATCCAACTAATTTATTGTCCTGTGCAATTAAAATACCTCAGCTGGTGCATAACCTCTTTGCAGGAACAGCTTTCCATAATTGTTCTTCCTTGTGAATTTGCACCAAATGAATTAGAACAGTGATTGACAGGTCTGCAATAGCAGGAATCATTACTGCCCCTGTCTCTATGATAAACAACTTAATTCCGTTATTCTAAAAATCATACAAATCCCAGTAGATTTTAGAACAACTGCTTAGATGCCACCCAGACCCCTTACTCTTGGTGTAAAGTATATTTTCAAGGCAAAAGGAAACTTTATAAAGGGGGTATTACATATTTTCATCTTGCCACTAAAATATACCCCTATTCTATGAGTAATATTATAATTTATTTATGAATATACAACATATCTGTGCTGTACAATAGGAAGAAAAATACAAATCATTTAAAAATGACTATTTAGGCCTGAGTAACATAGGGGTGTCACTTTGGACACTCCTCTGACACATACAGGGTTAAACACATCCAAACAGACTGATATAATTGTGACTTTATAGGAAACTGCAAGCCATCGCATTCAGTCTAAGGATGTGATATATAGTCCAAAAACATCTGGAGGGACACAGGCTTTCCTTTACTGATCTATAGGAATAACGTGGATGTGTCACCTATGGACAACATCCCATAAATAATTAGGTGACATATCCAATACCATGAAAATGTTATTTCTTTTTTATTTTATGTTTTGATTTCGTTTAAATTTAACTTACAAAAGCTACCAAATACAGGATATCACTGAGCACAGGTAGACCAATTAAAGGGACTGAGCCAATAAGCAGTCTACCTTTGCTCCAGATGGGATATCCTGAAAACATTAACTGTTGGTATCTCTTCCGGACCAGGGTTGGCTACCCCTGTGCTAAAGTGTAGGATCATTGGTATGCATATGGGCACACTCAAACATTGATAAGACTTTAATGCCAGCAAGCCCTGTTCTCCTGACCTAGAATATGTGAATGGAGTAAAGTTATCCAAATTACATCCCATACAACATGGTGCAGAGGAAAGGAACACTCCGAAATGCCCATAGACTACACACTGTCTTCCCCTTGGCACAAGTGGCATTCAGGGAAGAAATTTGGGTGTAAATAGTTCAGCAAGTTGGCATTAGGCAGTTGTAAATCTAGAATAGTTTTTAAACATTAGGTCACAACAACCACTCAGCTTTTCAAGATATCCCTTCTTAATCACATATGAGTAATCAGTGGCTTGGTCATTGTGACTGTGCTTCCTGTGCTTCATTAGGGTTATCATGAAAGCCAGACATGTTCGTGTGTTCCTACTGGAGCTGTGACTCATTGGATAGAAAACGGATTCCACTGCCTGTTTTAGTGTGGAATCCTATTAATACGTTCTCCCCAATCTCATATTACCCTGTTACAGGTGACTAATCATCAGAGGAGCAGACCAATCGATTTACCCTGTATCTGAATTGAGCAGCCTGAATTATGTGCTAGGCAGACATTTCAGGGGTCAAAGAACTGACACAGAGCTGTCCGGCTGATCCATTGATGGACTTGAACTACAAGACTTCAATATCTCAGCGTTCAAGTTCCACAGGCTAGAAGCTTGACAGGTGGCTGACTGCAGTAAATGAAGTGTACAGCCTGGATAGCTCTTGTTTAGTCCAGCCCCCCCCCCCCACTCTGCTAGGTAACAAGCCTGCTCCCATTGAAGAGCACTTAATGTAACATGATAGTTTCACAAAAAGTGTCAAATACCTCTACCCAACCAGAGCCTCCATCAGAAATCATGGGGCCCAGGACAACAATAACTGGTGAGGCCCCATCACCAATGTCCGGTTCCTCCATTTGACTATGCCCCCTATTGCCACCTCACTGTCAATCCAGACACTTTTCCCTCCTTCAAAACATCTGTTGAGGATAGAGTTTAGTTGCGAGGCAATCACATACTCTGCCGGAATATAACCAATCAGAGAAAGCCCTTCTGTGACCCTCATAGATTCTCCAGAGAGCTGCTGTCTACAGGCGGCATCTAGTAACATATCTTGACTCTGAAGATCGTAATCGTTGCATGAGCACAAGCTTTTAGCCAAACAATAGGAATTTCCACACACAAGGCCAAGGATCTTCTTCTCACCAGGGCCAAGGGCAACTGTCCCTCCTGTCCACCCCTTAGTGGTAGCCCTGTACCCAACAATTATATATTATATTTGATGTGGGAGTTCTAAAATCTGCCCTAAATTCACTTCTTCCATGAATGTGTAGACATCTACGAGTGGTCATTTGGCCATATTAGCTCAAACCAGATATTCAGAGATGTTCATCTATTATTTGTAAGTTTATCGCAATTACAACAAACATTTCATAGACCACAGGATAAATACTTGCAAAATGAAACAGAGGTCAAATGGCTTATAGTAGTCATTAGCTGGACCTCCAGCTGTTAGGGACTATAATTCCATCATCCCCAATCACCAACAGCTGTAGATCCAACAACTAACTTCACCTAGACTATGCTGAGACTAGATACTTCAGTGAGGGAAAACTCTCCAGCTCTTATGTTACTTTACGGAGCCTCATTTTCAAATTGTACAGATATTAGTGAAGGGAAGCTGAATAGGTAGACCACAATCTACCAGCAGATCACTAAATGGTTACTGGTAGACCATGAAAAGATTCACGTCAAGTAGTGTTTGCCAAACTTTCCCGCAATGAGTTAATATGGTCTGTGCTGTCATCTAAAAGTTGCACCATAGAGAACAGTGCAAAATTTCCATTGACTTAAGTATGGCTTTTAAAAACCACATTTACGTTAAAGGAAAATAAGGAAAGGGTTACTTGTCCTCTCTGGTATAGGTGTTTTGTCTCATAACTACTTATTCCACAGATTATTTCTACAATATTGTTCATCTTTTAGTCCACTGTTTGTTCTGTCTAGACAGGCAATAAAAGAAGATATATGTTGTGCAGGAATGTGATGGCAAGGAACAGCTGATACATATTGTAAAGTAGTAGATCAGCAGTAGGCAGCACTGGTCGCCAAGCTCTACCAAGAGTGCGTGTGTTCAGGTTATCAATGAATGTGTAGATGTAGACTAAATAAAGTGACTGAGCCCTAATTAGTCCACCTGTTCTCCAGCTGGGATATCCTTAAAATATTCACTGTTGGTAGTAGCTCTTGATGACCAGGGCTGGCTGCCCCAGTAGTAGATCATGTTAGGAGGGCTATGAATAAAGTAGGTCCCATGTCTTTTGTGCACAGGCTTCATGAGTATTTCGTTCCTAAACAGTCCTCAAGACTATGGGGGTTGTAATTGCCAGCAGCTGGAGAACCAAAGGTTAGTGCATCTTCCCTGATTCTGCAACCATCTGAGTGCCAGAGGGGAATCCAATGTATTGTAAAGGACCAGATGGGAGTGCAACACATTAACTCTTTAAAGTCTCAAATCTCAGATATCGACTTCCTGTCTTTTAGCTATTAGTGATTATTATTGTTGTCTGACACTCAGGCACCAATCCACTCTTAACTGTTTGAGCGCCAGAGGGGTACGCAACTCATTGCAAAGCAATGTGTTGCGTACCCCTCTGGAACTCAAACGATTAACCAATTGGATACTAGAGCTATTCATTGGAGAGTTCATTGTTGCCCAAGGGGTTAAACTGTGCCCTATGGAAATAAAGAGGTTTATTTTCTTAAAATGTCAGTGGTGGTGGGGGGGTTGTACAAATAGGATTCTACTTAAGTCTTTGAGTGCGTTGCATACCCATCTGGCAGTCAAAGGGTTAATATCAGCTGCTGGAATATATTTTCTAGCTCTGTACCTGCCTAATGCCAATTCACTAATCTATTTACACAGAAAAGTAGCCCGTTATTATTATAATAATACTAACAATAATGCCACCTGCCTGAAGGGCAGGGCAACCAATGGCTTTTAGGGCATTTCTTTCCTCTGTGTTTGGAGATGTAGTTACCAACAGCTGGAGGGCCAACAACTGACAAGATTTTAGGGAACATGCACCCAAGAAACAGTTTATTCATGTTAAAAAAAAAAAGACTACAGGTTATGTGTAAGGCTTTGAAAATTGGATATTTTGGGTGTTGCTGTCCCTTTAACAAGACAACACAGTCCTGGGAGTCTCTTGGTAGACTGAACAGAACGAGTTACTGAGTGTACTGAGCGAGACTGACATCATTATAAGAAGTGAAGCCAAGAACAAAACCCTATGGAATGAGCTGAGCCAGACAGAAAATGACAGTGTAGTTACTAGCTGGAAACGTCTGGGGGCAAAACCAGGACCCCTATTAACCCCTTGAATGCTAGTGACCACTGTACATGCAGGGAATTAAAACATTTGCACTATAGTTCTCACAGAGACCTCACAAAAATACATTTTACTTTTATTTTTAGCGGTTTCTTCTGTTCTAGGGCCATAAAGACGAAGGACACACTGGTGCAATTCTAGTGCTAAGCAGCTGCACCACAGGTGAAAAGTAAACACGTTATCATTGATTTAAATTGGGGGCTTTCAAACCCTAGAATGCTAGCCTCTCTGGTATTCACAGGGTTAACCCTTTCAGTGTGGTACGCAACGCATTGCTCTGCAATGCACTGCGTTCCCATCCGGTACCGAAAGGGTTAAAGTCCCGTTTAAAGAAATGGAATCGTTAGACTTGGTGATTTGTTGCTAGACGTGCAGTTGGTCTGTTCCAGGATCGCTCCACTTTTTTTAACCCTCTGAGTGCCAGCGAAGTATCCAACGCATTCCGTTGCGATGCGTTGGATAAGTCTCAGGCAATCAAAGCATATAACCATTAGGTTTGCCCCAATGAGACAATTTAACCCTTTGAGTGGCAGAGGGGTACCTAACGCATTGCTTTGCAATGCGTTACGTACCCCTCTGGCACTCAAATGGTTAATATTCCCCCTCCATAGTATAATAATAAATACATCAACTGTTTCACTGCCATTTGGCTGTACCGCATCTCTGGACATTTGGCTAGATTGGCAACCTATCACATAATAGTATTACAAATCAATCTGTCTCACACCTCTCTGGTATTCTAAGAGTTAATATTCTTTTTAGACCCTGACTATTTCATAATTATTTATTAAGTAACACGATACACTTGTCCTCTTTGGTTTAATTACATATACGAGGGATATGCACTGCCTCCTGTGACCGCCACACAAGTACCCCATCATCACCATGTCTGCCCCTCCTTACCCGATTGGCAGGCTCCTTTCTGCACCAGCACCACAGGAGAGTGTCCTTTCTGCAGTGCCCTGCGGCTCGCCACCTTTAGCTGGCACAGGTTATCATAGGTCTGTCCATCGTTGGCACACACTTGGTAGGTGTGCTTGCACTGGCATGTTCCCTTGGTTCCTCTGATGCCAGGAGGAGTCTTGCACAGCAAGCTGTCCCCGCATGGTGGGTCCCCTTCCCTGCCACAGGACTCACCCTCCCCAGCAGCACAGATCAGGCAGCAGTTGCACCGGTCAGGAACATAGCCACTGGGGCAGATTGGACTTGGGCACCTGGACACATCACAGCGGGCTGGGCAAGCTCTGGTGCCCTGACTGTATACCAGCAGCAGGAGGAGACTTAGGGAAGGGGCAGACACCTTCATCCTTATGAGATTGATTAGCAGCAGCAACAAACCAGAGATTTATTGCTTTATATGGCAGAGGTAGTGGGCATAAATCTTCTTCAGTCTCACCAGTTTTGCCCTTCTAGTGACCACACTGGCATCAATAAACTTAACAGAAGGGCTACTGGAAAGCCTGAACCTGCCTTACTGGGAGCAGGAATGAGATCTGGTATGTCTGAGACTGGTGGGACAATATGAGGAGTAGGGGGAGGGAGGGATGTCTGACAGTCTTCCCTCCAGACTCTCTTATGTGTGTGAGAGTGAGGAGTGGTCCTCTATATGGGACACAGGAGTAATGCATGACTTCTCCCCTGGTTCAGCCCACATTAGGAGGGACCATTCCCACCACACCCACTCTGGTAGGCACTGTCTGGACTGGATATGACTGAGACTTACTGCATCAGTGATGGACAACCTGTGTCCCTCCAGCTGTTGAGAACTACAAATCCCATGGAAATGGAAATGCCATGGATGATGGAAATTGTAGTCCTCAACATCTGGAGGGCCACAGGTTGCCCATCCCTGCACTACATAATAGTGAACTGACATGTTTATGCTAGTGATGTCCTGTTAGTCCAGCCAGCCCTAGATCTGACATTTGCTTATGTCATTTCAGGCTGTGCTCCATAAGATTTAGAGGGGGCAAGTCTAATACAAACCAGCTGTACCACAGGGGAGAACTAACAGTCCCTGGTGATTTAAGATGGGGGTTTCAACCCCTTGTATGAGAGGGAGGTCACTAATACACTGCAGAGCAATTTGATGGATACCTCTCTAGCACTCAAAAGGTTAAAGGCCACAGTTAAATCAATGGGAATTTTGGACATTTTTATTTCTCCCCTATGGGGAAGTTGTATCACTCCAAAACTGCTCCTCTTTTGTGGATAAGGCCATCAGGGCTGTGTTCAGTAAGTTAACCTTCTGAGTGCCACAGGGGTATGCAATGAGTTGCATACCCCCTCTGGCACTTAAAGGGTTAAAGAGTTGGAATTATGATAAAAACCAACAGCACCATAACAGACAAATAACAATGCCCACAATTCCCATTGATTTAAATGGAACTTTCAACCCTTTGAGAGCCAGAGGGATACTTAATGCACTGCAGAGAGATGTTTTGTTTACCCCTCTGGCACTCAAATGGTTAACCCCTTGAATGCTAGAGATGTCTCCAGTTCAGTGCTTCTCAGTGTGTGTCGGAGTCCTCCCTAGCATTTGCGGGATTAACCCTTTGCGTGCCAGAGGGGTGCACAGCACATTGCTATGGGATGTGTTGGACACATATCTGGCATTTTAAGGGTAAAATACCCCATTTAAAAATCAATGGGAATTTCCATTTTTCCCCTGTGATGGTATGCTCCAGAATCACCCCTTGTTAGCTTGATGAATAACACCCATAGGACCATATGTATAAAGTAGGGTGGATACATTTTTGGGAAAAACAGCTGCTAAATAAAGACCATTCCTCATAGTTTTAAATGGGGCTTTTAACCCCTTGAATGCTAGAGAGGTCACCAATTCATGGTGAAGCAAGGTGTTGAAGACCTCTCTAGCATACAAGGGATTAAAATCCCCATTTAAATCTATGGGAATCCCCCCCCCCCCCCCCATGGTGCAGTAGGTTTGCTCTAGACTTGTTTATTTCTATCCTGATGAATCAAGGTAAAGCAGTTCTATTCTGGAATGATCCAACTCCAAATTTCCCTAATTCCCACTGATTTTAAATGTTTCTTTTCTAACCCCTAGAATTATAGCATTGTAAGTACTTAATATGTAAAGTCACACTGCCAGGACTTTTTTTTTCCACCTGTCTTTTAATACTTTCATGTCCTTGATAGGGAGCTCTCTGAATTTTTGTTTCATGCAGCTTTCTGTCAGCACCGAGCACTCTGTGCTGTAGTGGTGGCATACTTTTCTTCTGCAGGGTTGGTGCAACATTATACAACTATTCCTGCTTTCATTCTCCTTGACAGAAATCCTTCTGGGAACAGGAATTATACACTGGCAGACCACATAGGACCAAAAAGGGAGATGACAACACATTGTGAAAAATTGCATTGGAGATGTATCTGGCATCCAAGGGGTTAACATGAAATATCGTTGGATTTAAAGCGGAACTACCACCCTATATAAAGTTACTCCCCAATCATTAGGCATATGGCGATTAGCTTCTTAATATTTCTATTATCTCACACAAGTACCCAGCTCTGAAGTAATCATTTTTCTTCTGAGACTGGAAGCCTGGCCTATACACAGACATCTTGGCTTAGAGACATCTGCTTGCCTTCGCTGTCCCTCCCGGTCTCCTCTAGGAGGCGCTGCATAGAGCCGAAAGGCACAGGAAGGAACTGACTGCGCAGACAGCTCTAAAGCAAGAAGCCTGGCCGTCAGTCTCAGAAGAAAAATGATTACTTCAGAACCGGCTACTTGTGTGAGATAATAGCACTATTAAGAAGCTAGTTGCCATATGCCTAATGATTGGGGAGTGACTTTATATATGGTGGTAGTTCCACTTTAAAACTTTTAAAGGACAGTGCATCTTAGGACAACAGTCAGACACGTATAGTGGAATGTTAAATGTACAAAATAAATTATAAAATAAATTGTTTTTCAATTTTTATCCTAATGTCATTTATTCATATATATATCAGCTTAACATACTTAAAGTGATAGTAATGTCCCAGAATTATTTTATTTTGTATTGTAGATTAAATAAAAATAAATTATTTGCAGTAAACCCCATCTCTCAAACCTTTTTGGTTTGAGAGATAGTTGCTTTGAAAATTCACCCCTCTTTCCCCTTCTCCTGACATCAGCGTATAGCTGACAGCAGGAGATCCTGGCCCCGGGACCAGCCGTCGGCTCTTCAGCAGAAATGAAATCATGTTATTTAAAACGTCCTCAATGGAACAATCTACAAAGTAAGCCTCATTTGCAAGCACACTTTGAAGACCGTTCCATTGAAGAAGTTCTTTATAAATAACTCAATTTCAGCTCTGCTGAAGAGCCTCCTCAAGTCCAACAACTCTAATCTCCTGCTGTCAGCTTTACAGCTGTCATCTGGAGAAGGGGGGAGAGGTGTGATTTTTCAAAGCAAATATCTCTCAAACCATAGATAATATTTTTGGACATTACTATCACTTTAAGGTGCGATAAAGTGGAAATGACGTCTCCAGTTCCTATGTTATTCTATGGCGCCTATGCACTAAGACAGTGGTTCTCAACTCCAGTCCTCAGGACCCACTAACAGGCCAGGATTTGATGATTTCCTTGTTAGAGCACAGGTGAGTTAATCAATGTGAATGAGCCTCTGATCACATGATTTCCTTGTTAGAGCACAGGTGAGTTAATCAATGTGAATGAGCCTCTGATCACATGATTTCCTTGTTAGAGCACAGGTGAGTTAATCAATGTGAATGAGCCTCTGATCACCACACCTGTGCTCTAGCAGAAAAATCCCTAAGTCCTGGCCTGTTAATGGGTCCTGAGATCTCCAAAACTTGTTTCCACATAATAACATAGGAATTAGAGAAATTATATCACTGAAGAAGTCATCTCCACTTTATCACCTCTTGCCTTAGTGAATAACCTCCCTTTTGTTGTTATGGCAACAAGCAGACTCATTGCTTGCAATTTATTCTGCAAGTGATATCAGCTGCTCAGATTCCACCCAGCATCTCAGCTGGTGCTGCTTCTTCAAAATGTTGTCAGTGTGTTGGATTTCATCATCAATGAGAGATTTAAATTTATAAAAAAAAAAAAAATATATATATATAAAACAGTGTGGTGGAAGGAAGAAGAAACAAGCTAAATGTAGAGGCCCTAGCAATTATAATTTAATGGTGGAAATACCAGAAAGAAGTACAGTTTTAACCCTTTGAGTGCCAGAGGGGTACAAAACGCAATGCTTTGAGGCCACATAAGAGTTGCTACGTTCCACAGTGCTGAATTTATTAACCCCTTAAGGATCAGTGGGGTGTGTAAGCGAAGTCATTTTGTTCAATATAGGTATCACAGCTTCACATGCATATAGAACTCTCTAGCGACCAAAGTATTATCATGATATTAATTTCAATTTCATTTGAGCATTACTTTGTATCATTCACTTAGGACTAAATTATTATTCTAAAATAGGTAAGTAGCAGGGAGAGATGCACTAAGCGGTGATAAAGAGCTGATAAAGTGTAAAATGACTTCTCCAGTGATATCGCATCTCCAGTTCCTATGTTATTCTATGAAGCCAGTGCACTAACATTTTTCAACTATGGAGATCTTAGTGCGTAGACTGTATAGAATAACATAGGAACTGGGGAAGTGATATCACTGGAGAAGTAGTCTCTGCTGTATCACCTCTTTATCACATCTTAGTGCATAACCCCTCAGGTATCCATTACCCAGTAGTTGCATTTGATATCTATTGCCTGTATAGCCTGTGAGATAGCTCAGTGGTAAATTCCCTGACTATGGTGCCTATTCAACCTCAGGGTTGCAGGTTTGAATCCTGGCAGGGTCAACTCAGTCCTTCATCCTTCTGAGGTCGATGAATGAGTACCATTGATTGGGCAATAATAATGTCTATTATTTCAACTGCCGATTTGGTTAATTCCGAGAGTGTGCGCTGAAAGTGCTTTGAGTCCCACTGGGAGAAAGGTGCTATATAAATACTAGTTATTATTAATCTTAGAGCAGGCACTGTCATAGCACGTTACATGAGAGATCATGAAAAAACATTACACTGATTGGAATACTTCAGTTCTCCACACGTCCCACTGGTAGTTTTACCTCACAGACTCCAACTAAACTCCTTTGGGAATTGGGTGACTTAATTATCACTTCAGTGGCATCCCAGCCACAGTCTGCTACCCTGGTCTTATTCCCCATTTTTCTTATGTTTGTTCGGAACACACTATACTTCTTCAATGGACATAACGGTTCCACAGAACAGTTTTAGGAGCCAAGCGTTGCGTACCCCTCTGGCACTCAAAAGGTTAATGCCACGCTGCCAACCCAGACGGGCCTTAGGATGACTATTCAAAGTTTATTTCTTTTGCCAAGAGCTTGCAGTTAAACCTTCCATTGTACTGATTGCTACAGTACTGAGCACTTTCTATAAAAGGTTCTGAGTAACGCAGCCAACATTTCTCTCTTCTTTGTTCTTATTGTGATGCCAAAAGTAAAAACAATGTAGCAATTTAACTGCACTATATTCGTGTTTGTGCCCACAAGGGTGTATGTTGTGTATTGTTATCCAATAAATGTTTAATGTTACCAAAAGCCTCTTGCCAATTTTATACCATGACAAAATCCAGGACTACAAACTAATTGACCTTTCCATTGTCATTTGTTCCCTGTAAAACATAAAACATGATTTAAATTATATATTTATAATTTAAAATGCATGTCACTGGAAACTTTCAAAATATGGCTGTTTTCTGGGAGCCAGGGAAACTTTAATTAACCCCTTAGAGTTTAGAGATGTCACCAATGCATTGTTCCAAAATGCACTGGAGACATCTCTATCCTCCAAGGGTTTAAAAGGATAATAATACTTCATTTTCTCAGGCAATAATATTAACCCATTAAGGACCCTTGACAGTCCTGGTACGTCATAGCTGGATTTGCTTTAAGGACCAATGACGTACCAGGACTGTCATGGAATTCCGGGCTCCCTGCTCGGCAACATGCCGTTCAGGGAGTCCGGAATCGGACTCAATAAAAAAAAAAAATGCTCCATGGTCCTTAAATGACCACTGCGTGCATGCACGACCGGTCCTTAAGGGGTTAAAGAACTAAACAAAACCATTTATGTATTTTTCACATAACTTTCATAGTTTAGGAGCAATTGCATTGTAAAGTTTATCCCTCCCGCCCCTTTATGTACGTCACTGCTCAAGCTGACAGATTTGGATTCTGGTCTGCTGACCAGATGGATCGACTGGAGATCCGAAATAGTAGTGGTTACCAAGGAAATCTTAATTACGACAAAGTGGCCATGGTTTGAGGCAGTAAACCACAGTCATGAAGATTTCCTTGGTATCCACTCCTATTTCGGCTCTCCAGACTGTCTGCTCCGCAGACCAGAATACAAGTCTGTAAGCTTGAGCGGTGATGTACATAAAAGTGGCAGGAGGGTTAAACTATAGAATTTTATGTGAAAAATACATAGATGGTTTTGTTTATTTTTTTAATACATACAATATTATTGCCTGAAAAAATGAAGTATTACTATCCCTTAAAAAAAAATTCAGCTGCTTAGAGATTATAGAGGAGAAATCTCTAAATTAATCCTCTATTTCCAAATATAATGTTTATTGTCTACTGGTTCCTGTCTTTCTTTGGTGGTCTGCTACAACAGTGAGTACCTCAGCCTTCATCGACTGTGGGGCAGCTGGGATTTTTATCTATAAGGACTGGGCAGCATAACAACATATTCCCCTTCATCCTAAATCAGCACCTCTTCTGGTCTCCACTATCGATCTGAAACCCTTGGGGGCTGGCTTGGTTCTTTTTGAAACTTTGCCTATTTCACTTTCTACTGGCCTTCTTCGTTACAAATCAGCACTTTTAAGTGTCATTGTAGCCCCTCATTGTCCTGCTATTTTAGGGCTCCCCTGGTTAAGGACCCATAACCCACAGATTGACTTGCGTACCAGTCAAATTATGGCATGGGGTTAGTGATGAGCGAGCACCCCAATGCTCGGGTGTTCGGGTGCTCTGACCGAGCACCCCCGGAGGCTCGAGTGCTCGGCCGAGCACCCGAGCCCCATTGAAGTCAATGGGAGGACTCGAGCATTACACCAGGCACCCCCTGCTCTGATGAGGGGAGGGTGCCTGGTCCATAGGAAAAGGGCAGAAAATGATGGAAACACCACAGAAATGGTTCAGGGACAGCATAGGGAGGATGTCTGGATGCATCTTGGACTCCAACGTCGCTGCTGGTAGCGATCTTTCGCCCGTAGTACGCCATTTTTACAGACTGACAGTAAAACACACAAAAAGGAAGATAAAAACGACTTTAGGCGAAAAATTGTTACCAAACAGTATTTGCTGTATATTTACTTGTATATCATCTGCAAATTCTCCCAAAAATGTCCTCGATTTTTCTGAACTGAGGCCATGATTAAGAGGGAAACGTGCGCTGAGCCGACCATCTAAAACATTATGGGTGAGGGTCTGCTGCGGAGCTGACCATTCTAAACATTATATGCGAAGGCCCGCTAGTGAGCTGACGCTATAAAACATTATATGAGAGGGCCCGCTAGAGAGCTGACCCAATAAAACATTATATGAGAAGGCCCGCTGGTGAGCTGACCTATACAAAAATTGTCAAACTGTGCCCGCTGGTGAGCTGGCCCTATATAAAAATTATATCACTGGGCCCGCTGGTGAGCTGGCCCTATATAAAAATTATATCTCTGGGCATATGGAAGAGAGTCAACCATATACCCGTTTTTTGGGTGGAAGGGGTGAATGGGAATACAGAGTATTCCCATCATTGTAAATAACATATATAAAGTGAGTTTATGTTCCCCCGGGGCTTTCCTCCAGTGGAGTGGAGAAGTCAGGGGAAATCCAGGCCTTGTTCATTTTTATAAGTGTCAACCTATCAGCATTTTCGGTGGAAAGGCGGATACGCTTATCTGTTATGATGCCACCAGCAGCACTAAATACCCGCTCAGACAGAACGCTGGCGGCAGGGCAGGCCAGCACCTCCAAGGCGTAGAGTGCCAGTTCATACCACGTGTCCAGCTTGGACACCCAGTAGTTGTAAGGCACAGAGGGATCATTGAGGACGCTGACACGGTCTGCTACGTACTCCTTCACCATCTTCCAAAACTTTTCCCTCCTTGTGACACTAGGCTGCGCATCAGGGTGAGGGTGCTGGCGGGGTGTCATGAAGGTGTCCCACGCCTTGGAGAGTGTTGCCCTGCCTTTGTCGGAACTGCTGTGTGCTCCCCTTTTCTCCCCTTCTCGGTTGGCCAAGGTAGCACGTACTCTGCCGCCAGCGTTGTCAGATGGAAAATTTTGGAACAATTTTTCAACAAGAACCTTCTGGTATTGCACCATTTTGCTTGTCCTCTCCACCGGAGGAATGAGAGATGAGAAATTCTCTTTGTAGCGGGGGTCCAGAAGGGTGAACACCCAGTAATCCGTGTTGTCTAAAATGCGTATAACGCGTGGGTCACGGGAAAGGCAGCCTAACATAAAGTCAGCCATGTGTGCCAGAGTACCAACAGGCAAGATTTCGCTGTCCTCACCAGGAGGATGACTCTCAATCTCCTCATCCTCTTCCTCCTCTTCTGCCCACCCACGCTGAAGAGATGGAACTAAAGTTCCATGGCTACCATCTGTAGCGGAGGCAACCGTGTCTTCTTCCTCCTCCTCCTCCGCCTCCTCCAATTGTCGCTGAGAAGACGAAGTGAGGGTGCTCTGGCTATCACCTTGTGTAAGCTCTTCCTCCCGCATTTCCACCTCTTCCACATGCAAAGCGTCAGTTTTAATTGTGAGCAGCGAGCGTTTCAGTAGACACAGAAGTGGGATGGTTACACTGATAATAGCGTTATCGCCGCTCACCATCTGTGTCGATTCCTCAAAATTGCGTAAAACCTCACAGAGGTCTGACATCCATTCCCACTCCTCACTTCTGATTACAGGAAGTTGAACGGAGAGGCGACGACCGTGTAACAGCTGGTACTCCACTACTGCCCTCTGCTGCTCACAAAGCCGGGCCAACATGTGGAAGGTGGAGTTCCAGCGCGTGCTCACGTCACACAGCAGCCGGTGAGCTGGCAATTGTAAGCGCTGCTGCAGATTCAACAGGCCGGCTGAAGCTGTTGATGACTTACGGAAATGTGCACACACGCGGCGCACCTTGGTCAAGAGATCATGCAAATTGGGGTAGGTTTTTAGAAATCGCTGAACCACTAAATTAAATACATGCGCTAGGCATGGTACGTGTGTGAGCTTGCCGAGCTCCAAAGCCGCCACCAAGTTACGCCCATTATCACACACAACCATGCCTGGTTGCAGGTTGAGTGGCGAGAGCCACTGCTCGGTCTGGTGACTAATCCCCTGCAACAGCTCTGAGGCCGTGTGCTGTTTGTCCCCAAGGCAGATCAGCTTCAGCACGGCCTGTTGACGCTTCCCCACTGCAGTGCTACACTGCTTCCAGCTACCGGCTGATGGGTGAGTGGTGCTGCGCGCAGAGAATTCGGAGGTGGAAACGGAGGAGGAGGAGCCAATAACGTAGGTGCTGGCGGAAACCCTGATGGAGGTAGGGCCCGCAATCCTCGGCGTGGGTAGCACCTGTGCCATCCCAGGGTCCGAGTCGCTCCCAGCCTCCACGACATTCACCCAGTGTGCCGTCAGGGAAATGTAGCGTCCCTGGCCACAAGCACTTGTCCATGTGTCAGTCGTTAAGTGGACCTTCCCAGTAACTGCGTTGGTCAGGGCACGGGTGATGTTACGGGACACATGGTGGTGTAAGGCGGGGACGGCACACCGGGAAAAGTAGTGGCGGCTGGGGACTGCGTACCGAGGGACAGCTGCTGCCATCAGGCTGCGGAAGGACTCAGTCTCCACAAGCCTAAATGGCAGCATTTCGATGGCCAGTAATTTGGAAAGGTGTGAGGTTAGTGCTATGGCCTGTGGGTGGGTGGCTGGGTATTTTCTCTTGCGCTCAAATGCCTGGGGTAACGACATTTGGACGCTGCGCTGGGACAGGGAAGTGGATGTGGTCGCTGATGGTGCTTCAGATGGTACAGGTGCAGGGCGGGAGGTATGCGGGCCTGCGCCTTCGACAGGCGATTGGCCGGCACCGAAAACAGGGGAAGAGGAGGCAGTGGTGTGGCCTGCAGACACAGATTGGCGATCCGGGCGTTCCTCCCACTTATTACGGTGCTTGGATGCCATGTGTCGGATCATGCTGGTGGTGGTGAGGTTTCTAGTGTTCATGCCTCGGCTCATTCTGGTGTTGCACAGGTTGCAAACTACAATTCTTTTGTCGTCCGCACTTTCCTTAAAAAAAGCCATACCGCGGAACACCTACCCCTTGGCAAGGGAGATTTACGCAAGGGGGTGCTCCGTGGAACATTTGCGGGCCGGTTTGGTGCGGTCCGCCTTCTTTCTGTAGCCACACCACTGCCTCTTCCAGCCTGTTGCGGTGCTGCAGATGGCTCACCCTCAGGACTGCTGTCATCGCTCGGCTCTCCACCTTCCCAGGTGGGGTCAGTCACCTCATCGTCCACCAAGTCCTCCTCCACTTCCTCACTCTGATCATCCTCCTCATGTCTTGATCCCACCACATACTCAGTCATTGACAACTGTATATCATCCTCCTCATCAAGGTCTTGAGACAGTAATAGTGGTTGATTTAATGGCAACTGTGTCTCATCATCATCATCATCCACTTCCTTTGACCTTAAATGCCGTTCACCTCTGTCATCTTCTTGTGATTGGGTACCCTCTAGAGGTTGTGAATCAGGGCACAAGATGTCATGTTCCTCTGCAAGCGTGCTTGGAGAGAGGTTCAAATTAAGGATTGGTGATGAGACGAGCTCCTCACTATATCCCAGTGTGGGATCACTTCTTTGACCAGATCCTCTATGGTGGGAGGAAGGATGATCAGAGTGAGGATTATGTTGACCAGACTCTTGGCTACTGAGAGTGGACTTGGTGGAAGACAGGGTGGTGCTTAACCGACTGGAAGCAGTATCAGCTGACATCCAACCGACCACCTGTTCGCAGTGGTCGGACCTCGAGAGTGATGTCCTGCGACGCCCTGTAAACTGAGACATGAAGCTAAGTATGGTGGATGTCTTTCTGTCTTGTGCTCTGGCACCAGGCGCAGTTTCTACGCGTCCTGACCCGCGCCCTGAACTATCAGGATCACGTCCACTTCCCCGTCCCTTTTTACCCGCCTTCTTCATATTACACGGAATATGTGCTGCAAATCTGCAACTTTGCACAGTAAACAGAATGTGCTTCTTAACTGCGGCTACGCACAGTGAATGGAATATGTGACTTTGATATTTTACAGTTTGAACACTTAACAGAATGTTCTCCTATTCTGAAACTTTGCACAGTAAACAGAATGTACTTCTTAACTGCGGCTACGCACAGTGAATGGAATTTGTGACTTTGATATTTTACAGTTTGAACACTTAACAGAATGTTCTCCTATTCTGAAACTTTGCACAGTAAACAGAATTTGCTTCTTAACTGCGGCTACGCACAGTGAATGGAATATGTGACTTTGATATTTTACAGTTTGAACACTTAACAGAATGTTCTCCTATTCTGAAACTTTGCACAGTAAACAGAATTTGCTTCTTAACTGCGGCTACGCACAGTGAATGGAATATGTGACTTTGATATTTTACAGTTTGAACACTTAACAGAATGTTCTCCTATTCTGAAACTTTGCACAGTAAACAGAATGTGCTTCTTAACTGCGGCTACGCACAGTGAATGGAATATGTGACTTTGATATTTTACAGTTTGAACACTTAACAGAATGTTCTCCTATTCTGAAACTTTGCACAGTAAACAGAATGTGCTTCTTAACTGCGGCTACGCACAGTGAATGGAATATGTGACTTTGATATTTTACAGTTTGAACACTTAACAGAATGTTCTCCTATTCTGAAACTTTGCACAGTAAACAGAATGTGCTGCTAATCTGCAACTTTGCACACTAAACAGAATGTGCTCTAATCTGCAACTTTGCACACTAAAAAGAATGTGCTGCTAATCTGCAACTTTGCACACTGAACAGAATGTGCTCTAATCTGCAACTTTGCACACTAAACAGAATGTGCTGCTAATCTGCGGCTAGGCACAGTGAACAGAATATATGAAGATTTTTTTTTTTATATCTCTGCCCCCCCAAACAAAATAAACTGCTGCCCCCACACACAGTAGTCCTAAAAAGGACTTTTGGGTCTTTTTTTTAACAAACTCGCTTTTCTTCTCCCTACACTGACTTTCCCTTCCTATCCTCATCTCTCCCTGGCTAAGACTGAGCCGAACTCGCTGGTCAGGTGCTATACAGCACCCGATCATGGGTTCTGGCCAGCCAATCAGTGTAATGCCAGCAGCCAACATGGCTGCTGGCATTACACTGATGTCAGAGCCTCCCTGCACGTTTATTGGCTGCGCAGCAGCTGCGAAACGTGCGGGGAGGAGACCCGAACATGGCGGGCGAGCACATGCGGTACTCGTACGAGTACCGCCATGTGCCGAGCAGAGCGATGCTCGAGCCGAACCGAGCTTCGGCCGAGCATGCTCGCTCAACACTACATGGAGTCCCTCCTGTTTCTCCTCCTGTATCCAACCCATCCAACCTGTGGCTGCCTATTTTGTCTATTAGCACAATTACAGCTATGGCTACTATTTCCCCTTCTTATGGGGAATTTCAGGATGTTTTTTCTTTTGTCCATGATCAGACTTTTTCCACCTCATCGGGCATCTGACTGCACGATTGATCTCTCTTCCAGGAACCTTATCTCCTAAGGAGCATACGTTTCTTCTCTTCCCGAGAGTCAAGTCTTGGCCTTGTATATTTAGGAAAGCCTTGCTAAGGGATCCCTTTATCCCTGCATCAATTACAGCGGTCTCAACAAGATCACTGTCAAGAATAGCTATCTCCCCCCCCGACTCCAGAACTATTGGATCAACTTGAAGGCACTTCTGTCTTTACTAAACTGGACTTACGTGAGGCCTGCAATCTCATCCCCATTAAACCCGGAGATGAGTGGGCAAATGGGAAATGAGTGGGAAAATCTGGTGATGCTCTTTGGGCTATGTAATACCCTAGAAATTTTTCAATGCTTTAGCAATGAGATTTTTAGAGACACGCAGTTATCACACGTGATTATATATTTGGATGACATCATCATCTCCTGACCCACACTTCAGCTTCATCGATCTCAAGTCCAAGCAGTCTTGCAGAGCCTCTGTGAGCATTCCCTTTACATGAAATCGGAGTGCGAATTTGAAATGGATCCAGCAAAAGTTCAAGCAGTCTCCCTATGACCTATTCCCAGAGAAACACAAGTTAGTCAAAAATTAATTGGGTTTGCAAACTATTATTGGAAATGTATCCAACATTTTTCCTGCATTGTTGCTCCAATTATGGCTTTGACAGAAAGGGTCGACCCTCGCAATTTGCCTACAGCGGCTTTGCAGGTATTTGCTTCCTTAAAAACCTCCTTTATGACCACACCAATTCTTAGATTCCCAGATACATCCTTACAATTCCCCCTTGAGGGTGATGCATCTGAACAAGCTGCAGGTGACGTCCTTTCTCAAAGACATCCTAACTCCTTTAAGCTTCATCCATGTTCTTTTTTTTCCTAAGAGCAATTATAACACAGGCATTCAGGAGTTACTGGACATCAAAAATGGCTCTTGAGGAATGGATACACCTATTGGAGGGTTCAAAGCTCCCAGTTTTTCTCCTAACCGATCATAAAAACCTACAGTTTTTGTAGTTAGCCAAATGGTGGAATCCACCTAAGGCTCGATGGGCACTATTCTTTACTAAATTTAATTTCATTATCTTATCATCCTGGATCCAAAACTACTAAAAGCGGATGCCCTTTGCAGATTGTTCAATTTCTGCTCTGTCTCGAATACAGAACCTATCCTCCCTCCTCGCTGTAAACTCTCTCCACCTAGTTATCCTTTCGACCTTGAGTCCATTCTGATTGGTCCTTGAGATTTTTTAAAGGCTAGGTTAGAACAGAACCTTGCACGATTATTCCAGTTTGTTATTTGACCAGATTTATTTTGTTTCTTTGATCTTGGCTTCTGTTACTTTGGATTGTCCTCCCAGCTGTTTATTCCCTGGCTTATGTTTTTTTGACTACAGATTTTCATATGTATTACACTTCCAAAGCTCCTGGGGACCTCGACTTGTTCTAACTCTGGCGTCCTCCTGTTTGATTCCATCCACACCATCATGTTTGCTCCACAGCTACCTAAGGTTCAGACTTTTGGGACACCCTGACAATTCTAAAAAGGATTCCTCATTTGGCTCTAAGATTGCCATTGTCAGCCACAAATACTTCTAGTAAATGAATACAGCGATAAGAAAAACCATTGAGTGATCAGTTTGTGAATCGCTCCATCGGATTCACCTAAACATCCAGGTTTTTGAGAATAGCTGAACAAAATGCAGTGTCTAAGAGGTTAATGGTTTCAGTTTCAGGTATCATTTAAAGATGAAGCAGCTAAGGGCTGATTAACTTTACAAATAGTATATTATACCTGCTGAAGCAATGAACGGCATCTCATAGAGTGTGAAAATGAAAAAACCACAATGGTAATATTTCTATTTTCCTTGCCAGCCAGCGGAACAGAGAAATCCAATGATAACTGCAGTCATATGCATTTTTTTATATTCTCTACATGAAGCAGCAAGTATCCAGATAAAAATAAGAAAAATATTTTTGTAGTAGTTCAGTTTGTTAAGGGAACTAAGCATATGAAATGATATTATTCTAACAGCATTCAAGAGCAAAGATGCGTTACACCCATATCAAAAAGAACATTACTGCTGCTTTTTCATACAAAATTCTTATTTCCCAGTCCTAATACCACACCTCCTTTCCAGTATTGTTCCAACACCCATGTACACAAATTCTCAGTATTTGGATCACAAGGAAATATGGAGGAATTTCATTTTTCTCTTCTGTCTCTGAGTTGTGTCAGGTCAGTAGAAGCTTCTCATACACAGACATACACACTGCTGTACATTACGTTTTGAGGGGGAGGTTCAGACAGTTCATTGGTCTGCCCACCCAGTATTCATAACATGACTCCTTCCCCCTCCATTCTTCTGTAACTGTGCCAAACTTCTAGTTGCACAATGGCTACTGAGAGTTTTTACTAGTGGGAGCAGAATTACAGACTTAATTACAGCACTTAGGCTATTACCCCAACACCAAAAGGCATATACTGTAAAGAGGGAAACTGTAACTCTGAATGGAGCTATATTACCCTACATACAGGGCCTGATTTACATCTCAGGAGCCTGTAGGCACAGGATTCTGAAGCCCCCCCCCCAGTGGGCCATCTCCACTGGAGACCTCCACAATGCTCTTAATCTCCACTTTGCCCCCTATCATCTCCATATTGCCCTCAAATTGCCCCATCAGCTCCAACTTGCCCCCATCATCTCCATATTGCCCTCACATTGCCCCAGTGTACGTTTCCTACCTCTTCCCTGGTGGTCCAGCGGCAGGAGAGATATTTGCCTCTCCTTCTGCACAGACCTGGAGCTCCTGCGCGGTCTTCTCTTCATGCAGAGTGCTGGGAGATGATGTCATCTCCCAGCGCTCTGTATTACTAAAAAGCCGACGAGGGAGCGCAGAAGCTACAGGTCTGTGCTGAAGGAGGAGGCACAGACCTGTCTTCACAGCGCTGGGCTGGGAAATGAATTAAAAAAAAAAAAAACACACACAACATGATCCCAGTGACAGGTGCCCCTCTGTTGGGTACGCCTGTAGGCAGATGCCTACTCTGCCTAATTCTAAATCCGGCCCTGCCTACATACCCCTATGTTCTGAGGGCAGCGTGGTGGGCCACACAACATGGCTGGATTTGGCCTGCATGCCGTCTGTTTGAGCTAAACTAAAGTTCTTCAGTTCTCCTAGACTAGTAATAGCAGCAGAACAATTAACCTTACCCACAGAAGAATGTATTGCAAGTAACATATGTAACACATGAAGTGGCTCTGTTTGTTTTGGAGAATCACCTGATCACTTTTCCTGCAGTTTAATTTTTTAAAACGCGTATGAAACACTAGTTTCTTGAAGCGTGATTGGGCCCTTTTGAAACAGCTGGTTTAATTTGAATATTAAAATTTGGAATCCTTTTTCTTATCCCTATAAATGACACAAATCAGATAATACAATAATTCTTGACCAGAGACAAAATTACAGCCCTTCTTCAACTACCGGTATTACAATAACCTGCTGAGATAAGCAAGGTGCAGACTATAAGACTGGTGTTGAATGTCAGTCTCCATTAACCATCTGAGTGCCAGAGGGTGATCATCCCTCTGACATACATAGGTGAAGCTTTGAGAAAGTGCATAAGTTGTTTGAAACAGCTGTCGGCGAGACTAATTATTATTGGGTCCCCTGTCATTCACAATTCTGCACCTTGTATTCCCCGGTATGTAACTTTAATAATTAAAGCATTATTGGAATTTCACCTCTGATCTGTGCACATGTCCTTATTTTTCTATTGTTGGAGCCAAGTCAAGCGGACAGGGATTGTAGACAGTGCGCAAGCTGGGACTGGTCAGTGCTCGCACACAGATTCATCTACAGTTCAAGCAGAGTAGATACATGAAGCTATATTCAGGAATCAAACGATGAGCAATTCTGGAGCTCCCCAACTGTCCCAGTGAAAACAAATGAACATTCCTTTTTGATTTAACCCTTTGAGTACCTGAGAGGTATGGAACACATTTCTTCGCAATGCGTTCCATACCTCTCTGGCACTCAAAGGGTTAAACAGGACTAATAACCAGTTGAATACTAGAGAAGTGTGATAGACATGTGATAGACACCTTTTTAACATTCATTGGGTTAATTCTTTGAGTGCCAGAGGGGTACGGAATGCATTGCAAAGCAGCTTTTAAATATGAACATTTTCAATGGAAATTGGTTGGTTTGCTTCAGAAATGTAAATCTTTAGTGTCCTGACTATAGATCACAGCGGGAGACGTATAAAAGCCATTCTTAGTATATGTTTAACAATTGTAACTAAAATTCACAACAAAACAGATCACATTTATAAAGAAGTGAAGTGAAGTTTCTAAATTTTGTCTCTGTCTGAGAATATTCCGAGAAAATTTGCTAATTATTTTTTTTTGCATACATAATTTATACACTATCACTATATACATCCATTAAAGGGACACTAACGTCCCATAAAAAATGATTCTAGTTTTTTTTAGATGAAAAAAAAGCTATATGCCACAAATCCTATCTCTCAATCTGCTACGGTTTGAGAGATATTCTCTTTGAAAGTTCACTCCCCTTCTTCTGACGTCAGAGCTCTGGCTGACAGCAGGAGATCCCGGTCCTGGGACCTGCCAGCGGCTCTGCAGCAGAGCCGAAATTGCATTATTTAAAAAGAATGACTTCACTGGAAAGGTCTACAAAGAGTGCCTGGTTTGCAAGCACACTTTGTAAACCTTTCCAATGAAGTAGTTCTTTTTAAATAAAACGATTTCGGCTCTGCTGAAGAGCCTCCTCGAGTCAGCCAATTCGAATATCCTTCTGTCAACTTTACAGCCGACATAAGGAGAAGGGGAGTGAGGGGGGAACTTTCAAAGCGAATATCTCTCAAACCATAGCAGTTTGAGAGATAGGATTTGTGGCATATATTTTTTTTTCATCTACAAAACTAGAATAATTTTTTGGGGATATTACTGTCCCTTTAAGAACAAGCTATACTTGGCATTAAGATTTAATCACTAAAACTTCCTTTATTTTGGGCGTAATTGCTATATGTATGTTGAGGCACAATTCTTATTTGGACAAGGCCATTTCTACTCCACTTTCAAAAAATCGAGCGACTGGAGTTAGTATTCAGTAAAAATGTCACTAAACATTTATATATATATATCTTTATTTTAAGATTATCTCTTTATTGCCACAGTTTTATATACCCCCACCCTAATAGACCCTTTCTGTTAGTGTTCTGAGAGCCAGTCTGGCCTATATGAAAGCCACTTATATAAGTTTGTTCAGGAAACTAAAGAGGTGCAATTCTAGAGAAAACCATCTGCATCATAGGGGGAAGGAACATTCCCAATTATCTAAATGGGGCTTATAGCCTTTTGAATGCTAGCTAGGTCACTAACACATTCAAGGGGCAACTAGACCCATTTATATTAATGGGAATTTTGGTAATTTCTGTTTGTATACAGACAAGTTGATCCATACTATCTTGGTATGACACATTTATAAATCTTATACAACGCTGGTGGATAATTTTGAATAAGACAACACGAAACCCATTGTCTTTTATATTATTGCATCATTTTATATTTTTTATTTTCAACACTGATGTTGTTAAATTGGAATTTATGAAACAACCTTTTTGATTATCAGACAGGTGGATGATTTTGAAGGAGAAGTGAGTGGAACAGTTGGTTGTGTGACTATCACAGTGCCCGTGATCTTTTCTGTCACTCTCTGTGTGGTGCGCTCCCATTAGCTGAGCTTTGTTTGACCTGCCCAGCATGGTCTTCTTATACCGGGCCTCTGGCACCTGTCAGGTGCCCTTTCGGGGTGTTCCTGTACCAGTGCTACTGTGTTGCTGTGTTCCTGTGCTCCTGTGTACCGACTTGGCCTGTTTGACTACTCTTATTGGTTCCTGCTCCGTGATTCGACCCGGTCTGGCTGACGTTCCTGCTCCGTGATCCGACCCAGCTTGTCTGACATTCCTGCTCCGTGATTCGACCTGGCCTGGCTGACATTCCTGCTCCGTGACCTGACCCAGCTAGCCTGAGTATTGTGGCCTCCTTTAGACTGAGCCTTCCGTTAACTCTTGCAGAGCACTGTTGCCTCCGACACACTGAGCCTTCCGTTAACACTTGCAGAGCACTGTTGCCTCTGTTAACTCTGAGCCTTCCGTGAAACTTGCAGAGCACTGTTGCCTCCGTTAACTCCGTTAACTTTGAGCTCTCCGTTTACTCTTGCAGAGCACTGTAGTCTCTGTTACACTGAGCCCTCCGTTTACACTTGCAGAGTATTGTGGCCTCCGTTAACACTGTGCTTCCGTTAACCCTTGCTATACACAGTGACGCCGTTACCGCACCGGTTTGGTGCTATTGGCCTATTCCATCAGCTCTAGCAGTGTACAGTGTCTCCGTTATCGCACCGGTCGGGTGCTATTGGCTCTTATTCCATCAGCTCTTGCAGTGTACAGTATTTCCATTACCGCACCGGTCGGGTGCTATTGGCTCTGTTCCTCAGCTCTTGCAGTGTCAGTGTCTCCGTTACCGCACCGGTCAGGTGCTATTGGCTCTAGTCCCTAGCTCTTGCAATGTATAGTGTCTCCGTTACTGCACCGGTCGGGTGCTCATGGCTCCAGGTAGTGCTAGCTCTAGCAGAGTATTGTGGCCTCTGATTCTGCTCAGCACAGGGAAGAGTCTCAGTTCTGCTTTACACACTAGGTGCTTTCACATCTCGCACCACAGTCTCATGCTACCTTTACCATCTTACTGGGCGTTGTCAAACACACCACAACAGAGACTGATCACCTTCCATGAACTTTAACCCATGTTGTGATGGAATTGCTTGATTATGCCTGTCCTGTGACAGTATCTATTTTCTCTCTTGTATACTGTGTCTGAGAGGGCACATGTACATGGTTGTTATTTTCCGTCATACTGTATAAGCCTGTAGTGGTCATTCTTTCGTGTCTTTTAATAAAACTTGTGTTTTATTCTAACCTTCTGGCTCTGAGTGTTGTACAAAACCGTTACAGTGACACCGAGTGGGGATGGTGAGAGATCCCTACCTGCTTGATTGTCAGCTCTGGAGACATCCTTTGCTGACCAAAAATAAATGTGAGTACATTGATTTTTGATTTATATATACAAAGACATTTTTTGTAATATTTGGTGCTCTCCTGTGTGTTTCTTTCTTGGAATATAACATTAGAGTGTCTCTTATTATGTTACTCACTTGGACACAAACATAACATTATCCTTGACTACAAAGTGCTATAGAACTAAACCATTAAAAAAGTTGTCAATGGGCATTTACAATAAGCCACCTAATACTGGGGAGTTTGAAGAATTGCTACTACAAGTGGAAAAGTTAGGGAACATTTGGACACTAGTGAACACAATATGGTAGCCCTTTTAAGAGAGGGTTTAACAAAAACATTCAACTTTGAAAAGGGCAGTAATTTTACATTGTTTAAAGCAATATTTGACGATAAGCAATAGAATATAGTTATCAAGTATACAAATGTAGGAGAGATATTGAATTTGTTCAAAATGTGTTTGATCAGTATACATGGCAATATATACACATGGGGCATAAATACAAGAGGAACAAAATAATACCAATGTGGCTTAACAAAGAGGTTTGCAGGGAAATGTGAAATAAGAAGAAAAGTTTTAAACTGTTTGTCAGAAGAGTCAGTGCATCATTGAAAAAATATACAGAATACAACAGAATCTGCAAACAATTAGGCTAACTGAAACTGAAAATAAGAAAGGAATTGTAAGAGGAGAGAGAGCAAAACAATCCTAAAATCTCTAAATGGCAAATAGATGAAATCTGCAACTAAGGCAGAGGAGTTATTTAGTGAGGCTAATGCAATGGCTGATACTTTCATTATTTAATTCTGCATATACAAAGGAAGCAGTTATGGCAGGCTTTGGACAAACAGGCTAAATAATGGAATTTACTGTGTATATCTAATTTTATTAACCACTTGGGACTTAATTGGAAATGGTTTCAAATGGTATTTTTCCATCTTCTGAATCAACAAGGGTGACATGGCAATGCCGAACTTGATGAACTTATGTATTTTTTCAGACTCATCAACAATTACTAAGTAACCAGTGTAATGTCTAAAGTGTTTTGCACGATAACCACACTTACTCCATTACTTACTCCAAACTACAAAATCGGTGCCCATACTGGATTCATGTTCTCTTTTTTTTTCCATCCTTTGATGTCTAATGTAATGATGAAATAAACAGAACTCAGTTGTAGACAGGAAATTCTTGGAATTCTTGTGTAAAGGGGCCTGGAATGTAAGTCAGTGTAGCTTTACAAAGTGTTAGATATTTCTCTGGCACCCAAAGGGTTAAAACCTGCCCTATTATTGTATCCCAAGGACCGGATATGAGCATTGCAACCCTACAATCTCCCCACCAGACACCACATTCAGGAAGCATATTGTGATACAGGTACAGGGTTGCTGCTTGGTAAGCAATTTATGCAGCCAAGCAAAAAGATAATAAATTGCATCTAATAGAGAGGTCACTGCACACAAACATAGGACAACAATTACAGGCAAGCAAACAGGGGTAAAGCACAAAAACTACACACTTCTGCTTTCTCTTTTTAGCATCCCAGCAAAGTTGAAGAGCTTGGCAGAGAGGAGCAGAACTTCTTCCTCTGCCTCTATAAACATACACTAGATGAGTAGAACTTCTACCTCTGCCTCTATAAACATACACTAGATGAGCAGGACTTCTACCTCTGCCTCTATAAACATACACTAGACGAGTAGGACTTCTACCTCTGCCTCTATAAATATTCACTAGATGAGTAGGACTTCTACCTCTGCCTCTATAAATATTCACTAGATGAGTAGGACTTCTACCTCTGCCTCTATAAATATTCACTAGATGAGTAGGACTTCTACCTCTGCCTCTATAAATATTCACTAGATGAGTAGGACTTCTACCTCTGCCTCTATAAACATACACTAGATGAGCAGGACTTCTACCTCTGCCTCTATAAATATTCACTAGATCAGTAGGACTTCTACCTCTGCTTCTATAAACATACACTAGATGAGCAGGACTTCTACCTCTGCCTCTATAAATATTCACTAGTGAGTAGGACTTCTACCTCTGCCTCTATAAACATACACTAGATGAGTAGGACTTCTACCTCTGCCTCTATAAACATACACTAGATGAGTAGGACTTCTACCTCTGCCTCTATAAATATTCACTAGATGAGTAGGACTTCTACCTCTGCCTCTATAAACATACACTAGATGAGCAGGACTTCTACCTCTGCCTCTATAAATATGCACTAGATGAGTAGGACTTCTACCTCTGCCTCTATAAACATACACTAGATGAGTAGGACTTCTACCTCTGCCTCTCTGGTTGAAATTGCTCTAATTCGGTGCAGTTAATTGGTGCAGATCATGTAGTAGATAACACAGGACTCTCTTACTCCGATAGTTGGGCCCTTCAACTTGAGACCCTGAGATATGGGTCAAAACCCCGAGTTTCAGAGTCAAACACTGAGAGTTCCCAGGTCTGGTTAATTTTCTGATATTAGTACCAACTGCTCTTCTATTCACAAAGCCTTTTCTTTTACCCCTCACGGTGTGCAGACAATACTATCACTTTTCAGACCCCTAGGCATAAAGTGACCACAAAACCAGGGACAAGTCAGGGACACTGTCTTGCAGTTCGCTTGTCCCTTTGCAGCACTGCAGAATGAACTTTTTGTAAGTGTTCCTGATTTAAAGGCTGTATGCTGTATGTTTGAAAGAAAAGTGGGGTAAACTATTTGCACTATGGGGGAGAACTAACAATCCCCCAAACACCCATTGATTTAAATGGGGGATTTTAGTTCCTTGAATGATAGAATGGCCTTCACCTCTTTAGCCTTCAAGGGGTTAAAATGGCCATTTAAAACAATGGATACATTCTGTCTCCTCCATAGTGCACTTAATTTGCCCCAGAACTCTACTACTTTCCTTCTGAACACACAGTTTAGTGTAGAATAGTAATTCCAGTGAGATGAATTGTTCAGCTGCGATGGTATTCTGAGCAGTTTATGCATTAAAGGGATAGTAATGTTTCACAAAAACAGCAGCTCCAATTAATCTTCATAGTATTTGAGCCATAGAGAGTGTTATTTCAATACTGTCAGAACTGTAGTTCAAGAGTAATTGAATGATACAATATCCCCCTGCCACCCCTTTTACCTAGTGTAAGCCACCTCCCCTCAGATGTGGAATTTGGTCTTGAGACCAGACAGCTCACAGCAAGGGACAATCTTCTTACTGTGATCATAAGGAAAGCCCTGCCCCCTTCACGGGTTTTTCAGGTTTTTCCCTTATGCTCACTGAAGATTGTCCCTCTCTGTGATCCATCCGGACAGTCTTGCTGCTCTGAGTTGAGCAGTGTTACATCAGTAAAAGGGGCAGGAGGGGGATACTTTATCATTCAATTACTCTTGAACTACAACTCTGACAGAATTGAAATAACACTCTCCAAGGTCCAAATACTATGAAGATTAATTTGAGCTGTTTTTATTGTGAAACATTACTATCCCTTTAAGATCTTCCCAACCTATAAAGAAGCCTCATAGAATAACACAGTAACAAGAAAGGTACTCTCAGTTAAAGGAGAACTAACACCTCCGAATAATAATGACTCCCCTTCCCACCCCCTCCTCCTGCTTTCCTCCCTATGGCGTTCCAAATTCAGACCGTAGTCCTCTCTGTGCACCTTCCTAGGACCAAGCGGGCACTCTCTACTGTGCATGATGGCTTCTGACAAACATTCTAGCAAATTATTATATAGTATGACTAATTGTTGGGGTGGGACTTTATTTGGGGTGATAGTTCCCCTTTAAATCGGGAGCATTTATGAAAACTTCATTCTGCAGGACTGCAAAGGAATCAGTACAACCCTGAAATGTGTGTTTTTATAAGCTTTGCTGATTTAAAGGGATAGTTGTAGTCCCCAAAGAGCCGGAGGGCCAACAGTCAACTACCCCATAAATGCATGGTATTTATGTGTATATATAACCCAATTTCCTGTAATGGCATTAGCGTCCCTTTAACTCTTTGAATGCTGCAGAGGTTTAGAACCCCTCTGACACTCAAAGCGTTGATTTATAAAGATTACACAAACAGAGACTCTAACTTGAAGTGATGGTGAATTTGGCAAACGTGAATTATAGCCATGGAAAGTAAGCAGAGAGAAAGCAATAAAACATGCATGAATGTGTCCTTGTAAATAAATGACGTCTTAAAACAAAAATCTATGAATGCTAAAAATATATCAAGCTGGAGGGCTTAAAGGTGTTTATTTCCAATGTTTTTATTAAATCTAGTGACTCATAGGGTAATGTACACTCATTTCCTGTAAAAAGAACCATGCGTTGCTTACAGATTTCTATAAACCGCTAACGCTGGGTGTGTAACGTAGTGAAATAAATTGTCATAACACATGAAAGTGGAAGTCAGTGATCAAGATGTAGTTTAAAGTGGATCTATCACACTATATCAAGTCCCCCCACAATAATTAAGCATATGGCGATTAGCTTCTTAACAGTGATATTATCGGGTAAAAGTACCATACTCTGAAGCAATCCTTCTTTTTCTAAAACCGGCGGCCAGACTTCTTGATTTCGAGCCTTCTGCGCATCTGTGCTGTCAGTCCTCCCTTCTGGTACCTTAAGGTACCATGCAATGCCTCCTAGAGGAGACCGGGACTGACAGCGCAGGCACGCAGATGTCTTTAAGACAAGATGTCTGTGTGCAAGCCTCACCCCCGGTCTCAAAAAAAACAAGTATTACTTCAAAACGTGGTACCTCTGCCCGATAATATTACTTTTAAGAAGCTAATCACCATATGCCTAATTATTGTGGTGGGACTTGATATAGGGTTATAGTTCCGCTTTAACCCCATGAGGACCAGAGGGGTGTGAGTTTCACCCCTTTCTGGCCCTCAAGTGATTAAAGAGATTGCAAGTGTATCAGACATTGTTTTTATTTTCTTAAAAGGATAGTAATGTTTAATTATTCAAGTAAAATCGAGTCTTCTCTATTCTTTTTTATAACTGTGTAGCAAGAAAACATTATTAAACTCTGCTGTTTTTCATTTATAGTCTAATAAAGTTTTCCCCCTCCCGCCCCTTCCACTTACTTCCACAGCCTCCCCTCAGATTTGGAATCCGGTCTGCGGACCGCACATGCTGCATCGAGGGACAATCTTTCCTCTTTCAGTATAAGGGAAAGCCTACCCCATTGAAGGAGGGCAGGTTTTTCCTTATGCTGGAAGAAGATTGTCACTCGTCACATTCTGTCCAGGCTGGCTTGCTGAGGCTGCTGAGGTACGTGGAAGGGGCGGGAGGGGGAAACTTTATTAGACTGTAAATGAAAAACGGCATCTTTTAATAACGTTTTCTTGCTACACATTGTTATAAAAAAGAATAGAAAAGACTTGATTTTACTTGAATAATTAAACATTACTATCCCTTTAAGTGAAGGAGTATGAAAGGAGAAGCTTGTATTTATCACATATACACTTTCCACTTCATCTCTCCCATACCAGCCTCTTACGGGTAATGTGTACAGCAAGCACAGGCACAAGAGCAGAGTTTCTTAGTCATGGACCTCTTGTTCATTCCTGGGAGCCTTCAATCTCAAGCTCCCCCAGGATGGAGACTAGAGTGAGCAGATGATGTGATTTGCATCATAATGTTGGTGAGCTTAATGGAAGTGGGCAGGGACTGGAAGGTGGAAATCCAGAGTTTGCCTTGAAATGAGATGGGGAAGTAGGTGGAACCATACTGACAGTGGGTGGGGTTACCAGAGAATCATCCTCTATCCTTGGAGAGCAGATATTTGTCTGAAAACTGAAGTACCCCTAACAGTGCAGATTTTAGCCCTCTGAATGCCAGACGGGGTGTGCAATGTATTACAAGGAAATTAACTGCACACCCATCTGGCATGTCCAGGGCCAAATGGTGAGTAAAAATGTTTAATGAAAAAATGTGTTATGGGGATTTTCCTGCTGAGTAAAACAATGGCACCCACACAACAGAACATTTTTAATTCAACAGTTAATATAGATCAAGTGTATTTTTTAGTATTAAACATTGCCAACTAGTGTCCAAAAAGAGAACTGTTTCTTTTTAATTTTCTATTAGAAAGCTTGAAAGGGATACACACTGAGCATGTGTAATAGTAGTGCTCCCCTATGTTCATATGCCCCTCTCCCTGATGTAATGATTTTTGTCCTAAATCCGACAGCAGATCACAACGAGCGACAATCTTCTGAAGTATTAGGAAAAAGCTGCCAGGTTGTACCTCCACCTTTGACATCAAGTCACTCCATAAGTCTCACCCACAGCCTCCACCCTACCCAGATAAACAAGATGTAGCAGGTATGAACAATTTTTATCATGTTGAACTAAAGCTTTGTTGATTTTATCACCAGTGCTATTTTCCATGTTTTTGTGTGCCACATCATCAATAGGTCCACATCTAGTTCTCTCCCAGTACTGCCTCTCTTCTGTTTTCTGGTACTAAGGTGCTTGCAGATTAATATTGCCTTTATGGAGTCTCGTTTTCTCCCCCTGTTAAGGCTGGTTCAGGGGTCTGTATCTGTCACTACCTTTGCATCTGACAAGTCTGTGTGGCTCAATTGGTTAGCTGTTGCTGAGCGTGAGGAACCTTTGGGTTGGGCATCCATTTATTTCTTTGCTATTCTGGAATACATTTCTGCTCTTCAGGAAAAAAGTGTCTCTGTTTGGACATCTCTGCATTTATCCGGTCATTCCTTTCTTTTTCGATATTTTGCTTGGGATGACTGTACTAAGCTTTTCCTAGTGAAGTAGATTCTTAAGGGCTGGGGCCACTTAGTTGCTCCCGTTCCTGACTCTGGGTTTCTGACAACTTTGAAGTCTTGGAGGTCATATCTCCCAGCAAAGTGTGTCCAGGGAAGCCTTCAGCTGCAGGACCTTCCTATGGGTTCTGGTTCTGTTCAAATATTCTCTGTTGGTCCAAGACTGATTAGGCTGTAAGAGGTAAGCTTGTTTCTTTACACGTGATGGGAACTAAGGTCTGCCCAGTCACTTTCTTGCTGGCCTACACGAGTCTCCATAGTTTGGAGGATGGTTCGCTATTTCGCACGCCGATTCAATTCAAGTGTCTTGTTTCCAGTTTCAAGCAGTCTTGCACAAGTGCCTCTCGTTCTGGATTTCAATCTGCAGGAATTTGCATTGCATTCCTTCCACATCGGCTCAGCGACAGAGGCAGCATTGTTTGTGTTTTCGGAAGGGGAAATCAAGTGTTTGGGTAGGTGGGATTCCAATTGTTTTCTCTCCTATGTCCATCATCACTTGTTGTTTTGATTTTTTTCAGGTTTTCTGCCTGTTATGGTTTGGATCATGGGCTACGCTTGTCAACTGTGGCCCAAATTTGTTGACTGTGTTTGTTTTTTGAGCGGGAAGGGGGGAGTATTTTTGGAGGTGTTTGGATGAAGAATTACACAAACTGGGTCTAGGTTTTGTGTAATTCTGCATCCAAACATCATTGCATTTGCCTGTACAAAAACCAGGGGAAGTTGCACTAAGATTCAATGCTGTGGCGATGTGTCTGGTGTTGTAGGCACACATCACTGTATGCATTAAGAATTAATAATGCAAGAGGAGAGGGGGAGAAGTTCTCCATTAGCATGCAGGGTTTTCAAACTTCTGGCAAGAGCATCACCTCTGCTTCCCTGCTTGCAACCTGGGGGAGCGGAGATGATCCTCTCAGACTTCAGCATCTGAGGTGTAAAATAAATCCTTTGGTGTCCACCACAAAGCAATTGTTGCAGTTTTAAAGCAACAGAGAGGCCTTTAGCTACCAGCCCTGCAACACCCAATATGTTTCCTCTGCTAGCCAAACAAGAATACACCATGGGGCATACAGTGGAGAAATTCAGTGTTTTGTGCAGGACACCAAAGGGTTTATTTTACATCTCAGTTGCTGAAGTCTGAGGGAATAATCTCCTCTCCCCCAATGAGCAAGGGTGGAAGCAGAGAGGATGAAGTTTCTCAGCGGTGGGAATACCTTTGCTGTACACGGGAGGATAAACCTTACAATACACATTTTACTATATATTAAGTGTTACTATCCCTTGAAGCTTAGGTTTCAGCTGATTGTTGTAATCAAACTTCTCTAGCTGATCTCAGATTTTTTAATCTCAGGAAACTGAACATCATCTGTGCTAGAATGCCTTCCCAGACAGAAACACCAAGAACATCCCCACTTTTCCTCCCGATTGGCTGGATATGTAATATGCCACAGAACACTATGGGCGAGATGTTCAGAAAGTGGTGGTAACTGAAATTGTCTGTAATCAGAATAAAAAAGTTCTTACACCATGATCCGTCATTTCTCAGACATGTTTCTGTCATCTTTTGCATCCAATTCCTCCATCTCCGTCAAAGGGAAAAAGCTGTCTTAAAAGTGGGTGTGGTTTAATCTTCCGTCATAATGTAAGGTATATTCAGAAAAAAATATTTGTTTGAACGTCATTTTTTTGTCTGATTAACGTCATTTATTCCAGACATAATAAAAAAGGTCTAAACTTGGAGAAGAAAAATTAAAGTACTAAGAAGCAATTTTTCGTTTCAAAGTCAAAAAAATGTCTTTGTTTCTTTGAACATTTTTGTTTCAAAGACAAAATCAAAGACAATTTTTAAGATCAGAATTTTTAACGGCAATGTTCAATGAGATCATCTTACCGTCATTTTGAATTCTTTAGATGAATTTTCAAACGTGACGGATTTACTTCTGAAAATATTATCCTTCTTTTACCACCAACTCCTGATCAGACATGTTTTTCATTATGACAACTTTTTGAATATCTCACCCTATGTATTGCATAATATCCTTATTTTGTCAACTTACTTGAGTCTAACAAAGATGGGAATCCAAACATTTCTGTCTCTGATATAAGGAAGGAGCAATATTCATAACACAATGAATTGGTGACTGCTGTATGTAAGGCAGGAGTGGGCAACTTGAGGCCCTTCAGCTGTTGATGCACTACAGTTCCCAAGATCCCCAGACAGCCATTGGTTACCTAAGGGGTTAACGGCTGTTTCTGTGTGTTTGTCATAGGTGAAGTTATTTCCTTTGCCAGTCAACAGTGGATGGGGGTGGATCATACAAAGATTTGTAATGGGTGGACTGGGTGTCTCTGCTAGTATCCATGTGACTTATTCCTAAAGGTAGATGCTTTTCAAAGGTTGTATAAGGTCATATTATTGCTACAATAAAGCTTTTGCCAGCAGGGTATTAGATGTTCTCAAATTATTGTAAACCTTAGTGTATCAAGTCAAAATAATGTACATGCCTATATAAATGTTCTCTTAACAGCATGGAAATGATTTGATGGAAAATAGATCCCCTTTCAACCTAGACTATATTATTCCCCTCTATATGATTACCAGTTTGGATCAAATAGCAGCATAAATGCAGATAAAATGTTTCATGGGCTTAGCCAGCACTCCGCTACTAAGCAGAAACAATAATGTGGGTTGTACAATTTTATAGTGTTTTGCCATATAAAACAAATCATGTTGCAAAAGCACTTAAAGGGATAGTAATACTTCATTTTAACTTTATTTTATTTTGTAGGCATTAAAAAAACATGAAGAATGATATAAGTCTTATCTCTCAAACCTTTATGGTTTGAGAGATATTCACAAGCAAAGTTCCCCTCCCCGCCCCTTTTACCTAGTGTAAGCCATCTCTTCTCAGATGTGAGTCTGGTTGTATGACAGGACAGATAACAGAAGGGGACAATTTTCTTTGTATGAAAACAATGAAAGCCCTTCCCCCCTTGACAAGTTTTTCAGCTTTTTCCATTATCTTAATTGAAGATTGTCCCTCTCTGCAGTCTACCTGGGCATCTCCCTTCTGATCTGGTTGAACGGGGGGGGGTACTTTGTTTGTGAATATCTCTTAAACCATAAAGGTTTCAGAGATAAGACTTATATCATTCTTCATGTTTTTTTAATGCCTACAAAATAAAATAAAGTTAAAATGAAGTATTACTATCCCTTTAAAGAGATAGTAATACTTTGTTTTATCTTTATTTTATTTTGTAGGCATTAAAAAACATGAAGAACGATATAAGTCTTATCTCTCAAACTTTTATGGTTTAAGAGATATTCACAAGCAAAGTTTCCTCCTCCCGCCCCTTTTACCTAGTGTAAGGCATCTCTTCTCAGATGTGGAGTGCAGTCCATAGACCAGACAGATAACAGAAGGGGACAATCTTCTTCCTATGAGAACAATGAAATCCCTGCCCCCCTTGACAAGTTTTTCAGCTTTTTCCCTTATCTTAATTGAAGATTGTCCCTCTGTGCAATCTACCTAGGCACCTCCCTTCTGCTCTGGCTGAACAGTGTTACATCAGTAAAAGGTGCAGGAGGGGGATACTTTATCATTGAGTTGAACTACAACTCTGACAGAATTGAAATAACACTCTCCAAGGTCCAAATACTATGATGATTAATTAGAGCTGTTTTTATTATGAAACATTACTATCCCTTTAAGAAGTTAACAAATGTTTTTCTCTTTTATATATACTACAGAAACATTAACCCTTTAAGGAACAGAGGGGTGAACAACACATGGGTGTGAGGGTTATGCACTAAGGAGTGATGAAAAGGTGATGAAGCAGAGATGACTTCTCCAGTGATATCACTTCTCCAGATCCTATGTTATTCTATACAGCCTGTGCACTAAGAACTCCGCAGTTGTAGAAATCCTAGTGCATTGGCTCCACAGAATAACAAAGAACCTGGATAAGTCATCTCCACTTCATTACCTCTTTATCACACCTTAATGCATATCCCCCATTGTGTTATAACTGGTGTTATCTAACAGATTCCATTTGAGTCTATGGAGAAATATGTGTACTAAACCCTTGATAGAGTTCTCAAAAGCAATGGAATCCAGATCATTAACAGGAGGAGAGGAATATACAAAAGCACCATCACCAAGTTGACAGATGCTAAACACAATTTCCATTTTCAGTCCATTGCAAAGACCTGAAGGTTGCCAAGGGCCACTGATCCACCTGTAATGAAAAAATTGAAGCCCACCTGAAGTTACAGGTGTGTACTTAATACTTGTAACTCCAATAGCAGACTCTACTGTTATACATCACAGTCTTAACCCCTTAAGGACCAGCAGTCCCGGGTGTGTGGTCCTTTAAGGACCAGATAGGAAACTTTGATGTGCTGGCCCACGTGACTGATCATGTGTGCCGGCATGCCGAAAGGGGGACTGATAGAGATTGTTCCGGTCTTGGAACGATCAATTTCAGTCCCCGCTGCTACTCACAGCGCTCCTGCAGCCAGAGCGCTAGAACCATCACTGGTCCTTAACGAAAAATACCAGTGACGGTCCTGGCACATCACTGGACGTTACAGGGTTAACTTCGCCTACCTGAGGTTGGTGAAGTTGGGCTTTCACTGTACTTTCCTATGAAGTAACAGCCCTCAATCAGTCACAACCATGGATGGTTGTGAACTGCTGTGGATGTGGAAGGTATGCTCTCGCTCACACATCACCAGCAGTAGACAACGCTGAAGTCTGATAGCATTCTCTCTGCTACCCCCTTGGCCAGTAGGGGAGTGGAGAGAATACTTTCAGCACCATGGACAGCATCAATCTCTTATCCCTTTAAGTGCTACAAGGATTTGAATTGCTCACCCCTGTTGCCCTCAAGGGAACAAGACTGGAGGTCATGCAGTGTCCATGGGGATTTGTGGCCCCATAGCCTTGTTCCCTTGCCCACTGGTAGCCCTAGAACCCCATGCATACTGCCTGGCCCCGAGATGTGTTCCTTTGCCCACTGGTAGCCACAGATCCTCATGTACACTGTATGACCCTTTCCAGCCTTTTCTCCTTGCCTGCTGCTAGCAACAAATCCCCATGGCCACTGCCTGGGCAAGGGAAGAAGGCTGGAAGGTGTCAGTCAGTGTATGTGGGCTAACAATGGTGATGTTCTCCCAGAATACTTATATTCGACATGCTGCCCCCACAGTTACTATTTGACATATGCTGCCCCTACACAGGAAAAATTCAACATATGCTGCCTCCTCCTGTAAAATGTGACAAATCATGTCCCTTTCATTCAACAACTGTTACCTCCCCATGGAAAATCTGACATATCATGCCCCTTCTAAGTGACAGATGAGGCCTCTCCCTGTAAAATCCAACATATCATGCCCCTGCTATGTTACAAATGCAGCCCTCACACTCATACCCCTTTAAGTGCCAAAGGGGTGCACAACTCCTCTTCAACCCCGCTTTTAATGAATGAATTAACTCAACTGGGTTGAGTAGTCATCCTACTAGAGCAGGGGAGGGCTGGCAACTTGTGGCCTGGGGGGCAAATTCAATCAAATGGCCCATTTCTACTATCTTTCCAGCCCACTGTCCCAGCCCACCCCATTTTGTTAATCTTAAAATTGGAAATAATGTTGTGAAGTAAGGAGAGTGATACCAAGTAGCTTACAACTGAAATTGGGCTACACTCTTGATCCAACAGAGCTTACAGGTGAGATGGCGCTACAGTCATTATACCACAGAGCTTACAATTTAAGTAAAGCAACACCAATGATACCATAGAGCTTACAATGGATAATGAGTTATCATACTAGTGTAGCTCCGTTTGTATTATAGCTCTGTGGTATCACTTGTGTAGATACATTTCAGTTGTAAGCTCTGTGACATCATTGGTGTAGCTCCAGTTACAGTAGCAAATGTGAGGCTAAGTGAGCCAGAGGCCCACTGGGCCAGAGATATGACTGGCCCAGGGGGCAATTGCCTCCCTGCCCCCCAGGCCAGCCCTCCCCTGTACTAGAGCCAATCATGGATAGAAAGCAGCCGGCTGGAGGAGGAAGTAGAGGAAGCCAGTAATCTCCTTCCTGGTCACCGCATTGATCACCTTTCCTACTGTATAGGTCATCAATGCCAGGGGGGTATCAGGAGGGGTACCGTGCCCACTGAAAGGTCTGATTTTATTTTACAAATAAAAAAAGTGTGATTTTTTTTTTTTCAAATGTACTCAGAATTGCATAAATATTAACCCTCTGCGTACCAGAGGTGTAAACAATGCATTGGAAAGAAATGCGTTGCGTAACCCTCTGGCACTCAAAGAGTTAACCATGTGAGGGCAGCATACGTCGCATAGACGGAGCATGATATGTCGGACTTTACAGGGGGGCGGCAGCATATGTTGCATGGGGCATGATACAGTTATAGCTAGATCCACGTATAAATCAAGAATCACCCACAAACCAGAGTTATGTCTGAAGAAACCAAGTACTTGCTACCAGATGTTCCAGATAAAGTGAATAATGCACTCATATTATGATAAACCCATAATAAAGTGCAAAGTACACTTTGCCCACATGCAGATTACATTTAGATATGCTCCTTTTTATAGAAAGCCAACGGTTACATTTGATTTTTAAATTAATCTGTTCAATATTAAACTATACTGCCAAAATCTAGTTTTATTTTGTAAGGAGTGGAATTGTTTATAGAAGCGTTAATAGCCACATGGTATTTTCCATTGAAGACTGTAAAGTGTATAATATATCTCATAGAGAACAGAATGGCAGAACATTCTAATTATAAATATGGTTGTTGTTATTATAAAGAGGTACAGTACTGTCCTGGTTTTGATATGACTATTTAATTTTAGTGCTCTCTTTATTCCTAATTATTTGTCGCCTGCATAGGTAATAAGACAAGTCTAATGAATTATTTTTTATCTGATATTTATCTTTAGTACTACAATTGAATGTATAGATTTTACCATCCAATAAAAAATCAATAAAGGCCATGCCATTGACATTAAGGTTAAGACAGAGACAAACACAGTGACATCACTTCCTTTTTTTGCAGCCCCTGTAAGACCTGCATTGACAGAGTTCTATAGACTGAACAGCTCTACACTAGTCTTTGGCTCTCTAAAAGCTGGGGACTCTTGCGGGTTGTGAATGATGGGACTTGTAGTGTTCAGCAGCTGAAGAGCCAAAGTTTAACTGCCGTTATACTAGAGGAGAACAGCCCTTTGACAACTGTGACAGAAAGTGCCAGTGCAGAGACTTGGTGTCCATTTTCTTGTAGCCTAAGAAGCACTGCATGCATGTATATTTTATTTGTGCAGATAGGTACACATATATAAATATCAATTAAAAAATAGAAGTAATAGTTTATGGACAGCAGAAAGTTTTTGATTATAAAACTTCTCATTTACTAAAAAGGTATTTTACAGATTTAGAATCTTAACTTTACCTCCAGCTCCAGCTTTAATCATATTTTAATTACTTTTTATCATAGCATCAAAAATGTGATCTAAATCTCTAGAGGTCTGCTTATCAAGAGGCAAATGGCAAAACACACGCAAATAAGCTTACATTTGCATGTGTTAGCTGTTGGTCATTCATTTATCAATAGAATTGCACTGGATTATTTATCAGTGGAAGACAGATTTAATATCAAATACACCGTTCAGTTTCTGTACAACAGGTTCTGTGATACAAAGGAGATAAATCTTCCCCAGACATTTTCACAGGTCGACATAATGTGCTAAGAGCATGATACAATTCTGGGACAAGGCAGAAGCCAGATGATCCAGTACCTTTTTGATCTTACAGACCGGCAGATTACCACACAGTTCAATACCCAAAACTAGGAACACTCTGTATCTGTTCTGAAGACTTAGCTTTTAACTGTGCATTACTGGGTCTCTGAGCTAAAAAAGGTTTAGCTGACAATCAGCTGAGTTTTTGGGGGCTTGTTTTTAACATGCCTACAAATCACTGGTTCATCAGGGCTTGTGACTGTAACAGTCCTGAGTGCACAAATCATCACTTTCCTCAGGGCTTGTGACTCTAAGAAGCTTGAGTGCAAAAATCCTCACTGATTTCTCAGGACTTGTGACTCTAACAAGCCAAAGTCCTACAAATCAATGTTTTCTCAGGGCTTAGGTCTAAAAAGTCTAAGTCCTACAAATCAATGTTTCCTTAGACTTGGGCCTAAGTCTAAGTCCTGCACATTAATGTTTCCTCAGGGATTATGCCAAACAAGTGTAAGTCTTACAAATCAAGATTTCCTTGGGGCTGGGCGTAACACGAGCCTAAGTCCTACAACAAATCAATGTTTCCTTAGGGCATGTACCAAAGAAGTCAAAGTCATACAAATCAATGGTTCCTCAGGGCTTGCGCCTCTAACAACAAGTCTAAGTCTTACACATCATCCTCTGCAAAATACTCAATCCCATCAAGTATCAGTCTACTCAGTGACAGCTTACATCAGGGCATCCCTGTCTCTGTCATATTACGTTTCAATTTCTTATTTTATTTTTTTTATTTTGTTTACTTTTCATTTTTATCAACTATTCCCCCCAATCCCAGACAAGAAAACCCCCAAAAATGTTCCCTGTTCAACTGATTCTTTCCCAAGACTCCACCAACATGGCACCCTCAGACTCCTTTTATACCATGCCTGTGGGAGATAAAATAAAACTTGCTTCCCATTGATTTCAGTACAACGAGCTAGGAGAAAAAGTGGAAAAACTGTGCTTTTCATGGGAAATTTTCCACTAGACCATTTTTCATCGGTTTTATTTTGAGGTGAAAATTTTCGCCCATCCTTACATTTAGCCACCATGGCTTCAATATTTACCCTTTTCAAAGTTTAGTGCCTCTCCACCCAGTAATGTTTGGGAATTAAATCCTATACAAATATCACTTTAGTAATAACTGGAAGTGGACTTGATCTGGATCATAAATTGAATATTCTAATCGGTCATGTATATTTTTTGTTATGTTATCAATCTGAAAGCTGCTTTGCCTCTCACCTATGAAGGGACTCTCCGAGCTAGTAAGCAATTGTAGATTATGCTAACGTAGTGTACTTAGTGACAGGAGGCGAATATTTTGCTTTACTTCCTTTACTGAAACTCCAATAGCAGCACACTAACAACCAATCAGAAAAAAGGAGAATCAGGCAATATAAGGCATGGCTCAGCTAAACCACTCCTCTTTCTTTGAATAAAACAACAAGCGAAACAGAAAACAGCACATCAAACATTGAACAGTCGGCGGCACACCAAAGGATCACGCCCCACAGGACTACCAGAAACCGGAACATACGCCACCGAAATGCATAACGTTTAGAGACTGAAAGGACTGGCCCAAAGAAAACCGAAAAGATAAAAAATTCAAGATTGCAGCAATAGGTACTGTAAAGGGATCGCAATTCCTCTCCACACAGCAGCCAGACCAAGCTTTCCACGCAGAAAGATAGCATTGTCTTGTACCAGGAGCCCAGGAGTCCCACAAAAGGTCACTAGTCTCATGCGATAACCCTGCGACTAACCAGGAACCCCTGAAATCGCCCAAGCCACCAGGGATAGACGATCCTAAAGGACGAGCAGGTGTGGGTTCCCTCGATGATCCGTGAGAAGATGTGGACAAAACGAAAGGAGAAGAGGGTCATCGCAAGCCAATTCCAGAAGGTCCGGGTACCACGGCTGACTTGGCCACAATGGGGAGATGAGCAGAATGTTCACTCCCTGTGTGCGAACCTGAAGAATCACCTTCGCCAACATAGCGAACGGGGGAAAGGCATACGCCCCCTGTTTCGGCCAAATCTGCAGAAATGTATCCACCAACGCATCCAACTCCAGGGGACCCCTGAGGAGACGCAGTTGTTGGAACACTGACACGTCCAGTTTCCAATCGCTGCTGTCTCTCCAATGATGGGAAAACCAATCCGCTTTAAAATTGGACGTCACTGGCAGATATTCTGCCCTGAGAGAAATGTTGCGACTGAAGCAAAACCTGTAAAGATCCTTTGTCGCCTCCATCAGATCCCGAGATCAAGCACCTCCCATTTTGTTGACATACTGGACCGCAGAGATATTGTCCATCCGTAGTAAGGTGCAGCAATCTGACATGTTCCTGGCAAAACTGTGAATGGCGAACAATCCCGCAATCAACTCCAAACAATTGTGAAGTCCATCTTCGTTCACAGACCAGGGACCTCCTGTCGAAGGGTCCACGCAATGAGTTCCCCAACCCCAAAGACTGGTGTCTGACTCCACCACAAAGTCCAGGGTAGGGCAGGGTAGGGCAGAAAACGGCTCTGCCATTCCAAGCCTGCATATGTAGAAGCCACCAAAGAAGCTTCGTCCGAACCTCAGGAGAGAGATCCACCAAGTGAACCTAGGACCGACCAGAACGAAGATGATGAGCCTTCAGCCTTTGCATCGCCCGGTAATGCAGAGGTCCAGGAAAGATTGCCTGAATTGACGAGGACAGAAGCCCCACAACTCAAGCCAGAAGAAGCAAGGGAACGTGATCGAGACGCAGAACCCAACGAAGCTCCTTGCGAATCTCTACGATCTTGGACGAAGGGGAGGAAGAAGACAGTGAATAGAGTCGATCTTGATCCCCAGGAACTGGACCACCTGAGGAGGAACCAGCGCTGACTTCTCACTGTTGACAATGAAACCCAGGGATTTGATGAAGCGCACCACAAAGCGAGCCTAAAATCGAATCCTGGAGGCATCGTTGCCAAACAGCAACAAATCGTTGAGGTAAATCAGACACTGAATACCCAGAGCCCAAAAGTGTGGCACCACTGGCTTCAGGAGCTTTGTGAAACACCACAGAGCTGAACTGAGGCCGAATGGGAAACATGTAAAATTGGCACGGCCAGTCGTGCCAATGAAAACGAAAAAATTGGCGACATTCCTGAGTGACCGGAACTAAAAGGTAAGCGTCCTTGAGATTGAGACGTGTAAACCAATCCCATTGAACAAGAAGATCTCTCAGCATATGGATGCCTTCCATCTTGAAATGCCTGTACACCACAAACAGGTTGAGGTTCAGCAAATTGATGACCGGCCGAAAATCTCCCTTATTCTTCCTGACGAGGAAAATGTTGCTGAAAAACCCCATCTCGTCTTGCGTGAACTGTACTGCGCCCTTGGAAAAAAGAGACCAAATCTCAGCATCTATCAGGCCTTGATCCGCAATGGAAACCACCACCACAGCAGGAGGAGACCGCTGCATCAGAGGAGAGTGGAACTCTATGACATACCCTCTCACGGTCTGAAGAACCCAAGCATCTGAAGTTATGGCCGCCCACTCCTGCAAATGAAAAGAGAGTTTGCCTGCCGTAAACACATTTAGGGGAACATGCAATGTAGGAGTGCTTACCGTGTGGAAATCTGGAACGGCTTCTACCCCAGTTATTCCTGGCTCTGTCAGCGCCCCTGGCGAAGCAGAAAGTCCGGTATAGAGTAGTGGGGAAGACGTTTGCTTGTGGTGGAGCAGCTCGGGAGCCTGATGACCAAAATCTGCCAGTGGCACGGCTCCGCTGCCGACCAGCTCCCCAAAAACACCCCTGGACGAGGGAGAGTGGAAGACTTGCTTCATAGATGATTGCGCCTTATTCAGTGTAGTAAATAAGTTAACATGCCACTTGCTCCACTATAAAGGGTTCCCCGAACAGCAAGCTATTTGCCGAAGGGCCCAGCTCCGCCAGCTTGGCATCGATCCTCAGCAATGCCGCCTTTCTAATTCAGCAGATAGAGCCACATTAGATTTGTCCAGGAGGCAGATAGAAAGTAGAGCCCATTCCCTGATGGCATTAGGCTCAAGAGCTTCTCCTTGGGACAACGCCTGATCAGAGAAAAACAAGATTTTCACCAGATGACCTAGGACATCCAAAAGTCTTGTGCCGACTTCAACCCCTTCTCAATACCCTTCCTAGGGTCCCAATCAGATCGAGACATGAACATATGGACCGTCGGGTCAAACTCCAGGGTAGCCACAACCTTATCCGGGATCTGTGGTCTGGGGCATTCAGATCGGAGGTGACTTCTCATCTCCAGGTCGAGCGGCCGTCGATTCCAAAAATGGACAAAACAGGCTAAATGGCCTGGGAGGCTCCATTCGGAGGACCTGGGATGCCGGATGGAGTGAGGATCAAACAATGGAGATCCTCTGGCACCTTAGAAACATCCTTCCTTCTGGAACGCTGACGATTGCACCAAACCTGGATCCTCCACCACCGACTCCTTCACATACTGCGAAGTAGAACCACAAGGATCATTCCAGCGAGCCACCTCATCAGAAACAGGGTCGTCAGCACACCACTCATCGATGACTGCCAAAAGAGGGGTTGGTGAGAAGGCTTCGTCATCCGACGAGGGAAGCACAGGACGCTGAGGAGAATCCAACTCTTCTCCACGCATAGCTCTCTTCAGAGGAGTCTTCCCCTTGGTAAGCCAGGGTCCGGAAGCAGAGCCCCTCCAAAGCCACTTGGCCGGCAGCAAGTCAGTATCAGGAACGTCCGCAGGAGCAGTAGTCCCATAGTCCCTAAGGGAACAGCTGGGCGATGTCCAGAAGAGGCGTCTGAAGGACAGTGTGACAGCACCCTGGCCAAGGCCTTCTCAACTGAAGCGGACACTGCTGCATCAATCAGTGCATGGAAATCCAGAGGTTCACTCATATCTGACAGATGAGCAAAAGGGCAGTGTGAGTAACCGCCAATAATAGACAAAGAAAATTAATTATAAGTAGGGATGAGCACCTGCAAAATACAAACTGGGGCTCACCCAGTCAGAAACAGGTAAATTCTGCAGTAAGAGGATAAACCAGTCCCACAGACCCTAAATGAGTCATGCAGGTGAGAAATTTGGTCAACACAAGACAGTGCATGTGAAAGAAAAGAAGGGGCTCACCCCAATAAGAGAGACCACCGGGGAGAAAACTTTACAAACCCATGCCATGCATGGAAGTGGTCCAGCCAAAGAGGCAGGAAATGATGGGGGCTCACCCCAGATGTATAGCAGGGGCTCACCTAATAAACACAGATACATCCGTGTAAAGTTCATATAGATTTATTGGCAAATGTATAAAGCCAGGGCAGGAAACCCAGTGTAGGGCAAGGACGGGGCTCACCCCAAAGTAAATGTATACAAAGATACAGGACCAACGAATGGGGTCTCACCCCAAACTAAATGTATACAAAGATACAGGATCAACGAATGGGGACTCACCCCATAACCTAAGGGGCTCACCCCAAATGAATGGCAGGGAAAAGAGACCTGACCTTAACTACTAGACTGTATAGTGTAACGCCTCGTGAAAAGAAACCTTGGGTGAAACACCTTTATAGTGGTTCCATGAATCGGGACTGCTGGAAAAGAACAAAATCTAGTAGGGGGACAGTCCCGAAGGGAACAAGGAGAAAAACACAGAGCACAGCACTCCCGGAACGCTCCGGAGCCCAACCCTGAACAAAGGGAGAGACTTCGGAACGACTGACAGTATCGAATGGAAAACACAAAATGGCCGCCGAGATCTTGCAAGATCCAAGATGGCCACTGGAGCTACAAGCAGTCCGTGGACCGCCAGGTAACTTCAAGCCAAAAGAAATGGTAGTTAAAGGTCCAAGGCCTCACAAACTCCGCCAGGAAGGGACAGAAAAAACGGACCCTATACACACATGCCGTGCCCACGAATAAAACAGAAGAGGGACACGGTGCTGAGTAGTAGGACCCGAATTCCAGCAAAACAAGGTAGAAATAAAAACGGGGTTAGCAAAGTGACCAAGACCCAAAAACTACCATGGCAGAAAAGTAGAAACTAAAGTAAAATCTACACAAGCAAGGCAAAATAACCATAGCAATAAATGGGAGAAAGCAAAACTTTACACAAACAAGGCCAAACAACTCTAGCAATTTATTAGAAAAAGCAGTACATTACTAGTACAAATATAATCAATGACAGCGAGATTGCAAATAGAAGCAGTACTCTGACCTGTGCAGCTTGTTGGAGCAGCAAAGAAAGAGGAGTGGTTTAGCTGAGCCATGCCTTATATTGCCTGATTCTCCTTTTTTCTGATTGGTTGTTACTGTGTGAGTTACTGTGCTGCTATTGGAGTTTCAGTAAGGGAAGTAAAGCAAAATATTAAGCCTCCCGTCATGTGGTAAAATTTTATTTTGCATGGAAAAAGTGAGTCCATATGTTCTTAGCCTCTATTTTTCCCATGGTTGAAATTATGAGGTATCTTTCTTCTGTTAGGAGAACTATGCAAAACAGATGGTGTTTTCACAGTTCCAAAAGTTTAAGTGCAGTACGTGTAAATGTTAAAGGCTGTTTAAGCTTTGCTACTTTTAACTACTCAGCCCTTGTTTCTAAATATTTACTAGAATGCTATTGCAAAGCTTGGCTGGGAATTTTATTCATACTTAAGGATATACAAAAATAATGGATAAAGACAAAATGAATAAATGGAGGACAATAACATCTACTGCCATGTTATGTAAATTCCCCTGAACCAATTAATTGCTACAGATTAACCACTGAATTTAATGGGTTCTTTGTGTTTGTTTTGCATATACATGTAAAAATTCACAAGGTAGTAAAATAACAGTAAACAGATATGACTAACCGATATATGATGGACCTTCTGTTAAGAGGGTATTAACAATTAATATGGTAAATAATATATGGCATGGTTTACTTGGCTGAGTACAACGAGGATATTCCCTTTGCTGACAGATGTTTCATTCAAACATTATTACTGCTCAAATGTTCACTTTTTGGGGTGCATTATTTCCATGGCCTGAAAGGCTATGGTGGTGTGTTGCCACAGACATCTATGGATAACTCTGGTTAGTTGACAATAACCTTCCATAGACTGCTGTAGCAACAGTGCCACTGTAAAATTTCAGGCCATGGAGGTACTGCACCAAAAAAAGCAAGTACAAGCTGCAATCATTTTTGAATATATATATATTTTTTTTTTTCAAAGTGTTATTAAGTGTTACTATGCCTTAACATTAAGAGCAACACATTACTAGGTTATAATTGCGCTTTAAGATGTATTTTGAACTCTAACTCCATGAATGCTAGAGCCTAGAAATCTCTCTAACACATTGTGAAGCAACACATTGAAGCTGTTTCTAGGATGCAAGGGGATAATGGTAATGTTATCATACTTGGCACAGGAAGCTTTCTGGTAGAGCTAGAGCCTACAATGAGGCTTCTGCAGCATCCAATCAAAGGAGAGCACACAGGAAGTGGTTTCTGGGGGTAAGGCACACACTAAGGTAGAGTAGTCAATTGGTAGACCTCTAGTTAAAACTCCTGGAGCTAAGAAATGGCGACATCTCTACCATCCACAAGATTAAATTGTGCACTATGAAAACTAAATGGGTATTTTTTTCAAATATCAGTGAGGTGACTCTACAAATATGTTTCCATTGAAGTCCATTTTCTAGCCCCATGCTGGTATATTCATAGATTCATCACAGCGTCTTCTTTTTAAAAGCAAGGGCCATTAAAGAGTTACAAGTATGTATGCAGATTGAAGGCAATGTTATAACTGGTTATTGCTCCTTAATAACACTTTGAGTGCCTGAAGGACAAGCAATGCTTTGCACAATCCTCTAGCACTCAAAGGGTTAGAAAAACTAGAAAAATAAGATGACAATTCCCTGCTTATTATTGTTTCTGTTTCAAAATGTAACCCAGCTACAGGCTGCCGTTATATAAACACAGATCTTTATCACCCCCTTGTGGACAATATTATTTCTGCATTTTTGGTTTTGTCTTCATAGCATGTCACCTTTCACTGTAGAATAGAATGTTTTAAGTTTTAACTTTTTTTTTGTAACGCATTGCAAAGCATACCCCTCGGCACTCAATGGGTTAAAACAATTTATGAGATATGTAGATGGTTTATTTGTCAGAGTATACAAATTATACAGCACTAACATCCAATGTTTCTCTCTCTCCCACCTGCCACTTTCTGCTGGCCAGTACTAATTCATTTTCATAAACTGCCAAAAACAATCATGCAAATCTTGTGAAGATGGACAGGTGACATTTCCACTTGAAGTAAAAATTCATAAGATGAGTAAGTAGGCTTTTTCATAAGCTTGGTGACGAAATTAGCAGCACCAATGGCAGAAGCAATCTGCCTTAAATGTGATGATCAACAAGATTCAAATCCTATATAATAATTCGCTAATGTATGTTTGTCAGAAGCTGTCATGAGCAGTACAGACCGCCCACGCAGCAGGGCGCTCCGAATTCAGACCTTCCTAACGCAGAGAGAGGACTATGGCCGTTGCTGCCTGGCACTGTGACCCGTTTAGACAGGCTGTTCAACTAATATATAATAATATCAAAGTATCTTACCTAGAAGGATACATTGAGATTGTCTCTCATTTTCAAGTATGTCCTGGGGGGTATAGATATTTATTACCCAATTTAAGGTTACTCATTTTATCCACCTCAGAAAGGACGAGTTGGGCTTTCTGGGACTAGAACCTGCAACCCTAAGATTTGAGCAGATTCTACAGTTGGTGCATTAACCCCTTAGCGTCCAGAGATGTGTCAGGACTGTCACTGCTGTTATTCACTAAAGGACCAGTGACGGTCCTGGCACTTAATGTATTTTTTATTCACAGCGCTCCTGCGGGATCGCTGTGAGTAATAGTGGGGACTGAAATTGACTGATCCAAGACTGGAGCGATCACTATCAGTCCCCCGTTCGTTGTGCCGGCACACGTGATCAGTCTTTTGAGGTGTTCTCAAACTTTTGACCACTAGTGTTATACTATATCTATCTATATCTATGCCTGTGCTGGAGCGATGGCTCAGTTGGTTAACACCTCAATTTTTGCTACTTTTAGTTATTGCCATATAACTAGACAAAAACATTAGAAAAACATGTCAACATTGGGTATTTCTAAAATCAAGACAAATATAATCTAATTAGCAGGTTTTTTTAGTGTCTGTAGATGTGTAAAAGATTTTTAGTGCCAAAGTTAAAAAAAGTGCATTTATTACATTTCTTTCATCATATTTTATAAATTGTTTTACAGGAAATTTGATGAAAATAATGGTATCTTTAGAAAGCCCATCTTATGGCAAGAAAAACAGTATATAATATATGTGGGTGCTGACACCTTTACAGCTGAAAGCAGGTCACATCAAACTTTAAATGCCTGTATCTCTCAAACCACTGTGGTTTGAGAGATACTCAACTTTTTAAGGACTACAAACTGAGAAAAACATGTAAAGGGACATTACTATACCTTTAACACTTCTGCTGTGTTTGTGTTTAGCTGTAATTTTCCTCTTATTCATTTAATGTACCCACATATATTATATACTGTTTCTTGTCATAAGATGGGCTTTCTAAAGATACCATTTTTTTCATCAAATTTCCTGTAAAACAATTTATAAAATACTAGTTGAACAGCCCGTTACACGGGCCACAGTGCCTCTGGCAGCCGGTCACGGGTCTCCCGCACCTCGGTTGATACAGAGCCTCTGGCAGCCGGTCGCGGGGTAGTCACACGCAGTGGAGACTGCCCGCGCCTCGGCTGATACAGAGCTGGACGCTCCTTCGGAGCGCCCAGCTCTGTATCAGCCGCGGCGCGGGCAGTCTCTACTGCGTATGACTGCCGCACACGCAGCAGTGTCTACTGCGCATGTCGGGCGTTACACACAACTTGGCGAATTATTATATAGGATGATGAAACAAATGTAACAAATGCACTTATTGTAACTTTGGCACTAAAAATCTTTTACACATCTACAAACGCTAAAAAAACCTGCTAAATAGATTATATTTGTCTTGATTTTAGAAATACCCAATGTTGATATGTTTTTCTAATGTTTTTGTCAAGTTATATGGCAATAACTAAAAGTAGCAAAAATTGAGGTGTTATCAAACTTTTGACCGCTAGTGTATATACTGTGATACTCATTTGGCATCTACACCACCTGACTAACACGGTTATCCTAAACTATTTATAGGCAACTGCCACACGGTATTAACCCCAGGAATTTTAGGTCTTTCGAGCTTCCAAAGGCAGGGTTAAAATATTTGCATATCCCAACTCTGTCATTTATAAAAACTAAAAAAAAAACATAAGAAAAAATTGTTCAGTTGCTAGAAATTAAAGTTTTGTATTTCAGGAATGTTTTAAGACATTTTGTGGCCCCTAAAATATAGGTTTTTTTTTTCTCAAAGAAAATATCGTTTTTAGACATATTTCAAGGCATAAAATATGCCATCTATAAAAATAGGGTTATGATGATAGGACAATTATTCACAGGATATACACACACAGACCAAGTTGTAAATGTGGCAAGTTGATTGTAGTTTGTGTTCATCACTATGAGTGGTAGAGGTGTGTCCAACTCATTGCTCATAGAATGAACGTCCCAGCATTAGTTTAAGGTGACAGCGTCTTTGTGTCTCTCTCCTACAGTGAGAAAGGTTATAAGTAGCATTCGTGTGTTCTGACATATCACATGCAAATAACATTGGTTAACAGGTGAAAGGCCTGAGCTCTGCAATGAGAGGATTCAAGTACCAGTACATTTCAGGTGATTCACATGTCAACATTGGGACCAGAGGCTCGGTCTAGCAGTCATCTAGTCTTATAATAACGGAGATGCCTGGTGTGGCCAGGCATAATAATAAAGGATTTAGTGTACTGTCTGGGAGAACCTGACCTTCCTGCCATAAAGCTAATCAGGTTTGTTTTATCGCACATCTGGTCCGGTTCTATACATGTGGAGCAATAGAGTTACGTAGCAGACCCAGCACTTCAAGCTGTGAAAAGACATAGCAGAGCTTCTGTTCTTCTAGGATGGAATATTTTCAGTTCGGGTTCAGTCTGATGTAATCTCAGTGATTCACGTTAGACAGCTTCATAAGCAAGCTCCAGTGTGCAGCTCTACTCCAGGGGTGAAAAAAGTGAGGACCCCTAGCTGCTGCTGCTGTTGGCTGGCAGAGGATGACTGGAGTTATATGTCCCCTATGGCATAGTTGAATTACCCCAGAATTATACAGGTAACAAGCTGAGATTAGAAGCGCTCCCTTTAAGAGAGTGCTCCTAATCTCAGCTTATTACTAGTGTTGAGCGAGCACCCCGATGCTCGGGTGCTCTGACCGAGCACCCCCTGAGGCTCGAGTGCTCGGCCGAGCACCCGAGCCCCATTCAAATGAATGGGGCGACACGAGCATTACACCAGGCACCCCCTGCTCTGATGAGGGGAGGGTGCCTGGTCAATGCCCCCCTTCATCTCCGCTATGCCCCCTTCATCTCTGAATGCCCCCTTCATCTCCGCAATGTCCCCCTTCATCTCCGCAATGTCCCCCTTCATCTCCGCTATGCCCCTCTTCCACAATGTCCCCCTTCATCTCCGCTATGCCCCTCTTCCACAATGTCCCCCTTCATCTCCGCTATGCCCCTCTTCCACAATGTCCCCCTTCATCTCCTCTATGGCATAGAGGAGATGAAGGGGGACATTGTGGAAGAGGGGCATAGCGGAGATGAAGGGGGACATTGTGGAAGAGGGGCATAGCGGAGATGAAGGGGGACATTGTGGAAGAGGGGCATAGCGGAGATGAAGGGGGACATTGTGGAAGAGGGGCATAGAGTCTATGCCCCTCTTCCACAATGTCCCCCTTCATCTCCGCAATGCCCCCTTCATCTCCGCAATGCCCCCGTACCTCCAGTCCCTGGTGGTCCAGCGGAGCGTCTTCTGATCTGTGCCTCTTCCGGCACAGATCCCCGCCACCCGAACATGGCGGGAGAGCACATGGCGGTACTCGACGAGTACCGCCATGTGCCGAGCAGAGCGATGCTCGAGCCGATCCGAGCATCGGCCGAGCACGCTCGCTCAACACTACTTATTACCTGTATAAAAGACACCTGGGAGCCAGAAATCTTGCTGATTGATAGGGGGTCAAATACTTATTTCACTCAGTAAAATGCAGATCAGTTTATAACTGTTTTGAAATTCGTTCTTCTGGATTTTTTTGTTGTTATTCTGTCTCTCACTGTTGAAATAAACCTACCATTAAAATTATAGACTGATCATTTCTTTGTCAGTGGGCAAACAAACAAAATCAGCAGGGGATCAAATAATTTTTTCCCTCACTGTATACCTGCACACACACATATATAAACACACAAGAACAAATGCCAGGGTGCAAGTTGAAAAATTAATGTAAATTCAAAACGAAGCAGCACCCACTGGTGAAAATCAGGAAAAAAATTGTATTTTGAAAGTCAATGTTTCGGGGATCATTGTCTTGAGAAAGAAGCTGACAATGATCCACAAATTGTTGACCTTCATAATAAAATGTTTCCCTGTTGTTCATATTACTTTAAAGGGATAGTAATACTTCGTTTTATCTTTATTTTGTAGGCATTAAAAAAACTTGAAGAACGATATAAATCTTATCTCTCAAACCTTTATGGTTTGAGAGATATTCACAAGCAAAGTTTCCCCTCCCACCCCTTTTACCTAGTGTAAGCCATCTCTTCTCAGATGTGGAATGCAGTCCATAGACCAGACAGATAAAAGAAGGGGACAATCTTCTTCCTATGAGAACAATGAAAGCCCTGCCCCTCTTGACAAGTTTTTCAGGTTTTTCCCTTATCTTAATTGAAGATTGTCCCTCTCTGCAATCTACCTGGGCACCTCCCTTCTGATCTGGCTGACCAGTGTTACATCAGTAAAAGGGGTGGGAGGGGGATACTTTGTCATTGAATTACTCTTGTACTACAACTCTGACAGAATTGATATAACACTCTCCAAAGTCCAAATACTATGATGATTAATTAGAGCTGCTTTTATTATGAAACATTACTATCCCTTTAAAATCCAGTGAATGCTTCTAGAATCCTTGGGGGAATTCCAGCTGAAGACGAAATGTGACATTTTCTGTAGATTTGCTCCATCTCCCATTTATGGTACTTTAGAGAGGATTGCCTCTCAATACTCAGTTTTCACACCTTATCTTAAATATGGACCACAGATCACCTTTTCTGTATAACTGATCAGGAATTACATTTTACTGCAATCACCCAAAGCTTTTCACATCCTCTCTATGTGTAACATACTAGTTCATACTTCTCATAGAGGAAGTGGTTCAGCTCCATTGCCTATAAAGTAATTGGTCTTCTTTACACAGTTGCTTTAGAAGATGTCCATGTTGTGGACTGACAGTATGGGCCCGGTGATAAGTTTATTCTCCGTACATTAAGTTCCGATGCAAAGGTTCTTGCTTTTTGATAAAAGAAAAGTGACTTTTCTCTATCAACAAGAAAGTTGTGGTAGATGACAGCAAGTCGCGTGTAAATCTTCAGCTGAGACTTTTTGTTGCCCAAATCCATTGCAGCTGCAAGAGCGAGGTGATAGTACCCGGCGGCATCAAAGGGATCCTGGAATAAACATGGACATTTAGGTTTGTGACATTAGACTATTGAGAATTGGGCTGATATTGTGAAGTAGAAATGTACATACCAATAGAGGTTATGGGCCATATGTACATAAAAACGTAGTCATTTTGAGGCAAACCAACTATACCATGTAGTTCAAAAAACATGTCCAAACTTTTATTGGGTCTGTTAACGCCTAGAATTCAATATAATTTCCCTTTGGTTTAACCCTTTGCGTGTCAGAGGGGTACAAATGGTTTGCCCCAGAACTCCACTTTCACTTTGGGAAACACTTCATTTAACCCTATGAGTGGCAGAGGAATACCCAATGCACTCTTTTAGCAATCAATGGGCTAAAAGGTTTGAGCTGTAATCACTTTCAAATTACACATATCCCAAGCATAGAAAGTCTGGCAACAAAAATATTTTCATAGCAAAAATGTTCTGCTCTTTTAAAACAGATACAAAAATCAAGGAAGAGAAAGAAATATCAAATTAAATTTAAATCAATTTTTAATTGAAATCTGCTGTTACGCTTTAGTACAGATGTATCCGTTTAGACAAGTGGAAGGCATTAAGGGAGATGTACCAAACCATATCCAGACAAAATTAAACAAACAGAACAGTTTATTTGCTGAAACGACCCGCATCTACTTAATGCCGACATGCAAAAAGATTTTTGCATGACAAAAAGTCTACTTTGTTTGCGGGATACAATGTGGGGGTGGTTGACTGGGCAAGATATATACTTCAAGTGCCCCAAGACAAGGCACTCTAGGTGCCCTGAACTCTGCATGTGACCACACCCCACTCCTCATATGATCCCGCCTCTAGTCCCTCCCACTGCTTCCTGGCACAGACTATACCCTTAGCCTATAATAAGCAAGAGCGAAAAATGCTTTAACCCTTTGGTTGCTAGACAGATCTCTAACACATTACCCCATAATATATTGGAGATCTCTCAAGGGGCTAAATAACAACATTTTAAAGGGGGTATATAAACTGCTATATTAATATTGAAATTGCTTTAGCCACACCCACAATTCAGAATGTGGGCATGGCCAACACAGTTGAGGCACCGCCCCACAAAATTTGGAGCTCTAGGAAGCTGCCTACTCTGTCTACAGGGGAATCCAGCCTTGGTGGTGGAGGTTTTGGGCTGTGCCATTGCTCTGCGTCAATGTGCAGCCTATGTACTGTGTAGGCTGATGGGGCAATTCTGGAGCAATCCAATTGCACTATGGAGGAGAAATTAAACATCCAATGGATTCAGAGAGGGCTTTTAATCCCTTGATTGCTAAAGAGGTCTTGCCTTGGAAACCTCTCTAGTATTCAAGGGGTTAAAAGCCCCATTTAAACCAATAAGAATTTTGGTCATTTGTATTTTCCCCTATGGTGCAGATGATTTTTTTCTGAATTGGTCCACTATTTTAGATGCATCAGCTCAAGTGGGAGGACTGGACATTGGCATGTGAATCTTAATTTTGCTAATTCCTGGTATAGAAGTGGTGTTAAGGGCCTGTTCCTTTAAATGCTACACCCTTGGAAAGTTGTGCGCCAAATTACATTAGCGATATGCATAGACTTAGTTGTCAATAATTAGTTCAATAATAATTGCTGCATTAAAGGAAAATAGAACTCGTTTGGCAGACAGGCAGTGGGGAACAGGGCAGACATCTTGCATAGAGGGCATCTTCACCTCCACGATTGGTGAGTTGAATGCCTTTGTACCTTAACTCCTTAAGGACCAGATGACGTACTATGACTGTCACGGTCCTTATACCCTTAAGGACCGGTGACGGTCATAACACGTCAAGTACTTTTTACTTACAGCGCTCTACCAGGAGCGCTGTAAGTAAAAACGGGGCCTAAAATTGACCGCTCAAAGACTGGAGCGGTCTCTTTTAGGCCCCAAAGAGGTGTGCCAGTACGCGTAACAGGTCACGTGTACCGGCTCCTCGGCAAGGATCAAAGTGGTCCTTAACCCCTTAAGGACCCATGACGGTCCTGCACCGTCATGGGTTGTTATACCCTTAACGACCCATGACGGTCCAGGACCGTCACAGCTAAAATGATAGCAGCGTGCCTCCGTGCACGCTGCTATCATTAAATCCAGGCTGAGACTGAGCGCTCCGAGACCGGGGCATTCAGTCTCAGCCCTTCTTCTTTCCTCCGGTTCATGCGATCGCCGTATCAGCGATCACATGTACCGGCATAGTGACAGACAGAGGCAGCATGCAAAGCATGCTGTCTGTGCCTGTCTCGTCTGCCTCTGTCTCCCTTGCTCTCAAAGTAAGGGAGATAGAAGTAGACAGGAGACACCTAGTGGATAAAAAAAATACAGCAGTTGGGGGTATTAACCCCTTCACTGCTGGTGCAGGAGGCTGGCTAAATGCAGGTCAATTTTTGACCTGCAATTTTACACTTTTTTTCTTTTTTTTTTTTTTTTTTTTAAACACAACACACTTTTTTTTTTTACAAAAACATTTTTATTTAAAAAAATATATATATAATTAAACAATATTACAAGTGTGATTGTTGTGGAGCCATGTAATACACTTATATACACCACCAAATGCCAGGGACAAAAAAGTGTCAAAACAGGGTGGGAAAAAGGGACATGGTTTTCACCCAGGGGGGACAGTGGCCACTTTAAACTGTGCATTTTGTAGGTATGACTGACCGGTCATACCTTTCATGCAGTCTCCATAAAAATTTAACCCTTTGTGGCCAATTGATCCTAAGAGAAAAATCAAAAATGGTGTTTTTTTTACATTTTTTTACCTTTTTTTAATTTTAATAAAGTGAATGGTGGGTTATCCATATAAGTAGGGTATCAAATGAAAGCCCTATTTATGCTTAAAAAAACAGTATATAATTTATGGGGGTGGAATAAAATCCTAAGAGGGAAAACACTGTTGAACAAAGACATAGTCAAAAAGGTCAGAATTGCTCCGGTCCTTAAGGGAAAACGGCCTCAGATTTTCCCGGTCCTTAAGGGGTTAAGGGAAGGTAACTTCCCTGGACTGCTATTACACCCCAGCCATGTGACCTTTGTAATGCTTCCTGTTATGAAAGACTATGACCACCACAGCCTCACCCCCCATCAGTGTCCCCATGTGCACCCAATCAGCTTCCTCACCAAGTTCCCTTTACCTTCTCCAGTGCCAGACAGCTTGCAGTATATTTCTGTGCAATGTAGTCTAAACTGTCTGGTATCAGAGGGGTTAACTGTCCTAAAAATAAAGTATCCAAGCCCACCATTAACCCCTCAGTTGATGGATTGGCTGTGAACACATTGTAGTCAATGCATTCCAGACATCCTGGCAATGGATGGTCTAATCAAGTCAAACATAATTCCCCCAAAATGCATTTTGAGGTGATAACATTATTCTCCCATCCATCCATATCAATCAGATCAGGATGGGGAGTGATCAAAAATAAACAGAGTCCTACTGCCCCTAAGTACCTTTATCACTAAAAGGAGCACAGGGACATGGGTGTCTGGCAGAGGAATGGGCAGCATTTTGCCCTCTCCCCTTAGGAGTTAGTCTTGTTTTGTGATGTTTTTTGAGTATACTTCAGGGCATTTTGATAACAATTGTTTGGAAATGGCCTTATAACCCTTCCCAGATTGATGATGTCTTTCCTCCTTGTCATTGTGTTAACACAACCTGAATGCTCCAAACCAGCAAACTGCTAAAACTTTGGCTTTTATAGAGGTGGTCAAATTTGCTGATGATCAATTAATCAAAGGCATTTGATTAGCAGCACCTGTCTGCTACTTAGCATCTTAATTAGTATGGAAGCAGTAAGGGTGTACTTAGTTTTTCACACATTGTTTCTTCATTTTGGCTTTATTTTTGTTAAAGCGGAACTACCACTGCTAAGAAACTTTGTTTGTAATAATTCCCTATCTGGCGACTAGCTGCTTAGTAGCGCTAGTCGCCAGAATTATTACCTGGTTATGGAGAAATATGCATTCATCCTCTGCTGACAGGCAGGACGGAGCGCGGACATGTTGCCCTAGTGACGTCCGCACACCTGCACTGTCAGTCCCTTCTGGAGCCGAATGGCTCCCAGCAACGCCTCCTACAGCCTGGGACTGACAGCGCAGGCGCGTGTACGTCACTAGGGCAAGATGTCCGTGCTCCGTCCTGCCTGTCAGCCGAGGATGAATTCATATTTCTCCATAAAGAGGTAATAATTCTGGCGAGTAGCGCTACTAAGCAGCTAGTCGCCAGATAGGGAGTTATTACAAACAAAGTTTCTTAGCGGTGTTAGTTTCGCTTTAAATAAGTCATGACACAGTGTAACATGTCAAGTGTTGTTGTTCATCTTAGGTTGTATTTCCCTAATTTGTAGACCTGCTAAGGAATAGATGATTGTTATTATGTCCTGATATGTAAAACCATAGAATTCAAAGAGGGTGTACTTTCTTTTTCACACGACTGTCAGACAGTATTAAAAATTGATCTATGGCATCCCTGCAAGAGAATAACTTTATTATAAAAACCTTGAGTGCAGAATCACAGCAGTAAAAAGTTAAATATTTCTATACAACAAAACAAGATTCTGTGCATTTCTCACCTTAAGATCATAGAAAATGATGTCTCCTAGTACTAAATAAACCTTCATGTAATAAATTGCCTCTTCATCCAGTTCCATGGGTGACGTACAGAGGGAGAGAGCCTTCAGGTAGAAGTGTTCTGCCAGTTCACATTGTCCCAAATGGCTATATATCCCAGCCAGACGGTGATAGGCTACTCGTTCATTCAGCTGATTTCCTACAAAAAAAAATAATTTTATTCCTTGGAGCAAGATATATTTTCAGCAAATTATGAAGCATTCTAGGGGTTAATATCACAAACTTGATTTTTTCTCTATTACCAAACTAGAAAAAAACTAACATTTTTTGTTACTACAAAGATTTTTATGCGAAAATTTGATTAAAAATGGTAACCTCATATAGGGGAAAATTAACAAATTCGTCAGAGCAGCATTACTGGTGTTAGCCACTAATGACAGTGGCTGTAACACTCTGGAATGTGCACTGTGGGGTATGACCACTGCAGCACATACCAGCAGGCACATTCTGCCAGAGCAGGACGTTAATGCCACCAAGACCCTTACCCCAGCCAGGGCCGGATTTATATCTCAGGAGCCTGTAGGCACAGAAATCTGAAGTACCTCCCCCCATAGGTCAGCTCCACTGGACCCCTCCACAATGCTCCTAATCTCCACACTGCCCCCATCATGTCCATATTGCCCTCACATTGCCCCCCATCAGCTCCTTAGTTCCCCAATCAGCTCCAACTTGCCCCCCATCAGCTCCATATCGCCCTCACATTGCCCTTATCTCCACATTTTCCCATCAGCTCCATATTGCCCCTATCAGTCACAACTTGCCCCCCATCAGCTCCATACTGCCTTCACATTGCCCACATCAGCTCCACTTTGCCCTCACACTGCCCCACATCAGCTCCACTTTGCCCTCATGTTGTGACCACCCCTGTTTCCTACCTCCTCCCTGGTGGTCCAGCGGCGTGGCAGGACAGGTCTGCGCCTCCTTCGGCACAGACTTGTAACTGCTGGAGCTCCCGCGCGGTGTTCTGTTCAGTAATGTAGACAGCTGGGAGATGATGTCATCTCCGAGTGCTCTGCATTACTAAAGAGCTCACGAGGGACTTCTGCAGCTACAGGTCTGTGCCGAAGGAGGCGCAGACCTGACTGAGTAATAATTAAAAAAAAAAATATATATATATATGTAAATAAAATTGGTCCCAATGACAGGCGCCCCTCTGTGGGGTGCGCCTGTAGGCAGATGCCTACTCTGCCTTACGAGAAATCCGGCCCTGACCCCAGCCCCATAGCATGAACAGGGAAATGCTGTACACTAATGTCATTTACTGTAGGCCTTTTTTAGTAGATTGATCTAATCAAGGCTTAAAGGAAAGGACCTCAATGAAATGCCCACAGACTGCCCAATCTTCCTACTCTTGGCTCAAGCAGGGAGAAAATCAATCAGGCAAATGCAATTTAGTAAACTGGCACTAGTCAGGCATAGGGAGTGAAAATCAATTCTTTCCCATGATTTATTGCAGAATGGGTTTTGTGTATTCCCCATTTTATTTTCAAGTATGTTAACCCTTTGAGTGCCAGAGGGGTGTCCGTCACATTGCTACGCAATGCCTTGTACACCACCCGGCACTCAAAGGGTTAAAGAGATTTTTTTTTATTGCTCTTTTGAAATATATGTTCTCCTTAACTTGTTCTCTAAATTAAAGTAGATCAAACATCAATCAGGATAAGTTTAGTTCACTTTAAAAAAAAACATGAAAATTGTTTGCTTGGTGCCCTAGTCATCTGCTTTTAATATAAATTGTTTATTATAAATCAATATTTGTCGATGGCTCAGTGTGGCACGTTATTCTAATTAATTCTGTGTTGGGCCAGTATTACCCACCCTGTGCTATGAATGAATACAGACAGAGACCATGTATTGGGCATTTATAATAGCACAGACTAATAAGTTAATCTGTGAACAAAGTTAATTAGCAACTTGCTGCTGAATTGTCATAAAACATAAAAAGGGGGCGTGGCTAGCAGCACGACAGAATGGTAGCACACTGACAGAGCTCCTGGCCCGTAGCCTCAATTTGATAAGCTAAATGCCCTGATTTATGTTCGTATCCCTTCTACTTGTTGAGCCTGGTGAGTTTTGACTGGAAGGAGGAAGAAATCTGCAAAAACTACTGAATATTTATTGGACTCAGCTGGGAAAACGACCAACTCGACTTCTCCTGCTAATTCTCCTACTAAAAGAAAGATGGCTGCGACAACCAGAGACGGGAAGACTACAAATGCTATTGTCAGCCTCACCAAGGCGGATCTAGATCGTCTACCCACTAGAGACGATTTGCAGCGTTTCATCACCAGAGATGATATTAAATCACTCCCCTCCAGAACAGATCTGGAGGACATAGTCTGCAAACTAAGGGGCTCTCTTCGCTCAGATTTGAGAGATAACAGGTAAAACCTGCACCAAATCGGATCCAGAGTGGCAAACCTGGAAGACTAAGCTGAGGTATTGTTCTCCTCCCAGCACGCCATTGAAACACAGCAATTGTTTCATGCTGCAGAGGTTAGAAAACTAAATGTGGCTAAATTATGTATTCCGGCCCTTTGGAAACATGCTTCAGCCCCCACGATTGACCACTGGCTGACTAGAGCAAACAAAATTTTGAGCCTAGAAAGACTGGTAGCCATCAAATTAGGCAATAATGAATCTTTTGAGGTTATATGGGACACCTGGAAAACATTTTATCAAAAAATCGTTACACCTACTTGATTAAATATTATTAGGCCCTTCAATTCTAGTACGAGTTGCTGTCCATTGCAATCAGAGCGTCTATCCTCACCCACTTCCTTCCCCCTCTTTTACCTTACCTTATCCTGCTTGTCTGTCTTCTTCTACTTTTCTTCCTTCTCAGCCTCATCCTTTTGATCTACAATACCACCTTTATGCTAAACAATTGTTGCCTCATGTCTTAATATACACACCTATCCTGTCAAATACATCTTTCCTGGGAGAGGTGGCCTATAGGCCAACCTACTATAATTAACATTTCTTATCAAACTTGCAGTAGATGTTGTTGTTAACGTACTGTGTATATCTGCTTAAACCTGCCTTAATTTTTTTACACAGTGGTATTATACTCCAATGCATGGTTTGTATTGCACTCTCTCTTCTTTTATCATTGTACTCCTTATATTCTCAATAAAAATTACTAATAAAAAAAAAAATTAAAAAAATATTTATTTTATAGAAAATGGCTAGTACGGCATATAGGCAGATTTTATTTATCTGTAAAACAAATTAAATCTGGCATGGGGTGAGAGTTTTACTTTAAGAAGAAGTTCACACTGATATAAATGGGTCTTTTAGAAGAAAGTCTCTTTTGGCTAAAAGGCAACAAAGGCAGGCATTTTTTACAGTAAGGGAAGTAAGGTTGTGGAATTCTTTGTCTCGGGAAGCTGTGTTTGCAGACACTGTTGATGCTTTTAATCCTTGGAGTGCCACAGGGGCAATCCAAGGGTTAAAAAGTATTGGATATCTTTCTAGCACAGAACAATATTGAGAATTATGACAACTGGTTTCAAATCAGATAGGATGTTGATCCATATAATATCCAACTGCCTTTTGTAGTCAGGAAGGAATTTTTTTACCCACTTGTGACAATTGAAAACTGCTTCAATATGGTTTTTTTTTTGCCTTCGTCTGAATCAAAAAGGGTGATATGGCATGGGTTGATGGACTTGATGGACACGTCTTTTTTCAGCCTAATCAACTATGTAACCAACTAACCATGTTAAAATATAAATAAGTAAAAAGAGCAAATCTTTTACCTAAATTCACACTAAGTCCTAGTGCTGTTTTAGCATGCTCCAGAGACTCTTCATAATTTTTTAGGTTCATCAACAATTCTGTGAGCTTGTTGCACAGCCGAAGCTCTCCCTTTTCATCCCCAATCTTCAGAGCAAGAGGGAGAGCACAATCCTGAAAAAAGATAAAATACACAGAAAGGTGTTAAAAGAACCTGGAATATGCAAAAGGAGAATGCACTAATATGATTCCACTTTGTAATAGACACTGGAAAAGATTTCTTAGTGCTACGCCTACCTATTGCCAATTTAGTAAGCTACTTAAGCTGAAAACTCTCCCCACATCGCTTGAGCCCTTGAGAGGGCAGTGGGGAATGTATGGGTGTTTTAGGGTGTTCCTTTGTGGACCCATCACCTTGAATCTTTTTTACATATTTGTAAACTTCATTCAAAACTGCCAATGTGTTGTGCTAATCAAAATTCCAGCTGATTAAGGTCTTAAAGGGATAGTAATGTATTAAAATAAATGCAGCCTCAATTATTCTTTATAGTGTTTTGGGCCATGTAGATCGTTATTATCACTCTCTGTTGTGTAATTCCAGAGTAATTGAATTATAAAATGTCCCCCTCCTGCCCCTTTTGCCTAGTGTAAGCTGCTTCCCCTCAGATGTCAAATCGGGTCTCTTGATTGGACAGCTCGCAGCAAGGGACAATCTTCTGGCTGTGATCATAAAGAAAACCTTTCCCCCCTTGAAGGAAGAGGGCAAGTTTTTACTTATGCCAACAGAATATTGTCCCTTGCTGTGATCCATCCGGACAGTCTTACTGTGCATCTTTACATAGGTAAAAGGGGCCTGGGGGGGCAATTTATAATTCAATTACTCTGGAACTACAAATCGTAAAGAATGATAATAATGCTCTACATGGCCCAAAAAAATATAAAGAATAATCAGAGCTGCATTTATTTGTAAACGTTACTATACCTTTAAAGTGGAACTTTCAGGCGCTAATAAATCGTGCTTGAATTATTAAAGATATGGTGACTAGCATCCTAATACGTGTATTACCTCTGTGGTAAACTGACAAACCCTTTTAATGCTGGTGATTTAGAACAGTGGGAATACCAATACAGTTCCAATACATTAGGTTCCATGGACATCCAACATATGGTACATGGACCAAATGCGGCCCACCTGACCCAAGGGTGCTGCCCACCTGATCTTGAAAAAAATGGATATAATTACCTAGCACACATGAACTAGCAAGCCAGCAAGGCCTACACACCTGCTTGCTAGTATCATACCGTTCAAGCATCGTTGTCTGTTAAACATCAGTATTGTTATTGACTTAATCAGTAAATAATTAAATCCATGTTTTTGAATGGCTATCAGGCTCTAATTCACCACTGCTATCAATAAAAAATGAATGCGGCCCTCACACGTATAGCTTTCTGATCATGTGGCCCACCATTTAAAAAACTTGGACAACCCCGCATCAGGATATAATGGAGTAATTCTTGGCAAACCAATTGTACCATACATTGCAAATAAATGTGTTCATTCATTAAAATAAGTCTATCAAACCCTTGAATGTTAGAGAGGTCTCCACTAAAGATGAGCGAGCACCCCGATGCTCGGGTGCTCGGGTGCTCTGACCGAGCACCCCCTGATGCTCGAGTGCTCGGCCGAGCACCCGAGCCCCATTCAAATGAATGGGAGCACTCGAGCATTAAACCAGGCACCCCCTGCTCTGATGAGCGGAGGGTGCCTGGTCAATGTCCCCCTTCATCTCCGCTATGCCCCTCTTCCACAATGTCCCCCTTCATCTCCTATGCCATAGCGGAGATGAAGGGGGACATTGTGGAAGAGGGGCATAGCGGAGATGAAGGGGGACATTGTGGAAGAGGGGCATAGACTCTATGCCCCTCTTCCACAATGTCCCCCTTCATCTCCGCTATGCCCCTCTTCCACAATGTCCCCCTTCATCTCCTCTATGGCATAGGAGATGAAGGGGGACATTGTGGAAGAGGGGCATAGCGGAGATGAAGGGGCACATTGTGGAAGACGGGCATAGCGGAGATGAAGGGGGACATTGTGGAAGAGGGGCATAGAGTCTATGCCCCTCTTCCATAATGTCCCCCTTCATCTCCGCAATGCCCCCTTCATCTCCGCAATGCCCCCGTACCTCCATTCCCTGGTGGTCCAGCGGAGCGTCTTCGGATCTGTGCCTCTTCCGGCACAGATCCTCTTCACCCGAGCATGTCGGGCGAGCACATGGCGGTACTCGTACGAGTACCGCCATGTGCAGAGCAGAGCGATGCTCGAGCCGATCCGAGCATCGGCCGAGCACGCTCGCTCAACACTAGTCTCCACGCATTGCAGAGTAATACACTGGAGACCTCTCTAGCATTCAAGGAGTTAAATGCCTCATTTAAATCAATAGACGTTTGGGAAATGTTTAATTGTTCCCTAGGGTTCATTTTCACACCCAGAAGACTTTACTGCATGACTTCATATATGCACAGAAATTACCACAGCACTAATATAGTGAACTTTATTTGATTAAAGTTTTGTTGAAATTACACAGCTTTATTAGATTAAGGGTCATTTTCATAAAGGTGCCTATGACAGAGAAGAAAGTTTCACCTAATAAAGTTCACTCAGTTCTGGATTAGAACTTTGGACGTTTCCATACACTGAGAAAATTAAAACCACACTGTAAAGACGTAAGTAAATTCTCTCTTTTATGCACATAAAATTCATGTATATCCATGTCAATACTAAGAAAATTATCATGATTTTTTTAGGAAAGGATCATATTACGGTGGAGATTTATGGATTACAGTGTAAATCACAGTTATAGAAGCGGACTTCAGACATTTAAACATTACCCTGTAGAAAGAAACAGCTTTATCTCTCTCTCTGGTACCATTGAAAAATATATCTCCAGCAGCCTCAAACAACTGCATTCCCAGGCTTGGATCTCCAGTGTACAGAGCTACATTCAGAGCTGCCTGGGAAGGAAACAAGTACAAGATTAGAGAAGCAATGCCCTAATTGGGGGGAGGCATACTACCCTAGAGAAGGGAAGTGAGGTTCTTCCTGGGGAAGGTGGTGAAAGACGTATTTTTTTTAGTTTTTGTTTTTTTTTAGTGCAAGACTTCCATGTTGATACGTAACACAACCATATCCATAGTTTTGGTAAAGGCCAATAAATTCAAGCAGGAGCTTGGAAATTTCCGCTAATGCTTTCTGAGGCCAATAGAGTTGCCCTTGTAATGCTATTCCTAAGGTACTACTACTTATTACATCGTCAATACTACAGGAGGTAGATGTTGAAATAGTACTAGAAGTAGGTGTCAGTGGCACAGCACCTTGAACAGCAGCAGAAGCACATAGCTAGTGTAGCTGATGTTGATCTTTGTTGATGCTCGGTCAATAATAGTGAGTGTGAGTGGGTGGGGGTTGGACTTGGAAGTGGTGGTGATAATGATGATGACCAAGATGACTGAGGGCGAGATGTTCAAAAAATGTTGGTAACTGAAGTTGTCTGTAATCAGAACAAAAAAGTTCTTCTGCCATGGTCTGTCAGTTCTCAGACATGTTACCGTCATTCTTTGCAATCAATTCCGCCATCTCCATCAAAGGGAAATAGCCGTCTTAAAAGCGGGCGTGGTTTAATCTTCCATCGTAATGTAAGGTAATTTCAGATATTCGTTTGAATGTCTTTTTTTGTCTGAGTAACGTCATTTTTCCCAATGAACTAAAAATGGTCTGAACTTGGAGAAGACAAATTAAAGCACTGTTGAGTGAGAAGCCATACTATAGAGTTAGCTGGTAAAAAAAAAAGTCTTAGAAAATTTGTCGTTTTAAAGACAAAAAATGTCTTTGTTTCTTGAAAATGTTTGTTTCAAAGACAAAATCAAAGACATTTTTAACATCAGAATTTGTTAAAGGCAATATTCATCAAGATCTTCTTTACCATCATTTTTAATTCTTTAGGCATATTTTCAAAAGTGATGGATTTACTTCTGAAAATATTGTAGTTTTTTTACTACCAACTCATGATCTGACAATTTTATCATTATGATGACTTTTTGAACATTTCGCCCTGAGTATTTTTAGGTGTGTTTTTTGTCCAGATGGTTGGACATGGAAGTGGTGGAGTCTTCTCCTATCAGATAAGCAGTTGCTTACTCTGCCTGTTGGGAAATCTGGCCTTGTACACAATAATGTCATGTGGTAAACTGACAACCCCTGTTAATACTGGTGATTTAGAACAGTGTGAATACATGGGGGAAACTCTTCCAGTCGGGGGAATTTACATTATTATCATTGATTTAAATGCATCTAAATAAAAAGTGGAAAATCAGACCTTTCACTTTTTTGGAAAATATTTTCCCCATCTCTAAAAAAACAGACGTGAACAGTACAAACTGCCATGTATAACGGGAACCTATATATACTGGTTTGTGTCAATGTCTGCAACAAAAGAAATGATGTATGATGAAAATAAATGACAAAGCAAATAAAATGCAAATGACATAAATATGTGTGCAAAGTATTCATTTATATAAAAAGAAGGGTGGCTTTCCATATTGTTTTTGAGATTTTGCATTTATTTCTTTACCCTCTTGTGCTCACTCTACCTTCTTCTTTCTTTCTTCCCCTTCTCTCCTTGGCTGTTATCCTGTTTTATTGTTCCACATTCTTACTAGACCTCACTCTTTTCCTCCGCCATGCTCTTTCCGTTCCTCTGTCTCTTCCTTTTTTTTTTTTCTTGTTCCCCTATGGCAGTCTTCACAGGAAACATTTGAGGTCTTAAAGTGATGGTAATACGTGAAAGCTTCTAAATTTAATTCAATACATATTTTAAAAATACATTAATTGTGCCATTTTGGATCTCCAAAACCTTTATGGTTTGTGAGATATTAGTCTGCAAAGTTCCTCGTTCCCTCCCCTTGTGCTGACGTCGGCTTTCAAACTCAGAAACGGAGATCGCAGTCCATAGACCGTCCTGCGGCTCTTCAGCAGAGCCGTGATTGCAGTGGTTACAAAGAAACACTTCATTTGAACGGTCTACAACATGTGCCTGGTTTGCAAGCACGCATTGTAGACCGTTCAAATGAAGTATTTCTTTGTAACTACCATGATCACGGCTCTGCTGAAGAGCCGCAGGACAGTCTATGGACTGCGATCTCCGTCTCTGAGTTTGAAAGCTGACGTCAGAACAAGGGGAGGGAAGGACGAACTTTACAGACTAATATCTCCCAAACCATAAAGGTTTGGGAGATCAAAAATGGCACAATTAATGTATTTTTAAAATATCTATTGAATTAAATTTAAAAGTTTTCAAGTATTACTATAACTTTAATTACTTTTACAATATGCCTTTTTCCATTTCTTTTGATGTGATTTTTTTATGTACCACATGTATATATTATTGTCATGTTATTATTTGTTACTGACATGTTGTTTGTATGAACACTGATATTTTCAATAAAAATCTAATCATTAAAAAAAATAAGGGTGGCATTAAGGTTTGGTAAAAAACCAAAAAGGGTGGTCATCATGTAAAAAAAAAGTTTGGAAACCACTGATTTTGAGGGTATTGGTAAGGTTCAATTCTAGGAGTTTACATGCAGTAATGCAAAATCCAGTCATTGCTGAATACTGAATTATCTTTTTTTTTTTAAAAAAAGATGGATGACTCAGAAATATTACTACAAGAACCTCTTCTGATGCTACAGGTGTCTACAGCAAATTGTTCCACATTACATTGACGATGTCTTTTGCATCCAAGCTGATGTACCACTCTCACAATTTGTATTACACACACACAGGAAACATCAAAATATTAGATTATGTAAATTGTGGTTGGAATATGCTGTGCATGCTCACTGTGAAAGCACTGGTACGATGGTAACTATATTCGCAGCACTGACTGCTCTGTGTGTGGTATTTAATAGACTGGAGGCAGTCTTTTCAGTTGCAAGGACTGTGTTGCATTATGTTACATTCCTGTTTTCACAGTTCCTGAAAGAAAGCTTTCTGGAAACAGAGATCCAAGAAGTTCACTGTCAGGAACATGGAAGTGTTAAAAAATAGGTAAATATGAAAAAAAAAAATAAAAAGTATAGACAATCTGACTTTATACATTATGCCCCTGAACAATATATATATAGGCAAAAAAGTTTACTGTCAATTTAAATGGGGCACTAAGTAACCAAAAAATGTTTTTCACTTATGTGGATAAAATATTAAAGTGTTGAAAGTAAAAAGTACAACTTCCGTTTAAAAAATAACTAAATAAAACCAAAATGTAAATATATAATGAAAATGGATTAAAATGACTACCATGGGTGAACTTTAATATTGGGGACAACCTCTGAAATATATTTTACCTGAATATAAAGTTCCACCAGTTCATTCTGACCTAGAATATAGTGTATTTTCCCGGCCCAGAGCCAGGCATACGCTTCCTTTTCCTTTTTCTGGAGATCTATAAAAATCCCAAGACTCCTTTTAGTGTATTCTAGGGCCGATTTGCAGGCTCTGAGAAGAATAAAATCCTAGATCAGATTTATACATATTTATTGGTCGTGAAACATACCATATTTATATTGCATTTATTAGATGTACATTATGTTTTATTTAAAGGGACAGTAAAGTCCCAAAAAAAGTATGTTTTAAATGGTAGCTGCACTAAAACAACACTTAATACACTTCATCCTTTCTCCCAAACCGTTACGGTTTGAGAGAAACAAGAAAATAAAGTCCTCCGTTCCCTCCCCTTTCTGCCTGACGTACTGTAAAGCTGTCAGAGGCAGAATCCGGTCACCCAACTGTAGGAGCACTGTCATCTAGATATCTAAGTATAATTACTTAATCGGTATGGTCTATAACCTGTGCCTGGCTTGCAAGCACACATTGTAGACCATTCCAATGAAGTAATTATACTTAGATATCTAGATGACATCGCTCCTGAAGAGCCGCCGTCTGGTCCCGGAAGCAGGATCTCATGATGTCCGCTTTACAGAGGATGCATGAGAAGGGGGAGGGAGCAGAGGTCTTTATTTTATTACATCTCTCAAACCATAACTGTCTGAGAGAAAGGATTAAGCACATTAAATGTCTTTTTAGTGCAGCTACGATTTAGAACATAGTTTTTTTGAGACTTTACTATCCCTTTAACATGTTTAAGTATTGCCCCTTGGAGACGTTTCTAGCATCCAAAGGGTTATTTGAAATAAAGATGTTGTATTTTATTTTCTTTAACCCCTTCAACGCTTTCTGTGGCTGGTGTATGAGTTAATTATGTTTACGTAACCCTTTGAGTGCCAGAGGGGTACGCAATGCTTTCTGTGGCTGGTGTAAGTTTTATTTATGCAAGAAAGAAAACTGACAGCGCCAACTCACCATAACATACCCATGTAAATATATCATTTTAATGTGAATAATAGAAATAGATACAAAGACAGCAGCAGAGAATGAGAGGGTTCTCCAGTCCCCCAAACCTCAGGTACAGACCCAAAGTGAAAAAAGATAAACAAAAAGACAAACCTGCGCTCGTCTATGTAAAATAAAATGTGTGCCCTGTAATGTGCATATATAATGTTTCTTAGTAAATATGTGCCCCATAATGTGCATATATGAATATTTCTGAGAAAAATAAGTGAGAATTTGGTATTCACAAATTGACTAAGTCGTGGGTAAGCTTGCCACTTTATCTCACTTTTCGGCAAGTTCTACTCTAATACAACTTTAAAGAAACATATCTAAATTTAAAATCCCTGAGGAGATGTTATAGTGCCATTGCTTTGCAAGGCGTTGAGTACCCCTCTGGCACTCAAAGGGTTAACCACTTGATATTAACAATGCCCCCAACATATTCATTTGTAATGCTTTTGCAGCAGATTAGCCATGAAAATAGATTTTGGTACCAACAAAGTTGATAAAAAAGATGCAGCCTTTCAAGAGCAACTCTCCTTTTATCAAGTCAGATGGTTCTGATTCGATAAAGGGAATGTTGCTCCCGAACGTTAGTCCAATGAAAAGATATTATTACATACTGTGGTACTCATTCATCTGGCATCTACAGCACTTGACTAACACATCTACCCTACATTGAAAAGGAAAAGCAATGCAATGCGTTGCACACCCCCTCTGGTCCTTAAAAAGTTAACCCTTTGAGTGCCAGAGGGGTACGCAACGCAAGGCAATGCGTTGCGTACCCCTCAGGCACTTAAAGGATTAAACAAGCACATACTACTTTTCTAAACCATATCACCATGTCACTTACCTTTCAGTGCCTAAGGATAGGTACAGCTGACTAATGGCTTCCAGCACTTGTCCCTCTAATACTTTATCAGACATTTTCCTGGCTAATGACAGCTGGTATTCGTTATAGATAATGCACTGGGCTTCGTTAATTACGACAGAACTGTAGAAATGGCACAGTAACTGGATGGCTTGTAGTTGGCCTGTTAAAACAAACAGACATGAAATTCTTCCTAAGATTTTATGTTACAGAAGTCTCCATCGAATTGCTTGTCAATTTATTGGAGACTAGTACGAAAGCCCATGTATTCGGGGTAAAGTGCCACCCAGCGGCCTCATTGAAATTTAGTGTCCCTGGGTCAGATTTGGAGGGGTCCCAGTAAAGTCTGTCTTTAAAGGGATAGTAGTACTTGAATTTAACAAGATTTCTTATTGTAGATATTAAAGCTGAACTTTCAGATAATGGCCAGTCGCCACGCATTCATTAAATGCATGGCGACTAGCTTGAAAATAGATGTCTTACCATAAAAAAATACATGTGTCTAAAGGAATCCGTCCAGTTTGGAGACCGGAACTGAGGCTAGAGCGCAGACATCTTGTCTGTGCGAATGCGCCGTCAGTCCCGGTCTCCATAGAGTAGACTGCTTTGCACCATATGGTCACCGGAAGGGACTGACGGGGCAAGCTCACAGACCGCACTAACCTGCCCGTCAGTCCCGAAACGGGACGGATTCCTTTAGACGTATTTTTTTACGGTAAAACATCTATTTTCAAGCTAATCGCCATGCATTTAATGAATGCATGGCGACTTGCTATTATCTGAAAGTTCTGCTTTAAAAACAAATAAATTAAATGATGTAAGTCCTGTTGCTGAAACTTTGCTATTTTTATAGTTATAAGCTTTTATAGTTCCCCCCTCCTGCCCCTTTTACAGACGCCAGCGCTCTAGCTGACAGACTGAGATCCTGGCCCGGGACCGGACGGCTCTTCAGCAGAAATAACACTGTCTACAAAGAAATACTTAATTAGAACGGTCTACAAAGTTGGCAGGCACACTTTGTAGACCATTCTAAAGAAGACTTTCTTTCTAGACAGGGCTGTTATAATATTTTGCCACTATAAATGAGCCACAAACTTGTTAGTAGTTCATAACAAGCTGCACCATACTTGGATACAATGTAAGTTCTAACACTCACCAAACGATGACACGGTGCAATGTGGAATGATGAGCTGACACATCCATAACTAGAGCTGATAAGAAAAAACCCACTGCACTCAAATGTTCTTCATAAAAACACTTCCTTCGTTCAAAAATGGAACACATGACACCAGAGGATCATAGTCCCACACGTTTCGCACAACGTGCTAAGAGTAAGTACATTGTGCAAAATGCGTGAGACTATGATCCTCTGGTGTCGTGTGTTCCATTTTTGAATAAAGGAAGTGTTTTTATGAAGAACAGTTGAGTAAAGTGGACTTTTCCTTATCAACCACAGACTTGTTATACAAATTACAGGTAGAGGGAGCTCACATCAATCCAATAGGAAAAAAGTTTATTTAACCCCAATGCCATGCCAGGACTGTCACAGCTGTCCTGCGCTTAAGGACCAGTGACGTCCTGACATGTCATGGAATTCAGGACTCCCAGTGTGATTGTATGACGTTTGGGGAGCCCTGAATCCAGTCATCAAAAAAAAAAAATAAAAGCCCCATGGTCCTTAAGTGCCAGTCCTTAATGGGGTAAATCCAAATACAGAGAATTTAATCCAGCAGGGTAAGTAATTAAATATACCTTATTAATATAACAAAAGTAAAGTATTACTATTCATTTGGCCCCTTGGATGCTAGAGAGGTATTCATTGCATTGCTACACAATGTGTTAGAGACCTCTCTAGCTAATTTCATATCTATTGTGCAGCTGTTCTACAAAATAATTGTCCTAATGTTCCTTTATGCATATGATACATAGTATCAAATATTGTGATCTTATTGATATGAACCCCTTGAATGCTAGAAATGTCTCCAACACATTGGGGGGGGGGGATTTACTAAGCTGTGATATAGAGGTGATAAAGTGGAGATGACTTCTCCAGATTATTACTTCTCCAGTTCTTATGTTATTCTATGGAGCGTATGCACTAAGATTTCCTCAACTTTGGAGATAATAATGAATAGGCTCCATTGAATAACATAGGAATTGGAGAAGTGATGACCTGGTGAAGTCATCTCCAATTTCTCCCCTCTTTATCGCACCTTAGTGAATCTCCCCCATTGCTTTGTAATGTGATGGAGATGCTTCTAGCATCCAAGGGGTTCATTTAACCAACCCAGTAGTTCTTTCATTACAATATGATGACAATAGGATCAAAGTTATGTAAGACAAATCCTATATAATAAAACACTAGGATGTTTATCCGATGCAGTCATGCACAGTAGAGACTGCCCTAACACACAGAATGTTGGGAGCACAGACTGCTGGGAGCATGGAATGCTGGGAGCACGGACTGCTGAGAGTTCTGTGCTGGTAGCATTCTGTGCATTCGGGCAGTTACTATAGCACATGACTGCATCGCGTTAGTCGCCAGTGAGGCCACGGCAGTACGCAGAGCAGGACAAGCCCCTTAACCCATTGAGTGCCAGAGGGGTACACAATGCATTGCAAAGCAATGAGCTGCATACCCCTCTGGCACTCAAAGGGTTAACATCACCCGGACCTTGTCCCGTGCACACAGGCTTCTACATTAGTAAGAGAAATATTGCATTTGTTAGCAGTGAACAGGCAAAGTGACAGAAGACAAGGAAGGTAAGGTAACGTACACTCCAAATGATTTGTTTCCATTGCTACAAGGAATGCCCACTCATAATAAAACCTTCCTTTTTCTTTATGGATCCCACCGATGTAAAAGTGCCCAAGTATAAGCAGCACTTGAATGAAGTCAACTGCATTATCCATGTGTGAAAGTCTGGAGTAAATAGAGACAGATTTGACTAGGAAGTGCTCTGCCAGAATGTGGGCATTCAGATGTAAGTATAATGTACCAAAGTTGGCCAAGGCAGCTGCTTGATTTTGTAAAACATCTGTCTCTCTTGAAATCTCTAAAGCTTTGCAGTAATGTTCAGCAGCCTCCTTTGTGTTCCCTATCCACCTCAATGCGATTGCACTCAGATTATGTACAATTCCCAGCTGTTGTGGTGTACAACAACATAACTCCAACACAGTGTTTAAAATCTTAAGGGCCACAGTGTGTTCTCTGCCAAGCATGTATAGCCATGCTAATGAAACCAATATATCCACTCTGGATTTAATATCAGTGCTCATGCTGGTGTCAACTGCCTTTAAGATATACAGTTTAGCTTTTTGATATTGTTTGTGATTAGTACATAATTCACATAAGCTCAAGTATATTGAAGTGCAGAGAATTTGCTCTTGTTCCGTGACCGCTGACCCAAGGGCTTGTCTGAGGTAGTAGGCAATCTGAGTTGGAAATATATGTCTCCCTCTTTTTATTCCACAAAGTTTAGAAGCATTTCCAATAATGAAGTTTACTCTTTTCAGTGAATCCGTGAAACCACAAGTACCACAAGAAAGCACTTTAATACAGCTCAGTGCCATGTGTGGCAAACACTTGTGGCCGTATATATCTGCAAGCTGAAAGTAGTGTCCTGGTAATAAGCAGTGGGAGGAGTCAGTTTTGTTGTTTAGAACCTGAAGTCGCTCTAGGAATGGTAAGGCTTCATCATATTGCCTTAGTCTGGTGTACAGCTTGGCCAACAGGAAACATGCTCTTGTTTCACTGTACTGGTCTTGGCTCAGTATTGCGACCTTCAGAGCATATTTCATTATCACTGATTCCATATCAGTGCTACTGGTATAGTTTTGTAATCCTAAGAGGAGAGAAGCTGCTTTGTCCATCATGTGCATACATTTTTCTTGGATCTTTTGTTTCAGATATATGGCAGTCAAGTTCATATAGACAGCGCTAATTAGAGAAAGGTCACCAAAATCCCCATTTAAAACTCCAATGGCTTCTTCAAAGTAAACCCTAGCTTGGGAAAACTTATTCCTCTTGGTACAAAGTCTACCCAGTAGGAAGCAAATTCTTGTCAAAGCCCAAGTCATGTTAGACTTTTTTGATGCCTCTCGAGCCACGCTGAGATACCTCCCCAAGTCTTCTTCATCGTCATATCCCTTAAATATGGTATGTAAAAAGCAATACGAGATATCATAGAGGTTTCTGTAACTTGGCATATATTTTTCACTATTTAAAAACAAAAGCAATGACTGTAAAGTCTCCTGTGTCTCTTCCTCCTCACAAATACAAAAACTTGGAACCTCATAATCTTCACAAGTAGGAACTTGATTGGACGAGGAGCTGATATCATTATCTTGGAAATCATCAGTGGCCTGAGGACAAGGTTGGCTTTTGTTGGGTTGAGTCAAAAAATCCACCATCTTTTGTTTCAGAGAACCAGTTTCATCACCATTTATTTGACTTAACGTTTCTGAAAAATAACCGTGTACAGTTAATATAAAAAATATGCCCTTGAATGTAAGAGGATTCTTCAACACATTGCAAAACATGAGGCACTCCAGCTGTTGCTGAACTACAACTCCCATCAACCTCCAGCAGCCAATGGGGAGTTCTGATCACAAAAAGCTGGAGGTCCAACAATTGACTAACCCTGACCTAAAGGTTAGACAATCATGTGAATGTATACATATTCTTTAATCTTCTTTTAATGAATGTGTAACATATTACACTGTCTGGTGTGAGATAGTCTCTCAGGGTCCTCTGTTCAAAAGAAAAAAATTGTCTAAAAATCATTTCAACCCTTTGAGTGCCAGGTGGGTATCCAATGCATTGTGAGGCAATGCACTGGATACCCCTCTGGCACTCAAAGGGATTTATTAACCCTTTAAGTGCCAGAGGGAAGGCATGGGACACTCCCTCTTTTAGACCCAAATCCCTTTGCCCCTCTTTCCCACCCTGGTGTCCCTGTGTTTAGAAGATCAGACTGTGTGGTGTGTATAGAAGTGTATCACCCTGGTGTCCCTGTGTTTAGGAGATCAGTCTGTGTGGTGTGTATATAAGTGCATCACCCTGGAGTCCCTGTGTTTAGGAGATCAGACTGTGTGGTGTGTATATAAGTGTATCACCCTGGTGTTCCTGTGTTTAGGAGATCAGACTGTGCGGTGTGTATATAAGTGTATCACCCCGGTGTCCCTGTGTTTAGGAGATCAGACTGTGTGGTGTGTATATAAGTGTATCACCCTGGTGTCCCTGTGTTTAGGAGATCAGACTGTGTGGTGTGTATATAAGTGTATCACCCTGGTGTCCCTGTGTTTAGGAGATCAGACTGTGTGATGTATATATAAGTGTATCACCCTGGTGTCCCTGTGTTTTAGAGATCAGACTGTGTGGTGTGTATATAAGTGTATCACCCTGGTGTCCCTGTGTTTAGGAGATCAGTCTGTGTGGTGTGTATATAAGTGTATCACCCTGGAGTCCCTGTGTTTAGGAGATCAGACTGTGTGGTGTGTGTATATAAGTGTATCACCCTGGTGTTCCTGTGTTTAGGAGATCAGACTGTGTGGTGTGTATATAAGTGTATCACCCTGGTGTCCCTGTGTTTAGGAGATCAGACTGTGTGGTGTGTATATAAGTGTATCACCCTGGTGTCCCTGTGTTTAGGAGATCAGACTGTGTGATGTATATATAAGTGTATCACCCTGGTGTCCCTGTGTTTTAGAGATCAGACTGTGTGGTGTGTATATAAGTGTATCACCCTGGTGTCCCTGTGTTTAGGAGATCAGTCTGTGTGGTGTGTATATAAGTGTATCACCCTGGAGTCCCTGTGTTTAGGAGATCAGACTGTGTGGTGTGTGTATATAAGTGTATCACCCTGGTGTTCCTGTGTTTAGGAGATCAGACTGTGTGGTGTGTATATAAGTGTATCACCCTGGTGTCCCTGTGTTTAGGAGATCAGACTGTGTGGTGTGTATATAAGTGTATCACCCTGGTGTCCCTGTGTTTAGATCAGACTGTGTGGTGTGCATATAAGTGTATGACACTGGTGTCCCTGTGTTTAGGAGATTAGACTGTGTGTGTATATAAGTGTATTACCCTGGTGTCCCTGTGTTTAGGAGATCAGACTGTGTGGTGTGTATATAAGTGTATCACTCTGGTGTCCCTGTGTGTAGGAGATCAGACTGTGTGGTGTGTATAGAAGTGTATCACCCTGGTGTCCCTGTGTTTAGGAGATCAGACTGTGTGGTGTGTGTATATAAGTGTATCACCCTGGTGTCCCTGTGTTTAGGAGATGACTGTGTGGTGTGTATATATAAGTGTATCACCCTGGTGTCCCTGTGTTTAGGAGATCAGACTGTGTGGTGTGTATATAAGTGTGTCACCCTGTTGTCCCAGTGTTTTGGAGATCAGATTGTGTGGTATGTGTATATGAGTGTATCACCCTGATGTCCCTCTTTTTAGGAAATCATAGCGTGTTGTGTGTATATAAGTGTATCACATTGCTCCACAGCAATACAACTAACATTAATGCATGTTTAAACTTCAGTATATGGGTTTATACATTAGTCTGTGAACATAAAATACTTTGGCCTTGCTCTAAATCATTTATTCTGTTACAGAAAGTCGTGTCAATAAGTAATTTAGTTACCGAACACTTCTCTGTAATGCCCCGCCCACCAGCCATGTTTCCCAGCAACACCCCCTAAACCAAAGGTGTCCCTCTTTGGCCATTTTAAATGTTGGGAGCTATGATGTTCTGCTGGTGTCATGTAATGCAACGTAAAAGAGGTTCTGGATCATCGACTTTACATGACTTGTCTAAAAATCAGTCCTAAATTAAGTCTAAAGAGATCTCCAACCAACTTGTCCCTTTACATTGTGGTGGAGAGTAGAGAACATTTGATCAATTTACCTATGCCACCCTAGTATTCCTTTTAGAAAGCATGATTGTTTGCATCTTACCTCTACTATGGGGCAAATGGATTTCCTCTAGTTCATCTGTTAAAAAAAACAAACATGAAAGGTAAAACAGGTAGAAGAGAAGTTAAAGGGATAGTAATACTTAAAATGTAAACAAAAATATGTTGTAGAGTTTATCCCCCTGAGTAAAAGAAGGGTGCTCCCATTGCTGAAAGGTGTTTTATTCAAAAGTTATTAAAGTTCAAACTTGACTATTTTTAGGTGCAGTAAAGTAGTGCCCTGAATTTGCTGGACTGCTGTAATGGCAGGACCAATATGATATGCTTTAGGATATTTCCTCTCTGTGAAAGGCACTAGTGATTGCACACTAGGTAGGGCACCATTCCTATAGAGCCTGCAAATTTGTATCGCAGGTTTCTTCCTAGTTGAGCATCTCTGACTTTTAACATACATATGCAAATTACCCTTGGGATTAATCACCCCAAGTGTAATGGGGGGAATCCAGTATTGGAACCCTTGCTCACAGTGCTTAGAGAGATCAGCTACACCTCACTGATGAGGCCAAACAAGGTTGAAATGTACGTCTGGCGTTGGCTGCTTCTCTTTTTCAGAAATGAATTGCCTATCATTTCGTTGTCGGACTGCTGTAAGGGTAGGACCAATATGATATGCTTTAGGATAGTTCCTCTCTGCGAAACGCACTAGTGGGCTAAAAGAGATTGCAACCTGGGTAGGACACCACTCCTATAGAGCCTGCAAATTTGTATTGCAGGTTCATTCCTAGCTGAGCATCTCTGACTTTTAATATACTGAAATTGTAGAGTGGCGCTGTTGCTACACCATCCTATGGACAGTTCTGGTCAGTTGACCATAAATCAAATAAAATACCTTTCAGCAGTGGGAGTACCCTAGTTTTACTCTGGGGGATAAACACTACAATATATATATTTTTTATACATATTAAGTATTACTATCCCTTTAAGAATGGAGAGAAGATATTTTTTACATCATTCATTGGTTATGCATCATAATGTATATATCATATTTATATATTATAATTTATCATATTTTATATATCATATTTTATGTAACCTATTGAGTATCAGAGGGGTGAGCAATGCACTGCTTTGCAGTGTATTGCACACACCTCTGGCACTCAAAGGGTTACATTCCAGTTAATCTGTATGAAAGAAATAGCTGCTAGAGAAATCTCCAACTCAGTGGTTCACATTCATGTGGATATGAGGGAATTCTAATATAATGTAATGCATGTTTTATTATTATTATTATTATTATTATTATTATTAACAATAATAATCATAATAATTAAAAAAATATAAATCAGTAAGCATTTTGATTTTTATTCCTATTTTATTTTTTGTACTGCCTAAAAACAGGGGTAGGCAACCTTTGGGTCTCTAGTTGTCGGACACCACAACTCTCATCAACCCCGACCCTGCTGACCGCTCTACTCTTCCTTGTTCTTTTCTACAGCCCTCTTCCACTCACAGCCCTACCAGGATGTCACTGCTAACAGGCCTGTTACATGCCTGGACCACTGCACTGAAAAACACTTCTATCTCCCATCCACCCATCTTCAGTTTGTATGGCTGGAGACACTTACACTCTGTAACCACCCTGTAACCTTCTGAGTCCAAATCTATTAGAGCCCTCTAATGCTTTTGTATTATGTGTTCTAACTGTATAATACACTAGTGTTCAAAAATTTGGGGTCACTTAGAAATTTCCTTGTTTTCCATCAAATGAGTTGCAAAATGAATAGGAAATACAGTCAAGATGTTGACAAGGTTAGAAATAATGATTTTTAATTTAAATAATAATTGTGTCCTTCAAACTTTGATTTTGTTGACTAATCCTCCATCTGAAGCAATTACAGCCTTATAGACTTTTGGCATTTTAGTTGTCAATTTGTTGATGCAATGTGAAGAGAGTTCACCCCATCCTTCCAGAAGCACCTCCCACAATTTGGATTGGCTTGATGGGCATTTCTTACATACCATACAGTCAAGCCGCTCCCATAACAGAAACAAGGAAATTTCTAAGTGACCCTAAACTTTTGACAGGTAGTGTGTATCTAATCCTTTTATATAGTGTTGCTAAATATCTTTTCACCTTATAAATCAACAAAAATCTTTCATTTTATATCTTTTCACGGCCCTAACAACACCTAAAACAAAAGTGTCCCTCTTTGGCAATTTTCAATGTTGTGAGGTATAGGGCAGTACAGCACCAATACAGCTCCCAAAATTGACCCCATCAGCTGATAGAAGGACTTGAAAATACCACGGAAACCGCACTACATACTTTGGGGGGTTGTCAGTGCAGCCCCATAGACTCCAAGGTAGAAATCTCTTCCCTAGTATCTATGCTGTGTCTCGTTCTGACTGTTTATCTGCCAAAAGGAGCAAAACTGTCAAGAGTCTACTGTCTGATAGGTAGTTGTCCTTCAAAACCCTTGGCTGTTCCACAGCATTGCAAACACAGGTGAATTAACTCTCTGAGTGCCAGACTCATTAGATACCTCATTGGCACGCAGAGGGTAAAAGGAGAACTAGCAAAAAAATCTGCCATTAAAACCGTATGGTTGGGCATGGTGTTAAAGGGACACTAATGTCCCATTAAAAATTCTACTTGTTTTGTAGAGGTTTCAAAAATAAGTTATTTGGCAAAAATCGTATCTCTCAAAACTTTATGGTTTGAGAGATATTCATATGTAAAGTTCCCCCTCTCTCCCCTTCTCCTGACGTTAGAGCTGTGCTGACAGCAGGAGATCCTAGTCCGGGGACCAGACGGCGGCCCTGCAACAGAGCCGAAATCGCATTATTTAAAAATAATTACTTAATTGGAAAGGTCTACAAAGTGTGCCTGGTTTGAAAGCACACTTTGTAGACCGTTCCCATTAAGTAGTTCTTCTTAAATAACAATTTTCCGGCTCTGTTGAAGAGCCTCCTTGAGTTGCACGACTCCAATCTCCTGCAGTCAGCTTTACAGCTGACAGCAGGAAAAGGGAAACTTTACAAGCGAATATCTCTCAAACCATAGCGGTTTGAGAAATAGGATCTGTGCCAAATAACTTATATTTTAAACATCTACAAAACAAGCATAATTTTTTATGGGACATTACTGTCTCTTTAAGATTAGAATCAGTTACTTCTCCTTTAAAACTTGACTTAGTCTTTTAAGTGACCACCTGTTTTCCATCAGGGAGTTCCCTGAACCCAGACCGACTTTATACCCAAAAACAGTGAACTCCTTGTCTAGAAAAACACTAAGTTAATAAAACATTAAAAGTTCACAAGATGTTCAAGCTGTATAAGCTGCTCTGATTTATTTCGTATGTGATTATCTGTTTTCATCTCATTTTCTTAAGCATTTTCCAAACATTGGCATTGCTGCTAGTCCTTACCCACTCTGTAAACATTGCAGACATCTGAATTTGATATTTTGTGCAGTAATTGCTTTGCGTCCCCTAAGCTGAACTCCTCGTTGCTTTTTAAGGATATTTTTTCATCGCATATTGGTAATGACAAGTTGTTTTGCCTAGAAATAGTGCAAACAAACACAAACAGGAACGAAAATCAATCTTACTGCCGGTTGTTATTTACAGATTCAACTGAAATGTATAAAGTGTCCATTTCCCCTGCAGTTCAATTACCCTTTAACCAGGGCTCAAAATTTCCACTCGTCACTAGCCAATGGCTAGTGAAAATTTAGCCCTGGCGATTAGAAATTCAGCCCTGGTGGTTATGTTTTGGCTTGCAGTGGCTAGTAACTTTTCAGGTCTGGCTAGTAGCAAAGGACTTAAAATTATAAGCCCTGCTTTAACCATATGCGTGCCAGAGAGTTCGCCCTACTGATACTCAAAGAATTAATCCTTTGAGTGCCAGAGGGGTACGCAACGCATTGCAAAGTAATGCGTTGCGTACTCCTCTGGCACTCAAAGAGTTAACTGACTGCACCATAGGGATACATTAAAATCTCCCCTATGATTTACATTGGGATTTAACCCTTTGAGTGCCAGAGGGGTACGCAATGCGTTGCGTATCCCTCTGACACTCAAAGGGTTAACCGCTTGAATGCTAGAGAGCTCTGCAATGCGTAGCTTCGCGATGCATTGCAGACCACTCTAGCTATCCAGGAGTTAAATGTTAAATTGAAATCAGTAGGAAATTTGGGGAATTTTTATTCATACCCTTTCAGGGAATTTATCTGCACCAGAATTGCCCCCACCCCTTATGGCCATATCGAGGAATCTAAAGATGAGTAATTCTGGAGCAAACCAACTCCACAGTGACAAACAGGAATTTCGCAAACTATCTTTTATTTAGATGGTGTTTTTAACCCCTTAAATGCTAGGTGGGGACCATTCTAACATTCAAAGTGTTAAACTCCCTCTTTTTAGCAATTGGATTGTTTTGCCCCAGTGGGGCGGTTGGTTTGCTCCAGAATTTCTCCGTTTTATTTTTTTGAATATTGCCCTGTATTTTTTTTTTGCTGCTAAAGTGGCCAGCAATGAATTAAGAAGCAGTATATGATAATCAGATAGAGTGCTCCTGCTGTTGCTTTACATTGTCCCTGTAGGCTATGATCACACTTGCAGATCTTAGCTCTGTGCTTATTATCAGTAAATAGAACAATGCTGTATCCAATCAGACTGTACATAATACCAATTCTCCTTAGGAGTTATGTGCTAGGTTGTGATAAAGAGGTGATAAAGTGGAGATAACCTCTTCTGTGATCTCACTTAACCAGTTCCTATGTTATTCCATGGAGACAATGCACAAAGATTGCCAAAGTTGGTGAAATCTTAGTGCATCAGGTCCATAGAATAACATAGGACTTGTATAAGTGACATCAGCATACCTGGGAACTCTCCGGTTTTGCCCTGGAGACTCCGGATTTCAAAGTGAATTACCAGGTCTCCGGGGCAATGTGCGAATCACTGGGTGGGCAGAGTTTAAGTAGAAACTCTGCCCACGTGTGCTCCATCCCACCCGGTTCCTACCACTCCCCGCCCTCTTACCTCCATTTTGCAGGTATTTATTGTCCCGCCCCCGTGACTAAGCCCCACCCCTTCTATGATGCGAATCGTGTCATTTTCCTCCCCGGTCGGCACTGACAGGGTTACCCTCCAGGTAGCCCTGATTCAAAAGTTCTCAGGTATGGTGATATCACTAGAGAAGTTATCTTCACTTTATCACCTTAGTATATCTCCCCCCTTGTGTTTGTTGTATCTTTGTACAACTTTCCTGCATTCATGCATTGAACACAGGAAAGTTCAGCACAGACAATCTTCACAGTGACCTATTGGGACACACGACACAGCATTCAAATTATTAACCCTTTGACTGCCAGAGATGAATCCAACGCATTGCATTGCAATGATTTGGATACCCCTCTGGCACTCAGAGGGTTAATTGAATTATTGCAGTGGGCATCACAATGATCCATTCATTGATGGTCCACATGGGCAACAGCCAGTCATATATTTGTGTGTATATACAGCTTACATCAGTGTGCATCAACCAATGGACGCACTCGCACACGTGCATTATGGAATCCCCAGGGCAACACAGGGAAATAGAGTGGCAGAGTGAGCAATGTTGTACTGAAGCACTGTTCAAGCCGCAAGTGTAAACATAGTCTTATTTAAAATTCATATGTTACACACTCAATCAATCTGTAACAGCTCTATTCTTGTTGCAAAGCAAAAACATAAAATATAGGTGCTGTTGTACCTTTTTAAAGGAATACTAATGTTTCACAAAAACAGCATCTGCAATCAATTTTCATAGTATTTGGGCTATAGAGAGTGTTATTGCATGTCAGAGTTGTAGTTCAAGAGTAATTGAATGATAAAGTATTCCCCCCCTTTTACCTAGTGTAAGCCACCTCCCCTCAGATGTGGAATCTGGTCTTGAGACCAGTCAGATAACAGCAAGTAACAATCTTCTTACTGTGAGAACAATGAAAAGCCTGTCCCACTTGACAGGCTTTTCTGGTTTGTCCTTATGCTCACTGAAGATTGTCCCTGTCTACTCTGAGGTAAACAGTGTTACATCAGTAAAAGGGGTGGGAGGGGGATACTTTATCATTCAATTACTCTTGAGCTACAACTCTGACAGTATTGAAATAACACTCTCCATGGCCCAAATACTATGAACATTAATTGGAGCTGCTTTTATTCTGAAACATTACTATCCCTTTAACAATTTCCATAAATATATATTCAATAACATTCACATATTGTAAAGGTCTTTATAGTGAAAAAGGGGCATCCCAACCGCAGAGTACTAAAGTACCACTGCACCCTGGTTGAGCACTGCAGATGCTAGAGAGGTCTCCAGAGACAGCAATGCCTTGGAAGCATATTCAGTATTCAAGTGGTTAAAAACGAATCAATGGGAATCTGGGATTTATTTATTTTTTGTCTCCAGTGGTGTAACTGGCACCAGAATTGATCCAGTTCCTCTCATTGCATCATATTCAGTGTCTGCCACTTTAGCCTTATTCCACTGTCCACCACTACTCACTTTAGTTCTATGGAATCCATTGTACTTCATCATGGAACTCTTGGTGTTCCACAGAACACAGATTGACAACTGTTGTTTTATTCTATATACTAGTATGAAAGCCCGTGTACATGGGCTAAAGTGCCCCGGAGCCAGGAGCAGAGACAGGCGGTGAGACGTTCAGAGCGCCCTGCTCCAGAACAGGTGGTTACGCACACAGGGAGCTTCTCAGGCTAGCGATTTATATTATACAGATAACACTGCAAAATTAATTACTAAATTATATGTATACTATGATTCAGTTATAAGCAAAGTACAGAAAATGGTGGAGATATTTTAGGCTACGTGACTGTGGACAATATTCTGAACATCTCACTATCTCACCCTTTATACGATGCATAAGGTTTCACATTACTGGTCTTTACAAAGCCAGCCTCTCCAGTTGTCATGTTTCTCCCAACAAACCACTTCAGACATTCAATAAAGGTGCTGATTATTTCAATGATATCTCCAGTCTGGTAGGTGATTTCATCAGGAGAATCGCTTTCGTGGCTAACTACTGCTTCAGTCCAACCAACAGCTGAAATGCATAAATTACCAATATTATAAAGGAGAGAAAAGAAATCCTAGGAAGAGAAATTATAAAGCAAACCACCAGCACCATACCGAGCAAATTGATTTAACCTTTTGAGTGCCAGAGGGGCACGCAACACATTGCAAAGAAATGTGTTGTGTACCCCTCTAGCACTCAAAGGGTTAACCCTTTGAGTGCCAGAGGGGTACGGAATGCATTGCTTTGCAATGCTTTCTGTACCCCTCTGGCACTCAAAGGGTTAATTGGTGCTTTTAACTAAGGATATGTATAAAATCCAATATCCCCTTGTGGTAATTTCCAAAGGGACTATTGGCGCGATGCGTGAAACGTTGGCATTGGATAAAGTATGTTTGTGCGCAGATAGATTTTGCGCATGTTCTAATCCAGGAAGCTACATACCGAACACTTCTTGAATTGCGCATATAAAATTCCATTTTACGACAACAGTACACAGATGTGTAAATTAATTAGCAATAGCAGGTCTTGCATTAGGCGCATTCGCTATTCCACTCACACAGATTCGTTAAACTTAGCCACACCCACAAAAAATAAATATATGCAGCCATTTGCTAATCTTGAATTTACATGCGCAATTCAACAAAATCATGCGCAAACCTATTCCCTAGTGGTTTTCACACGGGAAAAAGCGATTGCGCACGTTTCCTGCATCGCTCCATATATTCCTCCTGTTCTTGGAAATTTCAGCAAAACCTACATCTGAGAGGGTGAAACATTCAACACAGCTGCTTTCACTGCAGTTTACACCCATGAAACTTTGTCCCTTAGATACCAGAGAGGTATACAGTGCATTGAAAATCAGTATACCGGAGTGCTGTAGAGCATTCAAGGGCTTTAGATGGACCTGTTACCTTGATTTTTTATTACATAATTGAAAATGTTTTTCAAAACTGCCTATGTGTCATGTTAACAAAAGTCCAGCAGTATTAGGAAATGTTCACTCTTTTATTTCTGGAAAAAGTGATAGTGAAAGTCTCCTGGTGCAGCACAACACTTAATTAGCATATGAAAAGTCACTGACAACTTTCATTAGCATATGGAATGTCACTGGTACTTATAGCACAATTAGTCTACTGTCATGTTCTTCCCCTGTTTTCGTACTTTTAGCATTCCTTGCCTGGCTTCTGTTCACTTCTCCTGGTATTGTTTTGTATTCCATTCCTTCATATTGAGACGCACCTGCAGAAGCTTGTGTCAGCGCACAATCAAAGCATTCCTGTTGTGACCAGAGTTCAAGTGTGGTTCTTGTGATCTCTGTGTAGTGACCTGGCTATTCTTTGACTCCTCTTCTGTTACCCGATTTGGCTTCATATCTGTGTATCCTGGTATTCGATTTTGGCTCTGTTCCTCGACTCCTCTTCTGCCTGAACCATGTGTTCTGTCTCTGCTCATCTGGATTTTTACCTCAGCCTGTTTGACTTCTTTTCTCCTCTCCTCCTTGATACCGTGCTGTCCGCCTGTTGCTGTACCAGTCTGTTGACATCTGTTATCTCCAACCCTGGTGGGTCTCTTCCTGCTTCCTCTAGTCGACTAGAGTGACCACATTTCTTTTCTGCCATTCAGGGACACTGTCAACAATATAGTGGCAAACTACTTCTCAGCTTGTGTGGCTGCGCAGGTAAGGTCACATGACATCATGTGCCCCTCAGCAGGCACAACACATTGGGACTTGTGGTAAAGACAGATGTGGCAATTCTGAAGCAAAAAAACCTGTTCCATATGTAATAAAGACATATTTCTGTTGAGTAAAATAGAATTTGTAACAATTGCACAATACAGAGGAATTCCACACATTGCAAAGTATTGAAGACCTCTATAGTGTCCAAGTGGTTAAATACACATTGTGTAATGAAGCAAAAACAGACCATCGGTTCTGATTAGATTTATTTAAGTCCATCAAAGCTCTCTAGTACAAAGTTAACCCCTTGGACGGCACAGTTCTCAGAATTACTTGGGTACAACAAGTACAACACTTTTGCTTCTCAAATTTTGTTGCACAGCCTGATCCCTTTTTTGTGCAAGCAATGGGTTAATTTCATTCTTTTCTGTCTTTGAAAGATGATTAATTTGTTCTGTTAATTACATGCTGATTTTTTTAACCATGAGTACCAGAGGGATATGCAACACATATCATATGAAGCAATGTATTGCATACCCATCTGGCACTGGCAGTCAAAGGGTTATCTGTACACACTGGCATTAGACAGTCACTGAATTTATACTGTTAGGAGGCAAATATAGTTTTGATACCTTTATTGGCTAACTAAGCAGACTTAGAATGCAAGCTTTCAAGACCTTATGTCTCTTCCTCAGGCATGTTATGTTAAAGGGATAGTAATGTTTCATAATAAAAGCAGCTCTAATTAATCATCATAGTATTTGGACTTTGGAGAGTTTTATTTCAATTCTGTCAGAGTTGTAGTTCAAGAGTAATTCAATGACAAAGTATCCCCCTCCCGCCCCTTTTACTGATGTAACATTGCTCAGCCAGATCAGAAGGGAGGTGCCCAGGTAGACTGCAGAGAGGGACAATCTTCAATTAAGATAAGGGAAAAACCTGAAAAACTTGTCAAGGGGGGCAGGGCTTTCATTGTTCTCATAGGAATAAGATTGTCCTCTCCTGTTATCTGTCTGGTCTATGGACTGTATTCCACATCTGAGAAGAGATTGCTTACACTAGGTAAAAGGGGCGGGAGGGGAAACTTTGCTTGTGAATATCTCTCAAACCATAAAGGTTTGAGAGATAAGACTTATATCATTCTTCATGTTTTTTTAATGCCTGCAAAATAAAATAAAGATAAAATGAAGTATTGCTATCCCTTTAACATGTCTGAGGAAGAGACCTAAGGTCTTAAAAGCTTGCATTCTAAGTCTGCTTAGTTAGCCAATAAAGGTATCAAAACTATATTTGCCTCCTGTATTTCTACGGCTAACAAGGTACCAACTATGAGACTATGAGTTACTCAGTCTCACTGTCTCCAACTCTCAGGATGGTACTGGAATCGGCACCAGCAGGACTGGGTCTGGGACTGGAACTCACTCACTGCGCTTGGGTTTGATTGGAATGGAGATGTTGTGAGTGACATACTGCCTCCTGTGACAGGCACTCACTCACATTCTTATCCATGCATGCATGCGTCGCAGCGCAGGTGTTTTTCTGCAGTCCCGCTGTCTTACACGCACTAGACAGCCAATGAAGACCATTGAGCAAATACTCGCCTTTCATTGGTGGTGTGAGTTGTTGTAATTAGGCTGTGAGATGTGAGTATCACTGATGCTGGGCAAGTCACAGCTCAGGAACAGAGTGGCATAGGGCTGAGTGGCAGAGATTGTGGGTGCTGGCTTTGTTGCTTCATTCTGGGACTCTTTAATGTCCCGGTGGTGGGTGACTCAGGACGCGGGACACAGATCTAAATTAAGTGACAGTCCTGGGCATTCTGGGACACGTGGTCACCCTAGATTCGACTTCCACGACCACCAGTCGAGCTTCGACTCCCTTGACCACCAGCCAAACTTTGATTTCTTTGATCTCCAGTCAAGCTCGACTCCCTTGACCACCAGTTGAGCTTCATCCCCCCTCAACTGCCAGTCGAACCTCATTCCTTTGATTTTCTAGTCGAGTCTGACTTCTAGCCATTCCTGGGTTCTTAATTATTCCTGCTCCAGTCTTTCAACAGTGACAACTACATAACTTATTCTGTTTCCTGTCTCAGTGAGTAGTTGCTCCTCTGGTCTGCACTAATCTGGTCTTGCTGCCAGCATCTTTAATCTGGCCTAGGCCACAGCAAGGCTTTCCAAGAGCAGTCACCTCCAGCCAGCAACACTCCCCAACCAGCTCACCATAGCATCTCGCTCACTGTGGCCTACTTAGCAGTATACTCTGTACTGTTTTCTGCTGTCTCTGTTTATACTTATTAATAGCAGCATGTACTGTCTTTGTGGAGATTCCACTCTGCAAAGTATAACCCAGGCAGCTTAAATTGGACACTTCCAAGTTTGAACATCACACATACATTATCAAATAGTACAAGTGTGAATATCTGCTTTACAGTACATTTGCTGGTCTTTTGGCTAACGTGACACATAGGCGGTTTTTAATTACGTTTAATGAAGACAAAACTAACCCTTTTTTGATAGAGAGAGGTGTACAGAACAAGCCTCAGAATTCAAAGTTATACAGGCAATAAACATTAGATTTCTACACTTACCAATCTGATTTTTCTTCTCAGTTTGAAAGCAATCTGGAAGATCAGAGACTGAATTTATTTTAAGGAACCACCTGTGGGAAGAAAAAAGATTAAAGATAAGAATTTTGCAGTCTGGTTTGAGGTATAATGACTTTTCAATGATACATCTTCATTATAAATTATAAAAAAACACATTGGCAGTTGTATTTATATATTTTGTTTTTTAAGTATATGGACCATTGCATATATACATCTGTGGAGATAAAGTGTATGTGCTGCGGAATATACTATCAACATAACATATGAGGTCAGTTGCTGTTGCTGGAGCAATATCATGGTGCCCGTGCTATTGCTGGCGACATTCTGTCAATTTTACTTCCTGTTGCCTCTTATTGGTTGGTGTGGCTTTGCTCCGCGCAGTATTTGTCCTTAAATACTGGGCTCTGTCACTTCTCCGGTGCCCTTTCATGGTGTTTCCGTTGCCAGCACTTGTTCCAGTAATTTGTGTGATCTCTGTGTATGACCCGGACTGCCTGACTAATCTGCTGTATCCGTTCCTGCTCTGTGTGCCGACCCGGACTGCCTGACTACTCTGCTGTATACATTCCTGCTCTGTGTACCGACCCGGCCTGGCTGACGTTCCTGCTCTGTGTACCGACCCGGATTAGCTGACGTTCCTGCTCTGTGTACCAACCCGGCCTGTCTGACATTTCTGCTCTGTGTACCGACTCGGATTGGCTGATGTTCCTGCTCTGTGTACCGACCCAGTTTTGGCGAACATTCCTGTTCCATGTATCAGGGCCTGCCTGTGGTCCCATCCGGTATCCGGCTAGGGTCTGTCATCCGGTTTCCTCTCTGTGTATGGACAGATCCTCTGTTGCCTCGTTGCTGCTCAGGCAGTCTTGTTACTCTGACCCAGTCACCTATTGTGTCGCGTGGGCGACACCCCGGTGTGGTAGATCCATCTGGTTGCACCACGGTACGCTTGACCTTTTATTGCTGCAAGCTGAGGTTGGTCTGACCCTGGGCGCCTCAGGCTGCTCTCACTATCTGGCAGTTGACTCTAGGTCTGAGCATTCGTTAACCCCTTCGAGGTTGGTGCCATATTCCACCAGGTTACAGACATTGCAGTCTCAGTTGGGTGTTCCTCAGTGCCTACAGTTGCAGTCCTCCGCTACTGCTACGGAAGTCTACTGCTTATCCTGGACCTCCGTTTACTCCTGTGGCATTACTCGTTATTATGTCACTCTCTGCAGAGTGTGAATCTTGTGGGCCTCGCGCTATTAGGGCCTGTCTGTCTTCCTAATAGTAACCATTTCACTGCTGTCTCATTTGGGAATCACACGAACTATACCTGACCTGTGTCAGTATAATATTATTGCAGATATATATATATACTGGACGAGTGTGGGTATTGATTACTGTAACCTGACCTGTGTCAGTACTATATTGTGTACATATATTACTGGACCCGCAAGGGTTATTCTTATTCTGTGTCTTTTCAATAAAACTGTGTTTTATGTAAACCTACTGTGTCTGAGTGTCTATAAAACCATTACAAGCAACCTCACTTTGCTTTTTCTTTCTACGTACCGTTACAGGGGTACCAGTAGACCTAAAGATGGCAGCAGGGATGTTGAGACTGGGATTGGAGGAGGATAGTGGAGTAACAGTGGTACTGGTGGCTGAGACACTAGCAGCTACTACCTGGCTGGGACACTCAAATGGAGCTGGTGAGGCAGGTGTTGAGTCGTCAATAGAAGACACAAGTGTAGCTGGAGAAACAGGAGGAGTACTATGGGAAGCAGAGGAAAAATTAAGCTCAGGGGAATAATCAAGGTCACTGGAAAACTCAAGCTCAGGGGACAAATCAAGCTTAGGAGGCCTTGATCCCTCAGATTCTTCTTCTACCTCTTGTAGGTTTTGACAGGAAGAAAAATCATCAGCAGCAGCAGATTTTGGGAAGCCCTGCTCAATTCCCTCTTCTGCCTGGTGGCTACCGGGAAATGATAAACTATCTCCCTCAATAACCTTTTCTGGAGAAGATATGCTTTCAGTGGCAGTGACAGTGGTGGCAGGAGAAATTTTCTGCAAATACTGCAATAATTTCCTTTTGGGCTGCTTACAAGGATGTTTGCTATTAAAATCCCATGTTGATACTGCCCGCAGTGTCCGACCACTAGTGTTTCACACACTAGGTGTCCCCAGGTTTACAGAACTGGCTGTAGCAGCCAGTGGTGACTAAACTGGCAGTGGCACTAGTCATTGTGCTGGTGGTTCTGGGGGGATCATCTGACGAGACACAGGTGACGGCTGCTTCGTGGTCTCAGAAGAGGACCTGGATCTCTCTACCCTGCTAGTAGAGGTAGAATGACCTGCAGTTCCATTCTTCTTTCTAGTTTTTGGTTTGGAGTGCTGCTGCTGAGTCTGACTAGTACTACTCAAAGTACTCTTCTTTGCCAGCCTGCTGCTGCTAGCTCTGCTTGAAAGCAACATCACTGTGGTGGTATTGGTGGTTGCTGGGTCACTGCAGCTGGTACCAGGACAAGGAACATCAGGTTGTTCACTAGGACTCAAATCCATGACAGAGAGGTAGGTAATGGACTATAATAGTTTTAAAATTTAAAAACCTGGCCACACGATAACTGTGAGACTGGCTGCGTCACTCTGAAAATTATTTGCAGTGGTAATAAGGTACTAGTAGGGTTGCCACCTTTTCCTCAAAAAAAATACCGGTCATAGTTGTGGGTCGGTGAGGGAGGAGCCACAATAGGGAGGAACCACAAATGGGACAGAACCACTCAATGTTGCACGACCCTACAAAATTGAGCTTCAGGCTCCTCGTTACAGGTACCGGTGCCTGGACCTCAGTTCTCATAAAGCACTGTTTCTGGTGAAACTTTGCTCACTTCTCCTCCTTTCCACCCTGTTCCTCCCACTTTGCACCCACTTCTCGTGTTCCCACCCTATTCCTTCTACTCCTCCTCCTTTCCACCCTGTTCTTCCCACTTCCTGCCCAATTCACAAGTACAAAACCAATAAACCCTGCACACTCTCCCAATTAAGCCCCCCTTGTGATGCTAAATGTATCATACATCTCCCCGGTCATAGCACATGAGCCCTCTCCAGCGGATCAAGACAAGAAGATGAAACCCCACACTTTCATACCTGTGAATTTCATCTTCTTGTCTTGAGCCCCCTAGCATTAGATTTTAATGCCAGCAAGCCCAGTGTGCCTGTCCCATAGTATGTGCAGGGAAGTTGACAGTGACAGCAACCAATCTATCTTCATCATAGTCCTTCATTCACCCACTGTCTCAGGACATAATGTAGTTAGAATACAGTGTCACACTGTGCCACCAACAACAGGCCCACTTCCAATATAAACATTAAAAATGTTGATTTCTTTAAAAAGACATGTACATGATATACACACATACACACATAAGCACAAACATATATTCCCACATACACATAAACACACACACAAAGACACAGACATAAACTGACATATAGGCACACACAAACACATATACATGCATGTACACACAACACACAAATACACATACACACAGGCGCACATATACACACACTCACAGAAAGACACCCACCCACATATACACACACATAGACACACACATACAAACATATACACACAGACACACACATACAGGCACACACATACACAAAGTCACAAACACAAGTACAGACACACGTATAGATGCACAAAGACACATAAAAAGACATACACACACATACATACAGACAAACACACACAGACATACACACACGCACACACACACACTGACCTACACACACACTGGTACCCACCCTACTCTTTACTATACATAGTATTTTAACCCTCTGAGTGCCCAACACAATCTCTAGCACTCAAAGCATTATGCCCTTGTGTGCTAAGAGATGCTTCCAACCTTCCAACACATTGCTTACCAATGAGCTTTAAGCATCTCTGGCTACCAGGGGTTCAAGGACAGGTAGCATCAATTAAAAATGGACAAAAATGTAAAGTCAATGAATAAAATGAGTCTGTATAATTTAGGCTACAATCTAACCATCTGAGTGGAATAGCGTTATAGCGACAATAAAATGGTTAAACATTACACTGACAGATGGACCAAAAACACATTGGTCAGCGTAAAAGTGAATATGTTAGGGGCGGCTTTGAATTGCCTTATTAAAAAATAAAAAAAAGCTGTTTGCAGTAAAAAATACATCTATTGAATCGCTCAGGGGCTACTGGGAAACGTGAAATGTTCATGATTGATACTCAACTCATAGCACAAGCAATAATAACACGCTACTGTCATGAACATAGTAAAAGAAGAGGCACTAAGCCAGGCAATTACAAACAGTAAGAAGTATGCTGGTACAGCTGTATCACACCCACATAAACTGATAAGACCATAATAAACCATTAATAGTCGGCATCAAACTCACCCAGCAGAGTGCTGTTTTGGATGTGGGAGTGGGACATACAGCAAGCGCTGCTAGCAAATCAGGATTCAGCTAGAGATAATGTCTCATCACATGACAAGAAGCAAAGATCTGAAGCTGCAGTGCCTGTAAGAGACTACCGGTGAGAGACAGGCATTAGAATCAAAACATATTCTATGTTGTCCACTGTGTATCAAGACAATGGAACTTGCAACGTCACCACACAGCCATGGTGTCCTCTCCCCGCTCCGTCACCTCACTCCCCTCCCTGGACACACACAAATACCGGCTTTTCAGTTGCCAGTATAGTAGTAATACCGGCACCGTCTCCAGTGCTCTGATTACCAGCTGTGCCAGTAAAATACCAGCCGGGTGGCAACCCTAGGTACTAGGCCTGCCTGCAGAACTGTGAGACTGGCTGAAGTGTCACTCTGAAAATTATTCAAACAAATTCCTACTAGTTTAGTAATTTTAATATTTAACACAGGAACACAGGTGAGACTGGTTGAAGTGTCACTCTGAAAATTATTCAAAGCCCTAATATTACTTTTAATATTTTACACAGGAACACAGGTGACTCCCTTGCGGTGGTAATAATGTACTAGGCCTGTACACAGAACTGTGAGACTGGCTGATGTGTCACTCTGAAAATTATTCAGGCAAATCCCTAATATTTTTAATTTTTTGCACAGGAACAAAGATGATTCTCCCTTGCAGTGGCAATAAGGCACTAATGCTGGCTGCCTGCCTATGCCTAATGCTACCTGCCTGCCTACACAACAACTGGACACTCCCTATCTCCTTCTTCTCTCTCTGAGCTCCAACAACACAATGAGGAAATGCAGGCTGTCTGCCTGGGAGTCCGTGTCATTAGTCCAACCCCCATCATGAAACGAAGAAGCCAATTGGAATAGAGTCAAAGTGGGAAAGAAGCGCATGAAACAGAGAAGCTAATTGGACTAGAGACATGGAGGGAAAGTATGGAGGGAGTGCAGATAGTAGTCGCTGAATTTCCGAAAGTTTCGATGACATTCGAACCAGGGGTAGTCAAAATTGTATTTTTTTGGGCGAACGAACCTTGCCTGACAGAAGGTCCGAATGTCACCTAATGACCCCTGTTTCATCGAATTCCGAATGTCGCCGAACCGAATCGCACAAGTCTATTGTTAATTGATAAAAATAAACTATTACCATGTCTAGTTTTGAAAGCATTCTTACTTTACAGTATTTTTTTTACATCTGCTTAAAACCTTTGCACATTACTGTATATATATCACGGTGCCCGTGATTGATGCATTTCCCTGTCTGTCACCAGTAGGGGGCTTCTATTGGCTGTCTGCATTTAGTCCGCCTCATATTGCCTATTTAAACCTGGATTGGGCACCCTTTGAGTGCCCTTTCGTGTTGTTTCTGACCTGTTTGCTATCACTATGTCCAGTGATGGTTGGGCCTCTGTTCCTGTGTTCCTGAGTTCCTGATTACAACTGTTCCAGTGTCTCCTGCATGCTGAGTTGTTCCAGTCCTGGTTCCGGCCTAGTACTCTGGGGTTGCAGTTCCTGCTGACCTTCTTCTCTGCTGTTTCCTGACCTGACTGATCGCTGCTGGTTCCTGTCATCTCATCGCCTGCCTCCTGTGATCCTGGCGACCTTTTGCTTGGTCGCGTCGGCGACATTGCTTGTTAGTCCCAGTGTGCGGACGCTGGTTTGCTCCAAAGCCTTGCGGCTACACGATTCAGTTGTCAGTCCAGTGTGCGGACACTGGTTTGCTCCTAAGCCTATCGGCTACACTATTCAGTGGTTGGTCCCAGCGTGCGGACGCTGGTTTGCTCCAAAGCCTTGCGGCTATACGATTCCCTGTTGGTCCAGTGTGCGGACACTGGTTTGCTCCAAAGCCTATCAGCTACACTACTCAGTGGTTGGTCCCAGCGTGCGGACGCTGGTTTGCTCCAAAGCCTTGCGGCTATACGATTCACTTGTTACTCCAGTGTGCGGACACTGGTTTGCTCCAAAGCCTATCGGCTATACGATTCAGTAGCTGGTTCCAGCGTGCGGACGCTGGTTTGCTCCAAAGCCTTGCGGCTATCTGATTCAATTGTTAGTCCAGTGTGAAGACACTGGTTTGCTCCTAAGCCTTGCGGCTATACGATTCCTCTGTTGGTCTCAGTGTGCGGACACTGTGTTGCTTACGATCCTATCACTCTGTCATTATCATCCGACAGCTATTGATACCTCTGGGCTGCCTTGCCCGGTATTGGTAAGGCCGGTAGAACCTTGCTTCGCGTTGCTCTTGAGGTTGCCTTACCCGGTATTGGCAAGGCCGGTAGAGCCTACACTGTGTACTTATTGGGGCTGCCTTGCCCGGTATTTAGGTAAGGCCGGTAGAACCTTGACGCTATTCCATCTGCAGGTTGCCTTACCCAGTATTGGCAAGGCCGGTAGAGCCTATTATTCCATTATATCAGACTGTCCTGTCCGGTATATTGACAGGACCGGTAGAGTCTGCATACTGTCTTTGCTATTTACTCATGATATATATATGTATGTGATTGCCATTCTAGTGATCATTTTTATTATTTCAATAAAATTGAGTTTTTACCTAAAACTTGTGTCTGAGAGTCATAACAAACCATGACAGTACGAAAGGGCCATGACCTCAGACAGCAAATGTGAAGGTAACGCACAGAATATCCATTGGAGGATGGATATGCACGAGCAACGTTTGGATCAGTTGGCGGTTGCAATTCAAACGATCCTTGAACGCACGGTACTCGCTGACAAATCTGGCTCTAGCCCGGTGGTCTTGCCAAGTCAGACTCCGGAAAGTGATACCAGGCCCCTAGGGGGTACTGTTAAAGGGTTAACGGCTTCTGCACCCTTGCCGCTAAGATATGATGGTGACCCTAGTCTCTGCAGAGGGTTCATCAACCAACTTGAAATATTTATGGAATTGACAGCACACGCATTCCCCAATGATCGTAGTAAAGTGGGGTTCACGATATCGCTGCTCACTGGCAGAGCATTGGCTTGGGCTAACCCCTTGTGGGAGAATGCTAAACCTTGCACTAAGAACTTTAGAGAATTTGTGCAATCCTTTCGAAGAGTGTTTGAGCCTCCTGGTAGTACCACCTCTGCTGCCAAACGTCTTATGGAGATACAACAGGGTAGGCGTACAGTGGGCGACTATGCCATCGAATTCCGCGCATTGGCAGCAGAGGTAGGTTGGAATAACGAGGCATTATTGGCAGCCTTTGCTCAAGGCCTGAATGACCACATTAAAGATGAAATCGCTGCAAAAGATCTACCTATTGACCTGGATGATTACATTGAGTATGTTATGCTAATTGACTCCAGAATACGTGAGAGATCAACTGCCAGAGATCGTAGGATACGGTCAAAAAATAATGAGCCTAGTAGCATGTTTTGCCCACCCATCCCTCCCCTGGTATTGAAGTCTAGTGAACCAGTACGGGAACCAAGTGAACCTATGCAAGTAGGTTTCACTAGACTAACCAAGGAAGAGAGACTATATCGCAAGAAACTGCGGTAAAAACGGGCACTTGCTAAATTCCTGTCCGGGAAACGCACACACCTAGGGTACCTTGGGGGACAGGCCCTAGGTGGTGTACAATCGTCCCCAGTGTCGGGCATAATGAAACCCACCATAAAGGTGGTATTATCCTGGGCACAATGCTCTGTGGAGGTTTTGGCCCTGGTTGACTCTGGTGCAGCAGGGTATTTTATGGATAATACCTTTGCCGAATTGCACGGAGTTCCACGCATTGAAAGAGAGAACCCCTTGGCTATTGAAGCAATTGATGGCAGACCCTTAGAACCAGCTCAGGTTACTTTTGAAACTATGCCACTGTCTATGACTATTGGGGCACTTCACAGAGAAGAGCAGCAGTTCCAACTTATTAATTCTCCTCACCATGCTGTAATATTGGGATTTCCTTGGTTACAGTTACATAACCCACAATTTGATTGGAAAAAGTGTGAAATCGCTGCTTGGTCCCCGTTTTGTATGGACAAGTGCGTCATCCAGCCTATTAAGGTCCTGTGCACCTCCTCTGCTATACCGGATGTTTACCAACAGTTTGGCGATGTTTTTAGCAAAGGAGAGGCTAGTATACTACCTCAGCACAGACCTTATGATTGTTGCATTGAATTGCCTCCTGGAGTAGTACCTCAGAGAGGACGCACTTATCCATTATCTTGTGAGGAGAATAAAGCTATGGAGGATTACATTTCTGATGCCCTTGCTAGAGGGATCATACGAAAATCTACCTCTCCAGCTGGGGCTGGGTTCTTTTTCGTAAAAAAGAAAAATGGCGAATTAAGACCATGCATTGACTACAGGGGCTTGAATAAACTAATGGCAAAAAACGCATACCCAATACCACTCATCACCGAGCTTTTTGATAGGCTTAAGGGCGCTTCGATTTTTACCAAATTGGACCTACGGGCCGCTTACAATCTGGTTCGCATTCGAGCAGGTGATGAGTGGAAAACTGCCTTTAAAACTCGATCTGGGCACTATGAATATCTAGTGATGCCTTTTGGGCTGTGTAATGCACCCGCAGTTTTTCAGGAACTGATAAACGATGTTCTGAGAGATATGTTGCAGACATGTGTCGTGGTGTACCTTGACGATATACTGATTTACTCCCAAAACATGTCACAGCACATCAAAGATGTATCTGCAGTATTGCTACGACTTCGTGAGATCAAATTATATTGTAAATTGGAGAAATGTGAGTTTCATAGAGCCAGCGTGCCATTCTTGGGGTTCATAATTGGCAATGATGGCATTGCTATGGACAAGGAAAAGTTGTCAGCTGTCCTACAATGGCCAAAACCCAAGAGTCTTAAAGCCATACAGCGTTTCCTGGGTTTCGCTAATTATTATAGGAGGTTTATAAAGAACTTTTCTTCCATTGTCAAACCTCTGTCCGATCTTACACACAAGGGTGCTAATCCTTCTTGTTGGCCGGTATCTGCTGAGGAAGACTTTGAGAAATTGAAGTTGGCATTTGCTGCGGCTCCTGTGTTATCCCACCCCAATCCTTTACTTCCATTTATGTTAGAGGTTGATGCCTCAGATATCGGGGTTGGGGCAGTACTTTCGCAACGACACGATAAAGGTGGAACACTCAGACCTTGTGGGTTTTTTTCAAAAAAGTTGACCGTCACTCAAAGCCACTATGAGATAGGTGACAGAGAATTATTGGCCATTATCCTCGCTCTTAAGGAATGGCGTCATTTGCTTGAAGTTACTAAGAATCCTGTCTTAATCCTAACAGATCATAAAAATCAGATTTATCTCTCGGAGGCCAAGAGATTGTCCTCTCGTCAGGCCAGATGGGCACTGTTCCTGTCCCGATTTAATTTCATTGTATCATATTTACCGGGATCAAAGAATGTTAGGGCTGATACACTGTCAAGACAATTTGAGGCCGACAGTGACAGAGTGGAAGCACCAGCACCTATCATCCAACCCGATAGAATATTGGCTACTATACGCACGAGTATCACTTCTCCTTTAGGGGAAGAGATCCTGGCCTCTCAGGGGTCCGCTCCCCATGAAACTCCAGTGGGCAAATGTTTTGTCGCTGAACCATTTCGTACTAGGTTGCTCGAAACGTACCATTCCTCTAAGGCTGAGGGACATATTGGTAGAGACCAACTGTTATGGTCCCTTTCTCAGTTATTTTGGTGGCCTTCCATGAGAAACGATTGTGCCGAATTTACTAATGCCTGTGCCACCTGCGCCTGCGCTAAGACCCCGAGACATCTGCCAGTGGGCTTGCTTCAACCGGTGCCTAATGGCGAACGCCCCTGGTCTCATGTTTCCATTGATTTTATGGGAGAATTGCCTATGTCTAAAGGGTATTCCTTTATATTCATGGTGGTGGTCAGGTTTTCTAAAATGGCTCATTTCGTGCCCCTCCGTGGCCTTCCTTCAGCTAAGGAATTGGTAATTGTGTTCGCCAGAGAAGTATTCCGGTTGCATGGAGTGCCCAGGGTACTGGTGTCCGACAGGGGGAGCCAGTTTGTGTCTAGGTTTTGGAGGGCATTTTGCCAACAGATGGGCATACAGCTGTCCTTCTCCTCTGCCTACCATCCCCAGACCAATGGAGCCGCTGAACGAGCTAATCAGGGCTTGGAACAATTTCTCAGTTGTTTCGTTACTGACCATCATGATAATTGGTTCGACTTGTTGCCTTGGGCAGAGTTCGCCAGGAACTGTGCAGTCAATTCTTCATCTGGGAGCTCTCCGTTTCTGATTAATTACGGGTTTCAGCCCTGTTTGCTTCCAGATTCATTTCAGACGCAACAGATTCCAGCTCTGGATGAGCATATCGAGCAACTCCGTTCCACATGGGCACAAGTTCAGAGGGCACTTGGTCAGTCATTTCAGCGTCATCAGCGCCATGCCAATCGCAGAAGGCTTCCAGCGGTTTCTTTTCAGGTTGGGGATAGAGTATGGCTTTCCTCCAGAAATCTCAAGCTGTAGGTTCCGTCTAATAAGTTGGCTCCCCGGTTCACTGGTCCATACAGAGTCATTCGCAAAATTAACCCAGTCTCCTACGCACTAGACATACCTGCATCCATGCGTATCCATAATGTGTTCCATGTGTCCCTTCTCAAGCCTCTGGTTTGCAATCCCTATACTACCACACCTGTGGTGCCAGGACCTGTTGAGGTCGAGGGTCAGGAGGAGTACAAGGTTCAGAGCATTATTGATTCCCGAAGGCTTAGAGGAAGGGTACAGTACCTGGTACATTGGAAAGGATATGGTCCTGAAGATCGATCATGGGTGGATAGTAAGGACCTTCATGCACCTAGGCTAGCTAGGGTCTTTCATGCCAAATACCCACAGAAACCTAGACCCTATTCTAGGAGAGGGGGTCTTTGAAAGGGGGGTACTATCACGGTGCCCGTGATTGATGCATTTCCCTGTCTGTCACCAGTAGGGGGCTTCTATTGGCTGTCTGCATTTAGCCCGCCTCATATTGCCTATTTAAACCTGGATTGGGCACCCTTTGAGTGCCCTTTCGTGTTGTTTCTGACCTGTTTGCTATCACTATGTCCAGTGGTGGTTGGGCCTCTGTTCCTGTGTTCCTGAGTTCCTGATTACAACTGTTCCAGTGTCTCCTGCATGCTGAGTTGTTCCAGTCCTGGTTCCGGCCTAGTACTCTGGGGTTGCAGTTCCTGCTGACCTTCTTCTCTGCTGTTTCCTGACCTGACTGATCGCTGCTGGTTCCTGTCATCTCCTCGCCTGCCTCCTGTGATCCTGGCGACCTTCTGCTTGGTCGCGTCGGCGACATTGCTTGTTAGTCCCAGCGTGCGGACGCTGGTTTGCTCCAAAGCCTTGCGGCTACACGATTCAGTTGTCAGTCCAGTGTGCGGACACTGGTTTGCTCCTAAGCCTATCGGCTACACTATTCAGTGGTTGGTCCCAGCGTGCAGACGCTGGTTTGCTCCAAAGCCTTGCGGCTACACGATTCAGTTGTTAGTCCCGCGTGCGGACACTGGTTTGCTCCTAAGCCTATCGGCTACACTATTCAGTGGTTGGTCCCAGCGTGCGGACGCTGGTTTGCTCCAAAGCCTTGCGGCTATACGATTCCCTGTTGGTCCAGTGTGCGGACACTGGTTTGCTCCAAAGCCTATCAGCTACACTACTCAGTGGTTGGTCCCAGCGTGCGGACGCTGGTTTGCTCCAAAGCCTTGCGGCTATACGATTCACTTGTTACTCCAGTGTGCGGACACTGGTTTGCTCCAAAGCCTATCGGCTATACGATTCAGTAGCTGGTTCCAGCGTGTGGACGCTGGTTTGCTCCAAAGCCTTGCGGCTATCCGATTCAATTGTTAGTCCAGTGTGAGGACACTGGTTTGCTCCTAAGCCTTGCGGCTATACGATTCCTCTGTTGGTCTCAGTGTGCGGACACTGGGTTGCTTACAATCCTGTCACTCTGTCATTATCATCCGACAGCTATTGATACCTCTGGGCTGCCTTGCCCGGTATTGGTAAGGCCGGTAGAACCTTGCTTCACGTTGCTCTTGAGGTTGCCTTACCCGGTATTGGCAAGGCCGGTAGAGCCTACACTGTGTACTTATTGGGGCTGCCTTTCCCGGTATTTAGGTAAGGCCGGTAGAACCCAGGGCCGGACTGGGAATAAAAACCAGCCCTGGAAAAAATTGCTTAACAGCCCCATACCATTGCGTCATTATACCAGCCCGATAGCATAATGATAATTTTTATATGTTCATAAAAGCGGAAACCATGCATTTTAAAAACACATTTGAAGAATATATTATTTATAGATAAGACAGACATGAAAGCACATAGGACTTTATATATAGAGAAAGAAATTGTAGTGCAAAGTGGTAAGAGGAGCAATCAGTAAGAACAGTCCATTGACTGCTATGGTGATTAGAAATGTGCCCCACAGTTGCTCTTTATGTAGAGCATCCATTGTACCTAACTTGAAAACAGTCCATTATCCCATGCAATTTGGTCGGAGCAATCAATATTGTCAGATCAAAGAATAATCAAAAGAGCTATACTTCAAAGTATGGACAACACAAACAGTTTCAAAAGTTTAATAACTTAATATAAATAAATTACTCGTGAACACACACACAAAACAGTAGTTGTTGAATAGTGCAAAAAAAAAAAAAAGTAGTGCAACAGGGAAAAGGGGGAACTTTGGTCCCAAATATCTCTCAAACCAGATGGGACCAGTGGCATTTCATTGTATTTTGTACTGCCTACAACATTAATGTTTGTAAAAATATGCCAATACTGTCCCTTTAAATATAGTAAGTTCTAATAAAAATTTTTTTTTTTTTAGAAAAAAGTGCAAATATGTTGCTGTTAATTCTGTAACTATAAAACTTGCAAAAACATGTCTGCCAAGTTTTAGAGAAAAAAAAGAAAGACAAACTAGTAATGAAGTCCATTGATGTGCCTGTAATATTATGTAAGCAACATTCCTTGCAGCAAGCTGCTTTTTGAAGCTACAATATCAATGATGGTGTCATTGCTTAGTCCAACCAAGGCCTCTCTTTCCACAGACATAAGCATAAAGGCCTCCAAATTTGGTTGTGAGAGGGAATTGCGTAGTCTGTTCAATATATATTTTAATTTTGAGAAAGATCTTTCACATGCTACTTGAGTAGAGGAAAGTGTCAGTGTAAATTTGTAAGCGTTGAAAAGTGAACAGTATGTCAAACTGTATAAATTGTAGCGCAATAACACACTGTAGCAGCATGCTATACAGTTCTTACAGGTCTTGCACTTTGCACTTTTCTCACCAACATTTGAGTATGGTTGTTCCTCATTTTCAGAAATAAGATGAGAATGGATGTCATCTTCATCTTGACCTTCAATGTTACTGTCAGTATACTCGTCATCGAGAGACATTTTGAGTCTTTGCCACTTTGATGCAAAATCAAGAAGCTCGCTTTGCAGGTTCTCTTTTGTTGCCATGGAATCAAATTTAATGACAAGCTTGCTCAGTCTTTCTAGTGCATTGCTGGGAAGGTGTACTAGAATGTCTTCAAAATGTTTGGGATCCAGACATGCCAAATCTGCAAATAGCTGACCATGTGTTGTAAATCGGCTCTGCAGACTGTTAATGATCTTGTCCATTGTCACATTGTACACTTCCACCCTGAACTGATCACTTGCCAAAAACACTGGTTCGTCTACTGCAAGCTCACCAGCCATTCTTTTCTTCCGTCGTACTCTTCGAGCTGGTGGAAAGTCTTCCTCAATCACAACTTTGCAGTCCGTTGTATCCAGCTTGTTGTTTGCCCAGACTGCAAATTTCTTTGCAGCATCTAGAATCATGGTGAAATCCCGATCATGTGTTTGCAACTTGTCTACTGTTTCCGTCACCATTCGGTATGCCTGCAGAACATCCATACCCTGTGTTTGGAGGTACAGGGATAGCGGAGTGGTATTTTTAAAAATGAACAAGTAAAGCTGTGCTGTTATAACTGTGTTGAATTTTATGAGGGAGTCCAAGTAAGTTTCAGCCTTATATCTTATGTCTGCATTAAACTTATTAGAATGGGATATCTGTTCCATTGTCTCGATCAAATCTATATACAAAGCTTGACTTGGATCATTAAATGAACCAAACACCCTGGTAAGTGCATTGTCTTTGGACCACCATCTTGTTTCTCCAATCACTGAAAGAGATCGATATCTTTCTTCTTGAGACTTTTCCCGCCATACATTCATTCGTAGGTAGGATTCACGGAGAAACACAGCACATGAATTCAACAAGCCAAACAATGATATTGCCTGAACAGATAACTTTGTGATATCCATCATAACCAGATTTAGTACATGTGCATAGCACCACACATGAATCTGACCAGGTGCTTTCATACTCAGCCATGTGCTGAATCCATTGTATTGGCCCTGCATATTAGCAGCTCCATCTGTTGAGTTCCCAACACATTTTGTAATGTCAATCTCCATGGACCCCAAATCATCACAAATCATTTCGCACAAAGCCTTCCCTGTCGTGGATGTACAATTTACCACAGCGATCAGACGTTCATGGACCACATCTGTGACATATCGAATTATTATCGAACACTGGTCTGAGACATTTATGTCTTGTGTTGTATCTAGTTGTATTGAGAACATGCCAGCATCTCTGATCTCTTGGGCAATACCTTTTTTTAAAAGTGCTGAAATAACACCAATGATAGTGTTCACTGTAGTTTTTGAAATGAGTGTAACAAAGCCACCACGTCCTTTGCTACTCGTTGCACTTTCATGTCGCTTTTTACTTTTTTTAATAACTGTGTCAAGATGATTTTTTAGCAAGGGATCGAATTTGCTTAGTAGTAGCAAAATCTCTAAGAAATTTCCATGGTCCAGCTCTTCATTTTCTAAAGTGTATGCTGCTTCAGTTGTTGCTCGATAGCTTAGGCCTCGTTTTCCAATCAACTTGATTGTTTCAATTACCCTCTCAAGGATGGAACGTTTTCACTTTACTTCCTCTTTTTTGGCAGTTGTTTGTTTCTCAAACAAATGACTAGATATGTCCATATTCTTTGATCTCATAAAGAAGGATTCTGAGCTATTAATGTGGAGGTTGCTTCTTTCGTGCTCTTCAATCCTCTGGTACATATGTTTTGCATCTATGCAACCATCAATAAAAGCACTGGCATCTGTCTTTCTACTGAAAGCAAGACACACCATGCAGAAAAAAGCTCCATGTCCACATGAATATGTCAACCAACGACGCTTCTTTCCATCCCTCCTCTGATACAACTTTTTGGAATTAAAGGAAAGTACATCTGGTTGACATGGATGAAATGACAAGAAGGTTTCCAAATTTTCTGATTTTGGTCTGATAAACCACATTTTCTCATCAACTGTGTGAGGCATAGCTTCATCAATGGCCACTACATCTGGAATCTCTTCCCCCACTAACGATTTCTCAAAAACTGCTTCTTCAAGTTCTTCATCAACCTCTATAGGAGTTTCAATACAGTGGTGAATATCTTCACCTGCATCAACATCCAATCTTTCAGTGCTTTGCATAGTACTAAGGGCATCTTCTGTGCTACAGGTAGCTTCACTTTCTTCAAGTGGAGATGCAGGTGGTAGATCATGTTTAGTTGGCATGAGCTTAAAAAAGCTACTAACTTTTTGACACTGGCTTGCATCTTGTTCTAAGAGTTTTTTTTTTTTTTCACGTTCTTTTTCTGCTCCTCCTTTCAGTTTTCTTTTTCCGTCACCTTTCTTATCCATGTCAGTCACTAAAAAGAGTAAGATATTTGCTACACTTGATTCAACGAATAAAACGCAAATTAAGGAAATCAGACCCTTGTGCAAAACAATATAGATTTCCAAAGCAGGGGAATGGATAGATTAGAAAGGTATTTCTAATCAAACTATAATAGTTTAGAAATGTCCACTGAGTCATGTTGAAATAATTGAGACTGAAAGATCTCCCAATAAAGCCAAATAATTATTTCTGATATACAGAAATAAAAAAAAAATTTTTAAAAAAATTACCAGGGTTTAAAGCCTGGTATCAGAAGTGTGTATGAACTCAGCATGGGACCACTTTTTTATTCAATGAAGTCTTATGTGTATATACACATAAGACAAGAAAAATTTGACTAAAGGGGAAAAAAAAACAAAAAAAAAAAAACAAACCTACAACATAGAGCAGTGATTCTCAACCAGGGTGCCGTGGCACTTCGGTGTGCCACGGACATTAACTTAGGGTGCCCCATGTTTTCTATGAAGACTAACAATAATGGATTTTTAAATAAAGATTTATAGAAATTGTTATGCACAACATGAATAGTTTTGTTATTATGATCAAAAGACCTAATAATAACAGTATATTTATGTATAGTACCCCTCTTATGCCCTTGATAAAGTACAACAAATATGTCAGGGGTGCCCCGAATGTTCTAGATTACTTGTTAGGGGTGCCCCAAACAAAAAAAGGTTGAGAACCACTGACATAGAGAGTAACTGGATAGAAAATAACAGATAAAACACAAAGCCATATTCTTTCAGACCCTGCATTGCAGGTATAGATCAACTAAATTACACACGATATGTAAGCCTGCAACCGCAGGTAAAGATCAACTGAACACATGCAAGCCTGCAACCGCAGGTAAAGATCAACTGAACACATGCAAGCCTGCAACCGCAGGTAAAGATCAACTGAACACATGCAAGCCTGCAACAGCAGGTAAAGATCAACTGAACACATGCAAGCCTGCAACCGCAGGTAAAGATCAACTGAACACATGCAAGCCTGCAACCGCAGGTAAAGATCAACCGAATAACTAATGCACCTGCTCTCTGAATGACTTCTTACCCTATGAAGTGTCTTCTGTGCCTTCTCAGTCTCAGCAATGTTCAAAGGGGGTCTTGGTTGTTTTTGTCTCACCCCACTGAGGCATAAGTATTGGTACAATAGTTAAAATAATAAAATAAAAATATAGTACTTCACCAATTTATGAAACAAAATTTTTTTTTGGAATACATTTTCTCATCCCATAACCAAAACTACCACCAGTTCCAGTCCCATTTTAGGGTTTATCATATGCACCAGAAAAATAAATTTACAGTTCATGGCTACAATACATGATATTGAAAAAGGGGTTGAAATATATAGATAGCACACTAAGGGTTCACTCAATCAATTGATTTTAGTATGATACAGCTAATTACACTTCCCTGGAGATACTGAGATCATTTCAGTTATTGTCTTATTTATTTTACTGCCCTTACTAGACTCTTGGGAAATTAAATTATTGTTTTTGTAGTGTGGACAGGCACAACATTAGTACACAATGGTAGCAAATTAAATAAATGAGAACTTGGGGAATTTTTAAATATCCCCAGTGTGACACGTTTGGTTTGATCCGATTCGGTTTTTGTGGTTTTACATCTGGCAACTGTAGACCTCAATAGAATGCAAAGGGTTAAAAGCCTCATTTGAACCAATAGAAAATTGGGTTAATTTCATTTTCTCCCCTGTGAGCAATTTGCATGTCCCAATTCTGGTTTTGCATAGAACATCAGACTATAGTGGCGAGTCTATGCATTCCATTCGGGGGGCACACCTGGGGCCAGAGGAAAAAATGGGGGACAAAATTTAATAAGCAATGTCATTGTCCTACACCTAAAATAATGAGATTCACGCCAGTGGGCATGTGTGTACACACCATTTTATCAATGGAAAACATGGATAGACTGGTAAAAAACAGATTTTGTTTTCCTAGCAAGTATTAAAGCTCTAGCATGATGTATCTTATCACTGGTCCATTTGTTTTCATGTCTTATTCAGCTTCAGATATGTCACTTTGCATTTACATATCTAATGGAAGCAAATAAACTGCTTCAGATATTTTTAATTATATTAATATATAAATGAACTGGCAATGACGTGATAGAGACACAGGTTACAACATTACTTATCTGAAATACTAGTGGCTGTGCTATGCTTCTGAGAGCTACATGCCTTATTTAATTTACCATTAGAGTTTTAGAAAACATATAAACTAATCAAGCTTGCTTGTATGAACACATTTCTTGCATATAGATGGTGTTACTATAAAAAGGTACCACGAGGGAGTCTTAACAGAATAAATAAGACATGCACGTTACAGACTGAAAGCTATTTCACAGGGCAAATAATCATTACAACTTGAAAAATATTGAGATCCTAGGACTAGTGGATGCGCTTTTAAACAATACAATTCATCTGTAGTTCATTAAGGTCAATATACTCAATTAAAGATAGTACTACAGAGTTACATGCCACCACCAGCGCAATAAAGTATCTAAAATTATATATATAGACACATTGATCAAATAAAGTCTGTTTTATTTCACATTATATCTTCAATGAAGTCCTGAGAGTGCTTATGTCTTCTGAAACACATATATATGCCTCTTTCTTCCCCTCCCTGGACCCTCACTGACTCTTGATCCCCTCTTACTTTTGCCTCTCTCCCCTTCTTGACTCTTGAGCCCATCCTTTGCCTCTCCCACTCCTGATCCCCCCTCCTTTTGCCTCTTTTTTTCTCCTTCTTGACCCCCCCGCCTCTTTCACCTGCTCTTAATGCCCCCACTTGAATGATCTCCTTTTTGCCTGTTACAGTTTCCCCAATTCCCCCTGACACCCTCTGTCTTTTTCTCCCTCTTGACCCCTCTCTGCCTCTTTCACCTGCTCTTGATACCTCCTCTTGCCTCTCTTGATCCCCCTTTGCCTAATTTGCCCCCTCTTGATGATCTTATTCCCTCCAGTATGTGTTAATCATCTGCTTCCTCCCAGGCAGCAGTGGCAGTGTCTCCCCTGGAGTAAATCCCCTATCAGCCACTCTGACAACAAGGGCACCATGATGCAGTCAGTCCTGCTCCACTCTCAGACACACAGTATTGGTAAACAATGGGCGCCATTCATCAACATGAATAGGTCAAGCCTATATTAGCATATGTTTGAAATGCTAATTAATTAAATCATCATTCATTTGAATACACAACCTTTTTAACTTGAGTGCTAGACAGGTCTCCACAACATTTAAGGAATTTAAAATAGCAATTTAAAGTAACAGTAATATTAAGTACCCCTTGGTACAGTTGCTTTGCTCCTGTATTGCACCTTTGTAATATGATTAATATGGCCAAATGCTTGTATTTCACATGGAAGATGTCTAACTAGCACAGCAACATAGACTGGCATAATGGATGCTAGAGAGGTCTTTGATACCTTTCCAGCTCCAATGGGGTAACTGAAGAATTTATACGAATACAGCACATAGACATTTATCTTCTATAACTTGCCATGATAACAAGACCATCCAGTCTACAGTAAAGAGGACTATAAAGTGACACATTCATTTGTTTTAGCTGCAACATTAGTGCAAATTGGGATTTCTATTTTTTTTTTTTTTCAAGAATTTGTTTTAATTTATTTCATGGTAATGATTGTGACCCATCTTTGCACCTAGGTGATCTTAGTGAACAGACCTCTTAAAGGGATAGTAATATTTCGTTTTATCTTTATTTTGTAGGCATTAAAAAAACATGAAGAACGATATAAGTCTTATCTCTCAAACCTTTATGGTTTAAGAGCTATTCACAAGCAAAGTTTCCCCTCCCGCCCCTTTTACCTAGTGTAAGCCATCTCTTCTCAGATGTGGAATGCGGTCCATAGACCAGACAGATAACAGCAGGGGACACTCTTCTTTCAATGAAAACCCTGCCCCCCTTGATAAGATTTTCAGGTTTTTCCCTTATCTTAATTGGAGATGGTCCCTCTCTGCAGTCTACCTGGGCACCTCCCTTCTGATCTGAGCAGTGCTACATAAGTAAAATGGGCGGGAGGGGGATACTTTGTGATTGAATTACTCTAGAACTACAACTCTGACAGAACTTAAATAACACTCTCCAAAGTCCAAATACTATGATGATTAATTAGAGCTGCTTTTATTATGAAACATTATTATCCCTTTAAATGGCCCTCTGTATGTTTAAAAGAAATCTGGAGCAGTTCTGGAGTAAATCAGTTTCCACCATAATTAAATAGGGTTTTAACATCTTGAATGCGAGCTAGGACTCCAATGCTTTGCTTCACAAAGACTAACGCTGCCAGCAAAAACTATGAAATAAGTAATATCATACAACATAATATATACACGTTATATTTGCAGCAGTTTTTAGGTTAGTGTAGGGTATGTGTACATAAATTATATATAAGACACACACTGCTTACTTTTTTTCCCCCATCAGGGCTACATTTTTCATATTGTTAACAATGAGAAAGTTGAAACAACTTAAATCCATGTTTCAAAATTCAAATACATTGACAATGTATTTGAATTTTGAAACATGGATTTACCCCTCTGGCACTCAAAGGGTTAAATTGTTTCAACTTTATATGCTAAAATTTCAGTTTCATCTTACAAAATATTAGAAGCACTCCTAATTATAGGTTATTCTACATAATAAGGAGATTGTGTTTGAAATCAATTATATATGTAATCACATCAAATAAATAGAAAGAAAGATCTCATTAAAAGCACAAATCTCTCTGCTATATGAATGATATTGTGAGATCAAACTGGTGTGAGGTAATTGAGGGGGGGGAAATGACCATTAAAAACAAATTAAAATGTAACTTTTATCCCTTTATTTAAAACAAGCAAATTTAAACCACTGATAGTCCCAGTACTTTTTAGTCAAAGAGTAGTTAATAAGACACTATGTTCAAGCCTTAGTACTTAGTACTTAGTACATTTTTTTTTATTTAAGCCAGCAGCGCAGCCCCAGGAAGCACAGAGCCGGCGGCCTACCGGGAATTTTCCCGGTGTCCCGGTAGGCCAGTCCGGCCCTGGTAGAACCTTGACGCTATTCCATCTGCAGGTTGCCTTACCCGGTATTGGCAAGGCCGGTAGAGCCTATTATTCCATTATATCAGACTGTCCTGTCCGGTATATTGACAGGACCGGTAGAGTCTGCATACTGTGTTTGCTATTTACTCATGATATATATATGTATGTGATTGCCATTCTAGTGATCATTTTTATTATTTCAATAAAATTGAGTTTTTACCTAAAACTTGTGTCTAAGAGTCATAACAAACCGTGACAATATATAAATGTATTTATGATTTTTGTAGCTTAGAGAACTCACATGGTGTAGCTATATATATGTGTGTGTGTGTGTGTATGTGTACGTGTGTGTGTACGTGTACATATGTGTGCACATGAGTGTGTGTGTACGTGTGTGTGCTATATTTCTTGTATTCCTAGCTAACATTAAAAAAAAAAAATAATTTCTTATGTGTATAATTCTAAAATATGTGCTAAACATACATTTCCTGTTGATATGCAGGTAGCTATCTTTGATGATTTGACTATGTTTATGCAAGTGCAATGTATTTCATAACAAATATGAGATAAGCTTATATGTGAACAGAAAAGGGAAGGGTGCAAATCTAAGAAAGACTAATAAAACCTAAACTCAGATAATAGCAAGCTTAAAGTGGATGAATCCTCTTCTGCCTACACATTTATTTATGACATATCTTAGAACTTACTAACTGAAGAAAAGAATGCTGGTTTACATGATTATGATAAGGATATGAATAATTTTCAGCTTAAAATGTCCTTTTAACACCATGGTACATTACATATTCTCTTCACCATTAATAGTCAATCTGTGGAATCCGAGCTGTTGGGGCCTACAACTCCCATCAGCCCTAAACAGCTGTTGGTATATTGGGGATGATGGTAGTTGTAGTCGCCAACAGCTGAATTTCTAAGAACGGACTACCCTTGATATACATGACAGTGTAGAAATATAGTAATGCTTTAATATAAATATTGATACAATGTATATATATATATATATATATATATATATATATATATATAATTATATAATTAGGGATTTTCTTTTCATTAAATTAAGCGTACTCCAGCTGCTGAGAGGCGGTTAATTTAAAAGTTAGAAAAACTCAAGCTTGTCTGTATTTTTCTTTTTTTTTTTTCCATAATCAAAGAAATTCTAAAAGTGACCACTAGGTAGAGCTGTTTCACTGGACCCTATAGATATTTTTTGTCACTGAATGTAAAGCATTCCAAAAAACAAAATAAAAAGGCCTCGAGGGAGATTCACTAAGTGGTGATAAAGAGGTGATAAAGTGGAGATGACTTCTCCAATGTTATCACTTCTCCATTCCCTATGCTATTCTGTAGAGCCTATGCACTAAGATCTCCAAAGCTGAAGAGCATAGGCTCCATAAAATAACATAGGAATTGGAAAAGTTGTAAACTGCAGAAGTCATCTCTACTTTATAATCTCTTTATCACGGCTTAGTGAATCTCCCCCCGATCTTGAACTGTGAATAGCTTTTGAATCAATTTTCTCCCAGCAGTTATAGTATGCTTGTTTTTTTGACAAGGAAAATCCCTATAACAGGGGTGTCCGGGCTTATTTTTTCTCAACATTCAGATGAGAAACGGACAATAAATTAGGACCAGATACTGCTGTATGATGTAAATGGCAGCACGTCTCACAGCAGGTACAGCACTAGTGGCAGCAGCACATCTGGCAGCAGGTACAGCAATGGTGGCACTGGCAGCAGGAGCAGCACGTCTTGCAGCAGGCACAGACAGCTGTCCTGTCCTGCTCTCACTAATACTACCTTCCCCCCCTTCCCATTCCCTTTTCTCCCTCCCTTCCCATTACATTTCCCAAGATTCCTTGGGGTGATTTAGATGGACTGGACAGCATTGGTTCAGTACTGCTAGTCACTTAACAGAGATTATGTTTATCTGGTGTGATCCGCCAAGTACAACCACAGCAGTGACCATATCACATCAAGATGTTGGATTTATAATTGAATGAGAAATGAAAACGGCAGCTACCTACTGATGAAATGGACATAAAGGTTCACTTGTTGCACTAGTGGTGAATGATTTGTTGTCTTCTGTAGAGGACTTGGTCTGTGCCCTTTCCATGGTGTAGCCTTCATTAAGATTGTTCAGCTGGAATACCTGCAGTGCATTATCCACAATGGCCGCCTGTCTTACTTGGTCATCAGGGCAAAGAACAAAGAACATTCCTTTAGAGTAAAAAACAATGGAATTACAATAAAATAGCATTATAAAAATGGTTATACTGTGAAACACATTGAGCATGAGGTTTAGTAATGGTTAGCTATGAATGTAACACTGATTCTTCTATGTACTTTTGTATAACGATGTGTACCTTTTGTACATGTGTCCCCCTTCCGCCCCTTTTGCTTATGTTGCAAAAAATCCACTAAGAGCTGCAAGCCGGTCCTGATAGATTGGAACAACAGACAATCTTTTCTCAGCATGAGGAAAAACATACCCTCCTTCGTTAAGGTGGGGCAGAGTTTTCCTTATACTGACAGAAATAAGATTGTCCCTCACTGCAATCTGTATGGTTCAATAACCAGATTCCACATCTGAGGGGAGGCTGCTTGACGTAAGGAAAAGGGGAGGGAAGGGGAAACTTTAATATAGACGAAATAGAAAATGGCAATGTTATTCATGATTACAAAGGTACACTTCATTATACAAATGTATTTCTAAGAACCAGTTCATTCATACCTAACCATTACCATCCCTTTAATTTATTTTATTATTTTAACTGAAGTAAATCTAATATACTTTTTATTGGAGAAATGTTTGCTAATTTTAGAGGTTTCCAACTGGGATAAGACTGAAGAGTCAGTGCAGACACTGGTGGTCTCTCCCTCTGAGTGGCAGGATACCTTACCCTATATGTTGTTTTACCCAGTGGTGTAACAATTGGGGTCGCAGGGGTCACACCTGCAACCGGGCCCGTCACTCCAGGGGCCAGGCTGCCCCCTGTGACCCCCCCCGGCTCCAGAAACAAGTAACAAGCCGAGGTCTGTGCCTTCTTCGGTACAGACATCTGTTAGCAGCTGAGCTCCCTCTTCATCACTCTAGTAATGCAGATCTCTGGGAGATGACACCATCTCCCAGCACTCTGCATTTCTGAAGAGAGTGCCATGCAGGAGGTCCAGCCGTATAGAGGTCTGTGCCAAAGGAGGCACAGACCTCTCTTGTCATGCCACTGGACCACCAGGGAGGTAGGAGATGGATGTTGGGGGAGAGGTCAATAAGGGCAATGTGGAGATTTGGGGGGCAATGTGGAGATTGGGGGGCAATGGGGAGGGCATGGCAACATGGCAATTTCTGCACCAGGGCCCAGTGACGTCTAGTTACGCCTCTGGTTTTACCAAATTTTTTTGATAGGGCCAGCTAGACCACAAGTGTGAGTATTATGTTTATTCTCACATATAATGTCTCAGCCTTGACCATATGTTTGAGCACCCCTATGTGATATATGAAGTGCAATTTAGCCTTGTTAACCACGTTTTTTGGATGGAAACTCATTTAGCCCTGAAAATTAGCATCAGTCCCCAGAGATCTGGTAATTAAGTATATTAACCAGAATCTGTGGGTCAGATCCTGTGAATTCCCAGATAACCTGATACTGCGGATATTAAATTGTTGAATGCCAAGGATGTCTAATGCATTGCTTCCAATGCTTCTGAGTTCTCTCTATAATTCAAAGAATTAAAAGAATGTATTATAATGATAAATCTATCAATGAATGGCTCAGCTAGTCCCAAAAATGATACACAGTTTCTAATGTGTAAACTCCCCCTGGTCTCTAAAGAATTAGGCAACATATAGTTTAAATGGTGTTTCTCTGGGGAAATCTACTAATGAAAAAGGATTTGGGAGTAATAGTAGACAATAGACTTAGCAGTAGCGTGCAGTGCCAGCTGACAGCTGCAAAGGCTAATAAAATATTGGCATGTATTAAAAGGGGTATTGACTCACGGGAGGAAGATATTATTTTGCCTCTTTACAGGTCCTTGGTAAGACCCCACTTCGAATATTCTGGGTGCCTTTTCTGAAAAAGGACATTATGGAACTAGAGAAAGTGCAGAGGAGGGCTACAAAACCAGTAAGGGGAATGGAAAGTTTTAGTTATGAAGAAAGGCTAGAAAAGTTAAACTTGTACACACTAGAGAAACGGCGTCTTACAGGGGATATGATAACATTATATAAATATGTTCGGGGCCCATACAAAGGGCTCTCCATTAACAGAACAGCACAAAGGATGGGGGGTCACCCGCTTATAATTAAGTAAAGGAGATTTCATCTACAACAGCGGAAGGGATTCTTTACGGTAAGGACAATAAAGGTATGGAATTCACTGCCTGAGGAGGTGGTACTATCGAATATATTAGATGCCTTTAAAAAGGGTGTGGATACTTTTTTTAAAGAGCAGAACATAGAGGGCTATGTACGTTAGTATTGGGATTAATATTTATTTAGTGCTTGTTGATCCAAGGAGTAATCTGATTGCCATTTGGAATCAAGAAGGATTTTTTCCCCCCATTCAAAGCAGAATTTGAAATTCCTGTATTGAGGGGGTTTTTTTGCCTTCGTTTGGATCAATGACGGTAAACAGGAATAAGGATGGATGCAAGTCTTTTTTCAACCTAAGCTACTATGTAACTATATACTTAATTCCATGTAACATACTATACATTTTAATCTATTTTCATTTTTAAAAGCCATTTATTATGAATATACGTTTCTTGAAATATTTATTGTCCCTTTAATTGGATTCTAGTGATGTCTCCATTGCATTGTTTTGTAAGTACATGAGACATTTTAGTTACTAATTTAACCTTTTGAGTGCAAGAGAAGTGTGCATCACATTGCCATACCTGAGAAGAGCCCCAGAGAGGGCTCATAGTCTGGGAATGGACATTTCTAAATGAAGTTATTAAAGTGGGTGGGGCTTAGTCCGGTGGGCTGGGCTTAATCAATATTGAAAAGAGGAAAGGTAGGGTTTAATATTAGATTGGGCAGGAAGTGGGAGAAACAGGGTGGGGAGTAGGCAGAATCAGCGAGAGGTGGGTGGAGTTACCCAGGAAACTCAAGACAGCCAGAGAATCAGCCAGACAGTTCTGTGTTATGTGCATTGCTTTGTAACGTGTTTCTCACTCCTCTGGCCTTTAAATGGTTAAATATGGTTGCTTTTGTTTCTAAAGCTTTTCAGCGCATACCTTCCTCCATCAAGAGGCCTTTATAAATAAGGTTTAAAGATTCCTCGTTGACACAAACGTGTATCCCAGCATCCTCTTCCTCCGGTGAAGATAACCAGAATGACTGGTCTAAAAACATGTTCTCCATGCAATGATTTAGGAAACCTGAGTGAATACAAAGATATATATATAAATCAATACATTTCATTAACCCTGTATAAAAATCTTGCACTTCAATAGATTTCAAAATAACGGGACAATTTGGCATATGGATGGTTTTTGGAGGAGGTTTGCCTTGTACCCTTCAGTTTTCTTAACCCTTTAATAATCAGAGGTTTTGCAAATGCATTACTTCACAATGCATTGCACAGTCCTCTGATTCTTAAAGGAACAGTAAACATTTTTTTATGAAAACACATATTTTATAGAGCATTTCCTGCTGAATAAAACTCACACTGTTGTCAGATGTTTTATTCAAAAATTATAGCAGTTTAAATAATCAGGAAGTGAATTTACTGTGTTTACTTCCTGATAGTTCTAACTGACAGGAAGTGACAGGCAGTTTCTATCACATTTATGGAGAACTGTATGTCTCTGACTTTTCTCTCCTAGAACAGGAAATCTAATTAGAATTTGACCACTAGAGGGCACTGCTAATGTATAAAAAACATGGGTTTAAACTGTAATAACTCTGGAAATATAAATCTCTCTGCGGTGGGAGTACCCTTATTTTACTCATTAGGAAAATCCCTACAATATATATTTTTATAAAAAAAAGTTTACTGCTCCATTAAAGAGACACCGTTATGTTTTTCACTAAAAAAAAAAAAAAAAAATTCCCAAAATTCGCTATTGCGATAGAGGTTGCGAACAAATTGCGTCACAATATGTAACTTGGCAACCCCTTTAGCGTTTGGAGGTTAACACCTTGAGTGCCAGAGAGGTACGCAACGCATTGCAGAGCAATGCGTTGCATACCTCTGTGACACTCAAAGTGTTAACAAGTTAATATAAATCAGATGGGATTATTTTGTTAAAGTTGACTTGCCCCAGAATCACTTATTTTGAACACAGGGAACATTATCTTTTTACTGTCCATCTTATTCTTCATTTTATCTTGGTTGGCTTGACAAATCCACATTGTCACTTTAATATGTTTAAAGGAGCAGTAAACTTTTTATAGGGCGTTTTCTTTTGAGTAAAATAAGGGTTCTGTCACTGCTGATAGATGCATATTTCCAGAGTTATTACTGTTTAAATGTGTTTTTTTATATTAGCAGTGCCCTCTAGTGTAAATCTAGTGTAGTTAAAATGTAAAAAAAAAAAAAAAAAAAATATATATATATATATATATATATATATATAATGTTGTAGGGTTTATCCCCCTGAGTAAAACAAGGGTACTCCCACTGCTGAAAGGTGTTTTATTCAAAAGTTATTACAGCTCAAACTTGATTTTTTTAGGTGCAATATCACAGTGGCCTGGAATTGTACAGTGGCGCTGTAGCTACACCATCCTATGACCATAAATCTCTATAGGATGGTGTAGCAACAGCGCCACTGTACAGTTTCAGGCCACTGAGATACTGCACCTAAAACACTGATGTTTGAAATGTAATAATTTCTGAATAAAACACATTTTAGCAGTGGGAATACCCTTATTTTACTTATGGGAATACACCCTATAACATTTTCTTTTACATTTTAAGTATTACTATGCCTTTAATGGCAGCAGCCCCATACCCCTGCCCCAGAGCTTGCATGGGATGATGGTATAAATTTATACCATTTCCTCAGCACATTGTTTAAAATTCAGTATTAAACAGGGCATAGATGGAAGGGACACCCTATAATGCCCATAGACTGCCCAATTCTTTCCCCTTGAAGCAAATGGCTTGAAGGGGAGAACCTTTGGCATAACTATTTAGTCAGTTGGTGTTGGGCAGGTATAAGTCTAAAAAAATCTATTTTTGTGCCAGTTTTTGTCCCAATTCGTACTTGTACATTCCCCCTACTGTGCCATATTGATAGGGAAATTGGCCAATCATCCTAATTTAAAGGCTTGCATCTTGATTTAAATCAGAGATGGTTAATCTGGGGCCGTGTTGCACATTATAACTCCCATCAATACCAGCCAGCTAATGGCTGAGTGGGGATGATTGCAAGTATAGCCCTCAACAGCTGGGGGGGCTCAGGATTACCATCTCTGATTTAGACAGTGGCTGTACTTTCCTTTCTATCCCATCAGTCATTTCACATGAATGGCTGTTCTCTCCCCCAACTTATTCTCTGTACCTTCCCTATGCATCCTTGTGTTTTCCACCCTTGATTTTTCTGTATTTCCTGTCTGTCCCACCTCCGTTGTCCCCTCCACCCCCTTTCTAGTATCCCTGTATAAAAGTATACGGTTACCAAGTGAATAGTAGGTTGAAAATTTCCATATTTCTTCAAATGTTTTGAAGGTAATAATTATTATATCCTTATCACTTTGAATAGACAGCAAACGTGCCGATAATTCCTGGAAGATATAGAAGAAGAATTGGCTTAATTACTCTGTACATAGCATAGTCAGAAGTGGGACCATTATAACACACTAAGTAAAAAGGTGGGAGGGGGGTAAAGGAGATGAATGCATTATATACATAAAAGGCAAGGCATTTATACCCACTGGGAGATACTGTATGTATAAAGAGATGTCAAGGTCAAACCACTTTACCTATATTTGATGAGACACACAGGGCTCTAGAACATCAGCAATGAGAACATTTTGTTTGTATTGAACATATATCATAATTGTTATTTTTTTTGTACTGTGTTTTTAAAAATCGTAATTTTATTTGTTTTAAATCATAATTTTATTAAATAGACCTCTTAATGTGTTTAACAGAAGGATGCACTTAGGTAGGTGTCAATCAAGTGGTATCCTTTTGATATGTCGCCTACTATTGGACGATCAACCAAATTCCGCATTAAACATGTTGCTGGCATGAAAAGAGTGACATAAGAATCTCGTCCGCATCAAAAGGATGAGATTCTGATGTTGTGTGCTGAAACGTTGCATGTTTATATTGTATAAAGTCTAGCCGCAGTACCTCTTTGAGGAGGAAGGGGCAGGAGGCTTGAAGGAGGCTTGAAGGTTGATTACTTGCTGCTTCCTTAAACCTCTGAATGCCAGAGGCACTTATGCTTATAAATATTGTATTTGATAATGTGCTGTTCCTGTTGTAGAGGTATCCTTGAGATGCCAAGATTAATTCTCTCATCAACAGTCACTATGTGTCTCTCTACTTTATTCCCAACTGGTTTACAATTGCATTCATAGATCCAGTTGACCAAAGTGGATCATTCCAGGACCAAGGGCATCTTTTTCAGTCCAAACAGGTGACTTATTTCTCTATCTCAATGGTTACATGGTAGAGACAGCATGAGACTGTTAATGCAGACAAAGGGTTAAGAAAGCAGAAAGTAATCAAACTTCAGGTCTCCTTGTGACCTCCTGCCTCTTCCTCCTCACAGACGTACTGAGGCTAGACTTGATACTATATAAACATCCAACATTTCCGCACGCGACATCAGAATCTCGTCCTTTTGATGCGGACGAGAGTCTTAAGTCGCTCTTTTCATGTTGGCGACATGTTTAATGCGGCATTTGGTTGTTTCCCAATAGTGGGCGACATTTGGAAGTGAACCTAATCAAGCAGAAATCAGTTTTCTTTATATCATTGTTTCTATTTGAATTTGATATCTCCTGTAGCCCACTGCTAAGTGTTTCAGTTTGTAATCTCCAGTGACATCACTTCTCCAGTTTCCTATGTTATTCTATGGAGCCAATGTACTAAGATCTCCAGAGCTGCAGACATCTTAGTGCATAGGCTCCATAGAATAACGTAGGAACTGGAGAAGTGATAAGCTGGAGAAGTCATCTCTACTTTTTCACCTCTTTATCACCTCTTTATAACCACTTAGTGAATCTACCTCCAGGACAAAGTGTTTTGTACCCCTCTGAAACCCAAAGTGTTAATAATGCAGCCTGTTTTATGCTAGCGATGTTTCCAGCCTTATGAATGAATGCAAAGGAGATGCCTCTAGTGCAGGGATGAGCAACATGAGGCCCTCCAGCTGCTACCAGACTACAACTCCCATCATTCCCTGTCAACCAACACCTGTCGAGGAATGATGGCAAGTGTAGTTTGGCAGTAGCTGGCAGGTCTCACATTGACCATCCCTACTCTGGTGTTAACCCTTTGAGTGCCAGAGGGACTGACATTCAAAGGGTTAAAGAATTAGAAACGAGTTTCCTTATATGTTTTTGTCAACTGTCATGTATAATACACTGGACTTACACTAAACACTGCTGCAACCTCTTTATTGTCATTCTCCAGGAGACGTAGTCTATTCCTCAGTTCACCTTGCAGATGGGGGTCAGGATCTCCATGTCTGACCATAACAAGCCGAATGCTAAGATCTGTGGAATGCAGAAGATCAGAAAGTTCTATTATAGTCTTATACTCAAATGGAATATATGGTTTGTAATCCATTGGGTCCTAGAAACATCTCCAACATAGTGCAAAGGCAATGTACTGGATATATATATATATATATATATATATATATATATATATATATAATGTCCAAGTTGTTCAATAAATCTCACAGGGAATGGGAACACATTTATCAAGTGTTTATGGAGAAAAAATGTGTGTATTGGAGATATACACTGTACACATCAAACTGATAAAAATGGAAAGGTTTTGATCTTATAATGTGTCCAATAAATATTAACGATTTGAGTCCCAGAGAGGTACAAAAAGCTTACCTTCTATGTCAAGACATTAAACTTAATCGCACTCAATATACATGGGTGCATCACCCAATATCCCATGTGCATTTAAAAACAGTTATTCTCTGTATAGTGGATACCTTTTGGGCACTAAAAGGGTTAATTTTACCTCACCTAACTGAAATCCGTGCATGAAGTTGCAGTCCATTTCACAGGAGCCAACTCTCTGTCTAACACACATAAAAGGAGGGAATCACATTGGTGCACTAACCCTGCGATTGCCTTATCAGATGTACTGACAATAAACACTGTAATGAGATATGGGTGTGGGCAGCATTATCCCAATATCCCTGCATCAGAAACTTGCTCCTGGGATGTATTTATAAACATTTCTGGTGACTTCTCTGTGCTCAGTGCATTGTAACATGATCTGAAGGGAAGAGTTAAAGATAAACAATGTGCCACAATTTCTATACTTCTAATCATGAGTAAAATTGAAAAACATATGATACTTTAGAAAAGAGAAAAATAGCAAACCTTGTTCTCTGTGGTAGGACTTTCTTTTAATGTTGGAGGAAGCATTGTAGTTTATAAATATGGGACTATATACATGTATATATTGGAGACTAATGATCCTATATCATGCTAAGAAGAGCTAAAAAGTCAGATTTATAGCACTGTATCTTCCTAGATTATTATCAGGGTTAGATCATCCCAAATTTAACAGTACGTATTATGTGTGAATGCAAACATGACTAAGGAAAGACCCTGTCATGGAGCTGGTGAAAGAGACGATTCAAGTGACAATTTGTCCATTCATAAAACAGGACTGGATTTTTCATTAGGCAGAGTAGTCAGCTGCTTAGTGGACCACATTCACATTGTGAATTGTGGGTGTGACCAGAGTAATACCAATGTACCTGATGTAAAATCCAGCACTGTTTTAGGAATGATGCAGTGGTAGTTTAATTCACCTGTTTGTATAATAATTTGGCCAGGTTGTTACCCAGCTTGCATCTCTCTTAGTGGCCATCATTTAAAGTGGAACTGTCACCTTGTAACAAACAAGTGATTTTGAAAACAGTTTCAAACAATGGTTTATAACAGACTAGTTGAAGAGCCCGTGTACACGGGCCACAGTGCCACCCAGCAATGGCCGCGGTGCAGTCATGCACAGTAGAGACTACAAGCTCCACTGCTGATACGGAGCGGGGCGCTCCAAATTCAGACCGTAGTCAAGGACTATGGTTTGAATTCGGAATGCCCCTCTCTGTTATCAGCTGCGGCGTGGGCAGTGTGTAGTGCGCATGACTGCAGCATTCGCAGCCATCTATACTGAGCATGGCGGCTTCTGACAACAATTCAGCACATTATTATATAGGATTAGTTTATTTCTTTATCAGATTATGCAACTGTCTGGCAGACATTGTCAGTTGGAATGGAAGGTCAGGTGGAATATTAGTATTCAGTAGCCAGTACTTTCTATTTTGCAAAAACTGACAGACGAGTAAATCTAAACATATCTGGGAACTTTTTCTTCTACGCCCCTGGAGAGGACTCATATGGTGCCAGAGGGAGGGTACAAATGGTGAGATTTGTGTTTCTGAGCTGATCAAGAGTGGGATTAGGTGGAAAAAGGGTACACTTCTTCTTAGGTATGTGAAACACATCAGAATGGTTCTTAGGAACTTCAGAAACAAGAGGAATATTCACAGTATTGAGGACTGCCCTGATCAGGCCCTCAGCTGAGGGTTCAGGGCCAGCTTCAAAGGGTTCCCCAAAGAATTGGGAAGAAACTTCCTCTGAACATTCACCCTCATCTGAGTCCACCATCAATTCCTCCTCAGAGGAAACTGACACATCAGGTACACCCTGTGGTTTGGGAACTGAAGACCTGAATGAAGTAGGGAGCTGCCAAGTCTGGAAGTCCCCCTGCAATTGTGTGGGAATGAGTTGCAAAGTAGAGCGTAACTCTTTAGTAGTACCCTTAAAGTCCTGAATCCACAGTGGGTCTGTTACATGGCTGGAGGACCCCAGCGAAGAGGCAGGGGCGACAGCACATGAAAGGCATAAATGACCTGAGTACTCTCTAGGAAGCCCTGATTGACAAGAGGAGCAGTGCGCAATGGGGGTCACAGACACCCCAGTATCCTTAATCTTAGGTCTAGCCCCAAGTTCCAATGGGTCTGACATCCTAACAGGGTATAAACGTCTGAAAGTATTAGGTAACCCCCAAATACAGTGTCTCAGATTACATTTTCACCCCAGAAAATAGTGAATATGCACTTAACTGGCAGGAGAAGGGTTAATCTGCTGAGGAGAGAAGGAGAGTCCAAGACCCGCGTAGGATACTCATGATGGGAAAGGAGAAAATAGTATCTGCGATGACAGCCAATCAGAAACGAGCACGCAAAACGGGCGCTCATGGGAAATGTAGTTTCCCTTCAAGTACTCCAAAAACAGTGCCCGGAGCCCCCCACAACACTCAGAACATACACCGGATGACAGAATAAGGGTAGACAAACAGAATGAGCCTTCTCTGAAGTCACTACGATGAGCAGATGCAGAGATATGTCCCAAAGTGTAAAGTCCCATAGAGGTGAATGGAGCATGGCGTCTATGCGGTAAAGTGCGTTGGGAACTCAAATAATGCTAAATAAGCAAAGTGTGTCTAAAACATAGAAAACACATAATAAACACCAAAGTAAAGGTGAACAACACTGAACCTTGTAAGAAAAGTGTAATAAACCCATTAAAGTGTGCAATATGGCAAACAAAGGGTAAATTTACCACATAAACCCAAGTGCTCCAGAAACCCAATGGACCCACATGTAAACTCAATAAGTGCAAGAGTGTAGTAGTGCAGGAGATCCCTGTGCGGAGGGGAAGCTTGGGACAAGTGGACCTCAGCACTCATAGGGTTGCTCACCTTTTTAGCAGGTCTTCTACTACCATTGTTAAAGATAAAGCCTCAGTGGGCTTCTCCTAGGGAAAAAACATGTCATGCACGATTTCCCCCTCAGAGCTGGAAGGTCCACAACAGCCCCTGGAACTGAGCACTCCACCATTGGGACGTCAGTAATGGTAATCCACCTAATGGTGGATATTCCATATCTAACAGAAAACAATAAATATAACTAAAACTACAGCAGAACTGTGTTGCCTTACTTGTTCAAGAAACAAATCTTACTGGATGGGGATTTGCTGGTGCACAGCTAAGGAGAGGAGGAAGGCTCCACCCTGGATTTCTTTTCAAGAATTGTTCCTACCTACTTAAAGGGGAGGTCGCCTTCCCGAAGTTACCTGTAACCTATATTGGACGACAGAGAAATGGGAGAGAAGTGGGAGGAACAGGCTGGGATGGAGGAGAAGTGAGAGAGACGTGAGAGGAATGTGAATGGAAGGAGGAGAAGCAGGGAGCGTTTCATAAGAAACTCCCCACCACAGGAGAATCACCCTCTTTCCCCGGAGACGTGGTAATTCACTGCAAAAAACGGAGTCTCCGGGCACATCTGGAGAGTTCCTAGCTATTATTATAAACTGTTATTTTAAAGAAAAGGCCAGCATAAATGTAGGTGATTCTTAAAGCTCTTTCAAAATCACATATCCGATAGAAAGTGGCAGTTCCACATTAACCCCTTGGATGCGTTAATGCCCTCCAATGTATACAAGAGCCTTTTTGGACTGTGTTACATATTAAGGTTAGGCATCCAGCTGGAGGGTCTCAGTTTGCACATTCCTGAGCTAAGGGTATTTTCTGTGCCACACCCCAGTGGGTGGAGTTCATGTAAGGAATGGAATGGACTAAGCACATCTAGAACATTTGGCCCTGCCCATAAATATGCAATTAGCTACTGAGCAGTGAATACATTATTTGCATACCTAGTTAGCTATTCACAGCTGTACAAACAGTACAAGTTCAGAAAATGGATTTTCAGCAAGCAAAGTCCTTTACCAGCAAAACTATTTGTACAAGATAATCAATAGTAGGATTTGTTTTTGTCTTAGGCTTTTGTTAGTAATTTAACTTATTCACTTAACTTATTGATTGGTACCTGTCTCTAAGTGGAACATTTTCTGCATATTATTTTTGTTTTATTGATGTGATTATGTTACAATATAAAGTATATATCCAATATGAATGTAAAAACTGTATGGCACATTGGATCATAGGCACAAACACAAAGGTGGAGCGATTCTAGGCAGTGGTGTAACTAGAAGCCACCGGGCTCTGGTGCAGAAATTGCCGCCGGGCCCGACCCCCCCCCCCCCTATCTTCTCCTACCTCCATCTCTCGCGCGGTTCTCAGTTATGCAGAGCGCTGGGAGATGATGTCATCTCCCAGCGCTCTGCATTACTAGAGCGCCGGGAGATCAGCTGAGCTGGTGTGGGCAGGGCTGTGGGCGAGTGGTGATGGGTTCGCAGGGGGCGGCCGGGCCCCTTGGAGTGACGGGCCCATTCGCAGGTGCGACTCCTGCGACCCCTATTGTTTCGCCACTGATTCTAGGACAAACCTGCTATGCTATAGGAGACAAACAGAAATACCAATTAGTTAAATGGGGGTTTCAAAGAGTTAGACGTTCTTATTTTTTTCTTTATTGCAGTCCCCTCCACATTATTTAAAAGTGTGATGTTAGTCACACCCTTTAATACTCAGCAGATCAGTTATTTATCTTTTAAAGCCCTCCCTCTTTCCCCCCCTTTCCCTGATGTCAGCCTTTTCCCACAGTAAGTGCAGCTGCCATGGCAACCCATCCAACTTTCACTCTTACAGACATTTTTCTCTGTGTGAGTGATTTGAGTGATTTTGCAATGTTCTTGTATGACAGGATTCCCTGATATTTTGACTGCAATATACATGGGTTCTTTATGTATATACTTATATATATGTATGTGTATATTTTTCTCACATTACCTCCTATTATCTGGTATGGGTCATTGCATTATATTATTCTTTTTTATTTTGGTTATCCCCCTGCCCTCTCCTTTTTTCCATGACGTCATTTCAAGCCAAGTTTGTTTGTACTGTACGGTATTTAAGGGTCCACTTTCACTAGTTTATGTAATCTTGCTAAAGGCCCCTATCTGGGCCGACACATCTATTAAATAAATCAGCATATTTATTGATCTTCAAACAAGTCCTGTGAGTGCAGTTTGTTTTCTTCGGGCCGTATGTTCAAAGGGATAGCGACAAAAAACGTTGTATGAAAGACAAAAATAAGTCATTGTATGCATGAATAACATATTTTCTATAGAGTGTACGACAAAAAGCTAGTAATGTCCGTTGTGTACGACACAACTCCAGAACTGACGGGTAAAGGGGTGTGGCTAGGGCGTGGCCAAACTATTCTCCAGTGTTGTATAGAGGAAAAGAAAATTTGTCGTATCTAACGACAAAAAAAAGTCTTTCAAAAGATAAAATTTGTACGTTAAGAAAAAAGTGGAGGGAATGTGTTCTGAATGTGAGAATTTTTGTCTTTACTTAAGACATTTTTGTTGTTAGTTAAGACATTTTTAAAGACATTTTTGTTGTTAAGACATTTTTGTCTTTAGTTAAGACATTTTTGTCTTTAGTTAAGACATTTTTTTGTCGTTCCATATGACAATTTCAGTCAGGACAAAAGACATATTTCTGATCACAACTGACACTCTCTGAAAATATTAATGATCCCAACGACACTTTACTTTGAAAAGTCGTTACAAACGACAAAAGCTATTTCGCTACTTCTGTGAACATATGGCTCTTCATCTCTATATTCACTTCTTCGTGACTGGCACCCCGGCAAGTTATCTGTATACAGTGAGTGCTCTAGCAACAGACTGTTTGTATGTATGTGTGTATATATATATATATATATATATATATATATATATACACATACTATAAAAGAAGAAGTGGTCACCAGACACACACCCTGGGCCGGCAGCTAGGAGGAGACTGCATATGTCCTCTAAACTGTCTGAGCCCAGCATTAATGAGTAAATTATAATATACACACCCCAGGTCTGGCAGACAAGAGGACATATGCAGATCTCCTATAGACTGCCTGAGCCCAAGATACACGCCCCGGGGTGCAGCTAGGAGGAGATTAGCATATCATCTCAATACTGCCAGTCTAAAACATATAAGGAGACGGACTTGTCCCTCCCTCAACTTCACTCTGAATGAAAAAAAAAAGATGGCTGACACACACACACAATGCTGTAATACGTCACCAGCACACACACACACACAATCCTGGAGCCTCCTCTTTCCTTCCTTAAATCAGAGACGTAGCAGCGGCCCCCGCCAGTTTCAGGGCCACCTAGTAGGTTTTGTCCAGTAAGATAGACATCTTTGGCAGGCAACGGACTGCACAGAACTTACATGAGAAGCTCTGTGCGCCTGCGCCGTAAGGAACTTCCGTTACCTTAAAGGGATAGTAATACTTAAAATGCAAAAAAAAAATGTTGTAGGGTTTATCCCCGTGAATAAAACAAGGGCACTCCCACTGTTGAAATGTGTTTTATTCAAAAGTTATTACAGCTCAAAGTTGATTTTTTTAGGTGCAATATCACAGTGGCCTGAGTTTGTCGAGTGGCACTGTTGCTACACCATCCTATGGACAGCTCTGGTCCTGGGACCATAAATCTCTATCGGTCCGTGATAGTGCGGTTCCAAATGCCTAAATATATGACAAACTCAAAAATACACAGAGTGGTACCAACAATAAATTATAAATAACACCTGTGTATATGCTCAATGAATAATGATTGATTAAACAAAACAAAATCTCAGTGTTCGTGTTTTAAAAAATATCTGTAAAAAAAATTAGATGAATAGTCCTCCTTCTACTCTTCGTGCATACACCAAAGTGAACAATAGTTCTGATAAAATAATACCATCAATTATTGTTCAGCAAATTATATTAATATACTGTATATTTGGCGCTTCACACTGATTTAATATTTTGCTTTGTTTTTTTCCCTGCAAGTGGGGATTTGGTGTGAAATAGCGACAGAGAATAGACAGGGGCGCATCGGAAACACATATCCAATTCCCACCCATGATTGTGATGTTACTTTCTGCTTGACATCCTATATAATAATTCACTAGCATGTTTGTCAGAAGCCGTCATGCGCAGTAGAGACTGCCCACGCTGCAGGCATGCACAGTACAGAATGCCTGAACGCGCCACTGCTGATACGGAGCAGGGCGCTCTAAAATTCGCTTGGTCCCAGGAAGGTGCGCAGAGAGGACTCCGGACCGAATTTTAGAGCGCCCTGCTCCGTATCAGCCGTGGCACGTTCAGGCAGTCTGTACTGCGCTTGACTGCAGCGTGGGCAGTGAGCAGAGAGGCTCCAGGCACCAGACGAGGCTGCTGGGAGGCACTGTGGCCCATGTACACGGGCTTTTAAACGAGTTGTTTATAAATAACCTAGTTGGTATGAAGTGTAAGAGGGAAAGTGACTAGGCATGTGTGGGAAGAAATTGGTGGTAACTGGGGCCCTTCACTTCCCAAGGGAGTTCACACAGGAAGGCACCTCTTTGTTATCCACTTCCTGATGGCATGAATGAGTGTGAATTCATATGCATGCAAGCATGCGGGTTGATATGATTATTACATCATGAATTTGCGATGTCATAATGATAATGATAGACTCAACAAGCGTGTACTTCAAATGCAGCATGGGAATGTGGAATTTGGCACAGGAACACCTCAATGGCACGTTTAGCACTTGCTGGAGGTAAGTTTCTCTTACATTTCTCTCCAAGAGAATTTACACTGAAACGATTAATACTTCCATTTTTCTGCAGAAAATCCCATAAGGAGGAAATTAGACCTTCAGCACATCCCTAGAAATGACATCACCAACAGAGGCTGTATATGATTTTGGCTAGTGTAAGGGAGTATAACCAACTTTTACAGGGAAGCTAACAGCTCCTAATAATAACTCCTACTTACTTTACTATGTCCAGTAAATCCTAATCACCCTATACATTCACCCTTGTTCCTTTGTTCAGGAGATAAAATCTTCAATCAGTTGTGGATGTCATGTCCATTGGGGTGGACATGATCGCTCTCTTTAGCTTTTTCAGAATGAAGAAGACAAAGTGTATGAAACTACTTATGGATCGGAGGTGTGTACAAGGCATTGAGAAACAATGCGTTGTATATCTTTAACCCCTTAAGGACCTTTGACGTTCCCGGACCGTCACGCTGGTCTGGCACTTAAGGACCAGTGACAGTCCTGGTACGTCACGTACTTTTACTCACCATGCTCAGTAATACCGAGGACTGAAGTTGATCGCTCCAAGACCGGAGCGATATCTTTCAGTCCCTTGTTTGGTGTGCCAGCACAAATGATCAGTCACATGGGGCAGCACGTCAAATTTCCCTATCTAGTCCTTAAAGGACCACACACCCCAGGACCGCTGGTCCTTAACGGGTTAAAGGGTCAAGGTTATCATGTGCAGTGATGAAAGTCTGAGGTCATGTGATCCTTCTAGCAACTGTCATGTCTGCCTCCATGGACCTGATATCCAGGATGGATTCAAGATCAGGGAAAATGTTATTTGGGATTTTCTTGCCATAGTAAGGTAAGTGGGAGGCTGTTCTTATGAAGTGTTAGTTCTCCTTTAACAAGCACTAAAAATATGCAATGAAATGTGTTGTTTGTACATCAAACCCATGACAACACTACTAAACCATCCAGTACTAACCTGATATAAGTGTTTCTGCTTGTTCGCTGCATTTTTCTGAATTTTCTTTTAAGCAGTCATTAATATGAACAAAGTTTGCAATCAAAGAGGGAACTGTAAAAGAAAATATTTCATTGCTTTTAACATGATGTTATAAAGCTAAACAGACAACAAAACAACATCAGTCCGGGAGTCAGGATGAGATAATATAGCTTTCTAGACTTAAGCAATGTACCAGCAGCCTTAGAACTGCCTACTTTGACACATTACACTTTCAGAAGCAAATATGTTTAATATTGCCAGAGATTGTTTTTTTCCAAAACGAATGAGAGAGCAATGCCTAGAAACATTGTGTAAATCAGCATCAAGTCACTATGCAGAGACAGTATCCTTCTGAAAAGGCGCATAAAAAATATTGTGTAGCTAGAAGCCGCATTAACCATGTTGTTGTGTTTAAAATGGCGACATGAGAACCTTGCACTGCATAAAAGCACGAGGTTCTCGTGTCGCCTCTTTAAATGTCGCTACCAGCAGAATGAGCAGAGAGAGCAGCGCGAGGTTCTCATGTTGCCTCTTTAAACATGGCAACATGCAGAGGCGTAACTAGAACCCTCCGGGCCCTGGTGCAAGAAGTGCCATGGGCCCCCCCACCCACCAACCACATTGGTCCCCGGCCCTCCACAATGCCCCATCTCCTACCTCCCAGTCCCTGGTGGTCCAGTGGATTGGCAGGAGAGACGGGTTGGCGCTTTGAGCTCCAGCGCGGTCCTCTACTGTCATGATGTCATCTCCCAGTGCTCTGCATTACTAGAGCACCGGAGGGAGATTGCGGGAGCCAGGAGGAGGGGTCCAGGAACCCGGTCGCGTGTGCGACCCCTGCGACCCCTATAGCTATGCCACTGGCAGGACCAGCCTTTTAACCCTTTGAGTGCCGGAGGGGTATGCAACTAGTAATCCTATAAATGGTCATAATCAGGAATAAGTACTGGTATGTAATATACACAAAGGAACATATACATGGACAAAATATTGCAATACTAGATATACAAAAACAAAATATTAGTACCTAAAATGTGCAGTTGAACACACCCGGCTTATACAAGACCTACACCAAATATATGTAGACATCTCATGTGTAAATAAATGAGTGCAGATGCTCACAATAGAGAGAGACTGGTCAAAATGCAGAATATCAGGACACCACAAGCCAAACAGAACCTCTGGTCTACCTCTGAAATATAGATGAAATCCTAATCATTTGGACTGCCAACAAAGATGAATTTTAAAATTACACAAAAATTACATTGCTTTCCCTATCACCACTAACCTCAAACTAAGCCATTCACCCAGCTAATTACATTTCTGGATGCTAACATTCAGTTTTAGAAAGAACTCCATCCAGATAACTCTATTGTACAAACCAACAGACAGGCCTAATTATCTCAAAAATGACATTTTCTATGCCAGCCACAAAAAACACTGCTGGTTGCAGCCAAGCCCTAAGGTATAACCACATATGCTCTGTGATGTCTGACTGGGATAAACATCTTAAAAATCACAGGACACATTTTATCATTACGGATATAATGTCAAGGTCACGGACACCCAAATACAGAGAGCCACCTGTGTACCCAGCAGAAATCTCCTGAAATACTGCCATTAGTAGTCACCTTTAACTTGCAGTTTGAAGTTCTGTGCAAAGTCTCTAAACAGCTCAGAACAATACTACAGATAAAAACCGCTTCCCCAACCTGAGACAACTTTGATAAAGAGATCTCTTAAAAATGCAACAGAAAATGGTATATTTCCCTCCTATACATATGTTCCACAGATAAGGTGCCCATATTACAGTCCCACCAAGACCCCAAAATCAAGGGCAAATTCTCCTGCAGGTCATCTAATGTTATCTACCTTATCATTTGTGTGAAATGTCCCAACACAGGATTATATCTAGTTGAGATAGGACAAGCTTAAAGAAAGCTGATGAATTCTCATAGGTTCAATATGAACAAGAAAAAAAATATGCACCTCTACGGGAACATTTTTGCAAAACTAGACAATGTATTGGTGGCAAACTTTCAACACTGAGAGACAGGAAGATATGGCAGTATGGGTTGATTACCAAGTTTAAATGGATAGTAATACTTCATTTTAACTTTATTTTATTTTGTAGGCATTAAAAAAACATGAAGAACGATATAAGTCTTATCTCTGAAACCTTTATGGTTTAAGAGATATTCACAAACAAAGTATCCCCCCCCTGTTCAACCAGATCAGAAGGGAGGTGCCCAGGTAGACTGCAGAGAGGGACAATCTTCAATTAAGATAATGGAAAAAGCTGAAAAACTTGTCAAGGGGGGAAGGGCTTTCATTGTTTTCATACAAAGAAAATTGTCCCCTTCTGTTATCTGTCTGGTCTTACAACCAGACTCACATCTGAGAAGAGATGGCTTACACTAGGAAAAAGGGGCGGGGAGGGGAACTTTGCTTGTGAATATCTCATAAACCATAAAGGTTTGAGAGATAAGACATATCATTCTTCATGTTTTTTTAATGCCTACAAAATAAAATAAAGTTAAAACGAAGTATTACTATCCCTTTAACACAACTGTGGCCTGAACTGTGACAAGGAATTTATGTCAAATTAGTCCACACAATAAGCATATTTTTAACCTTCAAATTCAAAATAATTGGCCTTTTTTGTTTGTTTTTTACAAACTCTCAACACATTGAATTTACTGGAGCAATTAACGCATCAAAATGAAGACACTTCTTCTGCCACTTGGCCAGTTAGAAAAATATGCCTCTACAGAGGTATAAAGAGCAATTTAGACAGAAATTGTTTATAAGATTCTCACCTTCTGTGGAATCCAAAGTAATCAAGAACTTGCATTTCCCACAGTCATGAATGTGTTTGTTTATGTGCTGCACAATCTATACTTATATCTGAGGTATATTCAGCCCTCATGCTATAACATGCCTGATGAGACATAAGTTGTCTTGAAAGCTTGCACTCTAAAGCTATTCAGTTAACCAATAAGGATCACTTGTACGCTACTATTCCCCTGCGTTTTCCAAGACTAACATAGTACCACCTTCAATCTCAATGATAACACCTTAAAGGGATAGTAATACTTAATTTTTCAATTAAATAAAAAAATAAATTAAATGCCCCCAGTGCCATCTCTCAACCCTTTATGGTTTGAGAGATAATCGCTATCACAGTTCCCCCTCCTGCCTGACGTCAGCACTCTAGCTGACTGCAGCGGAATCTGGTCCCGGGTTTGCAAGCACATGTAGAAGACCATTTCAGTGAAGGATTTCTTTTTATTAACGTGATCTTTGCTCTGCTGAAGAGCCGCCGGCTGGTCCTGGGACCAGATTCCCCTGCAGTCAGCTAGAACGCTGATGTCAGGCAGGAGGGGGAACCTTGACATTGATTATCTTTCAAACCATAAAGGTTTGAGAGATGGCACTGGGGGCATTTAATTTATTTTTTTAAGGACTACAAGATGCGACTTTTGAAAAATTAAGTATTACTATCCCTTTAAATTGGTAATTATTATAACAAGCGTGATAAAAAAATGTAGCAAACATATTTATTTATGACTACATTTAGATTCCTTGTAATACAATAATTATAGGGAAGAGTGTACTGGAGTTAATCATATTTAAATTGTTATAAACTATTTTCATTTTTTTGTGATATGGGAGTGAATGTACAGTGGAAATCCTGTGCTATATCAGGAGTTGGAATAGTTTTCCCGATGCCTAACGTTATTTTACTGAGCTACACACTTCAGAATTTTTCCACTTAACCCTTTCAGTGCCAAGGGCAGGACAATGGGGTAGTGTATCAGTGTTTTGGAGCATTCTTTTCTCTTCGCATTGTTTAAGTCAGTGTAGAATAGGGATGGACGAAAAGTACAGATTTGCTCTCGCGGGAATTTTTGCAAAAAAAGCATGATTTTTAGCTTTCCTCCCCATACTATAAAAACCCAGAATTTCCCACAATGCAACACGGTGTAGTTTAGGAGAAAAGGGGGGTGGGAGCAGGCAGTGAGAGGAAGATAGAAAAAAGAACATTAGACATAAAAAATGTTTTAAGTAATACCTAGAACTATGACCAGCAGAAAGAGCTGGATGGACCCTGATACTGCTAACATAGCACCAGTCAGGGGTAAAGGGAGCCCACATGCCCCTACTCAAAGATTCCCAGTCCCCCACTGGTATTGTCCTACTTGGGAAATATATTGAGGCAGAACTGGCTAGCAGTATGAGCAGCAGCATGTCAGCTGCATGTGCCTGCTGCTGCTGCTGCCAGTGAGCCTTCTTCTGAGGAGATTGCAAGTGTGAGAACAGGGGACCCTTTGTCAAACTTGTCATCCCCAACCAGTCCCAAAGTGTAGCAAGAGACTGGTGGTGTTCGTAATGAGAGTGAGGGTGATGGTGGAGCAGCTGGTGTGTAGGAGCGTATGAATTGGAGAAAGAGATGCAAATGGGGATGGGCATCACCTCCAACACCAGCAGGGAAATTCAGGCGTTTTCTACTGCTGCGAGTCATCAGAGGCAGATAGGTGAGTTCTCAAACAGTTTATAAATAGGCACACTGCTCCTTTTGGTGGAAGATTGAAAACCATTGTTCTTCAGCTAATTTTCTGGCCATGTCATCATCTCTCTCACTCTCCACTTCATCTATATCTAAAGAAGAGAAGGATGCTGGAGGGATATTTTCTAGATCAGTATTAATTCATACTCAGCATCACCCCAAGCTTCTTCCCCACTACTTTTACATTCCTCTAGGCGTTTTGATGTCTCAAACAATTTCTCTGTACTTTACCCCTTATAGGGATCTTCATTTGCTACTACTTTCATGACAGGTGTTGTACTTGCTTATGTCACTGTCATATGCAGCAACTGATTGAACTACTACATCTTCTTCCATTATGTCATTAACATTAGAATGTTGTCTTCAGTGTTCTTAGATGGTTTTTTAATATTACTGGTGGTAGTGGAACTTTCTTATGGTACTTTGACAAACTGCCACCCCAGGAGGAAAAGGATCATCATCATTTATTTCACACTCTGTAGCAACCATGGATGCAGTCAGTTTTTGAACTACCATTTTACTAACATGACCCTGCCTGCTCCTACTCCTTTCACCTTCCCCCTGCCTCAGTACTTTTGCTGGACATTATTTAACTAGTGTATGCATTTTTACAGTGACGTACACAATAGAACTGATTGTTTGTGATGTCCTTCCCTTTATAAAATACTGTAGTACTTTATACTATTAGTCTGCCACAGCTCATGTCAGGATCCCTGTCTCTGTCACCTATCAGTCAAACTATTTAAACTTTTTTTTTTATTTTCATTTTTTTTCCCATTAACTGTCCCTATCACCACTTTAAAAAAAAGCAAACAAAAAAACTCCCTGTTCAACTGCTTCTTCCCCCAGACTGCAGTAACACAAAGATAAAGTCCAGATCAGGAAGGAACTTGGATCAGCTGCCTGTCTCAGTCAACCAAGATTTTGGAATATTTGGAGTAAATCTTCTTTCTCCCTTTACACTGCCCCCAGAGATCCCTAGTCTGTCCTGTAGCAGAGAACAAATAGTCTGCCCATCCAATTCACTAAACAACACCCCAACATTTATTTATCTGCATATTCTAGCTAGATCAACATTGTGTCACTTTCTCTCATGCTAACAAATTCAGAAATGACATGCTGTGGGAACCTGACACCCATTTTATATACTATCCCTGCAGGAAAGGAGGGGAAACTTGTCACGTGGGGAGGAAATTCAGTCTAACCATTGATTTCAATGCAATCAACTAGGTGGAAGAAAGTAGAAAATCGACACTCTTCACGAAAAATGTTGCCCATACCTAGAGTAGAGGGAATGTCATGAGTATCCAACAAATACCTGTGCATGCAATGGGGCCGGGGTATGTGGCTTGCTGAAATTAAAGTTCTAATGATGCTGAGATTATCCAGTATGCACTACAATGCGTAGCCATGAAGTGCAGCTGCAGTTACTGCAGATATAGGCTAAGGCCAGTAGAGCTATATTATTGGATTTGTACCTTCTCACCACTGTCTCTTGAGTCATTTTGTATATATCTCTTTAATCCATTTACTTAATTGTAATTGCAAGCTTTTATTCATAAAAATCATAAAATAAGATGATACTAAAAAATTATAATAATTAGTGCATACAATGTACATGACAGCATTATTAAAGGAGCAGTAAACTTTTTTTATGAAAAAATATATATTGTAGGGATTTTCCTACTGAGTAAAATAAGGGTACTCCCATTGCCCAGAGATTTATATTTCCAGAGTTATTACAGTTTAAACCCATGTTTTTTTACATTAACAGTGCCCTCTAGTGGTCAAATTCTAATTAGATATCCTGTTAGATTCTAATGGAGAGGAAAGTCAGAGACATACATTTCTCCATAGAATGTGATAGAAATTGCCTGTCACTTCCTGTCAGTTAGAACTATCAGTAAGTAAACACAGTAAATTCACTTCCTGATTATTTGAACTGCTATAATTTTTGAATAAAACATCTAACAGCAGTGAATGTGACATTGTTTTATTCAGCAGGAAAAGCTCTATAAAATATGTGTTTTCATAAAAATAAGTTTACTGCTCCTTTAAAGCTGCAGTCACGTTATACATTTATATAAAATCACACAAAAGATACTGATATTATACAAACAAAAAAATTGAAACAAAATAGTTTCAAAAGTAAAACTAGAATTATGTACTCATTCCTATATCCCTTTGCGTGCCAGAGAGGTACACAACGCAATTGCAGAACAATGCGTTGCGTACCTCTCTGACACTTAAAGAGATATACAGTCGATGGATATTTTTAATTTGGAGGTGGAGTGAATTTTTTCAACTAAGTTCCCACAGCTATTTTATGTTTAGAAATATTATCTGTTCATTGCAAAAAGAATGGATCTATTATTCTGGCAAACATACCAAAAGCACAGGTATGGGGAGGATAAAAGTCAGTATATCCTATCTACATTGTACATGCATGGCCCAAAGACATCCAGATGTTTACTTAGTCATTTTCAGGCCAGAACATTGGGAACAGTTCTCTTCTAATGTTTGCCAAAATATACATTTAACAATTGACTGGTAGACTTAATGTCATTCCCCAAAACAAATAAACAACGGAAGCAGTAACATTATAAAGAGACAGGTCTTGCTGGTTTTTTTCGTAATGATTGTTTTTCCATCATACTGCCTCATTGGTTAGATTTTAACAAAATTACATGCATACACACATATGCTACAGTAATGGAAGGTCACTCTCAAAACACAGAGATTGACTGAGTTCCTTTGCAACACCAAAATATTACATATACCAGCTAGTAATTGACTGAAACTCATTGGCTTGGACTTCATGATTTCTTTTTAAAGAAACAAACAGTTACCATCTTCTTAGAAGGTCATATGTGGAGTCAGTGGCACTGGAACAATTATTTCTGCAATATTTGAGACATCTGGGCATTATTAGGCAAGTACCAGAGCATCTTATTTTTGTTTTATTAATTTTATTAGGGATTTGTGGAACATTATATAGTTGCTGCCAAGAGCTGCAATATGTGACGAAGGCCGAGTAGGTCCAGTGTAGTAGCTAACCACTTAAAGGGATAGTAATGTTTCATAATAAAAGCAGCTCTAATTAATCATCATAGTATTTGGACTTTGGAGAGTGTTATTTCAGTTCTGTCAGAGTTGTAGTTCAAGAGTAATTCAATGGCAAATTATCCCCCTCCCGCCCCTTTTACTGATGTAACACTGCTCAGCCACAGCAGAAGGGAGGTGCCCAGGTAGACTGCAGAGAGGGACAATCTTCAATTAAGATAAGGGAAAAACCTGAAAAACTTGTCAAGGGGGGCAGGGCTTTCATTGTTCTCATAGGAAGAAGATTGTCCACTGCTGTTATCTGTCTTGTCTATGGACTGGATTCCCCATCTGAGAAGAGATGGCTTACACTAGGTAAAAGGGTGGGAGGGGAAACTTTGCTTGTGAATATCTCTAAAACCATAAAGGTTTGAGATATAAGACTTATACCGTTCTTCATGTTTTTTTTAATGCCTACAGAATAAAACAAATATAAAACAAAGTATTACTATCCCTTTAACATATCTTTGTGTTAATATGTTTGGCAACTTATAAAGAGTGAGAAACACACTGGGTGCAACTGGTTTAGTACTCTTTGTGGGGGATGTATAAAAAGCCTTCTTAGGGTACACTTAAGAATTGTCGTTAAAATTCACAATGCCTGTTCTTATTTATAAAGAAGTAAAGTCACGTTTATTAATATGTCTATATAAGAATATTCTGTGAAAATTTGCATCTGCAAATATATTTTAGCTCACATCGCTGTCACTGTATACTTCTATTAAGAACAGGTTGCACCTGGTGTTAAGATTTAGGGCTCGATCCAAATGTTGGAGTAAAAAATACCGGTAGGGCAAAATGGATACCGACCGACAAAATAAAATGTCTTGGTTGGTATTCAAATGTCCTACCAGCATTAAACTCAACTGACATTAAGGCACAAAACTGGTCTTGTGGCCAAACGTCCGTTTTGTGTATTAAGTTCCCAAAACTATACTAAATACCGGCAGTTTTGGGAACGTCAAAGGAAAAAAAAATAACGATCGGTGCCTGACATACTGTCAAGCACCGATCGTTACCTAATCTGTGTTACACTTACCTGTCTGTCTGTCTGCTTCTATCTTCTATCTTCTATCTTCTGTCTTCTCTTGTATCTTCTTGCTGTAAAAAACAAAGAAAAAGTATAAGGCAAAAGCATACATATCCAGCACACTAATATATAGTTTAACCCCTTGAGTGCCAAAGGGGTACACAACTTATTGCAAAAGGGTTAAATTATTCAGTAGTGTGCCGGGTTGGTAAAATATAAATGCCCTCATGCATGGTAAATGTTTCGAAGTTATGCCAAGAAATCTTATGCCCATAAGTAAAAGTGCCAAAATGATACTTATCATTAATATATGTAGTAGCTGTCTCCGCCGCTGTGTGAGGCCACTGAGGTGGCAGCGGAAACAGAATAATGCGCCACACCCCCTCCTCGTGTTCACTGGCCGATGCCCGCTCCGGTCTGAGGGAATTAGAATTGAGACTGCCCTTGTATATGGGCAGTTTTACTTCTAATTCTCTCACAGCCATTGGCTGGGATATGCTTAAGCACCTCCCAGCCAATCAGCTTTGAGCGGCTGTGCTCAGAGCGGAGTGGGCATTGGCCCGCGAACTTGAGGAGGGGGGGTGTGGCACATTATTCTGTCTCCGCCACTGCCTCAGTGGCCTCACACAGCGGCAGAGACAGCTACTACATATATTAACGCTAAGTATCATTTTGGCATTTTTACTTATGGAAATACGATTTTCTTGGCATAACATTTACTATGCATGGGGGCATTTATATTTTACCAACCCGGCACACTACTGCATAATTTAACTCTTTGAGCCCCAGAGAGGTATGTAACGCATTGCTTTGCAATGCGTTGTGTACAACTCTGGCACTCAAGGGGTTAAACTATGTATTAGTGTGCCGGATATGTATGCTTTTGACTTATACTTGTTTTTTGTTTTTTACAGCAAAAAGACAGAAGATAAAAGAAGAAAGGGAAGATAGAAGAGAAGAAAGAAGAGAAGAAAGAAGGACAGAAGAGGACCAGGAAGCTGAGGACTCCGCTGGACATCAGGAGTAATGGAGTTACTTGTAATGTGACTTGTAATTTTTAAGTTAGTCGGGTTAACCCTATGAATGCCGGCGGGGTAATTATGCCCCACTGGCACTCAAAGGGTTCATTCTACTTGCTTTTGAAACAGTTTTCATATTTTGGATGTATTGATATGGGGCTTAGAGCTCCACATAAATTCATCCACTGAGGACTTTGGGGTTTTTTTTACTTCAAGTTTCTGCGTCGGCTGTTTAACCCCTTAGGGACCCTTGACGTACCAGGACCGTCAAGGGTAAACTTGCTTGAAAGACCCTTGACGGTCCTGGTACGTCACGTACATTTTACTTACAGCGCTCTACCGGGAGCGCTGTAAGTAAAAATGGGGCATGAAATAGACCGCTCCAAGATCGGAGCGATCTCTTTCAAGCCCCATAGTGACGCGCCGATACACGTGACAGGTCACGTGTACCAGCCCGTCAACGTGCCCCTATGCGGACGTTATGGGACGGAAATGTCCCATAATGTCCGGTCCTTAAGGGGTTAAACAGGTGATAAGGGACTCAAGTTAAAAAAAAGTAGGTCTTAACTTTCCTACAATAACTTGAGTCCCTTATCAGGTTTTCTTGGCTAACGCAGACAATTGAATTCCTATTTACGGTGTTTTCATCATTTTCAATGGCTGAAAACACCTCTTAAAGGGATAGTAATACTTAAAATGTAAGAAAATATATGTTGTAGGGTTTATCCCCCTGAGTAAAACAAGAGTACTCCCACTGCTGAAAGGTGTTTTATTTAATAGTTATTACAGCTCAAAGTTGAATTTTTGTTGAAATTTTTAGGTGCAATATCACAGTGGCCTGACATTGTACAGTGGCGCTGTTGCTACACCATCCTATGGAGATTTATGGTCCCGGGACCAGAGCTGTCCATAGGATGGTATAGCAACAGCTCCACTTTACAATTTCAGGCCACTTTGATACTGCACCTAAAAAATGCAACCTTGATCTTTAATAACTTTTGAATAAAACACCTTTCAGCAGTGGGAGTACCCTTTTTTTACTCAGGGAGATAAACCCTACAATATATATTTTTTTACATTTTAAGTATTACTATCCCTTTAACTTTATCACACAACAGCTATTTTTTTTTTTTGCGGGTATTTTTTCACAGCACAGACATTTGAATAGCTTACAGTGCTAGAAAAAATGCTGTCAGCAGAAAAAAATAGCCGTCTTCAACATTTGGATCGAGCCCTTAATCCCTAAAACTGCATTCATTTTTGGCGCAATTAGTGAATTTCTTAATAAATAGTTTGGGGTACAATTCTAATTTGGTCAAGACCATTTCTACTCCAGTCTTCAAAAAAGTCAACTAACTGAAGTTATCACTTAGAGTAAATGTCGCTAGATGTTTATACATAAATGTATGTTGCTTTTATACACTTTAACAGACACGTTCTTTATAACTCCATATTTATACATTTCACCTTTTATTTTTTATTTAATGTTTATTTGGCATTTTTGCCTGCAGATCATCTTGATCTTTGATCTGCACGTGTTTGATTTTTTTTTTTCACTATTTTTGACACACAATTCTTTTAAATGTTAAAATTAGTTTTTATCTTTTTGTATTACGTTGCCATGGTGATGGGATTGTTTGGGAGCTACAAGGTACAGATGCACAGGTGTTATGTAATAGCTAGCCGATGAGTCTGGGTTGTCATTTCATCTTGAGAAAGGTCCCAGTGAGGACTTAAACACCAAAACACACAAACCATCTAGTCTAGAATTTTTCAATATATAAAACGAGAATGCTCAGAGCTCAGTGTAATAGAATAATAAAGAGTGTACATTGGGTTGATCAAGCATGCAAAGTGTGCTTAATCGAAAAAATATCCAAATAAAAAATGATTAACTATTGACCCTCAGATAGGTGCAGGGGAGGGCTGGCCTGGGGGGCAGGGGGGCAATTGCCCCCTGGGCCAGTTTTATGTCTGGGCTGGTGGGCCACACCTGCTTGTTGCTGCAAATGTAGATACACTAGTGAGATACCATAGAGCTTACAACTGAAATGGAGCTACAATCCAATGGAGCTACACCAGCAGCATAACCCATGTCTCTTGTAAGTTATAGGATATCACTAGCGCAGCTTTATTTAAATTGTAAGCTCTGTAGTTGCACCCCCATTTCAATTGTAAACTTCATGGTATTTCTTGCCTCACTTCACAACACTAACCCTTTGAGTGCCCTCCAGGCCACAAGTTGCCAGCCCTCCCCTGGATAGGTGAGGGACAAAAACTTCATGGTGTTGGGTATAATTTATAATCCAAAACATTACTGATACAAACAGTTTAAAAAACTGTAGATATTAAAGGGAGAAAAAAGTACATTAAATACAATATTACATTTCTCACTCATCATATAAACAGAAAAAGGAACTCCAAGCTCTATACACTTTTTGCAGATAAAATCTCATTAGCAATGTTATTTAGATGATTAATTATACTAATTGTGTGATGAGATCTATGATTTAATAAGCAAAGCACGAGGGGTGTTTATGTTTCTGGAATTTAAACTGTGTGTTTATAAGTGACTCCTTATGCATACAAATCACATTGAGTGGCCAGATTATACATTACATTATACAGTTTCCATTGTCTCTCAAAAAAAGCAGTTAGTATTCAGAGCACACTTGGTGTCATAAGTATTCCACATGAATACCGTCTGACGCTGTATCAGTCGCACCTCACTGTCGTCACAGATTGAATTCTGGTCCCTGATTCGAACAGTCCATTCCACAGATTCACACCTGAGTTGAGATTCAGTGATTGCCATATACAGTATTTCACTAGCATGCACAACGTGCCTCTCATGTTCCGTTCCTCAACAATCCTTTCTTGCCTTCAACATGAAACAACTGGTACCAGCCTCCAGTAGACCAAGCAACCTTTTTCCAGAGGGAAAGGATAGAGCAGGCAACAGGAAAAGGCCAGAATAGAGATTAGCTGTAGGCAGGACCAGATTTATCAAGAGGCCAACTAGGCACTGGCCTACGGCACCCAATTTTCAGGCACCCGGCAGTGGCCCAGTTATGCCCCCTTTTTTTTTAAATTAATATTTATTTTTTGTGTGCTGCGCTGGAGCATACTGTGGGTGTTGACTTGATATAAGCTAGGAGGACGTGCAGCAAATGGAGGAAGGGCAGCAATTGTAATGTCCATTTTACTTTTTTGGCATGGAATATATCCAGTTGTATCTTAAAAAGTGCACCTTCAAACACTCAGTTTGTAAGATAACTTTACATTAATTATTTTAGTCACATGGGTGCTAGATAGGCAAAACAATGAAGTGTAGGATTCTTTATCATCCAAGGAGTTAAATATTCCTTTAATTCCAAATGTTAGATGCTCTCAATCTTATTTTGATCCTATTGGAAATATATATATATAGATATCACAAAAACAATCAATGCACAAAGTAAAGTTACCATACCATATCATTCCATGTAATTCCAGTCGAGAGCCACATGATCGAAAACCCATATGCGTGAGGGCCATAGTCATTCTTTTATTGATAAAAATGGTGAATATAACCCATCAGCTATTGTTGTTTTTTTTTATTTTTGAGAAAAACAAAAGCAGTAAAAAAACTTTAACCCCTGAACAACACATGATGTGCCAGGACTATCAATCCTGTCCAGACGTTAAGGACCGGTGACGGTCCTGGCATGTGGCAGAAGTTTGTGGTCCTCCAGAGTGCCCCCCACACACCCAGACGGTGCTGTACTTAAGTGGTAAATTAACTTTATTTATACAAAAGTGCACAATTATAAATCTAGTGCTAAACACTGATCAAGTCAATAAGAATACTGATACCAAACTGTTCTTGAACTATGCACTAGTGGCAGGCAGGTGGTTAGGGCTTATTGGTCCTCTAGTCCATAAGTGCTACCCAATTAGCTAAAAATGCTTTTTAGAAAATCTCAGGTGGGCTGTACACTGGGGACAGGCAGGCCACACAATGGAGGCTCATGCCATAAACTTTGATTTGAAATGATAGAGTCACATTTTAGAGACCATGGTGAGTATGCCTGCGTGTGTTGTGTATTAGAAATACACAGAAATACTAATATTCAAGGAGTTAAATCAAAGAGATTGTTCTATTTGTGATCTTTGGTACACTTTATATGTATATATGCTGTATATATACCCCCACCGGGTCATCAAAATTGCCACAGTACTGTGAAGAACAAAAATATCAAAAAATAGGTGTTACTACAAGAGGGTTTGGTTATGGAGGGGTGTGGCTAAGTGAAGGGGGTGGTTAGGGGTGGAGGAAAGGTGGGGCTAGGGGTGCCAGAGGGTGTTGTGCCTAGGGGTGCCTGAGATGTAAATCCGGCCCTGGCTGTAGGGATAGTAACTAAATGGTGTAACAAAGGTGTGTATGTATGTATGTGTGTATATATATATATATATATATATATATATATATATATATATATATATATACACTGATGTTGATGAGTTTCAGGTGCAAGTGGTCAACAATCCGCTGTCTAAAACCAAAGGCTCAGGAATTATTCTATTAGAAAGCAATAAGGAATGTGTGTGTGTGAATTTGTGTGTGTTTATATGAGTTCGATGTGTGTATATGTTTGTGTTTATATGATTATGTGTGTGTGTGCGTGTATGTGTATATATATATATATATATATATATATATATATGTGAGTGTATATATGTTTATGAATGTGTGCGCGAGTGGGAATATGTTTGTCTGTGTGTGTTAATGTATGTGTATATATATATATATATATATATATATATATATATATATATATATATATATATATGTGAGTGTATATATGTTTATGTGTGTGCGCAAGTGGTAATATGTTTGTCTGTGTTTGTGTTTGTGTGTGTATGTGTGGCATCCAAATTCATCACTCAGAAGAACAATCTGCATGCATTTGGAACAGGAAGCCATGAGGATGAATAAAGCTCTTAGGTTCCAGACCTTGTAAAAGGACACTTAATTGTGTCACAGATTATTGCATCAACAAATCATTTTAAGTCCTAAAGGCTACAAAAAAGTGAAAAGAAATATTTGTCAAAAAATTTGAAATACCTCTGTTATAAGTAATTATGTTTTAAAAAGGATGAGGTACTGCATATATTTAAAGGGACACTATCACTTAAAACAACTTTGCTGATTTTGAAACAGCTTTAAAAATCACCCATATAATGTATTAGCCATTTTAATTAGAAATATAATTTTTGAAATGTTTAGTTTATAGATTATTCTAATTAAGGCATGCAAAATAGGTTCTATCTGTCTTAGCCCTACATTAGATCCCCCAGTCACTGACAGGGCAACTATTGTGTAAAAATTAAAAATCCTATGCCGTAGTCTAGGAGGTGTCAATGTTCAGTCCACAGGATCTACCAGGAGATAAGGATTTCCCTGCTTGAGCACGGGTGGAACAATTAAAGAGGAACTGTCACGCTGTTGGATCCTCAGTCCCATGCGTTGACTTCCCCACGTCACATTACAAAACAATAATGGTTATATTTAAAAATGTATATTAAAATTTAAAAAACTACCTATTTCTGGTCCGACAGCACTCTCCCACATGAGCAGCTTCCAATCTCTGTCCCAAAGCCTGCCCCTTTGCTTGGAGGCAGGCAAACGTGCATAGAAAGGAAGGTGAGTGGGACGGACGGTGGGTGGGGAAATTAGAACACAGAGAGCAGATCCATAGAGCAGCGCAGTACAGACTGTACCACACCCAGGGCTCGATTTAAAGGCAGCCGTTAACCAAAAAAAACACTAACGGGTGCGTTAAGTGTCATGTTGCAATTCAAAGATCCGTCTAAACAACAGCTAACGGCAGTTGCACAATTCCTACGGCCTCTACACTTACGTGCATTCAGACGCATGGAACAACATGGAACAACATACCCCAGAGCTATTCAAAGGCTTGCGGTACTGATAACGGCTGAAAAAAAGACACACCTAACGGCTAAAAGTTAAGACCCACTTCTCACACACGTTAGACACTTAACGGCCAAAACTAAACACCCGTTACAGAGGAAAACACACAAAAGGCTTACCGCACAACCATGTAAATGGGAAAATTAACCCGTGCAATGCCAAAACAACACAAAAACATGCACACACAACACAAATCACTACACACAAAACAACAACCAACACCACAGGAACAATGACACACAAAAAAACAACAACACAACATGGCACGGAACAATGGGGGTCATCACACAAAGCGGACCCTGCAAATACAAGCTCACCTGGGAAACATCAACACGCGACCTGCACCCCACAACTGCACGCCCGCAAATGGCACACACAGAACAAGCACAACACACCACATCTTATAACACACACACACCTGCAAACACTTACCTGGACACAAACAACTCACCATTGGTCAGCACTCACCTCATCACCACACCTACACAACGCCCTAGCAAGTACTTAAAGGGACAACTCAACACACTCACTTGTGGCTTGTTTTCCACTCAGGGAGGGAGAGAGAGAGATAGACAGAGAGAGAGAGAGAGAGAGAGACAGATAGATAGATACAGATAGATAGAGACAGATAGAGAGAGCAAACAGTATGTTGGGTTACATATTGTTGCGAAGACTGCGTAGAAGGCGTGCAAGGGAGAGAGCTAGGGAACATCAGCAAACCCCAAGCACGCCTCATCAACAGCCTCCACCTGTTGCAAGTGAGGAGGCTCTGGCTCAGCAGCCACACAGGAGTCCATCCCCACCTGGAGGGCACAGGATGTATAGACGACCACCAAGGCCCAGGGTATACCGCCCAAGGGTCACACTCTTTGGAATGGCTGATGACGAGGTCATTGATCGCTACAGGTTGAGGCCTGACAGCATCATTGCCTTGTATGAGGTCATCAAGGAGCAGGTGGATCCCATCTACATCCACAACCATGCCCTAACTGGCCTGCAGAAACTACTCTGTGCCATACACTTCATGGCAAGCGGGGCCTTCCAGTCCACTGAGGGTTACGCATCTGGCATGTCCCAGGCCACATTCTCCAGAGTGCTGGCCCAGGTCCTGCCAGCCCTCAAAATCAAGGCCAGTACCCATATACATTTTCCCACCACCGACATGGACTGGATACACGTCAAGCAGGCCTTTTACGCAAAGGGAGGCATGCCCAGGGTCATGGGTGCTATAGATTGCACCCATGTCCGGATTAAGGCCCCAGCACGTGACGCACAGATATTCATCAACAGGAAGAACTTCCACTCCATCAACGTGCAGATGGTGTGTGACAGCAACATGAGGATCATGAATGTCTGTGCAAAATATCCTGGCAGCACACATGATGCATACATTCTACAAAACTCCTCAGTCCACAGAGATTTTGAGAATGGAACCTTTACAGGGGGATGGCTACTGGGTGAGTTCACAAAACAAAATCACACCACATACACAGGCGTACACACCACTCAGCTCAGCATGCACCTGACCCACACCTACTACGTCCACCACACAAAACATCATTCACACAACATGTGCTCCCTGTTTCACCATGTCACTCACATTACACAGGTGATGCTGGCTATGGATGCAAGTCCTGGCTACTGACCCCTCTGGCCAATCCCCAAACACATGCCCAGGAAAGCTACAACCAGGCTCATGCCAGAACCAGGAATGCTATTGAGCGGACATTTGGGCTCCTCAAGTCAAGATTCCGATGTCTGGACCACTCTGGGGGAGCACTGCAGTATGCACCGGCTAAGGTGTGTGACATCATTGTGGCGTGCGCAATACTGCACAATATCGCAGTGGACACCAGGCTGCTGGAGCACATCCCGGACCCCCCCATACAGGAAGTGCCCATGGACATCGGGCATGTGGAGGAGACCATGAGAGGGGCACAGATCAGAGACAGGCTCATCACGGAATACTTCACCTGTGAGTATAACACAGGCATGCAAACAATCCATGCAAGTCCCCCAGCAGTCCTGTGACACTAACCACACTGCACATTTTGTTCTGTCTCACCCCACAGGAACAGTGACACAGCACTGCACTGGCAGTGGACGTGGAAAATTGTGTGTGTGGACTCAGCAACCATCCTCCATTCCACTCTCCACGTTGACATACAGACCCCAAGGATATCACGCACACCCTCAGGAGAAACAAGGTACAACATATTACCCATGTTCATCACCTTACACGGCTTGATTGACAGCAACTAACTGAATATGCCATGATTAGAGCCTGAACAACCATGCTAGCCCAGTAGTGAAAGAGTATTATCTAATGATTTGCATGAGAAGGGACATCAGACTCAATATGGGACCTGTACTGTGCTACAGCTGAGAAGAGCAGCACAGGGGTGGATGTACAGTGGTATGGGCACACAATGTAGAGGTCATGAGACGTAGATCAGATTACCACGGACTCCATGCAGACCTGTGAGTGTGCAGACGTATGTGCCCCTGACATGAATACACACATCAACAAATGTGTCCTAACAGTTCCATGGAACAAATGACATTGGGCTGCCACTGTCACTTTCACAGTGGCAGCACAATGTCATTACTTCCATGGAGCTCTCAGAACACTTGTTAATGTGTGTATACATGTCAGGGGCACATATCCCTAGGACTGATGCACATGTCCTTAGTTCCCCACAGAATTGGTTACAGATGAGTACACAACACATTGTCAAGCAATGGTTTGTGCACTCACCTGTAACTGTGAAAACTGAGGGGATGAAAAAGACTAAATTGTTGTTGCTTGATGATCAGTTCAGGTCTACTGCTCCAAATCCTGTCCTCTTGTCCCGCAGGCATCCGTAACATGATCCATCCTTGAACTGAAGATCTTCCATGTGACTGGATTGATGTCTTGACAACACCTTCATGAAGATCACCCCTTGCTGTTTATGGTGATGTTGTTGGTGATGCAAAGTTTGACCTGAGGTTCACACAAACCTCTACTGGAACATTCTCATAGAGACACAGAAAACACTAATTCTTGAGTGTTGTAACCTGTACAGTCAGGATGCTCAGCTACAGAGTTGTCAAACCTCATGGACAACACATGAGCAGGGCAGCAGTGTTACTGAAGTATTACAATTTAGTTTCAAAGTACATTTAGTGTTCTCATACAGGTGTTCAATGCATATAGGCAATACACACACAAAACACATGTACATTCTAATGTACTTTGAGACACAATAAAGATGAACCATCACCATTCTATCTGTGTCTGTAGGAGGATATATTTGAGAACACATATGTCAATGTGTTACCACACCCAGGGTAGAGTATGCCCCATACATGGAAAGGCAACACCCACATCACAGGAGTCCACCACTTGTTTGCCAGTGACTGGACTCTGTGATGTATCAATGCAAACAGATGATGGTGGCAGTGATGCACCAATGTGTTGTGGGAGTGATGAAGAGGTGATACAGGGGACATACTTCCACAGTGAATACCTGTCCACAGTATCTGTATTGCTCAGTATAATCCATGTTCGGAGATTTTGCTCCACTTTGACATATCTCAGTACATGGGCTAACGAACAACCAGACTAAGTGGACATGTGTTATCACTGGTGAAGTCTGTTACACCCTTAGGGAAACAGCAACTCAACTTACAGGAGACCCCAATGCTCAGCCCAGGATATCAATGTGTGTGCTACACGTTGAAATCCTAGGTTAAAAACATTGGCTTCTTCAGTAAGTCAGTTGCACAATGAGTGTGTGAATCCAAGACAACATGGATACATGTCCCATTTATCTATCCTGCTTATAATGTCCCTGCTAAATCACAGAGCTGTTTGTCTGGTTATCCCATTAACCCACTGAGTGCAAGAGTGGTCCCCAACGCATTTCTTGACAATGCATTGTCTACCACTCTGGCACTCAAAGGGTTAAACACAGCACATGATGTAGACAAATGTTCAGTGTTGTACAATTTGTTGTGCTAAGGGGTATGTTTTGTTGTTCAAATTCAACACACAACACCGCCATATAACACAGTGGTGTAATATGGCTCCAGGGATGTATTACAAGTTGAATTTGTACAACGGTGTGTGTGTGAACCCATGTTGTAGCATCCCACTAACATTTCACATAGGCAGAGGTTGTGTTCACTGCATTGTATGGCAATGCATTGGAGACAACCCTGCCACCCAATCCATAACTGAAGACACAACAGATCAGACTGGAATTAAAAAAAAAAATGTTTTCTTTATTGAGGGGAAACTTAACAGGTTGGGCCTTTCATTTTTTCTTCTTTGGGTGGGGGGCCTTAGCCTGGGTGCCAGAGGTGGATGCCCTTGTGGATCTCCTGGTAACCCTCTGCCCCCTAGGTGTTGCTTCAGGGGTAACACTAGAGGGGGTGGTGGTTGCAGTAGACCCCTCAGTGGAACGCAAGTTCTCCCTCTCCATCCTCAGGTTCTCCCTGCGGTTTATCTCCCTCAGCTCCACAAGGACCTGTGTTAACATGTCCATCACACCAGTCCTGAGCTGCTGGAGTAGTGTATTCCCCCTGGACACCTCCGACTCCAAACCTTGGATCCTGCTCTCCAATTGGACAATGTTCCTCCTGGATTGCCTCCTGCTCCTGGTGATATTGCTGTCAGTACTCCTGCTCGACCGGAGTAGTCTCCTCTGAAGGGCCATACACTCCGCCTCCATCCCTGTGAGGCGTGCGGTGCTGGAGGTGGATGTGCCCGGTGTCCCTGGTGCTGCTGTTTCTTCCTCTGCTGCTGAGGGTGCTGTTTCTTCCTCTGCTGCTGAGGGTGCTGTTTCTTCCTCTGCTGCTGAGGGTGCTGTTTCTTCCTCTGCTGCTGAGGGTGCTGTTTCCTCCTCTGCTGCTGAGGGTGCTGTTTCCTCCTCTGCTGGAGGTGCTGTTTCCTCCTCTGCTGGAGGTGCTGTTTCCTCTGCTGCTGGAGGTGCTGTTTCCTCTGCTGCTGGAGGTGCTGTATCCTCTGCTGCTGCTGAGGGTGCTGTGGCTGCTGTTGGAGTGGCTGGTGCAGATGATGGGCATATGCCCACCACATCAAGTGATGCAGAGCTGCCCAGAGATGTGTGTGCTGGTGGAGGTGTGAATATGTCCCTGGGTAGGGGGCGCTGGGGCTCACCAATCAGGCCCAGGTGTGTGTAGTCCAGTGGCCAAGGGTCATATGGTGGCCACTGATAGGTGGTGGGACCCCACCTTGGATCATACCTTGGGGCATGCTGTGGAGCCATCCAGGAGGGTGGGTTGATCTGGGAGGCATATGGCCCATATTGGGTGTTGGCCACTGTCCCTGGCAGCCATTGCCTCCCTGGCGGTGGTGGTGCTGCTGATGGAGGGTAGTAGCTGGTGGAGGTGGATGGATGTGTCCACCTCTCCTCCTGTGGCATCCAGCCACTGTACTGGGGAGGTGCAGCTGGAAAGGGTGGTGCAGCCTGTGGTGGTGCAGCTGGAAAGGGTGGTGCAGCCTGTGGTGGTGCAGCTGGAAGGGGTGGTGCAGCCTGTGGTGGTGCAGCTGGAAGGGGTGGTGCAGCCTGTGGTGGTGCAGCTGGAAGGGGTGGTGCAGCCTGTGGTGGTGCAGCTGGAAGGGGTGGTGCAGCCTGTGTTGGAGGGGATGGTGATGGTGGGTAAGGTGACCACCGGCTGGTCCCCTCCTCTGTGTCCTCCTCACTGGGGGGTGACATAGCCTCCTCCACTGTCTCCTGCTGGGCTTGACGGCCGTAAGCTGTGTGGAGGAAGAAGATGTTGTGATTAGTGACCTTTGCCATATGTTTGTGGAGACAATTTTACTTTGATATGTGTTGAAGAAAAATATATGTGTTTGTGTTAATCCCCCTGGGTAAACAAGGGTACTCCCACTGCTGAAAGGTGTTTGAGTTATTATGGGTGAAGGTTTCATTTTGAGGTGCAATATCACAGTGTCCAGAAATAGTACAGTGGGGCTGTTGCTACACCCTCCCATGTAGATATCTGATCCCTGTACCAGAGCTGTCCATATGATTGTGTAGTAACAGCACCACTGTACAATATCAGGCCACTAGGATATTGCCCCTGACATATCCATGTCTGAGCTGTGATACCTTTTGCATCAACACACCTTTCAGCAGTACGAATACCATTGTTTAACTCGGGGGGGGGGGGGGAGATCCAACAACATATATTTGTCTTCACAACTTGTAGGGATGGCTATCCCTCCAGGGGGGTGGCAAAGGTTAAGTCCACCTTGATGTCAGATTGTAGACATTGTGGGAACAGATGTTGTTCTCTGTTAGTCCTATCCCTCCTACCCTCATGGTTGTTCAGATAATGCTCTATGTGACGGATGTAGATTTCAGTCATTTGTCTACACGAGGGATTTTCAGCAGAGACAAAATCAACCCATTTAGAGAACAATACTTAATTGGAATGGTGTACAGGGTGTGCATGATTTACAAGCACACTCTGTGGACCATTCCAAAGAGGTATTTCTCTCTATATGTTGTGACTTTGGCTCTGCTGAAGAGCCTCCGTGTGGTCAAATGATGGATATCTTCACCTGTCACATGGAGCAATATCTGTATAACCATGAGTGTTGGAGGGATGGGACTTAGATCAAGACACATCTGTTAACGATGGCAATGATATGACATCATGATGACATTACCCATTGCTATCCCATTACAGTGACACACAAGTAGAAATGGTGATATATGTATGTGGATATGTACCCTTCATATGGATAGAGTAATATCCTTCCAAGATGTGATGCCAGAGAGCATTTCATTAGGTGTGATTGCCTTACTGGCTATATATGTGCACCCATCCAACCAGACATTGTATTGATATGATGGATATGAACATACCTCGTATATCCCATCTACGTAGGGTGTGATATACTATGTATGTGTATTTGGATGGTAGCAATGTAGGTTGATATGTGATGGGTGCACATATCTGGCCAGTAAGGCAATCACATCCAGTGAAGTGATCTCTGTGTTCACATCATGTTGGAACATATTTAGTAACATTTGAATCCTAAGGGCAACAATCCAGCCAGTAGTGAGGGATATCTTTGATTGAGGCCTGTTTTTTTGTCTGTGTATGAGCCCATCCATCCTTCTGTGTGAGGCAACCGTACTCAGTCCTAGATATCCATCAGTTATGGCCTGTTGGTGACCAAGGTACAATGTTTGCTATTTGTTTCCCATATGTATCCTGCATAGAGATGCTGGTGTACCATCGATCCATGGCATCAGCACCCCTGTGGATCCATGTGGGAATCAGATATGGGATATGTCATTTCAAGTCAGAGTAAATGATTGCAGCCACAACACCAATGCCTACTTTTTCCTGCTTGAATTCTGTAAAATAGTTTTCGGCCTGTGTGTTGCACCTACAAGCATTTATTCTGTGTGACACTGTGATGTGTGATCTGATGCCCCCTTTTGTGATTCAGTAAGCGGTGATGTTGAACCGATGACATGAACATGATGGTGACTTCTCCAGTGATCTCCTTTCCCCATTTCCAGTGTTTTCCATGGAGTCTGTACAATGGGACCCTATGAACTTGATTCTTGTTTTGGCATATTCTCCATGGACTAACACTGGTACTGGTGAAGTGAGGGTGTGTGAGGGTTACTTTGTGTCCACCATGTGTTTGTCACCGCTTAGTGAATGTCCCCTGTGTAGCATGTGATCGTTGTCCTATTGACTTGTTTGTTGTCAGGTTAACCCCTTGAGTCCCAGAGGGGTTGCCAATGCATTGTTGATCGATGCATTGATGATCCCTCTAGCACTCAAGGGGTTAGGGTGGGGGTGGGGACATGGGTGACATTGTGTGTGAACAGTGATGATCTATGACAGTCGACAATTTGAAAATGAAGGTTTGTGTATTGTGTGTAATGAGCACAGCGACAGGAGGGTTGAAGTAGGACTTTGACAGGTTTGTCCCAAGTTGGACGTTGCCATTTGTCCAGGTGTTGTGTCCTTTTTTTAACCCTCATGGTGCTGTGTTGGTGCAGTTGTATGGCTGAGTGATGGCCATGTGTTGAGGTGTGAGTGTGTGTGCAGCTGGTGTTGGTTGCTGTAGTGTGTTGTTCTGTAGTGTTGCACTTACCGGTAGTGTGGAGGCTCCTCTCATCCCCAGTGTCAGTTCCTCCCACGACCCCCTCGATCATGGTCGGGGACATGTTCTGCCGCACCATCTCCTCCCAGCCGCAGAATGTGATGGGCACAGATGGGCCACCTCCGGTGCCTCGGGCTTGCTTGGCCATGTCAGACATCTTGTTCTTGACCACCCTCCGGCAGTCGCCCCATCTCTTCTTCACAGACTCCACGTCCCGCCTGCATGTTGCCACCGCGTTCACCCGGCTGCAGATCTGGTTCCAGGCTGCCTTCCTCCGCGCTGCCAGGCCAGGGACCTTTGCCGTCGGGTGGAGAACACTCTGCCTCTCCAGGACAGCTTCCACAAGAGCCGTGTTCTCCTCCTCACTATATCTGGGATCCCTGATCCTGCCCTCATCAGCTCCGGCATGGGAGGATTCAGAGCCGGAGTGCCCTGCCTGGTCTGACCCTGCCTGTGTGGGGTGCTCCCCAGGAACTACCCCTCGTCCCACTGCAGGTTCTGTCCCTGTCCTGCGTGTTCCTGCTCTGGTGGGCCTGGTCCCCCTCCGCCCTGCGGATCTCCCTCTCCCACCCCTGCTCTGCTGAGGGATCCCCTCCTGACCTTCCTCCTCCTCCACTACTCTCCCCATCCCTCTCTCCTGTCCTCCTCTCCTTGACATCACTCACCCAGTCACACCCAGGCACTCCCACAGGCCCTCACAGACACACTCGATCCAGTCACCCTCTGTCACACACTTTCACTCCCAGATTCACACTGTCAAAATAAAAAGTAAAATGTGTAAGGTGTTATGAAATAAAAGGACTATGTGTATGTATGTGTATGTGTTTGTGTTTGTATGTGTGTATGTAATATGTGCAAAAGTGTGATATGTGTATATATAGTGCACCTCTCTCCTCTCTCCAAACTGCAAAACTCCTCTACCTCCAATGAACGCGCCTCTCTCCCTCTCTCTAAACGCTATCCTCCGCTCCTGGGTCCTGATATCTGGCTCTGAAGAACTCGATAACAGACAGTGTGTGGCGGTTATTTTTGGGTATATATAGGTGTATTTGAAGTTATTTGATACATTGGGCCTTTGGGATTGGATGTGTGTTTGAATTTGTTTTGGCATCAATCAGGGTTGCTTGACAACGGCAGCCGTTATGTTACATGTTGTTTGGAGCTCAGTTATCGTGTGATTTGTCCGCCCGTTGTGCATTAACATGAGCGACAACGGGTTTTGTGTTACGTGTTTTTTGTGTGCCTACGCTCGATAGCTATTCTCGTAGAGTAGCTATTGAATCTGCCGTAACTCCTGTATTATTTGCGAGCGATGTGCCTTTTTCACTTAGCGGCTGGTTTAACGGTTGGCTTTAAATCGAGCCCCAAGAGTCACCAGTTCAGTCTTCTTTATGATTTTCATTAAAGGGATAGTAATGTCCCAAAAACACTATAAAGTCAATTGTAAATGCAGTTAAAAAAGACTTAATGCGCTTCTTGTTATCTCTCAGACCTCTATGGTTTGAGAGATATAGGAAAATAAAGTCCTCCGCTCCCTCCACTTTCTGCTTGACGAGCTGTAAAGCTGTCAGAGGCAGAATCTGGTCGGGCGACCAGACGCGGTTCTTCAGGAGTGCTGTCACTGAAATATCTAACTATAAATACTTCATCGGAATGGTCTACAACGTGTGCTTGCAAACCACACACATGATGTAGACCATACCGATGAAGTACTTATAGTTAGATATCTCGATGACAGCACTCCTGAAGAGCCGCCGTGTGATCCGGGAAGCAGGATCTCATGTCGTCAGCAATACATGCGGATGCATGAGAAGGAGGAGGGAGAGGAGACCTTTATTTTCATATATCTCTCAAACCATAAATGTTTGTGAGATAGGAAGTAGTGCAATAAGTCTTTTTTTAATTCCAGCTACCATTTAGCTTATTGTTTTTTTGAGACATAAAAATCATTTTAAAAAGCTAGTGTGATTAAATAAAAAAAAAAAAAAAAGATTATACACATTACAGTTCATTTCAGTAGATAGACCTACTCAGTTCAATTTTAATGGGCGTGAAAGACCTGCTTTAAAATGAAAGAGCCACTGATTAACTCACCTATGGTTAATCAGAGAAATCCTTAAATCCTAGCCTGTTGGTGGCCCTTGAGGACCAAACTTGGTCCCTCTTTTAGACCCAAATCCCTCTGTCCCTCTTTCCCACCTTGATGTCCCTCTTTTTGGGAGATCAGACTGTGTGATGTGTATATAAATGTATCATACTGCTCTACAGCAATAAAACTCACATTATTGTTTGTTTAAACATTAGTAGATGTGTTTATAAAGTTGTCTGTGTAAATAAAAATATGTTGATCTTGTTATAAGTCATTTATTAGGTTATACAAGGAGCTGTCAACAGGTCATGAAATAGCTTAAAAATGATTGGTAATGCCTCACCCATCAGCCACGCCTCCAGCAACACCCCCTAAAACACAAGTGTCCCTTTTTGGCAATTTGAAATGTTGGGAGGTATGGTTATAGTGTTCCTTTGTTCAGCCGTATTGTATCTCAAATTCATTTAGTTCACCCACACAAACCATACACCATTTTTTAAGCATACGCAGGCCATTTCACTTGATAAAATAATTAAAAAAAAAAAAAAAAAAAACGAGAAAAAAATGAGAAAAACAAACATTTGAATAGGCTTCCCTGTCATAATTTGGCTCAATAAGTAAAATATTAATATGGACTGGATAAAAGGTATGAACAGACATTCATCCCAAAGATACTTCGCACAGCTGCAAAACTCAAATATATGACAAATTTATTTAAAATAATAACTCCGATAAGATATACAAGCTAAAATCAATAGATATTTCAGTGCAGACGCAATCTAATGAATTTCGTAGCTGTACACACCACTTTATCAAAGATGCAATATAACCTTTTGGACTAAAGAAGTTTATTTGAGTTTTGGAGCTGTGCAAAGTATCTTCATTTCCAGCGATTTGGAGTTCCAGTATTACAGTTGTCCTGAGCGGACACAGGGTCATTTTCTCCGAACGCGCATTCGTCAGTTTATATTTTAACTGACATCTACCTTTGTGAGTATATTTATATATATATTTTTCACCTATTACCACTTGTCAGATCTTACTACACTATTGGGCGCCCTTTCACTCTCTTTGTTGTTTTTTATGGTTCATCATTTGGGGAGAACAATTTGGGTAGGAGTGGCCCATTTGTTCAAGTGATCTACGAATTGATTGATTTGGGGCAATTATATATCCCCTTAAAGTGATAGTAATGTCTACTAACACTTTAAGCACTTAGGCTGTTTCCCACATATGTGCTGGAACAGCAGTTTATATTTAGGGTGATTGGTGAAGGTGTTCTTGTTATCCGGGTTGAACGCAAGGGGCGCCTTTTTCCCTTGTTCTCCCTTTTCTCTTTTCTACTTTTTCTCTTTTAACTGCCCCACCACCAGCCCTGTCCCAGTACCTCAAAAGAGTCTAATTTCTGGCCTAATTTCTGGCCAGCTGAGGCACTGGGAGCTCTGTTCTCTGCTGCTCTCTTTCTCACTATCACAGCGAGGAAGAGAGAGGCAGAAAACACTGACAAAGGCAATGTATTCTATACATTGCCTTTGTCATTGGCTCAACTGGCACATGTGATCACTGTAGCAGTGATCACATGTAACGGATCACCGGGGAAAGGTTGAATCTGAGTACTCCGGTCCTGGAGCAGTCAGTAACAACATGTTCACAGCATGCTCTGAAGCACCCCAATGATGTGCCAGGACTGTCACTGGTCCTTAAAGGATCATACTCTCTGATGGTCCTGACATGTCTTTGGATATTAATGGATTAAAACCAGAGTAAGTTTATTTACATAGCTAAGTCCTTACAGAGCTGAGTTTCACTGATGGGTTTTTCAGCATGATAGAAGTTTAAAAAAACAGGAAAATATAAGTTTGAAACCAAGATACTTTAGGAACTGATTATTAATATGCCAATAAAGGTATTTATTGGACAGTTACAAAAACACAAGCCACATGGGGGATGCTCTAAGGTGTAATACAGAGAAGATAAAGGGGATATATACTAAGGCATGATAAAGAGGTGATAAAGAGGTGATAAAGTGAGATGACTTCCCCAGAGCCATCACTTCGCCAAGTTCTAGGTTACTGTATGTATCCTATGCACTAAGATTCATGCACGTTTGGAGATCTAAGTGCTCGGGCTGTATAGACTAACATTGGAACTGGAGAAGCGATATCACTGGAGAAGTCATCTCCACTAAATTATCTCTTTATCACACCTTAGTGCATAATCCCCAAAGAGGTGATAAATTGTGGATGACTTCTCCAGTGATATCACTTCTCCAATCCCTATGTTACTCTATGGAGCCAATGCACAAAGATTTCTTAAGTGGGAGAGATCTTCACCATTTTCACCCATTGCCAAACATTTTTAGCTATTTTTTCAATGACTAGAAAGATTTTGCAGCTTTAATCACATGTTTTTTGCCTTTTCTCAATAAAAAAATGTTAGCAGGACAGATTAGCTACCTGCGCCTGCTGCTACTGCATCTTGTGATTCTCAGGAGGAGAGAGGAGGAGATGATGCCAAGTATGACAGCAATGGGTGCTTAAATCACACTTGCCATCCCCAAGCAGTCCCACCACTAGTACTACTACTAAGAAGGTCCAGCAGCTGGAACAGAGTGTTAGGAGTGAGGGAAGGGTGACCATATGACTAGTGAGGAGGAAGACTCGGGGACTGAAATTGGTGTAGTTGGTGTTTGAAATTTTACTGTGGCGCTGGTGCCATATCACCTAATGGTGATAACATACTACGGATACCATTCTCGCGCATATCATTTAGATAAAAAAGATCTGGGGGGTTTATACACTAAGGCGTGATATCACTTCTCCAATTCCTATGTTATTCTATGGAGCCAACGTACTAAGATTTCTCCAACTTTAGAGATCTTAGTGCATAGGCTCCATAGAATAACATAGGAACTGGAGAAGTGATATCAATGGAGAAGTTCTTTCTGTGTTATCACCACTTTCGCAAGCCTTAGTGCATAATTCCCTGGGTGCTTTTATTTAGGAAAGGAAGGTTCACCCCTTTGAGAGCCCGAGGAGCACCTCACCCACTCACAGGGTTAATCATAATCAGGAACTCACAAACATGTAAGGTTATGCAGCAATCGAAACAATTCATCAGAAACCCAGCTTTTAAACAGGGAAGTATCTCTGGCACAAAGGGATGAATGTATCTGTTCAGTGCATGGACTTAAGTGTGAAAATGGTCAGATTACAGCCTCAGTAGCATTGTAAACCGAGTTTGCTGTAATGCTACATCACAGAAATCCAGCTTCGAAGGGGAGAGTGCACGCGCTCCCTGTGGCAGCTGGGAAGTTCTGAGACGTCATGGAGTGCCGCAGAAGGCGGAAGTGCCCGATTTAGCAAGGCAAATATCTCCACTATCGGGCGACTTGAAGAACACACGCACAGCACTAATGTCGGGTTAAACATGGTAAAACTTTGGTTTTAGGTGATAGTTCCGCTTTCAGGAGTGCACCAAAATCAAAGAAACCCTGTAGTATGCATTTTTCATATGTGTTCCTTTTTAAAGGTGAGGTATGGTCAGCCTACCTTTCTGTCACTCAAAGGGTTAACTTCTTGAATGCTACAGAGGTCTCTAATACATTGCTTCAAGGAGATAAAAGCCCCATTGAAATCAATGTGAATTTTGGTTTCAAAGGGATAGTAATACTTCGTTTTATCTTTATTTTATTTTGTAGGCATTAAAAAAACATGAAGAATGATATAAGTCTTATCTCTCAAACCTTTATGGTTTAAGAGATATTCACAAGCAAAGTATCCCCCCTGTTCAACCAGAGCAGAAGGGAGGTACCCAGGTAGACTGCAGAGAGGGACAATCTTCAATTAAGATAAGGGAAAAAGCTGAAAAACTTGTCAAGGGGGGCAGGGCTTTCATTGTTCTCATAGGAAGAATATTGTCCCCTGCTGTTATCTGTCTGGTCTTACAACCAGATTCACATCTGAGAAGAGATGGCTTACACTAGGTAAAAGGGGCGGGAGGGGAAACTTTGCTTGTGAATATCTGTCAAACCATAAAGGTTTGAGAGATAAGACTTATATCATTCTTCATGTTTTTTTAATGCCTACAAAATAAAATAAAGTTAAAACGAAGTATTACTATCCCTTTAAATTAGTCTCAATATAGTCAAACGTATAGACTTACCATTAGGCCCCAGGGATGAAATAACCTTTTTCATGGAAGCAACTATCGATGTTGAATTCTTTACAGAAGCTGCGTCCACAACGACCTTGTCTTGACCTTCACTGGGTAGTGTATGTTCCTTTTGCACTTCTTGTCTGTTTGCTTCTGTCCAATGTGTAGTTTCAGGAGGTTTCAGAGCTTCCATCTCTGATTCCAATTCATCTTCCTCAATACGGTGGAGTTTGTGAACCATGGTACAAAGACCGGTGGTATTTACGTCTATTTGTTCCATAATTACTTGGGACCTCCAAAGCTAGCAAACTGACATTTTAACAGCTCTGAAGAAATGACAGCTGCCTTTAAAATAAAAAAAAACAATTTATGAATCCATATTGCATGTCTGAATGAAGATAATACACAATAAATCTGTTATTACTACACCATTTTATAACCTGGGACCTTTCAGGTTTGTGATTTTACTATAGGTTCATTACCAGATTATCTTTTTCATAAAACCTGGAATCACTTTCTTAATGTGGAGCTGTCACCTGTCTCATTCTCACATTAGAATTAATACATCTTGACAAGATTTGCTATGGGAAAGTGAGAGGACAGGGGCTCACAATATTACAATGGGAGAATGGGGAGACGTTGGTCATACAGTATCGCAATGGCAGGGTGGAGGTACAAGGGGCACACAATGTTACAGTGGAAGAGAGGGTCATACCTCCCAAGTGTCCCTCTATAGTAGGGACAGTCCCTCTTTTAGACCCAAATCTCACTGTCCCTCTTTCCCACCCTGATGTCCCTCTTTTTAGGAGATCCGACTGCATGGTGTGTATATATGTGTATCACATTGCTCCACAGCAATAACACTCACATTAATGTTTGTGTAAATGTCAGTTTATGTGTCTATAAATAAGTCTGTGTAAATAAAATACTTTGGTCTTATTATAAGTCATTTATTAGGTTACACAAGGAAGCGTCATTAGGTCATGAAATAGCCTAAAAATTCTCGCTAATGCCCCGCCCACCAGCCTCACCCCTAGTCACACCTCTTAGAACACAAGTGTCCCTCTTTGGCACTTTGAAATGTTGGGAGGTATGGAGGGTGGACAGGGGGCCCTCAGTATTACAGTTTGAGGGTAGGAGGACAGAACATTACTGATGCCTATGTAGACACAACAGTGATCAGGTTCTGCAAGGAATGTGGTGGATGACCGATTGGGGTCACCAAAAATAATGGGCATATGACTTCTTTTGTGATCCTTCATGTTTTGCATCATGAAGGTCATGACTCAGAACTGCAAAACATGGTGAGATAACATTTACTGTATGTGTGTGTCTCCATTCTTCCTGCTCTGTCAGTGAGTACAGCATCAAGTGCATCCTTTTGTTTCACCTAAAAACAACTTTTTAAATTTTAAAACAGCTTTCAAAATCACATATTTGTTGAATGAGAGTAAGATTTTTTTTTTTTATTTAGAAAACAAATTTTTGAGTTATCTCAATTTATAGATCCCAGGAATGTAATTATAATTGACTGGGCCTGGGGTGACATCTGAGGTGCCCAACTCACCCCCTTGATACTCATGGTCTGGGGCAAGTTTGACTAATAGCCTGTAATGGACCTTATTTTAATAATTTAAAGTTTAAATCACACCATGCAGTGATCTAGATACATCTCTGGTGCTCAAATGGTTACAGAAGAAAAGGGTAGGGGTCACCATTTCTATTCTTAATGGCTGCCACAGGCTGTGAGTGATTAGGATAGTAGCCACCAGCCAAGGTAAGGCTGTAAGGGTTTGCTGCTTGCTGATAATGCAGAGTAGAAGGACCCCCTTAGATTATGGGCCCTGTCATAATTGTACCTCCTGCATTCACTATAGTTAAGCCCAGGCCCGGACTGGCCATCAGGCATACCGGGCATTTGCCCGGTGGGCCGGTCCGGGGCAGGTCCGGGCGTTTAAAAAAAAATTAATCATTAAAAGAATTTGGGCCGTCTTTCACTTTCTGAAAGACGGCCACCTCATTACAAGTTTTCTGGTGGGCCAGCAATCAACATGCGGCCGTGTGGCGCACCGCACATGATTATAAGCTCCGTCCACAAAAATGGGCTGCTCAGCCTTAAATGCCCGGGCCTATTTTTTCTCCCAGTCCGGTCCTGCTTAGTCCCATAGCTGGGAACTCTCCAGATTTGCCCGGGAGACTCTGCTTTTTGCTGCTATTTACCAGGGCAGAGGCTGATTCTCCAGATGTCGGGTGTTTCTAATGAAACTCTGCCCACATGTGCTCCTTCCCCATCTGTTCCCCTCACTCCCCACCCACTTCTCCTCCTTCCCCAGCCTATTTTTCAAACTATTCAAAATGTTATATGCCACTCCCCCCCACTCATGATTAAGCCCACCCCTTTTTGACACAAATTATTTATCTTACCCAGAGGCACCACAGGACCCCTATCTCCAGGGAGTCCTCGAGGAAAAGTTCCCAGGTATGATTATGCCTCTGGATTATTCTAATGAAGGTATGCCATGGAGTCACTTCCTGTCTTACCCTTCATTAACACCTCCACTCACTGACACTGCTTGGCAATGCATTGCTCTCATGCCCTAGCACTGCAAGTTCACTGTTATTGAGTGGGGGAGGTAATTTTGGGTTAAGACTGAAATTGCCTGCATCACATGCCCATACCTCCCAACATTTCAAATGCCCAAATAGGGACACTTGGGAGATATGTATGGCTATATTAGCATACTCCATACATCTAAGTAACTCAAAAATGAATTTTCTAAATATAAAAATTGCTAATATATAGGTGATTTTGATAGCTCTTTTAAAATCCCCAATTTATTTAGCTGATGGGTCCCTTTAAAGCAACAGTGAGTCTGAACTGCCCATTTGTTGCCGACCAGCATCCCCCTATCTTGTGAAAGCAGACTTAGTGAAAAGTCCAGGGCTCCAATACGCATGCCGAAAAGATTCCTGTCAGGAGTTCACGTGTCCGAAAACTGAGGAAGGCCCCGGAAAGCACACCTGCCAGTAGGACGCTATCCATGTGATAGATGCCTGTTCTAATAATCCCTTAACCCTTTGAGTGGAAGAAGGTTGCACAGTGTATTGCACATCTCTCCAATACTACAGGACAAAAATGGTCATGGTGATTACATAATAAGACTTATTAACTCTTTATAAACTCTTATTATGTAATCATCATGAGCATTTTTGTTTTCATGTGTGCTGAAATTTGTACTGAGTCCCAGCATGGGCTGAGAAAATAAATCTCTATAGCACTTCGCAATGCGTTGCATACCCCTCTGGCACTCAAAGGATTAAACAACCTTCAGCACATTTTCTCGATGTTGTTCACAGTGACATTTTACAATATCTTGTAGGCGTTACTCTGGCTATACAAGTGCACAGTGTGGTTTACTTTCTCAGCCCGTGCTGGGACTCAGTACAAATTTCAGCACAATGAAAACAAACACAGGTAATGGAAACACTGACAGATATTAATCTTTCACACTGACTGGCTAATGTTTTCTGCCTGCAGTTAAAGTTTAACTTTGTTTACTAAGCTTCATGTAAAATGTTCTAAGAACTGAATTAAAATAATAGCATTTGTGTTGTGTGATGATCGTTATAAACCCCCTAATTAGTGTGTATATAACTGTGTATTTTACCCGGAGATAGACACACATTTGAATCTATTTCAAACAGCAAGTGGCAAACTTTGGTTCTCCAGCTGTTGTTGGACTACAGATCCTATCATCCTCAGACAGAGATTGGCTGGCTGAAGATGATGTGAATGGTACCATCTACAGCTATGGGGGTTGTAGTCCAACAACACCAACTAAAGGGCTGTAACAAACACATATGCACAAACACACACAGATACCATACAAACATATGAATACACACACACACACACAGAACACATACAGATATACATGCAAACAAAAGCAGATACTTCCAAACATATACATACAAATATACACCCACACATGCACACATATATGAACGTACATACACACACACACACACACTAATACACCCACACAAGTCTAGCCCTTGACGAAGCCACTTGTGAGAGCGGTGAAACACGTAGGGTGGACAGTCAAGGGTTAATCAGTCACCACTCTACCAAATTAAAATTATGATATTAATTGCTGTACGAATGCAAGTTTAGACGGAACAGTGTAAATTAATAGACAGAGCCAGCGCTCGCTTAGTTCCAACTGAGATAGGGACTGTACCGGTGCGGCAAGAACCAGTCCGGGAGGTATCTAGTGCTTCTGTTTCTTATACACGACATCTAGGCTTCTCCCTCTATCTTTCTCTCTTACACTTAGAGCATACCTCCCAAGTGTCCCTCTTTAAGAGGGACAGTCCCTCTTTTAGACCCAAATCCCTCTGTCCCTCTTTTCCACCCTGATGTCCCTTTTTTTAGGAGATCAGTCTGTGTGGTGTGTGTATATAGGTGGATCACATTGCTCTACATCAATAAAGCTCACATTAATGTTTGTTTAAACATCAGTATGTGTGCTTATAAATTAGTCTGTGTAAATAAAACAATTTGGCCTTGTTAGAAGTTATTTATTAGGTTACACAAGAAGGTGACAGTGGGTCATGAAATAACCTAAAAATTATCAGTAATGCCCTGACAACCAGCCACACACCCAGCAGCACCCCCTAAAGCACAAGTGTCCCTCTTTGGCAATTTGAAATGTTGGGAGGTATGCTTAGAGATAGGGATTGTACCGGTGAGGCTTGAACTGATCCGGGAGCAATGTAGCGTTCATGTCACTGAAACATGAACTCTAGGACTTTTCTCTGTTCTGTCTCCTCTAAGCAACAAGAGAATTAGTATTTAGTAGTGTATAGTGTTGAGCGAGCATGCTCGGCCGATGCTCGGATCGGCTCGAGCATCGCTCTGCTCGGCACATGGCGGTACTCGTACGAGTACCGCATGTGCTCGCCCGCCATGTTCGGGTCTCCTCCCCGCACGTTTTGCGGCTGCTGCGCAGCCAATAAACGTGCAGGGAGGCTCTGACATCGGTGTAATGCCAGCAGCCATGTTGGCTGCTGGCATTACACTGATTGGCTGGCCAGAACCCGTGGTCAGGTGCTGTATAGCACCTGACCAGCGAGTTCGGCTCAGTCTGAGCCAGGGAGAGCTGAGGATAGGAAGGGAAAGGCAGTGTAGGGAGGAAAAAAACAAAAATTGTGAAAAAAAAAGAACCAAAAGTCCTTTTTAGGACTACTGTGTGTGGGGGCAGCAGGTTATTTGGTGTGGGGGGAAAAAAAAAAAAAAAAAAAAAAAAAAAAATATATATTCTGTTTAGTGTGCAAAGTTGCAGATTAGAGCACATTCTGTTTAGTGTGCACAGTTGCAGATTAGAGCACATTCTGTTTAGTGTGCAAAGTTGCAGATTAGAGCACATTCTGTTTAGTGTGCAAAGTTGCAGATTAGAGCACATTCTGTTTAGTGTGCAAAGTTGCAGATTAGAGCACATTCTGTTAAGTCTTCAAACTAAAATATCAAAGTCACGTATTCCATTCAGTGTGCGTCGCCGCAGTTTAGCAGCACATTCTGAGTACTGTGCAGAGTTGCAGAATAGGAAGAAATACTGTTAAGTCTTCAAACTAAAATATCAAAGTCACATATTCCATTCAGTGTGCTTCGCCGCAGTTTAGCAGCACATTCTGTGTACTGTGCAGAGTTGCAGAATAGGAAGAAATACTGTTAAGTCTTCAAACTCAAATATCAAAGTCACATATTCCATTCAGTGTGCTTCGCCGCAGTTTAGCAGCACATTCTGTGTACTGTGCAGAGTTGCAGAATAGGAAGAAATACTGTTAAGTCTTCAAACTAAAATATCAAAGTCACATATTCCATTCAGTGTGCTTCGCCGCAGTGTAGCAGCACATTCTGTGTACTGTGCAGAGTTGCAGAATAGGAAGAAATACTGTTAAGTCTTCAAACTCAAATATCAAAGTCACATATTCCATTCAGTGTGCTTCGCCGCAGTTTAGCAGCACATTCTGTGTACTGTGCAGAGTTGCAGAATAGGAAGAAATACTGTTAAGTCTTCAAACTAAAATATCAAAGTCACATATTCCATTCAGTGTGCTTCGCCGCAGTGTAGCAGCACATTCTGTGTACTGTGCAGAGTTGCAGAATAGGAAGAAATACTGTTAAGTCTTCAAACTAAAATATCAAAGTCACATATTCCATTCAGTGTCTTTCACCGCCGTTTAACAGCCTATTCTGTGTACTCTGCAGAGTTGCAGAATTATAAGAAATACTGTTAAGTTTTCAAACTCAAATATTAAAGTCACATATTCCATTCAGTGTCTTTCACCGCCGTTTAACAGCCTATTCTGTGTACTCTGCAGAGTTGCAGAATTATAAGAAATACTGTTAAGTTTTCAAACTCAAATATTAAAGTCACATATTCCATTCAGTGTCTTTCACCGCCGTTTAACAGCCTATTCTGTGTACTCTGTACAGTTCCAGAATTATAAGAAATACTGTTAAGTTTTCAAACTCAAATATTAAAGTCACATATTCCATTCAGTGTGTTTCAACGCCGTTTAACAGCCTATTCTGTGTACTCTGCAGAGTTGCAGAATAGTAAGAAATACTGTTAAGTTTTCAAACTCAAATATTAAAGTCACATATTCCATTCAGTGTGTTTCACCGCCGTTTAGCAGCCTATTCTGTGTACTGTGCAGAGTTGCAGAATTATAAGAAATACTGTTAAGTTTTCAAACTCAAATATCAAAGTCACATATTCCATTCAGTGTGCTTCGCCGCAGTGTAGCAGCACATTCTGTGTACTGTGCAGAGTTGCAGAATAGGAAGAAATACTGTTAAGTCTTCAAACTAAAATATCAAAGTCACATATTCCATTCAGTGTCTTTCACCGCCGTTTAACAGCCTATTCTGTGTACTCTGCAGAGTTGCAGAATTATAAGAAATACTGTTAAGTTTTCAAACTCAAATATTAAAGTCACATATTCCATTCAGTGTCTTTCACCGCCGTTTAACAGCCTATTCTGTGTACTCTGTACAGTTGCAGAATTATAAGAAATACTGTTAAGTTTTCAAACTCAAATATTAAAGTCACATATTCCATTCAGTGTCTTTCACCGCCGTTTAACAGCCTATTCTGTGTACTCTGTACAGTTCCAGAATTATAAGAAATACTGTTAAGTTTTCAAACTCAAATATTAAAGTCACATATTCCATTCAGTGTCTTTCACCGCCGTTTAACAGCCTATTCTGTGTACTCTGTACAGTTGCAGAATTATAAGAAATACTGTTAAGTTTTCAAACTCAAATATTAAAGTCACATATTCCATTCAGTGTGTTTCAACGCCGTTTAACAGCCTATTCTGTGTACTCTGCAGAGTTGCAGAATAGTAAGAAATACTGTTAATTTTTCAAACTCAAATATCAAAGTCACATATTCCATTCAGTGTCTTTCACCGCCGTTTAACAGCCTATTCTGTGTACTCTGCAGAGTTGCAGAATTATAAGAAATACTGTTAAGTTTTCAAACTCAAATATTAAAGTCACATATTCCATTCAGTGTCTTTCACCGCCGTTTAACAGCCTATTCTGTGTACTCTGTACAGTTCCAGAATTATAAGAAATACTGTTAAGTTTTCAAACTCAAATATTAAAGTCACATATTCCATTCAGTGTCTTTCACCGCCGTTTAACAGCCTATTCTGTGTACTCTGCAGAGTTGCAGAATTATAAGAAATACTGTTAAGTTTTCAAACTCAAATATTAAAGTCACATATTCCATTCAGTGTCTTTCACCGCCGTTTAACAGCCTATTCTGTGTACTCTGTACAGTTCCAGAATTATAAGAAATACTGTTAAGTTTTCAAACTCAAATATTAAAGTCACATATTCCATTCAGTGTGTTTCAACGCCGTTTAACAGCCTATTCTGTGTACTCTGCAGAGTTGCAGAATAGTAAGAAATACTGTTAATTTTTCAAACTCAAATATCAAAGTCACATATTCCATTCAGTGTCTTTCACCGCCGTTTAACAGCCTATTCTGTGTACTCTGCAGAGTTGCAGAATTATAAGAAATACTGTTAAGTTTTCAAACTCAAATATTAAAGTCACATATTCCATTCAGTGTCTTTCACCGCCGTTTAACAGCCTATTCTGTGTACTCTGTACAGTTCCAGAATTATAAGAAATACTGTTAAGTTTTCAAACTCAAATATTAAAGTCACATATTCCATTCAGTGTGTTTCAACGCCGTTTAACAGCCTATTCTGTGTACTCTGCAGAGTTGCAGAATAGTAAGAAATACTGTTAATTTTTCAAACTCAAATATTAAAGTCACTTATTCCATTCAGTGTGTGTCACCGCAGTTTAGCAGCCTATTCTGTGTACTCTGCAGAGTTGCAGAATAGTAAGAAATACTGTTAATTTTTCAAACTCAAATATTAAAGTCACTTATTCCATTCAGTGTGTGTCACCGCAGTTTAGCAGCCTATTCTGTGTACTCTGCAGAGTTGCAGAATAGTAAGAAATACTGTTAAGTTTTCAAACTCATATATATTAAAGTCATATATATCGTGTAAGATGAAGAAGGCGGGTAAAAAGGGACGGGGAAGTGGACGTGATCCTGAAAGTTCAGGGCGCGGGTCAGGACGCGGAGAAACTGTGCCTGGTGCCAGAGCACAAGAAAGAAAGACATCCACCATACCTAGCTTCATGTCTGATTTCACAGGGCGTCGCAGGACATCACTCTCGAGGTCCGACCAGTGCGAACAGGTGGTCGGTTGGATGACAGCTGATACTGCTTCCAGTCGGTTAAGCACCACCCTGTCTTCCACCAAGTCCACTCTCAGTAGCCAAGAGTCTGGTCAACATAATCCTCACTCTGATCATCCTTCCTCCCACCATACACGGTCTGGTCAAAGAAGTGATCCCACACTGGGATATAGTGATGAGCTCGTCTCATCACCAATCCTTCATTTGACCCTCTCTCCAAGCACGCTTGCAGAGGAACATGACATCTTGTGCCCTGATTCACAACCTCTAGAGGGTACCCAATCACAATAAGATGACAGATGTGAACGGCATTTAAGGTCAAAGGAAGTAGTGGATGATGATGATGATGATGAGACACAGTTGCCATTAAATCAACCACTATTTCCGTCTCAAGACCTTGTTGAGGAGAATGTTATACAGTTGTCAATGACTGAGTATGTGGTGGGATCAAGACTTGAGGAGGATGATCAGAGTGAGGAAGTGGAGGAGGACTTGGTGGACGATGAGGTGACTGACCCCACCTGGGAAGGTGTAGAGCCGAGCGATGACAGCAGTCCTGAGGGTGAGCCATCTGCAGCACCGCAACAGGCTGGAAGAGGCAGTGGTGTGGCTACAGAAAGAAGGCGGACCGCACCAAACCGGCCCGCAAATGTTCCACGGAGCACCCCCTTGCGTAAATCTACCTTGCCAAGGGGTAGGTGTTCCGCGGTATGGCGTTTTTTTAAGGAAAGTGCGGACGACAAAAGATTTGTAGTTTGCAACCTGTGCCACACCAGAATGAGCCGAGGCATGAACACTAGAAACCTCACCACCACCAGCATGATCCGACACATGGCATCCAAGCACCGTAGTAAGTGGGAGGAACGCCTGGATCGCCCATCTGTGTCTGCAGGCCACACCACTGCCTCCTCTTCCCCTGTTTTCGGTGCCGGCCAATCGCCTGTCGAAGGCGCAGGCCCGCATACCTCCCGCCCTGCACCTGTAGCATCTGAAGCACCATCAGCGACCACATCCACTTCCCTGTCCCAGCACAGCGTCCAAATGTCGTTACCCCAGGCATTTGAGCGCAAGAGAAAATACCCAGCCACCCACCCACAGGCCATAGCACTAACCTCACACCTTTCCAAATTACTGGCCATCGAAATGCTGCCATTTAGGCTTGTGGACACTGAGTCCTTCCGCAGCCTGATGGCAGCAGCTGTCCCTCGGTACGCGGTCCCCAGCCGCCACTACTTTTCCCGGTGTGCCATCCCCGCATTACACCACCATGTGTCCCGTAACATCACCCGTGCCCTGACCAACGCAGTTACTGGGAAGGTCCACTTAACGACTGACACATGGACAAGTGCTTGTGGCCAGGGATGCTACATTTCCCTGACGGCACACTGGGTGAATGTCGTGGAGGCTGGGAGCGACTCGGACCCTGGGATGGCACGGGTGCTACCCACGCCGAGGATTGCGGGCCCTACCTCCATCAGGGTTTCCACCAGCACCTACGTTATTGGCTCCTCCTCCTCCGTTTCCACCTCCGAATTCTCTACACACACCGCCACTCCCCCATCAGCCAGTAGCTGGAAGCAGTGTAGCACTGCAGTGGGGAAGCGTCAACAGGCCGTGCTGAAGCTGATCTGCCTTGGGGACAAACAGCACACGGCCTCAGAGCTGTTGCAGGGGATTAGTCACCAGACCGAGCAGTGGCTCTCGCCACTCAACCTGCAAGCAGGCATGGTTGTGTGTGATAATGGGCGTAACTTGGTGGCGGCTTTGGAGCTCGGCAAGCTCACACACGTACCATGCCTAGCGCATGTATTTAATTTAGTGGTGCAGCGATTTCTAAAAACCTACCCCAATGTGCATGATCTCTTGACCAAGGTGCGCCGCGTGTGTGCACATTTCCGTAAGTCATCTACAGCTTCGGCCGGCCTGTTGAAGCTGCAGCAGCGCTTACAATTGCCAGCTCACCGGCTGCTGTGTGACGTGAGCACGCGCTGGAACTCCACCTTCCACATGTTGGCCCGGCTTTGTGAGCAGCAGAGGGCAGTAGTGGAGTACCAGCTGTTACACGGTCGTCGCCTCTCCGTTCAACTTCCTGTAATCAGAAGTGAGGAGTGGGAATGGATGTCAGACCTCTGCGAGGTTTTACGCAATTTTGAGGAATCGACACAGATGGTGAGCGGCGATAACGCTATTATCAGTGTAACCATCCCACTTCTGTGTCTACTGAAACGCTCGCTGCTCACAATTAAAACCGACGCTTTGCATGTGGAAGAGGTGGAAATGGGGGAGGAAGAGCTTACACAAGGTGATAGCCAGAGCACCCTCACTTCGTCTTCTCAGCGACAATTGGAGGAGGCGGAGGAGGAGGAGGAGGAGGAGGAAGACACGGTTGCCTCCGCTACAGAGGGTAGCCATGGAACTTTAGTTCCATCTCTTCAGCGTGGGTGGGCAGAAGAGGAGGAAGAGGATGAGGATATTGAGAGTCATCCTCCTGGTGAGGACAGCGAAATCTTGACTGTTGGTACTCTGGCACACATGGCTGACTTTATGTTAGGCTGCCTTTCCCGTGACCCACGCGTTATACGCATTTTAAACAACACGGATTACTGGGTGTTCACCCTTCTGGACCCCCGCTACAAAGAGAATTTCTCATCTCTCATTCCTCCGGTGGAGAGGACAAGCAAAATGGTGCAATACCAGAAGGTTCTTGTTGAAAAATTGCTCCAAAATTTTCCATCTGACAACGCTGGCGGCAGAGTACGTGCTACCTTGGCCAATCGAGAAGGGGAGAAAAGGGGAGCACACAGCAGTTCCGACAAAGGCAGGGCAACACTCTCCAAGGCGTGGGACACCTTCATGACACCCCGCCAGCACCCTCACCCTGATGCGCAGCCTAGTGTCACAAGGAGGGAAAAGTTTTGGAAGATGGTGAAGGAGTACGTAGCAGACCGTGTCAGCGTCCTCAATGATCCCTCTGTGCCTTACAACTACTGGGTGTCCAAGCTGGACACGTGGTATGAACTGGCACTCTACGCCTTGGAGGTGCTGGCCTGCCCTGCCGCCAGCGTTCTGTCTGAGCGGGTATTTAGTGCTGCTGGTGGCATCATAACAGATAAGCGTATCCGCCTTTCCACCGACAATGCTGATAGGTTGACACTTATAAAAATGAACAAGGCCTGGATTTCCCCTGACTTCTCCACTCCACTGGAGGAAAGCCCCGGGGGAACATAAACTCACTTTATATATGTTATTTACAATGATGGGAATACTCTGTATTCCCATTCACCCCTTCCACCCCAAAAACGGGTATATGGTTGACTCTTAATGTTCTCATCCTCCTCCTCCTCTTCCATATGCCCTGGGATATAATTTTTATATAGGGCCAGCTCACCAGCGTGCCCTGGGATATAATTTTTATATAGGGCCAGCTCACCAGCGGGCCCTGTGATATAATTTTTATATAGGGCCAGCTCACCAGCGGGCCCTGTTTGCCAATTTTTATATAGGTCAGCTCACCAGCGGGCCTTCTCATATAATGTTTTATTGGGTCAGCTCTCTAGCGGGCCCTCTCATATAATGTTTTATAGCGTCAGCTCACTAGCGGGCCTTCGCATATAATGTTTAGGATGGTCAGCTCTGCAGCAGACCCTCACCCATAATGTTTTAGATGGTCAGCTCAGCGCACGTTTCCCTCTTAATCATGGCCTCAGTTCTGAAAATCAAGGAAATTTTTGGGAGAATTTGCCTCTGCGCACGTTTCCCTCTTAATCATGGCCTCAGTTCTGAAAATCAAGGAAATTTTTGGGATAATTTGCCTCTGCGCACGTTTCCCTCTTAATCATGGCCTCACTTCAGAAAATCGATGAAATTTTTGGGAGAATTTGCAGATGATATACAAGTAAATATACAGCAAATACTGTTTGGTAACAATTTTTCGCCTAAAGTCGTTTTTATTTTCCTTTTTGTGTGTTTTACGGTCAGTCTGTAAAAATGGCGTACTACGGGCGAAAGATCGTTCCCAGCAGCGATGTTGGAGTCCAAGGTGCATCCAGACATCCTCCCTATGCTGTCCCTGAACCATTTCTGTAGTGTTTCCATCTTTTTCTGCCCTTTTCCTATGGACCAGGCACCCTCCCCTCATCAGAGCAGGGGGTGCCTGGTGTAATGCTCGAGTCCTCCCATTGACTTCAATGGGGCTCGGGTGCTCGGCCGAGCACTCGAGCCTCAGGGGGTGCTCGGTCAGAGCACCCGAACATCCGAGCATTGGGGTGCTCGCTCATCACTAGTAGTGTAGCATTCAAGCTTATTACTTATCTAAGTGGTGACAACCCTTTAACTACTTTATGATACAACTGGGAGAGCAGGGGCAGGGCTTAGCTCAGTTGTGTTATCTTTTAAATTTGAAATACCAGAATTTTTATTTTTCCTACTTTTAATGACTATAATATTAAAGGTTACGTTTTAAGCTACTGAAGCGCTCCAATTAGCACCGAACAGGTTAACTTACTGTATCCCTGATGAATGATGTTAGGGGTACACAGTTATTCCTTTTCTCATACACACTCATACATGTTCATGCACATTTATACACACACACACCAACATGAACACATACACACACGTACACTCATACACACATACACATGCATGCTCATACACACTTACAGTGAGGGGAAAAATTATTTGATCCCCTGCTGATTTTGTACGTTTGCCCACTGACAAAGAAATGATCAGTCTATAATTTTAATGGTAGGTTTATTTGAACAGTGAGAGACAGAATAACAACAAAAAAATCCAGAAAAACTTTTTTTTAAAAAGTTATAAATTGATTTGCATTTTACTGAGTGAAATTAGTATTTGACCCCTTTGCAAAACATGACTTAGTACTTGGTGGCAAAACCCTTGTTGGCAATCACAGAGGTTAGACGTCTCTTGTAGTTGGCCACTAGGTTTCCACACATCTCAGGAGGGATTTTTCCCACTTCTCTTTGCAGATCTTCTCCAAGTCATTAAGGTTTCGAGGCTGACGTTTGGCAGCTCAAACCTTTAGCTCCCTCCACAGATTTTCTATGGGATTAAGGTCTGGAGACTGGCTAGGCTGCTCCAGGACCTTAATGTGCTTCTTCTTGAGCCAATCCTTTGTTGCCTTGGCCATGTGTTTTGGGTCATTGTCATGCTGGAATATCCATTCATGACCCATTTTCAATGCCCTGGCTGAGGGAAGGAGGTTCTCACCCAAGATTTGGCGGTGCATGGCCCTGTCCATCGTCCAGTGAAGTGAAGTTGACCCCCAAAGCATAATGTTTCCACCTCCATGTTTGACGGTGGGGATGGTGTTCTTGGGGTCACAGCGAGTTGAGCTGATGCCAAAGAGCTCAATTTTGGTCTCATCTGACCACAACACTTTCACCCAGTTCTCCTCTGAATCATTCAGATGTTCATTGGAAAACTTCAGACGGGCCTGTACACGTGCTTTCTTGAACAGCAGGACCTTGTAGACGCTGAAGGATTTCAGTCCTTCACGGTGTAGTGTGTTACCAATTGTTTTCTTGGTGACTATGGTCCCAGCTGCCTTGAGATCATTGACAACATCCTCCCATATAGTTCTGAGCTGATTCCTCACCATTCTCATGATCATTGAAACTCCACGAGGTGAGATCTTGCATGGAGCCCCAGACCGAGGGAGATTTTCAGTTATTTTGTGTTTCTTCAATTTGCAAATAATCGCACCAACTGTTGTCACCTTCTCACCAAGCTGCTTGGCGATGGTCTTGTAGCCCATTCCAGCCTTGTGTAGGTCTACAATCTTATCCCTGACATCCTTGGACAGCTTTTTGTCCTTGGCCATGGTGGAAAGTTTGGAATCTGATTGTTTCTGTGGACAGGTGTCTTTTATACAGGTAACAATCTGAGATTAGAAGCACTCCCTTTAAGATAGTGCACCTAATCTCAGCTTGTTACCTGCATAAAAGACACCTGGGAGCCAGAAATCTTGCTGATTGATAAAATGCATTTTTCTGGATTTTTTTGGTTGTCATTCTGTCTCTCGCTGTTCAAATAAACGTACCATTAAAATCATAGACTGATCATTTCTTTGACAGTGGGCAAATGTACAAAATGAGCAGGGGATCAAATATTTTTTTCCCTCACTGTACACACACATACATACATACATACATGCATACACACACTCATATACACACACCCTCATATATACTCATGCACACTCCCACACACACACATACACTTATACACACTCCTACTCACACAAACTCATAAATGGTCATACACACTTAGAGATACACACAGAATCACATACTCCCACATATACACTCACATACACACCACCTGTGCACCTATGCATCCATGTACACTCATACACACACCTCATACACGCTCATACACCCATACATTCCTACACACTCATACTCACAAATGCTCATACACACTTATACATACACAAACATTCACATGCACTCATTCACTCATTCACACATTCATACAAACTTATAGATATACATACAAACACACACACATAAACTAGTTTGGGCTATACTGTGAGGGACATTGCTAATCACTGGTTAATGTGATGAAAGCCTCAGGTCTCATGCTTAAAGCCCCAGGTCTTATTGCCAGTTCAGGCATTTTCACTAATCTCTCTATTAATAATGGAACAATCAGGGTACGGGAGATCTCTCTAGCATCCAAGGGGTTAATCTTTTAATCTATTTAGAATTTGTAACAATTATATGCAGCCTATGGTGGCCTTGAGGGCCACTTGTGTGGCCCTTCAGTTAAATCTGGTCGCCTATTAATAAATTAATCTAGGTTAAAAAAAATTGTTAACCCCGTGGATCTCAGAGACATCTACAACACTTTGCAAAAAAATTGGAAACCTCTTTAGCATCCAATGAGTTAAGTAGAATATAGGCCCATATCTATAAAAATCAAACTGGAGTTCTTCTGGGGTAAACCACCTGCACCACAGGGGACAAATAAAAATTCCTAAATTCCTATGCACTTGAATAGAGCTTTTTAACCCCTTGAATGCCAGAGAGGCATTGTTCAACGGGTTAAAAGCCCAATTTAATTTAGCAGGGATTTTTAGTTGTCCCCTATGGTGCAGTTGGTTTACTCCAGGAGAACAGTTTGCTTTTTATAGATTTGGGCCATAGTTCTTCTTTAACCCTTTGAATACCAGAGTGGTAGGCAATGCATTTGCAAAGAACTGGCACTCAAAGGGTTAAATGGACATTGCTGTTAAAAGGCTTAGGATGAATAATGGATGTACAACGGCAAAAGTGACACAATCTACATCATATTTAGAAAATGAAAATACACCTTACAAATCTATTTTTATTTCTAAAAGGAGAAGTAGCGCACCCTAATAACAATCACCCACTTACGTTACTATGACCAGGAAACCCTAATGGCCCCTTTTAATTTCACCCATGTTCCTGTATTCAATAGTTACATCTTCATTCAGTCCTGGATGTCATATCCATGGAGGAGGACATGACAGTTCTTGGCAGTTTTTTTCAAACTAAAGCCAGCAAATTGCCTGAACCTACTTAACCCTTTAAGGAGCAGAGAGTTGTGAAATACATTATTAAACAGTGCATTGCAAACTCCTCTGGACCTTAAACGGTTAAGATAACCCTGTGCAGTGGGCGGAGTTTGTGTCCTGTGGTCCTGTAAGCAACCGTTATGTCCGCCTCCATGTATGTATGTATATTTTTATTTATATAGCGCCAAACTGTATACTTGGCACTTTACAGTTTACATTTAGTATAGAAGGGGTACAACAAGAGCGGTGATTAAGTGCTTATGTAGACAAGGGGAACACCAGGGGAGTATACATTAGGATAAAAGATCCCTGCTCCGGCTTACAGTGACATACAGGACTGATTGATGGTGTCATCTCTTGAATAAAGGAGAAAGGGCTAAATTCATAGTGGCCTTTAGGATTGTGTGACCATAGTAAGGCAAGCAGGGTGTTATTATATGGAGATCTTACTTCTCCTTTAAAACAGCGACACTATTTAGTGGACTTGCCCCACATTTCCCATGATACATATATTTCACTCCACCTTAATCACTTGGTATAAAAAAATGTTGTTATTCTCTGAAAAATGTATCAGCTCTATTATATATATATATATATATATGTGTATATATGTGGGTATGTATGTATGAATATATGTGTGTATATGTATGTCTATGTGTGTGTGTACATATCCTATATAATAATTCACTAGGATGTTTGTCGCGATGCATTCATGGGCAGTCTCTACTGAGCATGATTGCATTGCATGAGAGGCAACATGAGACTGCATCACGTGGAGAAGTGAGGTAGCGGGCTCTTAACATTACCCGGACCTTGGCCCGTGTACACAGTCTTTTACACTAGTAAATATATAAGTGTGTGTTTGTAAACATGCATATGTGCCTGTGGTGTGTGTGCTGCAGTCATGCACAGTACAGACTTCTCGTGCCGCGGCTGTTAATGGAGCAGGGCGCTCTGAATTTGCGCAGAGAGGACTACGGTTTAAATTAGGAGCGCCCCGGTCCGTATCAACAGCCGCGGCACGAGAAGTCTGTACTGTGCATGACTGCAGCACACACACACACCACAGGCACATAGGCATGTTTACAAACACACACATATATTTACTAGTGTAAAAGTCCGTGTACACGGGCCAAGGTCCGGGTAATGTCCGGGTAGTCTTCATAGGAAGCTTTTCAAGATACAAAAAAAGATTTATTGGTGGATCAACATTTCGATCCCAGCAGGGATCTATATCAAGACAAAGCAGCAGAGATCAAAACATTGATCCACCAATAAATCTTTTTTGCATTGCATTTTTTGCATTATTAATTTAGATATATGGCACCCAGGCATTCATCTCCTTGTCGTGAGTGCATTCTTTGATGAAAATAAATAAATTAAAAAAAATAATATATATCCTATATTATAATTCGCTAAGGATATTTGTTAGAAGCCGTAATGCGCAGTAGAGACGGCTGTGCACGCTGCAGTCATGCGCAGTAGAGACTGCTAGCGCCATGGTTGATAAGGAGCAGGGCGCTCCGAATTCAGACCGGAGTCTTCTCTGTGGTCCCAGGAAGGTGCGCAGAGAGGACTACAGTCTGAATTCGGGGCGCCCTGCTCCGTATCAGCCACTGTGCGTTTGGGCAGTCAGTACTGCGCATGACTGCAGCACCACCAGTGTTTGCCAGTGTACACAAGCTTTAAAACTAGTATATATATATATGTGTGTGCGTGTGTCTGTGTATGTAAACATGTATGTATATGTTGTCTATGTGTTTATATGTGTGACTTTGTGTATATGTGCATGTATATATGTATGTATATGTATGTATGTATGTATATGTGTGTGTAACGCACTGGGTTCATTCCAGAGATGTGAGTATGCAACCAATTTAACCTTTTGAATGCCAGCAGAGTACAAGTATTTAACCTTTTGACTGGCCAAGTAGCATGCAACATATTTAAACATAGGGTTGTGGAAGAATTGTGAATCAATACTTTGCACACCTCTCTGGCGCTTAAAGGGTTAATGACATATTTAAGTTATGCTATTTTTTCTGCAGTTTTCTATGACATTGCTTCTAGATAGAGTTTAAAGTAAAAATATTTTATCTTTCAAAAATAAAACTGCCAGAATGGGATGTACAATGCACTGAAACCTCTGAATACCACTGTTGTACACAGCTAATTAAACCTTTCAGTGCCAGAGGAGTGTGTGTAACAAGCCGAAGCACACGTGATCATTTACTTGTAAGCCTCTTATTTATAAGCAGAGAATAGTATGTCTGAGGGGTAATGAGTTACACCAGGCATCTTAACCCTTTGAGTGCCAGAGTGGTACAGAACGCATTGCTTTGAAATGTGTTCCATACCACTCTGGCACTCAAAGGGTTAAAGAAGAAACGTGGCGAGATTAATTAAAGGGATAATACATTGTTACAACACGCATGCGTTCATTTGAAATAGCAAATTGTAACTCTTTACTGCTGCTTTAACCCTTTGAGTGCAAGAGTGAGTACACAACACATTGCTTTGCAATGCATCCATAACCCTCTGGCATCCAAGGGTTAAAAATAAAATAATGTTTCAGAATAACAGGATATAATAATATAATACCAAACTACACTATTTTGTAGCTCATGGGAAGGGGTATTTCCTTTGAGAGCCAAGGAGGCGCTCAACACATTGCTCCACAAAGCATCGTACATCCCTCTAGCAATCAAGTGGTTAACTAAAGCTAAAGATACTCAGGAAGTATTCTGGAGCAAACCAACTGCACTATAGAATACAAATAAACATTTCCCTAATTCCCATTCATTTAGGTAGGGCTTAGCTCCTTGAATGCTTCATAATGCTTTTGAGATCACTCTAGCCATCAAGGGGTTAAAATCACCATTTAAATCAATGGGAATTTTAATTTGTCACCAATAGCGCAGCTGGTTTGCTTCAGAATGACTAATGTTTCATTTAGGACCTCAGCCTTAATGTCTCCAGTTCCTGTTGTATGAAGGCTATGCACTAAGACATGAATGAGCAACATGAGGCCCTCCAGCTGCGGTGGAATACAATTCCCATCATCTCCAGCCAGGTTGCCCAGCCCTGCACTAAGATCTATCCAACTTGAAAGAGAGGCTGGAGAGTTTATCTCATCTTTATCGCACCATAGTGCATAACACCCCCTTTGTAATGTTAAGAATGATCATTTGTATAAAAGCAAACTGGATTTATTCTGATGTAAACCAACTGCACCACTGAAGACAAAAAATAATTAATTTTACCTTAAATTGAGCTTTTAACCCCTTGAATGCTAGAGAGGACCGCTCTGGCATTCATGGGGTTAAAAAAGCTCTGTTCAAGTGCATGGGAATTTAGGGATTTTTAGTTGTCCCCTATGCTGCAGTTGGTTTAATCCAGAATAACTTTTATAAACATGGGCCAAAAGTTTCTTACCTTCCAGCACTGTTCTTTCTGACAATCTGGCAAACATGAGCCTGCCTCAGTCGTTGGCTGTGTGTGTGTGGAACTGAGCCGTGATACGTCCTTTCCTGTCTGACCTCGTTACCTTTCCTGTTGACTGAACAACCCAGAGCTCAGCTCTGACACTCTGAACTAACAAAAAAAGTTGACCATTAACAGTAACGGTTTGTCCAAACAGATATCTCTTCTATAGATGCCACAGTAATGGTGTAATGCAGAAATATCTCTGTTAGACCTTTGTCTCACTGTATCAAGGCCCAGCAGAGACCAATGTACTAATACGTGGACTGTTTAACCCCCTTGAATTGTTTTGCAATGCAGCAGAGACCTATCTAGCATTTAAGGGGTTAAAAGTAAGGTGACCACAACCATATCCCTTTAAATCAGGGACACTTATGAAAATGTCATTCTACAGGACTGCACAGTAATCACCAAAACCCTAGAATAGGTGTTTTTTTTATGTCACTGATTTAAAGACATAGTAATGTCACCAGATAATGTTATTTTCAGTGATTCGGTATACTTATACATAATGTACGGTACCACTTTAAAAGTCCATATTGTTTTATTTTCCTTGTAACTCTAGTTGAAAGTTTCTCCCCTTTTCACTATGTCACTCGCAGTCTCCTCAGATCTGAAGGCCAGTCCGGACAGATCACAACAAGGGACAATATTCAACATAAGGAAAACCTTGCTCCTCTTCATTGAGCAGGCAGGGTTCTCCTTAAAATGACAGACACAATATTGTCCCTCATTGCTACCCATTCGGACTGGCTTTCGGATCTGAGGAGACCGTGATATAATATGGACATTTAAAGCTATACCGTGCATTAGATAAAAGTATACTGAATAATTGAAAATAACTTTATCTGGTGACATAACTATCTCTTTAACTCTTGAAGCCACCCTGTGTTTTGTTAAAGGGATAGTAATGTTTCATAATAAAAGCAGCTGCAATTAATCATCATAGTATTTGGACTTTGGAGTGTGTTATTTCAGTTCTGTCAGAGTTATAGTTCAGGAGTAATTCAATGACAAAATATCCCCCTCCCGCCCCTTTTACTGATGTAACACTGTTCAGCCAGAGCAGAAGGGAGGTGCCCAGGTAGATTGCAGAGGGACAATCTTCAATTAAGATAAGGGAAAAACCTGAAAAGCTTGTCAAGGGGGGCAGGGCTTTCATTGTTCTCATAGGAAGAAGATTGTCCCCTGCTGTTATCTGTCTGGTCTATGGACTGCATTCCACATCTGAGAAGAGATGGCTTACACTAGGTAAAAGGGGCGGGAGGGGGAAACTTTGCTTGTGAATATCTCTAAAACCATAAAGGTTTGAGAGATAAGACTTATATCATTCTTCATGTTTTTTTAATGCCTACAAAATAAAATAAAGTTAAAACGAAGTATTACTATCCCTTTAATGACATCTAACATAACAATAATTCATATAAATAAAGCAAAGCGAAGGGGTGGTGTGGAGAACGCTAACCCGTAATGTCCATGCGTTTGCGTGCAGGAGTGATATTTTAAAGTGATATTAAAATAAATATTTTTGCCCATTAAGTTATACTTTTTTTAACCCCTTAATGACACGTGGTCCAGGGAAGAGACCTTCACTTGAGGACCGCTTTTATCTATGTTGGTGCACCGGCACATGTGATTGATGACGTGTACCGGCGCACCAAACAGGGTTCTGAGAGAGGCCGCTCTTGGAGAGGTCACCCCCCGAGAGCGCTGTAAGCACAAAGTACGTGATGTTCCAGGACCATCACTGGTCCTTTAGGGGAAAAAAACAGTGAATGTCCTGACACATCAGCAGTCGTTAAGGGGTTAAGTTACCTGTCAGGTTTTTCCAAGACAGCGAAATACGCTTGATTGCAATTCTTTCATCAAATTTTGCTAGTTTTTTTTCATCAGCTTTTTGTTTGATTTATACAAGTCCATTCTGGATTTATCCAGTACACTTACGCGCTTAACCTCTTGAGGACCAGGGGGAATGCAGTACATTGCTTTGCACACTCCCCTGGTCCTCAAGTGGTTAATATTTGTTTACATTAATTAAAATACCTAAAATATGTTTTGGTTGTCCACTGCCTGCTTAAGTGTATTGTTTGTTCTTTTTTTTATTAAGTTTTAGATCGATCAGGCATCCTTTCTGTATTTCATCGATCAAAGATAAATTGTACTCAATACGCATCTACACCGTAACACCGTACTGCGAATGTTCAAAGTGGTAACCTTAACCCCTTAACAACCAAGGATGTACATGTACGTCATTAGAGGCATAACTAGAAGTCACCGGGCCCTGATGCAAAAATTGTCATGGGCTCCCCCCGACCACATTGCCCCCATTGGGTATCTCCACACTGCTCCCAATGTCTACCTCTCCACATTGCCCCCATTGGGTATCTCCACACTGCCCCCAATGTCCACCTCTCCACATTGCCCCCAAGTCTCCATGTTACCCCCAATGTTCTCCTCTCCACATTTCCCCCAACTCCTCATTGCCCCCAATGTCCTCCTCTCCACATTGTCCCCAAATCTCCACATTGCAGCCAATATCCACCTCTTCACATTGCCGCTAACTCTACACATTGCCCCCAGTGTCCATTTCCTACCTCCCTGGTGGTCCAGCTGCGTGGCAGTAGAGGTCTGTGCCTCCTTCAGCACAGACCTCCATGAAGACCTGGTGCTCCCACGTGGACCTCTCCAATAATGCAGAGCGCTGTCATCTCCCAGCTCTCTTCATTACAAGGGTGCTGAGCACAGCTAATCAATGTCCGTGGCACTGGGTGGAGCATCGCAGGGGGTGGTTGGGCCCAGCCCCAGTCACAGGTGCGACCCCTATTGTTACACCACTGTACCTCATGGGTAAAAGTCCCTAAAGGATCCATGATGTATATGTACATCATGGATTTCAGGGCTCCCCGAGTGGCTGCATGCCGTTCGGGGAACCCTGAATCGATTCCGAAAAAAATGCTCTATGGTCCTTAATTGCCGGCCGCGTGTGTGCGAGCCAGTCCTTAAGGGGTTAAAACTAAATATCTTACAAATGGATGAATATCTTTAAATTAGGTAAAATAAAATGAATTGTCACCAAACTCTATCTCTGTGTGAAATTTGTTCTATAAGAGTTTAGTAGATTTGGTTGTACCCTGATTACTTTTTTTGGGAGTCAATTTTTCTACTTAAAATATTACAACTAAATTTGAAGGATTTCTGAGACTGGCAACGATTCGAATTCTCAGTTGATTTTGTCAAAAGCATTCAGAAGTGATAAACCTTTAAAAACTCCCATTTAAAGGAGAACACACATCTTCTAATAATACCCCCCACACAAACACACACTTACGTTAACCCTTTGAGTGCCAGAGGGGTACACAAAGCACTGAGAACTGATTGAGGCACCTCTGGGTTATTGCAAGCAGTGATGTAGCACCTGGATTCTAGCTTCTTGCTGTATACAGGCGAGCATCCATTTGTCATCGAATGCAGACGAGTCGATGACATAGTTCCTTGTAGAGAGTGTGTCAACTATGCGAGTTCCCCAACTCGACGTACATAGTCCGTCAACGATACATCTCTCCAGTGTTAATATTTGAGAGATCTAAGGGTCAGCTCATTTGGAAACTTTTCATGTATGCTGATGACTTGCTGGGCAGTAGCTGAATTTCAGAATGTTTTGGATGGTAATCTTTAGTGTGAGATAGATAGATAGATAGATAGATAGATAGATAGATAGATAGATAGATAGATAGATAGATAGATAGACACATCAAATTCACACACACACACACACACAAAAAAAAATATATATATATATATATCAACAATTGGAACCTAATTCCCAAATAAAAGCTCACACTAGGACTTATTTGAGAAAAAAAATTTGATTTTTATTGTTTGTCAACCTTTCAGCCTCATGCTGGGCCTTTCCCTTGCTGGGGCCGAAAAGCTGACAAACAATAAAAATCACATTTTTTTTCTCAAATAAGTCCTAGTGTGCAATTTTATTTGTGTAAGCTGCACCTAGATAATTTACAAGCCTATTGTTCCATGTTATGGCGTGCCCACCTTCTACCTAATCTAGATAGATAGATAGATAGATAGATAGATAGATAGATAGATAGATGTTCCTTGTAGCTAGGATTTGCAAATGAGTCCAAACCAATCTCTCAATCAGCCCTACAAATTGATTGTTTAGTTTACAATATTCTTATTTGTCAGTTTGGGAATAAAAGGCACAAGGACTAAAGTTTATCAGTCACATTGTAAAACCTGTACATCCAGACATTGTTCTCAAAACTCTGAGCTCAGCAAATAAGCCACATGGTTCCTGGAAGTGCAATAGATAAACAGGAAACCAGATCAGCACCATCACATTGCAGTTCTGATACTTTGATTCATGACATATAGGGGGAAAGGAGCAGTAATCTATTTTATACTGAAAAATAAGCTTTTCCTGCTGAGCAAAACAATTGTACTCCCACAGTAGAGAAATTGACATATAGAATTATCAATTGTCCTTCCAATCTGTGAACATTCCACCAAGCAAAATTCCCCCCTTGTTTAATTTATACATAAACACAAAGACACAGATATGGGTAAAAATGGCCACAGCCTTTTATTTCCAGTTAATAAGTAAAAAAAAAGGACCTTGTCAGTACTACATATACTGAAAAATAAAGTCCATAACCAGCATTCAATGAGAGTACCCTACTATGCCGTGCCGTCCTCCTTTGAATATTTCAACTGCCACCAGGTGAGGGCAGCACCGATAAGAGTGGATCAAAACATGCAGTAATCTAGCATGGGCGTCTCTCCCAATCATTGCATCTTTTATAAGCAGAGGATATCCTCCTTTCTCACCCCGTCAAACTGATCTTACATGCATTTCTCTGGCAAGGTCTTCCCACCATAAGATCATTGAACACCTTCAATGATCTCATCCCCACCAAACAAGCACAAGAAACCCAATAACCCACCCTGACCAAATTATTTAAATTGCACTCAACTTAAGAAAACTACAGGTGATGCCGAATAACTGATGTAATTATTCCATTCATTCCCCCCTCCCTTAAAATTGGCTATTTGAAACAGTGTCCACATCTCCCAGTGCCTATTCCCTTGTACGCATCCAGTGCTATCCCATTCCAGGTACATAGTGGAAACGATACCTGATCTCCATCCAGACTAAGCAGGCCCTTGTTAAACCAGCTTTAATTTTACTCAATCACTTCTTTCATTTTTTTATTAAATAAATATATGCACAAATGTAACAATGCCCATAGGGTTAAACTATATTACGAACTCCAGAACAGGGACCCTATTCCCACTCTGTCATTCTGTACAGCACTAGCATCACCTGGGATTGTCTGAACCAGCCAATCATAAAGACCAACAGACACCTGCAGAGCTAAATAAATAAACATATAGAGTCATTCATTGCATTAAATAGTTTTTTTGTTTGTTTTTTTTAAACATAATTGTAAATCATGGCCTTAGAGAAAGATGTGTTACTGCGAGTCACACATCCACATTAGCAGGTAGTCACATAAAACAAGATGTAAAGTTGTCCACCACCAAGTCCTGGAAACTGTGCCCTTAGAGCCTTAGAGAAAATGTGCAACTACCAGCCGCATATTCATCGTAGCAGGTAGTGACGTAAAGACAAAAAGTTCATGTTGTAACCACTGTATATTGCTTGTGGTACTACCTGCTGCATATCCACATTAGCAGGTAGCCATGTAAAAACAAAATTGTAATGTTTGCCATCACCACCTCCCTGGGAACCGGTGCCCTTAGAGAGACAAAAATCTACAGGAACCATGGCCATGAAAAAAGAGAACGACTACCTGCCACATATTCATATTAACATGTAGCCATGGACAACAAAATGTAGTGATTTCCATCGTTACCCAGCATGCCCACTTGAGAAACTTGGGGGGTATCTAGTATTATTATTATTATTCATGGATTGTTTAAGAATTTTCAAAACCAGATCCCTGACCCCAACTAAGACCAACGTCTCTAGGCCCGAACAATAGCATAACTGAATCCTGAAATGAAAGCCAGTCAAAAGTAATGCAACAAGAAAACACGTAGCACTCACCAGGACCATCACCAACTAACACAGAATACACTGACATCTCCATACTGTTCACCAATCATGCCCAGCCCATATACAATTAACCAGGCATATGAGTGATAACATTTCCATCAAACAACACCAAGTTAGCTCCCTGTCTGTCATTTCCAACATCAGAATGCAAATCACAACTGCCAATACATCAGACCAGCTTTATAATGTTAAATCTAGGCTAGAATCTTTAGGATCCAGGAAAATGTGAACGTACGTGTCAATACCATACACTGAATGTGCCATAAAGAATCTAATGACACATATTAATGTAGAAAAAAAAGGCAAGTAATCTGTCTTTGTAGCAGCCTCCCATAAAGCAGCCATATAGTCTGTGCTCCCATGTGTTTCAATGAGCTAATAATAACAGAAAATGAATCTATTAAGTCAGTTATCTGGGATACCGGTAAAAGAAATCCCTATTCTTGATCCTCCACATTGACCCTATATATATATATATATATATATGTACAGACCATCTGCCTAAACGTTTTATATTTGATTTTTGAAGAATATATACACAGACATATCCATATTCCACATAAGGGCCAGCAATAGTCGCTGTCTCACGTTACTAAATATGTTTGAATGCTGCCAGAGTCATATATTGTAATATTGGTCCTCTACATGCACGGAATACTAATAGAGAGTCACAAACCTCAATCACTTGCTATGTGGCTCGTGGCCCCGCAGTGCAAAAAAGCCAACTATATTGAGCTCTATGCACGCGGCATACAGAACACACATACTGAAATACCCAAAGCAAGACACAGTGATACGTCCGCTGACATTTATTAGTGGTAACACAATGAAGACCCACTGCAAGAGCCAGCTAGACTTCAGAACCACGTGTACCGTCACACTTGCCGTAATTAGAGGGTAATGAAACTACGGAGGCAGATAGCCAGCAATTCCCACGGCATGCTATTCTACTCAGCAGATCTTCAGCACATCTCACAGCAAGCTATTCAAAGCAACCATTCAGTTCAACAGAATCCAGCACATCTCACAGCAAGCTATTCAAAGCAACCATTCAGTTCAACAGAATCCAGCACATCTCACAGCAAACTATTCTGCCCAACAGATCTCCGGCACATCCCACAGCAAGCTAGTCTGCCCAACAGATCTCCAGCCCAGCCCACAGCAAGCTAGCCTGATTAAAGATAGCCAGAACATCCCATAGCCAGCTACGCTGCCTACAGATAGCCAGAACATTCCACAGCCAGCTACACTGCCTACCGATAGCCAGAACAACCCACAGCCAGCTATTCTGCCACATCAAGCTATTCTTCACTACACATACTAGCATTTTTATCAGTGAGCTGCACAACAACCAGAAATCCCAATAGCAAAGAACACTGGCACAGAATATCACCAACAATAGACACAACAGAAATCACCAGAATGTCTAACAACCTGTATAATTCTATATCCCCCTTATAAATCAGTGTAGCAATATATTGCAGCTAAAACCCAGATTTATAATTGTAATGTCTATGTGCTTAGACTTGTTACCATATGGTCAGACCTAGGAAGACTGAAGTATCTTCACTTCCTCTAAGCCATTTCCTGCCATAGCTCCACCCCAAACAGCCCTTTGCTTCCCAAAATCATGTGTACTTGCTTTTTCAGTTATAGCCCACTAATCTTAATCTATAACATACCTCCCAAGTGTCCCTCTTTGATGCCCAAATCCCTCTGTCCCTTTTTCCCCACCCTAGTGTCCCTCTTTTTAGGAGACAGAGTGGTGTGTATATAAGAGTATCACATAGCTCCATAGCAATAAATCTCCCATTAATGGTTTATGTAAACTTCAGTATGAGTGTTTATGAATTAGTCTGTGTAAATAAAATACTTAGTTCTTGCTCTAAATTATTTATTCAGTTACACAATGAGGTGTCAATAAGTCATAAAATAACCTAAAACTCTCTTTAATGCCCCACCCACCAGCCACACCCCCAGAAATACCACCTACAACACGTGTCCCTCTTTGGACATCTGAAATGTTGGGAGGTATGCTATAAGACCTGGTTACAGAACATTCTATCTGCCGTCATGTGACCTTACACTTATGGCTCCTGGGCTTACTTTTTCATTAAAAAGTTCAAATTTGGATTTTATTTGTTATTTTCACATAAACTTCAGTTTTCTACTGTCGTCATCAAATTATGCTGTTACTATCACCTACTATGGAGATCTATAGGTCTATGACTCAAGTCTGGGAAGAAACTATTGTCTACTGATTTTTACTATGGACACCCCCATCCTTGTGAGACTTCCAAGGAAGAGGCAGTATATGAAGAACAGAGAAAAAAACAAGAGGTCATCTATTAAGACTAGAGGAAAGATGCTTTCACCTAAAGCAAAGAGAGGGCATTTTTAAAGAAAAGCGGGTAAAGTTGTGGAATTCATTGCCTCAGGATGCTGTGTTTTCAGATACTGTAGTTGTTTTTTTAAAATGTAATGGATAACTTTCTAGCTTAGAACAATATTGAGCATTATATATCAGTTGGTTTCAAAGCTGATAGGATGTTGATCCAGGGAAATATCTGTCAATTGAAGACAAGAAGAAATTTTTGTAAGCACTTGAGTCTTAATTGGAAATGTCTTAAATGGGGATTTTTTTTGCCTCCCTCTGGATCAACATTGGCATGGGCTGGGCTGCTAATAGTGGTCTGTTCAGAAAGTGGCACAGACCTATCCTGCCACACCACATGCTGTTGTACCACCAGGGATGAGCCCCCCTCCTGAGCCAATCAAAGTAGGAGGTGGACAGTGGGGGCCAATGTGGAGGTGGTAAATGGGGGCATTGTGGAGGTGGTAAATGGGGGCATTGTGGAGGTGGACAGTGTGGAGGTGGACAATGAGGGCAATGTGAAGGTGGCCAATGTGGACGTGGACAATGGGGGCAAAGTGGAGGTGGTCAATGGGGGCAATGTGGAGGTGGCCAATGTGGTGGCGGACAATGTGGCGGTGGACAATGGGGGCAATGTGGAGGTAGACAGCGTGGAGGTGGACAATGGGGGCAATGTGGTTGGGGGCCCCATGGCAATTTTTGCACCAGGGCCCAGTGGCTTCTAGTTACGCCTCTGTCCTTGAGGATCAGAGGGGTGTGCAACGTATTGCTTTGTAAGGCATTACACACCTCTCCGGTCCTCAAGAGGTTAGGGATTTCCCACATTGAGCAATAGTAGATCAGACATTCAGGCTGACACACACACACACACATACATGCACACACACACACACACATAGAGAGCATGAGCACATTCACATACAAAAAGTGCACACACACAAACCCACGCACATACAGAAATGTAATCATACTGTGATGGTCGGTATTGATCACAGTGGGCCTTATGTAAATGATCAAAGTGGAGAAATTCTGGGGCAAACCAAGTGCAACAAGAGGAGAATAAAAATTCTCCAAATTCATATTGACGTGAATGAGGCTTGAATGGTTGTGAGATCTCCAAAGTATTGCATTCAATGGGGTTAAGCTTTTGTATGAAAACTGTATGTTATAGGGCTCTTCATGCTTAGTAAAACAAATGTACTCCTACTGCTAGAAGATGTGTCATTCTAAAGTTATTACAGATTACACTGATGTTCTTTTACATTAACAGTGCCATTTGGTGTCCAAACAGTTCACCTACAGTTCACCTGGTGTCCAGAGGGTTATTATCTTGCACTCAATGGGAGGAGTGAGCCACTTACTACTGTTCTCTATACAATATGATGGTAACAGCGGCAATGCTGTGTAAACGTTTGAACTGGTAAAAAGTTTGTATAAAGTATTTACCAGCAGTGGAAAAATCAGATAACTATTTTCATTAAAAAGCTTACGTGTCCTTTAACCCATAGAGTGCCAGAGAGGTATCCAGTGCAATGCGTTGGATACCTCTCTGTCACTCAAAGGGTTAAATCATTGTGAATTTTTATGTGCCCCACTATAGGGCAGGTGGTTTACCCCAGAACTGCTCCATTTTGTTTTTATACATCAGGCCCAGAGTGTAGCTTCAGTCACTTGATTGGTGGCTCGGGGCTTGCCCTGTTAGGGTCATAGACAGCCACAAAACCCTCCCTTAGCAAGAACTTCTCAAATAACATTAGACATTCAAATTTGTACATAACCATAGTCTAGCAGAGGATGATGGGAATTGTAGAACAACAATATGTAGAGGGACATAGATTGCCTACCCCAGTTATCACTATACAAACTCCAGAGATATTTATTATTAGTAGTAGTAGTAGTAGTAGTAGTATTATGCCATGTCTAATTCTGTATTATTATAATGGATGGACACAGTCAGTGAAAGTTGAAGTGAAATATCAGCAATACGTTTCCCTGTGGTATGCTTCCAAACTAGCAGTACGTACCACAGCAAGCTAGTCTGCCCAACAGACAGCCCACATAGCCTACAGCGTGCAGTTACAGGCTAACACCTAATGAGCAGTGCTCACATATTTGTACATTTGTCCTTATATCTCCTAATAGCTACTTTTTCATAATTTAGCCTTAGCTATTTTTGTTTTGTTTCAAATTCCGTTAGTTTGTAATGCATCTATTTTAAGTGTACATTTACCAACATATGCATTTATAAACAGCAACCTTTTAAGAGTGGCTATGACTTTAGTCACATTTGTTATAATTTATCACATTGTTGCTATTTTGACACAATAGCAAATTCACTTGCTTTATTATATAATGGTTACAAATGCATTCACCAATAGTTTCCACTGCAAATTATACAGAACTGAAGAATGTGTTAATTAATTAACCCCTTGAAGGGTTTCCAGTGCTCTGAAGAGCAAAGCATTGCTCCCTCCCCCTCTTATCCTCAAAGAGTTAAGTACTGATTGGTTTGAGAGCGGTGCCATCTATACTGGTCTTTATTATTAACATACTAGTTGAAGAGCCCGTTACACGGGCCACAGTGCCACAGCCAGCCGGTCACGGGGCAGTCATGTGCAGTAGAGACTCCCTGCGCCGCAGCTGATACAGAGCTGGGCGCTCCTTCGGAGCATCCAGCTCTGTATCAGCCGCTCTGCGGGCAGTCTCTACTGCACATGACTGTAGCACGCGCAGCAGTCTCTACTGCGCGTGACTACGGCGTTACACACATTTTAGCAAATTATTATATAGAATATATTCTCATATTTATTGGCTACACTTCTCCATTCAGATTGAAAGCAGGGACTTGCTATAGGAAAAACTAAATGTCACACTGTAGTAAGAAAGGAAATAGAGATATTTTAGTTTGTCAGTTTGTACAAATTAGTTATTCTAGGTCTACAGGAAATGGCAGTTGGGATGGGGAGCAGTGTGTCAGTTCCTGACAGTGCTTGCCATATTTACACTGACCGACAAATAAATAAAGCAAAATGTATCATAAACCACTACTTTAAATGCAAAATGTTACATATTAGTGATTTTGAAAGCGCTTTCAAAATCACCTATTTGTTATAAAGTATAGTCCACATTAATTTTACATTGGCATTTGTTGTTGTGCTGTTGTTTGGTAACCTATTTATTCACGAGAAGTAAAGAAGGCTCGGTGAATAGTTTTTCCTTTGCTCCTCCCAATGGATCCTTTAACCCTTTGAGTGCCATAGCGGTGTGCAACGCATTGCAAAGCAATGCATTGCGTACCCCTCTGGCACTCAAAGGGTTAACAGTGCAAAAAATGTTTTATCAATACATTCCAATGAAAAGAAAACACAGATTTGAATGTGCGACCTTAGAAAATGGTGTTTGTAACCCCTTGCACGCTAGAGACATTGCCAAAGTATTTCAAAGGGATGTGCTGGGACAACTCTAGCAACCAAGGGGTTACCCCTTACGGACAATGGACTTACCTGGTACGTCCCGCAAAAACTGTCACTTAGTGACAACGGACACGTCCCGGAAATACGGGTCCCTGCACACATGCACCCCGTTTGGGGACCCCGGAATCATTTGGTAGAAAGAAAAAAAATGTTAGCCAGGCATTAAGTGACGTCCGCATGCGCACGCGGCCTGTCACTAAGGGGTTAAATTCCCTGCCGGATAGTAATGTCAATTACCTGTTCAGCTATATGCTCTTCCTGTGCAGAGAACTTTCTGATGAAATCTTGCACTTCCCACATTTCACAGCTAGGTGTCAGTCATTTGCTTTGAACAGTTTAAGTTCATCTATTAGAAATCAGTGGTTCCCAGGCCTATCCTCAGGGCTTCTAACAGACCATGTCATTAGGATTTCACTGCTTGTGCACAAGAGATTATATTAAATGCCTGAACCTCTGATTTACTCACCTATACTGAATAATGGAAATTGTAAAGACAAGGCCAGTTACAGGTCCCTGAGGAGAAGGATTAGGAACTACTGAAAGACAAGTCCTGGGCAACTTTGGCTCTCCTGCTGTTGGGGACTACAGCTCTCATCATCCCCAATCAGCCAGCTAGTTTGGGATGATGGGATTTGTAGTCTTCAACAATTAAGTGCCAGTTGTTACCTTATCCTATATAATAATTCGCTAAATCGTGTGTAACGCCACGACATGCGCAGTAGACACTGCTGCGCGTGGTGCAGTCATGCACATTAGAGACTGCCCGCGCCGCGGCTGATACAGAGCTAGACGTTCCGAAGGAGCGTCCAGCTCTGTATCAGCCGTGGCGCAGGCAGTCTCCACTGCGCGTGACTGCCCCGCGACCTGGTTGCAGTGGCACTGTGGCCCGTGTAACGGGCTGTTCAACTAGTCTTATTATAAAGATGGATAACTAACATACCTCCCAAGTGTCCCTCTTTAGGAGGGACAGTCCCTCTTTGAGACACATATGTCTCTGTCCCTCTTTCCCACCCTGCTGTCCCCATGTTTAGGAGATCAGACTGTGTGGTGTGTATATAAATGTATCACATTGCTCCACAGCAATAAAACTCACATTAATGGTTGTCTACACTTTGCTATATATGTTTATACATTAGTCCGTATAAATAAAATACCATGGCTTTTCTCTAAATCATTTATTCAATTTCTCAAAGAGGTGTAAATAGGTCATGAAATAACCTAAAAATTCTCAGCCCCGCCCACCAGTCAAGCTTAGGGTTGCCACCTTTTCTTACAAAAAATACCGGCTATGGCATTCTCTCCATAGACTTAACATTGGACAGAAGCCAATTTTTTACCAGCCTGCCGGTAAAATAACAGCTGGGTGGTAACCCTAGTCAAGCTTCCAGCAACACCACCTAAAACAAAAGTGTCCCTTTTTAGCCATTTGGAATGTTGGTAGGTATGCTAATACTGTATTAGAGGCTCTGGATTTGTGAAGGTTTATGCATGTGAACAATATCAGAATCCAGACTACAGCAAGTTAGAAGAAGAAGATGGCATTTCATAAAACATGTTTGTATAATGTCTAAATGTGAATCACCTGACCACTGCTATTTCTCTTTCATGCCCTGTGTATATCTTTGACTACAACATCTGCTCATTCCATTGTGACAAAGGTGTCTGATCACGGTAACCATCAATGTGTTGACTCTGTTGGCTCTGGCCATGCTTCTATCCTGTTTACAGTCTTCAGTGCAGATGTGCATTATTTTGTGCTGAAACGGGATATGCCACAGCATCAATCAGTGATTACCATTTTATACATATACACACACAAACACCATATCTCCCAACATTTCAAATAGCCAAAGAGAGACACTATTGTTTTATTTGGTATTGTGGGGACGTGGCTGGTGGGTGGGGCATTACTGAGAGTTTCTACATGACCTACTGACATCTCTAGGTGACACTGAATAAATGGTTTAGAGTAAGACCAAAGTATTTTATTTACACAGAATAATTTATATAACTGAATTTTCAACAAACATTAATGTGAGTTTTATTGCTGTGGAGCAAAGTGAAAACTTATATACACACCACACGGTCTGATCTCCTCCATATGAACACCAGAGCAGGAAAGAGTGACTGAGGGATTTGTGTCTCAAAGAGGAATGTCCTAAAGAGGGACATTTTGGAGGTATGAAACACACATATATACATGTAAATTTATAAGTACAAATTTGTGATTTATTTTTATAAATAAGTGTGAATGTGTGTGTTTATATGTATATTAAGGGAGATGCACTAAGGAGTGATAAATAGGTGATGCAGAGTTGAGATGACTTCTCCACTGATATCACTTCTCCAGTTCCTATGTTATTCTATAGAGCCTATGCACTTAGATTTCTCAAGTGGGAGAGATCTCAGTGCATTGGCTCCACAGAACAACACAGGAACTGGAGAAGTGATATCACTGGAGAAGTCATATCTACTTTATCACCTCTTTATCACTCCTTAGTGTATAACTCCCATAGTGTATTCTATAGTGTAAATAATACTGTTGGAACACAGTCTTAAAGGGATAGTAATGTTTCATAATAAAAGCAGCTGTAATTAATCATCATAGTATTTGGACTTTGGAGAGTGTTATTTCAGTTCTGTCAGAGTTGTAGTACAAGAGTAATTCAATGATAAAGTAGCCCCCTCCCGCCCCTTTTACTGATGTAACACTGCTCAGCCAGATCAGAAGGGAGGTGCCCAGGTAGACTGCAGAGAGGGACAATCTTCAATTAAGATAAGGGGAAAACCTGAAAAACTTGTGAAGGGGGGCAGGGCTTCCATTGTTCTCATAGGAAGAAGATTGTCCCCTGCAGTTATCTGTCTGGTCTATGGACTGCATTCCACATCTGAGAAGAGATGACTTACACTAGGTAAAAGGGGCGGGAGAGGAAACTTTGCTTGTGAATATCTCTCAAACCATAAAGGTTTGAGACATAAGACATATCATTCTTCATGTTTTTTTAATGCCTACAAAATAAAATAAAGTTAAAACGAAGTATTACTATCCCTTTAAATGATATATTCTAATTTACTTCAGTATTACTATTTTCTTATTTTTATTGCCTCTGATATACTACTGATATATTACTCCAATTACACAAGAGGAGCTGGATAGGGGTGGGAAAAGGTCCCATTGTGTTCCTGTGAAAAAATCCACGAAAACCACATGATTATCCTCTTTTTCACAGGAAAATCCTCTTTAAATGAAACAATTAAAATCTTTATGGTTTTCGCGCATTGCCAAAATATGCTTGCTATTCTTTTCAATGGCTACAAACTTTTCGCCCCTTTAATTGCATGTTTTTCACCATAAAAATGTGACGCTTTCTGGAAGTGACACACAATGCAAGCAGCTACAGAGAGAGAGAGGGGTGCTAGGCTGTTGTGCAGAGGGACATAGTGTGTGCTATCACTATGATCAAATTAATTACTAGTAAAAGGAGGAGCTAGAAGAACCTTTATGCATCCAGTGAGTCTGAGGAGGAGGAAGTAACCACTTCCAACATTAAAAGGTCTGGATGCCCTGATTCCCCACACCCAGTGACAGCCATTCCCCCTACATCACCCCTAGGGATCTTGAGGAAATTTGTATCATAGGCAGAGGAAGAGGAGTGTAGTAGTGTGAGTAGGACAGGTGAGCTGCCTATGCCTGTTGCCATTGCTACACCTGCCATGGTGTCTTGTGATTTTCATGAGTGGGGGAAGGGAGATGATGCCAAGTGTGACAGGGGACCCTAAGTACCACTTGCCATCCCCAAGCAGTCCATCCACTGCTACTACTACTAAGATCCAGCAGCTACAGACTCAGAGTGTTATGAGTGAGGTAGGGGGTGATCATGCTATTAGTGAGGAGGAAGACTCGGAGACTGAAATTGATGTGGTTGGTGATAGTAGTAATAGTGATGGTGAAGCAGCTGGTGGGATTAGCGTTAGATCCTCCTGCTAATGCTGAGGTGGAAGAGGAAGTAATGCAGAGTAGCCAGACTAGTGGTCAAGGGAGCCCATGACATTCCACTGACCCTGGGAGTGCCCTTCCCTCCCATCCTCATGGCATTGTCCAGATGGAACATAATCCTAAAGAAGGCATAACTGATGCCTAGCAGTAACAATACCACCATCACCATCTGCACAGATCAGTTGCCTGAGCCTGCTGCTAGTACTGCCAGTCTGCCTTCTTCATCTCAACAAGAGATGGTAAGTGTGACAGTAGGGGACCCTGTGTCACATTTCTCATCACATCCAACTGGTGATATGTCTGTAATAAACAGCAGCAGCAAGGAGGGACTGGTGGTGCTGATGATGATAATGATGGAGAAGCTGGGGTGGAAGATACATTAATGGCCTTTTTAGCCCAAACTGAGAAGGAATGGGAGACAGATGTGAGGATGGGCATCACCACCAGCAATGAGAGTTTGGCATTTGTGGAATTTGCTGCTGCTGTAATTGCTGCTGCTGCTGCTGCTGCTGCTGAGTTGCATGAGCAGCAGGATGCTGAGGAGCAGGCTAGTGTGCCACAGACCACCTCAACAGCAGCAACATCATCCTCTGCCCAGCCAGTGAAGGGGAATGTGTAGGAGAAGAAGAAACAGACCATACTTCTCCACCTTTCCCCTCCCCTCTGAAGTCCTGAATGTGGGATTATTTTACTCTTGGAGCAGGCACAGTGCAGTCATCAGTGATGGCACTGTGCACAATTTTTGTAACAAGTCAGTGAAAAGGAGAAAGGAGGGAATACACCTTGGCACAACCACCATCATCAAATACATGAAACACAGACACCATGACATTTATATGAAGCATGTTAAAGCCAAACCCCCACCAAAGATATCAGGAACCACTGTTGCTGTATCCCCTGACTCTTCCCAAAGGCAACAAGAGGAGAGGTGGAAATCAAAGAGGAAGAAGAATAGAGAAACCCAGCCAGAGTCTGAGAGTTCAATGGTGAGCAAAACACCTGACTCGCAATGACCTTCTTGCTCTAAGGTCTGACCGCAAGAAGATGTAACTACATCCTCTGGTGATCCAGCTCATTCATCTTTACCTCCCCCCACAGCTGATAGCCATTCAGTAGATGTCTGGATTGGGCAGCACATGTCCACCCATTGCACACTGTTTGGTGCACTGACCACACATGGCAGTGTGGTGGAGGAGAATCGCAAGCAGAGTAAAAAAGTGGCACCTGAGGAGATTCCATCCCACAGAATATGCTAAGCTGGTGGCAGGGGGGTTCATCATTACTATTAAAACTACAAATTGTAACATGTCCATAGCGGGGAGTGGACAAAGGGCATAATGACAGCAGCAGTACTTGGTTACTGGTAGGAAGATTTTGCATTGGGGGCCCTAAGCATCTTGGTGTTTGGTTAGAGTTGTGTCATTGCCAGGTGTTGGATGTATGTGCAGATGTGCTCATTGTTCCTATTCCTTCCCTTATGGTGGGAAACACACACTGAGCACATTACAGTTGCTGATGAGAGACACAGTTTATTCCTGCTTTTAAGGGCAACATTTCTATTCCAACAACACACCCATGATATTGGAGGAGGAGCAGGTAGAGAAGCATTAGTGGCCAACTTCTTTTCTCCATGTATACCTGATGGGTTGGGGCTAGTTGTGGTGCTGCTACTTCCTCAGGAGCATCACTGGATCTAGCAGTGACAAGTGGAAACATGATCATCCATCACCCATGTTACCAACACAGGCACCCTCATATCTTTTTTATACTATGCCTGTGAGAAATAAAATTTGCTATGTGTTGTGTGCAAAGTGTAAATAAGTGTACCCTTATTCATGATATATATACACAAACATACAGACAGTTTAGATACACTGTTAAAATAAGTAAAAGGTATACACTTAAAGTAGATATGCTTTGTTTTAAGAAAGTAATACTTATTAGATCTATTCAGTTATAGTTTATTTACTTTGGTTAATTTGGATCATTAGTGCTTAAGTTTGTATTTGACTTGTTTTGGTTTCTGCATAGTGTGCATAGGTGTCTATTTGGGTGTAGCTGGTAACTGGTTTCATTAGATTAGCATAAGAAAAGGCTTGGCTCGCTTCGTTAGCGTATCAACTGCAGTAGGTGTATTTATAGGAGGTTTCAACTCTGTGAGTTTACTCTGTAAGTAGTTTGCAGCCAGACACAAGTGCAGCAGACAGACAGAAGTGTGTAGTTTCAAAAACTGCAGTAGTTTGAAAACGGCAGGAGTTTGGTGAAGGCATTGGTTTTGTCAGTTTGGTGAGTAACTGCTTTAATTCTAAGATGTCTGGTTTGGTGCAGTGTAACACTTGTCTGGCTGTTGTGTTCCGCAGTACTCTCTGGAGTTTGGGGTGTTGTCCAGTATGTTTGCATCTGTCCACATTGTATGGTGAAATTTCCAGGCTGCAGTCTTTGGTGTGTTATCTGCAATCAAAAGAAGTGAATCTTTCCCAGCTAGAGTGTGAAGTCAAGCAACCATGTAATCCACCACCGCAGCCCCAACGGCCCACGAAGAGAAGGGCTGTGTGGAAGACAGTTGGTTCCGGGAGGTTGAGAGTTGTGGAGCAGAAGCACAACACTGTTGGTATTTCGGTGTGTAATCCCTTTGGTGTCCTGTCTGAATTGGAAAGTGAGACTTCAGAAGATAAAAGCACAGATACTCAGGTACGGGATGTTGTGAGTCCCAAAGGAGAGAATTGTAACAAGCAGTCAGGAGCAGAAAATGGACTTAAAAAGAAGAGAAAGCATCTCCTTGTTGGTGACTCGATTGTTAGAAGTGTTGCTTTAGGGCAGAATGAGGATGGACTGAAGGAGGTGAGATGTCTTCCTGGTGCTACTGCAAGCAGGGATAAAAGACGCATCTCAAATATTGTCAAGGCTGCAACAAAGGAGACTGAAGTTGATCTGATCATTCATCTCGGTACAAACGATTTGTCCCAGAAAAGTGTTGAAGAGGTGAAAATGGAATTTCAAAGTCTCAGCCTGGAGCTGAGCAGAATGACAGACTCTATCACTTTTTCAGAGATTTTGCCAGTCCGCTCTGAAAATAGTAAGAGACTTCGTATCCTGGAGTTCAATGGTTGGCTAAGACAGTGGTGTAAAGAAGAAGGTTTTGGATTTGTCAGTCACAGTGTTAGAAGGTGGAGTTGTAAAGAAATGTTCAAGAGAGATGGTCTGCACCCGTCACACAGAGGAACTGAGGTACTTGGAGAAGAGTTCAGGTGTTTTTTGGAGAGGCATTTAAACTAGATGGAGGGGGCAGGAATTTCATTGAGAAGATTGATTTCTGTCCCCGAACAGTTTTGGTGAACCAGGGTTCTGAGTTTGTTAGTGTGATAGATACAGATGTTGGTGCACAGGAAGTTGCTGGTGCTTTACATACAGATGTTGGTGAGGTAGATGATGGTGCGGTAGATAGAGTTGTTGTTGGTGATAAATGTAATGTTCTTCGTGTAATGTGTACTAATGCTCGCAGCTTAGGCAACAAGCTCAGCGAGCTAATATCAATAGTTTGTAGAGATGACTTGGACTTGATTGTAATAACAGAGACATGGTTCAGGGACTGTAATGACTGGGAAATAGCCATTCCGGGATACACGTTGTATAGGAAAGATAGGGCTGAGAGAAGAGGGGGTGGGGTAGCCATTTATGTTAAAGATAGCATAAAATCCACAGCGATCCAGAATTCATGTAAAGAGTTGGAGACTCTCTGGATCTGTCTGCAGAATAAAAAGGGATCAGTTACAAGAATAGGTGCAGTCTACAGGCCTCCGGGGCAATCTGAAGAGCAAGACAACATGCTAGTGGACGAGATTACCCAAATGGCAGTAAAGGGAGATATAGTAGTTATGGGAGACTTCAACATGCCTGATGTTGATTGGAATATCCCTTGTGCGTCCACATGTAGAAGTAGGAGCATCGTAGAAGCCCTGACGGGGATGTCCCTAAAACAGCTGGTGAAGGCGCCAACTAGAGGGGACAATATCCTAGACTTAGTATTCACAAATGGAGACCTGGTATCTGAGGTGAAGGTGGGAGAAAATCTAGGTTCCAGTGACCACCAATGTTTGTGGTTCGGAATCCAGACTGACTACGAGAAATCCCATTCTGCAACCAAAGTATTGGACTTTAGGAAGACGAAGTTTGAGGATATGGGAGAATATGTAAAGAAAGAATTAAAAGGGTGGGATAAAACACCGAGAGTGAGTACTCAGTGGAAGACACTCAAAGAAGTCCTCTTAAAGGCAACAAGATTACATGTTAGACAAATTAGCAAGAGGAAAAGAAAGAGAAATCCACTATGGTTTACTAGAGAGGTAAGAGCTATAGTGAAAGATAAAAAGTCTGCCTATAAGAGATATAAAGAGACTGGAAGTGAAGCGGACAGAGAAGGGTATAAAACTATACAGAAGAAGACTAAACAGATGATAAATGCTGCTAAAGCCTCAAAAGAGGAAGAAATGGCCAAATCTGTTAAGAAGGGGAATAAAACCTTCTTCAGATATATCAGTGACAGGAAGAAGAAAAACTGCGGGATTACAAAAATTAACAACGGAAAAAATCAGTATATAGAAGAGGAAAAGGCGGTCGCTGACCATCTGAATAACTACTTCTGCTCAGTTTTTTCAGACGGCGGCCCTCATAATCAGAAAATGGCTGAACACAGCATTGCCTCTAGTTGTATAATTTTAGCCCCAGTGTTTTCAGAGGCCGATGTTCTAGAGGAACTTGTCCGGCTAAAGTCAAATAAAGCGATGGGTCCGGATGGAATCCACCCTAGAGTTCTTAAAGAACTCCGATCTGTCATAGTTGGCCCCCTGACTAATCTGTATAACCAGTCCCTTCTTACGGGAGAAGTTCCTGATGATTGGAGAATGGCCAATGTTGTACCCATTCACAAGAAGGGTAGTAAAGAAGAAGCTAGTAACTACAGGCCAGTCAGCCTGACATCTGTAGTGGTAAAAATGATGGAGACTCTTCTAAAGAAGAAGATAATTGACCATCTAACAAAAAACAACCTGATGGACCCAAACCAGCATGGTTTCACTGAGGGCCGATCCTGTCAGACTAATCTCATTGATTTCTTTGACTATGTAACTAAAGTGCTGGATGAAGGTGGTGCTGTGGATATCGCCTACCTGGATTTCAGTAAAGCTTTCGATACAGTTCCCCATAAAGAGCTGATAGATAAATTATCAAGAATTGGACTTAACCCCTGGATAGTTCAGTGGATCTGCAGTTGGCTGAAGGACAGAAACCAGAGGGTTGTTGTTAATGGAGTGTATTCTGAGCAGAGACTGGTTACAAGTGGAGTGCCACAAGGATCTGTTCTGGGCCCTGTTCTGTTCAACATGTTTGTAAGTGACATAAGGGAAGGCTTGGCAGGGAAGGTTTGCTTGTTTGCTGATGACACAAAAGTGTGTAATAGGGTTGATGTTCCAGGAGGTGTCTGTAATATGGAGAATGATTTAGCACTATTAGATAAGTGGTCAAAACAATGGAAACTTCAGTTCAATGTTTCCAAATGTAAAATAATGCACTTGGGGAAAAGGAACCCTCAATCTGACTATCGTATTGGCAGTTCTGTGGTAGCAAAGACTTCAGAAGAGAAGGATTTGGGGGTGGTCATCTCTGACAGCCTCAAGATGAGTAACCAATGCAACCAGGCGGTGGGGAAAGCAAATCGTATGCTTGGCTGCATAGCTAGAGGTATAACAAGCAGGAAGAGGGAGATTGTGATCCCTCTGTATAGAGCTCTAGTGAGACCACATCTGGAATACTGTGTACAGTTCTGGAGGCCTCATCTGCAAAAGGATATAACTAAAATTGAGCGGGTTCAAAGAAGAGCTACAAAAATGGTGGAAGGTCTAAAGCATAGAACTTATCAAGAACGACTCAGAGATCTAAATATGTATAGTCTGGAGGAAAGAAGAGAAAGGGGGGACATGATTGAAACCTTTAAATATGTTAAAGGACTGAACAAGGTTCAGGAGGGAAGTGTGATTAATAAGAATCTGAATACAAGAACAAGGGGGCACAATCTGAGGCTAGTTGGAGGAAAAATCAAGAAAAACATTAGAAAATATTATTTCACTGAAAGAGTAGTAGAAACTTGGAACAAACTTCCAGCAGAGGTGGTTGATAAATCCACAGTAACACAGTTTAAACATGCCTGGGATAAACATGTATCTATCCTAAGATAACAATAAAGGAATACTAAAGGGCAGACTAGATGGACCAGGTGGTCTTTTTCTGCCGTCAATCTTCTATGTTTCTATGTTTCTATGACTTCTTAGTACAGGTTCAAAACATATACAAATAAATGCTCAGTTGGCAGAAGTTCTGTTCTTAAATATAATAGTTTATTTTGCTGCACAATGCTTTAGAGACTGCTCAGGCACCCATGGGGTTAACTAATCATTAATGAATCATTTTATTTTTTCCCACAACATGTGTATTAACCATTTGAGTGCCAGAGAGCTAGCCAACGCATTGCGCTACAATGCGTTCGATACCTCACCGGCACTCAAAGGATTAAAGCAGTAGTAAAGGTTTATTTGTTCAGAAAGTGTGCACTGTACGGTGCTGTCTGCTGGTTAAAACAAGGGCATTCCCATGTCTTGGAGGATGCTTTATTCAAACATTCTTTTAGTTCAAACTCGTTTTGTCTATAAAAATGTTGATAAAAACATCAACTGTTGTCCAATGGACACTTTTTTTGTTGTTGCTCTCTATGGGAAAGCCTTCTTCTTAGATTCAAGGGCAGATATGCACTTAGGTGTGATAAAGAGGTGATAAAGTGGAGTTATCTTCTCCAGTGACATCACTTCTCCAGTACCTGCTATGTTATTCTATGGAGCCTGTGCACTAAGATTTCCCAAGTGGGAGTGTATAGACTCCATTGAATAACACAGAAATATGAGAAGTGATATCATGGGAGAGTTCAACTCCACTTTATCACTGTTCAGTGCTTTTCCTCCAGCTCTCTATTGTAAGTGAAAGTAAAAAATCGAGCTTGCTCATATACACACACAAACACAAATGCGCACACACAAATACAGACTCACATACACAACAAATATACAAGCTTTTGAATTAAGCATCTTATATCATCATCCAGCACTGGAAACTAACTCTCTCTCTCTCTCTCTCTCTCTCTCTCTCTCTCTCTCTATATATATATATATATATATATATATATATATATATATATATATGTATATTGCAGAGCTTTATCCTGCCTAGAAATACAAAAGTACTCTCACTGTTGGGGGGATCCTTTAGTCAAAAGTTATAACAGCTCAAGATAATGTCTCTCTATTATACTGTATCCAGTTAATCGACTAAACTTCTTCGTAGGTATTAATATAATAGCATCACCTAGTGATCCCTTTATATACAATTTTTTGAGAAAAAAAGAGAGACAAGAAATCAATGTGCAAAACAACCTGAAGAGACAAGATGCTCTATTTAAATTGATGTACAAAAAAACAAGCAAAGAAATCAAAGAAGTTTGAGTTCCCCTCCCACAAAGAAGCGGTCCCAGATGTACCTTCCTATTGCAAAGTGACGGCGCTCTCTAAACTCTTTGTCTTTAGACGTTTCACACCACCTCGATGGACTTAAACACTAGAATAAGTATTAGGGAGATGTGATCCTATTCAGTTGCTCTGGTCTTCTTCCTTGACCACCCCACCGAGATACAAAATCCATGTAGTATTTGGGCACGTTCTACATATATGGGAAGAATTACATTATCTTCCCTCCCTTTCACCCTCTCCGTGACCTCTGGCCTCCCTGGTTGACAATCCAGACTTCCCGGCGGGGATAATTCTAGATCTATTGCAACTCACAAACACAGCGCAATAAGACAAGAAAGGAAACCAATCTAAGTGTAGACTTTAATATAAAAGAGTAATAAAAACAATATACATTTTACACTCACATTTGCCCTTCTTGGGCATTAGGCGTATCACACAGTCCCTCTCTCTGATCGCCGAATGTACTGTGTCCTCACAAGACTCCTGCCGAATCCTTATGGTCCACTTTGGTCCTTAAAAACAGCTTTCCCCGATGTAATGTAAGCGTCAAGGGGAATACAAAAGTTCTGACTCCAATCAGCACCTTGAGGTAGCTGATAACAACCTTATGTGTCCACGGTGACCACCCCACCGAGGTGTAAAACCCATGTAGTACTTGGGCACGTTCTACATATATGGGAAGAATTACATTCTCTTCCCTCCCTTTCACCCTCTCCGTGACCTCTGGTCTCCCTGGTTGACAATCCAGACTTCCCGGCGGGGATGTCTTCCTCATTCTTTCTAATATGGCACACTAGAGGCATTGACACACTGAGAGCAATTCTGCCCATCAGACTCTCTCTCCATCCAACACATATGATGATATTTGATCCTTTTCCCTAAACAGAAGCGCCCAGGCTCTTGGTATGTCCTCACCCCATTTCCCCCCTCCTCCTCCATTTGTTATTATTATTTAAATATTCTCTCCTCTCCTTTTTTTTCTTGTTTTTTTTTCCTCCTCCCGCTTCTTCTCCTTATCCCAACTATTCTACTTTCCACTTCTCACATCTTTGAATTCAATCCTCGCTCCTTCCTCTCATTTACCTAGACAACTGTAATGACTGTAGTATCAAACACATTTGGCACTTGACATATAGAGATTATCGCTTATTCCTCCCCTTATTTAGTCAGCTATATTCCATAATATTGATTAACTGTATTAAACAGCTCATCTTCTGTAGTATGAGAAAGTGACTTGTTAATATACTGTGATGGAATGGTTGTCACCCAGAGAATGAGATGTGTCTGTTTTCAGTGATCGCCATTGTCTTAACATGTGTTACCATTCTTGAAACAGTAATGTCCCCTGTGTGTGCATGCATTAGAGAGTGTTGGCCATTTACCAGCATTGAATGGGTTGGTTAGTGTGTATGATGTACAGAGGGATGGTGCCATCCAGTCTAGCTGACCACAAAGATTGTGCTATGAGATAGCCAGTGTTGGTCAGATAGAGGGGGGTAGGGCAAATCTGTGTGTGGAATGTGTGTATCTTCCCCCTCACATCAGGCTAAGCAGAAAGAGACCTGGTAGATGGTAACTGTGATATCAGATCCTGTAGGGGGTGGGTAGAAAAAAGGCTAGGAAGAGAGAGTGAGAGAGGACAGAGTTGAAAAAATGTAGGAAGAGGAGAGGAGGCCTCTCCATAATGGTGGGAGACCTAGGGTCCATGGGCTTTCTAAAGTAGTACTGGGGAAACTGGGACTGGTGAGTGCCCTCACTGGAAGAGTTAGCATGAGCGGGCACTGTAGTGGCCAGGTGCCCTTTTCAGGTGTGGGCTGTAAGTCAAGGCGGCTACAGCCACAGAAGTACCCTGATGTTCCCAGCACAAGGACTGTGGCCAGGAAGCTAAACTGTGGCTATGGCCCAAGACTAAAGAAAGTGGCAGGAGATAATCTCTGAGGATGCCGTTCCCAACTCCTCTGTCAGGACTAAAAGATACAAGGAACCTTCATGTAATCCAGTAGCTTGTGTATTTGCCTCTAGTGGGACTATGTGTAAGCTCCAGCATTAAGCTAAAATAGACTATGGGTATTGTATATGTAACCCCTGACAATCTGTGCAACCAAGAAGAGAACCGCAGAAGTGTTTAGTATTTAAGTTTTACCCCTGTTTGTTTGCCTGTAATTGTTGTCCTATATTTGTGGTCCCTGACCTCTCTAATAAATGCAATTTATCTTTTTGTCAGGCTGGATAAATCGCTTAACCCTTGGTCTACCAATCAGTAACCCCTGCACCTCCGTCACATATAACTTTTGAAAAATGTTGTTTATTATCACTACTGTACTACTTTGTACGACTTGTCTTATCTGTTGGTCATTTGACCTTATTTTCGATACAATGTTTGTAAAATGTCTTTTACTTTAATAAAGCATTTTAAAATAATAAAAAAAAGAAGTTTGAGTTGTTATAACATTTGAATTAATTATCTCCCAGAAGTATCCTTGTCTTACCAAGCAGGACAATCCCTAGAATACAGGGGTTTTATCCTAATAAAACAGAACTATACCTTGAAACATTACTGCTTCTTTAAAGGGATAGCAATGTTTCAAGCAGCTCTAATTAATCATCATAGTATTTGGACCTTGGAGAGTGTTATATCAATTCTGACAGAGTTGTAGTTCAAGAGTAATTCAATGACAAAGTATCCCCCTCCTGCCCCTTTTACTGATGTAATACTGTTCAACCAGATCAGAAGGGAGGTGCCCAGGTAGATTTCAGAGAGGGACAATCTTCAATTAAGATAAGGGAAAAACCTGAAAAACTTGTCAAGGGGGGCAGGGCTTTCATTGTTCTCATAGGAAGAAGATTGTCCCCTGCTGTTATCTGTCTGGTCTACAAAATAAAATAAAGATAAAACGAAGTATTACTATCCTTTTAACCCCTTAAGGACCCTTGACGTACCAGGACCGTCAAGGGTAAATGTGCTCCAACGATCCTTGACGGTCCCAGTACGTCAAGGGTTAAACTCTTCCATCGCGGGCGCACGGAGCGATGGAAGAGCGCAGGCTGCTTCTTACTAAGTGTCCCGGTATCGGGACACTTAGTAACGAGCAGTAGATACATTGTTGCAACATGCGATTCGCTTCAAAAGCGAATCACACGTTGCAAAACCTGAATGACAGGGACAGTATTTGTAAATACTGTCCCTGTCAGATCTCTCTGCCTCGCTCCACCTTGCATACTGCTGAGGTGGAGAGAGACAGAGAGACATGGTGTTCCAGTGTTCCTGTAAAAAAAAAAAAAAAAGTAAAAAAAAAGTTTAAATAAAGAAAATTAACCCTTTGATCACTGTTCTGCAGTGATCAATAAGTTCCCCCCATCTGATCACTTGGAGTGATCAATTTGCTGCAGATCAGTGTTTTCTGATCTGTGGGACCCCCCCTCCATCCCCCTTGAATTTTTTTAGATTTTTTTTAAATTTTTTTAAATTTTTTTTATTTTTTTTATTTATTTATTTATTTATTTTGAATAGTAAATATAGTTTAGGTATTTTGGTAGGTAGTTGGGTAGGTTTAGTGTAGACGTGTGTTAGGGAAAGTTTTAGGGATAGATTTAGGTATAGGGGAAACCCCCCCCCAAAAAAATATATATATATATAATAAGCGCAGTTTAGATAGGTAGCTCAATTGGGTTAGGTAGGTTCAGGATATACGTAGGTTAGGGTAAGTTTTAGGGTTAGATTTAGGTTTAGGGATAGCGTAAGAAAAAAAAAAAAAACCAAAAAAACCCCAAACCCCCCCCAAAAAAAAAAAAAATATAATAAGTGCAGTTTAGATAGGTAGTTCACTTGGGTTAGGTAGGTTCAGGATATACGTAGGTTAGGGTAAGTTTTAGGGTTAGATTTAGGTTTAGGGATAGCGTAAGAAAACCCCCCCCCAAAAAAAACCCAACCCACCCCCCAAAAAAAAAATATATAATAAGTGCAGTTTAGATAGGTAGTTCACTTGGGTTAGGTAGGTTCAGGATATACGTAGGTTAGGGTATGTTTTAGGGTTAGATTTAGGTTTAGGGATAGCGTAAGTAAAAAAAGAAAAAAAAAAGTTTTTTTAGATTAAGTGGACAAAATGCAGCGCAGGTACAGTGTTGAAGAGGTATATGCATTTTTGGAGTCTGACTCAGAGGCAACAGACACTGCGTCAGACTGACGTAATGCAGTTTTCAGAGAGTGAGAGCAGCTCTAGTGACAACGCTGGGCCTTCTGTAAAGAAAAGATGTACTGCCCCAAGAGCTGCCCTGACAACTGCCCCAGCACCTGCCAAAAGATCTGCCCAAAGGATTTACCCATGATAATTTTTTGGATTTGTTTTTGGGGGAAGACATTTTAGGTGAAATTGTGTCCCAAACCAATTTGTATGCTGCCCAGTATACTGCCGCCAACCCTAAGTGTAAAAAACGCTGTTTTTTTCTTTACTTACGTCAAGGTTTACGAGGGATTGGTGGTAAAATGGCTGTGTACAAAATTGGAAAACACACCTAAAATGAAAGCCTGGGGTGTCTACTTTCCAAAAATATACACTTTTGGGGGGAAATCTTAGAGTGGAGCACTGTTACACAGCCCCAAATGAAACATGGCACCAGTGATGCAAGCTGTGAAGATTCAAAGTGTGAACCTGGAAACGCGCATGTTCCAATTTGGTCCCCGTAGCTCCCCCAAACCATGAGAAAGCTATGCATATGGGATATTGCCGTACTCAGAAGAAGGAGCTGAACACTAATCAATGCAGTTTATAAAATCTTCACCTATTCTGTGCTTGAAATTCACATCAACATTGAAGGCAAAGTGTGAAAAATGCTGAATTTTTTTTTACTTACGTCAAGTTTTCACAGGATTGGTGGTAAAATGGCTGTGTAGAAAATTTGAAAACACACCTAAAACGAGAGCCTGGGGTGTCTACTTTCCAAAAATATACACTTTTGGGGGAAATCTTAAAAAAGAGCACTGTTACACAGCCCCAAATGAGACATGGCACCAGTAACGCAAGCTGTGAAGATTCAAAGTGTGAACCTGGAAACGCGCATGTTCCAATTTGGCCCCTGTAGCTCCCCCAAACCATGAGAAAGCTATGCATATGGGGTATTGCCGTACTCAGAAGAAGGAGCTGAACACTAATCAATTCAGTTTATAAAATCTTCACCTATTCTGTGCTTGAAATTCACATCAACATTGAAGGCGAAGTGTGAAAAACGCTGTTTTTTTACTTGCGTCAAGTTTACGAGAAAGTGGTGGTAAAATGGCTGCGTAAAAAAATTGAAAACACACCTAAACTGAAAGCCTGGGGTGTCTGCTTTCCAAAAATATACACTTTTGGGGGGAAATTTTAAGTTGGAACGCTGATACAAAGCCCCAAATGAGACAAGGCACAAGTGATGCAGGATGTGAAAATTCAAAGTGTGAAACTGGAAACACACATGTTCCAATTTGGGCCCCGTAGCTCCCTCAAACCTTGAGAAACTTATGCATATGGGGTATTGCTGTACTCAGAAAAAAGAGCTGAACAATAAACAATGTATTTTTAAAAATCTTCACCTATCATGTGCTTGAAATTCACATCAACATTGAAGTGCAAGTGTGAAAAACGCTGGTTTTTTTTAACTTGCGTCAAGATTTACAAGCGATTAGTGGTAAAATGGCTGCGTAAAAAAATTGAAAACATACATAAAATGAAAGCCTGGGGTGTCTACTTTCCAAAAATATACACTTTTGGGGGGAAATCCTAAAGTGGAGCACTGGAACGTAGCCCAAAATGAGTAATGGCACCAGTTAACCAAGATGTGAAAATTCAATATTTGTTCAATATTGGGCCCCGTAGCTCCCACAAACCTTGAGAAACCTATGCATATGGGGTATTGCCGTACTCAGAAGAAGGAGCTGAACACTAAACAATGCATTTTTAAAAATCTTCACCTATCATGTGCTTGAAATTCACATCAACATTGAAGTGCAAGTGTGAAAAACGCTGTTTTTTTAACTTACGTCAAGATTTACGAGCGATTGGTGGTAAAATGGCTGCGTAAAAAAATTAAAACATACATAAAATGAAAGCCTGGGGTGTCTTCTTTCCAAAAATATATACTTTTGGGGGGGAATCTTAGTGTGGAGCACTGTTACACAGCCCCAAATGAGACATGGCACCAGTGATGCAAGCTGTGAAAATTCAAAGTGTGAAACTGGAAACGCGCATGTTCCAATTTGGGCCCCCTAGCTCTCCCAAACCTTGAGAAACCTATGCATATGGGGTATTGCCGTACTCAGAAGAAGGAGCTGAATACTAAACAATGCATTTTTAAAAATCTTCACCTATCATGTGCTTGATATCAACAGTAGTATTGAAATGTAAGTGTGAAAACTGCAAAAAAACAAAATATTACCACAATTTTGAAATTTTTTTCTGGAAAAATAGCTGCATGAAAAACTCCAAAATTCTCCTGATTATTTACCTTATGTTGTGTAGTTTTCAGAAACATATACCTCTGTGGGACATTTTTGGTTCTGGCACCATCAGCTAAGCTGTGATGCTCACATGCCAATTGTTGAAAAATCACAAGTTGGAAATAACGGCAGCCATCTTGTAATATTTACCTTGTAAATGTGAGTAAAGGACTAAAATACTAGGCATATGGGGTACTCTTATATTCAGGAGAAGCAAATGAATATATTTAGGAGTATTTTTTTTCATTAACTAATAGTATGCAAATCCTGACAGAAAAATCTAAGCAAAATGTTGGTTTTTTTCAAATTTTTTCCTCTTTTTTTCTATTTTAATCAAATTAAACAATGCGGTATTCATATAATTGTGGTATCAAAAGAAAGCCCTACTTGTGCTTAAAAAAACAGTATATAATTTATGTGGGTGCACAAAAGGAATTAAAGAGAAAATATGGTTGAACAAAGACATAGTCAAAAAAGTCAAAATTGCTCCGGTCCTTAAGTCAAATCTAACTCAGATTTTCCCGGTCCTTAAGGGGTTAAGGAAACCTGTTTCCAGTAACCCAGAGTATGAGGGAATCTGTCATTAAGTCTCACTATCCCAGCACATGAATACTACTTGGTGAGATGTTTACTGGTTACCTTTTCTGTAACAGATGAGTCAGCATTTCCATTTCCTTGCTGAAACAGAAAGAATCCATGTTTTCCTTTATTTCTAGGAAAGGAATCGACTGCTTTATCTGGGTCACACAAAATGTGGCGTTAAAGGAAAGCAGGAGAAAGTAAAAGTGTAAAGATTAGGATAGAATGCTGTCGCCTATCAGTCTGTTAGAAACTGCTGACTCTAACAGTATTTTAAAGTCCAAGTGCCATAGGCTATATGCACAAAGTTACAAGCAGAGCCATGCTGGGACAAACCATGCTGCTATAGGAGACATACAATTCCAAATGATATAAGGGTGCTTTTAACTCATTGTGTGCTAGAGTGGTCTCCAACACCTTGCAATGAAAGGAATTGGAGACCACTCTAGCCTGCAATGGTTTAAAAATAGCACTTAAACCGACGTAAATTTTTATTTCTCCACTACGGTGCAGTTGTAGTGCCCCAAAATTACTGCATTACATTTTAGGGGATTGACCTCAAAGGTCATTGGCTAAATAACCTGTTTTTTTAAAAGGACACTAAGGGTTATACATCGTTTTATCTCTATTTTATTTTGTAGGCATTAAAAACATGAAGAATGATACAAGTCTTATCTCTCAAACCTTTATGGTTTGAGAGATATTCACAAGCAAAGTTTCCCCCCCGCCCCTTTTACCTAGTGTAAGCCATCTCTTCTCAGATGTGGAATCCAGTCCATAGACCAGACAGATAACAGCAGGGGACAATCTTCTTCCTATGAGAACAATGAAATCCCTGCCCCCCTTGACAAGTTTTTCAGGTTTTTCCCTTATCTTAATTGAAGATTGTTCCTCTCTGCAGTCTACCTGGGCACCTCCCTTCTGATCTGGCTGAGCAGTTTTACATCAGTAAAAGGGGTGGGAGGGGCATACTTTGTCATTGAATTACTCTTGAACTACAACTCTGACAGGATTGAAATAACACTCTCCAAGGTCCAAATACTATGATGATTAATTAGAGCTGTTTTTATTATGAAATATTACTATCCCTTTAAGAACCCATATTAACATTTTGGAGGCAGGAGACATGTTGGCGCATTGGAGCTAACAAAATGCAGACATTAGTAAAACTTTATTCAGCATCATTATTTATTTCATTATTTGCAGTTTACATGTTACTAATTAAATGACAGAAGCTAAAGTAGACAGAGCCACATGCAACTGACATCAGAGAGCAATGCTTTGCTCTGACTGGTGCCTCCTCTCACACCTCCCTACTCACCTCTCCAAAGCACCAATCAGAGTTCTCTGAGTATCAGTGGTAGCTTGCGCTCAATTGACTTGCTCCAGGATTATTCCACTATTGCTTTTGTGACCCTGTGGGCCTTAGAGCGATTCTCGGACAAACCAAATTAACTTCAGGGAGCAAATAAAAAGTCTAAGTTATTTAAAGACATTTTCAACAGCTTGAATGTTTACAAGGTCTCCAAACCATATGGGGAATTTCATGTTTTTCCCTGTAGTGCAACTAACATGCTCATGTATTGCGCTACTTTTGCTTTCACATACACTGCCTATTGACCCTGTGTCTTTTCAACAAAACAAACAAACTGGTGAGGTGGCTCAGCTGGTTAAAGGGATAGTAATGTTTTAAAATAAAAGCAGCTCCAATTAATCTTCATAGTATTTGGGCCATGGATAACATTATGTCAAAACTGTCAGAGTTGTAGTTCAAGAGTAATTGAATGATAAAGTATCCCCCTCCCGCCCCTTTTACTGATGTAACACTGCTCACCTCAGAACAGCAAGGTGTTTCCAGCTGGATCACAGAGAGGGACAATCTTCAATTAAGATACGGGAAAAACCTGAAAAACATGTCAAGGGGGAAGGGTTTTCATTGTTCTCACAGTACAAAAATTGTCCCTTGCTGTGAGCTATCTGGTCAAGAGACCAGATTTCACATCTGAGGGGAGGTGACTTACATTAGGTAAAAGGGGCGGGAGGGGGAAACTTCAGTATTGAAATAACACTCTCTGTGGCTCAAATGCTCTGAAGATTAATTAGAGCTGCTGTTTCTGTGAAACATTACTATCCCTTTAAGGCACCAGCTGTAGATTCTGTTCAAGCCACAAGGTTGCAGGTACTAGTCCCAGCAAGGTCAGCTCAGCCTTTCACCCCTCTGAGGTAGATAACATGAGTCCAGTACATACTTGAAAACAAGAGATAATCTCAATGTTTTCTTCCTGGTAAAATACTTCCCCCCCCCAAAAAAAAAAAAGAAAAAAACAAATGCTAATCATGTATGTTAGCACAATAGTAAAAAAAAAAAAAAAAAACAGAAACCAGGCGAAATCTCCCTGACCTCAATAGGCTTCAGATATTTACATATACTGGATGTGTGTGGGTAGAAGAGCAGCAAACACTATATTTTCCTACACGTACAGAGGGCAAACAAAAGAACATCCCCCCCAATATATAACAATAAATAAACTGTGATTTACTACTGATAATAAACAGTGAGGTTTAGAATTGTGTTTGTAGTAAAAAGCATGTGTAGCTTGCCTGTCACATCAAGGTACCTTAAATTGGACATATATTTAGTATAATGCAATTAAAAACCGTGATCAAGACTGGATTTAAATCCTAGGCATCCATAGGAAAGGCACTCTAGTGCACTTAGCTCCACCCATGGCCACACACCTATTCCTAACATGACTCCACCCCAGTCCCATCTACTGTGTCTTGGCACAAAAAATGCCCTATAGCAAGCATGGACCAAGAAAATCTTTAACCCCCTTAGTTGCTAGGGAGACCTCCAACTTTTGCTTTGCAATTCATTGGAGATCTCATTAGCATCCAAGGGTTTAAATAGCACCCTCTAAAAGGGTATAGAGCTTGTGCAGGGACATTGAGACAATTTCCAAAATTTTGAGTTGGATACCTATTTAGCATTCGATAGTTTAAATGCCCCATTTAAACCAATGGAAATGTTTATCTGACCATTTTGGTGCAGTCAGTTTGCTTTCTGAATAAGGACCCTTTGAGTAGTAATTACTTTTCAATGAGGTGTATGGATAGATAAATAAAGGTCCTTAATTAGGAGGCAAAACATTGACCATAACAAGTCCAACTGGTGCTACCTTATTGTTTGTTTGCTGCAACTTCATTCATATCTTGTTATCTAAGAGTGTTTCCATCAATATAGACTGTAGACTGAATGATAAAAGGGAGATAGATAGATAGATAGATAGATAGATAGATAGATAGATAGATAGATACCATGGTATATGATTGCCCCATAGAACTGCTCCCTGGAGCAAAGATTCCTTGGGAGCACTTAGTCCATCTCAGAGTACAAAAAAGTTTCTGTATGACTATATTGATGAACACTTAGCTAAGGGGTTCATTTATTCTTCCACTTCTCTCACTAGGGCTGATATATTTTTCCTTGAAAAGAAGGATGGTGCATCCATGCATTTACTATTGAGAACTGAACATAGATATTAAACATTTTTACCAATTACCAGAGATCCTGGAATAGTTCAGAAAACTTTTCTCTGCTCACATCCATACCAAACTTGATCTTAGAGACTCATATACCTTCTTAGGGATCCTGATCATCCCACCCAAACTTAAGAAACATTATAAACATGTCAAGAAAATGCCCACAGCTGAATTCCTGGAATTCTCATTAGCCCACAAAGCATTCAGATGGATCTCAAGTAAGTGTCCTCCATTCTTGACGGATCTGCATCAACTGACAGAAAAGGAATTACAGCGCATTATTGGATTTGCAAATTTCTGCCAAATGTTCATTCAACACTTCTCTAAGCTAATGTTTTCACAAAAAGACTAATTTTCATTGGACACCACAAACTCAACAAACCTTTGAAAACATCATGAAATGTTTTACTGAGGCTCTTATTCTTTAACATCCAGACTTTTCTTCCTTGGAAGTGGACATATTTGGACATTTCTTAGGTTCTATACTATTAAAGCAAACTGACCCCATTTCATCCGTTGGTTTATTCATATTACCAATTGTTCTGGTTCTTGTAACAGCAAATATGACAGATTCTCTAACCAGTTTCTTTCCGCCCAGGGTGACTCTGAAGAGCAGTTCTCTATTCTTTCTTTCTTGCCACTAAATCAGACTTGCCTTCTTGTCTTTGACCCAGTTTAGATCAGTCTCCTCTTCCTCCTTCTAGTAAGGAGCTTCTCCACACTGAAAACAGACTTTACACTTGTAATAGAAAACTCTATATTAATTAACCTTTTGAGCTCAAGGTCCTTCAGCTATGTCATGATAATCCTTTTGATGGTTACCCATGGATAACCAAGACTAAGGAACTGGTTCAAAGAAAATTCTGGTGTCCTGGTCTATCGTAACTATAATAACTGTTTGTTCTGCATAGAACTCTCTCACTAAACCCTCAAGGTATCTACTGTCTCTGGTCATTAATTGTCAGACCCCCTAAATCCAAAACCAATAACACTATTCTGGTGGCTGTTGATAGATTTGATAGACTCACAAAAATGCCATTCTTCATCTCTGTACCTAATCAGCCTACTGCCATAGATAATGCAACCATTGCAATTAAGAAGATAGGCTCCCTGGTGTTCACGCTGAATTTTTTATCTGAAATGGGTATGTAATTCACTTCCAAGTTCTGCAGAATTTTACTCAAAACTCTACGTATCCATTACTCTCAGTTCTCTGGATACAATCCACAGTCTAATAGGCAAACACAGTAGGTCAACCAAGTGGTTGAGCAGTATCTGTCATCTCCAAGATGATTGGTACTTATGGCTTCCTTTTGACAGAGATCACCTACAACAACCATAAACATTCCTCAGCTGCACCTTCTCCAGTCTATTTGAATTACAACTCTCATCCTATAAGAAACTGGGTTGTAGATGCATAGGTCAATTTCCTTGTCCTAATTAGCTTGTCAGCTCCTTGGGTCAGGGTCCCCTTCCCAGTGTATCATTTATTTCCCAATGTGTGATTCTCTTTGCTGTACTTTTTCTCCCACTAATAATGGAATGATTGCCCTTTAGCCTGATGCTCTTAACCCTGTCCTATATGGTTGTATTGTACTCTATTTCTGTAAAGCGCTGTGTACATGTATGGCGCTATATAAATAAAGATACATACATACATATTGCTTAACAGTTTAAGCCTGTGGCCTTTCAACTCACTCTATCACTATTCCTATAAAGTCCACCCTGTGTTTCATGAATCCCTCCTGAAGCCAGTCAGCCTTCACTGGTAGGGCTCCTGCTCCTCCATCTCCTGAACATATTGATGATTATGATGAGTATGAGGTGGAGTCCATTAGACTTTAGCCACTGAAGAGGATGGCTGGAGTGTGACATGCATTGGAAAGGCTAAGGGCCAGATCAGCACTCCTGGGGATCATAACTCTACCGTCCACTCTTCAGTCCTTCTGCAGTGGTTTCATTAGATACACCAAGAGATACCTGGTGGTTGGTTTCCTTCTCCATGATGGTCGGCAAGAAGGCGTATAGTGTCCTTGTGTCCATCACATCCTTCATGCTTCTTTCTGTAAGTTCAACACAATACCATAACATTGTGCACACTTGCGATGTTCTGGCAATTGTTTCACTGTTGACACATAAATAAGCAGGTTAGGGTTTTAAAAATGCTCAATCATGAAGGTGCTCCAGAAATGTGAAAGAAAAACATGGTTATGTGCAATCGAACACAGAGAGAGGCAGAGTGTTGTTTGCATGTGTAAGGTATGTGTGTGTATGTGTAAGGTATGTATGTGTGTGTATGTGGAAGGTATGTGTGTGTGAGTGAGTGTATTGTGTGTATGTGTGTGTGTGTGTGTGTGTGTGTGTGTGTGTGAGTGTATGAGAATGAGAGAGACAATCAGAAAAAGAGAGGCATGAAATATGTGTGTGCGCGCATGTGCTATGCAAATGTACAGAAAGTAGTACTTATACCCCTCTTCTGTTGATGCATTGTTTCAGCTTTGTGTTTTGTGATAAAATGTATTGTGTAAAACGATATGTGCAGGCAAGCACTGCTGTATAGTTGGAGGCAAACCAATTCAGCCCATAGGCCACATCCAAACCCCAGGTAGTATTTTGCCCATCTCTGCTTATATGTTAAAGGGGTATTTAAAGCATTGTGAAGCAATATACTGGAAACATCACTAGCATTCAAGTGACTGATAACATTTGATATTTTCAATTTATTGCCTGAGTGAAAAATGTATTCAGTCTCACAGGGGTGTGCAACCTGTGCAACTCCAGCCAGGAATTTGAAATATTAGTTCTGTGGGTTAATTAATGTGGAACAAACACTTTGTAATACATTTATAAATAAAGGGCATACAAAACCACCTATGTTTATGTTAGCAATTATTAATTTAACCCTCAAAGAGTTAATACTATAGTTTAATGAGATATTTAGAGAGTGGAATGGCTGTACCCGTCAGTACTACTAAATTTGCATAAACTGACACATAAATATAGCTAAATATCTCCTAAACTATAATTTGAATAAACAACTGAGGACAGGAAAAATTTGTGGTTTTGAAAGCTCTTTCAAAATCACCCAATTTATTATAAAGTGTTAATTCCACTTTAACAACGCGGACGCTGAAGAAATATCAATATTATTGTTTATAGAGGTCTCTAGAACAGGGAGGTTTCACTTGTGGCCTGGTTGTTCACAAGGGGCTGGTCATGTACTGTACTACTGATAAGCACTTTTAGCTCACTTATGCCATCTAGTGTTTCTTTTCATTAGTGTTTGCAGTGTAAATTTGCAACTTAAAGGAATACTAACCACTCCTGTTAATAAAACCACCACTTATCTGTCTATCTTAATCTGGGCAAAAAATCCTAATGGCCACTAAGAGTCAATGATTCTTGTATTGGGTTTCCAAAATCAATCATTATTTAGTACTGGATATCATCTCCACAGAGGCAGCCATGATTGTTTATTGCAGGACCCCAACTTCCTCTCATGGAAAGATTTCTAAGAGGTCTTCAGTAGGAGGAGTTTGGGCTCCTGGAGTCCTGCAAACATAATCATGTTTATTTTGCAAAGCCAATCCACAGAAAGCTGATACTTAGAGGCCGATAGGATTTTCTGCCCAGATTAAGTTAAGAGGGAGTTAAGTGATGTTAGTGTCCCTTTAAAAATCTCTTCTCTGTTGAGATGTAGATAATAGGATATTCCTGTGATTTATTACAAAGCAGCGCATTGGAGTTGTCTCTAGCATCCAGAGGGTTAAATTGACAATCAAGGGCATGTTCATTAACCTCTTAACGACCGGGGTATCAGCACCGTGACGCAGAGTTTTTTGGGTGTTTTTTTGTTTTTTTCCGGTTCCGGACTCACCGAACGGCGTGCAGCCGCGGGGGGAGCCCGGAACTCCATGACGGTCATAGTACGTCATGGGTCGTTCAGTCAGATCGACCCTTGATGTACTATGACCGTCAAGGGTCATTAAGGGGTTAAATAGATAAAAGCAACTTATCAGATCTTTCGCATCACATTGCCATTAAGACTTATGAAAACCTTCAGTCATCCATCAATGATCAATCGTATTTCTCTAAGAAAAGATGGAATGGCATTCGTTTGCAGACTTAAAATGTTAAATAAAAGCAATTTATTCGAACTACATATGGCAAACAGACACTGCAAATTCACCTTAGCTCACATCTAACGCATTTCGCACCACATGGTGCTTACTTACCTTGAGTTGAAGAGACGTTCTGAAAGTCTATTGTGAATTGGCACCGAGTGAGGACTGTGGAGAAATCGTTGAGATGCATAATCATTACCATCATTCTTACTATTCCTGATCTATATATTGGTGCCGCCAAATTTGTGACAATCGCATTTCTCTGCCATTAGTGAGGAAGGGAAATAGGTTTAAATGCTTCCATTGCATGGATTCATATATGCATACAGGGCCTTATCCACAAAGAAAGAGAAGCAATTCTTGGGCAAACGAACTGCACAATAGGGTATAAATATAAAATCCCAAATCTTTAATCGATTTAGATTAAGCTTTTACTCTCTTGAATGCTAGAAAGTTCTCCAACACACTGTGAAGAGGAATATCCGTCCTAGGGAGTAAAGGTCAGATACAGGGACTACAAGATCTGGTTGTATCCTATTCTAGTAGTTGTCTTGATACGTTCGATAACTTTGTGGACCTTTCATTGCAGTTTGGTCTCATTACTGATATTTGTCCCCTTTCTCCAGTCAGATTTTATTTTTTAGCCATTCACAGTGTATATGATGAAGGGTCATTCATTTACTACAGTTTTTCATTCAATTTGATTTGTTTGGCAAGATCTCCCTGGTGTAAGGCCATGCTGCCATGCATCTTGCACGTTATTAATCTTCAGCTCTGATGCCAGACTCACCAGCCTGCCGTTTCTAGTGTCCTCCCTACTGCCGCTTATGTGGAGCAGCACTAGATAGGCAATTTCCAATCATGCAGGACTACTTCTCAACAGTTAATAGCTAAAAAAATAACTCAGTGAAAGGTACTGCATGTACAAACCGAAACGCTTTTAATCCACTTGGAAAAAACTAATCTGGACCAACTGATTTATCCACTTAAACTTTTGATAATATCAGTAACACCTCTTACTCTGTAACATGGTTTAAAGTGGAACTATCACTGAGATATAAGTGCCCCCAATGAATTTTTAGTATAGCGGTAAGAATTGAAATCCTTTTATAATATTTATTAAGTGCCGGCATTATTTAGAAATATAAGTTCTTATGAGACTCCCTGCCAGATGACAGAGCAAACAGCTTGCCTAAGAGGGATCTGTGCACCTGCATTGTCCGTCAATGTCTGTACGGTACAGTGCAACTCCCCCTTAGGTTATTTGCTATTCAGCAAGGAGGCTGGAACGGACAGCGCAGGCACCCAGATCACTCTTCGGCAAGATGTCTGCGCTGTTGTCTGGTGGTGAATCTCATAAGAACTTATTTTTCTAAATAAGGCTGGCACTTAATAAAGGTTATAAAAGAATTTCAATGCTTACCTCTATACTAAAAATTAGTTAGGGGCACTTATATCTAAGTGATAGTTCTGCTTTAAAGTGAACAATTCTTCTGTTTGATAATGGTTCCCTTCTTCAACCTATTGTAAAACCTAAACCTTATTTAGAAAGTCAACTATTTCCTTATTTCCTTCAACATATCTACCCATTTCTGACTATTAAACCTCATTTTTCTCCTTTCTACATTTGTCACTCTCTCATCCTTCTGTTTCCAAAGTCTTTTAATATGGATTGTAAATATCCTTTTACATATTGCGCCCTACTCTGTATGGTGTTTTATTGTCATGTTAACTATTGTACAATGCTGTGAAATCTGTTTAAAAATTAATGATGATGATAAGGCATGAATTGATACTGTCCTTTGATTTAAACGGCTCTTATGAAGCCTTTGGGCATTTGGTTCTGCACTGACTCAAGTTGATCGCTCCAGGCTTTGTCCAGAAGAACACCCTATGACCTGTGCAAGATCTGGACACCCATCCTAATAGTGAATAGTGCAAAAGTTCTTTTTAGCATAACTTTTTCCAATTGATATTATCAGGCTCCTAAGTTATTATCCTTACGGAACTTTGAATTGTTTGTTTTTGCTTTTTTTGCTTATATTAACATGATTGTATCTTCTTTTATCTATTTTTATTTTATAAAATATTTACCTAAAATCCACCAGGTGGTGCTGATCAACTTATCAGAATGGTTCCCTGTCCAGAATGTGGCCATCCCTGTGCCATCTGAACTTGTGGTACTTGGGTTATCCGTGACCCTTTGAGCCCTCAGTGCTGTACAATGCATTTGTGCACTCAGTTAATAGTAGAGATCAAATACAGTGTATTCTATTAAACAATATTTTATGGGGTTTAACAATACGTCCAACTGAGAGCTGTGAGATACATTACCTGTACACTCACGCACACACACACACATTAATCCTTTGAGGACCAAAGCTATGCACTTTGCATTGTGAAGCAATAAGTCACATACCACTCTGGGCCTCAAAAGCTAAAAAAATATTCTAACCACTCTAAATAAAGTAGGCCAATCTGTCTGAGGTATCCCCTTGAGCCAGCAGTGTCTCTTCAAAGCTGCTCCAGCTTCGCTGACCATTTCATAGTTCTCTTTGATCCAGTATAACATTAACATATTGTGTGATGTCATCACACTGCAGGCCCCTAGACTTTCAGATAGATCTTGCAGACCAGGAAAATGAGCAGAGAAGCCAGAACAAGTCTGAAGAGTCAACACTGGTTTAAGGGAACCCCTCAGTCATATCTGATATAACTTACTTAGAGGAGGCCAAATATGCAGTTCCTGCATGCCAGGACTATTTCTTTACCTATTCCACCACCACCCCCTCTATTTCTCTTACTGTATCTCCTGAAGGAACTGCAGCTGTCCCAGAGCCTAAAGTGCCACTGCTGGAAAACTTTTTTGGAGATCATAGCTCATATAATTCTTGTATGACCTCCTGCAAAGTCCCATTCTCTCTAAATCCAATAACTTAAGCTATAGACTTTCTTCTGATACAAACTGTAATTTCACTCCTGTCAGAGGAACCTATGGCATGGGTTCATCTTCTACCACAGACTAATAGCTCAGTACTGGACACTTGATTTAACTTTTTATCAGGTTATAGATAAATGAGGATGCTCTACAAACAACAAATGAACTGCTATGCGGGCCCTTCAGCAAAAAGTCACTGTCCTTTAGTAGATTATGTTATGGAATTCTGAAGACTAAGAGACCACTTGGTGCATTCTGCTCTAGTGTATCAATTCTGCCTTGGGCTGTCTGATTCCTTGAAGGAGGAATTAGCTGTCATGTTACTCACTAGGCAGGCAGAAGAACCCACTATGCAGATGCTAAGTTAGACTGAAGAACCACTCTCTGCTTTCTCACTCAGAGAGATACCCAGTGTCAACGCTAGCCAGAACAGTCCTGGAAAATCAACCAACCCAGTCAGAACATGGATCTGGTTGAACTGGGAGGTGATCGGAACAAGAGTCTCTGTTTGAACCGTTAGAGCAGACACTTCTGTTTGAGAGATCACTGTAGCCTTGATTGCAGTGGTAGGAACATTCCCCTACCTTGAGTTGATATTATTGTTGACTTTCCTCTGGCTCAGTGCCATAATACCATAATGGTGGTGTTTGACAGACTTATGAAAATGGAGCACTTTCTACCAGTGAATGGACTACATACAACAGCCAGACTACTATGATTTTCATTAAGGTAAGGTTTCATAATCATGAATTTCCAGATTTAATAACATCTGATAGAGGGTCTCAATTTTCCCTAGTTTTTGGAGAACCTATTCTGTTTCATTCAACTATCATCCAGGATGTACTTACAGATACGTCTGTTCCTAAAGCTACAAGCATGCACTCAAGGATTCTTATTACTTAACGACACTTTTCTAAAAATCCAGCAGACATATAAAATTAATTCTGTCAGCCTCTATTCACTCTTGCTCCCTTCCACCATTGAACAAAAAGTTTGGCTGTCCACTGCCCGCTGAAATCTGCTTTCCACTAAATTTTTGTAACAAAGTTTATCTGCCCTACTAAAATTGAGGCTTTCATCATCTTAGTGGATGACAGGTTAAAACTCACACCTAAGCAACAACTTCAACCAAGTTTTCAAACAATAGACAGAAAGCTCTTTTCATAGATTGTGTTTTCCTATCACAGCATCAGCACCTCAAGAGATTAATGGTGAAGAGGAAGATGAGGTTCAAGAGATAGATCTTGGACTCCCACAATCACAGGGAAACAGGGCCGGATTTGCCATTAGGCAAAGTAGGCACCTGCCTACCGGTGCACGCCACAGAGGGGCGCCTGCCATTCTGATTTTTTTTTAAATATTCTTTTTAAAAAAAAAAAATTGCCACCTCGCTAGCTGCGCCGGAGGCACCCACTCACATTGCCCGCCCCCCCCCCGTTGTCTATTTCCTACCTCCCCAGCAGGACAGGTATGTGCCTCCTTTGGCACAGTCCTGTAGGTGCTGAACTCCCTCGTCTCCTCTTTAGGAATGCAGAGCGCTGGGAGATGACATCATCTCCCAGGGCTCTGCATTCCTGAATAGGAGACCGCACGGGAGCTCCATCAGGTACAAGACTGTGCCAAAGAAGGCACAGATGACAGATCTCCTACCAGGGAGGTAGGAAACGGACAATGGGGGGAGGTAGGAAATGGACGGGGGGAGGCAATGTGAGGGCAACATGGAGATGGTGGGGGCAAGTTGGAGCCGAAGGGGGGAAATGTGAGGGCAACATGGAGATGGTGGGGGCAATGTGGAGCTGATAGGGGACATTGTGCGGGCTATGTGGAGCTGATGAGGGGCATTGTGAGGGAAATGTGGAGCTGATGAGGGGCAATGTGAGGGTAATATGGTATATGGAGATGATGGGGGCAATGTGAGGGTGATATGAGATGATGGTGGCAAGCTGGAGCTAATGGGGGGCAATGTGAGGGCAATATGGAGATGATGGGGGGCAACGTGGAGATTAGGAGCATTGTGGGGGTGTTCAGTGCAGATGGCCCACGTGGGGGGAGCGCTTCAAATTTCTATGCCTACAGGCTCCTGAGCTGTAAATCCAGCCCTGCAGGGAAACACTTGAGTAAATAGTACACTAGATGTGGATCATTCTTGGGAACTGATCTACAGAATCCATACTTCTGCACATATTAGAGATTTCCACAGACCTCATCTTGATAGACCAAGTTCTGATTGAGAACATAGGTTATGCCTGGGGGGGCACTGTCTGGAGTCGTGAAACCTCCCTTGGGTGGCATTTGTGAACCCAAGGTAGCACCTGTTTTACTTGTATTCTCCATAATGATTGAGCACAATTATGCACAACACAATGGTTGTTCAAGGGATGTTTTGTACACGCAACAGAACTTTGCACTTGGACTGCAGTACAGAAGGCTCTCCAGTGATGTTGCATGTGTCATGCACATTTATGATTGATAGTGCTATAGAAACTACAGGCGAGCTCCAACCACTGTTCAGTTGTTCTAGTGCCCCCTGTGCATCCCAGCCTGTTTTCTGTCCTCCTGCTTCCTGTACCCTGGCCTGTCCAATGGATTCCACAGCCCTGATCTCAGACTGTCCTCTCACCTTAATTGCCTGCCTTGGAATCATTTGATCAGGTTTTTTCCTGGCCTCGTGGATACTTTGTCTCAGACTTGCCCCCATGATGCAAGCACTACCTCACAACAGTATATATTCATCGTAGGACTACCTGGTCAGTGGGGACTTGCAAGTGTATGTTGTGTTTCATCCTGGAACTGCAGTAGCCAACCTTTGCAACACCAGGATTTCTACCTCACACGGGCTGACTACCTGTACAGAGAAGAACAGGCACTGGACTGTGGAAAGTAATTTAAATTAGGGTGACATGGTTCCTCCAATGAAGGACCTGCTGAGCTGGGTGATAATTTGGGTGGTCTTGCCCAGGGACCTACACAATGGGCCAGCACCCAGTGCATTGTTGAGGTAGTGTTTGTCCTGTTGGTTTTATAAAATAATTCTATCCTGTCTACTCATTTGTTTCTTTTGCTTTGGTCACAGAATCAGAGGTCTCCCTTTTTCTCTCCGCCTCACCACTCACCACCTGCTCCCATGATCCTAAACCATCCCACCTTCTTAACCCTTTGAGTGCCAGAGGGGTATGCAACGCAACGCAGAGCAATGCGTTGCGTACCCCTCTGGCACTCAAAGGGTTCATTCTTTGTCATCCACATTGGTTCCCCTACTAACGCGTGTCCAACTCCTCCCTATCCTCTGGCATCTCTCTTCCTCTTTCAATAGTGTCTCCAATCCTCAAGAAAAGCTCATTAAGCCCACCTCCTCACCCACCTACCACCCCGTGCCACTATTTGCCTCAAAACCTGTTGAGTACCTAGTCTACTCTCATTGGCATACCTTTCCCAACTCCAGTAACACTCTGGACCCAGTGCAGTCTGTTTTATTTTTCCCACTTTCTCTACGGAGACTGCCCTCGTGAAAGTAAAAACTGATCTGAATATTGCAAAAAACCAATGGTCATTTCTCACTTTTTATCCTCCTTGAATTATTAGATGCATTCAACATTGTCGACTCTACCCTTCTCGGACAGTTTCTCCAATCTCTTGGCATCTCTGGTCTAGCATATTCCTATTTCTTTCCCTACTTCTCTCAACAATCTTTCTTTGTTTTGTGCTCCAACATATCTCAGCTCCTATCACGCTCTATGTAGGTACTGCAAGGCTCTGTTCTGGACCCCCTTTTAATTTTCTTATATACCCTTTCTCTGGGGCAACTGATAAAGTCATTCAACTTTAACCATCATCTATATGCAGACAACACACAAATCTATCTCTCCACATCCTCACTTTCATCTGAAATACAGCATCGGGTCTCAAGATACCTTACTGCTCTCTCTTCCTGGATGGCTTATAGTTGTTTAAAACTTAATATGCCAAATGCTGAGCTACTTATCTTTAATCCTAAATTCTGCACAATATCTAAGTTTTCTATAACTGTCGAGAACACTACAGCTTACCCTGTAGACAAGCTACTATGTCTGGAGGTAACTGTGGGCCCCTTTATTTCCTTAGCTACCCACATTAATGAAGTAACAAAAACCTGACTCTATTTTTTTTAAATATAGCAAAAATCTGCCCAGTTCTTTCCCGCCCTACAACAAAAATTCTCAAGCAAACTCTTATCCATTCCCATCTAGACTATTGCAACTCTTTACTTATTGGTCTTCTTGTTGTCCATATGTCTCCTCTATAATCAATTATCAGCCAAATAATCCTCATTCTCTCATTCAGAAGAGTATTTACCCAAACACTACCAAAGTCATTATTGTGTCTTACCATAAAGCAACATATAACATTCAAAGTCTTCATCATTGATATCCTGTCATATACCTGCATACCCTCTACATTCTGTTCATAGTGGATGGCCCTCTGCTCCTTTAACCTCTACTGCTGTATTGTGACTAAATGCTTTTTTCCTTGCTTCTCCCTACTACTGGAACTACCTACCACCTAGTATTCACCAAGCCTCAACCCTGAACAACTTCAAATCCAAGCTAAAAGAACACATTTTAAATGTAGTGCTACTGTAATATGCCAGTCTTATCTCATATGCACTCTCTGAACTGTCATAAGCTGCCCTTCCTCATCTACCTGTTTGTATCTGTATGACACCCATCCTCTAAACTCTGTGGGGCAGAGACCTCCTATCCTAATGTATGCATACCTAGTGTACCCCTTATCATAACTGTATCCCCCACACACTAAAAGGGAATTATAAGATGCTAATTACACCAGTTGGCACTATATAAATAAAAATATCCTATATAATAATTCGCTAGAATGTTTGTTAGAAGCCGTCATGCACAGTAGAGACTGCCAGAACGCACAGAATGCTGGGAGCCCTGAATGCTGGGATGTATAGGAATGCTGGGAGCACAGAATGCTGGGAGGTGTAGGAATGCCGGGAGCACAGAATGCTGGGAATTCTGTGCTGGGAGCATTCTGTGCTTTCGGCCAATCTCTACAGTGCATGACTGCATTGGCTGCAGGACGCAGAGCAGGACTGGCCTCTTAACCCTTTGAGTGCCAGAGGGGTACGCAACGCATTGCAGTGCGTTGCTTACCCCTCTGGCACTCAAAGGGTTAACATCACATGGAATTTGGCCTGTGTACATGGGCTTTTACATGTACACACAGTACATTATATTATGTTGGTAAGAGATATTTACAATAAACATGCTGCATGCACTGACAGTAGTAAATGCTTGCTTAACCCATTAACCCTATAACAACCGGCCTTTCAGGCACATTGCAGTCACTAAAGGACCATGAAGCATTTTTTTTTCTATTCGGATTCCCGACTCCTCGAACGGCGTGCAGTTTTTATTTTATATCCATCTATATATAGAGATAGATACCTCCCAAGTGTTTCATATGTAATCACTCTGACTACCAGTGATCATATGCTAGACTTAAAAAGAATCTTACAGCTAGAAACCATATCAGTCCGTTCCAAGAAAGAGGAGGCAGGCTGACAGCAAGCCCCATAAACTTCTGCATTGCAATCCCATGGATCTTAATAAATTAAAAGGCATTTGTTTCTGCTGGTAGAAAATCAGAGTTTACTCCATTTCCCACTTTCAGTTTACACTTGGAGCGTCTTTCGGATATATACATAAAAATGTAAAGATTTAACCCTCTTGTTAAGTTGAGAAAAATTGAGATTATGAGGCATTAATCAAAGAATAAAAAATTGATGACACATATAATAGTCTTCCAACTGAAATGGCTGGCGCTAAAACAGTGAATACATTGAAGAACTGATTGAATAAATATATGGCTATGCTAAGATTAAATAACTGTGCATTTTATAAAGGGAAATTGAAAATTAGGTGGACCAAGTGGTTATTACATTAAAATTCTATGTTTCTATTATTTGTAAACATTTTGAAAATATCTAGAAAACAATTGCATCATAGTTATCGTATAAAAAGAAAAATCCCAGGGATCTCCATTAAGCAATTAGTTTTATACAAATGGTACTGTTGGTTGGTCTCAGACTGCCTAAAATTTTGCCTTGATACATTTTGTGATGACAGGCCAGTTAGAAAAAGGTGGGGGTGTTCTGAACATTTTCTTTTGTAGTATAGGAGTGTCCTCAGTTCGGGACACAGGGGTGTTGCTGGAGTAGATAACAGAATGTTTCCTTTCTGGGTTAGTTTCTTGACCCAAGCATTATTCCCCGTTTTAGCATTGTTTTCATTGCCAGCTCCTACCCTTATGGCTAATAGTGTCTGGTCATGATGGTCAAGCTAAGATTGGATCAGCTCCCTATATGTATGGAGAGGCAAAGAACCTCCCCAGCTGATAAGGGATAGCTGGAAGGGAAAGCACATGGAATCAGAGCAGGCCATTGTACCCTTATTTATGAATGTACAAGTGTTCTTAAAGGAATCCAGGTCTCTGGCCAAAGAATAACTGGAAGCTGCTCAGTGAAAATGGAAGAGGTGGTATGACTAGAATGTGCGCATCCACTCTTATGTGAATGGGCATGAAGACTTATTATTAGTCTCAGCAGGGTGACAAGGTGAAAGCTGAGTGGACTGGACCCCATAAAATTGTCAGAAGGCTTAGTTATACTTACTATGCGGTAGACAGGCAAGACAAGCTTGGAACCCACATTATATATGTAAATTTAATGCCTTACCACCGGGGTAAGGAGGTAGCAATGTTTATCCATAAACCTGATGATCAAATGGAGAATATAGATGAAATGCCTATCTTCTTCATAGTTACACAGGGGGCTCCACCACTGAAACCATAGTGCCCTCTCCAGAATGGATAGCCACCCAAAGCACAAACTTGCAGCCTGTAGTCCCTCTAAAGTGAGCAGGAGTGAGCAAACCACTGCTAAAAGAGTGAAATAGAACAATTAAAACTGGGCAGGGTTCTAAGGTACATATGTTATTCCATAGCACCCCTTCAATTTTTTCAGGGCTGGGCTTCTCCCTTAGGGGGAACACTGGTTGCAGCAGATTTTTCTCTGCTATAAGATCATTTTTTCCAGTCTATCTGGAGCTGGATATCATCATTAAGTCCAGCTGATTAGGTTAGCAGACAGATCTGTACTGACTATAGGTGGCCAAACCAAGTTGCAAAGGGTGATGAATATAATCAGTTTTCAGGGTTATGAAATTAGGGCAGACTAGGTCTAGTTCATTTTACCGCCACAATAGCCTTAAGACATACTGGAATTTGGATCTTCTCCTGTCTCCTTGGTTCCAAGGACATTCCAATGACTTATGATACATATCCTGGCTGGTTTGAAGACCTGGAAAATCTATATGATATTGCCAAATGTGGCTAGGACTGGGAGCCCCATCTCAAATGTCTATGGACAGTAGGAGCTATTAATCATGTATTAGACTAGATCCTACATTGTACATTGGAGTGTGGAACCCTAGAGTAGGGGTTTGCAACCTTCATTTCTCAAGCTCTTTATGGACTAAGATTCCCATCACCCTAAGCTGGCAAGTAGCTCTCTGAGGACAGCGTCTTCCACTTCCCCCTGACTTCTTATGGACTGTGGCCTGGTGTGAGTGTATTAATGTGCATGTACGTGTATGTATGATGATGTGTGTATGCGTTGTGATGTAAAATGGTAATGATAGAGACAGACAGAGCTGTAACATTTGAATCTATTGCTGGAAAGTGGAACTCCATGCTGGAAGCAAGTTTCATAGGTATTTTAAAACAATATTTTAGGCTGCTGTGAGGGACGGTTTTCCAGGAGTTGTTGCAGATCGTATATGAAAGGGATGGGATGCCCTCTGTTTGATTGTGGAACAAAAGCTGAAAGGAACAACGGTGCAGATAGGACTCTAGGTGTAATATTTTGGAGAAATATATGGCCTTCACTTTCACCCAACGTGCTTTTTTAGCAAATCTACTCGCATTCTTCTGAGGCTAAATATACCACCTCAAGTGTATATTGCTTGCCTGGTATAAACCCCAGGACAGTTATTCTGGGTCCACTTCTCGATACCATTAGATCACTGTTCTCAGCAGTTCTAGATCAGTTTCCTTGTAGGTGATGCCTTGGATCAATCTAGGGCCTTTTGGGACTATACACTGAGGTATCAACAAACCCCACTAGTAATCCAAACACATCCCGCAAAAAACAAGGCTAAGACCAAGAGTCACCAGTCTAATCAATATATATAGAGCGTAAGAAGCCTTCAAAAATATTAATAAACATACTTCAGTGAGTAAAGATATCTCTATTTTTATTCCATTAATAAAAGTTACATGAAAAGAAAAAGCACTCAACCTGTTTTGTGACAATAATTTCACTTCTTTTTTTTTTTGTAGCTCCTTAAGAAGTGAAATTATTTTCATGAAACGTTTTTTATCTTTTAATGTAACTTTAATTAATAGAATAAAAATAGAGATAGCTATACTCGCCCTAGTGTGGTTATTAGTATTTTTTCAAGGTTACGCCTTCTTCCTATATATATATTAGACTGGCCACTCTCTTAACCTTGTTTTTTGGGGGTTTGTTTGGACTAATAGCGGTGTTTGTTGATACATCAGTGTGTAGTCCCAAAAGGCCCTAGATTCATCCAAGGCATCACCTACAAGGAAAATGATACAGAACTGCTGGGAGCAGTGATCTAAAGACATCAAGAAGTGGATAAAAATAACTATCTTGGGGTTTATATCAGGTAAGCGATACACACCTGAGGTGGTACATTTAGCCTCAAAAGAATGTGAGTACATTTCCTAAAAGAGAACGTTGGTGAAGGTGAAGGCCATATATTTCTACAAAATATTACACCTAGAGTCCTCTTTGCACCATTGTTCCTTGTCGTCATAGGTATTTTATCCGAGGAGGAATTTCTACAGAAAGGTGGGTTTAAGCCCCTTTTCCATAGAAAGTTTGGTGAGTGGAAAATTAGGTCTTCAACAAACATCCTACTGTGGATGAAGGGAATTTTAGTCCAAAACCAGATGGAGGGCAGATAAAGATGATGGGAGTTGCATCCCAGCAACAAAATGTGTTCTCTGTTCCCAACCCAAGACCTAGAACATTTAGGGTACCAATGAGATATTGGGATGGATTAAACAATTGTTGTGGATGCGATCGATATAAGGCTGTTCTAATGACTAAATAACTCTGAATGTTTAAATGCATAAATAAAAGGGGTAGACTAAATGAGTTAGGAAGGTTTGTTTGTTTTCACATTCCATGTTTCAGAGTGCATGATTTTGTGTCATTGAAGTCATAACCAAGTATGTCCTTACCTTTGCTGAGATCTTTAGATACTAAGATAAAGAGTCTCCATGAGACATCACTGTAATCAGGCTTTCTTCTTAAATCAACTGTAGACACAGCTTGCTGTGCGGTTTTCTGTTACATAACTATGCCAGTGTGCATAAAATGAAATTATTCAACTGCTATGTACTTGGAATACAATATTATACAGTACTGCTTTATTGGTATGACTTATAGAAATAAGTTTTGCCAAAGCTGGTTAGTACATAGAACCCCCTCCCAAAGGATACTGTAGACATATCATTGTATGAATAGATTAAGGGTATGTTTTTCTGTCTTACTGTTTTTAGGTTCCACACATGGTAGATCCTCCTGTATATTTGTGGTTTTCTGGGTGTCATATTATGATACACTGAAAGGTATTATGCAGCGTTTTTCTGCTTTCTCACAGTTTTCGCCCAGTAGGATTTGCATCTTTTGTTGGTCCCTTAGTTTTGGGAAGTCTGAGATTTTTGTTGTCCACTCATCTTTAATGCCTCCTTGTATCTTCATATTTGGGACAATGGATGAGAAAGTAAGTCTCCTCCTCAGTAAGGTCTATGTTGCATTGTTTACAGATCGTGTCTTCTTCAGGCTTCCAGATGTGTTTGTGTCGGCCTGTCAGTCCATGGTCGCTCACCTTGTATTTAGTCATTATACATCTATTTTTGGTGTTTTGGACTATTAAAAGATAGTCTGCAAGGGTGTATGTCCTGTTCAGTGAGCTGTGCTCGATTTATTTATATTTTCTGTTGCTATTTACCCTACTCTGATAAATACATCTCTAAAGGTTTTCTCTGACACCATTTAAGTAAATATAGTACCTACTGTATGTCTTCCCCATAGATATCTGTTGACAGTGAGAGACAATGGAACAAAAGCTTTGTCTAGACCTCTTTTTTTGACTTCTTGACCTCACATTGCCCATTAGTGCCATAAATTATTTGTTTAAAGGGATAGTAATACTTCACTTTATCTTTGTTTTATTTTTTAGGCATTATAAAAACATGAAGAACGATATAAGTCTTTGGTCTCAAACCTTTATGGTTTGAGAGATATTCACAAGCAAAGTTTCCCCTCCCGCCCCTTTTACCTAGTGTAAGCCATCTCTTCTCAGATGTGGAGTGCAGTCCATAGGCCAGACAGATAACAGCAGGGGACAATTTCTTCCTATGAGAACAATGAAAACTCTGGCCCCCTTGACAAGTTTTTCAGGTTTTTCCCTTATCTTAATTGAAGATTGTCCCTCTCTGCAGTCTACCTGGGCACCTCCCTTCTGATCTGGCTGAGCAGTGTTACATCAGTAAAAGGGGCGGGAGGGAGATACTTCGTCATTGAATTACTCTTGAACTATAACTCTGACAGTATTGAAATAACACTCTCCAAAGTCCAAAAACTATGAAGATTAATTAGAGCTGCTTTTATTATGAAACATTACTATCCCTTTAAATATAGTCACTTTCAGTAAACTAGCGCCTGCTCCTTATATACAGGTACATTTTGTAATTTTGGTGCACAACTCTGCAGAGAACAACTTCTATGCAAACAACCTATTCATGCAACTATAGCATGCACATAGAAAAGTAAGAATTTAGTGCTAATTTCCACTGCACAAAGTTCATATATAGCCTTCACATTGCCTAAAACATCTACACTCCCATTCTGCCTACCCCTTGGTGCAAGCTCTGCCAAGTGGCCATTTTCTCAAGCAAACAGTTTTGAACATAGGCAACTATCATGTGATAGTCATTTTCCTGGCAGATCTGCTTCTCCGCATGAAGACCTACTAAGGAGCTAAATTGTGAGAACTGGCAGATCAGTTGAAGAGGCAAACAGACTGTCAGTGCTATTTCCTTGTTACTGAAAAAGTGTCTGAACTGTGAGACATGTAATTCTTGTATATCAGTCACAAGGGGCCAAGATCGCATACATTGCTAGGGATGGGTTTTCTTTCTTACGTATAGCAGTTTATGTGAACTGCATGTGCAATCCATGAAGCCTACTGCTTTGAGCTACACACTTCCTAGTTGTGTCAATACCTCATTTAAGGTGCCATTTTGGTGTTTCACAGTGTCAACAAGGTCTACTTCTTTAGTAGTAAATTTAGTTGCCCTTTAACTCTTTGAGCAGGCACGTGCACACATAGACACCAAGAGGGGCTTGAGCACCTGCCCTTTTTGTCCAAAGTGACCTTGTGCCGTTTTAACAAAAAAAAAAGTTGCCTCTCCACCATCACTAACCCCCCCACCGCCCAGTCAGGTCTGTGCCTCCTTCAGGACAGACCTGTAGATGCTGCGCTCCCTCGTTGGCTCTTTAGTTTTACAGAGCGCTGGGAGATGACATCATCTCCCAGCTCTCTGCATGGAGAGAAGACCGCGCGGGAGCTCCAGCAGTTACAGGTCTGTGCCAAAGGAGGCACATACAGACCTCTCCTGCCACTGGACCACCAGGGAAGGGGTAGGGAACAGACACTGGGGTGCAGTGTGGAAATGATGGGGCAATATGGATCTGATGGGGCAAGATGGAGATGATGGAATTGTAGAGATGATGGGGCAATGTATGTGAGGGTACGTTGGAGCTGATGGCAATATGGAGCTGATGGGGGGCAATATGGAGATGATGGGGGCAATGTGGAGCTGATGGGGGCAATATGGTGCTGACAGGGGACAATGTAAGGGCAACATGGAGATGATGGGGGGGGCAAAGTGGATATTAGGAGCATTGTGGAGGTGTCCAGTGGAGATGGCCAATGGGGGGGCGCTTCAGATTTCTGTGCCTACAGGCTCCTGAGATGTAAATTCTTTGCATTTTTTTAAATATATATTTTGAATAAATAATTATGAGAAGTGCCCTTTTTTTCATTTGAGCCCCTGCCCCCCAAAATGTCTGTGCACGTCCCTGTCTTTGAGTGGCAGAGAGGTATGCAGCACATTGCTCAACAATGTGTTAAACACTCATCTGGCATTCAAAGGGTTAAGGAGTAGCTGGATAATTTAACAGAAAAAACATTTTTCCCAGTTATTTTCACATAGTATTCTATTCTTACAGTGTCCTTAATTTCCCAATTTTTTTTACTAGCTAAATATCTGTATTAATGATTTTGCTCTGTTCACCCCCCACTGTTGCTATGTTATCTAAGATCTACAGTGGCTCACAGAGAAGATTATTTTTACTTCAGTGACCTCAGTTATTTGTGATATTGTGCACGCTCCCACCCCAGCTGTGGCATCTAACACTCTGCTGTCTTGAATACTTGGCATGTGATGACAAATTTAGTGCATGAAGCTAATACCCCACTGGGAGGGGAAATGGAATGCACAGTAACTGGACACTGTAGGGATTTGTACCATGGCTGCTTCTTTGGGTCCTACTTAACAGTTGAGGCTTTGCGACAGCTACTAAGAATATCTGCATTATATTTCTGGGTATGTTGCTAAATATAACTTTACAATGGAACGAAGATTACACTTTAGAATGCTGTTTAGCTCAGAAGTGGATTTCTAACCATCATAATCACAGCATCAGATATAAATCTCACAGGCCCCCAGGACCATCCTTTGCCACATTGACATATTACACAACCTGCCCCCAAAGAACCCACCAAGAGTCCTCTAGCACAGAAAATAAACACACTGATGTTCTTAAAACAGCAGTAAACTCTTATTATGGAAAAATAGCAAAACAAGAGAACTCTTATTGCTGGGGGTTGCTTCGCTCTAAGGTTATTACCGTTCAAATTTATTTTTTATATTAAACTGTTGGCAGCAGTGCCACCTGGTGTCCATAATGTCTGCCTGGTATCCAGTTTTTCTGTTGCGTACCATGGGATCTATATAATGGATCTGTACTATGACAGCAATGTGCAAACCTCACTCCATATGTGTGGGTTGCAAGGATTTTATATGACGAAAAAGGGAGATATTTCCCATGTATCTGTTTGCCATCAGACCTGTATAGTGGATGTTTCCTATCCCTACAGCCAAATATCATGGTGTTTCACCCAGGACCAGGTATTTGGCTTCAGGAAACAGAATACAGGCCTGATGGTGAGAAGATGAACGGAAAACGGAAGTTATAGGCACCAGCACTAAGGATTTTAGTAAGCATAGCACACAACAGTGTGTGCAGTTCTGACTGTTATAGAACAGAGACTTATGATAGAAGGGAGCAACCATTGGCTTTCCAGCCTTTGGATAATGGAGACTAAAATTCCTGTTATCCCAAACCATCTATTATGGGAACTGAGAATTGTAGTCTCCAACAGCTAGGGAGCCAAAGCTTACCCACCATAGGCTACAGTTTACCATAGAATGTACATAGAAACAAAGGGGCCCTAGTAGTGCATTAATGTATACAACGTGGACCTCCCCATATGCACCAAGCTATTCTCAAAGTTGATTTCCATTAGAAACGGACAGCAAATGTAGATGGAGGTTGCTTATTGTCGCCATTCAATCGTGTCACCTTCCTCACGGCTCCCCAGATCAAAAGGCCTTCCATGGGTCTTCAACAAAACAGAAATACAACAACAAGATGGGGCCGCTGACAAGTGCAATAGCAGTGATATAAAGTAGTTGGTGCGTCAATCACTTACATTTACTTGTTGGCCGGCTCTCAACTTCACAGCCGGCTAGTACACAAAAAGGAAAATTAACCAGTCCTGATTCGGGTACACTGGCTCTCTGGAACTCTTTCTCTCATATTTAGTATTATAGAAAATAATAAAAACAGCAATTGTACCCCATAGAATGTGATAGTTATAAATTAATGATAGTTTGAACTGTTGTAATATTTGAATAAAGCAACTGCCAGCAGAGGGAGTACCCTGCCCGGTGCCACGGACCTCTAGGACCTGAGCTCTCCCTCATCGGCACTCTAGTAATGCAGAGCACTGGGTGATGACATCATCTCCCATCGCTCTGCATTACCAAAGAAAGGACCGCGCAGGAGCTCCAGCTCTTAATAGAGGTCTGTGCCGAAGGAGGCAGAGAACTCTCCTGCCACATCACTGGACCACCAGGGAGGTAGGAGATGGACACTGGGGGCAATGTGGAGAGTTAGGGGCAATGTGGAGAGGTGGACATTTGGGGCAATGTGGAGAGTTGGGGACAATGTGAAGAGGTGGATATTGGGGGCAATGTGGAGAGTTGGGGGCAATGTGGAGAGGAGAACATTAGGGACAATGTGGAGAGTTGGGGGCAATGTGGAGAGGAAGACATTGGGGACAATGTGGAGAGTTGGGGCAATGTGGAGAGGAGGACATTGGGGACAATGTGGAGAGGTGGACATTGAGGGCAATGTGGAGAGGTGGACATTGGGGACAATGTGTAGAGTTGGGGCAATGTGGAGGGGAGAACATTGGGGGCAATGTGGAGAGGAGGACATTGGGGACAATTTGGAGAGTTGGGGGCAGTGTGGAGAGGTGGATATTTGGGGCAATGTGGAGTGTTGGGGTCAATGTGGAGAGGAGGACATTGGGGGCAATGTGGAGTGTTGGGGGCAATGTGGAGAGGAGGACATTGGAGACAATGTGGAGAGCTGGGGGCAATGTGGAGAGGAGGACATTGGGGGCAATGTGGAGTGTTGGGGGTAATGTGGAGAGGTGGACATTGGGGGCAATGTGGTCTGGGGGGCCCATGGCAATTTTTGCACCAGATCCCCATGACTTCTAGTTACGCCTCTGCAAAAAGGGATTAAATAAAAAGTTAATGTATCACTAGTCCATATCAGGAACTTGGCTAAGCTAATACCTAACAGACCATGATGGGAAAATAGGCACTATATATCCTTATAATATAATTTGCTAGGATGCGAAGCTCCCTGTGTGCGTAACACACACATGCGCAGTAGAGACTGCCCAAACAATGCAGTCATGCGCAGCAGAGACTGCCAGAATGCGCTGGGCCCTAGTCTGAGGCACGGATGATGCAGAGCGGGGAGCCCCAAACGGCCCACCACCCGCCCCCAGCCCAGGGCAGCAGCCCAGGCTGCCAGACAGCACCCTGGCCAGTGTACACATGCCATCAATACTAGTCTATCAGTATGGATCAATATGGCACACTGGGGATGTCTGCCATGATTATATACTAGGGGTCTTTTGTACAAAAACCAAATGGAGGAATTATGGGGCTAACTATTTTCACTATAGGGGAGACTAAAAATTTCCATTGCTTTAAATGGGGATTTTAATCCCTTGTATGCCAGAGAGGGCATTATATTTATAGGCACAGTCTCTACACTTTTTATGCATCTATTTATATATTCAACTTCTCCATGTTATACACTTTTTATGTTCCTGGAAGTGAAGCTCCCTGAATCTTTGATTCCAGGGAGATTTCTGTAAGGGCCTTTGAAAGCAGGGGATGGTGATTCAATGTAACATTCATTGCTGCAGGCAGTGATAGTGTTTATACTGTATCACTATCCCTGATTTCATGGTCACAGACAGACACCTCTCTGGAAACAGAAATTAAAGGAGCAGTAAACTTTTTTTTATGAAAACCTACATGTTATAGGAGTTTCCCTGCTGAGTAAAACAAACTCACTCCCACTGCTGTCAGCTGTTTTATTCAAACATTATAGCAGTTCAAATAACCAGCATGTGAATTTACTGTTCTTACTTCCTGATTGTTTTAACTGAAAGGAAATTACTCAGCAGTTCCTATCACATTCTATGGAGAACTGTAAGTCACTGACATTCTTCGTCATTAGAATGTAACAATTAGAATTTGACCACTAGAGGGCACTGCTAATGTAAAAATACACAGATTTAAACAGTAATAACTCTGGAAATATGCATCTCTCAGCAGTGGGAGTACCCTTATTTTACTCAACATAAAATGCCATACAATATATATTTTTCATAAAAAATGTTTACTACTCCTGTAAGAGACATAAAAGTGTCAAAAAGATAGGTAAGGATGAAAAAAAATGTAGGCCATTTGACTTTACATATAATGTCCCTGTACAATACATAAAGTGAAAAAGAGTTTTTCTGTCAATGTAACCCTTTATTGACCAGAAGGGTGTGCAAATCATTGCTTCGTAATGAGTTTCACACCTGTCTGGTCCTTAAGGGTTAACTGAATTGTGATGACAACAACAAAGAAATCACAAATGTGAATGTTTGTGCCTCCTACCGATTGGCTAATCATTTCTATATTAAATGCTGAATTTCACACACGTACCATAACGTTTGACAGCTTGAGAGTTAGTTCCAGTCCCCAAAAACCCTGCAGATTTGGTACAGATTTATTTGGCAGAAAAAAATAGCATGGAAAATCAAAAGCATTTTTCAAATTAAAATGTCATATGTCATCACTAAAACTTTGTCAGACTAAATCTACTTAAAGGGATAGTAATGTCAGAAAAAAAAGTATTAACTATATGGTATATTCAATTAAAAGAGAGTACTTGCACTTATTCCTATCTCTCAAATCATTATGGTTTGAGAGATATAGGGAAAAAAGTTCTCTGGTCCCTCCCCTTTCTGCTTGGTGAGCTGTAAAGCTGTCAGAAGCAGATTCTGGTCGCTTGACCAGATCCGGCTCTTCAGCAGTGCCGATATAACGATATCTAAAGATAAATACTTAATTTGGAATGGTCTGCAAAGTGTTCCTGGCTTGCAAGCACACTTTGTAGACCGTTCCAATGAAGTTTTTATTTCTAAATAGTGTGATTTCAGCTCTGCTGAAGAGCCTCTGTCTGGTCAAATGACTGGAATCTGCAGCTGTCAGCTAGATGGCAGACTTGAGTAAAACAGCCAGGAAAAGGTAACTTTAGCAAATTATATCTCTCAAACCATAAAGGATTGAGAGATAAGACTTACATTGATGTTAAACTTTTTTTTTAATGTCTACTTACACCAATAATTCACTGATGGAAAGATGTCATGAAGGGGGAGGACTAGTCACATATATTTACTCAACTCTGAAACAAAATATCTCAGGAATGGGGGCATCTTTAGGGGCCCTTGTTCTTGAAATATGTAGCTTCAAAATTAAAGGGATAGTAATACTTAAAATGTAAAAAAAATATGTTGTAGGGTTTATCCCCCTGAGTAAAACAAGAGTACTCCCACTGCTGAAAGGTGTTTCATTCAAAAGTTATTAATTTTCAAAGTTGAATTTTTTAGGTGCAGTATCACAGTGGCCTGAAGTTGTACAGTGGCGCTGTTGCTACACAATCCTATGGACAGCTCTGGTTCCAGGACCATAAATCTCCATAGGATGGTGTAGCAACAGCGCCACTGTACTATTTCAGGACACTGTGATATTGCACCTAAAAAATTCAACTTTGAAAATTAATAACTTTTGAATGAAATAACTTTCGGCAGTGGGAGTACTCTTATTTTACTCATAAACCCTACAACATATTTTTTTTTACATTTTAAGTATTACCATCCCTTTAAGGATTTTGTGCATGTGCAGTGTGTTTTTGCACCCAGAAGTCATAATTCATGAAGATGCACCGTTCTGGCTTTGACCGCAACATCTCCTTCCTTATCTGAAGCATTTCCTTTCTTATCTAATAAAGTGCAGTGTATCTTAGATCAATCATGCTCATACAACAAAATGACATAAACATAACCCTCAAAAAACCAATGCCTAAGACCACAAAAAAGAGAAATATTTTAATTATTGATGAAATATTTAATCAATCAAAAAACTTTGATTAATAATTAAACATTTTAAAGCATTTTTGTTCAAAGCAAATTTAATTACGAAAAGTCCTTGATCCTTGCTTAATCAACGCATATAACATTGATTAAACTAATTTGTGATGAAGCACAGGAATCAACAAATAACTTGGAAGTTAAAAAGCAAAGCACTTATGGCAAACATTATAAATCACTTACTCTAGAGCACAAAAGCATGGGAATTCAGCGTTATACTTGTTCAAACTTTAGCGTTGAGCCCCTCCTCCCATGATTTACTTTGATTATATTAATTTTCTCTTTATGCTTGATGTCACTAACAAAGCATGTGGAAAGGGACATGGAATTAAACTACCACCGTGTTACGTCTGCCTCTGTTCGGCGGTTCTTGGCGGCCGTCGCCTCCTCTGGCGGCGTCTTTCTCTCCGCCGGATGCGACGGGCTCCCTAGCAACGGCTTGTGTGTTCCGTTGCCGGGCGCTTGCGTCACTTCCGGTTCTCCTTCATTTAGGCAGCTGAGCCCGGCGTTCAGACGCGTTAGTATAGCGTCTAGTTAGGTAGGGTCAGTGCTCTGTGGTGTCCCTCAGTAGTTACTGTACCAGATTCCTGCTCAGTCTTGCTGTCATTTATTCCGTGTATGACCTGGCTATCTTCCAGACAACTCTTCAGCTCAGTCCTATTTCTCCTGTACCGTGTATGACCTGGCTTACTTCCTGACTACTCTCCAGCTCAGTTCCTTATCTCCAGTAACCGTGTATGACCAGGCTTGCTTCCTGACTACTCTCCAGCTCAGTTCCTTATCTCCAGTACCCGTGTATGACCAGGCTTGCTTCCTGACTACTCTCCAGCTCAGCCCTATATCTCCAGTAACCGTGTATGACCTGGCTTACTTCCTGACTACTCTCCAGCTCAGTCCTACTATCTCCTTCGATCCGTGAATGACCTGGCTAGTGTCCTGACTACTCTTCTTGCTTCCTGGAATCCTGATACCATTCCTGCTCTTTGGGGAACTACCTAGTTTGTCTGAGTGAGTACCCCTTTTATTTTGGAGTTTATCCTCCCTGGGAATTGGGGTAGTAGTTGTTTGGCTACACGGGGTCATCGCGGGTCTCCTTTGGCTCAACCGAAGGGGACCAATCTGGCTTCGCGGCCAGCACCTTTATACGGCTTAGCCGCAGCAAGACCCCGGGTAGGCAACCACCGTACCCGAGCTTCGCTCTCTAGCGTCGCACTCCAGCATCTAGCTCCCACATTCCTTGTTGGAGGAGACTGATCTTCTCATTTCTGTACGCTTAGAGGTGGGGAGGGTATTCAGGTTCTCAGTCTATCCTACGTTTATACGTGACACACCGCTAAACAACTTGATGTCTAATAATTCCCTATCTGGCGAGTAGCTGCTTAGTAGCGCTAGTCACCAGAATTATTACCTTATTCAATAAAATTCTCCATTCTTCCTAGAGCCGGCTGGGCCTGACAGCGCAGGGGGGCAGATGTCACTATTGAAAGATGTCTGCGCGCCGTCCTGCCTGTCAGCCCGGGAATAATGGAGAATTCTATTGAATAAGGTAATAATTCTGGCGACTAGCACTACTAAGCAGCTAGTCGCCAGATGGGGAATTATTAGACATTAAGTTGTTTAGCAGTGGTAGTTCCCCTTTAAAGTTTCATGAATCATAACTGTAACAGATTTATGGTCAGTTACTAATGCATCTATTTATACATGAAATGGATGCTGACCTCTGTTTTAAGAAAATGATTTGGACTACACGTTTACATGGTCTTGCGGGGGCTAAATTGTGGTACTTTTTGTGTTATCACCTTATAGGGATAGTAATGTTTCATAATAAAAACAGCTCTAATTAATCATCATAGTATTTGGACTTTGGATAATGTTATATCAATTCTGTCAGAGTTGTAGTTCAAGAGTAATTCAATGACAAATTATCCCCCTCCCACCCCTTTTACTGATGTAACACTGCTCAGCCAGAGCAGAAGGTAGGTGCCCAGGTAGACTGCAGAGAGGGACAATCTTCAATTAAGATAAGGGAAAAAACTGAAAAGCTTGTCAAGGGGGGCAGGACTTTCATTGTTTTCATTTTAAGAAGACTGTCCCCTGCTGTTATCTGTCTGGTCTTACAACCAGATTCACATCTGAGAAGAGATGGCTTACACTAGGTAAAAGGGGTGGGGAGGGGAACTTTGCTTGTGAATATCTCTTAAACCATAAAGGTTTGAGAGATAAGACTTATATTGTTCTTCATATTTTTTAATGCCTACAAAATAAAATAAAGTTAAAACGAAGTATTACTATCCCTTTAAGGTCTCCAGTTGTATGTGTCTCACTGTCTGGTCCATGTTTGATTAGGTGTTACTTCCTTCATCCCTTTACCACTGTCGTGTATTCACCATTGATGTCTGTGCGATGAGATTAGTCTGGTGCCATGATTGTCTTTAAAATCTGCTTCCATTGTGCTACGTGTTAATTGTGTTAATCTGTTCCTGTCCTGATTGCATGTCAAATCCACCTTCTCCTGTCAATCTGTCTATATAAACCCTGGTCAGTTGAAAAAAGCTCAGAATGTTCTTGGATTACAACAACTCATGTGGTGTGTCTTCTTCTAGGAATGGTCTAAAGAGTCCTCTTTTACTCCCATTCCTCCTATCCTGACAAATTGGACCAGCATGGCTACCCCTTTATAGCCTCATCACAGAGAAGCCCAGCACGATAGCCAGGGATTACACGGGTCTCCTGGTTCCTGTTACACTGGTGTCAGTGGTGGGACCTCTCTCTCTCTCTCTCTCTCTCTCTCTCTCTCTGTATATCTGAAGGTGCAAACCACCACCTGGAACATGAACAGAGTGAAGATGGACATCCAGTATTACAATGGAGCTCTGGGGGAAAACTGAGAGGATCAGTCCCTTGAAGTCCAATACTTGCCAGTTTATGCAAATCAGACAGTACTGACAGGCAAGTTCTCCATATGTAGACTGAATGGACACACAGTTCTAAAGCTGAATGTTAGCCATGATGGTTTGCACATATAACATACCTGGTGCACCAACTGAACCCAGGTTGCCTAAAATAGATGCATGAGACTAATCCCACCAATTGATGTGCAATTCCCACATACATAATTGCTTCTAATTAATCCAATTACCAGTGCAATCATCCGATAGCAGCGCATGCCTTGAAACTCCATATGCATTACAAGTCTCAGGGACCGGCAAAAATACTTTTATAGGTAGCCATATATTTCCCATGTACATCATGCATATACATATAAAGCAATTAAAGTATAGAAAAAATGTCACATACCTGAAGACAACAAAATTAATTCCATATGCTGCATATTCACCATGAGCTACTTCTAACTGGTAAGGAAAACCCCCCAAAAAAACAGATTAAATAAACATAACAGTTATAATAAACCATTACATATTTATATCCTCATTTAATCCCATTGGATATTCAGTATCTAATTTAAATATCCAGAAGTAATATTTTACATATATCACCTCCTCTAGGTCACAGTGTGAAAATTTCTCATACTCTCCAGAATATCTGTGTGGGGGCAGTTGTAATATCCTCCACAACCACTTCTACTACCAATCAGTGATGGTAGTCATCATTAAGGGTGAGTACCCACTTGACACAAGATACACTCTCAGTATTGATATTTTATATACTACACTATGAAATGCTCCCCCTGTCTGTTGTTTTTCATGCTGGAGGAACTTGGATCATTGTATGTTATATATACACTAGTTGAACAGCCCGTTACACAGGCCACAGTGCCTCAGGCAGCCGGTCGCGGGGCAGTCACCCAGTGGAGACTGCCCGCGCCTCGGCTGATACAGAGCCTCTGGCAGCCGGTCGCGGGGCAGTCACACACGGTGGAGACTGCCCGCGCCTCGGCTGATACAGAGCTGGACACTCCTTCGGAGCACCCAGCTCTGTATCAGCCGCGGCGCGAGCAGTCTCCACTGTGTGTGACTGCCGCACGCGCAGCAGTATCTACTGCGCATGTCGGGCGTTACACACAACTTGGCGAATTATTATATAGGATTTAACAGGGCTCAAAATTTCCACTCACCTCTAGCCAATGGCGAGTGAAAATTTAGCCCTGGTGAGTACAAATTCATCCCTGGTGGGTATATTATGGCTTGCAGTGGCGAGTAACTTTTCAGGTCTGGATAGTAGCAAAGGACTTCAACTTTTAAGGCCTGCATTTAATATTCAGTATACAACATCATGACTTCTGGTTCTTATTCTTTTGTCTTTTCATATCGATCATTTCCTGGGAATCAGATGAGACAAGGGATAGAGCCGTGTGGACCAGAATATCTGTGTGGGAGGCAGTTGTAATATCCTCCACAAGTGCTTCTACTACCAGTTAGTGATGGCAGTCATCATTAAGTGTGAGTACCCACTTGACACAAGATAGACTCTCAGTATTGGTATTTTATACACTACACTATGAGACCCCCCGTCTGTGTCTAATTTCTCATATTTGCCACCGAAGTTAAGACACAACTTCGGTGACAAATACTAGAAATTGTTACACAAACTAGATGTAAATATCAAGATTAAATGAGAATATAAGTATGAAATGTTTTTAAAACTGTTATGGTTATTTATTATGATTTGATGGGTTTTCCTTGCCATATACAAGTAGCTTAGGTACTTTAATTGCTTCGTTTTTTTTTTTCACTGTGATGTACATGCGAAATATATGGCTGCCTATACGAGTTCTTATACCCATCTTTGATATGTGTAATGCATATGGACTTTTCAATCACTCACAGCTATTCATTTATTACAGTGTTCATTGGATTAATTTGAATCAATTATGTATGTGGAATAAGAGTATCAGTTGCTGGGATTAGTCTTTATTTTAGTCAACCTGGGTTCAGTTGGTGGTTATGCCGGATGAGGGAAGGCATTGAACCCCCAGAAACCTTGCATATCTTTTGCATTTATGGAATAAAGCACAGCAGTTGCTGATATTTGCACATTACCTATTGAGTGTGTCCTTATTCATGCTCTAAGTCCTCCATATACAACATACCACACTGCTCTCTTTCCCAACTGCTACTCGGTCAGCACTAGCTTGATTACATAAAATAAAAAATAAAGCTTTCTCATAAACTATTGTTTGAAATACAAAATGAGTAACATAAATTTACATTATTTTGAAGATGCTTTAAAAAGTGCATATTTGCTACAAAGTTATAGATCAGGGTAAGACAATCCCTAAATTAGGTGAAATGCAAACCTGAATGAAATAATTGTTTCACCTTTATTACTCGAAGAAATATAGGGCATGAGGTTATGAATAAGGCAGAAAAAGTTTGAGATATTAATGTTTAGTTGACCTTATCTGCCATCAGTCTTTATGACTTTAAAAATATAGTAATACTTCATTTTATCTTTATTTTATTTTGTAGGCATTAAAAAAACATGAAGAACAATATAAGTCTTATCTCTCAAACCTTTATGGTATTCAACAGCAAAGTTTCCCCTCCCGCCCCTTTTACCTAGTGTAAGCCATCTCTTCTCAGGTGTGGAATGCAGTCCATAGACCAGACAGATAACAACAGGGGACAATCGTCTTCCTATAAGAAAAATGAAATCCCTACCCCCCTTTACAAGTTTTTCAGGTTTTTCCCTTATCTTAACTGAAGATTGTCCCTCTCTGCAATCTACCTGGGCACCTCCCTTCTGATCTGGCTGAGCAGTGTTACATCAGTAAAAGGGGCAGGAGGGGGAGACTTTGTCATTGAATTACTCTTGAACTACAACTCTGACAGAATTGATATAACACTCTCCAACATCCAAATACTATGATGATTAATTAGAGCTGCTTTTATTATGAAACATTACTATCCCTTTAAATGTGAAATTGACTGAAATGTTTGTGTTTAACAAAAATAAACATTTTAATTAGCCTGATATTCGTTTCAGGTAGAAGGAACAGATGTGTGAAATGTTACCATGTTTAATGCCTTAACGGCTCAGTACACTGGTTTTTCTTGGAGCTGTGAAATGTTTATTTGAATTAATGATAAAGGGAAGTAGAGATGCCAAAAATGTGTTAAATGTAAAATATATTTATAATGTTTTTTTTAATAATTTAATGCTTCATTGTCATCGTTATTCTCATTATCATCATTAGACTGATGTTATTTCAAGGGAATTAATTTTAGTTTTTTGCACAGTGAACCAAGATTAGATCTTTTCATAGAGACACATTGAGGCTGAAATGGTGCCATACCAGCTACATCACAGGGGTCACATAAAAATTTCCATTGTCTTAACCCTTTGAGTGCCAGAGGGGTACATAATGCATTGTAAAGCTGGGACAATAATGTTCAGTTACTAAAGTACAACTGAGTCTTCTTTATACAGTTTTATAACAATGAATAGCAGTATAACCTTCTAAAACTATGCCATTTTACCTTTATTCTATAATAAAGTTTCCTTCTCCCACCTATTTTACTTATCTCAAGCTGCAGCAGCCTCAGTAAGCTGGTCTGGATGGATAGTGACAAGGGACAATCTTCTTTCAGCATAAGGAAAAACCTTCCTTCCTTCATCAAAGGAGCAGGGTTTTCCTTATGCTGAAGGAAAAAGATTGTCACTCACTGCGATCTGTCCAGTTCCAGGACCAGATTCTAGACCTGAGGGGAGGCTTCTTGATGTAAGTAAAAGGGGCGAAACGTTGGAAACTTTATCATACAATAAAAGTAAAACAGCAAAATTTTAGAAGGTTATACTGCTACACATTTTTATTAAACTGTGTAAAGAAGACTCAGTTGTACTTTAGTAACTTAACATTACTGTTCCTGTAAATGGAGCTTTTACCCTTCGAGTGCCAGAAAGGTTTTTAACACATTGCAATGCATTAGATACCTCTCTGGTACTCAAAGGTTAACCCGTGATCAACAGAGAGGTCTCCAGCTCGTTGTGGAGCAATGTGATACAGACCTCTCGAGTATCCAAGGTGTTAAAAGATCCATTTAAGCAACATGCACTCAGGCTTCCAAAATGGCTGCTCAAGTCACTAGGTCCAAACAACCATGAGCGATTAAACATTACCATACCTGGGAACTCTCCGGATTTGCCCCGGAGACTCCGGTTCTGACACAGCTTTACCGGGTCTCCGGGGCAGAGGCTGATTCCTCCGGATGTGGAGAGTTTCTATTGAAACTCTGCCACATCTGCTTTTTCTCCCCCCTGTTCTTCTGACCCCAGCCTTCTGTGTGACACCATTAACCCTCTGAGTGCCACAGTGGTAAGGAACGCATTGCTTTGCAATGCATTCCGTACCACTCTGGCACTCAAAGGGTTAAGACCCCCACACACTCGCGGCAAGCCCCGACCCTTTTTGACGCGATTAGCGTCATGTTTGTCACCCCCTGCTGAACAGAGGACTACCCTCCGGGTAGCCCTCAACTGGAAGTTCCCAGGTATGAACATTACCCTATAGACTTTCAGACTTATCTACCAAGCTGGGGATGAGCAATTCTCGAGCAAATCAAATGCAACATATAGGGAGAAATGAAACGGCGGCAAATTCCTAAGGATTTAATTAGGGCCTTTAACCCTTTGAGTGCCAGAGGGGTACACAACACACGGCTCAGTAATGCGTTGTGCACCCCTCTGGCACTCAAAGGGTTAACCCATTGTTCTTCAATGCGTTGGGTACCCATCTGGCACTCAAAGGGTTAACCTCTTGAATGATTGAGAGGTATCCAGCATATTGCCATTGGTTCCCTCCAGAACTGCCCCTTTCTAGCTAGGTAAATAAGGCCTTTTGACATACAGGGAGTTCTGATCACATATGCCAAAGCAGTGCACCAACATTGTGTTGGAGACTAGACTAGTATTCTAGCAGTTAAACCATCAATGGGAATTTAGGAAATTTGTATTTGTCCTCCATTTGTGTAGATAGTTTGCTTCACCTAGTCTTTTTACATCAACCTCATTTCTATAGCAAGTATAAGGAAAATGAAGAACTTTGCATTTATTTCCTCTTCTACCAGTTACATACCTCTTCCCAAGCGCCCCTTTTTAGAAGGGACAGTCCCTCTTAGAAGCCCAAATCCCTCTGCCGTACCTTGGTATCTCTCTTTTTCGGAGATCAGACTGTGTGGTGTATATAAGTGTATCACCCTGGTGTCCCTGTGTTTAGGAGATCAGACTCTGTGGTGTGTATAGAAGTGTATCACACTGGTGTCCCTGTGTTTAGGAGATCAGACTGTGTGGTGTGTATATAAGTGTATCACCCTGGTGTCCCTGTGTTTAGGAGATCAGACTGTGTGGTGTGTATATAAGTGTATCACCCTGATGTCCCTGTGTTTAGGAGATCAGACTGTGTGGTGTGTATATAAGTATATCACCCTGGTGTCCCTGTGTTTAGGAGATCACACTGTGTGCTGTGTATATAAGTGTATTACCCTGGTGTCCCTGTGTTTAGGAGATCAGACTGTGTGGTGTGTATATAAGTGTATCACTCTGGTGTCCCTGTGTTTAGGAGATCAGACTGTGTGGTGTGTATATAATTGTATTCCCCTGGTGTCCCTGTGTTTAGGAGATCAGACTGTGTGGTGTGTATATAAGTGTATCGCCCTGGTGTCCCTGTGTTTAGGAGATCAGACTGTGTGGTGTGTATATAAGTGTATCACCCTGGTGTCCCTGTGTTTAGGAGATCAGACTGTGTGGTGTGTATATAAGTGTATCACTCTGGTGTCCCTGTGTTTAGGAGATCAGACTGTGTGGTGTGTATATAAGTGTATTACCCTGGTGTCCCTGTGTTTAGGAGATCAGACTGTGTGGTGTGTATATTAGTGTATCACTCTGGTGTCCCTGTGTTTAGGAGATCAGACTGTGTGGTGTGTATATAATTGTATTACCCTGGTGTCCCTGTGTTTAGGAGATCAGACTGTGTGGTGTGTATATAAGTGTAACGCCCTGGTGTCCCTGTGTTTAGGAGATCAGACTGTGTGCTGTGTATATAATTGTATCACCCTGGTGTCCCTGTGTTTAGGAGATCAGACTGTGTGGTGTGTGTATATAAGTGTGTTGCCCTGGTGTCCCTGTGTTTAGGAGATCAGACTGTGTGGTGTGTATATAAGTGTATCACCCTGGTGTCCCTGTGTTTAGGAGATCACACTGTGTGGTGTGTATACAAGTGTATCACCCTGGTGTTCCTGTGTTTAGGAGATCAGACTGTGTGGTGTGTATACAAGTGTATCACTCTGGTGTCCCTGTGTTTAGGAGATCAGACTGTGTGGTGTGTATATAATTGTATCACCCTGGTGTCCCTGTGTTTAGGAGATCAGACTGTGTGGTGTGTATATAATTGTATCACCCTGGTGTCCCTGTATTTAGGAGATCAGACTGTGTGGTGTATATATAAGTGTATCACCCTGGTGTCCCTGTGTTTAGGAGATCAAACTGTGTGGTGTGTATATAATTGTATCACTCTGGTGTCCCTGTGTTTAGGAGATCAGACTGTGTGGTGTGTATATAAGTGTATCACCCTGGTGTCCCTGTGTTTAGGAGATCAGACTGTGTGGTGTGTATATAAGTGTATCACTCTGGTGTCCCTGTGTTTAGGAGATCAGACTGTGTGGTGTGTATATAATTGTATTCCCCTGGTGTCCCTGTGTTTAGGAGATCAGACTGTGTGGTGTGTATATAAGTGTATCGCCCTGGTGTCCCTGTGTTTAGGAGATCAGACTGTGTGGTGTGTATATAAGTGTATCACCCTGGTGTCCCTGTGTTTAGGAGATCAGACTGTGTGGTGTGTATATAAGTGTATCACTCTGGTGTCCCTGTGTTTAGGAGATCAGACTGTGTGGTGTGTATATAAGTGTATTACCCTGGTGTCCCTGTGTTTAGGAGATCAGACTGTGTGGTGTGTATATTAGTGTATCACTCTGGTGTCCCTGTGTTTAGGAGATCAGACTGTGTGGTGTGTATATAATTGTATTACCCTGGTGTCCCTGTGTTTAGGAGATCAGACTGTGTGGTGTGTATATAAGTGTAACGCCATGGTGTCCCTGTGTTTAGGAGATCAGACTGTGTGCTGTGTATATAATTGTATCACCCTGGTGTCCCTGTGTTTAGGAGATCAGACTGTGTGGTGTGTGTATATAAGTGTGTTGCCCTGGTGTCCCTGTGTTTAGGAGATCAGACTGTGTGGTGTGTATATAAGTGTATCACCCTGGTGTCCCTGTGTTTAGGAGATCAGACTGTGTGGTATGTATATAAGTGTATCACCCTGGTGTCCCTGTGTTTAGGAGATCACACTGTGTGGTGTGTATACAAGTGTATCACCCTGGTGTTCCTGTGTTTAGGAGATCAGACTGTGTGGTGTGTATACAAGTGTATCACTCTGGTGCCCCTGTGTTTAGGAGATCAGACTGTGTGGTGTGTATATAATTGTATCACCCTGGTGTCCCTGTGTTTAGGAGATCAGACTGTGTGGTGTGTATATAATTGTATCACCCTGGTGTCCCTGTATTTAGGAGATCAGACTGTGTGGTGTATATATAAGTGTATCACCCTGGTGTCCCTGTGTTTAGGAGATCAAACTGTGTGGTGTGTATATAATTGTATCACTCTGGTGTCCCTGTGTTTAGGAGATCAGACTGTGTGGTGTATATATAAGTGTATCACCCTGGTGTCCCTGTGTTTAGGAGATCAGACTGTGTGGTGTATATAAGTGTATCACCCTGGTGTCCCTGTGTTTAGGAGATCAGACTGTGTGGTGTGTATAGAAGTGTATCACACTGGTGTCCCTGTGTTTAGGAGATCAGACTGTGTGGTGTGTATATAAGTGTATCACCCTGGTGTCCCTGTGTTTAGGAGATCAGACTGTGTGGTGTGTATATAAGTGTATCACCCTGGTGTCCCTGTGTTTAGGAGATCAGACTGTGTGGTGTGTATATAAGTATATCAACCTGGTGTCACTGTGTTTAGGAGATCACACTGTGTGCTGTGTATATAAGTGTATTACCCTGGTGTCCCTGTGTTTAGCAGATCAGACTGTGTGGTGTGTATATAAGTGTATCGCCCTGGTGTCCCTGTGTTTAGGAGATCAGACTGTGTGGTGTGTATATAAGTGTATCACCCTGGTGTCCCTGTGTTTAGGAGATCAGACTGTGTGGTGTGTATATAAGTGTATTACCCTGGTGTCCCTGTGTTTAGGAGATCAGACTGTGTGGTGTGTATATAAGTGTATCACTCTGGTGTCCCTGTGTTTAGGAGATCAGACTGTGTGGTGTGTATATAATTGTATTACCCTGGTGTCCCTGTGTTTAGGAGATCAGACTGTGTGGTGTGTATATAAGTGTAACGCCCTGGTGTCCCTGTGTTTAGGAGATCAGACTGTGTGCTGTGCATATAATTGTATCACCCTGGTGTCCCTGTGTTTAGGAGATCAGACTGTGTGGTGTGTGTATATAAGTGTATCGCCCTGGTGTCCCTGTGTTTAGGAGATCAGACTGTGTGGTGTGTATAGAAGTGTATCACCCTGGTGTCCCTGTGTTTAGGAGATCAGACTGTGTGGTGTGTATATAAGTGTATCACCCTGGTGTCCCTTTGTTTAGGAGATCAGACTGTGTGGTGTGTATATAAGTATATCACCCTGGTGTCCCTGTGTTTAGAAGATCAGACTGTGTGGTGTTTATATAAGTGTAACGCCCTGGTGTCCCTGTGTTTAGGAGATCAGACTGTGTGCTGTGCATATAATTGTATCACCCTGGTGTCCCTGTGTTTAGGAGATCAGACTGTGTGGTGTGTGTATATAAGTGTATCGCCCTGGTGTCCCTGTGTTTAGGAGATCAGACTGTGTGGTGTGTATAGAAGTGTATCACCCTGGTGTCCCTGTGTTTAGGAGATCAGACTGTGTGGTGTGTATATAAGTGTATCACCCTGGTGTCCCTTTGTTTAGGAGATCAGACTGTGTGGTGTGTATATAAGTATATCACCCTGGTGTCCCTGTGTTTAGAAGATCAGACTGTGTGGTGTTTATATAAGTGTATCACTCTGGTGTCCCTGTGTTTAGGAGATCAGACTGTGTGGTGTGTATATAATTGTATTCCCCTGGTGTCCCTGTGTTTAGGAGATCAGACTGTGTGGTGTGTATATAAGTGTATCGCCCTGGTGTCCCTGTGTTTAGGAGATCAGACTGTGTGGTGTGTATATAAGTGTATCACTCTGGTGTCCCTGTGTTTAGGAGATCAGACTGTGTGGTGTGTATATAAGTGTATTACCCTGGTGTCCCTGTGTTTAGGAGATCAGACTGTGTGGTGTGTATATAAGTGTATCACTCTGGTGTCCCTGTGTTTAGGAGATCAGACTGTGTGGTGTGTATATAATTGTATTCCCCTGGTGTCCCTGTGTTTAGGAGATCAGACTGTGTGGTGTGTATATAAGTGTATCACCCTGGTGTCCTTGTGTTTAGGAGATCAGACTGTGTGGTGTGTATATAAGTGTATCACTCTGGTGTCCCTGTGTTTAGGAGATCAGACTGTGTGGTGTGTATATAAGTGTATAACCCTGGTGTCCCTGTGTTTAGGAGATCAGACTGTGTGGTGTGTATATAAGTGTATCACTCTGGTGTCCCTGTGTTTAGGAGATCAGACTGTGTGGTGTGTATATAATTTTATTACCCTGGTGTCCCTGTGTTTAGGAGATCAGACTGTGTGGTGTGTATATAAGTGTAACGCCCTGGTGTCCCTGTGTTTAGGAGATCAGACTGTGTGCTGTGTATATAATTGTATCACCCTGGTGTCCCTGTGTTTAGGAGATCAGACTGTGTGGTGTGTATATAAGTGTATCGCCCTGGTGTCCCTGTGTTTAGGAGAACAGACTGTGTGGTGTGTATAGAAGTGTATCACCCTGGTGTCCCTGTGTTTAGGAGATCAGACTGTGTGGTGTGTATATAATTGTATCACTCTGGTGTCCCTGTGTTTAGGAGATCAGACTGTGTGGTGTATATATAAGTGTATCACCCTGGTGTCCCTGTGTTTAGGAGATCAGACTGTGTGGTGTGTATAAGTGTATCACCCTGGTGTCCCTGTGTTTAGGAGATCAGACTGTGTGGTGTGTATACAAGTGTATCACACTGGTGTCCCTGTGTTTAGGAGATCAGACTGTGTGGTGTGTATATAAGTGTATCACCCTGGTGTCCCTGTGTTTAGGAGATCAGACTGTGTGGTGTGTATATAAGTGTATCACTCTGGTGTCCCTGTGTTTAGGAGATCAGACTGTGTGGTGTGTATATAAGTGTATTACCCTGGTGTCCCTGTGTTTAGGAGATCAGACTGTGTGGTGTGTATAGAAGTGTATCACCCTGGTGTCCCTGTGTTTAGGAGATCAGACTGTGTGGTGTGTATATAAGTGTATCACCCTGGTGTCCCTTTGTTTAGGAGATCAGACTGTGTGGTGTGTATATAAGTATATCACCCTGGTGTCCCTGTGTTTAGGAGATCAGACTGTGTGGTGTTTATATAAGTGTATCACTCTGGTGTCCCTGTGTTTAGGAGATCAGACTGTGTGGTGTGTATATAATTGTATTCCCCTGGTGTCCCTGTGTTTAGGAGATCAGACTGTGTGGTGTGTATATAAGTGTATCGCCCTGGTGTCCCTGTGTTTAGGAGATCAGACTGTGTGGTGTGTATATAAGTGTATCACTCTGGTGTCCCTGTGTTTAGGAGATCAGACTGTGTGGTGTGTATATAAGTGTATTACCCTGGTGTCCCTGTGTTTAGGAGATCAGACTGTGTGGTGTGTATATAAGTGTATCACTCTGGTGTCCCTGTGTTTAGGAGATCAGACTGTGTGGTGTGTATATAATTGTATTCCCCTTGTGTCCCTGTGTTTAGGAGATCAGACTGTGTGGTGTGTATATAAGTGTATCGCCCTGGTGTCCTTGTGTTTAGGAGATCAGACTGTGTGGTGTGTATATAAGTGTATCACTCTGGTGTCCCTGTGTTTAGGAGATCAGACTGTGTGGTGTGTATATAAGTGTATTACCCTGGTGTCCCTGTGTTTAGGAGATCAGACTGTGTGGTGTGTATATAAGTGTATCACTCTGGTGTCCCTGTGTTTAGGAGATCAGACTGTGTGGTGTGTATATAATTTTATTACCCCGGTGTCCCTGTGTTTAGGAGATCAGACTGTGTGGTGTGTATATAAGTGTAACGCCCTGGTGTCCCTGTGTTTAGGAGATCAGACTGTGTGCTGTGTATATAATTGTATCACCCTGGTGTCCCTGTGTTTAGGAGATCAGACTGTGTGGTGTGTATAGAAGTGTATCACCCTGGTGTCCCTGTGTTTAGGAGATCAGACTGTGTGGTGTGTATATAAGTGTATCACCCTGGTGTCCCTTTGTTTAGGAGATCAGACTGTGTGGTGTGTATATAAGTATATCACCCTGGTGTCCCTGTGTTTAGGAGATCAGACTGTGTGGTGTTTATATAAGTGTATCACTCTGGTGTCCCTGTGTTTAGGAGATCAGACTGTGTGGTGTGTATATAATTGTATTCCCCTGGTGTCCCTGTGTTTAGGAGATCAGACTGTGTGGTGTGTATATAAGTGCATCGCCCTGGTGTCCCTGTGTTTAGGAGATCAGACTGTGTGGTATGTATATAAGTGTATCACCCTGGTGTCCCTGTGTTTAGGAGATCACACTGTGTGGTGTGTATACAAGTGTATCACCCTGGTGTTCCTGTGTTTAGGAGATCAGACTGTGTGGTGTGTATACAAGTGTATCACCCTGGTGTCCCTGTGTTTAGGAGATCAGACTGTGTGGTGTGTATGCAAGTGTATCACCCTGGTGTCCCTGTGTTTAGGAGATCAGACTGTGTGGTGTGTATATAAGTGTATTACCCTGGTGTCCCTGTGTTTAGGAGATCAGACTGTGTGGTGTGTATATAAGTGTATCACTCTGGTGTCCCTGTGTTTAGGAGATCAGACTGTGTGGTGTGTATATAATTGTATTACCCTGGTGTCCCTGTGTTTAGGAGATCAGACTGTGTGGTGTGTATATAAGTGTAACGCCCTTGTGTCCCTGTGTTTATGAGATCAGACTGTGTGCTGTGTATATAATTGTATCACCCTGGTGTCCCTGTGTTTAGGAGATCAGACTATGTGGTGTGTGTATATAAGTGTATCGCCCTGGTGTCCCTGTGTTTAGAAGATCAGACTGTGTGGTGTGTATATAAGTGTATCACCCTGGTGTCCCTGTGTTTAGGAGATCAGACTGTGTGGTATGTATATAAGTGTATCACCCTGGTGTCCCTGTGTTTAGGAGATCACACTGTGTGATGTGTATACAAGTGTATCACCCTGGTGTTCCTGTGTTTAGGAGATCAGACTGTGTGGTGTGTATACAAGTGTATCACTCTGGTGTTCCTGTGTTTAGGAGATCAGACTGTGTGGTGTGTATATAAGTGTATCACCCTGGTGTCCCTGTGTTTAGGAGATCAGACTGTGTGGTGTATATATAAGTGTATCACCCTGGTGTCCCTGTGTTTAGGAGATCAGACTGTGTGGTGTGTATATAAGTGTAACGCCCTGGTGTCCCTGTGTTTAGGAGATCAGACTGTGTGGTGTGTATATAAGTGTATCACCCTGGTGTCCCTGTGTTTAGGAGATCAGACTGTGTGGTGTATATATAAGTGTATCACCCTGGTGTCCCTGTGTTTAGGAGATCAGTCTATGTGGTGTGTATTTAAGTGTATCACATTGCTCCACAGCAATAAAATTAACAATTCCCAGGTATTTGGGATAACGGATAAATAAACACACACACACACACTCACTCAATGCAGACTTATGGGAAGATGCCCTTGCCAGCTATAGGGTAATGAGCTCACCAAACTCCTTTAGTCCAAGCCTTGATTCACACCTTTAAACACTAACCAACTTCCCAGTAGACTTGTGCGATTCGGTTCGGCTAATTTCGGAATTCGGACAAATAAGGCGTATTCGCCATCATTCTGACCTTCTGAAACCCAAGATCTGCCCACACAAAAAAATCAGAATCCGAAACAGACCTAGTGCGAAATTTCTGTGTAAATTTCGGAAATTTGGACAATGCTTTCCCGCCTGAAACCATTTCAATGTTGCTAAATGCTACTAAAAATAGAGGGCAAGGTGCTTTCCTGCCTGAAACTATTACAGTTTTGCTACATGCTGCTAAAAATAGATCTGGTAAAACAGGTGCTTTACAGATCATGCAAAGTGCAGATATTAACCACATAAGGACACAAGCAATTTTGCCATTTTTGCTATGTGGGTGTCCAACCATAATTCCTATCTTTCTCATTTATTGCACAAACACATATTATATACCATTTTTAAACGGCAGAAAGGGCTTTAATTTGATGTGACATATCCTATAACATAAATTGATAGAATGCGTTGCTCCCTGTGAGCGTAACCGCACATGCGCAGTAGAGACTGTGCATGTGTGGTTTCGCACATACGGAGCTTCGCTGTGAGCCATCTGGAGCTCCCCGTTGAGGATCAGCTCGTTTGGCGAGAGTCTCACCAAACGCGCTGATCCGGAGCGGGGAGCTCCGGATGGCTCACCGCCTGTCTCTGCTCCAGGGCAGCAGCCGGGGTCGCTGGGTGCACTTTAGCCCGTGTATACGGGCTTTGATACTAGCATATATATAACTGTGTAGGGGTTTATAAAATACCCCTTCCTGTCTCATTAGAGATTTAATATTATTATCAATGTAGTTTAATGTATTTTTTAATTTGTTTAACTTTAATTTTTTATTGAATAGTTTACATTTTTTTTAAAATTCGGCCGAATAATTCAGACTATTGACGAATTTCGTCCGAGTCGATCAGGTCCAGTCCGTATTAAAAAAAAAAAAATTAGTCCGAAATAGAATTTTACCAAAAAATGTTGCCGTGCACAAGTCTACTTCCCTGTACCCTGCCTTCCCTTTGCATTCCATTTGGAGCATGTGTCACAAAGCCTCTGCTTAAATGCACAAAGAAATTAGCATGGCACTCTGTGTATAAATAAATGGTACTATTATTGTGTATTGGACCATGGTTATTATACTGTTTTTCCCCTGGCTCCATTGTCTTTATCTTTGCCCGAGTCCGAATTTGGGAACTTTGAACAGAGACTGGCTTTTTATATGGCCAGTCTCTGTTCAAAGTGGATTGCAGCATTCAATTGGCTGGGATGTGTGCTTACGCACCTCTCTGCCAATCAGCTTCTAGGTGGTATGACGAAACCCACTAGAAGCTGATTGGCTGGGAGGTGCCTAAGCACACATCCGTGCCAGTTGTATACTGGAATCCATTTTGAACAATGTCAGAGGGTCTGCTGTGCACTGGGCAAGAAATGGTTAAAATGTTCTGTAGAAACCATTTTTCCTGCTGTTATATTATTTTAAACCTGGGTGTTTAAAAGACAATGGACTCATTGTGTTAGAGATGGAGGTTGAAACATTCAAGATGACGTATATGGTGATAGATGTTTATATGTTCCTTGGACTTCTCTCTTTCTCAGACAACCATTTATTTATGTGAGGTATACAATGCATTTGGGGTCTCCTGTTCACTCCCTCTTTGCGTATATCCTCAACAACAGACACTGGCCATATAGAAAGCCAGTCTCTGATCAACATTCCCTCATTGGGACACAGGCAATGGCCCAGAAAGTATGGGGGGGATGTCTGTGGCAGTATGCATTCCTGCCAGAGCCGGATCATCCATTATGGAATCCTAGGCAATACGAGAGGCCCTGGCTGCAAGTGATGGGTCACAGACAGGGACCGTGCTTTTGCTGCTGCTAACATCTTGTGCCAGACTCCCTTTTGTTGAAAGAGACCAACATCATCCAGTTATTTCCACTTACATTAGACAAAATGACAGTACCTGTTAGCAGAAGTCTTCGCCAGCAGCATCAAGAGATGTGGGGCCCAAATTGGTACAGGGCCCTATGGAGCTTAATCTGTCTCTGATTCCTGCTGCCTCCAGCAGAGCAAGCGGAGGCTGTGACAGCAGAGATGTTTTTATCCTTTGGAAGTCCTTTTCTTTCTTCTACAATGGAATGACTTATTTTTATAAGGAATGGCAGCATCTTAGTTTCAAGAGAAATTCCAGACTTCATTTAACCCTTTGGGCACCAGAGGGGTACTCCTTCGGCACTCAAAGTGTTAACTCTGGCATATACTGTGGGCATTTTGTTGTACAAATATCTTTCATTGACCTTTGTATTTTTTTATTTTACAGGACAGATTTGAAAGAAGATAAGAAGAAAGAAGATTTAAGAAGAAGATGGACTGTAGCTGTCCAGGGTGCTGAAGACTCTGCTGGACATCAGGATTACTGGTAAGTTCTTATTGTTTTTTAACTTAGTCAGATTAACCCTGTCAGTGCCAGTGGGGTAAGCATACTCCACTGGCAGTTATAGAGTTTATTCTGCTAACATTTGACACATTCTGGAATTGCTTTGGATGTATTGATATGGTGCTTAGGTCCTCATATCAATAGATCCACTGGTGACGTAGTTTTTTTTAATGCTTTTTTCAGGTTCAATTCCTGCGTCGGCACTTTTGAGATGCGTTAAGGGACTCTGCACCCAGAAAAACTGGGTACAGATTTTCACACAAAGTGGGTCCCTTAAAGGGATAGTAATACTTCGTTTTAACTTTATTTTATTTTGTAGGCATTAAAAAAACACGGAGAATGATATAAGTCTTATCTCTCAAACCTTTATGGTTTAAGAGAGATTCACAAACAAAGTTTCCCCTCCTGCCCCTTTTACCTAGTGTAACCCATCTCTTCTTAGATGTGGAATCTGGTTGTAAGACCAGATAGATAACAGCAGGGGACAATCTTCTTCCTATGAAAACAATGAAAGCCCTGCCCCCCTTGACAAGCTTTTCAGGTTTTTCCCTTATCTTAATTGAAGATTGTCCCTCTGTACAATCCACCTGGGCTCCTCCCTTCTGATCTGGCTGAACAGTGTTACATCAGTAAAAGGGGCAGCAGGGGGATACTTTTTCATTGAATTACTCCTGAACTACAGTTCTGACAGAACTGAAATAACACTCTCCAAAGTCCAAATGCTATGATGATTAATTAGAGCTGCTTTTATTATGAAACATTACTATCCCATTAACATATCTTAGTGCACTGCTAATGCATGGAATTGAATATTTTGGTGTTGTGCTGTGTGTCAATGGGCGAACACGCCAGCAAAGTTATCGCCCAAAGTGAGTTTTTTGAGCTGGTATTTCATCATAGCACAAGTAACTGACTTGCTTACTGTGCCTGAGTGGATTGTGGTGGGTGGTGGGATGGAGGAAAAGAAGAGATAAATATACGGGATTATTTTTTTCTCGTGTATAAAACACCCCCCCACACACTTCACATAAGGTGAAGAGGGGCAAAATTGTGCTTTTATACCCAAGATAAAACAGACTGAAAGGCAAATACATAAACAAATCTTGGAAGAAATTAATAATAGCTGGGATATGGGAGAAACCTTTGAATTTACTAAATCACTAGCAACAGAAGCATTGTGTTACCCAAGAAGTGTCTGAAGTCCCAGCTTTGTTGTTCTTTCCACTGGACGTCACAAAAACCCACATTCACTGTCTGACACCCCAGCCTTGTTCCACTGTCAACTGGTAGCCACAGAACCACACCTACACTGTCTGACACCCCATTCTTTTTCCACAGTCAGCTGGTTACATTGAACCATATATGCACTGTTTGATACTCCAGTCTTGTTCCAGTGTCCATTGGTAGCCACAGAGATACACATATACTGTCTAGCATCCCATAATTATGCCACTGTCTCCTGGAAGTCACACACATACAATGTCTTCTTCACCACAGGTAGTCACAGAATCACGCATGCAGTGTCTGACACCCCAGCCTTGTTGCACTGTCCACTGCTATTCATAAAACCACTTATTCGCTATCTGAAACCCCAACCATGTTCCACTGTACACAGGTAGCCACAGAAACACATATACACTGTCTGGGACCCCACGGGCAGCCACAAAAGCACACATACATTGTATGGCACTCCTCCCTACTCTCTTTCACTCTACAAACTGTGTCCTGCAAGTTTCTCATCCTTGTAACTGTAAGAGTGGAGCAAAGAAGACAGGAAGGTACTGGAACAACCTGGAGGGGAGTGGGGATGTCAGAAAGTGAAGCAGACAGATGGGACACTTGTGGAGGGGAACAAGAAGGAGTTTGAGTTGCCAAAAGGTGAAGGGTATTTCTAGAACACATGTGGAGAGGATCAGGGTGAGTTGAAGGTGCTTACTGCAGCACTTTGGACGGGAGCAGAGAGGAGTGTGGGGTGGCAGAGGTGAAGGGAACTGACGAACAAGTCCACGTAGAGAATGTGTAGCTATGTCCCTGCATGCATCTAGAACCCAATTACCTGACTGTGCATGTTTTGAGAATAAATGGGTCCCTCTGACAGTGGGTATTGTAAAGAATACATTCCTCTGTCCCCCTGCTTTAGTATACCCACTGCTAGAATAGAATCAGAAAACCTGCAATGTTGAGGTCCTGTGACTTTCATTTTTATATTCATAGATTTAACAAAATCTTGGAGGTAAACATTTTTCAGAAAATGAGAAAGCCTAAAGTTTGAAGATGGAAGATTCAAAATTAATGTGTATAGGTAATACTTACAAGCAGGGTGATAGGTTCATGGAACAGCCTCACAGTGGAAGTGGTAGGGGCTAATATAGTAAAGGAATAAAAAAAATCCTGGGATAGATATGTCTATTTTAAGAACTATGTAAGATTTTGCATTTTATCTAGATAGGAAGAGAGGATGTCATCAACATCTATGTTTCTGTATTTCTATGTAATGAATGAAAGCAAATCACAAAGAGGTTTACAGAGTTAAGAGCTCAACAAATCAGATATGGGATAAGCAATTAATGAATGATAAGTGAAATGTCCCTAGGGATATAACCACAGTAGGTGAAGTGGACACAGTTGTGATGGGGCTGTCACGGTTTTCAAGACACTCAGACCAGTGGGTAAAAATAAAATTTTATTTAAGAACAAAAATAATGACAGAGATCGCCCCCTAAGGGTAGCACTGTGAAATAGCAGAATAGCAGTAGTATGCACAGTATACAATAATACAGAAATGAACAGGCACTGAATACTGGTATACAAAGGGTTAAGAGAATAATCAGTCCGTCTCAGTTGTGTAGTTTGGCACGCCCAAGGTGTTAAAGGTGGAGAATACTCAACACCCACAGTCTGGAAAACTGAAGAAAATGTCCAGCAAAGAGAAACCTGCCTTCCACCTGCTGTACGGCAATGGTAGCCCCCACGGGCGTATGAACAGAGTGAGTAGACTGCCAGGGCTTGAGCGAATAGCCCCCACGGGCGTAACAGAGACGACTGAGTTACCGGAGCTGAAACCACTAGCCCCCACGGGCGTCGTGGATGGGACTGGAGTGCAAGAGCTTAGGCCAATAGCCCCACGGCCTATGGAGATGACTAGTACCAGAGCTTGAGCTTATAACCCAAACGTGCGTGATGGATTGCAAGAGCTTGAGCCAATAGCCCTACGGACGAAATAGAGAGACTGGATTGTAAGAGCTGGATCGATAGCCCCACGGACGTAACCACAGAGACGTGCACAGAAGCAGCCAGAGCCGTGCGCCACCGGGCGCGGTAATGGGCAACACCGGACTGCAAGGAGAGAAACGGCTCAGCACAAGACAATTCTCTGTATGGGCTGCGCGACCCACTGGAACACAGCTCTGCACGGGTTAAAGGCTCTATAGTTGTAACACAGCTCTGCACTGGCACAGCACGATAGTAGGAACACAGCACTGCACGGGTTAACAGCTCAGAAGTTGGAATGCAACTCTGCACAGACTGACAGCTCGGTAGTTGGGACACAGCTCTGCATGGGTTAACAGCTCGATAGAGAAACACAGCTCAGCAGTGTTCAGCTCAGTGGCAGGAATCAGCACAGCACAGAGCCGTAATGAACAGCAAGAACACGGTCACTATGTCGCCGTGGCGAGAAGGCAGACAGGAACAGAGACCGGCCGCAGAGACCGGAACAGGTCACGGAGCAGGAACGTCAGCAAGCCGGGTCGAATCACGGGGCAGGTTCTCAGGCAAGCCGGATCAGGAAACGAGCAGGAACGTCAGCCAGGCCGGGTCGAATCACGGAGCAGTTTCTCAGACAAGCCGGATCAGGAAAACGAGCAGGAACGTCAGCCAGGCCGGTCAAATCACAGAGCAGGTACACAGGATCGTAGTCAGGGATAGCCAAGTCGGTACACTGGAGATCAGGAACACAGGAACACAGCACAGCAAAACTGGCTCAGGAACACCACGAAAGGGCAAATGACAGGTACCACTAGCCCAGAATAAAAAGGTCACCAGGGGCGGGCCAAACAGGCTCAACCAATCGGAGCGCAGCACAAGTGAGAGTGACAGCCTGAGAAGCTGCACCGTGATAGGGGCCCAGAATCCAAGGGACCCATTGTCTCTGCACTATCCTGCAATCCTTTACAATCAGACCGGTTTTGCACTTTGGTTGGTGGTCACTGACACTGTGTTATATGAATAGTGTTGGTGAGTACCAGAGAGATGTCCAAAGCATTGAAAAGCAATGCACTTGACTCCTATCTAGTACTAAAACTGTTAACTGACACCATGTGGGTCATGAATCATGATGCAGCAGCTCTCTGGCACTGCAAATGAATTGCTTTGTCTCTCTGTCTTTGCTCATGATGTAAAGACCTTCAATCCTTTAGGTTTAATGGCACCTTTTGTCTGTGTCAGCTCCTGATCCAAACATGCTCCATACAATGCAGGGTCCAACATCAGATTTTGCCCCTGGGTGTCTCCCATAATATTTATCTTGGTGCCAAATTTAAAACAAATTAAAAAGGGATACCATACATTTTGGACAGCCTTGCATTTTTTTCTACTAAATTGATTTGGTCCACATTGTGGGTTACATACAGAGACACAAGAAATCTACTCTTGACACGTTAAAAGTCACATATCAACCCAGATATCACACTGTTAGCTAATCCTATTTTAGAACCCTGTCTTTCAGTTTGCAGAGTGCTATTCTATTCTTCAGTCATCCCTCTTTTGAATACAAATTTGGGTTGATTACCCATCTCCACATTTAAAATGAGTCTTTGCTTATGATTCCTCAGTGTTTAACAAAGATTCCACTATAGCTTTGTGGCCTGCAGAATACCTAGTTATAAATGCTAATCAGTTTACTCTTGTTTTGCAAATGTTCACCCTTGTTGCTGATTGGATAACGACTCCTATTAATTTACTCAACAAAGTTTCTTCTGTTGGTCCCATTCTTGCCGTAGAGTAGGCCCCCTTTATCAGGTTTACAGGGTATCCCTTCTCGATAAAGTGATCCCTTAAGACACTGACTTGTTTGTCAAATTGGGACAGGACATTGCATTTGCTCCTGATCCTTACAAATTATCTATAAGGAATGTTGTGTATCCACTGCCAGTGTGGCTACAGGAAACATCGAAGTAGCTATTGGCATCCACATCTTTGAAGCGCGTTGTTGTCTGGACCCACAAACCATCCCCTATAATCAATTCTACATCTAAAAGTGTTATATGATGTCTATTTATATTGAATGTAAATTGTATTCCCCATTGATTGCTCTTTTGCCAGAAATGAATCATGGGAATTATGGTGAAGTTGGTTTGATTCACAGTTGTTCCATGTTTCTCATCATCCATTGCAAAGAGCTGTCCTGTGGAACCCCATGCACTTCTTTAGGGAAAACTGGGATTCCACAGAACACAGTTTGAAAATCACTAACATAAACCATTTCCTCTTAGATGTACAGTTGGAATATCCCATGAATATGCAGTACAAATCTTAAGTACTGAAAATCTATTTTAGGCTGAAGCTAATGAAGGAAGTATCACAGGATTACACCCCCTTCTCTCAAGAAGATTGCAACGACAGAAAAACTGCACAGTTCTGTGATTTTATTTTTGCCTATCCATTGGGTGTACTTGACTTTTACTTGCCTTATAGTGGAGTATTTCCACTATTAACCTGTCAGTTGCTTTCTCAGATACTTTCCCAGCAGAAATCACAGATGTGGCCTAATCATTATATATTTTTCAATAAAGAGATAAGTTGGTAAACTTTGAGATTCACACATTAGGGCAAATGTTCCGAAGGCAGGAGCAGGGCATCACTAGTGCTAATCATAAGTCACTCAATGAGTGTGTCTGTGCCTACAAGCATGTACAAATGCAATAGCATCTATAAGTACATATGTATGCATAAAGTTGCTAGGGAGTGTAATCTAGGCCTACATTAAGTTGCTCCAGCCCTGGAACCGCTATAAAGAAAATGATGGGTTTTGTACCATGATATTCTGTGTTGAAATCATAAGTAGCCAGCTCCTGGTTGGAGGTAAAGAGCATGCCTCCATATGCTAACACACTCCCACCAGGACTAGTTTGATCATGTGTGTTCTGTGTCCTGATTTTCCATTCATTCCTCTGTTCACTTTCCACACTTTGTTGTGTGACACTTTTGCCGAGCATTTATGTGGCACTGGCACCTTGTTTAGATGTGCAATTAAAGCGTTCCTGCCGTGACCAAGTTCTGTTGACTTCCTGTATTTTGCTGTGTTTTCCAGCATTTGACCTCAACTTGTTTCTTCAGCTCCTCTTCTGCCTGTAGATTGTGTACTGCTTTGCAGGACTTGTTTTGACCTTGGCTTGCTCGACCATTCTCCTGTCTCATCCCTGGTACCATCACTGCCTGCTTGTTACAGACTCGGTTTGTTTACTATTCTCCCTTCGAATATGGAGGTGCTCCTGCGACCACATTGTCGAGTGCAACTTTGTTGGCCAGCTTTTGTCGCGTTTGACTCATCTACCTCCCATTGGGTTCGAACCTTGCAACCCCTGAGTTTTCAAGTGGCTGTTCCTAGTTCTTCCTGTTCCAGTATACAGCAGAGACAGCTGTATTGCTGGTAGGTTATATATTCTGATTCCTGTCACCGGTGGGTAGCTGTCTGTCTGTGTCTTGGGTTGTCTTTGCAGCAAGCACCTTTAACACAGCTTAGTCTGCAACAAAACTTCCCTAGTGCAGCCCCCCCTACCAGCTAGTCTCACTCCGTATTCAGCCCACTCTAGCATCTGGCCCACTGAGGCCTACTAGCAGCATATTTGTATTGTTGTCTGTTGTATTGTTTTATTCATAGTAATAGTCTGTTTGTGGGGATTCCACTCTGCAAAGCATAACCCAGGCAGCTTACATTGTATGCACCTAGTCTGATCATTACAGACAGATAGGGAGACCTGTGCTGGGATACAAGAAAATGGCCTCTGTACAGAGTTCTGAACAATAACGGGACAACCAATCCTTACTTCCTAATGTCAAATAGGAGCTTTAGCATAATTTTCTTGCCGTGTAATGATACACTTGATGTTCATTTTCTTGTATCCAAACAACGACATGACTTTCTGTTAAAGAGCACCAAAACACATGGAAGTGAACACATGCAAGGGGAAAGGGGATCAAGCGGAGAGTGAACACAGATAAGGACAAGCACCCAATTTGGACAAGAGCATCTATTAGTGGATGATGTGCTAAGACTCTTCACAGATACCAAGTAAGAGGCCATCCACAACCAGATATATTGTCTTGGGATACAGTGTATACATTCTTACACAGCTCTAACACTGTTACTCTGACTGTAATGGGCAATTACTTACCATTTTACACTATCCACCTAGGTGCTTTACCTTTGGGGCAGTCTTACTAGATTATCTACTCTGACCCTCTCTAGACCCGACCCTTAGTCAGTAAACACGTGTGAAGTCCACTTATGCTCACATACTGTCTATTGTCATTGATACTATTATAAATCACAAATGTTTGAAAGATTGTGGTTTTATCGTCTTTGAAATTTAATTAAGTGTACACACTTGTCTCTTTTATTATATTTTTAATGTAACACCTATTTTTTTATTTATGTGAAAATAAATTGTAATACTACACTTAGATATTCTTTTGCACTGTCTACCCCCACCCTATAACATTTGGCACATTGAAAAGGTCTTTTGGGACTGAATTCTCGATGTTTTTGCATTTATATATGTGTTCATCTATGGGCTGTATGCACTAAACAAAAGAGGAGCAATTATGAGGAAAGCCAAGCAAACAGTGGGGGAGAAGTAAAAGTTCCCAAAACTATCACTGATTTAAATATGGTTTTAACCTTTTGAGCGCCTGAGGGGTACTCAACGCATTGCTTTGCAATGTGTTGCATACCCCTCTGGCACTCAAAGGGTTAACTGCAGTGAATGTTAGAGAGGTCTTCCAATGCATTTAATTGAATTTTCATCTGTCCCTAATGGAGCAAATAGGTTGACATTAAAAAAACATGAAGAACGATATAAGTCTTATCTCTCAAACCTTTATGGTTTGAGAGATATTCACAAGCAAAGTTTCTCCTCCCGCCCCTTTTACCTAGTGTAAGCCACCTCTTCTCAGATGTGGAATCCAGTCCATAGACCAGACAGATAACAGCATGGGACAATCTTCTTCCTAGGAGAACAATGAAAGCCCTGCCCCCTTGACAAGTTTTTCAGGTTTTTCCCGTATCTTAATTGAAGATTGCCCCCCTCTGCAGTCTACCTGGTCACCTCCCTTCTGCTCTGGCTGAACAGTGTTACATCAGTAAAATGGGCGGGAGGGGGATACTTTGACATTGAATTACTCTTGAACTACAACTCTGACAGAATTGAAATAACACTCTCCAAAGTCCAAATACTATGATGATTAATTAGAGCTGTTTTTATTATGAAACATTACTATCCCTTTAACAACACATTGTGATGCACTGTGTTTAATACACCAAAAACCCATAACTGTCAGACTGAGTAATATTGGCTTCACCTAATAATCCCAGGTGGTGTTGGGTATCACAACAACTACTATTACTATCACTACTACTACTACTACTACTACTACTGCTGCCACTACTACTAATCTTACTACTACTACTACTACTACTACTACTACTACTAAAGTGTATACTCCACCCAAATAAAAGAAACACTCTACTCATATAGCTCTCTGAACTCCATGAATATAAACCATTTTTTTAAGTATATAACTTTTGGAGCAGGCCACAATGTATAAATCAGTACTCCACTGGGCAAAAGGGAAAGTTAAAATAAAGCAAAATAAAAACAGAATGATTGTATAAAAATGTAAAAGCAGAAACCAGGACACTCAGGTAGGCAAATAATATTATGGACATACATTTTTGGGAACTGCCATCTTGGTCTGATAAGTAACTTCCTCTGACCGGCATGGTAATCTTTGTTTACATAACACAGAGAGTTACAAATAACAAAGGAAATCCATGGGCTATAAGTGTGGCTATATTTGTATATTAATCTAAATAAACATGTCTAAACTATCTTCCTGGAAATACTATCTCTGTGTATAACTAAACTATACCAGCTATAGGGATGGTGGGACTGTGTTTCAGTAATACTTTTTCATATATTAGAACTGTATCGCTCGGATTCCATGGTGTGGGTAGAATTAACGCCATACACCTATCAAACTTACATCTAGCCCTGTGGGTTATAACACATCACCTGGTGCTCCCAAAATCAATGACTGAATGACTGGTTGGCCTATCTATTCATGGAACATTCTGTGAGTCTACTGCTGTATGATTGTTTAACCCCTTAACGACCCTTGACGGTCATAATACGTCAAGGGTCGATCTGACTGAACTATGACCATCATCGAAGTCCGGGCTCCCCCCGCGGCTGCACGGCGTTCAGGAAGTCCGGAATGCAACGGAGCAATAAAAAAAAATATGCTCCGTTGTCATTCACTCGCGTCCGGATTCCCCGGTCGTTAAGGGGTTAAAGGGATAGTAATGTTTCATAGTAAAAGCAGCGCTAATTGATCATCATAGTATTTGGGCCATGGAGAGTGTTATTTCAATTCTGTCAGAGTTGTAGTTCAAGAGTAATTCAATGACAAAGCGTTCCCTTCCCGCCCCTTTTACTGATGTAACACTGTTCAGCCAGATCAGAAGGGAGGTGCCCAGGTAGACTGCAGAGAGGGACGATCTTCAATTAAGATAAGGGAAAAACCTGAAAAAGTTGTCAAGGGGGCAGGGCTTTCATTGTTCTCATAGGAAGAAGATTGTCCCCTTCTGTTATCTGTCTGGTCTATGGACTGGATTCCACATCTGAGAAGAGATGGCTTACACTAGGTAAAAGGGGCTGGAGGGGAAACTTTGCTTGTGAATATCTCTCAAACCATAAAGGTTTGAGAGATAAGACTTATATCGTTCTTCATGTTTTTTTAATGCCTACAAAATAAAATACAGATAAAATGAAGTATTACTATCCCTTTAAGTAACTAGTAATGTGTAGTTATACACAGTTAATATTTGTCAGGAAGATAGTTTAGACAAGTTAATTTCAATTAATACACGTCCATATAATTATCTGCCTACCAGAATATATTCTTGGTTGGCTTTTAAAAAATGCAATTTTTATATACAGTCCTTTTGTTTTTGCTTGTTTTTATTCTAATGTTCAATTTTTTATACTGTACCTTGTAGGCTTTCTTCCCAGCTATATAGTGTTTTAAGTTGTACTCCAAATAAATGTTTTACATTTTTTATATTCATGGTGTTCAAAGCTCTTGAGTGATCTATTGGTATACAGTTTCTTTTTTAATAATAAGTTGCACACATTCATATATAAGTTGCACAGCCTCATATCTCCCAACATTTCAAATGGCCAAAGAAGGACACTTGTTTTAGGTGGGTTTGTTGAGGTAGTGCCAGTGGGTAGGCATACCTCCCAAGTGTCCCTCTTTAGGAGGGACAGCCCCTCTTTTAGACCCAGATCCCACTGTCCCTCTTTCCCACCCTAATGTCCCTCTTTTTAGGAAATCAGATTGTGTGGTGTGTGTATATAAGTTTATAACATTCCTCTACAGCAATAAAAATCACATTATTGTTTCTTTAAACGTCAGAATATGTGTTTATAAATTAGTGTGCTTAAATAAAATGGGTTGGTCTTGTTATAAGTCATTTATTAGGTAACACAAGGAGGTGTCAATATGTCATGAAACAGCCTAAAAATTCTCATTATTGCCCCGCCCACCAGCCACACCCCCAGAAACACCCCCTAAAACATAATTGTCCCTCTTTGGCAATTCGAAATGTTGGGAGGTATGGGTGGGGCATTACAGAGAATTGTTAGGTTATTTCATAACTCCTTGACACATTTTTGTGTAAGACCCAAGTATTTTATTTATACAGACTAATTTATAAACAAATATACCAAAGTTTAAACAAACATTAATGTGATTTTTATGGCTGCAGAGCAATGTTATACACTTATATATGCACACCACATAGTCTGATCTCCTAAATAAAAGAGAGACACCAGGGTTGGAAAGAGGGACAGGGGGATTTGGATCTCAAAAAGAGATTGTCCTTCCTAAAGAGGAAACTTGGGAGGTATGCATCCTCTCTGTCCCACAAGGGGTTAAGTAAATCTTGATAAGTGGCAACCTCTGGCTCATATGTTTTAACTTATTTTTGCTTTCTGTTGTAGTTATTATTTTTATTATTATTATTGGGTGAATATGCATACCTTCCAATTGTCCCTCTTTAGGAGGGACAGTCCCTCTTTCAGACCCAAATCCATCTGTCCCTCTTTTCTACCCTTTTTTCCCTCTTTTCAGGAGATCAAAATGAGTAGTGTTTATTACATGCCCCACAACAATGAAACTCACATAAATGTGTAGTTAATCTTTAATATATGTGTTTATAAGTTAATCTGTATAAATAAAATACTTTGGTGTTGCTCTAAATAATTTATTCATTTACACAAAGAGGAGCCGGTAGGTCATGAAATAGCCTAAAAATTCTCTGTAATGCCCCGCCCAACAGCAGCACCCCCATAAACACCACCTAAACCAAAAGTGTCCCTCTTTGGCCATTTGAAATGCTGGGAGGTATGAATAGGCTTTGATAGTTATTTACAAGTTGCTGATATTTAATTTAGTTTGTGAATACAGATTACATTTTATATTATTTATTTATTTATATAATCATGCTAATGTCATTACAAAATACATCAATAAACATTGTTATTAAATTTGGAAAGGCAAAGGTAGGGAAATCATCCTAGAGAGCTCCACATCCCCATCTAGTGTTCAGTCAGGCTTTTCCTTGAAGCGGTGCATTATGGACAATGTAGTTTTCCAATCTGACATTTTGCATGCGTTCTATACACAAATTGACAGATAAGAGACTACGAGACCCAAGAAACTGTTCTGCACAGCTTTCCCTGCGCTAGTGCTGTCCCAGAATCATTCCTCAGCTCGGTGCTGAAGCAGAGGAGGAGGAGGGAGAGGGAACTGGGCGCATCTTGTTCTCCTGTCACTGCTGGCACTGCACTTGCCTGAAGCACCGTGGATATAACAGGAAGGGATCCCTCCATGATAAGGAGGTCCTTAGTCTGAGCTTCATGCGTAACAGGTAGATCGTGGGAAGGAAGGAAAGATCTGCACTGGGCAGACTGGGACTACTTACTACCTGCGGCTGGATGTGTGCCAGGGGCTAGCGGCTCTGACATGAGTGCAGGTGAGTACCCTGCAGGGTGCTGGCACTGGGCGTGTGTACATTTGGAAAATAGGCATGTGTGTGCTATGTACCTTGGATTATAAAGCACCCTGGAACACTAACTGTAATGCAATGAACCGCAGTATCTGCTGATGCTGTATAAATATATTCTAAAATGTTTATTTCTGAATGTATCTTTCTTTCCCAATATTCAGTATTTACATTATCTATCTATCTATCTATCTATCTATCTATCTATCTATCTATCTATCTATCTATCTATTACACTGAGGATCAGAAGGTTGCACAACACGTTGCAAAGCAATGCCTCGTCCACACCTCTTCTCATCAACAGGCTAACCCTCTGAGTGCCAGAGGGGTACGCAATGCATTGTTTTACAATGTATTGCGTACCCCTCTGGCGCTCAAAGGATTAATATTCTGAAATGTAGAATAAGCTGCTTGTATATAAACAGATAAATTATCTATCTATTGCAGAGCGATGCATTGCACACCCCTTGGGTTATCAAGAGGTTATTATTATAAACTGTAGAATAAAGTAACTCTATATAAATACATGCTGGTATGATATCTGTCCCTCAGTCTTTCATCTATCTACGTGTGCCTCTAATTTCCAGATCTTCAATATTTACATTACTTGCTTATCTATTATCTATTTAAATTCATTATCTATCTGTCTTAATCTATCAATCATCCCTACCTATTTACATTGATCTCCACTCTGTTATGCCTCTATTATTTTTATCTACATGCCTGTCAATCTCTGTCTCTGTTCTCTCCCTGAGTGCCAAGTGAATGCCCAAATGCATTTCAGAGATGTCTTGGGCTCCCCTTTTGCTCTCAAAAGAATATAATATGCACTTTGTAAATGAACTAGTTTAACCCATTTGAAGGTAAGATGGGCATGCGAGGCATTGATCCAAAATTGTATGCATATTCGTCTACCACTCAAGTTAACCATTTGAGTGTAAGTGAACAAACAAGGTGAATCAATGCTTTCCAGAATACTTGGCATTGAAATGGTTACAACTCCAAGGAAGGTGTCTTATAAATAGATAATGATAGTAATAATAGTATTATTATATTAACTCCATGTGTGTCAGACAGCTGTACAGTGCCTTGATATTTATTTTGATTGATATTTCTGACTGCAGTGCATTACACATCTGCATTTTAATACTTGCATTATCATAGGTCCTTGGGATTTCAGCATCCTGTGGGTATGGGGCCTGCATGCAATGTATTTGCTTTGCAGTGGGTAGGCCTCTCTAGAATTGCAGTGGTTAATCTAGCACAGCATCAGGGTACCAGCAGGAAATGGCATATGTTAGATGTAAGAGAAAGCATTGCATTGCTCATGCTGTGGGGGGAGATAACACTGCCACTCGTGCAGTGATATACATTATAAACAGCTTATCTGTTTTTGAGAGGCACATTGGTGGGCAACTTGATGCCCTCTATCTGTTCAGGACTACAGTTCCCATCATCCCAAGCCAGCTGATGGGAATTGTAGTCCTGAATAGCTGATGGGCTTCAGATTCAGAAAAACATTCCTATCACTCTTCATTGATTTAAATGGGGCGTTTATCTCCATGAATGCTGTAGAGGTCTGTAGCTTTTCAATGCAGTTGAGACCGTTATAGGATTCAAGGGTTAAAACCCCCATTTAACTCAATAACAAATTTTATTTGTCCAGTATGGTGCAGTTGGTTTGCTCTAGTTAAAAATAAAAATAAATAAATCCAGATTCGGGGCCTCTGGCTCATTGCAGCTTTGACTCTCATATCTCGGCTTAAAAAGTGTGGGTCACTTTAAGCAGCACCACCCATTACAGAGCATGAGAAAATCCAATTATATTTATCTGCCACTGCCTAAGTCTGTTGCTTGGGATTTTAGTATTTAAATACTGTATGTTCTGTCAGTGCCTATTATCACTTTGAGAGCTTGTGGGGTGTGTAATTCATGGCTCTCAAAGAGCTAACGTAGACTAACTGCTAAAATGTAATGGAGTTATATGTATTTAAAGATCTATCATTAGTTAAAAAATGTTTTTACTACAGGATGACTAAAATATTGTTATAAGAATGCCTTTTGCAGGGCTCAAGGACCCCTGATTGTTTAATGACTTGGATGGTAGAAACATCTCTAATTCATTATTTTACAATGCATTGTAGATGTTAAAAAAAAAAAAAATCTAAGGGATGGTTAAGGAAAACTGATATGTGTCTCTGAAGCGATAATGCAATAATGTCTGTAAACTGTCAGGAATGCAATAGCAGTCTTTCTGAATGGAAGAGGGATATTCCATATATATGTATTTTAGATGTTGTCACTCATTACAAGCTGGTCACAGCAATTGGTTGCTGTATAGAAGATCAGAAGAGTTTACCACATTTCCTTTAGAAAAGCAAGATCAGGATTAGAGTTCAGAGATCTAAAATCAAATTAAGGATCTGTAGAGATGTTACCTTGGAATTCAAAATGATTAAATGGAACCTTATTTCATTGTTAGATGTTAGGATCCTTATAACGCAGTGGATCTCAGTCTATCTTGCTCAAGGCATCCGCAACATGCAATCTGGAATACATTAAAAACATTATGTCTTTTGTAAAATGCATAAATATACATTTATTCTTAGGTTTCAAAAATAAATATAAATATATAGTACAAAACAATTTCGATAAACTTACAATTGAAACACAACACTCACATTTTTTGTCAAAGTCTAGGGGCACCCCAAGTGGATATCTGTGACACACCATGGCACCCTGAATGAGAATCACAGTGTTAACCCTTTGAGTGCCAGAGGGATACGAAACTCATTGCTTCACAATGCACTCTGGCATTCGAAGAGTTAAAGGGTTAGTAATGTCTTATAAAAATAAAAAAGTAATATTGTAGATAATCAAAAAATCAATCCATCTATGTCAGTCTGATCCCTCAAACCTTTATGGTTTGAGAGATATAACGTTTTAAAGTTCCCCCCTCCCTCCCCTTGCACTGATGTCAGCGCTGTAGCTGACAGAAGAAGATCCTGGTCTTGGGACTGGCAGGCGGCTCTTCAGCAGAGCCGAAATACCGCAATCTAAAAAGAAATACTTCACTGGAACTGTCTACAAAATGTGCTTGCAAAGCAGGCACACTTTGTAGACCATTCCAATGAAGTATTTCTCTTTAGTTCACTGTATTTTGCCTCTGCTGAAGAGCCGCCTCGAGTCGGTCAACACGAATCTCCTTCTGTCAGCTTTACAGTTGACATTAGTGAGGGCAGAAGTTTATCACCGTATATCTCTCAAACCATCAAAATGGCATCAATGGATTTTTTATTGATTATCTACAATATTTCTTTTTTATTTATATAAGATATTAATAGCCTTTTAATGCATCACACTGGTACAAGTCTGGTCAGAGTTGCTTTACTTTACCATATAATACTTCTTAACCATTTGGGTATCAAACATTTATTTTATCTTGGAACTTAACTGATTAAGCCCTTTGCCATGAGGTCCAGCACCAGCACATTGCTGAGTAGTGTTGTCTGTGTGGAGCATGGAGGAGAGAGGAGAGAGAGGGGATATGATAGAAATGAAGGGATTCAACAAAGTGCAGGAGGGATGTACATTTCAAAGGAGTAAGAATGTTAGGACAAGAGGCCATAGTCTAAAACTAGAGGGACACAGGTTTAGATGTAATGTAAGAAACGTTTACTTCTCTGGGTGGGCTGTAGAAAAGTGGAATAGCCTACCAGCAGAAGTGGTAGAAGTTACTACAGTGAGGAATGTAAGTATTCATGGGATAGGCATAGACTTTTCTGAACGTTAGACAAGACCAAGGACCAAACAAGGTTGCGGTTTTTACAGTAGGAGAAATGAGCAGACTAGATGGTCTGAACGGTTCCTATCTGCAGTCAAATTCTATGTGTCTATCCCAGGTCACGTTTTGTAAAGTGGAGACTTTAACCCTTTGAGAGCTGTTGGGGGCTTTTGACACTTCATTGGCACTGAGAGGCTTAACCCTTTGAGTTCCAGAGGAATACGGAACGTATTGTACCCCTCTGGCACTCAATGGGTTAAAAAATACTGTAAGCTTTTGAGTTCCACAGAGGACACCCGACACATTTCAGATCCCCCATCTTTGCTCGAAAAGTTAAAACGAGAAGTGAAGCGCTAAGTTATGTTTACTTGAATTCTTTGAAGTGGATTCAGGGTCTGGAAGTGGTAAAATTAAATGTGTTGTATTTTTCCCATCTGTGTGTTGGAATGTAGCTGACCACTCCCCTTAAAGGAACACTAATGCTAAAGTACATGACAGAGCTGATGTATTAAGAAGAATAGAGATGCACCGATAGCGATTTTTGAAGACCGAGTACGAGTACCGATACTTTTTTCAAGTACTCACCGATACCAATTACCGATACTTTTTTTTGCAGTCATTTGCCAGTTTTCCAAGTACCTATTTGCTTTAGGTACTTGGAAAACTGGCAAATGACCGCAAAAAAAAATTAATTGGTATCGGTGAGTACTTGAAATATATACACACACACACACCACCTCTTGACTCTTGATTCTCCCCTTTTGACTCTTTCTCCCCCTCTTGTGCCCCCTTCTTTTGCCTTGGCTTTTTCTCTCCCTTTTGATCCCCCTTTCTCCCCTTCTTTTGCCTTGGCTTTTTCTCTCCCTTTTGTTCCCCTTTTCTCCCACTCCTTCTCCTTGACACTTGATCCCACCCTTTTGCCTCTCTCTCCCTCCTGATCCCCCCTCCTTTTGCCTCTTCTTGCCCCCCCTCCTTTTGTCTCCTGATCCTTCCTCCCTTTGCTTCTTTTTCTCCCTCTTGACCCCCTCTCTGCCTCTTTCACCAGCCGCTGCCCCATCTTTCCTCCCTTACCCTCCTCTGCCGGGTGCTCGCTGTTCTCTCACAAGCCCCGGCAGAGGTCAGCGTCGGAGCGTTGCCATGGTAACCCGCGGCAACTCTCCGACGCTGCAGGAGGGAGAGAGGTGACCGGGGAGCATTGTGAGCAGCTCTCCGGGCTCCCTCTCTGCAGCACCGACCCTGACACAGGGTATCGGTGCTGGCATCGGCCGCATTTGCGCAAGTACGAGTACTCGCGCAAATGCTGGTATCGGCACCGATACCGATACCAGTATCGGTATCGGTGCAGCCCTAAAGAAGAACAAGATCAAACTGACTGCAAATGAAGGAACAAATAAAATTCCCAACGTCCCAGTTCATTTAAATGGAGCTCTTACTGCCTTGAATTCTGGAACGGTCGTTCCAACACATTGCAGAGCAAAGTGTTTGCAACCTCTCTAGCTTTCAAGGGGTTAAAAGCCACTTTTAAATCAATAGGAATTTTATATGTCCCTTGTGGTGTAGCTGGTTATCTGAATCAAAATTTTGATCACCCCTCTGGCACTCAAAGGGTTAATCGAGTTCGTAGGACATCTGTATTTTAATATTCACGTGTGTATGTGTGTGTGTGTGTGTGTATGTATGTATGTATGTGTATATATATATATATATATATATATATATATATATATGTGTGTGTGTGATCAGCAGGTGGTACTGTACCTATCACTTAGGATTGTGAGCCACAGTCTACGACTCAATAAGCTCTCCCATAGACTGAATTACAATAAAAATAACTATTTTAGGAAGAGAGAGCAGTTTGTTTTACACGCCTCTGGTCATTAAAGGGTTAAATATCAGTATTCTGATTTACTTGATAAAATTGATCAATTACTTTTACTAGGCTTATAACTGTGCATCTTCGCAAAAAAGGTCAGTTAATTAAAAAAAACAAACAGCTAACAGTTTATATTTCGCCATTTTAATAAAAAATAATTTAAAGCACCATCGCGCAAATGGATTTGGCAAACAATTGATAAAAGCTTGGATTCCCCTGCCTTACAGCATAGATTTATTTTTTTTTTATGTAAAAAGTTTACTGCTTCTTTAACCCTTTGAGTGCCAGAGGGGTGTGCAGCGCATTGCTCTGCAATGCGACGCTCACCCCTCTGACACTCAAAGGGTTAATCTATATGATATTACATGTGCTATATTTTCCTGCAGGGTGTAAGAAGTCAATGTCACATAACCTACCAAGTGTCCCTCTTTAGGAGATATTAGGTGTCTATACCTCCCAAGAGTCCCTCTTTTTGAGATATTATGTGTCTATACTTCCCAAGTGTCCCTGTTTAGGAGATATTAGGACTCTATACCTGCCAATTGTCCCTCTTTAGGAGATATTACGGGTACGTACCTCCCAGGTGTCCCTCTTTAGGATATATTAGGGCTCTGTACCTCTCAAGTGTCCCTCTTTAGGATATATTAGGGGTCCATACCTCCCAAGAGTCCCTCTTTAGGAGATATTAGGGGTATGTACCTCCCAAATGTCCCTATTTAGGAGATATTAGGTGTCTATACCTCCCAAGTGTTCCTCTTTATGAGATATTAGGGCTCTATACCTCCCAAGTGTCCCTTTTTAGGAGATATTAGGGCTCTATACCTCCCAAGTGTCCCTCTTTAGGAGATATTAGTGCTGAACACCTCCCAAGTGTCACTCTTTAGGAGATATTAGGGCTCTATACATGTCAAGTGTCCCTCTTTAGGAGATATTAGGGCTCTATACCTCCCAAATGTCCCCCTTTATGAGATATTAGGGCTCTATACCTCCCAAGTGTCCCTCTTTAGGAAGGACAGTCCCTCTTTGAAACCCAAATCTCTCTGTTCCTCTTTCCAACCCTGGTGTCCCTCTTTTCAGCCTATGTGGTATGTATACAAGTGTATTACTTTGCTCCACGGCAATAAAACTCACATTAATATTTGGGTAAACTTTAATAAATGTGTTTAAAAATTAGTCTGTGCAAGTAGAATAATCTAATCTTGTTCTAAATCATTTTTTTCAGTTACACGAAGAGGTGTCAATGGGACATGAAATAACCTAAAATTATACGTAATGCCTGTCCACCAGCCATTCCCCCAGCAACACCACCTAAAATACAAGTGTCCCTCTTTGGCCATTTGAAATGTTGGGAGGTATGCTGCCATTGGACACCACTTCCTGCTGTGTCTTAAACATAGCAGAGTAGGGTTTCTTCACCAGGAAGAAAGCAGTCAAATAAATATTACTTCCAGCCTCATAAAAAAACAGGACATGCAATATAATGTCATCTAATAACTGTCAAAATATCCTCTTTAATATTGGAGCAGCTTGTATTTTGCTACAAATTAATTAGATCATGAGTCTAGATAATACATTACACAGTATTCTCTGTATATCAGCATTGTAAAACACAAGTCATTATTCAGTGTGTGCTGTGCTCATTTTGCTGGGAACTTTGGATAAACTCCATTTATTGTCAAGTAGATTTCTTAATGGTCAACATACTTCAATAATTACTGTGGAAACATAATTATCATTGGAGTTGCCTGAACCCATTGTGTGGTTGTCTGTGGAAATTATAAATGTATGTGCATTTACATAAAGCTGTTGATTTATTATAGAGAGCAGAAAGTAAAAACAAAGATGCATACTACTCCATTTGTTTAGAGTAAATAAATGTTTCCTATTTGTTCTGCCATGGAATGTTGCAAAATATGTTGTTTCAGGTGATCTGAATGACTGTAATTGTCCCTTGTTACATTGCCAGGATAATAATAGAGGAGAAAATATTAGCCTGATGTTAAAGGAATATTGCCTATTTTTACTCTACATATTTTGCAAGTGCATAACGAAATCAAATCTCCTGTACTATTTATCTTCGTTTTTAACCCCTTAAGGACTGGACGAGCACGCACGCGGCTGTCACTTAAGGACCACGGAGCATTTTTTTTTTTTGCTTATCTGATTTTGGACTTCCCGAATGGCATGCAGCCACGTGGGTAGCCTGGAATTCCATGACATATATGTACGTCCTTGGTCCTTTAGGGACATCCACCTCGTGACATACATGTACGCCATGGGTCGTTAAGGGGTTAAAGTCCATCAATTTTTTACACTTTAGATATGTGTCCATGAGTACCTGGATCTGTTTGCAGAGAGCTTTCTGTCAGGGAACCTGAAAGCAGATCTAAGGATAGATTCTATTACAGGTGCTAATTTTATCTCTGCTTTTATCTCCGGTTTTCCCCATAGACTTCGAAAGGAAAATGTTTGATAAAACAGGTGTTAACATTTGGCACCTGCAGTAGAATCTAGCCCTTAGTGAGTCAATGTAAAAAAAAAAAAAAGACTGCAAACAGGATAGCACACAGAAGATTCAGTGCTGTGTTACATCCTGCTTAGAAGGCTGACTAACCAGAAAACTCTCTGGTAACAGAAATTCAGTAAGCTTACTGTCAGTGATGTAAACATTTTAAAATAATAGATTAAGATGTTAAAAATAAATAAATAAAAACGAACACACTATAGGGTGCCTGACTATATATATTATGTCCCTCTGACACTCAAAGGGTTAAAGCACCCCCACTTTCCACCTTTCATATTCTGTAAGTGTATACTATGTAAAGTCAAATAGCCCAGTGTTTATCACTGCTAGGCCTCGGAGCACACCAGTAGGTCAACTTTCCAAGATCTCCCTGCTTAATCACAGGAGGCTAATCAGTGATTCAGTCTTCGCTTAAAGGGATAGTAACACTTACATTTAACTCCTCTCCATTTTGTAGCCCTTAAAAAAGGGAAGAATTGATAATTCTGTTTAACAAGGTAATAATTCTGGCGACTAGCACTACTGAGCAGCTAGTCGCCAAATGGGGAATTATTGGAGATTAAGTTTTGTAGTGGTGGTAGTTCCACTTTAAAGATAATTTCAGTAAAACAAATGAGTGTTGTTGCTTTTCATTTAACCCCTTAGGGACCCTTGACGTACCAGGACCGTCAAGGGTAAACTTGCTTGAAAGACCCTTGACGGTCCTGGTACGTCACGTACTTTTTACTTACAGCGCTCTACCGGGAGCGCTGTAAGTAAAAATGGGGCATGAAATAGACTGCTCCAAGATCGGAGTGATCTGTTTCAAGCCCCATAGTGACGCGCTGATACACGTGACAGGTCACGTGTACCGGCTCGTCAACGTGCCCCTATGCGGGGTTAAACATTTGAAATTGTCAGCACTTCTGAGAGAAGATTTCACATAATGTGCATTCACCACCATGTTCCCTATGGAGAGGAGGGTGGTGGTGGTGGTGGGGGTAGCAGGAATGACTTATTCAATTCTTTGCCACCTCTCCTAACAGTGTGGTGGCACAGCACAGTGTTGACATGAAGCATTTTCAAAGCCTGTAAATTCTTACAAGTTCTGGGGCATAGACACTCTCACTTTCCTGCTTTATTATCTTCTTGTCTCTGTCACCTATTCACATTAACCCTTTGCGTGGTAGACAGATATCTCTCTGGCACTCAAAAGGTTAAATCTATGACAGGAGCGGGGGGACCGGCGTGTGAAATCTCCGTGTTGAAGTGCAGTGAGTGGTGGCTGTTGGACTGTCATTTTCAAACTTGCTCTGAACACAGAGACATCAAGAGAAAAATGCATCATGTGGTCTAGTTTTAGCTGTAATCATTTTTAAATGAAGCATATCCCATCTTTTATTTGGTAGAAAAAGCCCTGCCGTTTATATTTTATAGTGAAGGAATATTTCTTTAGACATAAGATTTATTAGATGGCATGCTTTTCCGAAGATTGGAGGAAGCCATTTTCCTTTGCAATCCTCATTCTTAGAGGCTGTAATTTATTGTCTAATAAACATTACTATCCCATTAATCAGTGGCTCATTCATTGTTACTGACTCACTTGTGCTTAATCAGGGAAATCCTTACATCCTGGCCTGTTGGTGGCCCTACAGGACTGAACTTGGAGAACCCTGGTCTTAGACATAACAGCAAGTGGGGAGTGCAAAGGAAATTGCCTTCCCCGGTCAGCTGAAAACACAGCGGGTCTTATGTACAAAAGAAAATGTATTTCTGGAGCAAACCAGTGTCAACATATGGGAGAAATTAAAATGGCCAAATGTCATGTTGGTTTAACTGGGGGGTTTAACCACTTGAATGCTAGAGAGGTTACCAACGGATTGCTTTGGAGACCACGCTAGTATTCAAGCGGTTAAAAAAGTCCCTTCAAAACCATCGGAAAGCTGTATTTCTTCCCTGTGGTGCAGCTGGTTTGCTCCAGAATTGTTCTTCTTCCGTTTTATACATAAGGTCCATTATGTGCAATATCCCATACCAATGTATGTGAACTTGTGCTCATTCATACAAACAAACTTGTACTACATCTTTAGTGTTGCTTTAACCCTTTGAGTGCCAGAGGGGTACGCAACGCATTGCAAAGCAATGCGTTGCGTACCCCTCTGGCACTCAAAGGGTTAATTTAATGCAGTTGCATATTATTAGAGAAATTGCATGGTATATCCACTAGTAATAATGTTTTTCTTGACATAAAAAGACTGATACTAAACCTTTTTCCCTCCTCTTATCTGCTGTTAAAGACAATTGTTAAACTGTTCAAGCTTTTAAGACCTTTGCATTATTAATTAGCAGTTATTGAATATGATGACATTTCACAGAATTTCCTTGAACCCTTTGTGTGCCAGAGGGGTATGCGAGCTAACCCCTCTGACACTCAAATAGTTAACCCTCTTGGAGGCAAAGCAATGCTTTGTAGACATCTCTATCATCCAAGGGGTTAAACACCAAAGGGTTTTGCATCACGCTCACATTGTTAATTGCTTCCATCATCACTCCTTCCAGTGAAATTCCATTCAGTTCTATATGCTCTGATTTTTTTCACACTGTGATGTCATAGTACAACTCAAGGAGCAGGATTTTCCACTTATTAAAAAGATAGTAATACTTGATTCTAACTATGCTTAACCCCTTAAGGACTGGCGTGCGCACACGCGACCGGCACTTGAGGACCACGGGGCCTTTTTTTTTTTTTTTTTTTTTTTTTTAAGTTCTGATTCAGGGCTTCTGGAGCAGCGTGCAGCCGCGCCCGGAGCCCTGAACTCCATACCGTGCCAGGACCGTCACTGGTCCTTAAGTGCTACCTTGACGGTCCTGGGACGTCAGTGGTCCTTAAGGTGTTAATATTGTACATATAAAAAAAAGGAAGTGATGTAAGTCCCATTGCTCCAAATTTGTTCGTTATAGAGATATAAGCTTCTAAAGTTTCCCCCTCCCGCCCCTTTTACACAAGTCAGTGCTGAGATCCTGGTCCCAGGACCGGACGGCTCATCTGTATAGCCGAAATAACATTGTAATCAAAGAAATTCTTCATTAGAACGGTCTGCAAAGTGTGCCTGGTTTGAAAATTCCAGACTGCATGTTAGGGGTGCCTTGAACGAAAAAGATTGCTTACCACTGGTCCAGACACTTCACCGTGTGACAAAACAGTTAATCTATTGCATTAAATGGGAGAGGTGAGCCACTGGCTACAGTTCTTCACAGCATGTGATAGTAACAGCTCCACTACTCTCTTATAACTGGAACTGTAATCACTTTTGAATAAAGCAACTTCCAGCACTGAAATATTCTTGCTGTATGTGTATATATGTGTATATATATTGACCGACTACATGTTTGCAACATTGTTGGTTTTTTTTATGCCATGTTATTGCTCACACGCTGACAGAGTAGCGTTATGGAGCCGATCGTCGTTCACTTATTTTTTTGCTAGTTATTCCAGTACTTGTGGGATTAAATCCCTCATGTGCAGTAATTTCCTTGGTTTTTGGCGCACTGTGACATCACAGGGCCTTCCTCGTGGCCCCTTAATGCTACTCCTCAGGAATTTCTCTACTTAAAGAGATAGTGATACTTAATATGTGTAAGATATAATATTGTATGTATTAGTTAACTAAACCAAAGCATCTATGTATTTTTTCAATAACTTTCTTAGTTTAAAGAGACAGTAATGTCCCATAAAAACATTTTATAGTTTTATAGATCCGTAGAAAATAAGCAGAATGGTGCAAACCCTATCGCTCAAACCGCTATGGTTTGAGAGATATAGGAATTCAAAGTTCCCCCTCCCTCCCCTTCTCCTGATGTCACCTGTAAAGCTGACAGCAGGAGAATCGAGTCGTACGACTTGAGGAGGCTCTGCAGCAGAGCCGAGATCGTGTTATCTATAAAGAATTAATTCACTGGAGAGATCTACAAAGTGTGCCTGGTTTGCAAGCACACTTTGTAGACATTTCCAGTGAATTAATTCTTTATAGATAATGCAATCATGGCTCTGCTGCAGAGCTGCCTGCTGGTCTCCGGCCCAGAATCTCTTGCTGTCAGCTAGACGCTGACATCAGGAGGAGAGAGAGAGGGGTGAACTCTCAATGCTTATATCTCTCAAACCATAGCGGTTTAAGAGATAGGGGTTCCACCATTCTGCTTATTTTCTAAGGCTCTATAAAACTATAAAACGTTTTTATGGGACATTACAGTCCCTTTAAGATTAATCTCAATGTAAAGTTCTTCCCTTTTAGCTATATTGGCGCTCTATCTGTCAGACTTGAGGCCAGATTCTATTGCAGGAGATAAATGTTAACATCCATTTTATCAAACATTTTCCTATTGAAGTCTACGGTGAAAACTGGAGATAAAAGCAGTGATAAAATTAGCACCTGTAATAGACTCTAGCCCCTGGAGAGCCAAAATACCAGTGGATACCAAACAAATCTTCATGACAATGGTCTACAAAGTGGGCACGGTTTGAGGCAGTACACAGATTTCCTTTGTATCCACTACTGTTCCGGCTCTCCAAGCGAGCCGTCCGGTCTGCAGACCAGAATCCAAGTCTGACAGCTAAAGCTGTGACGTATCTAAAAGGGGTGGGAGGGGGAAACTTTACATCGATATTACTCTTAAACTATGAAAGTTATTGAAAAAAGGCAGAGATGCTTTGGTTTATTTATTTAATGCCTACAATATTATATCTTACATAAATGAAGTATTACTATCCCTTTAAGGCTCATGTGTCATGAGTTTGAGTTGTCTTGAGAAAGGCCCTGCAGTGGAGCCGAAATGTTGACTGTTTGTTCAATAAACCTTTTTCTTTAAATTAAAGACCTGTGATGAACTTGTGGTCCCACCATTTACCCCCTGTTGTATACTTTATTTTACAAGGAGCACTCAGGCATATTTCAGTTTGTGTCTTTTTATTTTTTTGTTATATATATATATATATATATATATATATATATATATATATAATATATATTTTTTTTCTTCTTTTTTAAACATTTAACATAAACAAGTAAACCTTTGAGTGCCAGATGGGTTTGCTATTCATTGCAGAGCACACACCCTTGGCATACACAGGGTTAAGCTGTGCATCGAACATGAAAAGCAATGAGTCATTTCACAGAACTATTTATCATTTGAATAACTGGCGATGCATTTTTTGCATCGTTTTAAATGACATGTGAATCATAGAATGTAATAGAAGGCTGTATATATTCACACTGAAATGTCACTGTCATTTACAGACTAATGTGAAATGTGTGTGTAATGTGTAACATTTTATCCAGCAATCAGTTCACTGAGGGGCAACTTGCTTTAAAGTGGATCTATCACATATAGAGAAGTAAGGCTTATTACAGCATTTAGCGAAAATGCTAATTAAAATAAAAAAACAAAACATTATCTGCGCAAAAATTAATGTTTAAAATGTTCCCATCAGCCTACTTCCGGCCTGATCCTGTCCCACTACCCAGCATCCTCCGATGACGGAGGCTTTCTTTCTCTACGCTTCAGCGATCTCATTGGCAGAGATCGATATCTAGCCAATAATGGGCTAGATTCTATTACATGTGCTGCTTTTATCTCTGCTTTTATCTCCAATTAGGAAAATGTTTGATAAAACGGGTGTTAACATTTAGCACCTGCAACAGAATCTGGCCTAAGATCGCTCCAGCTTAGAGGCAGGCAGCCTCCGTCATCGGAGGATGCTGGATAGTGGGACGGAAGCAGCCTCTGTGAGGCAATCTGCGGCAAGCGGAAGTAGGCTGCTGGGCACTCTTTAAACATTCATTTTTGCACAGATAACGTTTTTTGTTTTTTTTTAAATAGTAACATGTGACACTTTTTCGCTAAGTGCTTTAACTAATGAGCATTACTTCTCTATATGTGACTGATCCACTTTAATCATAGCACTTGCCAGAGGGAAACTTATTTCAGGAAGCACGTTTTCACAAGAGAAGATTGAAGGCCGAGAAAATGTAATTAAAAAACCCTACAAGCCATATTCATTAAGCTACGGAGGGGCAATTCTGGGGCAAACCAACTGAGCCGTAGGGGAGACATGAATATTCCCATTAATTTAAATTGGGCTTTGAACCCCTTGAATGCTATAGAGCAGTGGTTCTCAACTACTGCCCTCAGGACCCACTAACAGGCCAGGACTTCTTCCAGGGATTTCTCTGTTAGAGCACAGGTGTGGTGATCAGAGGCTCATTCACATTGATTAACTCACCTGTCAGAGAGCACAGGTGTGGTGATCAGAGGCTCATTCACATTGATTAACTCACCTGTCAGAGAGCACAGGTGTGGTGATCAGAGGCTCATTCACATTGATTAACTCACCTGTCAGAGAGCACAGGTGTGGTGATCAGAGGCTCATTCACATTGAATAACTCACCTGTGCCCTAACAAGGAAATCATGTGATCAGAGGCTCATTCACATTGATTAACTCACCTGTGCTCTGACAAGGAAATCATCAAATCCTGGCCTGTTAGTGGGTCCTGAGGACAGGAGTTGAGAAACACTGTATTAGAGGTTTCCAACACATTTATTTCAATTTCTAGTTTGCAGAATATTAACTTCAAACCTTTGCTGCAATTGTAGCTCTTTAGATTGAATATGGAGCTTATATCAGAAGCTAAAAAATGCAGTTAGGGGAAAATAAAACAGCATCAAAGGGGAAAATTTAAAGTCTCAAAATGTTACTTTGACTTAAAGGGATAGTAAAGTTTCAAAATAAAAGCGGCTCCAATTAATCATCATAGAATTTGAGGCATGGAGAGTGTTGTTTCAATACTGTCAGAGTTGTAGTTCAAGAGTAACTGAATGATAAAGTATCCCCCTCCTGACCCTTTTACCTAGTGTAAACCGCCTCCCCTTAGATGTGGAATCCAGTCCATAGACCAGACAGCTCACGGCAAGGGTCAATATTCTTACTGTGAGAACAATGAAATCCCTGCCCCCCTTGACAGTTTTTTCAGCTTTTTCCCTTATCTTAATTGAAGATTGTCCCTCTCTGCAGTCTACCTGGACACTCCCTGCTGCTCTAAGCTGAGCAGTGTTACATGAGTAAAAGGGGCAGGAGGGGGACACTTTATCATTCAATTACTCTTGAACTACAACTCTCCCCCTTGTAAAGGAGACTCCATATGATCACAGTGGAAGTGGATAGTTTGTTTCACAGCTGAGGAGAGAGAAGTTACTTAAAGGGTTAGTAATGTCTCCAGCTGACGGCAGGAGATCCTGGTCCCAGGACAAGCAAGCAGCTCTTCAGCAGAGCCGAAATAGCGCAATGTAAAACGAAATACTTCATTGTAACAGTCTACAAAGTGTGCTTGCAAACCAGGCACACTTTGTAGACAGTTCCAATGAAGTATTTCTTTTAACATTGCACTATTTTTGCTCTGCTGAAGAGCTGCCTCGAGTCGGCCGACAGGCATCTCCTGCTGTCAGCTTTACAGCTAACATCAGGGAAAGTGGAGTGAGGGGGGAACTTTAGCCTCCTATATCTCTCAAACCATAAAGGTTTGAGAGATGGGACAGGGATCGTTTAGTTTATTATTCTAATAGCTGCAATATTAAATTTTTTTTATATACAGCGACATTACTAACCCTTTAATTAAGAGAAATATCTCCATTTCCTGTGTTGTTCTGTGGAATCTATATAGATCTCTGCAGCCAGAAAACAGAATCAGGAGGCAGGTAAAGTGAAAGTGATACCTTTATTGGCTGAGGATGTAAGCTTTCAAGACAGCTTAGGTCTCTCCTTCAGGCATGATAAGAATGAAGGCTGAATGCACAATTAATGACAGGTTAACAAAATAAAGGTATTATTTTTATCTTCCAGTCTCCTGGCACCATTTAACCATATGAAAAAAGAATAAAATAAAATAACGTTGAACTGGAGAAAACTTGTCTCATCTTAGTGCATCTTAGTCGTCTTTTTAGGCTAATTATCTTTGATAAAGCCGCATATGTGCTGCGAAACGCGTAAGGGCCTTTTTGTTAATTTTGTCCACTAATGTGGAGTTGTTTTTTATTTTTAATAAACACCATTTGAAAAAGAATGCTCTCCTTGGAATTTAGTTCTCTTCACCCACTGTTCCTGTGGATCCAAACGATTGTTTGCTGGACCTAATACAGAGGATCCGTGTACCTGAACGGAGACAGGTTTGATGATCTCCGAATGCATATATCAGAGCTTTCCAAACTTTTCACGTTGGTGACACACTTTTTAGACATGCATCATTTCGTGACACAGTAATTCAGTTTTGCTAGCAAACCGGAAGTTAAACTAATAATTCCTTATAAGAGATATGGACACATACATAAATTGTAATAACGAGGTATATGGGGACACAACGTATCTCATGAAAACCTTTCATTCATACTGTGGAAGGCATTAAGCATGTTGTGTGGTTTTTAAAAGGGCGACATGAGAATGTTGCACTACATATAAGCGCAAGATTCTCATGTCACTTTATTAAATAGATAGAGCAGAAGTGATTTTAGAAGTAGTGTCCGTCTTTCCTGTCTCATCGGCGCCACAAGCAGAATCAGCAGCCATGTGACAGGCAGCCTTGGCACACTCCAGCCTGGCAGCCCAAAGAGAGGGCAGAGGTCTAGATGAGGTGGCATCTCAAAAGATTTTAACAGCTGAAGCACCAAAAGATTTGTAACAGCTGGAGTACCTCTGTGTGCTGCATACATATTATGTATGCAGCACACAGAGGCACTCCAGCTGTTACAATCTTTTGTGGCGCTCCAGCTGTATGCATAGCACGGAGGCAATCTTGCGCTGTTTAAATGAGACCATTAAGTAGTAGCGTTTTATCACAGCTTCCAATGTAGCACATGCATGGGTTGAATGAATCTCCCACTGTGTAAATGGCACCTTTGCCCGTGACACACCTACACACTGCAGCCGACACACCAGCGTGTCGCGACACACAGTTTGGAAAGCATTGGCATGTATAGTCGGTTTTGATGATAATATCTGACTGACATATTATATTTGTGAGTAGATCTGCTACTTTTTATTTGTTTTAGTAATAAGTTTATTGAATTACACTATTGGGGCGCCTCTTTTGTTTCTTTTTGTTACATTTTATACTGCCTCTAGTTGGCTATTAACCTTCTGAGTGCCAGATTGCAATGCTTTGCCTACCCTTCTGGTACCAAAAGGTTTAAAAGGCTGCCTGGTTCCTATACTTTTATATTGTTGCTCACCTTGTGACACTAGGCCTCCCTTTTTGCTTACATATTCTGCAGGTTCATAGTATTTACAGTGGGATTACCTATACTTTTTATTATTGTTTTTTTATCTTCTCCAATTTTATTTTATAGTTTTTTTGTGAATAGCAGGGATATTGATATAATGTAACACTATCCCTGTAGCAGTCAGTGTTCTGTATGCTTTATTTAATAGACCGATGGTTGTCTTTTCAGTGAAGGGATAGGGTTGAATTTGGGTGAATGTACAAAACTGATTCCGCGCTAATTGAAGTGCAGGAATCAGCTTTCACTGTCTACACACCTGCTTAACCATTTGAGTGCCAGAGAGCTATCCAACGCGTTGGATACCTCTAAGGCACTCAAAGGGTTAATGTCAATTTAATTAGCTCCAAACATCATATTTCCTCCCCTAGATGCCACTTGAGCTAAGGGGAAGACAAATGGGTAGTCTGTGGGGGTTCACTATCAAAATGTTGCACACTATTGTGCTACCAACTAAACGGGCATTAACCATATCGCCGTGATGAAAAGGGCGACATGAGAATCTTGCCCACATCAAAAGGGGCTTAAGCGTCACTCATTTGAGTGCCCGCATGAGTATAAACATACCTTTGTGGTATTTGAGCGCCCGCATCATCTTAAACATACCTTGGTCATATGTGTCTGTGTGTATGCGTAGATGGACTATAGAAATGTTGCCTTCAATCCAGAACAGTTCTGTGTGTACGCCTGCTCTCCTTCTCCTCAGTGTCTGCAGCTCATAATAATAATTAAAAAAAAAAAATATCAAAGCCAAAGACACAGAGGGGAAGGAGAGCGGGACTGTTGTGGCTTGATGATGACATTTCTATAGTCCTATGCATACACACATACCAGCAAGGTATTTTTATGTTGATGCTGGTGTTGAAATATCACCAAAGTATGTTTATGTTCATGCTGCACTTAAGGCTGCAACATGAGAATCTCGCCCTTTTGATTCCAGCGTGATTCTCATGTCGCCCTTTCCATCCCAGCAACATGGTTAATGCGCCGTTTAGTTGGTCATCCAATAGGGGGTGACATTTCAAAAGGATACTGTCTAGGGGCATTTTGGGGAGATCCTTTCCTCTTAGTCTTGCTTATGTACAAAATGTGATACAATTGAAAGAGAAAACTCAGTGGGTTTCCTGTTAGGAGCAATACTGTACATTTCCATTGGGAATAACCAGAATGTGTTACATCATTCCTCGCTCAGATGATGTGCAGTTTATAGGCAGACTGACACACTGAGCTGTATGTCTGGTAGTGAAAACATTCATTGGGAGATGTATCACATTGTCTGTCGGTATGACAGCTCACATGTATAAAGATCTCTATGCATGAAAATTACTACTTTGCCCAAAGTGAGTCAAGTATATTACATCATTATTCACATGGCTATAGTATACCAAAGTCGCAACTGTAATATTTTAATTTCAATCAATATATATGTATAAAACCTATCTAGATACACCTCACCATATTTGCAACTCTCAGGATCTGCCCCAGAGACTCAGGTTTACTAAACCTCCAGGGACTGAGCCTCTTCTGCCGTCTCTGAGTGTTCCAGATTAGCCACCCGCTTTCCAGTTCTGTTCACTCTCCACTCCTTCCCCCACTCTACCTTGATGTTGTGGACAAAAACAGACTATATGCATCTCTTGTCAGACTCACCATCCTTAAAGTGGACCTCTATCAAAGACAAGCTTAAAGCGGAACTACCACCTGATGTACACTTTAGCTTACATAACTCCTCATCTGGCGACTAGCTGCTTAGTAGCACTAGTCGCCAGAATTATTACCTTGTTTAATAGATTTACCCTTTCTTCCCCAGCTGACAGGCAGGATGGATCGCGGATATCTTGCCATAGTGACGTCCGCGCGCCTGCGCTATCAGTCCCTTCCAGACCCGAACGACTCCTTGCAATGCCTCCTAGAGCTGGCTGGGACTGATTGAGCAGGCGCCCAAACGTTACTATGGTAAGATGTCCGCGATCCATCCTGCCTGTCAGCCGGGGAAGAAAGGGTAAATCTATTTAACAATGTAATAATTCTGGCGAGTAGCGCTACTAAGCAGCTAGTCGCCAGATGAGGAGTTATTTAACCTCTTAACGACCCTTGACGGTCATAGTACATCAAGGGTCGATTTGACTTAACGACCGATGACGTACAATGACCGTCATCGAGTTCCGGGCTCCCCCGCGGCTGCACACCATTCGGGGAGTCCGGAACGCAACGGAGCAATAAAAAAAATTGCTCCATGGTCATTAAGTCGCGTCCGCGTCCGGATTCCCCGGTCGTTAAGGGCTTAAGCTAAAGCTCTAGTTGGTCGAAATTTAAGTAATGAATGCTGGCCTGTGCCTACTTCACATAGACTGCGGTTACCTGCTCTGTACCACAGTCCGTCACTCTGCCACTGCTCCCCTCCCTCTATCCAGTAGAGTGACGGACTGCGGTACAAAGCAGGTAGCCGCAGTCTGTGCGGAAGTAGGTGCCGGCCAGCGTTCATTACTTACATTTCGACCAACTAGAGCTTTAGAAAAAGAAATGAATAAACGTTTACACATACTCGCTATGTATTGTAACTATCCAGGCTAACTTGTATAGGGGTGATACATCCCCTTTAGTTTGTTTTGCTTGAAGAGTGAACATCTACCCATACATTCTACTACCCATTTTTCTGTAAAATAAATCATTTTGGAAAAATTTACCTTTATGTATTGGTGGCCCAGTTTGGCAATTTATCCTAATACTCTGTAGAGAATACTACTAATTAATTTAATTTGAAGCCAAAGTTACAGTGCTATTGGAAATGCCATTAGTGTGCGGTGTCTGCCCAGATTTACCCATAGAACAGTAAGACACAGACACCAGATGGCTACACAGTCTGGAATTAAAATGAGTCCATTCTGGTCTTTTCTATATAGTGCGTGGGTACGTGATTTTTCCTACACGTTGATTATGTGAGAGGCTATGTATGTGTCTATGCTTGGATATCAGGCTATCTTCGTACAGGAGACTGTGTTGCAGCAACAAAATATATGTGATCATTCTATTTAGACCCTGATCATCGCCATTGTGAGGCTGATGTATAAAAAAGAACCGAAGAATCCTTGAGTCAACCAGCTTCACCGTAGGGGACAAATACATATTCTCAGTGATTTAAATGGGGCCTCTAAGCTTCGCAGTGGGATGCATACCCCTCTGACATTCAAAGGGTTAGATGCTTGAGAGGTCTCCATGCTGTAGGGCTTCACTGACTGTTTAAAACAAGGGTACTCTGGGAGATACTTCGCTGAAAATTGATTACCAGTAAAAAAAAATGTTTTTGTGATAGGATTATTGCACTGTGTTTTGTATCCTCTCCATTTTATGGTGGCCATATTGCTATTGCTTTCAATGGCGAGTTAGTCACTGACTCTTTTATAAACAAACCAACAACTTGTTAGTGTGTTTAATCCATTAACCTCTTGAGTGCCAGAGGGATATGCAACTCAATGCAGAACAATGCGTTGCTTATCCCCCTGGCATCAAGCTGGTTTGGAATGAATTGGACAGGTGGGTGACACCTGTGGGAAGTTCTGCAACAGTGTTGGGAAGAACTTTCAGAACAATATTTGATTTCCGTTGTGGAAAGAATGCCACAAGTGTGTTCGGCTGTTATATCTGCAAAAGGTGGCTACTTTGATGAATCAAAAATTTAGATTATGTTTTGTTAAGGAAAATGATTCTATGATTTATTTCTTATGTCCAATTGTTTATTTTTTCTATGCTTTATTTTCAGAGTACATTGAGACATTAAACTGCATAGATTTCAATAAAAACTGGAAAAATGGGGGTGTTCTAAAGCTTTTGACCAGTAAAATATATATATATACTGTATATTCTTTGTTTTTGCAGGGATGTCAGAAGCTTTCTTTTGGTGCCACATGTAAATATATATATATATATATATATATATATATATATATATATATATAGACAAATATGCCAAAAAAGCATGAAAATAATCATAGAATGGTCCTAATTAAATTCTACTATCTACCTTAAATGCATCAGTGTTCATGGTAGCTTTTTAACCCCTTAAAGTGTTAGTAATGTCTAAAAAAAAACGTTTTTGCATTTAGAAGAGCTTAAAAAGCTGATCTAAATGCAAAAAAACGTATTTCTTAAACCGCTATGGTTTAAGAGATACGGGCGTTTAAAGTTTGATTTCTCCTACTGACAGCTGTAAAGCTGTCAGCAGGAGATTCGTATCGGTCGACACGCTGGCGCTTGAGAAGTGCCGGGATCTCGTTACTTACACGGAATCCCTTCATTGGAATGGTCTAAAACATGTGCCTAGTGTTCAGACACACGTTTTAGACCATTCCAATGAAGGGATTCCGTGTAAATAACGAGATCCCGGCACTTTTCAAGCGCCTCAGTGTCGACCAACAGCTGTCAGTAGGATACAGCGAACTTTAAACGCCCGTATCTCTTAAACCATAGCGTTTTGAGAGATACGTTTTTTTTGCATTTAGATCAGCTTTTTAAGCTCTTCTAAATGCAAAAAAGATTTTTTTTAGACATTACTAACACTTTAACGCCCGAGGACATACATGAACGTCCTGAGAAAATGTCCCTTAATGACAGAGGACGTACATGTACATCCCGGAAATCCGGGTCCCCTCGCGGCTGCACTGCGTTCGGGGAATGCGGAATCGTTTCCCAAAAAAAAAAAAAAAATGTTAGCCAGGCGTTAAGTGACGGCCGCGTCTGCACACGGCCTTTCACTAAGGGGTTAAATATGGGGTCAAATGGGCTGGGTTTCATTTATTGTTAGTTAATAAATCAAATTAAAATGTTATTTTTTAAGGGGGTACAGGCTATGTATATAGCAGGCTGCCACTTCATTCTTTAAATGTGCCTTCTGCCTGGAGCCTCAGTGGTTCCTAAAACTGGTCTGATCCCATATCAACACTAAAATATACATATATACTGGGCATTATGCATATTAGTTGCAATTCTGGGGCACTCCAAGTGCATCTAGAGGACCAATGAAAATCCTCATTCATTTTAACAGGGATTTTAACCCCTTTAATGCTTGAGACCGCTACAACGTATTATGCTGGAGATATATCTAGCATTAATGTGTTTAAAAGCCCCACTTAATCTTAGTGAATTTGTTGCCTATAATGCAGTTGATTTCTTCCAGAACTGGTCCTTTCTTTTGTGTACATGGCCCAATTCCTCTTTTATTTATTTATTTTATAAATGTAAATTGATTTTCCTATGTGTAGGGTTGACATTTTATGAAGTCTGTTTCCCTAAATATGATCTTTAAGGAGAAAAGATACAAAGTGATGCTATTTCAGACATGACCTACATATGAAACAGAATAGATTTAGTAGGACAGTGATTACCAGACAATTTGCATGGCTTAGCTGTCTCTGGTAATCATTGTGACATTTTTTACTTAAAGGGATAGTAATGCTTCATTATTACAGTAAGGTCGAGTCTTATATATCTTATATATCATAAAGTGGTAGAATGCGTCGCTCCCTGTGAGCGTAACCGCATATGCACAGTAGAGATTGCTGTGCATGTGTGGTTTAGCACACAGGGAGCTTCGCTCAACGAATGCGCCAATACTTAGCGGGGAGCTCCAGACGGCTCATCTACTGTCTCTGCTCCCAACTCCGGGGCAGCAGCCGGGGCCGCTGGGTGCACTTTAGCCCGTGTGTATATATATATATATATATATATATATATATATATATATATATATATATTTCTATAAAGGGGAATGCAGGTGACCAATTTTACTTTTTATTTTGAAAGATTTTAATAATGTCTCACCAAATAATTAAATAAATGAAAGTAAAAACTGCTACGTAGTATTTCAATAGATTTTATCCCGTTTAATTTTTTGATGGGGATAGTAATACTTAAAATGTAAAAAAAAATATGTTGTAGGGTTTATCCCCCTGAGTAAAACAAGGGTACTCCCACTGCTGAAAGGTGTTTCATTCAAAAGTTATTAATTTTCAAAGTTGAATTTTTTAGGTGCAATATCACAGTGGCCTGAAATTGTACAGTGGCGCTGTTGCTACACCATCCTATGGACAGCTCTGGTCCCGGGACCATAAATTTCCATAGGATGGTGTAGCAACAGCACCACTGTACAATTTCAGGCCACTGTGATATTGCACCTAAAAAATTCAACTTTGAAAATTAATAACTTTTGAATGAAACACCTTTCAGCAGTGGGGATACTCTTGGTTTACTCAGGGGGATAAACCCTACAACAAATATTTTTTTACATTTTAAGTATTACTATCCCTTTAAAGGGATAGTAATATTACCTTTTGACAATATGCTTGAGACTTCTACTTATCTTTGCTCACAGGTACCTAGGATCAGCTGCACCTCACCGAATCCCAAGGCTGAAATGTTCATCTGGAGTTAGCTGCTTCCCTTGTTCAGAGAAGAATTGTCTGGCATTTCGTGGCTGGACTGGCATTTTGTCAGGACCTGTATGATATGCTTCAGAATGTTTCTTCTCTGTGTGTGGCATTTGTGAGCTACAAGAGATTGCACCCTGGGCGCGAGGACACAGTCCCAGTGACCTTTTGCATACCCTTGCAAGCTCATGAGCCTAGTTGAGCATCTCTGACTTCTTCCATACATATGTTTCTATACCGGTCTGTAGCTTTATAAGAATGACAATGTTTGCCATTTTTTTATTGTATGATAAAGTCCCCCCTTTTACTTACCTCAAGCAGTCTCTCCTCAGATCTGGAATGTGGTCACTTGACTGGAAATATCGCAGTGAGGGACAATCTTCTTTCCTTCAGTATAAGGAAAACCCTGCTCCCTTGACAAAGGAGGACAGGTTTATCCTTATGCTGAAAGAAGATTGTCCCTTGTCGTGATCTATCCAGTCCGGCCTGCTGAAGCTGTTGATGTATGTAAAAGGGGCGGGATGGGGAAACTTTATTAAAAAATAAAAATAAAATGGCAAACGTATGCATTCTTATAAAGCTACAGATCAGTATAGAAATACATATATATCTCAATCATACTGTCAAAAGGTAACATTACTATCTCTTTAACCCATAAGGACCCTTCACGGTCCTGGTACGTCATGGCTGGATTTGCTTTAACGACCAGTGATGTACCAGGACCGTCATGGCTTAAATGATAGCAGCGTGCCTCCGTGCACCCTGCTGTCATTAATTCCAGGCTGAGACTGAGTGCTCCGTGATTGGGGCGTTCAGTCTCAACCCTTCTTGTTTGTGCCGGTTCATGTGATCGCCGTAGCATGTAAACATATTTTAAAGATATACACTTTTCAGAATTCCTGGTGCATAGAAGTTATGAGATAAAATCATATTACATCTAAAACAACAGGGGTTGTTTATGTTATAGGATGTAGTAGTTACCCTAAAATTGATGCTAGATAGACTAAAAAAAGCATTTAGAAAAAAGGATGTTAGAACAAAAAAGACTATAATTGAAAAAGGACCCTTACAGCAGTGTGATGAGTCATTGTAATAAGATACACAATGGAAAAATTGATTTGGTGGCCTTTGGGATCCAAATGGTGTCAACTGATATCAGAGGTGTGTCATAGATTATTTCCCGCTGTATATCCTCAACAGGTGATGATGTGGATTGTACCTTAGTCCAAAAGGAGGCAAAATGAATCCATGCCCTGAAAAGAGAAGGCCTCAGGATTAAATGAGGAATTAAAATTAGCCTCCTTTGTTCTGTGGGAGAGAGAACTTTATGCATAATATTTATTTATAGTTGTATATATACCAGTGTTTAGTTAATCACAACCCCTATGATTCTAAAATCCATTTCACCTTTTCTCTGGAACTTTAGGTTCCATAAGAATCTAGTTAAGAGCCCAAACTGATGATTCATTTCAAGAAGCCACTGTGCTGCAATGGCAGGGCTGAAACACATGTTATGAGTCAGCACAGTGTAGTGTCTGTGTCATTGAATTGTTGATGTGACCAGCATTATGATACAGTGACTGAGGCTGAACAGATGATTGTTACTAATGAAAATATCAGAGTCATACAATATATGTTGGCATAAACACATATGAACCATTCTGAATGCAGGGATACAAAACGGCCATGCTAGTACAATGAATCCACAAATGGATTGATATTTACCTAATATTGAGAGTGTGGAATTAGACAAGAGAGTTGGATATGGCTGGATGCGGGAATAGTAGGCATCTGTTCATGCCTGATTGCATATATTGGAGACAATGCACAGTATATCTCCTAGTTAGAGGGGTTGATTTCTAACAAGTCAGTAATAAAAAGTCTGTTGTTTTCGATTCCACTGCAGATGTTAATTTATGAAGATATAAGTGTCTGTGAGTGAGGACGCGATAACGTTGTATTTGAAGGACCATCTCTATATTTTGTTAGGAAACTGTTAGTGCAGGAGTTGTCTCGTTTCTGTGGAGATACTTCTATTTAGCTAATATTCATAGATGGTTCCAACTGTCATTTGTTTTTGGAGGGTTGGTTTGTTTTGGGGGTGGGACCGTTGGGGTGATGGGGGAAGGTAGAATTCTACAGTCATTTTTTGGAATAAATATTTTTTTTATATTCTTTGTTTTATGTAGATTAATAGAGTATATTACTGCTGATCTGATGCTCTTTTCAACGGTTATATTTGAATCTCTGTTTTATATTAATGCTTCTGCCATTCAGTGGGTTAAAACCAATACCTGGGCTGTTTATTATGTAATACATTGGAGTGGTTGGTAGTTTTGTTGATATATTTGGTCCTTGTCATACACCCACTTAAAGCAACAGTAAATTTTTTTATAAAAACATATTTTATAGAGATTTTCCTGCTGAGTAAAACAAGGTCACTCCCACTGTTGTCAGTTGTTGTATTAAAAAGTTATAACAGTTCAAATAATAATGAAGTGAATTTACTGTGCTTTACTTCCTGATAGCTGTAACTGACAGGCAGTTTCGATCACAGTCTATGGAGAACTATAAGTCACTGACTTTCTTCTCCATTAGACTGTAACGGAATATCTAATTAGAATTTGACCACTAGAGGGCACTGCTAATGTAAACAACAGATGGGTTTAAACTGTAATAACTCTGGAAATATTCACCTCTCAGCAGTGGGAGTACCCTTATTTTACTCAACAGGAAACACCCTACAATATATATTTTTTCATAAAAAAAAGTTTACTGCTCCTTTAACCCCTTAAGGACCAGCGGTCCCGGGGTGTCTGGTCCTTTAAGGACCAGATAGGTGAGTTCAACATGCCGTCCCACATGACTGATCACGTGGGGCGGCATGTCAAACGAAGGACTGAGCGTCTTGGAGCGATCAAGTTCAGTCCCTGGTATTACTCACCGCGCTCCTGTAGGAACGCGGTGAGTAAAAGTACGTGACATACCAGGACCGTCACTGGTCCTTAAGTGCCGGACCAGCGTGACGGTCCGGGTACATCACAGGACGTGAAGGGGTTAAAGCTTATTTTATTTACTTATATATTTGTTTATTTATTTATTTTCTAAGATTTCTTAGATCAGTAACGATGATATATGTAGGTAGAAAGAAGGAGAGTCTCTCTCTCTCTTTCTCTCTTCCTCTCTGTCTCTCTAGTGTTTCTCTGTCTCTGGCCTTGCTCCAGAATTTTTCCTCTTCCTTTGTACATATGTCCCATCAATATTATGTACATTGACCATACTTTTTATTTTTTTTATTTTCATCAGATAATTGTAAATTCACTCGGTATGCATTGAATAAGTCTCTAGCATCCCTTAGATTAACTAAATTATTGATAACTAGTTGAAGAGCCCGTGTACACGGGCCACAGTGCCACCCAGCAATGGCCATGGTGCAGTCAAGCACAGTAGAGACTGCCCGCGCCGCGGCTGATATGGAGCGGGGAGCTCAGAATTCAGACCGTAGTCCTTTCTGCGCACCAAAGAGGACTATGGTCTGAATTCGAAGCCCAACTCCGTTGACTGCAGTGCGCGCAGCCGTCTCTACTGCGCATGAAGGCTTCTGACAAACACACATTTAGCAAATTATTACATAGGATGCCTGATGCATTCTGTAGTGTAAAAATGTTGAGTCATCAAGGCACAGAATGAAATTGAGAACGTATGTGAATGGATCAATGTAATCACTGGTGTACTTATACTAAAGGGACCACACACCAGACTTTAAAGACCCTGATCTAGATTCAATGAAAAGGGTATAACCTTTGGGCTGGAAGAAATGTGACGTTTTTATTCTATAGTTAACCCCAATGCTGTTTTCTTTAGCTGGCCCACACCTCAACCCAGGGTAATCAATATGTGGCTCTCTAGCTGTTGGAGACACACAGCTTCCATGATCATGTTGACTTGTTGGGGATGATGGGTATAGCCCAAAGAGATATAGGTCCAAAGATTTAATCGCCCTGTCTTTAACCCTTTGAGTCCCAGAGATATATCCAACCCATTTCCTTAGGCTTTTTCAAAGGAGTAATAAGGAGATGAAACATGCTCTTTATTATAAATGCAGCTTTAACCATTTAAGGACCAGAGGGGTGTACAGTAAATTGCTGCCTTAACCTTTTGACTGCCAGAGGGGTATCCAAACTCCCCTTAACATCTTCAATCAGTTCTAATAGACTTGTCTATGGAGGCGGACATTATAGTTGCTCACAGGACCTCAAACTCTATGCATGGTAATCTTAAAGGGATAGTAATACTTCGTTTTATCTTTATTTTATTTTGTAGGCATTAAAAAAACGTGAAGAATGATATAAGTCTTATCTCTCAAACCTTTATGGTTTAAGAGATTTTCACAAGCAAAGTATTCCCCCCCGTTCAGCTAGATCAGAAGGGAGATGCCCAGGTATACTGCAGAGAGGGACAATCTTCAATTAAGATAAGGGAAAAAGCTGAAAATCTTGTCAAGGGGGGCAGGGCTTTCATTGTTCTCACAGTAAGAAGATTGTCCCCTGCTGTTATCTGTCTGGTCTTACAACCAGATTCACATCTGAGAAGAGATGGCTTACACTAGGTAAAAGGGGCGGGAGGGGAAACTTTGCTTGTGAATATCTCTCAAACCATAAAGGTTTGAGAGATAAGATTTATATCGTTCTTCATGTTTTTTTAATGCCTACAAAATAAAATAAAGATAAAACGAAGTATTACTATCCCTTTAATTCTATAAAGGGATAGTACTGTAAAAAATCTACATCCCTGAGTCTTCTTTATAATATAAGAAACCCATTGCGCTATTACAAACCTCTTACTTATTTGTAGTTCAAAAGTTATGAAGTGGAGACGGATCCCCCTCCCGCCCCTTCTGACCATGTCACTCTGTAGCTCTTGCAGGTCCGGATGGCTGTGGCGAGGGACAAACTTTAGTACGCAAAGGAAAATCCTGCCCTCTTTCGTCAAGGGAGGGGGGGCAGGTTTTTCCTTATACTTACTGAAGTTTGTCCCTTGTCTGCATCCGTCGGGTCATCAGACATGATTAGAGATCCAGTGGGAGGTGGCCAGAAAGGGCAGGCGGGGAATCCTTCTCCAGTTCATAACTTTTAAACTACAAACAAGTAAGAGGTTTCTAATAGCGCAGTGTGTTTCTTATATTATAAAGAAGACTCAGCAATGTGAATTTTTTTACAACATTACAATCCCTTTAAAGACCAGAGAACTCATAGGGGCAGTCGGAGTTTTATGGCAATAGTAAGGTAAGTGGGGGGGGGGTAGAAGACAGATATTGATTTTCAGATACAGGTGTAATAATGACCTATTTAGAAACATTCACAGTAACACAGTGAGTTGATAAAGTAATACAAGTTCAGTGACAATTGATTAGTGTAGTTTTAGACGTACCAGTGGTAGCCATCCCTGATCCTCAAGAGTTCCCAACAGTTCATGTTTTTAGGATATCCCTGAATTGATTCACCTGTTCTCAAGCAGAGATATCTCAAATACATGCACTGCTGGTATCTCTTGAGGACCATGGTTGGTCACCCATGGTAGCCAGTCAGAACTTAGCCTTTATTAGAGCATTGAAAGTAAAAGTTTAACCTTTTATTATTAAGGACTGGTGATGTGTTAGGACTGTCACCCTTGTCCTTTCCTAAATGACAGATGACTGTCCTGGCACGTCACATAGTTTGTGCTCACAACATTCCTGTGAGACTGCTGTGAGCAGCGATCATGATATAAAATCACATGATCTTGCATCTGAGGTCTAATCAAGTCCCCACATCTAAATGGAGCAGCCTGGACATGCGCTAAATTATTAATAAATATGCCTCAAAGTGTCCTGCGTGAGTCCCAACCTAGCAAGGTGGTGCAAGACTGTCTGATCACTGGGAAGCAGTCTGCTCAGCCAGTGTTTGACACATTCGGCTATCAGCTCCTTTTCAGACACTGTTTGTTTCCTTTGACTATCAGTTGATTCACTGTTCCTGCTTAGTCAAGTGTTTGATTCCTCAACCATCAGTCGGTTCACTGTTCCTGCTCAGTCTGTTTTTGACACCTTCGAATGTCTACTCTGTTCAGTTGGTGTTTGACTCCTTTGACTATCAGTTGATTCACAGTTCCTTCTCAGTCAGGTGTTCAACTTTTTCGACTGTCAGTTCTAGCTCAGTTGGCGTTCAGCCTTTCGACCATCAATCTGTCTGCAGTGATTCGACTCAGTGTCCCCATTGTAACTCCATTAGGTATAATCTACCCCTAGGCAGCCATCCTGGGTGTAGGCCAGCTCCACTGGTCGTCACTAAACAAGTCCTGCCACTAGCTCCTTTAGTGAAGCTTTGGCTGCAGCCCCACTGTTGTTGGGGTAGTCTATACTAGCCAGCTACGCTGTCTATCCAGCACGCCTCTTGCTTACTGGGTTCCCTTTATCTATCCATTGGGTATCCTGCTATTGGAACTACCTACTCTGTGACTTTCTGTTTCATCCCTCTCAGTGGGATTATCTAAAGTTGACAGCAACGTCAGCTAGCAGCGCTCTCTAGCCCTCACCTAACTGAGGTCTCTGATCTTCTTATGGATTTTTTTGTGCACACCAGCCTCAGGGTAGTAAGGCAGACACCCCAAAATGGTATTCCTTGAATACATTTCCATCAACATCATGGCATTTCGTACTGTATTCAGTATGGCTGTTTCTAATAATTACCTTTGAAGCAGTGAAAATAAAAAAAATATGTATGTTTTTTCCTCCAGCATCAGTTATGGAAATATTTCTGCACGCCAGCCTGGGGCCAGAAATGCAAACATTCCCTAATTTGATACAGGTATATGTATACTATCCAAAATGATATGCCATGCATACTTTCAAATCTGTAATGGTTATGACCATTTTAGTCCAGGCAAGAAATTAAAAAAAATACCAGATTCAGGTTAGTGCTCCTAGCACCACCTGTGATATGTTAACCCATACCAATGAGGTACCATTTTTCTGAGGGGCTGGCACTAAGCACTGAATACAGTATGAAATTCCATGGTGCGGAAAGATTTTATTATCTGAAGTGAATGAAATGTAAAAAATTATGTTTATGTAAAAAGTTGCTCACACTAGCCTAGGGGTACAAATTCAATTACCCTGTCATATGATGTGGCTAGTTGTCTACTTTTCAAAATGGAATGTCTGTCTACGTTTTCTTCGATTCTATAGTTGTTGCAGCCATTGTAGTTCAGGAAAGTAACGTCTGAAAAAATTAAGAAAAATGAGATATTGTAGTAGGAATAGCTTTGTACTCTTGGAAATACCTACAATGTCAACTTATACCAACAGAGTGTCATTTTTATTGGAAGAGCAGTAGCTAATGAATAAATTAGGACATTCCATAGTTTTTGAAGATTTCAGTACTTTTGAAGAGGTAGAAATGTAAAAAAAAAAATGATTATTTTTTTCCTTTAGTGTCATCTCCTGGAAAACTGGTGCAATAATACTTGAATGAAGAAATGCAGATGGCCCCTCGGTACTTTTGGGGTGTTATTTTGATGTTATGGGGTAATTATGCCTTCACACATGTTTAGTACATTTTGGTTATCTCCACAAAGATGTCAGTTGAAATTCACTTATGTGTTGTTACCAGTTTGGGCCCGGGGAAGGACATACATATGAGCAGCTATACATATTTGGTGTCAGTGTTATGTGGTATTCATGTTACACAATTTTATGTTAGTTATGCTAAACTTACTGGAGTTATACAGTACATTTCTGAAACCTTTCTGAAAACCACTATTTTTAACAAATGTCTTTGATTCATAATTCCATGTAGAAAGAATGGTTAGCCATTCTCTGATTCATAAGTTATCTGACTTTCAGGAAATATACGTTTATATAGTTATTGAGCTTTAGGGTAATTTTACCATGTAACCAATGGAATGAGTTTTAGTTGAAAATAGGGGCCTGTGCAAGTCATACATGTAGGTAAAGTATACATATACATTTATCAGTGTACTTGGGAGATTCAGAGATTAGGGGTCTGTGCAAGCCATACATGTAGGTAAATTATACATATACATATATCAGTGTACTTGAGGGATTCAGAGATTTTTTAATTAGTTGAAAAATTTCATAACCAACATATGTTTTTGCATATATTTTGTGTGATATTAGCAAAATAAGTTTTTTGTAACATTTTTATATATTTATGACATCATAGCTTATCGCTCAATGCAGAATTTACTTCACACGCGCCATGAAAAAGCTGAATTTGTTTATATATGTACTCAGCCTGGGTAGAATTGAAGAATATGTTTTATTGATCCATCAGAGTGATAACCAAATGTTTTCGGCCCAAAACAGGACCTTAATCAGGGCTCTAAGGAAGGCCCTGTGGGTGACCGAAAACGTTTGGCATCCCTGTGATGGATCGATAAAGCATGTTCAATTCTCCATTTGTCTGATGAAAGCTGTCTCTCCACTGGATACCCAGGCTGAGTACATATGTAGATACCTTATGGGACGTGCACCAGACTATTTATATTTCACTGTCGTCCAATACAGGTCACTGGTACTTCTGGGAGGCGATTCGCCCCTTTAATAGGCAGGAACAATTATGCAAATGATTGCAGGGGGCGGAGCCTCCCCTCCTACTTAAGCCACCTTCAGGCCAGAGCCACTAGATTGATTTGTTCCTGGGTGCTGTGCACACCAGGTAGAGAACATCTATGCATTCAACTTAGTATTTTGTTATTTTTTTATTCAAATATGGAATACCACCATTAGGAGGGTGACCATGGCTGTGAATTGCCCTCTTTAAAGTGGCTGGTGCAGCTTCCAGGGATTTTCTGTGGACCTTATGCCCTGAAGAGGGAACAGCTTGAGTTAAGCAGCTTCCCTACTGGGGAATTTACCTCTGGTTTATTCCTTCTTCATCATGGTCACCTGAAGACAGAAGTCCTTGCAGGAAAGGTGAGCCACCCATTGAGTGCTGAAGGTCCACTTGTCCCCACAGTGTCCCTTTACTGGGCTTGTATTTGGGAGTTTGCTTTGCACTCCAGCACTCATAGGGTGTTTTTATTTGCATTTAATGTATTTAATGCAGTTTCTGTGGTATTCTCTGGGTTTGGAGCCTTGAACAGTATTTCTTTATGTGTTTTATGCACGTTTGGGCACTTTTTAATGTTTTACTAAACTTTATTAAAAATGGTTTCCCGCTTAGATGCTATGGCTCCTTTACTCTCTATGAGATTTCACAGTCTGGGACATATCTCTGGAACCGCTTGTCACAGCAACTCCAGAGAGGGCTCATTTTAATGCTAAGCTCCTGCTCTATCATCCGGTGTGTGTTTTATTAGTGTGGGGTGTTCAGGGGGGCTTCGGGCACTGTTTGGGGTACTTGTATGGGGAAAACTACATTTCCCATGAGCGCCCGGTTCGCGCTCGTTTCTGATTGGCTATCCTGACGGCCGCCATTTTGTGGAGCTCTTCCTCAGCGAGTACACTACGCAGGGACCGAGCCTTCTCTCCCCTCAACAGATTAACCCTTCGCTGGCCAGATAAGTCCAATATTAGGCATTTCTGGGGTGAAACTTTAATCTTCCTCACTTTTACTGGGTGATAGAGTTTAAAGTGGGGTATATTGACGCTGTGAGCATGTCTACTTCACTGGAGCTAGGGGCTAGACCCAAGTCTAAGGAGGATGGGGGGTCTGCTCCCCCCATGGCGTTTTGCTCCTCTTGTCACACTGGGCTATCTAGTGATAATGTGGGGGATCTATGCCCTAATTGCACTGGTCAAGATAGCAACCCTGGGCTTCCCAGCCATGCTATTGAGCCATCTTGGGTGAGGGAGTTTAAAGCTGCCACTAGGGATCTCAGATCTACTCTTCAACTCTTTCCCTTTCAGGTACAGGGGGCTCTCCAGGTCTGGCAGACCCCCGCTACAATCAGGACCTCCCTGCCTAAGCCACAGGGTGCTCCTGATGTGTCTGATTCTTCTGAGGAAGAACTCTTGCAGGATTCTGATGCTGAGGAACGCACTGTTATTGAGTCTAACAGGTCCATTGGGGACCCTTATGAATGTGACCCTGAAGTTTCGGCTGAGGGTCTGATTAGAGCTGTACTGAATACGCTCAACCTTCCTCTGACTCAGGAATCCACTTATGATCCTACTGATGTTTTTCAAAAGAAACCATCTAAGCCTGTTGTTTGTTTTCCAACTAACCCTACTCTTGCCCGTCTAGTCTCTGAGGCATGGAAGAATCCTGATAGATCCTCCTCTGTCTCTAAAAAGTTTGCTAAACTGTACCCTTTTCCCGAGACTGAGCTGGCAAAATGGGTTCATCCCCCCAAGGTGGATGCTCCTGTTTCCAGACTATCCAAGTCTACCGCTTTGGCTGTCTCTGATGCCTCTGCCCTGCAGGATTGGACGGATAAAAAGCTAGAGCTTTCTCTTAAGTCTATTTTTGCCTCTATTGGCACTGCCATGCGTCTGACCTTTGCAGTGGCATGGGTTAATAGAGCCATTGCGGCCTGGACTGAACGACTGACTGAAGCAGTTCGCCAGGATGCACCAGTATCTGAACAGTTGCAGCTTCTTGCTAATATCACTGAAGCTCAGAACTATGTTGCTGACGCTGCCTTTGATGCTGTGCGCATGATGGCGAGGGCCTCCACTGCTTCTGTGGTGGCTAGACGTGCCCTTTGGCTGAAAATTTGGTCTGCTGATACAGCCTCTAAGAAAGCCTTGCTTTCCTTGCCCTTTCAGGGGAATTTGCTATTTGGATCTGAGCTCAAAGAAATGATCAGTAAGGCTACTGGTGGTAAAATACTCTTCTACCCTCAGTCTTTAAGAAAAAGTTTCCAGCCAAACGCAATCGGTCCTTTCGTTCCTTTCAGACTGAGACACGCTCCTCAGCCCAGACGGGTCCTCCCGCTACGCGCTCCTCCTCCAAGCCCAAACAGTCCTGGAAGCCCAAAGTGGCCCCCAAGGCCAAGACCTCCAAGACTGCTTCGGCATGACTCACCGAACCCGGGTCCGCATCCGGCTGTAGGTGGACGTCTCCGCATCTTTCGCCGGACTTGGGAGGAGTCAGTGGCGGACCCATGGGTTCTTCAGGTGGTGTCAGAGGGATACAGGATCCCTTTCTCCTCCCTTCCTCCTTTTCGGTTCCATTTTACTCGTCCTTCTCAGGAACCCACAAAAAGACATCTGTTCGACGACGCTATTCAGGATCTCTTGGACAAAGAGGTTCTGGAAGTGGTTCCTCAGGAGGACACAGGTTCAGGATTTTATTCCAACCTGTTTGTGGTGGCCAAAAAGGACGGAGGAGCTCGTCCTATTTTGGATCTCAAAGATCTCAATGCCTATGTGGTGACTTCCCACTTCCGCCAGGAGTCCCTGAGCTCTGTGATTGCAGCAATGTCTCCAGGGGAGTTCCTTGCCTCCCTGGACCTTCAGAATGCTTATCTTCACATCCCTATCCATCCAGAGAGCAGGCGGTACCTCAGGATTGCCTGCCACAGGGGACACTTTCAGTTTTCTGCTCTTCCCTTTGGGCTGACTTCAGCTCCTCAGGTCTTCCAGAGAGTGTTGGGCTCCCTGATAGCGGTGCTTCATCAGGACGGGGTCAGGGTGACTCCCTACATGGACGATCTCCTCATCAAAGCTTCTTCGGCGGAGCTTCTTCACCAGCAATTGCAGAAGTGTATCCACACTCTGACCCGCCATGGCTGGATCCTGAATCTGGACAAGTCGGACTTGGTCCCATCTCAGAGGCTTCTGTTCCTGGGTCTCCTATTCGACACTCGCCAATGCATGGTGTTCCTGCCGGAGGATGTGGCTCATCAGATAGCTATCAGAGTGGCGGGGATTCTGGAACTGTACTTAGTGCCGGTACCGAAGCTGTCGTCCCTGGTGGGGAAGTTCATTTCCACGATCGAAGCGGTCCCTTTTGCCATGGCCCACTCCAGGGAACTTCAGAGATTTGTGATCCAGACGTGCAAGAATCATCCAGATCATCAGCATCTGTCAGTCTCTCTACCTCCTCATGTGGAATCGAGTCTGCACTGGTGGTTGGATCTCTCCCATCTCCTGAAAGGGAGATCCTTTCAAGTTCCTTGTTGGACCACGATCACAACGGATGCCAGCCTTCGGGGCTGGGGTGCTGTGTTGGGTCGCTTCAGTGCTCAGGGGAAATGGGGTCTGGAGGAATCTCTTCTCTCCATCAATGTTCTGGAACTACGTGCCATCCGGCTTGCCCTGAGACACTGGGAATCTCAACTGACCGGTCTTCCGATCCGAGTGGAATCCGACAACGCCACTGCGGTGGCTTACATCACCAGGCAAGGCGGCACAAGAAGCGGCACCGCCTGGTTGGAGGTCAAGGATATTTTGTCTTGGGCAGAAGATCACGTACCTGTCATCTCTGCAGTTAACATTCCAGGCGTGGACAACGTCATGGCAGACTTCCTCAGTCGTCATACAGTCGACAGCGGAGAATGGGCTCTTCATCCAGAGGTGTTTCACTTGCTCACCCAGAGGTGGGGGATGCCGGAGGTGGACCTGATGGCCTCCAGACACAATAGGAAGGTTCCGGTGTTTTGCTCCCGGCGGAGGGACTCCCTTGCTCTAGCAGTGGATGCCTTGTCGATCCCTTGGGATTTTTCTCTGGCTTACATCTTTCCTCCTCTTCCTCTATTGATCAGAGTCATCCAGAAATTGAAGCGGGAGCGTTGTCCTGTTATACTGATCGCTCCAAACTGGCCTCGCCAGTCCTGGTATCCGGAGTTGATGGCCATGTCAGTGGCGGATCCGTTCCCACTTCCTGCCCATCCGGACCTACTTCTTCAGGGATATCTGTGGAAGGAGGATGTTCACTCTCTCCATTTGATGGCATGGCGGTTGAATCCTCGATTATAGCAAAGAAAGGATTTTCTCCTTCTGTGGTGTCGACTATGCTCAGTGCTCGTAAGCCTGTGTCTTCCAAGATCTATCATCGCATATGGTCAACCTTTGTGGCATGGTGCTCTGATAAGAAATTATCCCTTGATTTTCATCTTCCCACTGTCCTGGCCTTCTTGCAGGACGGTGTTGATAAGGGGCTCAGTCTGAGTTCCCTCAAAGTTCAGACTTCTGCCTTGTCTGTGTTTTTCCAGGAAAGGATTGCTATCCTTTCTGATGTGAAAGTTTTCTTCCAAGGTGTGACTCATGTTCGGCCTGCCTTCAAGAGTCTTGCTCCCCAGTGGGACCTCAATTTGGTGCTGGGAGTTCTCCAGCGGCCACCGTTTGAATCCTTGGCTTCCATTCCATTACGTCTCTTGACTTGGAAGATGGCCTTCCTTTTGGCTATTGTCTCAGTTCGCCGGGTAGCAGAGTTACAGGCTTTGTCTTGTAAACCTCCTTACCTGGTGTTCCACAAGGATAAGGCTGTGCTTCGCACTACCAAGGAATTCTTACCCAAGATTGTGTCCGAGTTTCACATCAATCAGGAGATTGTGGTTCCCTCTTTCTGCCCTACTCCTTCATCTGACAAGGAACGAGATCTCCATTTGTTGGATGTGGTGCGTTGCCTCAAGTTTTATGTTCATCGCACCGAGTCTATCAGGAAGTCTGACGCTCTATTCGTCATTCCTGAGGGGCCTAGGGCAGGGAGACCGGCTTCCAAGGTTACCATTGCCTCTTGGATTAAGGCTACTATCTGTGAAGCCTATAAGTTGCGGAATAAGCATGTTCCCTTCCGGGTGACTGCCCATTCCACAAGATCTATTGGGGCCTCTTGGGCCTACAAGAATCAGGCATCTGCTGATCAACTGTGCAGAGCGGCCACTTGGTCCTCTGTGCACACTTTTTCTAAGCACTATCGAGTTGATGAACTGGCTTCGGCTGATGCCAGTTTTGGTAGGAAGGTCCTGGAGGCAGTTTTGCCTGTGTAGGTCTTCCGCTCTGTGATCCTTAGTGCTTCCTTACTGTTGAGCCCAGTTGGCTCTAGTTCCGTGTGCTGTGTTAGTTCAGGGATTGTTCCCTTGATTGGTGTCCGTTGACACTTACAGTTTGGGCTATGTAGTTAACTGGTTCATAGCAGTTTTAATGACTTAGGCCTTGTTCTGGTCCTTGCCTTATTCCCACCTCTGGATCAGCTCAATGTTTGTACATCCCAGAAGTACCAGTGACCTGTATTGGACGACAGTGAAAATAGGATTGTAGTCTTACCTGTTAAATCCTTTTCACTTAGTCCATACAGGTCACTGGTCTCCCACCCTGCCAAGGGACCAGACCTGGCTCTCCTGTGGCATTCAGTGGGAGACCTTTGGGGCATGCTCACAGGAGTCTTCTTCTTGCTTACCTGGGGTCAGTTTTAGGGTCTCAAATCAATCTAGTGGCTCTGGCCTGAAGGTGGCTTAAGTAGGAGGGGAGGCTCCGCCCCCTGCAATCATTTGCATAATTGTTCCTGCCTATTAAAGGGGCGAATCGCCTCCCAGAAGTACCAGTGACCTGTATGGACTACGTGAAAAGGATTTAACAGGTAAGACTAAAATCCTATTTTTTTGGTGGGATTTTGAGGCTCTATGATTCATTTGGTTTACTCCAGAATTCATTCATTTCATATCACCCTTATTGAGTGATAGCGCTTTGCATATGAACCCTACATTAAGATGCAGGCCACTAGTAGAGTAAAAATTATACCTTTATTGACTGAGTGGCTCCTAGAGGATCCTAGAGGATCCTAGAGCTACTCAGACAAATAAAGGTATCATTTTTACTCTGCCAGACTCCTGCTTATCCTATATCTAACACAGTGGTTCTCAACCTTTTTTGCTCGGGGCACCCCTAACACATAATCTTGAACATTCGGGGCACCCCTAACGTATTTAATGTAATTTATCAAGGGCATAATGAAGGGTACAATATACAAATATACAGTTATTATTAGGTTTTATAATCATAATAACAAAACTAAATCTATTGTACATATTAATTTCTATAAATCTTTATTTAGAGGTCCATTTTTGTTAGTCTTTATAGAAAACACGGGGCACCCTAAGTTGATGTCTGTGGCACACCAAAGTGCCACAGCACCCTGGTTGAGAATCACTGATCTAACACAATGCCACCATTATCTATATTACAGTATGATGCTAAGCAGGACTCTGCGGGTTCTTTTGGTACAGCAGAGAAAGAATATGTAGCACTGTAGCGCTGTACAAAGTTAACCCTTTGAGTGCCAGAGGGGTATTCAATGCATTGCGTACCCCTCTGGCACTCAAAGGGTTAAATCCTTTCCCATGTAGATCACATTGTCAGTTTTGGTTTGCCTATTCATAGGAAGATGAAGTGACTTGTACAGTGTCACACAGAGTAGGCCTTGAAAAACACCCAAGATCTGCTGATAAACACTGCAGTGCTTTCATTACTGGAACATGTTCCTACATCTGTGTGGGATATTTTATAAGTGGGTGATTGTGTTTTTCCAAATCTTATTGTAAGTATGATTGTTGAGCCACATTATTCTGAATTTTATGTATTGTATGCAGAACTTTAACCCTTTGAGTGCCATAAGGGCATCCGACACATTGCTTTGTGTGTGTGTGTGTCTGTGTGTGATGTCTGCCTGTTTTCTTATTACTAAAAAAATCTACAAAAGTGCTGTTTTGTTAGTCTCTAAGGCGAATTTCAGTCGATCTACTATCAAGCTCTCAAATGGCCTCAATAATTTTTAAAAAAGCACAGTTATTTCTTTAATATTTAATATCTTATTTTAAACCTCCCGACATGTCCGTTGAATTAGAGTTTGCATGAATGGACATTACTGCGTGGGATCTAAAGCAGATAAAATTGAGAGCAAAGTGTCTTTCCATTGCCATGGCAACACAAAAATCTTGGGCAACTTTTTTTAATTATGTGAATAAGAGATGTAAGAATAATAATAGATCTGATTTATTTCCTTCCATTAACATCCTATTGTGCTAATTTTACGTCCCGTCGCCTCCCCAGGATGCAGTGTCCTTTAAAGGAACAGTAGTAGTACCCTACTATAACATTTTAGTGCCAAAAAGGTGAGAGAATTCTCTGTAAGATATTGAGACACCTTGGTTGTGTGCTACACTGTGGTTCAGCAGGACTTTCACAGAGGCATTTTCTCAGATCGTTATGAACTTTATTGAAAGCCACATTACATAGAAGCTGTTATCAGATGTTAACGCGTTTCGCTGCTGTGGGAATTTTCTGCAGTATTGTTTCACATGTTGGTTAACTAAAAAAGGTTGGTACTGTGTTTGCCAGTAGAGTAGATGGGATTCACAGTACTTTTGTTAAAAAAAAAAAACACTTTTGTAGCAAAAAACACATTTATGAAGAGAGAGCAAAAATAGTTAATTGAGGCTATATCTATATATTGATCATTTGATTGCTGAAGGCATCTCCAGCACATTGTGAATAATGCATTGGAAGTCTCTAGCATAAAAATAGATTAAAGATGTCCCTCTAATCACAGTGGGTTGTAAAGCACGTTTCTATGTCCGCTATGTACCCCATTCCCTGTTTTAGATCCCTCCCCTTTCTTTGTGTCGCCATTTTTTCTTTTGGTAGAAGGTGTAGTTGACACTTCAGCTCAACAGGAATCATTCCATGTCCTTAGGTCTAACCCAGAGGGACAAATGTTTCTCACAGCTCTAGCAGAGGTCTGCGTACAACCCATGATGCAGGCAGCTAAAGCAGATCGCTAAACCTAACTACATAGGTAATTAAACACAGCTAAAGCCACCAGTAATGTGCGCAAAAGGACAGACTGTTATACTGATGCACTACGAAGAACTGGAGCAGGAACAAAACTAACAAATAAACATTCCCCAATAATTTAGCATTCTCCCAAGCATTTAGGAGGTTGAGTCCATTTTAAATCCATGTGAATGTTTATTTGTTCTCCTGTGGTATATTCCAGGTCCTCTTAGTGCATCAGCCTCTGTAGGTACACACTCCATTACCTAGAACAGGAGTGTGTAACCTTTTGAGTGCCAGAGGGGTATGCAATGCATAACCCCCACAATGGTGCAGGTTATCAAGAAGAAAAAGACAACGGCGCAGAGACAACTCTGTGTGCAGCATTTTCACCCAAGTTCTCTTAAAGGGATAGTAATCTTTCATAATAAAAGCAGCTCTAATTAATCATACTTCATTTTAACTTTATTTTATTTTGTAGGCATTTGAAAAAACATGAAGAACGATATAAGTCTTATCTCTCAAGCCTTTATGGTTTGAGAGATATTCACAAGCAAAGTTTCCCCTCCTGCCCCTTTTACCTAGTGTAAGCCATCTCTTCTCAGATGTGGAATCCAGTCCATAGACCAGACAGATAACTGAAGGGGACAATCTTCTTTCTATGAGAACAATGAAAGCCCTGCCCCCCTTGACAAGTTTTTCAGCTTTTTCCCTTATCTTAATTGAAGATTGTCCCTCTCTGCAATCTACCTGGGCACCTCCCTTCTGCTCTGGCTGAGCAGTGTTACATCAGTAAAAGGGGCGGGAGGAGGATACTTTGTCATTGAATTACTCTTGAACTACAACTCTGACAGAATTGAAATAACACTCTCCAAAGTCCAAATACTATGATGATTAATTAGAGCTACTTTTATTATGAAACATTACTAGCCCTTTAAAGGTGATTTTTAGACCTACAGCCATGGTTGTTGTTCTCCTGGTGTGATCCATATTGGGCCTTAGATTATTTGGAGACATTATTCAGAAGACTCCTGACCGTGATTTATTGGAGGAGGATATCAGAGGATGTCAGGAGGTATAAAACGGACCTGATGTTTATACCAGGGAAGCAACATATACATGAGGTGATATATTTAGCCTCAGAAGAATGTATGTTTTGTTTTAGAGCACTTGGGTGTAGGTAAAGGCCATATATTCTCCAGAATACTGCATCAGAGTTCTCTCTGCACTGTTGTCTTTTTCTTCTTTTCGTTCCAGAAACTGTTTGTGGGTACCCTACCCCTTATTCACCAGCTGCAAATACTCTAAGAAGATTTATTGATATTGGACTTTTTTTTAGAACTTTGGGTCTTTTTTCTGTTTTTTACTTATATAGTTTTTTTCCTCACAGAGAGGAGGGTTTCTTTATATATAGGACACCTGAAGGTAGCACAATATCTGGTGCAGGTTATCAGGATGTCCTCACATGAGCACAGGGGAATCAATCAATGGTTTAATTATTCTGAAGGATCTGCCTGAGTTATCGACATCCACTTGTGGTTATTTGAGGAGATATTGAAAACAGGCACTGTTGGGGGTGTTTCAGGACAGGTTGGAACACCCCTGATCTGGGACAAGCAGGGAAATGAAAGAACGATTGAGCTGTGAAAGGTGTCAAACTCAACTAATTGTTAAAAAAGTCAAACATGCAATGCGAACCTAATAATAACATCTCTATGTCTGTCATGCAGGACTTGAATGCTCCTGTGCTTTTCCATCTGAGATGCATAGGTGGCATTGGAACGTGAAAATAATGAGGATTGTTAACCCATTAAGGATCAGAGGGCTGCATACCCCTCTGCTTGTTAAAGGGGAGCTACCACCCGCCACAATCTTTAGCTTCACTAAGTCCCCATCTGGCGACTTGCTGCTTAGTAGCGCTAGTCACCAGAATATTTACCTTATTTAATAGATTTCTGCTCTCTTCCATGGCTGACAGGCAGGACGGAGCGCGGGCATCTTGCCATTATGACGTCCGCGCGCCTGCAATATCAGTCCCAGCCGGAGCCAAATGGCTCCTAGCAACGCCTACTAGACCCGGCTGGGACTGACAGCGCAGGTGCGCGGACGTCACAATGGTAAGATGTCCACGCTCCATCCTGCCTGTCAGCTGGGGAAGAGAGCAGAAATCTATTAAATGAGGTAATTATTCTGGCGACAAGCGCTACTAAGCCCCTAGTCGCCAGTTGGGGACTTAGTGAAGCTAAAGATTGTGTTGGGTGGTAGTTCCCCTTTAAAAGAGATCACTTTTTCAATGGAAAGTGCCTTTTCCATCTGCCCAGAAACCACAATAATGGGGATGTACTAATAAAACTACAGTTCTGTGCTAAAACAGGCACTGGAATACACTGTTATGTGCTTTGTCTTGCTATGCTAAATGTTGTGACATCTACACTACACAGAGGGGAAGGTAGTGGGGCAGTGGATGGACATTTCAGTGCGTTATACTCCTTTGTGCCTTGTTAAACAATATTTACTGGCAAGGTGTAGAGAAAATCAGAGTAACATTATACCATATTTCTGCCCATGCCATAGGGGACATGTTAGGGTCTTTCTCCCATTAAAGTCTTAATGTGGACCTGTTACCTACACAACTTTTAGTCTCATTAAATGTGTATATTTAAACTGCCTATAGCTTATGTATTTTGATCTGCATACAGGCTAATAGTTTGGGATATTTTTGGTTGAGTAATTGGGGAATCTAATCTCAGCAATGTTGTACTCTCACTTGTCTGATAAATCATTAAATAGTTGCATGTCTTTCAAATCAACTCTCTCTCTGTTAGCTAGAACCTGTTAGTTTCCACTAAAGGGGTGTTAAATAAATTAATGGGTGGGGTAATCATGCCATCAATAGAAGAGCATGTGCACTGTATGCATTGTATGCACTAAAGTGATTCTCTGCTTCAGTCCTCTGGGCACACAAACAAGTCATGTTTTCAAGATATCCCTAATTAAGCTTAGGTGGATCAGTCACAATGACTGAGCCAATATTTGCTCACCTGTGACTAAGCAGATATAACCAGTACTGTCTGTATTCCAAGTACTAATATAGAGAAACACTGGATCATTCATTCTATTACATCCTCCAAAATGAATCAGGGAAATTTGTATCCGGACATCCAGACGTAGCAGAAAATGAAATGTGCTGGCTTTGTACCACCCCCCAATATGTCTGAAAGATAGGTTTAAGCATTGACAACTCAATGGCTTTAGAATACAAAATTGCATACAAATGTTTGTATGTTCGTATTATTAATTTTTTTAAATCCTCATCTAATGCTACTTGGTACCTCCTATGTCTGGAGATGGGGGATTTCTGTAATATGCGAAAAAGAGATGGTGTGTATAATTTTTTCTATTAGGCTACACCGTGTTATCTCATTAGGGATCAAAATGACTACTTTACACAATGACTGCTAGGGGCTCATACCTCCCAAGTGTCCCTCTTTAGGAGGGACAGTCCCTCTTTTAACCCTTTGAGTGCCAGAAGGGTAAGGAATGCATTGCAAAGCAATGCTTTCCGTACCCCTCTGGCACTCAAAAGGTTAAACTCAAATCCCTCTGTCCCTCTTTCCCACCCTAATGTCCCTCTTTTTAGGAGATCAGACTGTGTGGTGTGTATATAAGTGTATCACATTGCTCCCCAGCAATATAACTTACATTAGTGTTTCTTTAAACGTCAGTATATGTGTTTATAAATTAGTGTGCTTAAATAAAATAATTTGGTCTTGTTATAAGTCATTTATTAGGTAACACAAGGAGGTGTCAATAGGTCATGAAATAGCCTGAAAATTCTCCTTAATGCCCCGCCCACCAGCCACACCCCAGCCACACCGCCTAAAACACAATTGTCCCAATTGTACAGCGCTGCGGAATTAGTTGGCGCTATATAAATAAAGAATAATAATAATAATAATAATTGTCCCTCTTTGGCAATTTGAAATGTTGGGAGCTATGGGGGCTGTATTCACAATGTTAAAATGGAAAAATCTGGGGCGCAAAGTAAGAATGGAGCAAGTCTGGGCCAAAATAATTGCACAAAGAACAGATAAAACTTCCAAAAATGCTTACTTGATTTAAATGGGGCTAGATTCACAATATATTGTAGACCTCTAGCATTCAAATCAAATGGACATTTATTTGCTCCATCTACAGCAATGAAGAGCAATGTGAGGCCCTCCAGTTACTGTCAAACTATAACTCCCATCAACAGCTGGTTGGAGTGATGGGAGTTGTAATCTGACAGCAGCTGGTGTGCCTAACATTGTCCATTCCTGCAGTAGAGGGAACAAATAAATGTCCATTTGATTTGAATGCTATAGGTCTACAATATATTGTGAATCTAGCCCCATTTAAATCAAATGAGCATTTTTGGAAGTTTTATCTGTTCTCTGTGCAATTATTTTGACCCAGACTTGATCCATTCATACCTTGTGCATACAACTGTAAGTAATCTAATTATTGCAAAAATCTATAAAGTAAACTACTTCATAAACCTGAGTATTATATGACCAAAGTAATGGCAGGAGCATTACTAAAGACTGGTTGGTGGGGGGGGGGGGCTGAAGCTCCAGTTCTCTTGCTTAAAGGGATAGTAATACTTTGTTTTATCTTTATTTTATTTTGTAGGCATTAAAAAAAACATGAAGAACGATATAAGTCTTATCTCTCAAACCTTTATGGTTTGAGAGATATTCCCAAGCAAAGTTTCCCACCCCGCCCCTTTTACCTAGTGTAAACAATCTCTTCTCAGATGTGGAATGCAGTCCATAGACCAGACAGATAACAGAAGGGGACAATCTTCTTCCTATGAGAACAATGAAATCCCTGCCCCCCTTGACAAGTTTTCCAGGTTTTTCCCTTATCTTAATTGAAGATTGTACCTGGGTACCTCCCTTCTGCTCTGGCTGAGCAGTGTTACATCAGTAAAAAGGGCGGGAGGGGGATACTTTGTCATTGAATTACTCTTGAACTACAACTCTGACAGTATTGAAATAACACTCTCCAAAGACCAAATACTATGATGATTAATTAGAGCTGCTTTTATTATGAAACATTACTATCCCTTTAAAGCACCAGGTCTCGTTGTCATCTTGGAACATGTGATGTTGCTAATCTCTCTGTTAGTGCAAATGAGCTGCACAGTGCACTAATAATACAGTATGCTGGCCCAGGCCTCTGGTCTTTTGGGAACCTAGCAACGCCTCTCACCACTGGAAGCCATACTGTAAACATGACATTCAGAACACCCTAGTGTTGCTCAAACATTTTGTGTCACTCCTGTTTCATCAAGCCTTTCATCCTCTACCCTACAATGCATTTTAACAACTGATGGCCAGCGAGCACATTCTTGTCCCATCCACTCCTTTGTGGCTGTATTCCAGCTGATTGCTACACTAGTAATGTTTTCCTTGATTGTAGACTACTTTTATTTATTCCCTATAATAGAGTTTAAACAAAAAGGAACATGAAAATAAACTGACAGCAAATGTCAAGCCTCTCCCAGAGGTAAAATTCCTTACAAATTAAAACCAGTGTATACACTTCACAGGGTGTAGAGAAGAGGATTGGGATTTTTTCAGCCTGGACATTTGTTCCTTAAAATAAATGAGGCTCAGATTCTGAGGTGGGGGGGTGAGGCAAAAATAGTTTCCTACCTTAGATGAAGCTTTGATAGAAAAAAGACTAAAATCAGATGTAGATAACCTGTTCAGCAGATAACTAAGCTACGTGCTGCAGTGACAAACCACTAATTTCTGGGGTGGGGGGTATAAAATGATAATACCTACGTTGCAGCTGTCCCCACAAAGTTAAAGGGATAGTAATACTTCGTTTTATCTTTATTTTATTTTGTAGGCATTAAAAAAACACGAAGAACGATATAAGTCTTATCTCTCAAACCTTTGTGGTTTGAGAAATATTCACAAGCAAAGTTTCCCCTCCTGCCCCTTTTACCTAGTTTAAGCCATCTCTTCTCAGTTGTGGAATGCAGTCCATAGACCAGACAGATAACAGCAGGGGACAATCTTCTTCCTATGAGAACAATGAAAGCCCTGCCCCCCTTGACAAGTTTTTCAGGTTTTTCCCTTATCTTAATTGAAGATTGTCCCTCTCTGCAATCTACCTGGGCACCTCCCTTCTGATCTGGCTGAACAGTGTTACATCAGTAAAAGGGGCGGGAGGGGGATACTTTGTCATTGAAATACTCTTGAACTACAACTCTGACAGAATTGAAATAACACTCTCCAAAGTACAAATACTATGATGATTAATTAGAGCTGCTTTTATATGAAACATTACTATCCCTTTAAAGAGTAAGCAACTTGCAATTCTCCAACTGTTGTTGGAGTACAATTCCCATCATCCTTAGCCAGCCAGAGACCGACCAATGATGAAGGAAGTTGTAACATAGATAGTACGTAGTAGCATACATAGTTGACAAAGCTGAAAAAATTCAGTATAGGTAGAACTGAAGCGCTCCGGCAAAGATATAAGAGAAAGACAAGATAAGACGTATATAAGAGTAGTATTATTATCATGCAATGAGGTGCAAACAATAATGTAAAAAGTCCAAGAGAGTTTAGATTATCTGTAAAAATAAGAATGTATTTAAAAAAACAATTAAAATATATCAGAGAATAATCTGTTGTATAAAACAACAAACCTATATCTTATTTAAAACATAGTGTCATTCTGTAACATTGTATTCCCTAATGTGCAACAATGTATTTATACAAGACTGAAATGAAGTCTTATAAATATATGGCATTATGAGATTGGAAAGCTAGACAAGCAGACTAGATGGTACAAAGGAATCAATAGTCCTAATTACCGGAGCACATTCTTTGAGACATGGTATTAAAACATATTCACAGTCGCCCCATTGATACGTCCCTTATGGTAATGCGCTTACTTTCAGACTTCTTTCTCTCATGCACTTAAAACAGTGACCTTTGGAGTCTCTCCACTGGATGCCTTGGTAGGTCTGGAGCTGCTCGTTGGTTCAGCGTGCAGTCCGGTTACACTGGCTCTCTCTCTCATGGGCTTCAACATCACATATTACAACGCGTTTTGGGACTGGTTAGCTTCTTTTCTTCAGGGAAAGTGATGATTAGCAAGGGGCAATCTTCTTGAGAACAATGAAAACTCTGCCCCCTCTTGACAGGTTTTTCAGGTTTTTCCTTATGCTAATTGAAGATTGTCCCTCTCTGGGATCCATCGGGACAGTTTCGCTGCTCTGAGGTGAGCAGTGTTACATCAGTAAAAGGGGCAGGAGGGGGATACTTTTGACTCTTGAACTACAACCCTGACAGAGTTGAAATAACACTCTCCAAACCCCAAATACTATGGAGATTAATTGGCGCTGCTTTTATTGTGAAACATTACTATCCCTTTAAACATGAAGTTGTGCTCCATTTTTCTATGTGCCTTGCTCTGTTAGGAAGGATTTTTTGGCTCAGGTTATTCCTTTCTAGAAGCTTTCAGTAGTGAAGGGGTTATTTTCCTCTAGTCCTCTGAGTGCCAGAGGGGTGGGCAATGTATTGCGGAGCAATGCTTTGCACCCCTCCCCCCATCACTTAAGGGGTTAAAAGGAGACTAACACCTCCTGATAATAAACTCATGGCTATGATGAATCTAATCTATGTGAACCGGTTCTCCGGAATGCATCATTAACCCTTTAAGTGCCAGAGGGGTACGCAGAGCATTGCTCTGCAGTGCATTGTGTACCATTCTGGCACTCAAAGGGTTAATTATTACTGGATGTCATGTGCACAGAGGTATCCGTAAGTCTTGGTTGCAGGACTCTACAGAGGTGGTCCTCAGACTTCTCCATAGGGACTGATAACAGATCACGGCCCATATTGTAGTTATTCCAGAGCAAACCAGCTGCACCATAGGGGACAATTAAAAATTCCTGCTAATTTAAATTGGAATTTTAATCCCTTGAATGCTAGAGAGGCATAGCTGGGAACTCTCCAGATTTGCCCCAGAGAGACTGTTTTTTTCTGCTGATTATCAAGTCTCCGGGGTAGAGGCTGATTCTCTGGATGTGGGGAGTATCAAATAAAACTCTGCCTACTTTGTTCCTTCCCAGTCAGTTCCTCCCTCTCCCCGCCCTCTTCTCCTTCTTCCCCACATGGTCCATTATAATGTTTCACTTCCATAGAGCCCCATCTCACTCGTGATTAAGCTCTGACCCATTTTGATGCTAATCGCTTTATTTATCTCCCCCCAGCTGCACCACAAGACCACAGGTTCCCAGGCACAGGTCTCCAGTGCCTCTCTAGCAGGAGTTAGGAAAGAAACCTCCTGTGCTCCACCACTGCTCCTTAGAGACAGCCTGAACTGTGGACTCTAATATCGCAGTTCAGGTTTGTTGGGTTGTGTATACTGCCCGCATAGACTGTGTGTGTTTGTGTCTGTGTGTGCTTGTGTGTCTGTGGGTACTCACTGTGTGTGTGTATGTTTGTGTGTACGTGTGTGTGCACTCACTGTGTGTAGTAGCGCTTGAGAGGAGCAGTGGGATATAAAATATACAGTAATTCAAAAAATTACAGTCTAATGAACACAGAAAATAAATGTCCAAAACAAGTTCTGGGATAAATATTTATCAGTTAAATCATCTCATTGTAAGCTTTGTTCTTGTAAATTTTCTGAAAAAGTGTATCCACTTGGATATTAAAATATCTTCCATCTCTAATAAAGCCTGAAATCATAATACAATTACACAGTCCAGTATCTTGGCTTTCCAGTACATTTGATTGACCTACATGCAGTCTATTAGCCGTAAACTCAAAGTTCATATCCGTATACCAAGCTGTTTCATAAGGCAGAATGTCTGATTTGACCTTTAAACTTTTTTCACAATTTTAAAATGTAATTATCAATCACAAAATGGCAAAACACAGGACCAGCTGACCTTTAGGACACTTCACCCTCTGAGTGCCAGTGAGGAATCCAGTACATTGCATCACACTCAAAGGGTTTTTGGTATATAAATGACACTTACCTTGGTTAGTCACCTGGTAACCCTTTGAATGCCGGGGGGGATCGCAAAGCATTGCTTTGCAATGCTTTGCGATCCCCTCTGGCATTCAAAGGGTTAATGTGGATCGGTTACATTAAGACAGGTTTAGTTTGTTTTACAAATAATTAAATTCTTCTAATATGTTGAACAAAATATATATACATTTTTCAAAATAATTTCAAGAAATTCACTTTTATTTTCGGTGGCATTCAAGGGGTTAAAAGCTCCATTTGTTTCCTAAGGTGCAGTTAATTTGCACCAGCATTGCACCTCTTTACTTACTGAGTTATGGCCCAAAAGGACTTATCTTAGTATGTGTCCTCCATATAGCAGTGCTTTAGAGACCTCTCTAGCAGTAAAGAGACCAGTTTATTTACCAGTTTACACCCCACTGCACTGATACACTTATTGGACTCCAGAGAGCTGTTCAGTGCATTGCTTCTCAGTAGATTGAAGCCCTCACTAGCAATCAATGGGTAAGATCATTTTGAGTTTATACATTGTACGCTAAGGGTATATTTTATGCCACACAACAGTAGATGAGGCTGTGGGCGGAGATATGTAATGAGTGGGGGTGTGGCCATGAGTGAAGCTAAGGTCACCTAAGGGGAGATGCAATAATGGTCAATAAGTGGCAAGTCGGGAGATTTTGTGCTGTATTTGTGTTGGTGGTTTATCGACAGTATGCAACTAGGATTTCTTAGCTATCATGTCCCTTTGAATACGCCACAAATATGCTGACATTGTCATGAATCTACCATACCTTGAATAGGTTTATGAGTTTTCACGGACTACTTTGACAATGTCTCATTTGCATATGGAAATGCAGTATAATGACCAATTGTTATAATCATGTGGGTGTGTTTGTTAATGTAGCAAATCGCACCATGCAGTGAACACTGATAGCTTCCAATGCAGGGTTATAGGATACATAGTGGGTCTCAACACAGTTCCAATCAGCTGCTCTCAGAAGCCAGTAGACAAACACTTGACTCAAGTAAACAAAAAAAGATTGTCACTGAGGACGAACAAAATAAAGTGTTTTGTCCTAAGGCATGGTGGCACCTCAGAGGTGCTACAAATCACATTTTTTGCTCCCATGTTCCATTGCAGAGAGGAAATCTCCATGTCCATATCAGACTGGTCCCATCCACAGGCAGTCCAGCTCCGAAATGTCAAGCAAATTCTCTCTGCACAGGAGACTCAGTACAACCACAGATGTACGTTTTGGCCTATGTGGACCTCGTTGGTGTGGTGCAGCTGATTCCCTCTAGGCACATGGAGAGCAAGGGCCTGTGACTCAAGTAAATGCTTAGACACACAGCGGGGCTGCTCTTTTCTGTCCTTTCACTTTTAATCCAAGTAATTATACAAGTCTGATACAGCTTCTATAGTTACATTTGCACAATTTTCATTTTCATTTTGGCCATAACTTTGATTGCAGTAGCGAAATTGGCTAAATTTGTGGATTTCAGATCAGACGGGCAGTCCCTTATATAGTTTCCTAGAACCAGACATCTTAAAAAATAATTTTTTCCCATTTGGAGCTATGAAAAGCTTCAGGCAGACCCGCAGCACAATCTATTCTATGGCTTCTCATCAAGATTGGTAGGGAGAAGTACCCTGATGAGTATCGAGTACTTTTTTAAAGTTAGTAAATCTAATCATTAAAACCGGAGATACTCAAGTTTAAAGTTAAAAAAACAAACAAACAAGCAAACAAAAAAAAACAAATAAATACCCAAGAGATTTATGGCCATAGCATAATTGGTACGTATGCTCAGAAGAGAGCATGTTACTATATGTAGGGTTAAGGTTATGGTAAGCTGCCATCTACTGAGGATAGGTGGAACTGGATCTTAGGTGTTTTGATCTCATCAATCAATCATTAAATTTAAAGATGCACCGATACCGATTTTTTTAAGACCGAGTACGAGTACCGATACTTTTTTCAAGTACTCACCGATACCAATTACCGATACCTTTTTTTTGCGGTCATTTGCCAGTTTTCTAAGTACCTATATGCTTGAAATATATATACACACATACATACATACACCACCTCTTGACTCTCTCCCCCTCTTGATTCCCACCTTTTGCTTCATTCTACTCCTCTTGAGCCCCCTTCTTTTGCCTTGGCTTTTTCTCTCCCTTTTGATCCCCCTTTCTCCCCCTCCTCCTCCTTGACTCACCCTTTTGCCTCTCTCTCCCTCCTGATCCCCCCTCCTTTTGCCTCTTCTTGCCCCCCTCCTTTTGCCTCTTCTTGCCCCCCCGTCCTGTTGTCTCCTGATCCTTCCTCCTTTTGCCTCTTCTTGCCCCCCCTCCTTTGGTCTCCTGATCCTTCCTCCTTTTGCCTCTTTTTCTCCCTCTTGACCCCACTCTCTGCCTCTTTCCCCACCCGCTGCCCCATCTTGCCTCCCTTACTCTCCTCTGCCGGGTGCTCGCTGTTCTCTCACGAGCCCCGGCAGAGGTCAGCATCAGAGCGTTGCCATGGTAACCCGCGGCAATGCTCCGACGCTGCAGGAGTGAGAGAGGTGACCGGGGAGCATTGTGAGCAGCTCCCCGGGCTCCGTCTCTGCAGCACCGACCCTGACACAGGATATCTGTGCTGGCATCGGCCGCATTTGCAATTACTCGCGCAAATGCTGGTATCGGCAGCGATACCGATACCAGTATCGGTATCGGTGCAACCCTAATTAAATTTGCTCCTCTGATATATGTTCTCACAGACTCCAGCACTACAGCCATCCCAGCTGTGTTTCACTTTCTGATAACATGTAGTCTCCCTGACCCCAACATTTACTGTCTTACTGTGAGATCTCTCTCTAGCATTGAATGTGTTAAATCACCCTTTTAAAACAACAGACCTTTTTATTTTTTCCATGCATGTGGTGCAGTTGACTTGGTCCAAAGCTGCACCTGTTTAAGAAGAGTGGTACAGTTCTGGAGCAAACCAGGTATACCAATGTGAACATTTGAAAAAATATATATGGAAATTCAATGGGAAAAACTATTATTAAAGTTGCAGTTATGAACAAAAAGCCAGGAAACACAGGTTACGTTGTTCCAACTTAACTCCATGCCCTTATGTGCGTTTGCTGACAACGTCAGACATGATTTCACAAATGACATCACTGATACTGATGAGATCATTTATGATGTTACCAGTGTTTTGATTTCCCCTGTGATGCCTTTGAAGAGGTCATTTGTGATGTCATGTTTTATGCATACCTGGGAACTTTTTCTTCTACAGTCCCCGGAGGGGACTCATGTGGTGTCAGTGGGATATAAATGACATGATTCGTGTCACAAAGGGGTGTGACTTAATCATGGGTTGGACAGGGCTTAATGGGCTGTGTAATAAAGTGGATGGGAACTGGCCAGAACAGTCTGGGGAAGGAGAAGTGGGAGGAACAAGCTGGGAAGGAGCAGAAGTGGGCAGAGTTTCATAAGAAACTCTCCACCACCGGAGAATCAGCCTCCAGCCTGGGAGACTTTGTAATTCACTGCAAAAACCAGAGTCTCTGGGGCAAATCTGGAGAGTTCCCAGGTATGGTCTTATGAATAAATGAAAGTGCTTAGCAAATTGAAACATTGGAAGTGAGGTCCCTGCTCGAAAACATATAATCTACAGTGGTAATGGGAGACATACAGAGTACATAAGGGTCAAGTGCTGAGTACAGCGCTAGAGTTCTGGTCAGGATAGGGGGACATAAACTAAATAATTTATAAGAACATTAGTGGTGCAGAGTCATTGCCTTCTAGCATGTTTAAAGGGATAGTAATACTTAAAGGGGAACTACCACCCCGCAATAAGTTTACATGAACGCAGTCTTCATCTGGCGACTAGATGCTTAGTAGCGCTAGTCGCCAGAAATATTACCTGTTTCCAAAGATTTTGCCGTTTTCCTGAGGCTCACAGGAGCAGGAAGCACGGACAACGAGATGTCTGTGCTTCCTGCTCCTGTGAGACTCAGGAAAACTGCGAAATCTTTGGAAACAGGTAATATTTCTGGCGACTAGCGCTACTAAGCATCTAGTCGCCAGATGAAGACTGCGTTCATGTAAACTTATTGCGGGGTGGTACTTCCTTTTTAAGTATTACTAACCCCTATAGTAAAGTCCTATTAAAAATAAACGTATTGCCCCCAGTTTCATCTCTCAAACCTTTATGGTTTGAGAGATGATCGCTTCTAAAGTTTCCCTCTCCCTCCCCCTTCCCTGTAGTCAGCGTTGTAGCTGACTGAAGGGAAATCCGGTCTTAGATCATCAGGTGGCTCTGCAGCAGAGCCGCGATCGCGTTAATAAAAAAAAAAATCTTTCACTAAAAAGGGCTTCTATGTGTGTTTGCAAACCAAGCACAAGTAGAAGACCATTTCAGTGAAAGATTTCTTTTTTATTAACGCGATTGCGGCTGTGCTGGAGAGCCACCTGAAAGTTGAACGCTCACTACGGGCAAGGGGGAGGGAGAGGGCAACTTTAGAAGCGATCATCTCTCAAACCATAAATGTTTGAGAGATGACACTGGGGGACAATACGTTTTTTTTTGTAGTACTTTACTATAAGGATTAGTAATACTTAAGTGTTACTATCCCTTTAAGTTATGTCATCAGCACATGGCAGCATGATGAAAGACTAACCTGTGTTTCTGGGCTTTTGTGCATTTAAAGGGATAGTAATACTTAAAATGTAAACAAAAATATGTTGTTGAGTTTATCCCCCTGAGTAAAACAAGAGTACTCCCACTGTTGAACGGTGTTTCATTCAAAAGTTATTAATTTTCAAAGTTGAATTTTTTAGGTGCAATATCACAGTGGCCTGAAATTGTACAGTGGCGCTGTTGCTACACCATACTATGGAGATTTATGGTCAACTGACCAGACTGTACAATTTCAGGCCACTGTGTTATTGCGCCTAAAAAATTCAACTTTGAAAATTAATAACTTTTGAATGAAACACCTTTCAGCAGTGGGAGTACTCTTGTTTTACTCAGGGGGATAAACTCTACAACATATTTTTTTTACATTTTAAGTATTACTATCCCTTTAAGTGTGAACTCACTGTGTCTTTAACCCTTTGAATGTCAGAGGGGTATCCAATGCATTGCAAAGCAATTTGTTGGATACCCCTCTGGCATTTAAAGGGTTAACAATTTTTTTTTGTCTTTGAGTATTTCTATATAGTTTTTCTGTTCCTTTGATCCCTTCTGTAAAGATCACATTTACTCACGCTAGTGGCAGAAGTTCTTTGGCCCTTTTATGTTGAAGGTCAGATCCATGTGTATTAGATACAAAGTACAGGAGACCCCGCTCAGTGAGCTGATCATCCATTGCAGACGATGGAACCGGATACAACTTGCACTTTGTTTCTTTCTAATCAGATATTCTTTTTGTCTGCTGAGGTTGTATACTAACGGGTGTCTTTTTACCCTGCCTTTTTACACGTTATTGTATTTGTCTTTTGAAGCAGGTTAGTGTAATTGTGAGCTGGAAATCTAATCCGTGTACACAGGAGTGCATCCAGCTCCTATCGGCCTCCATTTCCGTGTCAGACAATGTGTTTTCTGTGTTAGACTATTCACAGATCTGCGTCCAACTTCATAACAGGGAAAATAATCCTCTGAATTCGGAAGTGTGAAATATAGGACAGTGACAGGGGGATGTGTTATTTAGGAAAAACACTGGGCCATATGCACAAATGAAGGGTGCAATTTATTTAAAGTGGGGTTTAACCCCTTCATTTCTAGAGCGGTCTCCTTCATCATGCTTCTGAATGTGTTGATGACCTCTCTAGCATTCAGTGAGTTAAAAGCCCCGTTTAAATCAAAGGAAATTTTTGTTTGTCCTTATTCCTCCCATACTCTTCCCCCATTCCCTCTCCCATCCTCCAGAGCTTTTAGCCCCATTGTCAGGCTCTTTCATCTTCATGTCTCCAGTGTTTGTAGTCCCCTTTATCCTTCATGCCCTTTGGCCTCTCCCCATCCCATGCTCCAGTCCTCTCTCCCTGTCCAGTGATCTGGCACCATCTCTATGTCCCCATACTCCATCCTCCTCTCTCTGTCCCCATACTCCATCCTCCTCTTTCTGTCCCCTCCTCCCTCTGTCCCCACGTTCCCTCCTCCTCTCTCTGTCCCCATGCTCCATCCTCCTCTCTCTGTCCCCACGTTCCCTCCTCCTCTCTCTGTCCCATGCTCCAACCTCCTCTGTCTGTCCCCATGCTCCCTCCTCCTCTCTCTGTCCCATGCTCCAACCTCCTCTGTCTGTCCCATGCTCCAACCTCCTCTGTCTGTCCCATGCTCCAACCTCCTCTGTCTGTTCCATGTTTCAATCTCCTCTCTCCCTGTCCAATGATCTGGCTCCCTCTCTCTGTCCCCATGAGCCATATTCCTCTCACTGTACTCATGCTCCATCCTCCTCTCTCTGACCCCATGCTCCATCCTCCTCTCTCTGACCCCATGCTCCATCCTCCTCTCATCCTCCTCTGCTCCATCCTCCCCTCTCTGAACCCGTGCTCCATCCTCCTCTTTGTCCCCATGCTCCATCCTCCTCTGCTCCATCCTCCTCTGTCTGTCACATTCTCCAACCTCCTCTCTCTGTCACATGCTCCATCCTCCTCTCTCTGTCACATGCTCCATCCTCCTCTCTCTGTCACATGCTCCATCCTCCTCTGCTCCATCCTCCTCTGTCTGTCACATGCTCCAACCTCCTCTCTCTGTCACATGCTCCATCCTTCTCTGCTCCATCCTCCTCTGCTCCATCCTTCTCTCTCTGTCCCATGCTCCTGCACTCTCTCCCTTTCCAATGCTCTGGCTACCTCTCTCTCTGTCCCATGCTCCATCCTCCTCTCTGTCACATTCTCCATCCTCCTCTCTCTGTCACATGCTTCAGCCCCTTCTCTTTTTGTTCCATGATCCAGCCCTCTCTTCCTGTCCCATGTCCCTGTGCCCTCTCTCTGTCCTATGCTCCAGCCCTGTCTTTTTCTGTCCCATTCTTTGTCTCCGACTCTGTGTCATGCTCTGGCCCCTCTCTCTTTTTCATCCTCTGTCATGCTTCTGCCCCCCATTGCCCCTTACTCTAGCCCCCTTGCTTTCTCTGCCCCATGCTCCGGGTTCCTCCCATATTATTGACCCCTCTCTCTGTTCCCCTTTCTCAGTCCAATGCTCTGGCACTCTCTCCATATCCCATGATCTAGCCTACACTTTCTGCCCCATTCTAAAGCCCCTTTTTTGTTCCATTATCTGCCCCCCCGCCCCGTTCTGTGGACCCTTTTCTCTGTCTTATACTATGTATCTCTCTCTCTTTCCCATGTTACTGCCTCCTCTCCTTATCACAATCTCCAGCCCCCTTTCAGCCTACAGTAAGTAGGGTTAAGGGTTTATGTGTGCATAGAGTGGGTGGGGTCATGATTGGGGCTATGGGTACCTGGGATTTTTGCCTAGTCATGTCTGAGATACAGAGTTGACTCTTATTGAGCCCTCTGTTTAAGTTCAGCAGTGTTCACCTACATATATGTATGTGTGTGTGAATTTGTGTGTCTGTGTGTATATCTGTACTTGAGTATGTACACAAGTGGCCAAAAGTTTTGGGACACCTCAATTTTTGCTACTTTTAGTTATTGCCATGTAACTTGATAAAAACATTAGAAACACATGTCAACAAACGCTAAAAAATCCCTGCTAAGTAGATTATATTTCTGTTGATTTTAGAAATACCCAATGTTGACATGTGTTTCTAATGTTTTTGTCAAGTTTCTTATTCTCAGTGTTGAAGCTTATTGTCTATTGTGAAGAGGGGTAAACTAAGGGCAGACTAAAATGGAGATAAGTAAATACAGGTTATGCATATTAAATGCAAACAAAAATATAAAGTGACATACTGGTCGGCTGTACGATGTGCTCCTTCCTAAGTAAGGACTAGATTCAATTGCAGATGATAACTTTACCACTTGTTAGACAAACTAAGAGCCACATAATCCCCTGTGAATCTTAAACGTTAAGTCATAATCTACAGATTTCTCACGTACACACAAGTGGACCCGAGTAAATTTCAGGTCTGAAAAGTCATCTGGCTTTTGTCAAACATGTGACAATCACTGTATAAAGTAGTTATATCCGGGTGTAACTGCCAAACAAAATTCTTTTTATCCGAGTGAGCCACAGGAAGTTTAAAGTAAAGAATTTCTTTCATGTGTAGGATGCAATATACAGAGTTAAAATGGACATGTCAAATTAAGTTCTCATTTCTGAAAATTTCGGATTGTACTCAGGAAACAAAAGAGATGTAGTACTGGGGTAAACCAACAACACCATAGTTAACAAACAAAAATTCTCCATTGACTTAGTGTGGGCTTTAAACTCCTTGAATGTTAGACAGGTGGTCTCCAGTGCACCCAGAACTATACCTTTTTAGTTTATTAAATATGGCCCTTAATTCATAACTCAATTTACATAATATGTCCAGCTCAACATTTTAACGCAAGGAGCTTGTTATAGATTAATTCTGCTGAACTTCAGAGGAACCAGAATAGTCTAGCAGTGTGTTTCATATTAAAATGGTCATCTGGTCACAAACTATATACATCATGTTACCTAAAAGGCCAGCAGAGTGGTGCCAAGCCTGCCCTAGTTCCATTTCAGGAAATCCTCAATTGAGCAAAAGTGGTTGTATCATTAGGACAGGAGGTACTGACTGATCCATCTGTTCTATTCCTTTGCCGTTCTGTTGGAGTTTGTTCTGCCAATCCTCTTGTCCACCCTCTTTTTTTCCTATTGGTTCCCTTGCCTTTTTAAACTTCCATCCTTTCTCAGTTCTCTGCCAGTTCTACAAGCTTCCAAGCCTCAGCTGCCTAGTTTCTATTGATTGCTGTTGTTTAATTCGGCTTGCTTATCTCAAGACTGAAAGAACTCAAGGCACCCAGTAATGTCCTCTGTAAAGGAATATGCTGGTGCTACGTTGGAGCCCTGTCCAGAGAGAACAGGCGGAACGGTTAAGGGGACAACATGAGTGGATAATATCCAACACAACTGAATAATGTTCAACATGAGTGAGTAATGTGTAACACAACTGGATGCTCAAGTGTATGTCTTTTAAAGTGATAGTAATGTTTCATAAAAACAGCAGCTCCAATTAATCTTCATAGTATTTGAGCCACAGAGTGTTATTCCAATACTGTGAGAGCTGTAGTTCAAGAGTAATTGAATGAAAAGGTTTCCCCCTCCCGCCCCTTTTACCTAGTGTAAACCACTTCCCCTCAGATGTGGAATCCAGTCAATAGACCAGACAGCTATCATCAAGGGTCAGTATTCTACTGTGAGTGACAGCTTTTTTCCCTTATCTTAATTGAAGATTGTCCCTCTCTGCAATCTACCTGGACACTCCCTGCTGCTCTGAGGTGAGCAGTGTTACATCAGTAAAAGGATCAGGAGGGGGATACTTTATCATTCAGTTACTCTTGAACTACAACTCTGACAGTACTGAAATAACACTCCCCAAGGACCAAATACTATGATGATTAATTAGAGCTGCTTTTATTATGAAACATTACTATCCCTTTAAGTAGAATGTGGAACACAGGAACCATGGGGTAAAGTCCTGTCCTCCAGGAGGGCAGGGCATTCAACAAGAAAGGTCTCTGAGGTGTACTCCCCCTCCCCAGAGCATGCTCAGTTTTAAAAGTGACTTAATTACAGGAGTATCATCACGGGAAAAGCTCCCTTACATTTTTATTGTCTGCTACTAGATTATGGGTCTGTATAAACTCTCTTTAGTTGGGCTTCTTCACCTGGCCCCTTTTGGAAGGATTGAGTAGTGCACAGGCTTTCAAGACCTGAGACTTTGGAGGATGGCTTTCTTTAATCGGTCTTTTCCTTATAGATATCTCTGAAGCTTATTCTCTTACTTGCATGGGAGCCTGAAGAATGAAGCAGACTGGATTAACCCTTTCTGAGAGTGCACAGGTCCTGTGAGTTTGTTCCCGGTTCCCTGCCTGGCAGCCACCTGCGTTGTGGTTTAGGTGCCTGACTTTCACTCTTCTAGATGGGCTTCTTGAACACATTCATGTTATCTTATGCTTTATTGTCTTATCCTTGGTTGCATTGGTGGGGGTTTTAACCTCTGCAGTGCCTGTCAGTGAGAATTATTTGCCTTTTTACTTGTTGCAAGGGACTTTTCCTTTCATTTGGGATCAGTGATTTCATGGCAGTGGTGTTTCTACACTTACTTCATTATTTGTAGCTACTGTTACTAAATTTCATTAGTTTTTCTACACTTTTGACCTTTTTTGGGTTGTATTGCCTTTATGCATGTACATGTGCAGGCACCAATGTTTTGATAACTACGGCTGAACTTTTAAACTTGGCAAACTACATTTCCCAGCAGCCTGTTCTTCCTGGGGTTTTTGTCACAGGAAGAGGTGATCCTGAGCTGACCCTCTTCCTTTTGGTATTCTGCATGTTGCACAGAGGCTGGGCTCTCCCACCTTCTTGCCCCTTTAATCCCTTGTGATCATATAAGTACTTTTAAAGATGTATGCAGAAAAACAAATAAAGGCAAGGCGGTGCCCAATAGTGTCTTAAATGACAACTAAATGATATGCTGACAATATTCAGTGGTAATACTCACAATCTGAAGTAGTTGTGGCATATACCACCTCACAACATATACACATACAGAGAAATTGTCCTGTCTCTGTTCAGGAGTCTCCAGCTAAATCCAGAAAGAAGAGAAGTTGCTGCTCCAGAACGTTGTAAAAATATATTTAATTCACATAAATTAAAAATGAAAAACAACAATGGTCTCGTAACACGTACATTATCATTGCCAATAAAACAACGTTTCACAGATCATCTACTTTCTCAAGTAAAAGCAGATGCACATTCACAAAAAAAACAAAGTTCAAAGAACAGCACGTAGATACAAACATTTATATACCCCTCCCATTCCCGTCACATGGAAGTGGTAAATGCCACTTACAACTACTTCAGTTTCTGAGTATTAACATTGAAGATTTTCTACATATAATTTAAGACACTATTTGGCACCCTCTTGTTTTTCTGCATGTATATCATCCTGGAGGATGTGGGGAGGAGCAGCCAATAAGATTGAAATCATCGATACTGAGATACTGAAAATAACCCAAGTGATATTCCCAGAAAGCATACATGTGCTATTCTGTACAACACTTTTGTGAGTACATTTCCTATGAAGGTTGATTTGTCCGTTCTACCTGGGATAATACACTAGGAGCACCTCCTGTCTTTTCTTTCTTTTTTAAATATTTATATGTACTTTTAGTTTACTTTCTACTGCTTTTACTACTTATACTTTATTTTTGGGGGATTCATTAATATGTCAGATCCTAAAAGTTTGCATTGGCAAGTATAAGGCTTCCAAGGATTCCGGGCTCCCCTTATACCCTTTAACCCATTTCTTTTCTTGCCAGACTAGGCTTTCTACAGAATTTACTTCTACTCTAATCCCATTTTGCTCTGTGGCCCCTACAGAACTCCAGGGTCCTTATTTGCTGAACAGGAACCTGCATGGGTTAGGGCTCTAATTTTCTCAGTGCTATCCCCTTATCTATTCAACTATTCTTAGTCCATGGACATCCTGCTCCCCCATTACTCAGGATTCCTCTGTGAATGAAGGGTTATTGGTGACTTATGAAAAAGACACCAGTCCCTCCACTGAGGGTCTTATTCTGGCTGTCCTAAATATGTTTAAAGTCTCAGTGGTCTCTGACTCTAGTTCCTCTTCCCCTGATATTTTTAAGAGCTGCAAATAGAGGTTGTCATTTTTTTCCTCACCATTCCTTGGACCAGGTACTGCTGGAAGAAGCCTGACAGGAGATTATTCCTTAATAGACGTATCTCTCTTCTGTATCCCTTTGTGCTGATGCCTTAGCACAGTGCACTATCCCCCCTCCCGTTATTGTAGATCTCCCTGTCTTCCAAAAATACAGCTTTGCAGCTGGTGGATGCTGTAGCCCTTAAAAATCAGACGGCTACGCATCTGGATTCCTAGTTTATGGTGATCTTCAATGCTTCTGGTACTGCCCTACACTCTATCTTCTCCAGTGTGTGGGTTACTAGAGCTATGGTTGTTTTGAGGGATCAGTTTTTGGATGTTGCCCAAACGGACACTTCCAAGGAGTGGAGATTCTGATATCCAAGATCCTTGAAGTTAATGCATATTATATGGAAGTGGCTTTTGATGTTGCTAGGCTGACTGGTAAGGCCTCTGCTCTCTCCTGGGCCATGTATCACACTCAGTCGCTTAAGATCTGGATGGCTGACCACTATGAAGTTTTTGGTCTCTTGTCCTTTTGTTTGGCCAAGAACTGGAGGTTATCATTCATGCCACTAGAGACAAGGGTACTTTGTGGCTTTGGGCTACTCCTAAGCCCTTTTTTCCACGAAAGATGAGTGTTTTTTGTTACTTTCCCAGGGGGCCGGTTCCCCAGTTATCCAGGTGTTTCCCTCCCCAAAACCCAAGTAAGCTTGGTCAGGTAAGAAACCTGCTAAGCCCGTGTCTGACAAGCCCACCTCCTGATTCGCCTCTGGCTGTAGGTCAACAATGTTTTTTGATTGGCTCGTGTGCCAGTGGGTTTTGCAACTAGTCTAGGAGGGGTATTGCATAGATTTCAAGCCCTTTCCTCCTTGCCATTTCTTTATGTCCATAGTTCCTCACGATCCCAAGTGTAGTTGTCTTTTTTAGAAACAGTTTTTGCCCTGCTAGATATGCAGGTGTTGTTACCAGTTCCTTCTAAGAAAGAAAAGATTTTACAAAATTTTTATAGTTCCCAAAAAAGATGGCAGATGCCATCCTATTTTGGACCTAAAATGTTGCAACCTTTTTGTGCTTACTCCACTGTTCAAGATGGAGTCCTTGCACACTGTCATTGCTGTCATGTGTCCAGGGGAGTTCTTGGCTTCCCTAGATATAAAGGACACTTATCTACACATTCCTATCCATGTGGACTGTAGGCGTTTCCTGAGGTTTGCGTTCCAGGACTGTCCCTATCAGTATTCTGCCTTTCCTTTAGGGCTGGAGCTGTCGTCACTCATTTTCACAAAGGTCATGTTTGCCTTGGCGACTCACATCCACTCACAAGAGATTCCTTGACATGCTACTAGGACAACCTCTTACTCAAGGCTTCCGTAGAATAAACCTTGACCATTCAGAGTCTTGCGTGTTCATCCTGGAGCAACACAATTGGGTTCTCAGTTTCAAGAACACTTCTCTGGTTCCATCCCAGGTCTGCCACTTTCTTGGTACAAGATTGAACACTCTTCTGCAGAAGCTTTTTCTGCCAGATGATAAGATTCTGTTGCTGTCTCTCTAGGTATCTCAGGCGATTTCTCGGTCATCCACTATAGTGCAGGAGTATATGAAGGTACTAGGCTTCATCTGGGGTTATGCACTAAGGTGTGATAAAGAGGTGATAAAGTGGAGATGACTTCTCCAGTGATATAATTTCTCCCAATTTCTATGTTATTCTAAGGAGTCTATATACTAAGATGTCTCCAACTTTGGAGGTCTTACTACATAGGTGCCAAAGAATAACATAGGAGCTGGAGAAGTGATATCACTGGAGGTCAGCTGCACTTTATCACCTGTTTGTCACGTCTCAGTATATACCCTGGTTGCACATTAACATAGTGGTGCCACACATAGGGTAATTCCACATAGAACAATGATTAGTTTGATTTTAGATTGATTGGATTGAATACATCCTCATGATAATGTACTGAAAGGGTTAGTAACCCAATATCTAGCAACAGCGCCACTGAGAGGCTGCGCCTAAAAAAGGTTTGAGCTGCAATAACTTTTGAATAAAATACCTCTCAGCAAGGGAGTACCCTTGTTTTACTCCGGAGGATAAATGCTACAATATATATTTTTTTACATATTAAGTATTAATATCCCTTGAAGTTCCTAGCCTCCTAACAGCAACACAGTTATAAATCCATTAATATAATTATGTGTATATTAGAACTTCTGTCTCACAGTTGGAGACTTTACTTAAGCTAAGCTTTTTATACTTTGCTCTACGTTAATTGCAAAATATTATGTAAAACAATGTTTGATTTCTTTAATCTAGCCCCTGGAAGGTGGTGCTATATTTGAAATCTGATATGATTTCTAATTGCTGTTTACTGTAATATTCTACCTATGGTTTTAAAGAGTATGGTGAGAAAGTACTGACAGTTATAGAAAGGTATAGTCTCAGATGGATGATCACATGCTGTTATAGCAATTCATCAAGCTAAGGAGGTATAGTTCTGGATAGGGTGACCACATTTCCAATCTGCCATTCCAGGACATGTGGTCACCCTAGTGAGTCCCAGTGGGTCCCAGATGGTCAGCCCTGGCAGGAGCCTCAGCCGCGAGACTCACTCACAGCTCCAGCATACTTGCGCCATCCCAACTGTTTCACATGCACCAACCCAGCCACCCAATGAAATGTATTTGCTATATGGTCCTCTTTGGCTGGGTCAGCCAGCCAATGAGGACCATATAGCAAATACATTTCATTGGCTGGCTGGACTGGTGCGTGCTGCTCTATGTAGGTAGGCTGTGGGTGCCGGCTTTGTTGCTCCATTCCGGGACTCTTTGTTGTCCCGGTGGGGGGGACCCGGGATGCGGGACACAGACCCCCAATAAGGGACAGTCCCGGCCATTCCGTGACATGTGGTCACCCTAATTCTGGAACACACCATCTGCATCACAGTGAGTAATGAAAATCCCCATTTGTTTAAATAAGGCTTGTAAGCCCTTGAAATCTAGGGAGGTCAATAGACAGAACAACAGGGGGGTTATAATTTGAAGTATTCACTGACAAATGACAAAGGAAAAAGTGCACTATATGCATGCATACATATTCGATATTTAAACACTGATAAAATATACTAAAATCAGTAACCCGTTTAATGTAATAATAAAATAAGACCGTACTTATTCCTTTCAATGGCACTCCCAGGACACTGGTTATTTTAATATTGTATACCCCTCTGGCACTCAAAGGGTTAAAATAGAAACAGGCAATCTTTCAGCCTCTTCAAACCATCCTATACCTCAGTTAAAGTGTGCTTCCCCACACGGGAAAACTGCATACTGCCAAAAACGAAAGAGAAGTGCGGAATCACTAGAAAGAAGTAAGTAATCACTATGAATGTTGCAGTGGTGAAGTAAGTAAACACTAGAAATACTAGGTGGATTTGATGGAGACAATCTTCAGTACAGGCATGGAGCACTGAAGGCTGTGAAGAGGAAACCAGCAAGAGCAGCGCAGCTGGAGAGCCACCTGTACAGGACCCAGGAAGAAGTATCAAAACAGTGGTTAGAAACAGGACTGGTGAGGCAACAGGACTGGTTCAGCAACTGTGGCTCAATACAGGAACAAGCAATAAACAATACCATGGTCAGGAACAGGACTTGTTCAGCAAAAGGAATGGTTCAGCAAAAACTGATCGATACTTGGTCAGGAACAGGACTGGTTCATCAAAAGAACTAGTTCAGCAACAGCAGATTAAGACAGAAACGAGCAGCGAACAATACAAATGTCTGGAGTAAAGCCAGTCAATAAATGGTGAGCAATAGCAAACAGCATACACTGCAGAAGGGAAAGCTTTGAACTACCACCATTGCATGGAAGAGGCAACTCTGTAAAGGATACCAGGTGACCACAAGGGCTGGAGTGAACACTGGATCAGGCTACAAGTAATCTCCACACTGGATTCTGACAGTTTCTTCTTGCCAAGAACTGGCTAATTAGATAATCTTGGAAACATCTGCTTATGTGCTTATTGCATTCTAGAACTTCAATTGAGAACCATCAAGACCTACAGTATCTTTGGACCAGCTCTTTCAAAATGTCATGCAGGTATATCCCTTTGTGAAATATTGGTTCAATCCCCTCCATAATTTGTTCATCTTGGGATGTCTTATTTATTATGTCTTGATAGTAGGCAGTCTTATCCATAATGTTGTACTTTTGGGCTGTCTTATTCATGATATCTGTGGGGTGGGCTCAGGTAGGTGATGGGTGATGAAGGCTCCACTTGCCATGACTAGCTCCACTGATGTGTCTAAGGCTGTTGCAGCACAATAAGTAGCCCCCAGTATATGTGGAAAAACAAAGAGGTTGGACAATAATTCTTCACCACCTTCCCCTCCTCCAGTATCATGGGTGTGTTGTTACTTGACCAGAATCCTATCTTGAAAGAGATAGTAATGTTTTGTTTTTGTTTTGTTCATTTCTAATATGTTTCAAAGTGTTAAAGAATGGACTGGTCAGTCATACTCAATAGTTTAAAATATATTAAACATTTAATACCCTCCTACTCCTTTCACTGCCCTCAGAGCCCTTTCTTCTAGTGAGGGGGGCTGCCCACTCAGTCAAGTGTTGCCATGGCAACTCACGCAGCTCTCACTCACTCTAAAGATGTATGAGTAAGCAGTATTAATGAATCCTGAGCACTGACTGAGCTTTAGTCATATGCAGTACATTAGAAATTAAACATCAAATAAATAACAACAAAGGATTTCTATCTATTTGAAGAGCTTTGGTCTGTAAACAGAAACATCTTTTGCTGGAGAGATGTTTATGACTACAGTCAGTCTTTCCCTAATAGCTAATATTTGGCTGTATTCAGGAAGCTAAGGAAGTGCAGTTGTGGAACAAACCAAGTACACAGTAGCATACGTATAAATATCAACAAAATCCCCACGGATTTACTTGGGCTGTTAACCCATTCCATGTTACAGCGGTCCTCAAAGTAAAATGAAGCTAAGAAACAATTCCAACATACAGGTTACCAAGAAAAAAAAATTATGTTCTCAGAGTTCAAGAAATCTTAACAAAAGCTGGGCTGCCAGGGTAACTGTATAACCTCAGAAATGATGAGGTGCTTCATGAAGAGAATATATCTTCCACAGGTGAACAAAGATGCTAATGGGCAACCCAGAGCTGATGTTACTGAGGAAGAGATAAAGCATGTGGTTTTGGAAATGCCATCAGGTGCAAACAGATATATCCCTGAACTACAAAAGCTTTATCTGGAATGACTACTGCACATGGAAAGATTTTTAGCTTATGCTATGGTCAATGGTGAAAACATTCCTTTGGGATTCAACTTCACCCTTACATCTATGATACTATAACTGGGAAATGTCCTTGAGAGATGTGAAATCTATTGCCCTTTCATCTGATCAATGTGGACACCTTGATTGTGTACAAGTTCCTGACAACTAGGCTCTCGAGGATACTACCAAGCTCATAACATCAGGAAGATCTTAATTTCTGATAGAGACATGATGCTGCTCTTAAGAAAGGTATTCAGCATGCTTTTCTTATCTTTTCTGTTTGACACCCTAAGCAGATTTGCCCTCCACAGATATTGGCTGTTGACACGTCATGAAACGCATCTAGCAACAGCCATTGTATCAATATTTGTTTTTATTTGTCAGTTTGTATTAAGAGGTTGTTTTTTTAATAAATTTATTACGTACCATTAATGTTCCGGTAGTTTACCTTTTACTACTACTATAAACAGAGTCTCTGGCATTTGTGGACATCCACATTTGACCCTTGAAGGGTGGCAGTAAGAAAAAGGTATAGCAGCTGTTTAGTAATAGGGGCGTCAATCCCCTGAGGCTAGCCGGCTTTTACCACACAAGTTTGCCGAATATTTGTGAGATCAGATCCATCATATTGAAGAACATAAAGACACCATACTGGGGTGAGAGCCAGTGAAAGCTAGACTACCTAGAGGCAGGATATAGCCTCTGAAGAATGCAACTAGATCCATTAGCGTTCCGTCCCCTGCTGTTGGTGAAGGATTACACAAGCAATAATTACTATACTTAGAGGAGATCGTTTGCAACGCTTTTCTGTTTAGTTTTTTCTCCAGTTTGCATCTTGGTGGGAGCCAAACCCATTTGGAGTGAGCAGCAAGGATCTGTGTATGTCTATATATACATCAGGAATATTTAGTGACTTTCTATTCTATTGTACCACTTTCTGCTTATATATGTACATAGGGTTGACACCAGTGTCTAAAATATCTTTTGATTAATGTTTTGATTGTTTTATAATCATACTTATTGGTCTTGTACTTTTCTTCGGGTTAGAGGCACAGAAATAGTTTTTTTTTATACATATCTGTTTAAAATCTATTGCCCTTTCATCTGATCAATGTGGACACCATGATTCTGTAGAATATCCTGACAACTAGGCTCTCGAGGATACTGCCAAGCTCATAACATCAGGAAGATCTTAAAGGGATAGTAATACTTCATTTTAACTTTATTTTATTTTGTAGGCATTACAAAAACATGAAGAATGATATAAGTCTTAAAGGTTTGAGAGATATTCACAAACAAAAGTTCCCCTCCCGCCCCTTTTACCTAGTGTAAGCAATCTCTTCTCAGATGTGGAATGCAGTCCATAGACCAGACAGATAACAGCAGGGGACAATCTTCTTCCTATGAGAACAATTTAAGCCCTGCCCCCTTGACAAGTTTTTCAGGTTTTCCCCTTATCTTAATAGAAGATTGTCCCTCTGTGCAGTCTACCTGGGCACCTCCCTTCTGCTTTAGCTGAGCGGTGTTACATCAGTAAAAGGGGCGGGAGGGGGATACTTTGTCATTGAATTACTCCTGAACTACAACTCTGACAGAACTGAAATAACACTCTCCAAAGTCCAAATACTATGATGATTAATTACAGCTGCTTTTATTATGAAACATTACTATCCCTTTAAGATTCTGATAGAAACATGATGATGCTCATAAAAAAGGCATTCAGCATTTGTTCCTTATCTTTCCTGTTTGAGACCCTAAGCAGATTTGCCCTCCACGGCCAGTTTGCTTTATTCTTTCTGGCACTTTATCACAGCACTAGCTCTCAGAACATATTCAGACAGAACAAGGCACCACCCAAGGATGCCCCTTTCATCCTTGAAGTTTCTTCTAGAACCATTGGAAGCCTTAATCCATGTAGTTGGGAAGTCCTACTTCTAGAGGAGAAGGAATGGGATAACCTTGGGGTTGTCACCAAGCATGCCTTGCTCAACATTAGTCTGTGGAAGCAATCTTACAGGATGTTATATATGATCTATCTGGACCCAAAAAGTCTTTACAAAAGAAACATAGAAAGACACCTGGTTTCCCAGAAAAGCTTATGGAGGAACTGCTTGAGCTTCCAGATCTCGTTCTTGACCCCTGTTCTGCACTTTTTGGGAGGAGCACCATAAACCTCTAGAAACAGAGGAGGCAGTTGGCTAATTCCATATGCATTGTGATTACCACCACTCCTAACTGGCACTGGCTTAAACTCAAATGGGGAGATTCAATAGCACAATTAAATAAGACGTACCTGCTGAAATAGCTATGAGCATTAGAAGATAACAGATGAGAGTTGGTACCGTGTTAGCCATAGAAATACAGGAGGCAAATATAGTTGTTGATACGTTTATTGGCTAACTAAGCAGATTTAGAATGCAAGCTTTCAAGACCTTAGGTCTCTTCCTCAGGCATGTTATACAGATAAACATGAAAACATTTCTTATATACAAGTACACACTACATTGTTTAACATGGAAATCAGATAAGAAAGCTCAGCCCAGACCCAGATACTTTGATCAGTCAATGGTAAATTGCAGTCTTCCTCTGAGGCTTTAGAGGTATTTATGATGCCAATGGGTCTGTTGAAAAGCATAATCCACTGAGTGATAATGTGACAAGAATTATCTGTCTTTGTTCAAACCATTATGAACAATATTAAACTTCAACATTAACTTAACCTAGAAGATAAGACCAACATCATCTTGTGGGTTTGGCCTCTTTAGTCCATGCACTGGCTGGCTGACCTTAATTCACTGGTGAAGGCTGATAACACAAACTTGCCTTACTGTGCAATGTGAGTTCATGCTGAAGATAAGTGTTGCTAACCTGCTATTATGTATATGTGACAGCAATTAAAATGATGAATTTCTCATTGAAATAATATTCGTTTAAATCAAAGGTTGATTTTTATATTTTTATTTCACCCCTAAGGTGCAATTGGTATGGTACCTTATCTGCCATGTTGGTCTGCAGATATTTGACCCTAGAACCTGTGGTCTGAGCGGATTCTATATCTGGTGCATTAACCAAATGAGCCATCTCACCAGGTCTATATAGGACATGGAAGAGAACAGTGTAGCTTTGTATGTGTTCTAGCTGCACTGTAGTTACAGGAAAGTACTATATAGACCCAGTGGGATGTGGGATGGCTCATTTGGTGTTATATAAATTAATTTTTTTATTTTTTTTTTCAAAGCCATATGGAAGAGCTGTTTATTAGTATGTCATTCATGAGCTTTCAAGGCTAGAGCTTGCAAGTTTGTGTTTTTTTTTTTTTACTTAATTAGTAAGGCCTCGTGGGAAATCATTAAATAAATCAATTCACAGCTTGATTGTCTGTGCATCTTGGAGTGAACACTGCAGCTCAGGTAGAGGGCATGTGTCCTATATGCACTGTAGTTAAAGGGATAGTAATGTTTCATAATAAAAGCAGCTCTAATTAATCATCATAGTATTTGGGCCATGGAGAGTGTTATTTCAATTCTGTCAGAGTTGTAGTTCAAGAGTAATTGAATGATAAAGTATCCCCCGTCCCGTCCCTTTTACTGATGTAATACTGCTCAGCTCAGAGCAGCAGGGTGTGTCCAGGTAGATTGCAAACAGGAACAGTCTTCAATTAAGATAAGGGAAAAAGTTGAAAAACCTGTCAAGGGGGCAGGGTTTTCATTGTTCTTACAGTAAGAAGATTGTCCCTTTCTGTGAGCTGTCTTGTCTATGGACCAGACTCCACATCTGAGGAGAGGTGGCTTACACTAGGTAAAAGGGGTGGTTGGGGGATACTTTATCATTCAATTACTCTTGAACTACAACTCTGATAGTACTGAAATAACACTCTCTATGGCTGAAATACTAAGAATTTTCATTGCAGCTGCTGTTTTTGTGAAACATTACTATCCCTTTAAAGGGAAATGTCACTGGAAGCACTAGTTGTGTATCAGAAGGTTCAATCGCTCTCACTGAGGCTGATGAACCAAGAAACATGGTGCAGTTCTGGAGCAAACTAGTTACTTCATAGGAAACAAAAAGCATTTTCTAAATTCCCCTTGTTTTAACCCATTGAGTGTCAGACAGTTGCACAACTCATACTTTTGTGATATGTTAAGCACCTTTTTATCATGCAAGGGGTTAAACGAGGCTTTTAACCTCTTGAATGCTGGTATTTTTTCCAACACATAGAGAAGAAATGCACTGGAGACTTCAAGGGGTTACCCCCTTGAGTGCCAGAGGGGTACGCAACGCATTGCAGAGCAATGCGTTACGTATCTCTCTGGCACTCAAAGGGTTAAGAGCCCTGTTTGGTTTGCCCCAAAACTGCACCTCTTGGGACTTATGCATAAAAGAAAACAGTTGCAGTTCTGGAGCAAACCAACCTCACCGTAGGGGAGGAATTAAACTTCCACTGTATTTAGATGAGGGTTTTAAACCCTTGAATGCTAAAGAGGTCTCAACACACTGGAAAGCAAAAGCACTGAAGACTTCTCTAGCTTTCAAGGAGTTAAAAGCTCTATGTACATCAGTGGTGGTTCAAGGAAAGTGTATTTCACCCCTATGGTGCAGACTGTTTGCTCCAGAATTGCTCCTCTTTTCTTAACCCTTTTGCATTGTGTATCCAACACAATACCTCTCTGGCACGCAAAGGGTTAAGGCCTAGTATTTCTGCCCTTTCATACAAGAAACAAATTGAATTCATAGTGAGCTGATACTGTGCACTGAACACTATGAATGTGACCATCAGCAAGGGACACAGCTGTAGGCCTAGTGCTAGTCACTGATGAATTACTAGTCAATGGGAATAATGACATTTAGCAAACTGAAAAAAAAAATGTGAAAACTGACATTTCTAACCACATGGAGAGTTTCCCTTATGTTATGCCTTGCTTAAGTATAAAAAGGAGTGTTAACTTACATCATAATGTCAGTCTGTGCTTGTGAGCGAGAGCTAAATCATCTAAATGTTTGATTCTGGCTAGTGTAGGCATATAGGAGGTGAGAGGGAGCTGGAGTTGTGTGATAGAATTTGTGATAGCTACTACCAGTTTTTCTCTGCGTGCAGGTGTGAAGCAAGAAAAACATTTTGACTGATAACTGAGTCAGTCAAGCAGGCAGAGTGACTCTTCCTGCCTGAACTGGCTGGCTGACGCTGTCTTGCTTCCAAATAAGAGGGCAAGCATATACCGTGGTGTGGTGTTGCTTCATAAGCTGTTGAGTGCTTTATTCTTTTTTGCAAGCTTCTGATTCTGAAGCTGAAAGATCTAAAGATCTATCCTGCACTGTACTGTAAAAGTTGACAGTCCCTGGGAGAGAACTCTGCTGGAATTTGAAACTATCTACTAGTCTGCACAGGCCAAAGAGGAGAGCTGGAGTTGTTTGCGTTAAGGAGTATTGGTGCTAGCCAGTTCTCTGGACAGCTGCAGGGAGTGCGGATGCGATTTGTAGATACTGACACTGATAATGGCAGAAACAATTAAAAAGTACTTTTGACTAATAGGTGACATAGATTATTTTCAGGCAGACAAAACATCACTCCATATGCTAACATCTCTGTTTTGTACTATACAGGAAAAATCTACACTGTCTTCTTTATGTCCAACAAATCATGTTGGTCACCAAGTCACACTCAGTATTATTGACTAAACAGCAACACAGGTCAACATCCACAACTCTAACTATGAGTATTTCTGCTGATATTGAAAGTGTCTCGCCACTGACACCAGGTGCTAGTATTTTTTAAATAACTAGACCCTTTAGTTGTAGTAGTCCCTGAGTAGGAACCCCTCAGCCTATTATATCTACAGTATGGTGATACTTCACTCATGATCCGAACGCTAAAACATGTTTCTATCTGTTGTCTCTAAAGTACATGTGAGCGGGGTAAAGCAGGATCACATATAGGCACATCCTCATTGAGATCCTTCCTGAAGGACAATCACAGGTCTGACTGGGAGACACACCAGCACCACTTCAGAGGTGAAATGACTAACAGCAATAGAAACACTCCTAAAAGTGTATAGAGCTCAGGGACACATACTAGTAATGTTGTAGATGTCTTGGGGGAGTGGGATATTATTTTCCTCAGTTACAGTAACATGTCATCTACTGCTGATGATGTGCAAATGCAAAGCACGGAGTAGAATGACCGAGTTAGCTGGAGGTGACAAGTCATAGAGTCCCCACACCCTCCCTGAGGCTCACCACCACTATCACTACTCATGTTGTTAAAACAAATAAGTTGACATGCTGCCCTATTCTTTTGTACAAAGAGAAAGGTATTAAAGAACGTATGTGATGTGTTGCATCCCACTATCATATGCCAAGCCACAGTTATTTTCCAAGAACAGCTGTGACAGAGTTTTACAAACAAGTAGGTGATTAGCGCCGTTGGTAAAGGACGAAGGGACTCAGCCTGCTAACAGTATTTTCAAAGCATATGTAGATGCCGGACTCAGCTTGCTAACAACATTTACTTTCAGCTGTAAATGTATGTCTACTTCAGCATTCAGCAACAGCAGTATTGCAGCGGGAATTATTGTGGTCATAGAAAGTATAGGCTAAATCCCGCAAATGTCTCATGGGAAAGTCATTGGCAGTAGGAAAAAGTCTGAAAGTTTATGCATTTTCTATGTGAGGGGATTTTTGTGGGAAACTCATGAACATGTGTTTTTCTAGAGAAAACTCCTACAAGTATTTTTGCGACCATCTCTAGCTGCACATTGGGTCCGGCAGGTTGAATTTTGTCCTCAGGCCTCGTATGTTGGATGGCCATGCCTTAGGTGCTAGAGCAAGGGTATGTAATATGTTGGGCACTTGAGCTGTTGGGGGCTACAACTACCAGCCAGTGGTTGGTTAGGGATGGTGGGAGTTATACTCTCTAGCAGCTGTAGAGCCAAAACTTTCCCACCCCTGTAGTAGGGAGCTTGTAATGACCTTTCTGGCGTCTAAGGCGGAAATAATTTCTCTCATACACCTGAAACTTGTCCCAGAATTCCACTTTCTTTATCTACAGTATATTTAGCTCCTCAGTAATTACATGATTTCATTCTCAATTCTAGTTCTAGTTAATAGGAAATCTGTTTCAGAAAAGAAAAAAACAGGATATCCCTGCTGCATTATCATTCAAAAATATCTCATCATTGAACTTATAAAACTTTTATTAAAAATTAGAATGAAAAAACCAAAAGGATGAATTGAGTGGTAATCCTAAATGTCTGCACCCTATCTAATTGTTGCCTGGGCAAATTCCTTCTCCTAAATAGAAATTTGTATATTGGTGCAAAAATTGCCACCACTCAAGGGGTTAACTACTGATTCTATAGATTATCAGTAGCTTTAAAAAGAAAAAAAACACATACTCTCTGTTACAGTACAAGACAGATCCATTAAACAGATAAGTGCATTCTCATAACAAAAACTTGAGCATCATAAATATGAAAAGACATTTCCAATGGAGTCCATGCAGCACTTTAAAATCATTATAGCCGCAAAATGAGTGTTAATGCAGCAGGCATATCTGTTTTTTCTGTCCTTTACAATTAACCCTGTAAGCACCTTTGAAAGTACATTTTCTGTTTAAAGCAGAACTACCACCTCCACTAAAGTCGCACTGCAATACATAGGCAGGTGGCGACTAGCTTACTATTCATTATTTTACCTCTCAAAAGTGCCCACGAATAAATCTTGCCAGAATGACGTCCGCGCACCTGCACTGTCAGTCCCAGGAGGCGTTGCTACGAGCCGATTGGATCTAAAAGAGACTGACAGTGCTGGCGCGCGGACGTCATTGTGGCAAGATGTCCACGCTCCGTGCTACTGACAGCTGGGGAATAAAGCATATATCTATTAAAGGGATAGTAATACTTACGTATTACAAATCCCTATATTAAAGCCCTAGTAAAAAAAAACATATTGCCCCCGGTGTCATCTCTCAAACTTTTATGGTTTGAGAGATGAACGCTTCTAAAGTTGCCCCCTCCCCCTTCCCCGTAGTTAGCATTTTAGCTGAGTCAGGGAAATCTGGTCAGAGATCATCAGGCGGCTCTGCAGCAGAGCCACGATCGCGTTAAGTAAAAAAAAAAAACTTTCACTAAAACGGTCTTCTACGTGTGCTTGCACGTAAAATGCTGACTACGGGGAAGGGGGAGGGAGAGGGCAACTTTAGAAGCGTTCATCTCTCAAACCATAAAAGTTTGAGAGATGACACCGGGGGCAATATGTATTTTTTACTAGGGCTTTAATATAGGGATTTGTAATACTTAAGTATTACTGTCCCTTTAAATCAGGTAATAATTCTGGAGACTAGCGCTACTAAGCAGCTAGTCGCCAGAAGGGCACTTAGTTAAGCTAAACATTTTGTGGCACGGTAGTTCCGCTTTAAAGGGATAGTATTGTCAGTTTTATACAAAAATTAATCTTGCAGCCATTAAAAACTGCAACTAAATTCCCCCAGTCCCATCTCTCAAACCTTTATGGTTTGAGAGATAATCGTAGTTAAAGTTCATCTCCTCCCTCCCCTTTCCCTGACGTCAGCGTTCTACCTGACTGCAGGGGAATCTGGTCCCGTGACCGGCGGAGGCTCTTCAGCAATGCATTGGAGACCTCACTAGCATTCAAGGGGTTAAAAGTCTGATTTCAAATCAATGGAGATGTTTTATTTCTCCCCTATACTGCAGTTGGTTTGAACCAGATTTCCTATAGTTATCTTTAGAACACACGGCCCAAATTGGAGTGCGAACTTAACTCTTTCCTGTGCAAATTCATTGTCCTGGTTTTCTCAGTGTTAATGAAAATGATATAGCCGATGAGTCGCTGAGTCCTGCTTCCATTGTTGTTACTATGGTAACACTTTACATTAAACTAGTCATGCCCTGCTTCTAATTAACAATTTGAGTGCCAGAGGGGTATGTTGCGCGCCCGTCTGACACTCAAAGGGTTAACACCTAGAATTCTTGATGTCTCCAATGTATTGCTTTGTAAGACGTGAAGAAGAGACATTTACGTATCATCATTTGTTCTATAGTGAATAACTTCTATACAAATTAAAGGGATGGTATTGTCAATTGTATACAAAAATTAATCTTGCAGTTGTTTTTTTCAAGATTTCCTCTAGTTTCTTTTGAATACATGGTCCTAAATCTTAAAGTGGATGTGTCATCAAAACGTTATTTATTTTTTATTTTCAAGTTCCATTTCGTTTAAATCTAACTTACAAACGTCTGGGCCGCAGCCACTTCCTCATAGACTGCAGCCTCTGCTCTCCTCCTTCCTCCGATGACGGAGGCTTCTGTCTGGAAGATGGAGCGGTCTCATTGGCTAGATATTGATCTCTGCCAATGAGACCGCTCCAGGTTACTGACAGAAGCCTCCATCATCGGAGAAGGGAGGAGAGCTGAGGCAGAGCTCTGTATCTGCAGAGAACCGCAGTCACCCGGAAGTGGCTGCAACACAGGCTTTTGTAAGTTAATTTTAAACGAAATGGAACTTGAAAATAAAAAATAAATAACGTTTTGATGGTATTGGATGTGTCGCCTAACTATTTATGGAATTTTGTGCATAGGTGACACATCCACTTTAAAGTTGACCTGTCACCTTGAATTTTCTTTATGTATTTGAAAACTTCATTCAAACCTGCCTTTGCGTCATGTTAACCAAAATTCCAGCAGATGTAGAGTTTAGGAGAGATTTATACTTTTATTTCTGGGAAAAGTGAAAGTGAAAATTTCCTGGTACTGCACAGAGCCTCATTAACATGTGAAACTTCACTGAAACCTTCATTAGTATATGACATGTCATAAAAAAGGCTTGATCAGCATGTGAAATGCCCCTGAAAAACTTAATTAGCATATGAAACATCACTGGTAATGCAAGAGTACCACATTTAACATTCTTCAGCATATGAAAAGTGAGGGTACGAGTCTTCTTTATTTATTTATTTTTTTTTTAACACATAGCGATATATTTCAATATTTAAAATTTTGTAGTTTAAATGCTATTCAATCCGAAAGGATCCCCCTCCCACCCCTTTTCCTGCATCGCTGATCCTCTCATGCAGGTCCGGATGGAGAGCAGTGAGGGACAATCGTCAGTAACCAAAAAGAAAATCCTGTCCTCCTATGTTAAGGTGGGAGGGTTTCCTTATACTTACTGAAAGAAAATTGTCCCTTGCTGCTTCCGTCCTTTTGGACTGAATAGCAGTTGAATGACAAAACTGTAATTAATTAAATATAGCGCTACATGTTAAAAAAGACTCAGATCTGCACTTTAATACAAGTATTACTATCCCTTTAACTGTACATTTGATGGTGTTTTGACCAACATGACATATTGGCAGTTTTTAATGCAGTTTCCAAATTAAGTAAACTTGAATTAAGGTTTGTAACAGGTGGTTTAGAAAGAGCTTTCAAAATCACCTATATTTATGTTAGACTTTTTTTTTTTTTTTAAGGGATAGTAATACTTGCAAATTACTAATTCCCATATTGTAGCTTTATTAAAAAGAAACTTATTGCCCCCGGTGTCATCTCTCAAACCCTTATGGTTTGAGAGATGTAAGCGATCAAAGTTCCCCCCTCCCTCCCCCTTCCCTGACTGAATGCTGAACGCTGACTGCAGGGGAAGCTGTCATACGACAGTCTTATGTTCATCAGGCGGCTCTGCAGCAGAGCCGAGATCGCGTTTATAAAAATAATTCTTTCACTGAAACGGTCTTCTACGTGTCCTTGGTTTGCAAGAACATGTAGAAGACCATTTTAGTAAAAGATTTCTTTTTTATAAACACGATCTCGGCAATGCTGCAGAGCCACCTGATGCAAGTAATACCGGATATCCCTGCAGTCAGTGTTCAGTCAGGGAAGGGGGAGGGAGGGGGAACTTTGAGAGCTATCATCTCTCAAACCATAAGGGTTTCAGAGATGAAACTGGGGGCAATAAGTTTCTTTTTAACAAAGCTACAATATGGAGATTAGTAATTTGCAAGTATTACTATCCCTTTAAAACAGCAGTTTACGAAATGTTTATCTTTATTTTTTGCAAGATTATTAGAGAGAACCAGCTAGTGCAGCCTGCCTGATACATTCCACACTGCCCTCTGCTCTACCTGCCACTCCCTGATGGACACTATGATTTCATTAAATAATAACATCACAATATTCTGCCAGGAAGGATACACTGAGATTATCTCTTGTTGTTGTTTTTTAAACAAAGTTTATTGAAGAAAATACAGCAAGTGACATACATAGTTACAATAATAAAACTTTTTATTACAATGCAGCATGCACTTATGCATTTGTAAAAAAAAGAAAAAAAGAACTTAAAGGGATAGTAATGTTTCATAATAAAAACAGCTCTAATTAATCATCATAGTATTTGGACTTTGGAGAGTGTTATATCAATTCTGTCAGAGTTGTAGTTCAGGAGTAATTCAATGACAAAGTGTCCCCCTCCTGCCCCTTTTACTGATGTAACACTGCTCAGCCAGATCAGAAGGGAGGTGCCCAGGTAGATTGCAGAGAGGGACAATCTTCAATTAAGATAAGGGAAAAACCTGAAAAGCTTGTCAAGGGGGGCAGGGATTTCATTGTTTTCATAGGAATAAGAGTGTCCCCTGCTGTTATCTGTCTGGTCTATGGACTGGATTCCACATCTGAGAAGAGATTGTTTACAGTAGGTAAAAGGGGGGGAGGGGAAACTTTGCTTGTGAATATCTCATAAACCATAAAGGTTTGAGAGATAAGACTTATATCATTCTTCATGTTTTTGTAATGCCTACAAAATAAAATAAAGTTAAAACGAAGTATTACTATCCCTTTAAGGTTAAGTATACTGAACTTCACTCAAATGTTAGCAAGCAAGGATCTAAACATATGATGAAAGAAAATGTATCAGATGAAAACAAAACAAAAAACAATATCTACTGTTCTTTCAATGAAATGATCACTAGGGATATTACCTAGGAGTCTCACTGTGAAATAAATGAACTGATGTTCCTAGGTGTATTATGAAGTCACTAGTTGAAGAGTCCGTTACACGGGCCACAATGCCACTGCCAGCCGGTTGCAGGGCAGTCACGCGCAGTAGAGACTGCCTGCACCGCGGCTGATACAGAGCTGAGTGCTCCTTCGGAGCGTCCAGCTCTGTATCAGCCGCAGCGCGGGCAGTCTCAACTGCGCATGACTGCAGCACGCACAGCAGTGTCTACTGCACAGGACTGCATCGTTACACACGTTTTACCGAATTATTATATAGGATGACTCATAGGAGTGTGAAGGAGTGTCTTGATGAAGACTGAGAGAAGGAGAGGGGAATGAGAGGAAAAGGGAGTTGGAGGAAGATAAAAAAAAAATTAGATATTAGAGCTTGGTCCTTTTTCATAACATAGTAACATAGTTGATGAGGCTGAAAAAAGACATGCATCTTTCAAGTCCAGCCTATGCCATGTTATTCATTTGAATAACAATAAAAATAGTATTGATGGTAGGGGTAACGAGTGTATTAATTTAGCCAAGGGCTGTTCCTCGAGCAATCTCCAATGCTTTAGGATATTCCCACCAAGGACGAATTAGACTGAGGTGTACTGTATTGTATCATCTCCCAGCCTCTGCATTACTAGAGCGGCGCGCGGGAGCTTCAGCTCTAGAGATCTGTGCCGAAGGAGGCACAGATCTGTTAAGCTACTCTGCTAGACCACAGGACTGGAGGTAGGGGCAATGTGGAGATAAAGGGGAAATGTGGAAATGAAGGGGCAATGTGAAGATGAGGGCATTGTGGAAGGGGAAATGTGGAGATGGGGGCATTGTGGAGATGATGGGGGTATTGTGGAGATGAAGGGGGAATTATGGAAGGGGCATTGTGGAGATGAAGGGGGCATTGTGGAAGGGGCATTGTGGAGATGAAGGGGGGCATTGTGGAGATGAAGGGGCATTGTGGAAGGGGCATTGTGGAGATGAAGGGGGCATTGTGGAAGGGGCAATGTGGAGATGAAGGGGGGTATTGTGGAAGGGGCAATGTGGCGATGTAGGGGGGCATTGTGGAGATGAAGGGGGCATTGTGGAAGGGGCATTGTGGAGATGAAGGGGGCATTGTGGAGATGAAGGGGCAATGTGGAGATGAAGGGGGCATTGTGGAGATGAAGGGGGCATTGTGGAAGGGGCAATGTGGAGATGAAGGGGGGCATTGTGGAGATGAAGGGGGCATTGTGGAAGGGGCAATGTGGAGATGAAGGGGGGCATTGTGGAGATGAAGGGGGCATTGTGGAAGGGGCAATGTGGAGATGAAGGGGGCCAATGTAGTCGGGGGGAGGCCCATGGCAATTCTTGCACCAGGGCCCGGTGGCTTCTAGTTACGCCTCTGCCTCCATGTATCATGGACCATGAACTAGAGAAGCATTGGACAACATGAGGCCCTCCAGCTGTTGTTGGACTACAAATCCTATCACTCTCATCTTGAAAGCTTCCATTATAGAATGTGCAGGAGTAAAGTTATGCCGACTTCCTCTGTGCCTAGTTTTTTGCATGGCATTATACAGTGTGAAGGGGAGTGAAAGATAAATGGAATGCCCCAGAACACCCATACACTCCCTCAATGAGAGGGTAGTAGATAAGTAGAATAACCTAACAGCAGAAGTGGTAGGGGTTAATACAGTGAGGGAATGTAAGTATGCATGGGATAGGCATAAGATTGCCATAAGCAGAAGACAAGACAAAGGGCCAAATAAGGTTTGAGTTTTTTACTGTAGAAAAATGGGCAAATTAGATGGGTCGAATGGTGCTTATCTGCCTTCAGATTCACTACCCTCTCCTTCGCACAAGCAAAATTAAGGGGAGAATTGTCACCTACTAAATAGGAGGCAGGCAGGAGCAGTGCTACTTTTGAATGAAATCTGACTAATATCTCCCACACCACATTTAAACTTTAATATGGCCTGCTTATACCCTTGGAGGCTAGAGACATCTCCCATTGGAGACAAATCTAGGGGTTAAATGCATTACAGGGCATAGGTATTTCCTAAATGTTAGCGTGGGAGTCTGTGCTCATTTAGAAGCTGCAAGGTCTAATTTTAGACCCAGGCACCAGCAACTTGGCTGTCACATCTCCTGTGTGGGAAATGTAGGAGTCAAATAACCATCTGTACTGAGCTTAGGACCACGATCAGAGTCCCTGGTACGTTACTTGTTTGTGGCCACTGACCTTCCAGCTGCTTTGTTTAATACTCTGTAGTATACTCTGGGTACTGATCATTGGCTGCTGATGTCCCTAGCTGCTTGCCAGGACGTTCTGTGATTACAACTGACTAGGTCTGTCTGGATGCCGGAAGATATAGGTACTGTACACTTGATAAATCTTTTTTTTTTACAAAGCTTTCATGTTGAGTTAAAGGGTCAGTAATGCCCTATTTAACTTTTTTTTAATATTGTAGAGGTTACAAAAATAAAGTATTTGGAGAAAGTGCCATCTCTCAATATTCACCGCTAAAGTTTCACTTTTCCTGCTGTCAGCTGTAATGTGATCCCTTAAAGGGATAGTAATACTTTGTTTTATCTTTATTTTATTTTGTAGGCATTAAAAAAACACAAAGAACGATATAAGTCTTATCTCTCAAACCTTTATGGTTTGAGAGATATTCACAAGCAAAGTTTCCCCTCCCGCCCCTTTTACCTAGTGTAAGCCATCTCTTCTCAGATGTGGAATCCAGTCCATAGACCAGACAGATAACAGCAGGGGACAGTCTTCTTCCTATGAGAACAATGAAAGCCTTGCCGCCATTGACAAGTGTTTCAGGTTTTCCCTTATCTTAATTGAAGATTGTCCCTCTCTGCAATCTACCTGGGCACCTCCCTTCTGATCTGGCTGAGCAGTGTTACATCAGTAAAAGGGGCGGGAGGGGGACACTTTGTCATTGAATTACTCTTGAACTACAACTCTGACAGAATTGAAATAACACTCTCCAAAGTCCAAATACTATGATGATTAATTAGAGCTGCTTTTATTGTGAAACATTACTATCCCTTTAAATACGGGCATTACTGACCCTTTAAGAAATTGGGTCATATTTATAAAAGCAAACTGGAATTATTGTGGAGTAAACCAACTGTACCTTAGGGGACAAATAAAATGCATTGGCGATCTCTCTAGGAGGCGTTGCTAGGAGCCATTTGGCTCCGGCTGGGACTGACAGAGCTGGCGCATGGACGTCACTAGGGCAAGATGTCCTCGCTCCGTCTTGCTGTCAGTCCATGAAGAATAGAGATTTCTCTTTAATCCGGTAAGAATTCTGATAACCAGCGCTACTGAGCAGCTAGTCGCCAGATGGACAATGATGTGATGCTATCTTATTATTGGGTGGTAGTTCCGCTTTAAAGCATTAAGGTTCTTCAGTCTGTTAAAAAAAAGTTTGTTGCCTGCCTCCATGGCAATTCATGGCGGCTCTCAACCAGAATGACTTGGCACTTTAGTGCTCCTTGGACACCCAGTTAGGGCATTCTTTTTTTTTTAGAAATACTTTGACAAATATGCAAATATTTGCATTTCAGCTTTCAAATATATATATATATATATATTTATGGAAATTTCTATTCTGATTGTGAGACCTAAAGACACATACTTATGTATTTGTATCCTTCCGTGTGGTTTTCATTACCCTCGCCAGTATGTGTACGTGCCCAGGGCTCTGATTCACTCTTTGCACCCCAAAATCAGGCAAGAAGCCTGAGCAGAAGCCCACAGCTGACAAACCTACCTCCTCATGACTTGCTGAGGGCAGGTTCGCCTCAGTCAATAGGTCATGGGTACTGCAGAGAATTCGAGCCCATTCCTTCAAGTCACTTTTTCATTTCCAAAGCTCCTTGCGATCCTGAGCGTTTTCATCTATTTTTAGACACAGTGTACCCCTTAGCGACCAGTGAGGTGCCAGGACTGTGTTAAGGATGGGAGATGGTCCTGCCATGTCATGGAACTCTGGGATAGTAGTGTGGCTTCACGCAGGCATGTGCACACATAGACACCAAGGGGAGCTTGAGCACCTGCCCTTTTTGTCCAAAGTGCCTTTGTTCCCTTTTAACAAAAAAAAAAACAAGTTGCCTCGCCGCCCGCACTAACCCCCCACCACCCAGTCAGGTCTGTGCCTCCTTCAGGACAGACCTGTAGATGCTGCGCTCCCTCATCGGCTCTTTAGTATTACAGAGCGCTGGGAGATGACATCATCTTCCAGCGCTCTGCATGAAGAGAAGACCGAGCGGGAGCTCCAGCAGCTACTGGTCTGTGCCAAAGGAGGAACATACAGACCTCTCCTGCCATTGGACCACCAGGGAAGAGGTAGGAAACGAACACTGGGGGGCAATGTGGAAATGATGGGGCAATATGGATCTGATGGGGGCAAGGTGGAGATGATGGCAATGCAGATATGATGGGGCAATGTATGTGAGGGTAAGTTGGAGCTGATCTCAATATGGAGCTGATGGGGGAGCAATATGGAGATGAAGGGGGCAATGTGAGGGTAAGTTGGAGCTGATGAGGCAATATGGAGCTGATGGGGCAATATGGAGATGATGGGGGCAATGTGAGGGTAAGTTGGAGCTGATGGGGCAATATGGAGCTGATGGGGGCAATGTGAGGGTAAGTTGGAGCTGATGGGGACAATATGGAGATGATGGGAGCAATGTGGAGCTTATGGGGGCAATATGGAGCTGACAGGGGACAATGTAAGAGCAATATGGAAATGATGGGGGGCAATGTGGAGATTAGGAGCATTGTAGAGGTGTCCAGTGGAGATGGCCAATGGGGGGGGCTTCAGATTTCTGTGCCTACAGGCTCTTGTGATGTCAAATCTTTTCTTTTTTTTAAATATATATTTTGAATAAATAATTATGAGAAGTGCCCTTTTTTTCATTTGAGCCCCTGCCCCCCAAAATGTCTGTGCACGTCCCTGGTTACACACCGCACTGCCATCTGAGAATGCGAGTCAAAAAAAAAGTCTTCTAGGGCCCCCACCCCAGGACCGCATAGTCATTAAGGGATTAAACAAACATTAATGGGAGTTTTATTACTGTGGAGCAATGTAATACGCACCACAAAGTCTGATCTTCAAAAAGTGGGACACCAGGGAGGGAAAGAGGGACATGGGGATTTTCACCTCAGAGGGAAAATACCCCCTAAATTGAGACATTCTGTAGATATGAGTGAACATTTATACCTTTTATCCAGTCCCTGTTAAAATGCACTAAATAAGCACAAAACATCACAGGAAAACCTCTAAAAATGGTGTTTTTCAAAATGTTATATTTAAAGGAATAGTAACACTTCGTTTTAACTTTATTTTATTTTGTAGGCATTAAAAAACATGAAGAATGATATAAGTCTTATCTCTCAAACCTTTATGATTTGAGAGATATTCACAAGCAAAGTTTCCCCTCCCGCCCCTTTTACCTAGTGTAAGCCATCTCTTCTCAGATGTGAATCTGGTTGCTCTGCAATGCATTCTGTACCACTCTGGCACTCAAAGGGTTAAACAATACAATTTGGAAAATATGTATTTTTCCCTTATGGTGGAGTTGGTTTGCCCTAGAATTATTTTACTTTTTGCATGCAGTCCATGGTCTGATGGCCTAACAAGGGAATCACTTGCTGCCATTGGTGTCCCTTTAAATCCAGAGTTCTATTCCGCTGTACTCATTGGTCAGCATTAATGTAGTTTTGTTCAGGATTGACTAGTCAGTCATTCACATGTGGCAGTGGTGACTGCAGCCCTGGTTATATCTTAAGTGCAGCATAAGACTGAATTAATGATTTAAAGCATCATAAAATATGATTGTATACATTCTGTGATTAACCCCTTCACTGCTGCTTATGTTTCCACAGTGTTTTTTTTATAGTCAACCCTGTTCACCTCCTTAGTGCTCAAAGTGTTAAACCCATAAATACACCAGAGACTTCTTTTGCATTCAGAGGGTTTAATTAAAGCCCCCAGTTAACTTAGTGGGGGTTTTTAGTTCTTCCCTTAAAGGGCTTTTGGTCTACCCTAGATTTGCTTTTTTAATTATGTAATTTTGTTAACGAATGTTTTAATATTATGTATGTGTGTGTGTGTGTGTGTGTGTGTGTTTCTGACAAAACATGTCCATTGCTGTATTGTTGAGAACTTCACTATGTACCATAAGGGATGTGCAGAATTTTCCTCAGTGGAAAGAAATCGGCAGAAAACAGGGCCTTACTTCTCACCTGGGAGTTCAAGCAGGATGGACACTTTCTTTAACCCCTTAAAGACCCATGACGGTCCTGGACCGTCATGGAATTCCGGCCCCTGCGCGGCTGCACGCCGTTTGGGGAGTCCGAAATCCGATACCGAAAAAAAAAATGGTCCCTGGTCCTTAAAGGGATAGTAATGTTTCATAATAAAAGCAGCTCTAATTAATCATCATAGTATTTGGACTTTGGAGAGTGTTATTTCAATTCTGTCAGAGTTGTAGGACAAGAGTAATTCAATGACAAAGTATCCCCCTCCCGCCCCTTTTACTGATGTAACACTGCTCAGCCAGAGCAGTAGGGAGTGCCCAGGTAGACTGCAGAGAGGGACAATCTTCAATTAAGATAAGGGAAAAACCTGAAAAACTTGTCAAGGGGGGCAGGGCTTTCATTGTTCTCATAGGAAGAAGATTGTCCCCTGCTGTTATCTGTCTGGTTTATGGACTGCATTCCACATCTGAGAAGAGATGGCTTACACTAGGTAAAAGGGGCGGGAGGGGAAACTTTGCTTGTGAATATCTCTTAAACCATAAAGGTTTGAGAGATAAGACTTATATCATTCTTCATGTTTTTTTAATGCCTACAAAATAAAATAAAGATAAAACGAAGTATTACTATCCCTTTAAGTGACCACACCATGCGTGCGCGGACGGTTCTTAAGGGGTTAAACTTCTAACACAATTTGGCCTGGTGTGAAGTAGTGTGTAAGCGTATGTGTGTGTGTCTGCAGGAATTATGATGTGTGCATGTGGCGTGACATCATTGCAGGAAGGTTTCAGATGCGGGGTGGAAATCCAGAGCCAGAACACCTCAGCAAATGGTGTTGAGCCTTCTGGTGGGTTTTGCTTACATTTTCTCTGTGTAGGAATCTCCACTGAAAGGAGCAAGATATACCAATTTTTGTAGAAATGAGGAATGAAATAAGATCCTCTCTGCACAGCCCGAGTACCAGTGTATAAACCGTTTTCATTTTTTGGCCTAGGATGTGAGCAATATATGCTTTGCAGTTCCAATCTGTCTTCAGTCACACTGAAAGGATAGAAGGACATGCTGTGAGCTGTTAGTTAATATGACCACTATTTCTGTTCGAGACTGTGTGACTCCTATCCTGCAACATTCTTTTCTTATGCTATCTCCTAAAATACAATCAGAGACAGTTTTATCATTGTTTACCTATACCTTCTATATATTTGACAGAATGTATTCTGTATTAAAACATTTCACCAGGGTCCTTGTCTGAATTTGTTGGTTTTAAAGCACTATGAATGCTCAGATATCAGGAAGTAATCATATGTCCAGACTCATACTGTTTCTTACTGTGAATTATTTATTTGGTCATACCCTCATGGTTTCTCAAGTTTTGTTACAATAGCAGAAGACATTGACATTTCTTGAAAGAATACTTATTGAGCACAATTCTATGCTGAGACATGAAAAACAATAATCTACAGACAGGAAGCATAAATCTAAATTTGCCAGCATTGGATGGAAAAAATAAATCAATTATGATTCCCCAAAGGTTGCATTTAGTTGATGAACTGGCAAGCTGTTAGGTTTTACTAAAAATGTTCAGGTCCAGGGGCAAAGTTTGAAGCTGAACTCCTGATCACGGTATCCTTATTCGCGTTTTAACCAACATCCCGACACGTTTCACAAAAATCGTAGCATGATTGTACTTTAATGTTCAGAGTCTGATGTACTAAGAACTTGAGCAAATTTGGAGCAAATTAGCTGTACCATAGAGGACAATTAAAAAGCAATGTTTATTTGTATAAATGGTACTTAAACCCTTTGAATTCCAGAGAGTTAGCCAACGCATTGTGTTGCAATGTGTTGGATACATCTCTGGCACTCAAAGGGTTAACCCTTTAATGCACACGTTTTTTGGTCTCTTTTTGTTATGTTTAAAATTCGCTGCTCCTTATTTCTTTTGCGTAATATTAAGTTTTTGTATGGCTTTGACATTCAGTGTCCATGTTTCACAGACATACAGTACATAAGAACAAGAAGTCATCCATTAAGCCTGGAAGAAAGGAGCTTTTGATTGAAACAAAGGCAGGGATTTTTTCAAAGTAAGGGCAGTAACATTATGGAATGCTTTGCCTCTGGATGCTGTGCTTGTAGATACTGTAATTGTTTTCAGAAACATAATGTATACCTATTAGCACAGAACAATATTGAGAATTATGCCATTTGGAATTAAGAAAGAATTTTTTTACCTACTTAGGGCTTAATTGGAAATGGCTTCAAAGATTTCTTTTTTTTTTTTCCTTCCTTTGGATCAGCAGGGGTGATCTGGCATGGGCTGGACTTAATGAGCTTGAAACCTGCATAGAAACTGACCCTAGAAGCTTCCAATCTACAGATTTCTCATAGAGCTTCTTGTGAACGAGTCAAACTAATGCAGGAAATAACCCACAGGGACTGCAGTTAAGAGATAAAATGTCTCACAAAGCTTGATGATGTGAACCACTATCTTAGAGTTATCATACACTATTGAGGAGGTTGGAATGAGGCGCTACATGGAGTGGAGAGCAGACAAAGACTGACAGGCTGCGGGGCAGAATGACCAACAGTGTGTCCTGAAGTGACGTAACAGGCTGAAGTTTAAAAGCAAGTATTTCAGTGAATACCAAATTATACTTAAAGAGGATCTATCCCCCCTACAAAAGTTTGTCTAAGAAGTTAGTTTATATAGTGACTAGCTGTAATATTATTTTAATTTAAAAAAAAAATAGTTATTTGGCCGAAATTAAACATATAAAGATTATCCTGCGCCTCCCTTCTGGATAGACTGCAAATACAGCTGTGTACCGTAGTCTGTCACGCTTCCTCTGCTCCCCCCTTGATCCAGCCTTCTCCAATGACGGAAGATTTCTGCCTGTAAGCTGGAGCTCTCTCTGGCCAATGAGACCGCTCCAGCTTCTTACATGCAGAAATTCTCTGTCATTGGAGGAGACTGGATAGGGGGAGGGGAGCAGAGGAAGAGTGACAGACTGTGGTACAGAGCTGTATTCACAGTATGTCTGGAAGTAGGGCACAGGGTAATATTTATACGTTTAGTTTTGGCCAAATAACGATTTTTAAAAAAAAAATGAAAATAATATTCCAGCTAGTCGCTATATAAACTAACTTTTTAGACAAACTTATGTAGGGGGATAGATCCTCTTTAAGTATAATTTGGTATTCACTGAGATGCTTGCTTTTAAACTTCAGCCTGTTACATCACTTCAGGACATGCTGTGGGTCATTCTGCCCGTCCATCTTCGTCTGCTCCCAACCCCATGTAGTGCCTCGTTTCAACCTCCTCCAATGATGGAGAATTTTTCCATGTAAGCTGGAGCTCTCTCATGCCAATGAGAGTGCTCCAGCTTACAAGGATAATCCTTGGTCATCGGAGGAGGCTGGAACGAGGTGCTACTTGGGGTGGGGCGCAAGCGAAGATTGACAGGCTGCAGGGCAGAATGACCCACAGAATGTCCTGAAGTGACGTAACAGGCTGAAGTTTAAAGGGATAGTAATACTTTATTATTACTATCCCCCATATTGTACATATTTGTAAAATAATTTAATAGCCCCCAGGTTCATCTCTCAAATCTTTATGGTTTGAGAGATAACCGAAGGCAAAGTTCCCCCCCTCCCTCCCCCAGCGTTGTGCTGACTGCAGGGATATCCAGTCTGGCATTCATCATGCGGCACTGCAGCAGAGCCGCGATTCGTTAGTGACAAAGAATTATTTCACTGAAATGGTCTTCTACATGTGCTTGCAAACCAAGCACAATCCAAGCACATGTAGAAGTGAAATAATTATTTTTCACTAATGGGATCTCGGCTCAACTGCAGAGCCACAAGCCTGTCGTACGACAGACTTCCCCTACAGTCAGTACAATGCTGACTTCAGGGAAGGGGGAGGGAAGGGGGAACTTAGCCTTCGGTTATCTCTCAAACCATAAAGGTTTGAGAGATGAACCTGGGGGCCATTAAATTATTTTACAAATATGTACAATATGGGGGATATTAATAATAAAGTATTACTATCCTTTTAAAAGCAAGTATCTCAGTGAACACCAAATTATATTTAAAAAAATACAAGGATTACAGATGCATTACAAATAAAGTCAACTTTAATTCAGGTGATAGTTCCTCTTTAAAGAGGGGCAAATAACATAGGGTTAGTACTGAATTGATGGACGGAGAGAAGTACTGATTGATGCCCTCATTAACTACTCCTCTAACACCTTTAATTTGTGTGTTAAAAGATTCAAGTGAATACCTATGAAGTTTCACATTGACTGAGCACTTCAAACCTCCCGTCTTGTATATCTTGTAGGGTTATTATTTTGTGTTCTTTAACAAGTTCATATTTCATTGTATTCAGATGTTTTACATTGTAGATTTATGGTTGACTGCTGTTTGCCAGTTACATTCTATGTGCACAGACAACTTTATGATTATCATTTCCTGGTACCTGCCAATATGTTTCTCATTTGAACCAGAGACATGAATGTTTAGTCTTAATTTCTATTGTCTTTTACACAAAAAAAGATTTTGTTGTAATTAATTCAGTACTAATAAGCTAAAAGTTTAAAAGGCTTCACTGTCTAGAAGAAACTCCGGTATCCATGGCAATGAGAAATTTTCTTTGGCACCCAATCTGGATAGCTTGACAAACAATTCAAATATCAACCTATGTGAGTCATTGAGAATGAATCCAAGTAACGAAGGCAATTGCAGATGTGTTAACGAACCAAGATAAATAAGAAAAGCACAATGCCGACAAACACACCCACAAATCCAAAGTGGGTCTTCTGAGACTACAGTGTTATTGGAACGTAATTCTACGCAAACTGGGAATGCCACAAATGAAAATCATTGGTTCTCATCCAGGGTGCTATGCCACTTTGGTGTTCCATGGACAGTAGCTTAGAGTGCCACTTGTTTCCTAAAGATAAACATTGGAATCTTGAGTTTAAGATGTGCATTTGCAGAACTTCTTTTGAACATTCTTACCCTTCATTATGCCCTTGACAAATGACCTATAAAAATTTGAATGCCCAGGAATGGCAGACTGTACCTTGAGGTGAAATGATTGAGAACCTCTTCTCTAAGTGCACAAAGAGGAATACATGAGACACTCTGAGGGCTAATATAGTGCAAAAACCTGTTTTAATGTCATTCAGTCTACATCTAGGACCTTCCTTAAGATAGAATGATAAAAAACAAACAATCCCCTAAATGCCTTGAGATCACACAAATGTACACAGTGCCAGCTTCATGACATCACAGGAACACCCAGTAGGCATCATGTATAAAAATGAGACTAAATACATTTTAATGAAGGGCAAAGAGTAGTGCTGAGAAAGTGACTGCGTTTATTTGTGCACCTGATGTAGAGGACTCAAACCATTTCCACTGTACTTCATAAGTGCAGCCATCCTGAAATATTGATGTATGTGGAATGGTCCTGTGTCACTCTCTGCCACAACCACATATTACAATTGGAAGGCTTTTTGCAAATTAATCTCTACTGCCTCCTATCCTATTGCTTGGGGAAGGGTGATTTCTGACATGAGTGATGAGGATAAGCTCCCTGGAAACTCCTGTCAAACTTACTGCAAGTACCTTATTGCCCACAGGAGCAGGAATGCTTTGCCAGAAGCATATGGTGTGAAATCATTCATGTTTCAGTCAAAGCATTCCCTGCAAGGACCTGCCCAGACATGAGAATATGTGTCCTGGCATTACTGAAAGGGATGGGAGATATACTGGGAGCAGGAAGGTGAAAAGTCAGAAAGAGGATCTGGGAGCAAGGTGGATCTCCTCAGGTCTGGGAACACATAGTCCCACTCTGTTCACTTTTAAATCATCACACACAAAACAGCGTGCAACGTCAAGGTGCTATAAACATGTCGCAGTGATTAAAAGGGCAACATGAGATTCTCACCCTGCCAGAAAGGCGCAAGATTCTCATGTCACAGGTATTAAATAGTGCATGAAGTACTTGGCTTCCAATATGTGTTGTCCTTCAAATTGTCACACTTGCAAAAGATCAAATAATTTCTTTACAATGTACGTGTAGTAGACACCTGGAGATCTGCATTCTCCACCACAAAGCAATACATATTTATTCTTCAGCCCATCTATCTTACTTGATGTGCAGCTCAGCGCTGCTCCAAGCTCTCTCTCCCCTTCTCTCTGCATGCAGAATGACAGGGTGGAGCGGAGCATGCCAGGAAAAAGGCAAAACTCAAGTCATGTTTAACAAAATTACCATACCAAGGAAAATCACAGTAGATAGAAAAGAACTAGAAGACGTGGACAAGTACGTTTACCTTGGAAAGGAAATGTCAACAGATATTAACACCATGATGGAAATTGAGCAACGAATAAAACTGGGATGGTAGGCATGTGGAAAACTTAGTAGTACTGTCTTTACGACAAATTTACCAGTCTGCCTCAAACGAAAGGTTTTTGACCAATATGTCCTCCCAGTTCTTAAAGAGGGCCGTGAAATAAGGACGATGAATGCCAAAGCCTTACAAAAACGTAAGGTTACACAAAGAAGTCTTCAGTATCGAACTCTGAACATAACAAAAAGAGACCGAAAAACAAGTGAATGGATTCGTCAGCAAACAAAGGTCTATGACATCATTGAAAGAGTGAGGCACCTAAAATAGAAATGGGCGTGCCACATAGCAAGAAGACCTGACAGCAGATTGACCAAATTAATTTTGAAATCGATTCCACTCAATTCTAAAAGCACAAGAAGAAGGCCCATTAACAGTGATGTTTCTTTACTTACTATGTGTCTGCTACACAGTGGCTATCATTCTGGGTTCTGTAGAACCTTGGAATTCCCTGAAAAAGTGCAAGAGATTTTCTGGTGCTACAGTAAGTACTGGGGGACAGGAAATAAATCTGGTGTGTCAGACAGTGTATGTGTGTTAGCGGGAGTGCCAGACAGAGCATGTGTGGTTCTGTGGCTAGCAGTGGACAGGGAAGCAAAGCTGTGGGGTCAGTGTATGTGTGACTACCAGTGGACAGTGGTGCAAGGCTGGTGTGTCAGTCAGTGTAGTTGTGTATCTGTTAATGCCAGTGGAAAAGTGTAACAAGGCTGATCTGTCAGAAAGTGTATGTGTGGTTCTGTAACTTCTAGTTAACTTCAGTGTTGTTGCAACTACCAGTGATCAGTAGAACAAAGATGGGGTATAACTATCAGTGAAAATTGGAACAAAACAGAGGTATCAGACAGTGTTTGCATGATTCTGTGACTACCAATGGACAGTGGAACATGGATGGGGTATCAGACAGTGTATGTGTGGTTCTGTGACTACCAGTGGACAGTGGAACATGGATGGGGTATCAGATAGTGTATGTGTGGTTCTGTGACTACCAGTGGACAGTGGAACATGGATGGGGTATCAGACAGTGTATGTGTGGTTCTGTGACTACCAGTGGACAGTGGAACAGGGATGGGGTATCAGGCAGTGTATGTGTGGTTCTGTGACTACCAGTGGACAGTGGAACATGGATGGGGTATCAGACAGTGTATGTGTGGTTCTTTAGTGGTTTACTGATGAGTAAGCACAATTTTGTATGTGCTTGATATATCTGCTTAATAAAGAAGGGATTTTATTCTATGAATTTTCCCTTATGTCTTTATTCTAGTGATAATATCTTGAGTCAGTACTGGATGTAATATCCACAAAGATTGTTGGCAGTTTTTTTAACCTCTTAAGGAACCTATCACGGTCCCTGTGTTTCCCTGTCACTCTCTGTGATGGTGCTCGTCCATTGGAGGAGGTTGATTGGCCCGCCCAGGGTTTCCCTTTATATACTGGGCCTATGGCACCTGTTAGGTGCCCTTTCGTGGTGTTCCTGTTCCTGCGCTATTGTTGCTGTGATCCTGCATTCCTGTGTACTGACTCGGCTCGTCTGACTACTCTGCTGTTCCTGCTCCGTGATTTACCCGGTTCTGGCTGACTTCCTGCTCCGTGATTGACCCGGTTCTGGCTGACTTCCTGCTCCGTGATTGACCCGGTTCTGGCTGACGTTCCTGCTCCGTGATTGACCCGGTTCTGGCTGACGTTCCTGCTCCGAGATTGACCCGGTTCTTGCTGACATTCCTGCTCCGTGATTGACCGGTTCTTGCTGACGTTCCTGCTCCGTGATTGACCGGTTCTGGCTGACGTTCCTGCTCCGTGATTCATCCGGTCCTGCCTCTTGTTCCTGCCTGGCAACATTCTGAGCCTGCTCGCAGCTTGCACTGACTGATCACGCCTCCTATGTTCTCTGGCCTCCGTTACTGAGCCTGTGAGAGAATACTGCCGAGCTGTTGCCGTTGTTCACAGTCTGTTCGAGAACACGTGCTGTGCCAGTTGCCTCCGTTACCGAGCCCATTTGTATACGCCTGCCAAGCTTGTTGCCTCCCATACTGAGCCACATTAACACTCGTTGAGCTGTTGCCTCCTACACCGAGCCTATCTGTTACCACTGCAGAGCTGTACCTCTCGTTAGGTGCTCGTTTTCCAGGAGTTGTCGCACAGCGTGGTGCTAAGGGCATTCCGATACTCTGGCAGTGTGTGCTCCGCTTCGGCACCAGAAGGGTGCCTTGGCTCTGGTCTATTCTCACTCACTGTGTTGTTCCATCCACCCGCACCTGATGCATTGGCTCTAGTATATTAGCTTGGGCAGTGTCTCCTCCGTTACAGCACCTAAGGGGTGCTTGGCTCAGGTCCTATTGGCACACGCAGTGTTCCTCCTTTACCGCACCTGGGGTGCTTCCTTATCTGGCTCCATTGGCTCTGGTAGTATCTCTCCTTCGTTACTGCACCCCAGTAGGGGTATTGGCTCCAGCTCCAGTTGGTCATTCTATACTCTTGGGCATTTCCATACAGTTATCTGGTTGTGATTCAGTTCAGTCGCACTGCTTGAGCTTGCTAGCTGCACTACTGCTACTGGGACTGTTTATGCACCGGGCGTTGGCTAATCACCACCACAGAGACTGACTACCAGTTTGAGTTTTAACCCTTACCTGTGTTTATGCTATATTCTGCCTGCTCCTGCTATATTGAGCCTGTACATTATTCATTACTGTAATACCTATTCTGGCCCTTTATTCATTACTGTAATACCGATTCTGGCCCTCAGGGGCACTGTTCCTTATTTCATTTTAATAAAACTGTGTTTTATTTCTAACCTTGGTCTGAGTGTCAGAAAACCGTAACAGAACCATGACGTGTCAGGTCCATCATGGGGAAACTTCCCTTATGGACCTGTGATGGTCCTGACACGTCATAGAATTCAGGAGAGTCCTGATTCCATTAAAAAAATGCCCTGTGGTCCTTAACTGCTGGCCTCGCCCCCGCGTGGCCTGTCCTTAAGGGGGTTAAACAGAAGCAAACAGAGTGCATGAGCGTACTTAAAGGGATAGTAATTTTTAACAAAAACAACAGCTCCAATTAATCTTCATAGTATTTGTGCCATGGAGAGTGTTATTTCAGTACTGTCAGAGTTGTAGTTCAAGAGTAATTGAATAATAAAGTATCCCCCTACCACCCCTTTTACCTAGTGTAAGCCCCTCCTCTCATATGTGGAATCTGGTCTTGAGACCAGACAGCTCAAAGCAAGGGACAATCTTCTTACTGTGAGAACAATGCAAACCCTGCCCCACTTTACAGGTTTTTCAGGTTTTTCCTGATGCTCACTGAAGATTGTCCTTCTCTGTGATCCATCCGGACAGTGTTGCTGCTCTGAGGTGAACAGTGTTACATCAGTAAAAGGAGAGGGAGGGGGATACTTTATCATTTAATTACTCTTGTACTACAACTCTGACAGTATTGAAATAAGACTCTCCATGGCACAAATACTATGAAGAATAATTGGAGCTGTTTTTATTTTGAAACATTACTATCCCTTTAACGCTTTAAAGGCCAGAGGGGTACATGCATTGCACGTGCCTGTAATGGTTACGAATACCATGTGTAGTGAGTAGAATTTTTGTCCTGTGGTCTTACCAGCAACTGTCATGTCTGCCTCCGTGGACATGACATACAAGACTGACTGAAGAGGTTATCACTTGAATTAGTGTAAAATGTATAAGACCATAGTAAGATGTGGGGGGGTTAGTAATAGGTGTTTTTTTTTCTGGGTGTCTAGAGAAGTCAAGACATAGCTAGTATCCAAAGAGTTAAAAGTAAACTAATAATGAAAAACAATGTATGTGATTTTGAGTTCTTGATGTTGTTGTAGTGGCCTTTTTTTCCTTTGCAAACTCATTTTGATTTAACCCTTTGAGTACCAGAGGGGTACATTGCGTACTCCTCTGGCACTCAAATGGTTAAATATTATGCTAATTAAGGCATGCCATTCAGACACTTCCTGTCTTAGCCCTACATTACCTCCCCCAATCACAGACACGTAACTCATTTATTACTTGGGGGGGTGGGCCCACTTAAAGGGTTCAGAAGCAGGGAACAGGAGAAATAATGTAGGTCGAGCACAGGATGCCTTAATTAGTATATTAATTGCTACATCTAAATAACTTCAAACTAGTTTTCTTAATATAAAATGACTAACACAAGTTACATATGGTTTGGGAAGCTCTTTCCTAATCACTAGATTAGTTTTAGGTGACAGAGTCCCTTTAAAAGATAAAATGTTTCAGACACATTTTTCTCCGCCGTTTTCCCAAGGACAGAAGCTGAAAGCATCACTGACATATGCGTGGGAGAGAAAATGAGGATCTCTTAACTAGTGTTCTCTAGAATAACTCATGCTGTGTGAGTCACAATGAGAAGGCAGACTGTAATTATTACCTCACACCTGTGCTCTGCTAACAGAGATTGCACCAGGGCAATAAAGTTATATATGCACTGAGGAGCCTGAGGGAGCACAGCAAGAACACTCACATGGATTGTTTCAAGCAGTAACGTTGTTTGCACATTCCTGGACACAACCCACTTGTAAAACTGCAAGTGGTCCTGAGGAATGGCGCACTGCTTCTGGGGATAAATGCGTATTCAACTTTTGCTTCAAATTATGAATATGTGCAATATCTATTTAGTTTACTATTCTGCTGTCTGTAACAGTGGGGTAATGCAATGTGCACCCGTATGCCTAGGGTTGTGTGGTCACTATAAGGTTAAAGGTGCACTTCCTTTTACACAAAAAATGGAGATAAGTACAGTAGCATGATCTGGGAGAAAAATCACAAAACACAGATTGTTACAGTTGTTTTTATCCTCATATCAATGGGCAGAGTTTTTACTCTCAAAACCTTCTAATCTGGTGGTGTGAAGTGTCCTTCTCCAGCATTGACTTTTGATCATCTGTGGGAGGGTTAAAGGGATAGTAATGTTTCACAAAAAAAAGCAGCTTCAATTAATCTTCATTTGCGCATTGGACAGCGTTATTTCAATACTGTCCAAGTTGTAGTTCAAGAGTAACTGAATGATAAAGTATCCCCCTCCCGTCCCTTTTATTGATGTAACACTACTCCCCTCAGAGCAGCAAGACTGTCCAGATGGATCTCAGAGAGGGACAATCTTCAGTGAGCATAAGGAAAAACCTGAAAACCTGTCAAGGGTCAAGTGACCAGATTCAACATCTGAGGCGAGCAGTGTTACACTAGGTAAAAGGGGTGGGAGTGGGATACTTTAATATTCAATTAAATCTTGAACTTCAACTCTGACCGTATTGAAATAACATTCTCCATGGCCCAAATACTATGAAGATTAATTAGAGCTGTTTTTTTTGTGAACCATTGCTATCCCTTTAAGGGATGGAAAATGCAGAAGAAAGAAGAGACCAGCTGACTTTAAATGTCCCAGAGAAATGAAGTGGACATCTTTAAGGTTTGTGTGTCCAATTAGGAGTGTTGTGGATAAGCTCCCATATGCTGTGTTTATTAAGATTTTTTTTACCCTTTAAAGGGTATCACATTTTACTGTCTGATCTAATGGGAGTAGTCTTAGTAAAAAGTCTTATCAGCCATTTGTGTTGTGGGGGTGTCAGAAAACTGACCCCCTCGGCTGTAAAGCAACCTGAAAGTCTGTGACTCAGTCACAAATGCCTGAAATGTATGCTCAGTCCCCACAGACCTGTGTGTTTGGCTTTCAAGCACAATTGAGAGGGTCCATAGGGATCTGCACTGGGCAGGACAGGAAACAGCATCATTGTATTGAGGGAGCATCCAAGGTCTATACCCCTGTTCTGCTTTTCTATTGGTCTGTTGGAGCTCATTGTGCAGCCCTCCCCTTAATCAGCAGGTCTGCTCCCTTCGAGCTAATCTAATGACAGATATAAAAATATTAAAACTAAATTGCATGATACTCTCAATGTAGTGAGGTTGGTGTACTAAGAAGAACTAAAGCAATCTTGTGTCAAACCAACTGTACCGTATGGGACAAATAAAAATGTCCAACATTTCCACTGATTTAGAAGGGCCTTTAATGCATTGAATGCTAGAGAGGTCTCCAATGCATTGCATTGATTTAAAAGCCCATTTAAATCAGCTGGAATCTTTTTCCCCCTCTATGGCGCAGTTAGTTGTCTCCAAAATTGCTTCAGTTCTTTTAGCTAATTAGCCTCAATGACTTTCGTTCCTCTAATATTTCTCATTCATGACAGCTCACAGCACGTTTCTATTTTTTTAACTAATTACCCCAAATAGACTCCCTGCAGGGCATTATAAGAAGAGTACTGCAGGAACAGTATCATGGGCATAGTCTGTCTCAGGTTGGGAGCCTTGTGGCAGTGCATCTGTTGTTGGGTGAAGATGATGGAAGTGTTATTCCATCAATTTAAGCTTCATAGGTTGCCATCTCTGACCTCAAGTGGGCCTTTCACCCCAACCAACTTTGTCACAATATATACAACTCTTTAAACTGTCTTTATGTTGTGCTTTCCATTTTTTAAGCATTACTTTCAAAGATATTACGTTTTTAAAATCTTACCTGGTGATATCCTATGTATGGTGTTGCCTGCACTCTTACAGGCAAAATTTGCAGTACCGTAGACTAATGACCGCAAGCTGGCCATCTCCTTGAGGGGAAACACCACTGCCCACGTCTCCTGGTTCTCCCCTGGAACAGGCTTTCCCTGCGCTATATTCACGAGTGCACACAGAGAGTCTGCCTCTGTGAGAAGGGGTGGGCTTAAAGCGGAACTATCACGTAAATTAAAGTTACCCCAAATAATTATGCACATAACGATACTAGTCATATCCTGAATAATTGTACTGTTAATGAGAAATCCAGCTTGAGACAAACAGGCAGGCATCAGTGCAGACATGTGTGATACTTCCGCTTTAAAGCATAAGATTGGCATCTGTTAAGAGAGAGAGTGTTGCCAATCATATAAATGTAGGTAAGATGGCGGCGCTTTCCTGCTTCTATTTGGTAAGCAATCAAAGGTACATTTTAGACTTGGGGAAACATGTTTGGGGATTGTGTGGACTTTAATGACAATTATGAAGCGCAAAGACGTGTATGGGAGGAAAAGGTGGGTGATAGTTCCACGTGAGCTCAAGACACATGATAAATACTGTAGCTGCCATAGTACCATAATCTTATTCACGTGAATTTTCAGCGAGAAGCACTCTACTCAGTGGAAGACACCTATATGGCTTTAACCTTCTCAGTTCATTGGCTACCTCCCTGGCATTCAACAGGTTAAAAGTTTCAATAGTTACTTCACATGGTGAGCTCAGATCCTTAGATTTCACGTCTCGATAGCGTATCTCTGTAAGCCACTGTAAAATTGTCAAACAATCATTCAATGTACTCTGTATTTTAGACATTTCATTCTAAATTACTCACCTGGTTCACACTGAGACTAGCTGACCTGCCATTATACACAATGTAAAAGATTTATATGAAGTAAATGCGGTAGAAAATGACTTCCCTCCTGTAACAGGGGAATTAATGAAATGTTTCTAATATTGTTACTAGGGATTGTCTCCTGCATGCATCTGTACTGAGGAAATGTATTATTCATGTTGGATTTCCTCTTCTTTGTATTTTAACTAATGCCAAACAGAGAAAAGTACACTGATTCACTGTTTCTGAAATATGTTTTGCTGTTCACTTGAGCAAGACCCAGAACATAATTAGGGGAATTATCATTATCGTGAAGCACAGAACATGTAAAGCAAAAATACCTGTTCCTATTTCCTTTTTTATTTTTTTTTTTTATTTTATCCTATTTTTTTATAAATTTATGTCCTTGACCATGAGCTAACTGAATTTACGTTTCCCAAGAGTGTTCTGTTACAGACTCTGAAAACAGAAATTATGAGACAGTAGCATGCAAACAGCTTGTCCTGGCTACCATGCCAGTTTGTGCCTTCTTTAAAGGGATAGTAATATGTTTATAAATTACCTAGAAATATCAATATTTGCAGATGCCACTAAATTATGCAGGGTATTAAATTCAGAACAGGCTATTTGTTCTTTATAGAGGGATTTACATAAAATGACAGCTTGGGCAACCAAATGGAATATGAAGTTTAATGTGGGATAGTGTAATGTGGGAAAGTGTAAAGTCGTGCATTTGGGAAGATAAAATACCAATGCTTCTTATGAACTTAAAGGGGAACTACCACCCCGCAAAAACTTCATCTTCATTAAGTCTTCATCTGGTGACTAGCTGCTTAGTAGCGCTAGTCGCCAGAAATATTACCTGGTTTAAAAGATTTTCTACTTATTCGGAGGCTGACAGTAGCAGGAAGCACGGGCATCTTGCCATAGTGACGTCTGTGCGCCGGCCGGCTCCTAAAAGGACTGACAACACAGGCGCACGGACGTCACTATGGCAAGATGTCCGTGCTTACTGCTACTGTCAGCCTCCGAATAAGTAGAAAATCTTTTAAACCAGGTAATATTTCTGGCGACTAGCGCTACTAAGCAGCTAGTCGCCAAATGAAGACTTAATTAAGATGAAGTTTTTGCGGGGTGGTAGTTCCCCTTTAATGGAATCATTTTTGCCAGAAAAAGACCTGGGAATCCTTGTAAACTACAAACTTGGAAACAGTGACAAGTGTCAAATAGCAGTAGCAAAAGCAAACAAAACCCTGTGTTGCATAAAAAAGTGGTATAGAAGCAAGAGTGGATAACATCATTTGGCCATTGTACAAATCATTGGTAAGACCTCACCTTGAGTATGGAGTGCAGTTTTGTGCAATAGTTCTGAAAAAGGATATTCTAGAACTGGAGAGGGTACAGTGAAGAGCAACAAAATTAATTAAGGTAATGGAGGACTTGACATATGAGGAACGACTAGACAAACTTAGTATATCTATTTTAGAGAAAAGACGACAAAGATAAAGTATATGTGAGGTCAATACAAGGATCTCTCTGGTGAGCTATTCATTCCAAGGCCTGATCAAATAACCAGGAGACACCCCTTGAGATTAGAGAAAAGGAGGTGTCAACTTCAAGTGAAACTTTCAGGTATATTAAAGTCCCGCCCAAATCACTTTCCATATATCGATAAGCATATCATACTAGTATTTTCCTTAGTAAGTCTGGCATTATGTACAAATACATCTAATTTGGAGACAAGAGCACAGACAACATGCTGAAGAGGCATCCGTGCACCTACGCTGTATGTCCCGCTCTATGATTGGTAAGGGGGAGTTGCATTGTACCTTAAGGTACAGGAAGGGACGGACAGAGCAGGCGCACAGTTTCCTCTACTTCAGGATGTCTGCTGGTGAGCCTCCGAATTAGTTGGATTTGTAAATAATGCCAGACTTACTAAGGAAAATACTAGTATTGATATGCTTATCTCTATATGAAAAACTTTTTGGGCGGCACTTTAATATAACTGAAAGTTCTGCTTTCAGCAGAGGAAAGGGTTTTTTACAGTAAGGTCTGTTAAATTATGGAATTCCTTGCCCAAGGATTTATTTGGTTATGACAGATACAATGGATACATTTAAGATAAGATTATATACATTTCTTTCAAAAGGGAACATACAAGGTTATACTGTGTGTTAGTAGGCAAAACAGGAAGGTCCGATAAAGACTGACTTATTTGGCAGCAGAAAAGCTATATAATTATCATGTCTCTGGGTTATGTGGCAGAGGTTGAACGTGATGGACTTGTGTCATTTTTCAACCTAATTTACTATGTTAAAAAAATATATTTTGTAGGGCTTATCCTCTTAAGTAAAATAAGGGTACTCCTACTGTTGAGAGTTATTTTATTAAAAAATTGCAGCTCAGACTTGATTTTTTTAGGTGCAATATCCCAGTGGCCTAAAACTCTTCAAGTGGCACCATTCGGATATTGCATTTAAAAAATTAATGGTCATGGCCAGAGCGGTCTATGAGATGGTGTAGCAACAGCACCACTGTAAAATGTCAGACCATTGGGATATTGCACCTAAAAAGCTCAAGTTTGAGCTGCAATATCTTTTGAATATCTTGTTTACTCAGGAGGATAAACCCTACTATATTACTATATATTATATATATATATATATATAAAATTGTTACTTTTCCTTTAAGTGCCATAGTGCAATCACTCCCCTGGTAAACAACCCATTACCAATTCCTGCAGGAACCCTCCAACAGGGAGTAGGTGTACAGATCAACTTTATAGTTCAATCAAAATAAAAGCATTTTGATTGCCACCTAGCTAGTGATTCAGCATAACAGCAGTCATTGCTTTGTATGATGTATTTAATAGACTAGATGCAGTCTTTTCTTCTGCTGGGGCAGTGTTGCATTCTGTCATTAAGCCTGGGTTCACTATTAATAGCTTGTGTGTGTCAGCCTGAGAATAACTGCAAATTACAAAGACAGTTTGTGTGTGTCAGCCTGAGAATAACTGCAAATTACAAAGACTAAGCCACCCTCACCTGTAAGGTTTCCAGACGGGATCTCCAATATAGAAAGACCTTCACATCTGGACAGTTCTTTAGTCAGTTCCCTGCTGTAGTCTGCCAAACGCTGCATTCTTCCTCTTCATTGCAAGACAAGCAGACTTGAGAGGCGGACCTGAGAGGAGACTGAGATGTGTCTGGGATGTGGAAGATGGATCTCAGTCTCCTCTCAGGTCCATCTCAGGGAGAAGGCGCAGAGGAAGAGCACAGCTCTACCTGTCTATCTACATATATCTATCTATCTATCTATCTATCTATCTATCTATCTATCTATCTATCCATACACACGCATATCTATATCTATCTGTCTGTCTATCTATTTTGCATGTTTGCACTTCATAATAAAACGGTGAAACCTTGTTTAACCCCTTAAGGACTGGCACACGCAGCCGGCACTTAAGGACCACAGAGCATTTTTTTTTTTTTTGCTCATCCAATTCAGGGCTTCCTGAATGGCGTGCAGCCACATGGGGAGCCCTGAATTCCATGACGTGTCAGGACCATTTCCAATACCTAAGTTCCGGAGAGCAGTGACGGTCCTGGCACGGCATTCATCCTTAAAGGGTTAATGCCACTTGTACCAAGAGGATGGCAGTGGCTCAGTTTGTGGGTGTTTCCAGGTGTTCCTTTTCTCTGTGCTTAGTTTAATGTCATGTATGGAGCAGCCATAATTGGTTTGCTGACGTTAAAGTATTAAACGGGAAGTAACACCTCCTAATAATAACTTCACTTCCTTACTATGACCAGAAAATCCTAATGGCCCTTTTGAATTTCATCTCCCTGCCATTGTTTAAGATATAACATCTTCAATCAGTCCTAGATGTCATGTCCATAGAGGCGGACATGACAGCTGCTGGCAGCTTTTCAAACTGAAGCTGGCAGAGTACATGGGCCTACTTAACCCTTTAGAGGGATTTGCAGCTCTTGCAGTAGGTTGTACCCCCCTTAACTTAAAGGGTTACGATTATCATATGCAGTGGTCAGAGTTTGTGCCCTGTGGTTTTCCTAAAAACTGTCATGTCTTCCTCAATGAACATTACATACAGGTCTGATTTTGTGGCCATAAGGTATGTGGGTAGGTTATTATTAACAAATGTTACTTCCCCTTTAATAGCGGCAGAGTACGTGTGTGTGCCGGTATGCAACACAGTGATTATAAAAAAAAAAAAGTGAAGGCAATTTGTATGCATTTGCTGATTATAAAAAATCAAAATGGAGCTTGACAGTCTCTTTAAAGATACTTTATTTTCACTAGTTTCAGAGCACTTTAGTTTTTAAGATCCACCTCTGTGCATAGGGGGGATTGAGAATACTCACAAAGAGAAAAGTGTCTATGTGAAAAGCAAACAGGATGCCATGGCAACCACTTGATTGTGCCGACTAGCCCCCTAACTAGGCAAGAATCATGACAGCAGGGAAAGGGGAATGAAGATGGATTTTAAAACCAAACATATTTTGAAACTTTCTGAGTATTAAAGAATTTGACAGTGTGACAGACCACTATTTAAAAGGGAAGTAAAGGGTCAGTTAAAGATCCTTCCAAGTGATGGGAACTGAATTCCCATAGTTTAGAGCTCACAGGTTCTCTCTACATTTGGCCTTCAGATCACAGCTTTCTCCAGAGCTGCATCTCACATGGCATTCATGGGCGATTTCTCTCCTCTCCACAGAAGAACATTGGTGGCTGATTTGGCTGATTTGCCAGCACAGGGCATCTATGGAAAGAATAGCCAAGTGGGTGCTGACATCATCCAGTCCTGCTGATCTCTGTGATCTGCAGAGCAAGCAGAGAGAACGGTGAATACTAAGCTATGGCAATTCATTTCCAAGAGTTGTGAAGGCTTTGTCAATCATTTAAAGGGATAGTAATACTTAAAAATTACTATCCCTCATCTTGTAGGCAATAAAATACTGAGTAAAATGACACCAGTGGTATCTGTCAAACCTTTATGGTTTGAGAGATATCTGCTTTTAAAGTTCAGCATTTTGCCTTTTCCCCTGATGTCAGCAATCTAGCTGAGAGCAGGGAAATCCTCTCCTGCGATCAGCCGGCGGCTCTGCAGCAGTGCAGAGATCACGTTAATAAAAAAGAAATCCTTTACTAAAATGGTCTTCTACTTGTGCTTGGTTTGCAAGCACACGTAGAAGACCTTTTAAGTTAAGGATTTATTTTTTATTAACGCGATCTCCGCACTGCTGCAGAGCCACCGCCGGTCCCGGGACCAGATTCTCTTGCTGTCAGCTAGAATGTTGACGTCAGGGGAGAGGGAACTTTGAAAGCAGATATCTCTCAAACCATAAAGGTTTGAGAGATGCCGCTGGTCTCATTTTACTCAGTTTTTTATTGCCTACAAGATTAGTGGTAGTAATTTTTAAGTATTGCTATCACTTTAAAAGCATCCTTGACTGACCCTTTACTCAGCCTTTAATACTTTACAGTGCATTGCAAAAAAGAAGCATTGCATTACTGTCTCTGTAATGTTTAAATTCTAGGGCAAGCTGAGGGTTAATTAGAATTAACTCTTGTTTTTTGTTTCTTCCCAGTATCTCAGCACCAGGCTGTGCACAGCCACCTAGAGAAGCCATCGGGAAATGCAATCCTCTGCAACAACTGTGGAAGTGCTTGTAAAGGAGAAGTTCTGAGAGTGCAGAGTAAATATTTCCATATCAAATGCTTTATATGTAAAGGTAGGTAATTCTAACTAAAAGCTTATAATATGTGGCTCAGTATGATTATTTAATTAGAACAATGCTTCATGATATTGGTAGCTTAGCATTTTTAACGCCTTGGATGCTAGATAAGCCTCAAACATGTTGCAAAGCAATGTGTTGGAGACATCTCTAGCATCTGACAGGTTAATAAATAATAGTCAAGCTACACAAAGCTGGTATCCTTTTAAAAGGCTGCATTTAAAAGTTTGTGTGTCTGCACGCTGCATTCAACATGTCACTGTGATGAAAAGGGTGACATGAGAATCTTGCCCTGCATATAAGAGCGAGATTCTCATGTTGCCTCCTTAAACGCCACAGCATTGCCCGCATACCAATGTAGCACGTAGATGGATTTATTATTCCTGATTCTGCATACAGCCTTCTTTAAATCCATCGGACAAGGTGTACTGCTGCTGTAGATTCATTACAGAAACCCACAAGGGACATTTAGATGGCTCATGGACTACCTGTGATGTCTGGGTACCAATTTCATTTTTTCTGGCACTCAAAGGGTTAAGCTACAAATTCAACAAACATGTCTAAGATTTTTAGTCCTTTGTTTGATATGTAACTTAAACTTGAGGACATAATTATTTTGAGCATTGCATTTAACCCTTTGAGTGCCAGAGGGGAGGGGTGTCCAAAGCATTGTTATTCAATACATTGGACACCCATCAGACATTCAAAGGGTTAATTGTATTATAATACTTGTGGATTTTCTCTGTTATTGAGCTGCATGGCTAGAAGATAGTTTCCAAAGAATATCAGCTACAAGCAGGCAATGAACAAACTTTTCCAAGTAACTCCCTGTGCTATAGAGGCATAACTCTGGGAACGGTCTGCTCAGAGACTTAGGTCACTGATATTCTCCAAAACAGGATCCACCTGCTAAGACTTGTTCCAAAACCTTTGACCTTTATACCCTTGGATGACAGAAAGGTGTTGTATTGGAAGCCTTTAAAGCATCCACAAGGTTAATGTACTGCTGGGTTTTGTCAGTGCTCTCCAAGATTCACCTCTCGGTCCCTGAGATTACGTGGCATACTATGGAAAGGAACACTTCCATTGAAGTCATGAATTTTCTCTTAACATAGTAACATACATTGTTGACGAGGCTGAAAAAAGACATGCGTCCATCAAGTCCAGCCCCTGCCAAAACACCCCTGTTGATCCAGAGGAACTAAAAAAAAAAACCTGAAGCCATTTCCAATTTAGCCCCAAGTGGGTAAAAAAAAAAATTCCTTCCTTACTCCAAATGGCAGTCAGATAGTTCCCTGGATCAATTATATAATACAACTAGATAGAAAAATGTGAATGACTCATCAAGTGAATTATCTGTTTGTTTGTTTGTTTGTTTGTTTTTGGATTAAATCTCTTCATCACCATCAATGGCAGCAGTGTTGCCTGATCATTAAAAATACTCAGACTCTCCATCAAATAACAATAATAATGATGTAGGATTTTAAGTTGAAATAAATTTTGAAATAAAGCATCTTCTAGCAGTTCCGTTGTTTTCATCTACAAGAAAAGTCTTACAAGATAAATATTTCAGTTTTAATATTAGTTTTGGAGTTTGAGAGACCATCATTTCTGAGCATTTGCAAGAAAAACATGTTATTTAGGTTAGGGTATTCAAAATCCTGTAATGCTCCTTAAAGGGATAGTAATACTTCAAATTGACTATCCCTTATATTGAAGCCCTTTAAAAACTGAATTAAATGCCACCAGCGGCATCTCTCAAACCTTTATGGTTTGCGAGATAGCCGGTTTTAAACTTCGCTCCCCCCTGCCTCTCCCCTGACGTCAGCGTTCTTGCTGCAGCAGGGAAATCCGGTCCCGGGACCGGCAGAGGCTCTTTAGCAGAGCAGAGATCTCATTATGGGAAACAAGATCCTTCACTAAAATGGTCTTCTACGTGTGCTTGGTAAAGACTGTTTTAGTGAAGGATCGTTTCTTCTGTAACGAGATCTGGCTCTGCTGAAGAGCCTCCTCTTGATTCAAAGAACGGATTTCCCTGCTGCAGCAAGAACGCTGACATCAGGGGAGAGGTAGGGGAGAGCGAAGTTTAAAAGCGGCTATCTCGCAAACCATAAAGGTTTGAGAGATGCCGCCTGTGGCGTTTAATTCAGTTTTTAAAGGGCTTCAATATAAGGGATAGTAATTTTGAAGTATTACTATCCCTTTAATGGCTAAAGCACATAGTGATACATTTATAAACATGTCAATAAATGTTCATAAATTGTTGAAATAAAAACTTCTGTAATAGCAAATATCGGACTTCCAAAAGTATTATTCTTATAAAGAAATTATAATAACTAGCCAAAATCTGCTAATTATTGGCTGTCTGCAACTCTTTGAGTGCCAGAGGCATAACCAATGCATTGCAACATCATCTCTGGCACTCAGTGGGTTAGTTTTTAGGTTCTAAATCATTTTCTGTGTTCCCTGTTATGTATCTATTTCAGAAGCTATTTTTCATGCATATTCCTCTAAGGGTTACTTTTGCATTTTCTTTCACTTTCAAGCTGTTTCATGAGTAACTAAGTTTATATTTCTGTCATAATACTTTTTCTCTTTTGTCCAATATGGATCCATGGGGTTGAGTCCCTCTACTTGAAGGGCAGGGCTTGTCTGCTCAGGATCCGTTTCCTCCTCCTCCAGGGTTACCTCTGGAGAGAGGATGTGGAGAATCTGGCTAGCATGGCTGTTGAAGCCTCCATCCTAAGGAGGAAATGCTTTTCTCCTGAGGTGGTCTCCACCATGATCCAATCCAGAAACCGGTCTCTTCCAAGGCCTACCACAGGGTTTGGTCTACCTTCCATTCTTTGTGTGTGGACAGGGATCTGTCATCACAGGAGTTTGATCTCCTGGCCATCTTTTTTGCAGGATGGCATGAACAAGGGCCTCAGCCTTAGTTCCTTGAAGGTGCAGACCTCAGCTCTCTCTGTCTTTCACCAGAGACGCATTGCCATTTTGCCGGATGTCAAAGTCTTCTTTCACGGTGTCGCTCATGCTTTCCCTGCCTATAAGGCTCCCACTCCCCAGTGTGACCTTAATCTGGTCTTGGGAGTCTTGCAGCGACTTCCTTTTCAGTCTCTGGCTACCATTCCTTTACGACTTCTGACGTGGAAGATGGCTTTTCTTTTGGCTGTGGTCTCTGTCGGCAGAGTTGCTGAACTGCAGGCCTTGTCCCGCAAACCACCTTTCCTGGTGTTTCACAAGGATAAGGCTGTTCTGCGTACCTCAGGAATTTCTTCCTAAGGTGGTCTCTGAGTTCCAATCAGATGTTACTTGTGGTACACTGCCTTGTGCACCGTACTGATTCTTTCCGTAAGATGGATGCACTGTTTGCCATCCCTGAGGGTCCCAGGGCTGGTTTGGCTGCTTCCAAGGTGACTATTGCATCCTGGATTAAGTCTACCATCTGCACGGCTTATGACCTTAGAGGGAAACCTGTTACCTTCCACATTACAGCACACTCTACCAGGTCTGTTGGGGCCTCCTGGGCCTACAAGAATCAGGCCTCTGCTGAACAGCTGTGCAAGGCAGAGACTTGGTCTTCTGTGTACACCTTTGCCAAACACTACCGTGTGGATGTTCTGGCTTCGACTGATGCCAGCTTTGGCAGGAAAGTCCTGGAGGTAGTTTTGACTGTTTAGGACTTTTCTCATTCTGTGCCTTATAGCTCTTTAACTGTTTGAGCCCTGTTGGCTCTTGTTCTAGTGTGCTGTGTTACAGTTACTCAGTGTCTGTTGACACTTTGTTAGTTTGGGCTGTTCCATGTCCTGGATATTCCTTTGGGAAATATGGTATCATGGGGGACCGGCGCTTGGTCCTTTCCTTCTTCTTCCCACCCTGGGAGCTCAGTGTTGGTACATCTCCATGGTACCTGTGAGTTATCCTAGTTAGTAGGCTTTTCACAAGTCTATCTGGGCAGGGTTTGGCTAAGTAACCTGATATGGAGGAGGGGGAGGCTACACCCTTGCACTGCTATAGAAATATTCCAGCCCAGTGGGAGGAGCTGTCACTTCCCCATGGTACCTGTGAGTTAAATGGACTAAGAGAAAAAGACTTAACAGGTAAGACTAAAATCCTCTTTTTCCTCAAAAAATGTTCCTTTAAGCTATGCACTTTTATGGCTGAGTCTCTGGCACTTCTCCCCCCCCCCCCATTTACCCCCCTAATTCGTACTTGGCAATGAACACTGTCCTTCCCCTGATGGATACTGTGGGCTCAAGGGCCATACTAAGAAGAAACTTGACTCCTTACATAAGGCCATCTTTTTGGGTACCGGGGCAGCGTTGAGGTCTAGTTTTTGCCTCTTCCTGAGTCAACATGGCTGTAGCTGTTTGGGGTGAAAAACTGTCAGATGCCATGCGTGGTGACTTATCTAAGGAGGACTTATTGTTTTTTGTAGCCAACAGCATCTAATCCAATGCCTTCATCAAAGAAGCCTTATTTGATGCAAATAGATTCTCTGTCAAGTCCTCCGTTTTTTCTGTTTCTGCGTGCCGCACCTTGTGGCTTAAGATTTGGTCTGTGGACCATTCTTCCAAGACGTCACTAGTGTTCTTGCCTTTTCAAGGTAACACTCTATTTGGGCCTGGCTTGAAACAGGTCTGAAACAGATTATTAGTGATGTTATGGGTGCCTCAATTTTCCATCAAACATTCCTTACTTGTGAGGAAAGACAGTGTTTTTTGTCCCCCTGCCAAATCCGGGCACAGAGGGCTCAAACCCCTAAATCCTCTCAGAAGCGTGCCACCACAAATCCCGGACAGACCTGGCAACTCAAGTGATCAGCTGCAAAGTCTATTAGGTCAACCTCTGCTTGACTCGCAGAATCCTATTCTATCTTTGCCTGTAGGGGACTGTCTCCACTTTTTTGGAGACACTTGGGTATCATCCATAATGGACTAGTGTGTTTTGAAGGGTACTGCATGGATTTCAAATCCTTTCCTTCATATTGCTTCTTCTCCTCAAAGAAACCCAGACAGAGCAAAGCTGTTCCACAAGGCCGTAGCCAATCTACAGGAAAAATAGTTTCTGGTTCCAGTCCCAGTCCAAGAGCACATTTCAGCTTTCTATTACAACCTATTTTTAGTTCCCAAAAAGGACGCTGGCTGCCATCCTGTTCTGGACCTCAAATGTCTCAACCAGTACGCGGTGACTACTCGCTTCAGTATAGAATCTTTACATTCTGTCTTCTCAAAGATTTGCCCAGGGGAGTACCTGGCCTCTCTGAATCTTCAGGAAGCGCATCTGCATGTCCCGATCCATCCAGACAGCCAGCACTACCTGTGATTTGCTTTTGGCTCCAGTCACTACCCGTTCACGGCTCTGCCATTTGGCCCGGCATCAGTGTCCAGACGCTTCACGAAGATCATGGCAGCCTTGGCCTCATACATTCATACCCAGGGCATTTCTCTGACTCTGTATCTGGACATTTTCTTTAGAAATGCTATTGGCTCACCATATCCAAGAGTGTTCCCGCATCCTGGTGCATCACGTCTGGATTCTCAATCTCAAGAACTCTTCTTCAGTTCCATCCCAGGTCTTAATGTTCCTGGATATGACATTCGACATCCTTCAGGGGACAGTCTCTGTCATCGAGGAGCAGACTCTGATTCTGTTCCAGGAATTGTATCAGGCACCTGAGAGGCAGTCGGCCATGATCAAGAACTACTTGCACTTCAAGGGTATCTTGACATCCGCTCTGTAAACGGTCACTTACTTGATGTTCCATACAAGAGAAATTCCGGGGGATATCCTTAGGTCTTGGTCCATGAGGTAAAGTATCCTCCGGTCAGGAGGGCAGGACATATGCCTGAAAAGGTTCTCTGGAGGTGGTGACTCCCTTCCTGCTCCATGCTCAGTTTTAAAAATTGCCTCAAAGGAGTTGCATCAGGCAAATATATTCTTAGTTAGCCTTATTTTTGCTTACTTAATCAATATAGGGCTGTGTAATCCCCTATTAACGGTTTCCTATCTCTGGCCTCCTTGATGGATATGAACCAGACCTGGGTCTGCTAGAGGATGGCTTTCTTTCTCAGCCTCTCACGTCCTGTGAGTATGTCCTTGTCTATCTGTGTAGCAGCCACATTCTGTTGTGTCTAGATTTGCACCCTTCTCTGTCATCCACATCCTCCTTCCTCTCCACTCCGGAGGTGGCCTCTTTCTTGACTTGCTAACATTTTAGCTTATTTTAGTTATTCTTCTTTATGGGGCAGTGTCACCTTTAAGAAATGGGTGTTTGAGACAACCATATTAGATGGGGCCTCAGAAGCAAAGGTTACTTTTTCTACTGCACTGGGTAGATTCTGCCAGGAAAGAGGGGCTAAATCTTTTACTCTTTTCTGCTATAGCTAAAGGGATACCCTTGGGGTCTTCCATTTTGCCAGAGAGATAAACGAACATGACAGCTGGAGAGCCACCACCCTAATCTGTAATTCCGAGGAAAATAAAACTACATTTCCTGTGAAGCAACATTTTCCCGAGCCTCAGGGAGTATCAAGGGGAGAGGACTGCTTACCCCCTTCTTTTTTCTGCAGTCTGTGACACACAAGGCTGAATTATCACTATGTCTTTGATCCGTTCAGGAAGATAAGTATTTTTCTGTTACATTTCTGTCCTGTATTTTCTATTTGTGGGTTTCCTAGCTATGTCTGAGCACAAGGGAGACATAAGCAAGTAAAAAAAACTGGTACTTCATGTCCCTCTTGTTCTGTGTCCCCCTGCTCCTGAATAGGAGCTTGCAGGAGTTAAAGCCCTGATATCTTCTTTGAGTAATATACCTTCTTCTAGGAGATCATCCTGTCCCCCATGACAGTTTAGTCAGTTTGGGGGGGTGGGGATTTTTTTTCCTGGAATGGGATTCCTCTGTTGAGGAAATGGAAATGGATGAGGATGATCTTGATTTTTTTCTTTAACCCTGGAGATTCGTTCAAGGAAGATGCTGGGATACCGGGTGAGAGTCTTATCAGGGCAGTTCTGGAGACTCTGAAGGGCTCTGAGGCATTGGAACCAAGTTATTCATCCACAGTTGTATGTAAGAGCTGTAAAAGGGAGGCCGCAATCTTCCTTCTTCTCTGTTCCTTAGGCCTGGTACTTCTGGAGGAATAGAAGATGCCTGATAAGAGAATTTTTATTCCCAGACATATTTCTCTCTTTTAAAAAATATCCTAGCGCTCTCACTTAATAATCAATGTGACAAATCACTGTTCAGATCGAGCATCTGTGTAAAATTAGGGAAAATGTATGAAAAATAGAAAAAACCCAGTGAAATAAATGATCCACCAAATTAAAAACACATACAAATTTGTACATGATACGCAAACACGTGAGTACATAAAACCAAAAGATCTTTTGGTAAGAATATATAGGCTAGATGCTTAATATCAATTTACACACATGAAAGCGCAACCCACAGAAAACAAAATATTAATATATACGGAGAAAAGATTACAAAATCAACAATAACCATAATGTCATGCAGGGCCCATACACAACACCGGTTATAGATAACAACTCGTCCAATCAAAATCTATCCTCCGAAACAAAACAACATAGAAACATGCACAATCATATAATAAACAATTTAAAGAAGAAAAAAGGAGTACTCCATAAAAACCATAGATTAGTAAATCCGGAATGTCCTCTGTAATCCACTGTTGCTACTTTAAGGAAATTTTCAACTAAGAAATTCCATAGTCTATCTTATTTTAATACCACCAAGACTTTTATAGGTCAACGGGATTAGGAGATGTATCTGTGTCAAACGCAAATGATGGTCACTTCTTCAGGAGATCTGTTGATCAAACTCCCACACACTGGATACCGTTACCCTCTTCACTTGTTTATATCAATGATTTCTATTATCCAGGTCTTTAGGGTTAAGTCCAATCGGATATCCAGAGCAGCCTTTATATTCCACAGCACTTAATGTTGTAAGATCACAGTTGTTCGATCTGGACAGTGATTTATCCCATTGATTATTAAGTGAGAGCGCAGGCATATTTTTATTTTTATGTGTGTATTTTATGTTTCTTAGGTGAAGGGAACAATATATCTTTTAGCTGCTTTGTTAATATCCATTTGTACTTTCATTGTTAATTAAGTGGTGCTCCCTTATTTTTATATATTTCTCTCTTATATCCTTTCTCTTCTGGTGCTTTATCACAGTGGACTACACCCCTCAAACAGCAGACCCTCCAATTTCTCAGTTTTCTAAACTTACAGCATTTCTGCTTGTCAATGCAATGGCGCTTAAAGGACAGGCACATAAGCACCCGGATTATCTCCTAAAGGTGAGTATTGTGGATTCTGGTGCCACTCTACATCCATGAGGATGCGCCTAAGAAGAAGTTGTTCTGGCCATTTCAAAGATCCATTAGGCTAATTCTGATCTTACTAAAGCAGCTTACTTGGAAGGTCTTAGCACTTTCTGTTGCTGCATATCATATTCTTATTCTGAAAACATGGTTGGCTGACCAGTCTTCCAAGAAGTCATTTGGCCCAGACATGGAGAAGGTTGTTAGCCAAGCTACTGGCCGTATGTGTGCACTAATACCCCAAGCATTTCTTTTTTTCTATGGGAGATGTGTGATTTTTTGTTACCCTTGCCAGTATGGGTATGTACCCAAGGTGTCTACTCCTACAGATGCCCAGGCACACTGTACCCCAAAACACAGATAGGTTTAAGCAGAAATGAAACTTGCACAGAAGCCCCCAGCTGACAAATGTGTGTATCCAGATACAGACATTTGTGTCCATACAACATAGGTTCTCAGTTTCATGAAATCTCCGCTGGCTCCATCCCATGTCCTTCTCTTTCGTGGCAGGAGAATCAGTACTCTTCGGGGGAGGGTCTTACTGCAGGAGGACAAAATTAAATTGTTATCTTGGCAGGTGTCTCAGGCCTTACTTTGCTCTTTAGCAATGGTGTGGGAGTACATGAAGGTGTAAGGGTAGCTGTCTCTGACTTGGGGGCAGAGTTTGACACTCTCAAGAATTGGTCCAGGCATCAGTGTCATCTCTTCTTTGTCATGTCTCTATCTGACGGGACAAAATTGGATCTTATTGGTGGCTTTGGATGTCTCATTTGTTGTTGCAACAGCCTTGGTCATTTTGAATTGGGTAATAGTCCTGACAGATGTCAGCTAGAAAGGTGGGCCTTTGGAATGACTGCTTCGGGTGTTTAGAATGAGAGAGTGTTTCTGCTGCTTATCAACATGCTAGAGCTCCAGGTGATTCTTCTGTCTCTGGTGCATTGGTCTCAGTCCCTCCAGGGTTTGCTGGTTGGATTCAGTCTGACAATTTGATGGCAGTGTCCTTAATCGACCACTATGGAGGTTTCAGGAGTGCATCTGTATGGTCAGAAGTTCATTTGATTCTCCTTTCCGGGAGTAGACTGCACTATAGTGGACTTTCTTAGCCCTCAGGTCCGGGAATTGGGAACTCAATCAAATTGTGTTTGATTCGGTAGAACATCTGTGGGGTCTTCTGACCCTGGACCTAATGGCTTCTCAGATGAACTCCAAGATGCTTCAGATGTCAGGACCCTCTTGCTCTTGCTGTGGACATGATGGACATTCCATGGCAGTTTCCCCTGGCATATGTTTCCTCCATTCCCTCTGATTCCCTGGGTATCGAGGAATGTCAGAATGAAGCAGACTCATGTAATTCTGATCACTGCATTCTGTTCTTGCAGGACATGGGTCTCAGATCTTCTCAATCTGTCTGTAGCAGTGCTGTTTCCACTTCCACTCCATCTGGACCTCTTGACTCAGGATCCTCTATGTCACCCAGGGGTGGAGAAGTTGGCTTTGATGTCTTGGCTCTTAAATCCAAATGAAGAAAGGTTTTTCTGATTCTGTCTTTGCCACTATGAAAGGGTTTAGTCTTAGTACTTTTAAGGTCTAGACTTCTGCTTATGTGTACTTTTTTCAGAGGCATATTGCTTTATTAGCAGCTGTGAAAACCTTTGTGCATGGGGTGACTCATTCCTAACTTGACAACAAACCAATATTGACCACACAGAACATCATGTCTAAGCAATCATAAAATCAAAAGTTCATACCTTTATTTATTCAGTTAAAATACATTTTGTCATTCTAAGACTGTATGTCTTGTACAGAGGTAACAAACAGGTAATAAGTATGAGAGATGGTACAAACAGGTAATTAGTATGAGAGATGACTGTTTCCTACCCAGTCTTTTGGGATCCCTCTCCTCCGGGGTACGTCAACTTCATCCAGGGAGTGCTTAAGGCTCCTTTTGAGTCTCTGCCTTCTGTTTCCATTTGGCCCTTGACTTAAGGCAGTCAATTGTTTCTGTTTGGTGTGTTGCAAAACTTCAAGCCTTGTCCTGTAAACCCCCTTTTTTCTGAACTTACATTCTGATAGTGTGGTTTTGAGAACTCCCTTTACGTTTCTCCTCAAGGTAGTTTCAGAACATTACATTAACCAGGAAATGTTATTCCTTCTCTTTGTCCAGCACTACCTAACAGAATGGAGCAGGAGCTTGATTGTTTGGCCATAGCTGGGAGTCTGATGTACTTAATTCAATGCACAAAGCTTCTCCAAATATCTGACTCACTTTTTATCATTCTTGAGGGCCCTCAAGTGGGTGACAGTGGGTTATTGGATTAAGTAGACAATTCCTTAAACATATATGCCCTTTAGGCTCATGGTTCATTCCTCCTGGGCGTATGAGAACCAGACCTTTGCAGTGCAGTTGTGCAAGGCAGCAATGTGGCCTTCCCTTAACACATTTGCTAAACACTACAGAATCAATGTTCTGACTTTGCCTGAAGCCAGTTTTAGAAGGAAGGTCCAACAGATCATAGTGCCTCTGTTGGTGTCCTTCTTGTCTTGACTTCAAGTAACCATTTTATTGTTACTTGGCTTGATGTGTAGGTATCATATGACACATGAAGTTCAAGTTTATTTTAATTTTCTCTCTCTATTGAGACTAGTTTGTGTTTGAGGGTTTTTATTTCCTTCCCTCGAAGGAGAGGGATATCGTTGGTATATCCTCATGCTTCCTGTGTTCTAGAGTGGACAAAAGAGAAGTTTTTTTTGTGTACTTACAGATATATAATTTTCTTTTTGTCCCTATGGAACACACAACTTCCCTTCTGGAGAAAAACAAGTTGTTTGAGTTTTGGGCAGGGTGGTCATCTGGGGTTTCTGTTTCAGGTGACCACCTTCCTGTCCTCCCTCTTTTTTCAAGCTTTGCTGTACCTTAAAACTGAGCATGTCTGGTGGGGATAAAGTGGAGTAGGGGGGAAGTCTCTGCCTCCAAGGAGCTCATTTTTATGGGAGGATACTTTATCACATGGACTAAGAGAAAAGGATTTATAAGTAAGTATACAAAAATCCCCTTTTTGTTGTGCTGAGAAACAATGGGACTGCCACTTTCCATGAGGCTACCAATAGAACCCTGGTGAAAGCTGGGCCAGTGGCAGCTCTGCTCCTATTACAATTTTTTATCAGGGGACAAAGACATCACCACAGTTGCTCTATTGGGAATATTGTCCTTTAGAAAATTTTCTAGATGTCTCTCACTTCCAAAGAGTTAATGGAATTGTTTGACTTATAATTAGCTACCCTTGTTGTTTTTTTTTGCTTTTTATTTGATTTACCTTTAATAATTTTTCCTTTTTTTCCTCTAGTATGCGGATGCGACCTTGCTCAGGGGGGCTTCTTTGTGAGACAGGGGGATTACATATGTACCCTGGATTATCAGAGGTTGTATGGAACACGGTGCTTCAGCTGTGATGAATTCATTGAGGGCGAAGTCATTTCTGCTCTAGGAAAAACCTACCATCCGCGCTGTTTTGTGTGCGCTGTTTGTAGGTAAGTATCGTGGTTATATTCAGAGCTGATTCCATTCAAGAACACTGGAACTGATCCTTAGTTCTCTATACCTGCTTAATGTCATACTACTAAGCCATCTATGCCAAAAATCCTCCTCTGAACCCTTTGAGTGCCAGATAAGTGTGCAACACATTGTGGAGCAGTGCATTGTGTACCCCTCTAGTACTCAAAGGGTCAATGCTGATTGCACCAAGGGGAGGGCAGTGGTGGCGACTATGGGCCTTTCGGGGTATTATTTTCCTCTGCATCTTGTTTAATGCTGTCTATAAAACTTGGTGAAGAGGACATTAAGTGACATACGCTATTTCCCTGTGCACACTATGAAGCAGGCATACGGGACTGGCATTAAAGCCCTATCAATGGCTGAGATGGTCCGCCCATATTACTGCTTACTGAAACTGGCATTAGGTACTGAAACTGTAGGAAATTTAATGGTGTTGAAAGATTTTAGTATCTTTGAAATGAGTAAAATAAATTTTTTCTATAGCATAATTTTCTGGAAATAGTTGTGCATACTAGCCTAGGCATAGATACTCATGTGACCACTCAGTTGATGCTGCCGGTTGTCTACTTTCCAAAATGATATGTTTTGTCTACCTCTACTTAATTTATATAGTAGTTACACACATTTTCTCATAGTTAAAGAATGTAGGAAATATGAGAGATCATAGTTGGTGTAGTTTTGTACTTTTGGCACCCCACAATAAGTTAGCTCATACCAGTGGGGTTCCATTTTTCTTGGAAGAGCAGTAACTAATGAATACAGTAGGAAATACCATAGTTTTCAAACATTTCAATGTTTTGAATGGGTGGAAAAATAACAAAAATACCAATTTTTCCTTTAATATCATTGTCTGGAAACATTTGTGCACACCAGACTAGGATTAGAAAGGCAAGTGCTCCCTCACATGATGCTTTGGGTTATCCTCTTTCCAAATTGGTATGATTTATCTACAGTTTCTGTAGTTCTTACAAACATTTTCGTACAGGCAAGTCATACTTAAGAAATGTAAAAAAAGGAAGTTCCAATACAACAAAATTGCAGACAGTTCCTGTTTGATGTTAGGATCAAGGATCAGTTCTCTCTCAAGAGTTTAGAGCTCTGTAAGGAAGCCATTTTCTTGTAGCCCAGCAGAGGTCACATTCTGATACAGTAGACAATGTACAGTTCTCATTCTAGTATTTAGAACTCTGTGCTCTGGAGTTTTCATTTATATTGTCGCAGAAGTGGGTTACCCGAGAGATAGAACACTCATTTCATGGGCAATTCGGGATACGTGGTCACCCTAGTTGTCCCTGATAGAAATCTTTCTATAAAAATACATTTACTGATTTCACTATCAGTGACATAAAATGAAAAAAGTATGCAAAGATGAAAAATATAATAAAAAGTCTAGGCAATTTCACTTCGCATATGTTGTACTTGCAGACAAAGTAATGTCAAAAAGAAGGTTGTCTGTCACTTTAATCCAAGCATTACTATCTCTTTAAGGAAACATAAGTATTAGAACAGTGCAGTCCCACTGCCATAGCAAAAATTCAAAACAAGGTCTATTTTAAAATGAAGTTTTTCAAATGCTTTTACCTTTTGCACAGAGTGACAAATTTGGCAAAAATTTTGGATTGCAGGTTGTTGCACTGCCGAATTCTACATGCACAGTAGTTTTTGAGTATGAAGGCCTTAACTCTTTGAGTGCCAGGGAGGCAAGCATTGCATACCTTCCTGTCACTAAAAGGGTCACTACAAATTGTAGTATCGCAAGTTAATTGTTAACCCTTTGAGTGCCAGAGGGGTACCAAGAGTTAAAGAAATCTACAGCAAAATCTGACAAGATCTGACCTCAAATTTCACTCATTTAAAGTGAAAAAGCAAGTTGCAACCATTTCTGAAATAGCTGTAAATTTATGATGTTTCAGATTGGAAAACTCATAATTCAATTCCACTCAGTTTAATAAAATACTTTTTTAATTGATAACACAGGTGTTTATAACCCTATATGGACCAGATGGACATGCAACACGTTATGAATATTAACTGAACATAAATAATAATAATTATATTTCATTCAAATATTAATAACAAAATTACAAATTAGGTGCTCTTTGCAAAAAAGTGTGTGGGGGGGCAGAAAGTTATCCCTGAATTTCCAGGAACTTTGACACTGGCATTAATAAAGTTTTGTGCTACTGCTTTTGAATACTTATATATTTACTTTGACATGCTATATTATGGAATGTAGCTCCTATATTTCCAAATAATTCACTATTTTTATAATGTAAATGGGTCTGAAGTTTAGTTGACATTGCTTGTTTTGCCTGAAATTCTGAATCCATGATAGACAGTCTGTTGCCCTCTGGTTGTTTTTGGACAACTCATACCATCTTTATCAGCTGGCCCTTGACTGGTTGTGAATGATGGTGACTGTGTAATCCAACAACAGCTGGAAGTCTGAAGATTGGCTTCCCTTAGTCTAAATTATTGTTGTTGTGTTGGTGATATAACTCACACAGAAAAAGCCTGTCTCAAAGCATGAGTTCTCTTCTAGGAATCCTTTCCCCCCTGGTGACCGTGTGACTTTTAACGGTAAGGAGTGCATATGCCAAAAATGTACCCTATCTCCAACTGTCGGAAACAGCAATTTCTGCCTGCAGGCTCTGAGAAGTAAGTTGTCCTTATAAATGTTTATCAAACTGCATCCTTGAATTTTATCTACTAATATGGGCTAAAACAAAGTCATAGAAATGGGAGGAAGAGTACATGTTAACTAGATAAGAGGTTGTCAGATGTATCTGTTTGTGATATGCTTATTAACCCTTTAAGGAACAGAGATCCTTAAGGACCACATTGACGATGTTCGGAGTACCAGCACATGTGACTGATCATGTGTGTCGTCTCGGCGAACAGTGGTCTGATAGTGACCAATTTGGTCTTGGAGCGATCAGAACCCGCTAGTGTTTACGCACTGTACACAGGAGCGCCGTAAGCAAAAATATGTGACATGCCAGGAACGTCACCGTTCCTTAAAGGGTTAATAAAGGAATGAATGAATATGTTTAATTATACAATATAGGTTTACAGGTGCTTTGTAGAGTGAAACATTGGGTGCGAGGTCCCTTCACGAAAGCTAACAATCTAAAGTGGTAATGGGAGACATACAGAGTACATAAGGGTCAAGTGCTGAATAACAGTAAATATTTATTATAGAAATAACATATTGTGGGCCTTTCCTGGTGACCAAAGCAAGGGTACCTCTGACTCTAAGATATACTTAATTCCAATATTATTAGAATTTATACTGTAATGTGTGCTACCTTCTGTCCAGATAGTTCTCATACAGTTCACCTGTTAATGAGATAGTTATTCAGTTGTTATATACTACTGTTCAAAAGTTTGGCGTCACTTAGAAATGTGCTTGTTTCTGTTATGGGAGCAGCTTGACTGTATGGTATATAAGAAGTGCCCATCAAGCCAATCCAAATTGTGGGAGGTGCTTCAGGAAGAATGGGGTGAACATACCTCCCAACATTTCAAATTTCCAAAGAGGGACAATTGTGTTTTAGGGGGTGTGGCTGGGGGTGTGACTGGTATGTGGGGCATTAAGGAGAATTTTTAGCCTATTTCATGACCTATTGACACCTCGTTGTGTACCTAATAAATTACTTATAACAAGACCAAAGTATTTTATTTCAGCAGACAAATTTATAAACACATATACTGATGTTTAAAGAAACAATAATGTGAGTTTTATTGCTGCAGAGCAATATGATACACACCACACAGTCTGATCTCCTAAAGAGAGGGACATCAGGGTGGGAAAGAGGGACAGAGGGATTTGGGTCTAAAAGAGGGACTGTCTAAAGAGGGACACTTGGGAGGTATGGGTGAACTCTCCTCGCATTACCTCAATAAACTGACAACTAGAATGGCAAAGGTCTGCAAGGCTGTCATTTCTGCAAATGGAGCACTCTTTGAGGAAAGCAAAGTTTGAAGGACACAAATATTATTTAAATTAAAAATCATTATTTCAAACCTTGTCAATGTCTTGACTGTATTTCCTATTCATTTTGCAGCTCATGTGATGGAAAACAAGGATGTTTCTAAGTGACCCCAAACTTTTGAATGGTAGTATATGTGAGAGAGGAAAGCCAATGGCTACAGTTTTTCATAGAATGTGATAGTAACAGATCCATCACTTTGTGACAGTTTAAACTGTTATAATGTTTGACTAAAACATCTCCCAGCATCCAGGATGCCTTAGTTTTACTGAGCAGGAAAAACCCGACAATATATTCTTTTTTATAATAAAGATCTTACACTCTCTCTCTCTCTCTGGAAAAGAGAAACCAAAGAAAACGGATGCATATCTGCAGTAGAGCATGCATTTTCATTTGCTTGGCTGATAGTGAAAATAATGTCTTTACGTACCGGTTATCATGCGTGGATATTGAGAAGAAGCATCTGAATGCTGACATAGTTGTTTTATAGAGACGTATCCAGCCAAGTGTACCATGGAAGAATAATGATACTCAGGGGTAAATGCATCAGCCAAAAAGACGTCCATATTGAAGCCGATATACTAAAATACTTATGCAAATCTGATGCAAACCAGCTGACCCACAGGTCACAAATCTCACTTGATTTAGCCCTTGGAGTACCAGAGAGGTATGCAATGCATTGCAAAGCACTGGCACTCAAAGGGTTAAGTAGTATATTCCCTTAAAGAGATACTAATACTTAATATGTAAAAAAATATATAGATTGTACGGTTTATCCCCCTGAGTAAAACAAGGGAACTCCCACTGCTGAAAGATGTTTTATTCCAAAGTTATTACAACTTTAAATTGAATTTTTTTAGGTGCAATATCACAGTGGCCTGAAATTGTACATTGACTCTTTTGCTACACCATCCTATGAAGAGTTATGGTCACCTGACCACAGCTGTCCACAGGATGGTGTTGCAACAGTGCCACTGTACAGTTTAAGGCCACTGTGCTACTGCACCTAAAAAAATGCAAGTTTGAGCTGCAATAACTTTTGAATAAAACACCTTTCTGCAGTGGGAGTACCATTGTTTTACTCAGGGGGGTAAACCCTACTATATATATATATATATATATTTCTTTTTTTTTTACTCATATTTTATTGCAAATATGAAAGAGTACAATGAACAGACAAGAGAAACAATATACATAAGGACGTTAGAGATCCAGAAAACAGTAGAATGCACATCACATGGAATATAACAATCAAAAGGGAATCAGAACAGAGATACAAGCTACATACATGACAGTAGAAAAAAATAAATTATACAATATGTCTACCAGTAAATATAACAGACCAGTGTTAGGAGGTGGACTAAAATTGAGATTGTTATTTTTTTACATTTTAAGTATTACTATCCCTTTAAATTATAGAACAATCTCTAAAGCATTGTTTTACAGTGTGCTGGAGACCTATATAGCATTCCAGAAATGTAAAGCCTAATTTAAATCAATGGGGATTGTTCATTTGTCCCTGCATGGCCTGGTCGGTTAGCTTCAAATTTGCCTCAGTTCTTTTTAGTACATCAGCTTTAATGTCTCCTATTCCAAGTCCAGAAAAGCACAGACAAATGAACATTATGTAAGGACAAGGTCCTTAGGTGCTGGCGCTTAAACACTTAAAGGGATAGTAATGTTTCACAAAAACAACAGCTCCAAATAATCTTCATAGTATTTGAGCCATGGAGAGTATTATTTCAATACTGTCAGAGTTGTAGTTCAAGAGTAATTGAATGATAAAGTATCCCCCTACCACCCCTTTTACCTAGTGTAATCCACCTCCCCTCAGATGTGGAAACTGGTCCACAGACCAGACATATCACAGCAAGGGACAATCTTCTTACTGTGAGAACAATGAAAGCCCTGCCCCCATTTACAGGTTTTTCCCTTATGCTAATCAAAGATTGTCCCTCTCTGCGATCCATCTGGATACCACCTTTCTGTTCTGAGGTGAGCAATGTTACATCAGTAAAAGGGGTGGGAGGGGGATACTTTATCATTCAATTACTCTTGAACTACAACTCTGTCAGAATTGAAATAACACTCTCCATGTCCCAAATAGTAGAAAGATTAATTGGAGCTGTTTTTATTGTGAAACATTGCTATCCCTTTAAGGAAAAATCTAATAAAACTCAAAAAATACATTGTGATCATACTCCTACAAAAACAGTTGTACTGTGTGTAAATCTGCCTATATTTGTACATCAGACTATGTGGATGCAACATGTCTCTTTTTTGGAACCTCTGCAGCAGTATGTTTTTAACCCTTTGAGCACCAGAATGGTATGCAATAGATTGTGAAGCAATAAGTTGCACACCCCTCTGGCACTCAAGGGGTCAAACAATTCAGTTAAGTTAAGACCTCAAATTGCATCATAACTGAGGTGCCACTGTTGTGCCCTGTTCTTGAAGCAGCATTTAATTTTTTCCATGAAAATGTATATATTATAGAGCTGTGCCTTTTGAGTAAAATAAAGGTAATCCCACTGGTGAGAGATGCATATTCCCAGCGGTATTACAATTTAAACATGTGTTTTTTACATTAGCAGTGCCCCAATGGTCAAATACAGATTAGTAATTCTGTTAACATTCTAATGGAGAGGAAAGTCAGTGACTTACAATTCTCCACAGAATGTAATAGAAACTACAGAGTCACTTCCTGTCAGAACTTCCAGGAAGTAAACACAGTAAATTCACTTCCTGGTTATTTGAACCATTATAAATGTTGATTAAAATAACAACCAGCAGCTAGAGTGACCTTGTTTTACTCAGCAGAAAAAGCTCTATAGCATAAATGTTTTCATAAATAAAAGTGTGCTCCTCCTTTAAGCACAGTTGCACCCCTTGAATAATTTACATATATTTTACCTAAGACGGTATCAGATATGGGTATGCATCTACTTTGAATGTATTAATCATTTCACACAGCTTCATCCAGCATAATGTGCTCCTAATACCTCCATAACGTATGGCATTGTCAAAGAGCAGCAAGCATATGGTACTTTTCTTTAGTAAATCAGTGTAAGACCAAACCTAACACAGCCCTAAAGGTGTCTTCAATATTAGCACTGCTTAGTATGTGCCCCACATCTATGACTGTATTATTCTAAATGGGAATCAAATTTGCCTTCTCTGAAATCACTGGATCCTAAGACAGAATGTTGCATCGACCATCAGTGGATTTTAAAATAGAAAGCTATCAACACTGTAGAGACAAAAGAAGAAAACAAGAGGGCACACACTCCTCTAAGTGCAGACACCTTTAACTCTGAGCCATCACCTTTGTTCCAGGACACCACTTACATTCTTCTGAAGCAATGATTAGCCTCTAGTTAGCACAATCACTGGATTACCTCCAGTGCGGGTCTTTTCAAGTCTTTAGGAACCTCACCTTCTTTTCCACCAAAAAAATGTTATCACTGACCTACTCCCTTCTGGCACTGAAAGGGTTAAAGGGAGAACTAAAATGCCCTAATAATACACCCCCCCACTTACCATGCTATGACCATAAAATCCTAATGTCCCCTATGAATTTCACCCTTGTGCCTTTGTTCAAGAGAAAACATCTGCAAACATTCCTGAATGTCATGTCCATGGATGCGGACATGACAGTTACTGGCAGTTTTAAACTTAAGCAGAAGTGCATACGCCTGTTTAACTCTTTAACCCTATAAGTGCCAGATGTACTCAAAGAGTTAAGGATCAGATGAGTGTACAACACATGGCAATAGTCCTAAGACAGTAATGGTTACCATGTGCAGTGGACAGATGTTGATTTCCTGTGGTCCTGCTACCATCTGCCTCCATGGAGCCTACATCCAGGATGGAATGAAGAGGTTATCTCTTCAACTAATGTGAAAGGGCAGTATTCATAAGGGCCATTAGGATTTCCTGACAATAGCAAATTATTATAAGGAGGTGTTAGTTCTCCTTTAATGTTGTACTTTGTGTTTTGCAGATTGCGGTGGTTGTGGTCTGGAAATAAAGAATGGGCAGTCATTGGTAGCATTGGAAAAACACTGGCATCTGGACTGTTTCAAATGCAAAACATGTGGCGTCCTTCTAAAGGCAGAGTACATAAGCAAGTAAGTGGCTCAATGGCAAGTCAATATCAACTTGGTCCTCTCACTAAATACAATGTGATTGTGACACAGGGAAATATTCCAGTGCAATTAGGCAACACCAGGATTATCAATTAATACATTTGACATTGGCCTTTGTAGATTCCAAGGGGTTATCATTACTAGGTAATCGCTTAAAGGAGCAGTAAACTTTTTTAATGAAAAAAAATATGTATTGTAGTGTGTTTCCTGTTGAGTAAAACAAGGTTACTTTCGCTGCTGATAGATGCATATTTCCAGTGATATTACTGTTTAAACTTGGCTTTTTTTTTTTTACATCAGCAGTGCCCTCTAGTGGTCAAATTCCAGTTAGTCCTGTTACATTCTAATGGAGAGGAAAGTCAATGATAAACATTTCTCCATAGAATGTGATGGAAATTGCAGAGTCACTTCCTGTCAGAACTATCAGGAAATAAATGCACAGTAAAGTCACTTCCTGATTATGTGAAATAACTGACAGCGGTGGGAGTGACCTTGTTTTATGCAGCAGGAAATACTCTATAACATATATGTTTTCATAAAAAAAAGTTTAATTTACCTTTAAGTACCAGATAGGTGTTCAATGCATTGCACACCCCACTGGTCCTTAATCCTTTGAGTGCCAGAGGGGTAACATATCCTAATAATAACCCCACCACTTACCCTACTACGGCCAGAAAATCCTAATGGCCTCTTTGCACCTCGGTTCAAGAGATAAAATCTTCAATCAGTACTGGATGCCTTGTCCATGGAGGCGGACATGACAGTTGCAGGCAGGCCCACGGGACATAAATGCTGCTCGCTGCAAATTATAATCTTAACCCTTTAAGGAGCAGAGAGTCGTACAGTGAATTGCGTCGCAATGTGTTGTGCACCCTTTTGGTCCTTAAAGTGTTAAGTAGGTTCATGTCCTCTACCTGCTTCAGTTTAAAAATAATTGGCAACTGTCATGTCTGCCTCCATGGACACGACATCCTGGACTGATTGAGTATGTTATCACTTGATCAAAAGAACTAGGGCAAAATTCAATTGGAACTTTAGGATTTTCTGGCCATAGCAAAAGAAAGTAAGGTATCATTAGTTATTACTTCTCCTTTACATTATGTGCTCAAAAATCACTTTGATTGCAGCTGAGATCAGTAAAGTTTTTACAAAAAGGAAAAACATATATTGTATACTAGTGTAAAAGCCTGTGTACACGGGCCAAGTGTTCGGGCAGTGTCTACTGCTCGTGACTGCATCAGATAAACATACATCTGGCCTGCATTTGGGCAGTCTCTACTACACATGAACAAACATACATCTGGCCTTTTATATATATTGCTGTTTAGCAGGAAGGATACATTGATGTTGTCTCTGGTTTTGAAGCTTGTCATGGGGTATAGAGGTTATTGTTATCCAATTTAAAGGGATAGTAATGTTTCACAATAAAAGCAGCTACAATTAATCTTCATAGTATTTGGGCCATGGAGAGTTGTAGTTCAAGAGTAGTTGAATGATAAAAGATCCCACTCCCACCCGTTTTACTTTGTTTAAGTCACTTCCTCTCAGATGTGGAATCTGGTCACTTGACCTTTGACAGGTTTTTCAAGTTTTTCCCTTATGTTCACTGAAGATTGTCCTTCGCTGCGATCCATCTGGGCAGTCTTACTGCTCTGAGGTGAGCAGTGTTACATCAGTTAAAGCGGCGGGAGGGGGATACTTCAATTACTCTTGTACTACAACTCTGATAGTATTGAAATAACTCTGTCCAATGCCCAAATAAAGCTTAATCGGAGCTGCTTTTTTTGGGAAACTTTACTATCCCTTTAACCCTCCCTCCCCTTTTACTGATGTAACAATGCTCACCTCAGAGCAGCAAGACTGTCCAGAGCTTCAGTGAGCATAAGTGAAAACCTGAAAAACCTGTTAAGGGGGACAGGGTTTTCATTGTCCTCACAGTAAAAAGATTGTCCCTTGCTGCGAGCTGTCTGGTCAAGTGACCAGATTCCACATCTGAGGGGAGGTGGCTTACACTAGGTAAAAGGGCCGTGAGGGGGATAATTTATCATTCAGTTACTCTTGAACTACAGCTCTGACAGTATTGAAATAACAAAATACTATGACAATTAATTGGAGCTGCTGTTTTTGTGAAACGGTAATATCCATTTAACCCTTTGAGTGCCAGAGGGGTACTCAACGCATTACAAAGCAATGTGTTGCGTATCCCTCTGGCACTCCAAGGGTTAATGGTACTCATTTTATCTAACTTGGAAGAATCAGTTGCCCCTGCCAGGGCTAGAAACAGCACTGTACATATACAAATGCATCAGCGATGAAGAGGGGTGGAATAACATGGCTGTTCCTACCAGTTCAGTATTAGGAACATGCAGAAGATCTAATTTTCCCCTTCCTGGAATGTCCATGTAAAGTAAATCAAATGCCATCTTTCAGCAGAAATTCCAGTAAGGGGAAAATACAGAAAAACTGACCTCTGGAACATGATCCCCGGACTGCTCAGTTCATACACAGGCTTGTCACTCAATGAGATCAGCTTTGTATTCTTATGAATGAAGCTGGGTAATCTTTATGCAAAGAGTTATACAGGATACAGAGCTCTTAGTCATCTCTCTGATGTAAACAATAGACTGGAGTGAGAAAGCTCACTAAGCTCCACCCCCAGTCTATTCGTTAGCAGAGGCTGTGGTACAGCTATCCCTGCTCTTATGGTTGGAGACTAGTTTCTAGACTGACAGAGAGCATGGTGTTGTCAATATATATGGTAAAAAACTGTTAAAAGTATAAAAAATAGGCAAGTTGACGTTATGTATTCTGCACTAAAATAAATCAGATTCATCAACATTTTTAATTTGTCTCCCATAGTGCAGTTCTTCTGCCCAGAATTGCTCTCCTGATTGTTTGTGGATGTGGGCCCTGTGTATTAGCAACTAACACCAATTGTTTGTTTCAGAGATGGAATTCCTTATTGTGAGACAGATTACCATGCTAAATTTGGTATAAAATGCGACCATTGCGAGAAATTCATCACAGGAAGAGTGTTGGAGGTAAAAACATTTATCTTGTTGTATTTTACAAAGCCCTTTGTGTGTGTGTGTGTGTATGTTTGTGTAGTTGTATAGGTGTAGTTGTGTTTGTGTGTGTAGAGGTGTGAGTGTAGGTGTGTGCGAGTGTGTGTGTGCAGTTGTGTGTAGTTTCTGTGTGGGTAAGAATGTGTATCTATGTGTGTGAACGTGTTTGTGTGTCTGTGTGTGAAGGTGTGTGTGTGTCTTTATATATATATATATATATATTTGTGTCTGTGTTTGTGTCTGTGTGTGTGTATATGTATGTGTATGCTCCTGTTTGCATGTGTCTGTGTGTGTGGTATATGCATGTATTTGTGTATATGTGAGCAAGTGTGTGCATATGTAGGTGTGTATACATGTGTGTGTTTGTACACATGTGGGTGTGTGTGTATGACATCCACTTTTATCAAAAAAAAGGGTCTCGCTGCAGGACTGGCAATTGGAGGGCTTTATTGAAGGAAATCCCATCTCCACATACCATCCTTAACCCTTTGTGTACCAGAGGGGCATACAGTTCATTGCTTTGCAGTATGTTGCACATCCCTCTGGTCCTAAAATGTTTAGGTCATTGTGTCATATTTTACTTCTATGAATGGATCCTGACTGCCTCTATTATCCCATCATGATCTCATGCCCACTTCCTGCTCCATCCACTATGCTATTTGATTTAAGGAGAAAGTGGGTGCCAGTAAGTTAGGGGCAGACTGCAGATACTAATGTTCCTAATCCTCAGTGGGATGGTGGGATGCATGCTGGGGAAGGAATTTACAAGTCTGCATTCCTACTGCTCTGCCCTATCCAGCTATCAACCAGTATATCTCCTTCCTTTTGCATTTAAGCTTCTGGAACTTATAGTTTATTCCCAACTGCTTGGTTTCCTTAACAACCTGATAAACTTATTACAATTTGGCGGTTGCACTACCCACTCCACAGAAACTGCCCACAAGAACACTAGAAATTTGCAGTAGGTATCTTGTTTGATCTTAGCTGCTTTAGAGACTGTGGTTTATTCTCACCTCCACTAAATGTTTAATTTCCTAGGCATGCGTAACTGAACTGGCTATTCCCTTATCTCTTTAAACGATCCGTCTTCATTGCTGTCTCTTTGTCTTCTCCCATCCACCTCTTTGTTGGGGTGCATCACTGTTCTGTTCTAGGACTACTTCTGTTCACTCTATACACATTAATACTTGGTGAACTTATTAATTCAATTTAATTCAATTATCACCTCTATGCAGATGACACCCTACTTTATTTATCCACACCTTAACTGACTCCTGATGTTCAATCCAGAGTCGTGGGTTGTCTCACTTCTATTTCAGATTGGATGGCCCAAAGGCACCTCCAACTCAACATGTCCACAACTGAGCTTATCCTCATTCTACCTAGAGCAGGCCCAGTATTTCCCTTCCAGGTCACAAAGCAGGGACCCCAATCCCATTTTCACTCTGTAAAGCATTTGGGTAAAACTGCATTGTCTGAACCTTCAAGCAGAAAAGTGCTTCTTACACTTGTGATGCTAGATAAGTAAATGTTGTCCTCTCCATCCCCCTTCATTTTCTCTCCTTCTTCATCCTTTCTCCCCTGTCATCCTCTCTTCTCCTTTCTTCATCCCTCCCTCTTCAACATCTTCCTGTCTCCTCCCTGTCTCCCCTTATTCATCCTCTCTGCACCCTCTAAACATCTTCCCTTTCATACTCTTCTTCCTTTCTCACCCCTTCATCCTCTCTTCTCCTTTTCATCCTCTGTTCCCTCTTCATTCTCTCTGTCCTTCTTCATCCTCTCTGCCCACTCTCTTCATCCTCTTTCTCCTTTATCCTCTTACTCTTATTCAGCCTTTCTCCTCCCTTTTTCTGATCTTCCCCTTCCTTTTCACTTTTGCTTCATCCTCTCCACTTAATTTCTACTACTTCATCCTCTTTACCCCTTCATCCTCTCTCCTCATTTCATCCTCTCTCTCCCCCTACATCGTCTCTTCTCACTTCATCCTCTCTTCCCCTCTCTTTTGTCCTCTTTTCATCCCCCTTTAACCCCTGTCCATCCCCCCCTTTATCCCCCGTTCATCATCCCCCTCTTTATACCCCCCATCCTCTCCCTCTTCTTCATCCTGTCCCCCCTTCACCCTCATGTTGTTTTTATATTGGTATATTCTCTGGTGGGCCCTAGATGTGGGACTGGGGTATGCAGGGCCATGGTTTAGTAAATATGTTAGGCTTTGATGCAGCATCTTTGTTGTAAGAATAATTTAACAGAAAAGTTGATTTCTATAGTGTAGTTCACTTGGGTGACTTACAGCTACAATTATTTTCAGTAGCAACTTTGTGTTGTCACATCTTGCAACAAAGCTGCCTTTGTGAAGTAAGCCAGACTGATATGATGCAGTGTGCTTGAGTCTAAGTCTTTGGCTGCTTTATTGTTACACTGCAACTCATGCAGTGTTTTTATTTCAGACTATTCTTTGCTCTGTTTTATCTCTATTCTTATTATAACCTACATCATCCCAGTGTACAGTTATATATAGACAAGAGGGGTGAATCACCCCTGTGCTACTTACTCTGCTCTCATATAAGACCATCTCTTCCTATTAATATCTTCCCAACAAAGATGCCTGCTGGCTTCTTTTTTGGGACTGTGACTTTTTTTTAGTTACTTGACATAATGGCCGCAGGTGCACACACACTTTATTTGTACTTGGTTCAAAATAGAACCTTCAGCTATAGGCTCAAGTCATGATAATAAATGTATTCATACTCTCATTTTTAGAGTAAGTTCATGGGTTACATATTGGGCCATATGCCCATATGAGGCAAACCTTGAATTTTAACATGTCTTTTAACACACTCAGTGCTAGAGAGGCTTCAAACGCATTTCTCCTCAATCTGTCTGGGACTTCTATAGCATTCAAGGAGTTAGAAGACCAATTTAATTGTAAGGGGATATTTATTTGTCCCCTATGGCACAGATAGTGTCCCCCAGAATTGCTCAAATGTTTCTTTTGGCTTGTTGTGTCTTTTTAATTGATTTTAATACTCTCAGCCATAGATTGTGGTCCATATGCATAAATTAAAAGAGGAACAATTCTGGAGCAGGCCAACTGCATCAGTGGGGACGAATAAATATTCCCCAAATTCCCATTGATATAAATGGATCTTTAACCCCTATATAAGTCTCCAACTCGTTTTGGAGCAGTGCCTTAGTAAGCTCTTCAGCATTCAAGGGGTTAAAAGTCTCATTTAAATATATAGGATTTATTATTTATTCCAAGTGCACCTTTTTCTAAGTACTTTGAGAGTTAGATAGGAGAGCTGGACAGGAGAGAAAGACAGCTGCTGCAGCACAACCACTTAAAGGGATAGTAATGTTTCATAATAAAAGCAGCTCTAATTAATCATCATAGTATTTGGACTTTGGAGAGTGTTATTTCAATTCTGTCAGAGTTGTAGTTCAAGAGTAATTCAATGACAAAGTATCCCCCTCCCGCTCCTTTTACTGATGTAACACTGTTCAGCCAGATCAGAAGGGAGGTGCCCAGGTAGACTGCAGAGAGGGACAATCTTCAATTAAGATAAGGGAAAAACCTGAAAAACTTGTCAAGGGGGGCAGGGCTTTCATTGTTCTCATAAGAAGAAGATTGTCCCCTGCTGTTATCTGTCTGGTCTATGGACTGGATTCCACATCTGAGAAGAGATGGCTTACAGTAGGTAAAAGGGGCGGGAGGGGAAACTTTGCTTGTGAATATCTCTCAAACCGTAAAGGTTTGAGAGATAAGACTTATATCGTTCTTCATGTTTTTTTAATGCCTACAAAATAAAATAAAGTTAAAACGAAGTATTACTATCCCTTTAAAGACAACAGGCAGGTAAACATAGTGGGAGACAGTGAAATAGATGGGAAGAGACAAAATAAATTTAACAAATAGATAAAGTTGTCATTCTAAACAAACTCAGTTAGATGTGATATTTCACCTGTTTTCTGGCTTCCTGTTTCTCCCCCTGTAATCCATGTGACATGCATAACAAAATGAATGTATTACTGGTATCTGTTCTAGCTCTTTCACTTTTAATACAGTTTTACTTCTATCCCCGAAATCATGCTCCTCACTTTTACCATAACATATTAATCCACCATGGACTTCTGCATACATGTGCACTACCCTCTGAGTGATGGTGGGGAGTACAAAAGAACAAGCTTGCCCAGTAATCATGGCAACCAACGCACCCTTTCACCATATGCTCACGAATAACTCATTACATTTTTATGCCTTTTATTACTTGCCTTGGCAAATGACATAGAAACCAACCCTGGCCCTTAAAGGGATAGTAATACTTTATTATTACTATACCCCATATTATAGATATTTGCAAAATAATTTAATAACCCCCAAGTTCATCTCTCAAACCTTTATGGTTTGAGAGATAACCGAAGGCAAAGTTCCCCCTTCCCTGAAGTCAGCGTAGTACTGACTGCAGGGATATCCGGTCTGACTTTTATCAGGCGGCTCTGCAGCAGAGACGCTATCGCGTTAGTGAAAAAGTATTATTTCAGTGAAACGGTCTTCTACGTGTGCTTGCAAACTAAGCACATGTAGAAGACCGTTTCAGTTAAATAATTCTTTTTCACTAATGCGATCTTGATTACTCTGCTGCAGAGCCGCAACCCTATCAGATCTTCCCTGACTAAACCACCGGGTGTGCCTGATGTGTCTGATTCCTCTGAGGAGGAATTATTGGTGGTTTCTGCTGTCCCTTCCTCTCAGTTTTTTGGGGACCCCCTTTGAGACTGATCTTGTTCCATTGGCTGAGGGCCTGATCAGGGCTGTGTTGAACACCCTGAACATTCCCTTGGTACAGGAGGTGTCCTCTGACCCATCTGATGTGTTTCAGGAACCTGTCAGTCCCCATACTTGTTTTCCACCTAACCCCACCCTTGACCGTTTGGTATCTGAGGAGTCGAAGTTTCCAGACAGGAAACCGTCTGTCTCTAGGAAATTTGCTAAGCTTTACGCATTCTCTGACGTGCCCCTAGCTCAGTGGGTTCATCCTCCTAAGGTGGATGCCCCTGTTTCCAGGCTTCCTAAGTCCACAGCCTTGCCTGTGGCTGATGCATCTGCTCTGAAAGACTGGATTGACAAAAAGCTCGAGACTTCTGTCAAGGCCATTTTTTCAATGGCTGGTTCTGCCCTGCGCCCTGCATTTGCTTTGGCATGGGTGAATAGGAATAGGAATGGGGGTTAGGGTTCTACTCCAACCTCTTTGTGGTTTCCAAGAAAGACGGCAGCTGTTGTCTCATTTTGGATTTGAAAGATTTAAACTCCAATGTGGTCAGGTCCCAGTATCGCCATCAGTCACTATGCACGGTGATTGCTGCCATGTCCCCTGGGGAATTTCTGTCTTCTCTGGATCTTCAGGATGCATATTTGACCATTACCATTCATCCAGAGAGTCAGCAATATCTCCGCTTTGCCTGCGACCGAGGGCAATTCCAGTTTTCCTCCCTCCCCTTTGGCCTGACCACGGCTCCTCAAGTCTTCAACAGAGTCCTGGGAGCCTTGATTTCCGTCCTCCATCAGGACGGCATCAGAGTTACCCCGTACATGGATGACCTCCTTCTGAAGACATCTTCTCCAGAACTCCTTCATCAGCAGGTGCAGGATTGCATTCATGCTCTGTCCCTTCACAGGTGGATCATCAATCTGGACAAGTCGGACCTTGTTCCTTCCCAGAGGATGGTGTTTCTAGGCATCCTCTTCGACACTCAGAGAGGGATGGTGTTTCTCACGGACGAAGTGGCTCATCAGATAGCACTGAAGGTCCAAGCTGTCCTGAGTCAGGATCCGGTTCCAGCCAAGAAGTTGTCATCCCAGGTGGGGAAGTTCATTTCCACCATAGAAGTGGTTCCGTTTGCCATGGCTCATACCAGGAAACTTCAGAGGTTTCTAATCCTGGCATGCAGGGATCAACCGGATCCTCTGGAGAGGTCTCTAGCTCTCCCTCTTCATGTGGAGCTGAGCCTATCATGGTAGCTCAACCTGGACAACCTGCTGAAAGGCAGGCCCTTCATGGTGCCATTCTGGACAACAGTAACGACGGATGCCAGCCTCTCCAGGTAGGAAGCGGTCCTGGGGTGCTTGAATGCTTATGGCCGGTGGTCCCAGGAGGAATCTCTCCTTCCCATCAACGTCCCTAGGAAGAAGACACCTGTCAAGCGGAATAGTTTTTTTCGTCCCTTTCAGGCTGAATCGAGCCAGGCGACCCAGGCCGTGCCTCGGGTTCCGCGTGCCTCATCCAAGCTTAAGCAGCAATGGAGGCCTAAGTCCTCCGCTAAGCCCAAGGCTTCCAAACCTCCTTCTGCATGACTTGCCGAATCCGGGGATTGTATAGACTTCAGGTCTCTTCCCCTCACCATTTTTTCCTGTTCAGAGTTCTTTTTGATCCAGCTCAAGGTTGTCTTTTCCAATACAATTTCCTTCCTGGTAGACATATGGGTGTTGATCCCTGTTCCTTCTTAGGAAAGCTTTATCAGATTTTATTCAAATCTCTTTGTGGTTCCCAAAAAAGACAGCACATTCTGTTCTTTTTTGGACTTAAAATGCCTAAACCGTTTTGCATTGGCCTCACAGTTCAAGATGGAGTCTTTGCGCTCTGTCATCATGGCTTTGTCTGCAGGGCAGTTTCTAGCCTCCCTAGACTTGAGTCATTCTTACACACATATCCCAATCCATCTGGCTCATCAGCACTTCCTGTGGTCATGTCTGCCTTGGCGTCTCATATCTGTACTCAGGGGATCTATTTGACTTCTTACCTAGACAACATTTACTGATAGCTCCTTCAGAGTTAATCTTGTGCAGTGCATCTCCATTCTGGAGCCATCCCAGGTCTTTCATTTTCTTGGCATGAAATCTGATACACCCAAGGGAAGCCATTTCTCTCAGATGACAACTTCAGTAGTTTGGCGCTTCAGGTGTCTCAGGCAATATCTTTGCCTTTGGCGACAGTGCTGGAGTACATGAAGATGCTTTGTTACCTGCAGGGCTGGTGCAAAGATTTTTGCCTCCCTAGGCATAACCTCATTTTGCCGCCCCTTGGCCCCGCCCTAGTGCCACACCCCTTTATACCCCACCCACTTACAGGCTGTAAAATAACTAAGACTAAAATGAAAATTAACCCTTTGAATGCCAGAGAGATGCACACAGCTCATTGCTTTACAATGTAACATAAAGCAATGCTTCGTGTACATCTCTTTTGCTGCTAGCATTCAAAGGGTTTATTTTCAGATTAGGCTATTTAGATTAGGTTATTCATTTTACAGGAGTCTCCAGGGTCTGACTGTCTGGACCAGGGGCAGAGACAGAGGACAAAAATAACACTAACCCTGGCTTCCTAGCTACACACAGTATAACAGCCTCAGGGAGAGGATGAGAGATGTTATTTTACTTGCCCTCTTGTCATTAAAGCAGTAACAGGCAGGAGCTGGTTTTATTGAGTTAAACTGCACAACATTATGTGACTGTTCATTCTCCTATCACAGCATTAAGTTGAAATTTCATGTAAACATTGTGTGATCACACAGACAGTAAGATTTAACTTATTGCTCCATCGGCAGATATTTTAAAGTACTGTCTATATTAAAGCGGAACTACCACCCCATAGTAACATAACCCCACATAATTCCGCATCTGGCAACTAGCTGCTCAGTAGTGCTAGTTGCCAGTATTATTACCACGTTAAAGAGAATTTGGCTTTGTTCTGGGGCCGACAGGCAGGACGGTGTGCAGACATCTTTCCATAGTGACGTCTGTGCTGTCAGTCCATTTTTGGAGCCGAACGGCTCCTAGTAGCGCCTCCTAAAGCCAGCTGGGACTGACAGCGTCCTGACTGTCAGCCCCAGAACAATGGTGAATTCTCTTTAACATGGTAATAATTCTGACGACTAGCGCTACTGAAACAAGCCAAAAATGATGTGAGAAGCTCTGAGCACGAACAAAAGCACAATGGCCTGTTCTCCGGCTAATCACCGCTCAAGAGCATCACATTTTAGCTCTCTAGTGCCATTACAGAGAAGAAATTTCCACATTCATATTAGACTAATCCCGCCCATAAGGGCGGTCCAGTACCAAAATGATGGGCAAGTCCCCTCTGCACGGAAAAAACAGCTAACCCCAGATGTACGTTTCAGCCTTATTTGGGCCTCGTCAGTGAGGTGCAGCTGGCTTCCCTAGGCACTGAGAGCAAGGGGTCCATGTCTGGATTACCCTTTACACTTAGGGAGGGTGAATTCTCTTTAACGTGGTAATAATTCTGACGACTAGCGCTACTGAGCAGCTAGTCGCCAGATGGGGAATTTTGTGGGGCAGTGTTGCTATGGGGTGGTAGTTCCACTTTAAGCAAGAGTGTATGTGTTCTACCTGGAAATCTTTAGGTCCCAGGAGGAACCTAGAAAAGCAAACTAGAGTTATTCTGGAGTAAACCAACTGTAACACAAGGAACAAATACAATTTCCTATTACATTAGATTGGGATTTTCACGTTTTGAATGCTAGAGGTCTCCGATGCATTGGAGACCTCTAACATTCAAAGGGTTAAAAAGCTCTATTCAAGTCTGTGAGAAAATAGAAATATTTATTTGTCCCCTATGGTGCTGTTGTCTTACACCAGAATAACTCCAGTTTGCTTTTATAAATATGGGCCCTTGTGTCCAGGAATGCCAACGGGCCAAAGGTGACTACTGTAAGGCCTTGTCCTGGTGGCAGTGGCACCAACCTCTCTTCCTCTGCAATCCCTTTGTAACCTTTACTGCACCTTAACACTTTGAGAACCAAAGGGGAGTGGATTGCATTGTGGAGCAATGCATTTGCAACCCCTCTGGCACTCAAAGAGTTGAAATATGCTTGATCATAGAAATAGGATGTTAGTAGCACTGCAAATGCCCCCAGAACCAACAGCTGCATTATTTCACTAACAGAGATGTCCCCAGTGCACTTTGCAATGCATTGGTGACATATCTAGAATCCAAGAAGTTAACCCCTTAAGGACCAGCGGTCCCGGGGCGTGCCGTCCCTTAAGGACCACATAGGAAACTTTGACGTGCCGTCCCACGTGACTGATTACGTGGGGCAGCACGTCAAACGGGGCACTGGAAGAGATCGCTCTGGTCTTGGAGCGATCAACTTCAGTGCCCGGTATTACTCACCGCGCTCCTACAGGAGCGCGGTGAGTAAAAGTACGTGACGTGCCAGGACCATCACTGGTCCTTAAGTGCTGGAGCAGCGTGACGGTTCTGCCACGTCAATGGTCCTTAAAGGGGAACATTCACCTGAAAAAAAAATTGGAGCGCTGGTTATAAGTCCTAATGCAATACCAGCGCTGGGTTTTGTTTTAAATGTACTGACCTGTGAGCCGAGATATTAATGTTTAAAAAGTGCCACTTCCGCATACTGCGGCACCCTGTATGTGCGGCACGGAGCAGCAGGACTTCCCACTTCGCTCCCAGAAGCCCCAGCGAGCGCATTCTCTCGCTTCACCTCGGAGCTGTATTGTGTTGGGCTAACGTTACATCCGGCTCAGTTTGAGATGCTACGGAGGTTGCAACCTCCGTAGCATCTCAAACTGAGCCGGATGTAACGTTAGCCCAACACAATACAGCTCCGAGGTGAAGCGAGAGAATGCGCTCGCTGGGGCTTCTGGGAGCGAAGTGGGAAGTCCTGCTGCTCCGTGCCGCACATACAGGGTGCCGCAGTATGCGGAAGTGGCACTTTTTAAACATTAATATCTCGGCTCACAGGTCAGTACATTTAAAACAAAACCCAGCGCTGGTATTGCATTAGGACTTATAACCAGCGCTCCAATTTTTTTTTCAGGTGAATGTTCCCCTTTAAGGGGTTAAAGAACGTAGGCCCATATTTATAGAAACAAACTGTAGTTAATGTGGAATAAACCAACTGCACCTTAGGGGGCAAATAAAGATGTCTACATTCCCATGCACTTGAATAGAGGTTTTTTTTAACCCCTTGAACACTATAACAGTCTCCTATGCTTTTCTTTGCAAATGCATTGGATACTTCTCTAGCATTCAGGTGTTTAACCCCTTGAATGCTAGTGAGGTCTCCAGTGAATTGCAATGAAAATTATAGGAGAACTCTCGAGCGCTCAAGGGGTTAAAAAAAAATCTACTGAAGCCCAGTTTAATTTTGTCCCCTATGGTACAGTTGGTTTTCTCTAAAATAAGTTGTTGGCTTTTATAAATATTGGCCATTGCACAGGGAACACTAAATGCAGCCATTCAACCACCCAAAGCCACCAGTCCACCAAGACTGGTGCTACAGTTCTCTAAATGTAAATGTAATAAGATGTGTGGATGTTACCTTTCACTCAGCCCTGCATGAAGGAGATGGAACCCCACTCTACAACAACTTCTGTTATGAGCCGCGGCGCAGGATGTCTGTAGTGCGCATGACGGCTTCTGACAAACAATTTAGCAAATTATTATATAGGATGAGTCAGCACACAGGCTGATTACTTACTGCACTGCTACCTCATTTCACAGACAGACCACTCACTCCCCTTGACTCCTAGCACTGCCATCACATACAGAACCGCAAACCATCCAATGAGAGAGGAGTATGTTATGACTACTCCTCTTTCTTTGGCTGGAGGTGCTACCGGAGGAACAATTTATATAATTTCAACGCGGCCGCGCTTCCAGGCAAATCAGTAGTGAATGACAAATACATGTAGGACTGTGAGAGACAGTTGCGTTTGCACTTGGCAAAGTCCTGCTACACACAACTGTCACTTGGTACCAATATGTCTCCAGCATTATGGTGGCTCTCTCCTCACAGCAGTTGCCTAGGTGCATGCGGCTCTGCTCTGCTTCCCCAGGAGATGTGCACCCTAGGCCGGCGCCTAGTGGCGCCGGCCCTGTTTACCTGGTCTCTGCTCTGTTACCTGGTCTCCATTTGCTCACTTCCACACATAGGAAATGGAACTGGACATTCTCAAGAATTAGTCGAGGCATCAATCTCAAATATCTTGTATCATGTCTCGGTCCCTTTGAAAGACGGAGGACCTTCTTTGGTGGCTTCAGTGGCCCCTGATGCTGGGATGTCCCTTTGTCATTAATGACTGTATTGTGGTTACCATGGATGCCAGCCTGTTGGGCTGAGGTGCTACCCTTGGTCCCTTGAAGGCCTAGGGCCTTTGAACCAGGGAGGACAGACTTCTCAACATCAGTGTACTAGAGATATGGGCAGTTTGCCTTATATGCATCTCCTGTGCAGATTCATTCTGATGATGCTATGACAGTGGTATGCATCAGCCACCATGGAGGAACCAGAAGTGTGATAGCTTGGGCTGAGGTCTGTAAGATTCTCTTGTGGTCCGAAGCCCATGGGCAGCTCTATCCTCAGTTCACATTACTGGGGTATAACATGTGGTGGCAGCCAGTCACCAGTGTCATTTTCCTGGAAATTGGGAACTGAATCAGAGCATGTTCAACTTGATTGTCCACTACTGGGGGTTCCCAGTGGTGCATATCTTGGCTTCTTATCTAAAACCACCAGGTTCCTCAGTTCTGCACCAGGTCTCACAGTGGACACAATGACCTTACAGTGAGATTCTCCTTTGGTGTATGTGTTTCTTTCAAATCCCCCTGATTCCCAGGGTGCTGAGCAAAGTCACAGTGGAGCAGGCTCATGTTATCCTGATTTCTCCATTCTGGCCGCATGAAGCCTGGGTTTTGGATCTTCTTAATCTGTCAACGATGAAGCCTTTTCATCTTCTCTTGTGTCCTGACCTTCTGACCAAGGGGCCTTTGTGCCCCCAACAGGGTGGAGGAGCTACCTTTGACAGCTTGGTTCATGAAGTCTGCATCCTGAAGAAAAAGGGATTTTCAGACTCAGTTATTTCTGCTATGGTACAGGCTAGAAAGCTGGTTTCTTCCGAGGCCTAGCATAGGATTTTGGTTCCTCTTTCTCAAGTCTTGTTCTGGCCAAGACTCTTGCCTGACACCTTTTATGGTTTCCGGTAGTTTTAGCATTTCTTCAGGATTATGTTCAGAAAGAGCTTAGTTCAGCTCCTTCTGTTCTTTTCCAGTGGTTTATTGCCATGCTCCTTGGTGTGCAAACTTTTGCCCAAGGGATAGCTAATGCTTACCCTGTCTTTCTCGATCCCACTCCTTATTGGTATTTGAACATGGTGTTGGGAGTCCTTCAGAAGACTCCTTTTGAACCTCTGTCTTGTTTCTCTGTTTCTTCATGCTCAAGATAGCTTTTTCTTCTGGATATTGTGTCTGTTCGGTGAGTAGCAAAATGTCAGGCTTTGTCTTGTAAGCCTCCCTTTCTGTTTTTTCATCCAGACCAGGTGAATTTGTGAATACCTATGGGTTTTCTGCCTAAGGTTGTTTCCAATTTCCAAATCAACCAAGGTATTCACTACACTTTATGATCACTGTACTACATACCAACAGACAATCCCCTAACAGACTAATACCAGCAAGTCCCTTCCCCCTACCCCATAGCAAGTGCAGGGAAATGGCATACAGCCATAACCAAGGTGTAGAGGAAAACAACACCCCAAAATGCCCAAAGACAGCCCCATTGTCTTCCACTTGGCACAGGTTATCTTAAAGAAGGATTTTTGGTGCATATTTCTTAGGGAATTGATGTTAAGTAGGCATACTGGCTAAAAATCCATTCCCATGCCTGATTTAAAGGGATAGTAATGCTTCATTTTATCTTTATTTTATTTTGTAGGCATTAAAAAAACATGAAGATAAGTCTTATCTCTCAAACCTTTATGGTTTAAGAGATATTCACAAGCAAAGTATCCCCCCCCTGTTCAGCCAGATCAGAAGGGAGGTGCCCAGGTAGACAGCAGAGAGGGACAATCTTCAATTAAGATAAGGGAAAAACCTGAAAAACGTGTCAAGGGGGGCAGGGTTTTCATTGTTCTTATAGGAAGAAGATTGTCCCCTTCTGTTATCTGTCTGGTCTATGGACTGGATTCCACATCTGAGAAGAGATGGCTTACACTAGGTAAAAGGGGCGGGAGGGGAAACTTTGCTTGTGAATATCTCTTAAACCATAAAGGTTTGAGAGATAAGACTTATATCATTCTTCGTGTTTTTTTAATGCCTACAAAATAAAATAAAGATAAAACGAAGTATTACTATCCCTTTAAAGCAGAATCACCATTATACATTCACCCCATTGCAAGGAAGCAGCTTGCATATGACTGTGAGTGCCAGGGATGGGTACCCATCTGGCAATGAAAGAGTTAACCAGTGGAACACATGTCACAGTTTGCACACCAAGGAGATGTGCGTAATGCAGCATAGGTGCACTGGGCAGCCTTGGAGGTTTCTTTTTAGACCCCTGTTCTGCTACCCAGTTGGCCTGCAGGGACTCACAATGCAATGTGGTAATAGTTGCCCTTTAAGAAACCCAGTGAATGCCACAGTAACAATACTGTAATATTCACTGATACAGATATCCCTGCTACTGTTCACAATTTGTATGAGTAAGCAGATTTGGCACCAGAGCTCAAATAATAAATTATTCATTCTTACTATTATAATTTTCTCTGAGTCATATAATGTAGTTACAGTGGTAAAGCAGAACAGTAGGGGAATAGTAAGAAAGTGCTTAGTAGCTGATTCAGTCATTTAATCAGAGATCATTTGTGGCAATTTTGATTACAGAAAGATAACATTTATTGTATTCTGTTATACCATTTATAATATCCCCTACACCAACCAGTCTTGTTAAAGAAATCGAGAAAGTCTATACCAAACAAGGAGGCTGATGACCTCTCAAAATCTCATTCGTTTAAATGGGGATTTAACCCCTTAACCGTTAGAGAGGACACAATGAGCTATACAGCTTCCAAGTGTCACATTTTACTTGGAACTGTCTTTGTTTTTGTCCTTTACAAGCAATGGCAGCAGACAAACAATATTTATTATTATTATTTTATTATTATCAGTCCATATTTACCCTTTGAGTTCCAGAGGGTACGTAACTTATTGTACATAATAAGTATTGATTAAATGGGTCTATACATTGTACATGAGAGCCCTGATTTACAGTTTGAGTTATCACCAAGACCATTAAATTGCTTCTCTTTTTATGCCACCTTTACCTAAATTTGAACGCCAAAATATATACATATATTTTTATATATTCCTTTAGTGGCAAGAGAGGTCTCCAGTGTACTGATTTGCAGTGCATTAGAAAAACCTCTAGTGACCAAAGTGCATAAACTATTTCCCATAGCCTTATCCATTTTGTGGTTCCACTGCAGCTAAGGATTCTGGGTAGTGGTTTATTTACCAGACTGAACATCTTTTTCAGAAAGTGGAGATCTTTGTGGTCCCACCTACTTTTCAACCTACTCCACCCTTTCTGCTTTCTGTTTCACACACTCACAACCCCATTCTACCCACAATCTCCCCATCTAGTTAATAGACTCACCCACTGCAAGGCGTGTTCAGTGCTTTTTTTGTTGATCCACCTTTGTTCTCTTTGTCTCCTGGACACATAGCTGTGATGACAGAGCACAGGGATTCCATCTTGAAGAGCGCAGTCTCCACAAAGGAATTGAAGTCCTTGAGGTCCACGATGGGACAACTGCCACTGATCCTCTTTGCCACCATGAGGATAGAAACCTAAACTCCTCTCTTGAGAAGGAACTTCCTTGTCCAAGAGAGTCTGAACCACCTCGCTGAAAAGGCGCAGCTTTTCTTGTCCCAGAGGAGTTCTGAACTGGAAGAATCTGAAGGGATTTGAAGGGATTCCTGTACCCTTCCGAAACCACCTGTGAGGCCCACTAATCTGCAACAGAGGCTGCCCAGGCACCTGAAAAATGGTGCAGGCGCCCACCCACCAGGAGCTGCAGACCAGGATTCTGCATGTCATGTGGAGGGCTTGGGATTGGTGGTAGCGTGCTTGGAGTGCTATTGCTGTCTGGGCTTGATGGTCTAGTACCGGATGCTGGCCTAAGACATGCCTGGATTTGGCCTTTGAGCTTCATTTTGGTGTGGACGAAAAAGACACAGTTTCCTCGCCAAGTTGGGGAAATTGGAAACCTGAGGAACAGAGTGCTCTTGCCTCCAGTGACCTCGCTGATAATCTGCTTCAGTTCAGGCCCAAAAAGAGATTTACCTTGAAAAGGGAGTGAAATCAGCAACTTCTTAGATGAAAGGTCCTCAGACAAAATCTTAAGCCACAATGTGTGTCTAGCAGAAACAGAGAAGACAGAAGCCTTAGCTGCAAGTTTGACAGCATCAAAAAGAGTGTCAGTGACATATGTCTGAGCCTCAGACATGCTGGCAAAGAGGGCTAAAAGGTCCTCCTTAGGGGCACCTTTACAGATAACTTCAGTAAGTTGTTCGCCCCAGATTGCTCTAGTAACCCAAACAGAGGCCAAAGTAGGCCTCAAGGCAGCACCAATGGCAGCAAAGTTACACTTCAGGATAGCCTCCAGCTTCCTATCAGTCATATCCTTCAATGCCATGGCGTCTGCCAAGGGCAGAGCAGTAGACTTAGAAAGTCTAGAAATAGGGGGGGATCAACCTGAGGAGGTGTAGCCCACTAAGTCAAAGCTGCCTTAGAGAAGGGGTACAGATTGGAAAATCTCTTGGAAAGAGAAAGACGCCTGTCTGGCATTTCCACTCATCCAGGATAACCTGGTCCAGAGTGGGACTGGGCAGAAACGCTGGGAGGGATTTCTTACGCCGTTGAAAGACATCAGAAGAAGTTTGGCCCTCAGCAGTGGTAGTAGTAGTGACCTGCAAGGTCATTTAAACCATCTTAATAATACCCTCAGCGGACGACACAGGGTCAGCCTCAAAGGGGTCACCGTAAGCATATGAAGAAGCCCCTTCCTCACACTCCCCTTCCTTCGTATCATCCTCAAAGGAATCCTCCTCAGAGGTTTCTGTAAGATCAGTAATGCCAGGGGCAAAACCTGAAAGAAGTGGGAGGTTTCCAAGAATGGAGGACCACTTGGAGGGAAAGAGGAAACTGTGCCATAGAGGACTTTAAGTCCTTGACCCATAGTGGCTCTTGTTCAAGGTGGGAGGACCCGGGTGGTATTGTAGGGGCTACAGCACATGAGGAGTTTAAGTGTCCTGAAAATTCCTAGGGAGCCCCATTTGGTATGAAGAACAGTTGTAAGGTGGGTCAAAGATGCCTATGGGTCCTTAGCCTTAGGTCTAGCCCCATGTCACTTTGTATCCGACATCCTAACAGGAGAAGTATCTAGACAGTATGAGAAACACAAATACTGTGACCCAGATGAAAATATCACCTCAGAAAGCCCAAAAAAGTACTTAGCTGGCAGGTAAATGGTTAACCTGAGAAGGAGAGTAAGGAGAGACAAGCCACAGCGTAGGATACTCCAGCAAATAGAGGTAGAAAATGGCATCTGAAATCAGATCCAATCAGAAGAAACCCCACAAAATGGGCATTCTGGAACTTGTAGTTTCATCTATTTGCTGTTACCTAGCAATGCTTGAACCCAAACTCCTGGGGCCCCAGGGGCCCCCAAGACACTGGTGATATGAACTGGATCATAGGGCAAGAAGAGACAAGATGAATGAGCCATCTGTCAACTGTGTAATTCAAACAAATGCAGAGATATGTCCCAAGGCAGAAAAGGTCTCAGCCTCTATCCAGGTTACTGGAACAAGTCTATCTGGGGCAGGCTAGTGGGATAGCCTGATAAGGAGGAGGCTCCACCCACAACTTCTTCTAGAATTGTTCCAGCCTACAGGGAGGAGCTGTTGCCTCCCCATGGCACCTGTGTGTCATATTGGATGACAGAGAGAGATTTATTTGACAAGTTCTGTTCATAAAACTATGTTGATTCCTACTATTAATATTGCTACCTTCTGTGTAATTGCCTTCTGTGTAAACCTGAATAGAATCTATTATTATTCCTTCTAGAGGTTTTCTCACTTCAGAAGTCAAACTCACAGGTCTATAATTCGACGATCAGTTATTGTCCCTTTCTTAAATAAAGGCACCACATTGGCTTTACCCAGTCCTGTGGCAATGATCCTGTGGGGAGATGGTGAGAGAGTCTATAAGGATTAAAAAGAGTGGCATTTCTAACACTGCACTGAGTTCCCAAAGAACCCTAGGATGTCTACCACCAGGACCAAGTGCTTTGTTATTCTTAATTTTGTCCAGTCTTCCTTTAACCTCTTCTTCTAATGTCTGATAATGGTATGACTGTTATTTGTTGAAACTCTTTTACCATTACCTTTGGCCTGGTATATACCAATGAAAATAACTTGTTCAGAACATTAGCCTTTAATTATCCTCCATAATCAACTTGCCCATCTAATTTTTTTAAAGGTACAATGCAGTCCCTACCTTTTTGATATTAGTGTTTCTCTTCCGTGCAAATTTTCTATTTTTGCTTGCCTAATTACATTCTTGGAACCTTTATTGCAATTCCTGTATTTCAATTATCTGTTCCTCCAGACTTAAAAATCTAAAGGCCTTTTTTCCCCTGCCATTACCTTCTTTACATTTGCATTTAACCACATTGGTTGTGATCTGCTTCTTTTGCATTTGTTCCTCGATGGTATATACTGTTGAATATACTTCTGAAACCTAAATTTAAATTCTGACCTTTTTTCGTCAGTATTTTTTCCTTTTGAGAATTTATCCCAGTCTATGTGTGTTGCACTCATTCTTTTAACATGTTGAAGTTAGCCTTTTTAAAAGTAAGAGTCTTGATAGAATGTATACAGTTCTGCATCTTCAAACTGATCTCAAATGAAACCATGTGGTGATCACTATTCCCAAGATGTTCACCTACTTTAATATTGTACGCCGTGTCTATATTATTTGTTATCACCGGGTCCTGTACATTGTTATTTCTTGCTGGCACTTCTACCATTCATGACAAGTAGATGTCACCAAGCATGTTCACAAACCTGCTTTCCTTAGCACTCTGACAGGTCTCATTTCTCCAGTTTACATCTGGATAGGTAATATCTCCCCTAACAATAGCATGCCGAACATGCACAACTTTTCTTCATTTGCAACAACATTTGGACCTCAACATTCTCATAAATATTTGGTGGTTTGTAGCATATACACACCAACACCTTTTTTTTCTCTTCTTTTTTTTTTCTTTTTAACCTTTTACACCAAAATTAGCTTACCCCTCTGGTACTCAAAGCATTAATATTTTCTACATCTGCATTAAATAGTTCTTCCCTATTAGCTACATTTATCCCCACTTCTTCTCCACCACCATGATCCTTAACGTGTACCCAGTTCCTTGTTACACTACCTTCCCTATTTTTACTAGCTATACCCTCTTCCCCCTTCATAGTTTAACAGTATGTATTCATATGTTGTAACTACTTCTTGCCCATTTAATCTCTTGAATGTTAGATATGACTCAAAAGCATTGCTTTGCATCCACAGAGCAAACATATAGCTATATAAAGTGGAAGTAACACCTCCTAATAATAATCCTCTTGCTTACTGTTCTATGAAGCCTATGTTTAAGTGATTTGCTTTAATGAACACGTAAGGCGGATTGTGTGGCGTTAATATATCTTCTTTCTCGTGTTTCCTTTGTTCGCACATTGATTTTAATATGAATAAAAAGTTATTTTATTCTTAACACCTGGCTGGTTCTACGTTAATGGCCGATCCGTTGAGTGTTCCTTTCCAGTATCTTCACACTTACTGTTCTATGGCCAGAAAATCCCAGTGGCCCCTATTAATGTTTTTTCCTTCCTTCATGATTCAAAATAAAACATTGTCAGTCAACCCTGGATATCATGTCCAGGAAGCAGACATGACAGTTGCTAGCAGGACAGCAGGGTACAAACTGACAGCTGTGCGTGGTAATCTTTAAAAACCGGTGTGCGGATCATTACTTCTCAATGTTTTGTGCACCTCTCTGTTCCTTAACCACTTAACGACCATACACGTGGCTGGCAGTTAAGGACCACAGAGCATTTTTATTTTTGTTTGCAATTTCGATTCAGGGGTACCCGCGTGGCATGCAGCCGTGCAGAGACACTTGAATGGTATCTTTTTCATATGTCGATTTGCGTAACGCGCTCCTTCAAATGGCGCATTTCTTATGGCGTGCGTCATTTAATTGCAAATTTCTTATGTCGCGCTTCATTATATGGAGCTTTTCTTTTTTTCGCGTTCATTATATGGCGCATCTCTTTGGTCGCATTCATTATGTGGAGCATTATATGGCCCACCTGAATTCCATGACTTACCAGGTCCTTAAAGGAGCAGTAAACTTTGTTTATGAAAAAATATATATTGTAGGGCTTTTCCTGTTGACTAAGATAAGAGTACTCCCACTGTCAAGAGATGCATATTTCCAGAGTACAGTTTAAACCCATGTTTATTTACATTAGCACTGCCCTCTAGTGGTGAAATTCCAATTAGTTATTCGGTTACATTCTAATGTAGAGGAAAGTCAGAGACATACAGTTCACCATAGAATGTGATAGAAACTGCCTGTCACTTCCTGTCAGAACAATCAGGAAGTAAACACAGTTAATTCACTTCCTGATTATTTGAACTGTTATAAATGTTTTATAAAACAATTGACAGTGGTGGGAGTGACCTTGTTTTACTCAGTAAGGAAAGCTCTATAACATATAGGTTTTCATAAAAAAAGTTTACTACTCCTTTAAGTGCAGAACCGCTGTGACAGTCCTGGCATGTCATGGGTCCTTAAGGGGTTAAAGGATTAGGTAGGCTCATGAGCTTTTCTTGCTTCAGTTTGAAAAACTGCCAGAAACTTTCATGTCGGCCTCCATGGACATGACATGCTAAACTGATTGAAAATGTTAGCCCTTGAATAAAGAGACATTGGCAAAATTCACAGGGGCCATTAGGATTTTCTGGCAGAAGTAAAGTTGGGGGTTATTATTAGGTGTTACTTCCCTTTAAATCACTGTTAGCAATAAATGAAATGAAACCCCTCCCTTTGCATCTTGGATGTGAGGCAATGTTCCAGAAGTGGAATCTCTGCAATAGTAAATTACAGTGTGATCTATATTCCTAAAATAAAATGTTGACATTTAGTTACCTCTTCATTAAATAACTTAATAGCACCGATTCATTCTTTTTATTTAAAACTAGGCTGGAGATAAGCATTATCACCCAACCTGCGCGCGATGTGTTCGATGCAATCAGATGTTTGCAGAAGGCGAGGAGATGTACCTCCAAGGTAAAGTACCCTTTACTGTATCTGTCATTAAAGCAATAGTGATGTTTATTTACGAAAACAAATACCATTTAAAAATTAGAAAAATATAAATCAGACCACAAAATGTATTTTTCTGTTGCTGTGTCCGCAGAAAGCAAAAAAGCAAAGGCACCACCTAGTGGTGACTTTCCATGAACTGAATTTTTATTTAAAAAAAAGTCTGGGTCTTTCTGAATAAAATCAGGAAGAGTTGCAGATGGACAGGGATAAGAGGGCCAAAGTGAGGAAACAACAGGGGATAGCAAAAGGTCAAGAGAGAGGATGGTATGTGGGGGCAAAATGAGAGGGAGTTAGGAATGGAGGAGGAATTGGATAGGGAATGTAGCAGGAGATGGGAGAGAGAGAAGTGGCTAGGAGAGAGAGGGATCAGGGAATGTGAAAGAGTTGACCTGGAGAGCTGGAGAGTGAAATGGGTTGGATCACGGTGACAGGGAGAGGTGCACAGGAGACTCCAGTTTACTTTTATAAATTTGAACCATTGTCCCCAGACTAGAGCTGTGCATGCTCACTTAGCAGCTGCCAGGGTATGAGGGAAATAGATAGAGCTGGGCGATTATGAGTAATCTCTTCACTCAGTTACTCTTATGTAATGTGCTGTGCTCTGATTGGTTACTTCATGTGAGCAAAGAAAAAAAAAAGTTTCACTTGTGGAGAATATCAATTGTCCCCTGTCTGCACCTTTACTAGTGCAGGAGACAAGCCACGCCCACCTATGACTGGAAGCATGGGCAGGAAGCCATAGAGTCCTGCTGGAGAACCACAGCAATGACATGTCATAGGGAGAGGGTATGATTCATAAATAAGTACAGACACATCCATTTTTGGGGATAACAGACCACAGCTTTATTCAACTATTTTCACACCCTTTAAATATTATTGTTCTTATTCAAACACAGCAATCATTAAGTCATTAAGCAATAATCAATCATTAACAGACAGTCCTTGCCAATCTACTTTCCCTTGAAAAAACCCAAGCATGGCCAAACTGTACGGGCTCATGCTAAACCCCCACCTTCTTCAGCACTACAGCTGATCCCAATATTCATCAGCACTTACAGCAGACTCCACCGTTTTTCAGCACTTCCAGCTGACTCCCAGTGAATTACCCCATTGGCCATCCATTTTAGCTTCAATGGGTAATGTAACCTCCTGCGACCTAAGTCCGGGGCAAACTCCCAAAGGGCTTCTGCCTGAGGATAAAATCCCTTAACTTTACCACATCAGTTATCGATCTCTGAAAACCATGCAAGGACTATCTGCCACAGGGCCCGACTGTCAATACCTTGACCAGTTGGGCCCCTGCCACCAGGCCAGACTGTCAATACCATGACCAGTCGGCCCCCCACACCCTCAAAAATGCTATGGTCTATACTCCCCAGACACTCAAAGCACAACACAAGTAAATCACACACCCCACATGGTACTCCACACCATAAGCAACCACACCAAACCAAACCACCAGCAACCAGAGATAACCATCAACCAACCAAGCAACATGCACTGAACCATGACAAGCAGCTGGTCCAGCAAAGCCCAATCACACCAAACACCTGCACCCCAGCCTTGTTGCCCCCAAATCCACGTCAAACCCGGTATACACGGGGGGGGGATAGGGTGACCTACTACATGACCCAAACCCAGCAACCCACAGGCGAACCAGACAGCATACAAAGAGTACAGCAAGTACCCCCTGAAACACAACATGCTCACTGTGCCCACAGAAAGCATCGGAGACACCACAAAGCACAACCACAGAAAAACCCACCACCGTTATCACAGTAATTTAATTTTTCGTTATTATTGTAGTACTTGTGACCCAGGCCCCCAGCAAGGGAGTGCCCCGGCCCCCAAAGTGGAACACACCCTGCACACACCCAGATCCACAAAGCAGACAAACCCAAAACCGCAATGAAGAAAACAGAAGGGCAAAACCCATCCCAAACCACCCAGAGATAAACTTGAAAATCGGGTACATACCCCAAAACACAGATAAACCAGACACAAGCACCCACACAGAGAAAAAGCATTCCCCCACCCCACCTACCACACACACACCCCCAGCCCTGCAAACACACATGCCCGACAAAAGGTGGGGGGACACAAGGTCCTACAGAACATTAGCTGGAAAACACGGCAAGGACAGCTAAAGACCAAGCCACCCAACAGCAGCACAGCTACACAACCCACCAGACACTGAGTTGGGAGACAAGGGTCCAACTTGATAAACTAAAGACTCTACTGAACCCAACGTACAAAGGGACCATCCACACACAAATATACAGCAAACATCCACCACAGACACGGACCCAAGCCCACCAGACAAAAACTCTAAGAAAGCCACAGACACACATCTGTCTCGCACTAAACTACGCAGACACCATATACATCTATCTACATACATCCAAAGAGTCACCCATATATTTGGAAAGACACACAGCAAACATACGGAAACATGGCCATACAGACCAAACCAACAGACCCATAGACATACCCAGACCAACTCACACAGCAAACATACATCAGAGAACAAACACACTCCCACCAATGCCACAGCTGCCAACACACTGTAGCAGCAACAAATAATATAAAGGACAACCACCAGAGAGCCATACACCAAAGGCCCACACTAAACTCCCCAGAGATACACACACCCCGGCATAGCCAAGCATACCCACTCCAGCATACCGAGCCTCAGCACCACACGCTCACCACACTGCCACAACTGGCACAGATACTGACTTCCCAGCTCCCAAATCACATGGCACTGAGCAACAGCCACCATCTACAAGCCCCAGAAGCACATGAAAAAGATCTGCCATGCCGGCTGCATGCGGCGCCTGTCACCACATCCACCTGCTGCTTATCCCCCCGCGTGCAGTGGGACACAGGAGAACGCCAATGCACCTCCAACCGCTCTTCCCACCGGCCCGCAGGATCCTCCACCCAAGACCGTGAGGGAGTGTCCCACACACCAAGTCACCAACAGACTCCAGGAAAGCCCAGTACTCCGACTAGCTGCGCCTCCGCCCAGGAGCTACTCCACCAAAAGCCTGGCCCCTGAGGGATGCCAGCCTGCCAAGGAAAGCCCACAGCTCAGTCTGATATCCAACGAGCTCAGCGCACCCCATCTTCCATGCGTCAGCTGCACCAAGATGACCAACACCGGAACCGATCGGGAAGAGTCACCAGCAATGGAGTCAGAGCCCCTTGGACGCCCAACACCTCAGTTCTGAAGCTTCAGCGAGCCTGGACCCAGGAGCCATCCAGCTCGGAACACCCGAAGCACCATCAGCACCCATGGAGTCCCACACCAACTGAAATGAAAAATCCAACCAAATTACCACTGTGCCGGTACCATGCAAGCAGCTGGCAGGGAGTCAGTACAATGAATGCTGCAATTGCCGCCCTGGATTCCAGCCTGGGCTTCACATTGGACATACTCCCAGGGCAACCTGAGCTGACCTTACACCACAGGTCAGCTCACGACCCTCGACCAACTACCTCTCGCAGGACAACCAGGTCAGGAATGACACACCCTCGACTGCCAGCGACAGCACCCCAGAGGCAACCATCAATGCTCACCAGAGGATGAAGATGGTCAGATACCAGCCTTGCCATGCAGCACTAGCAATAATGTCTCTTAAAATTGATATATATATATATATATCTTATGTATGTACTTCAGTTAGTTTAGTTATCTTGTTTATTTAATCAGTATTATTTTGTCTGTTTTTTAATGACCTTACCACCTAACATACACACATCAACCCACATATAGCCACACAGAACCATAAGAGGACACAGCCACGCAGTCCCTTAAGCGCACCCAATGTGTGGACATATCTACACCCACCCAACGGCCGACACATGCGCCCACCTGCACACAAGAGATGACAACACAACCACCCAAGACAGGCCCATAAAGCTACATGAGACATGCGCACAGGACCATACAAGACATTCCCACATTGACTCCAAGCGCCAGCCCATACGCACCTGCCTATAAGCACACAAGCACACACGTCCACACACATACCCCGTTACATGCAGAACAGCATACCATAACTCATCCACCTCGGAGAGACACATACCACAGACATGCGAACCACATACCCTCGTCTAGACACGCACAGAGGTCCCATCTATAGAGCAATAACACATGTACACAATCCATGCCCCACAAGCTCAGCTCACCCCACAACCCAAGCTATGCGCAAACCTCTCTCCACGCAGGCAGACAGCCAAAAACCCAATGGGACCAGTCACACACTGCAACACAGAACAATATACACACATATATTTATATATAATATACACACATACATATAGACAGATGCATACTCACAACATACATACCCATACCCACACACACATATATATATATATATATATATATATATATATATATATTTGTATATATATATACATACATACCCATACATGTCCCATTCATTTGCTGGAAGCTATTGTGACAAGGCAGATGACACCCATCCATAGCCCAAATGGGGGAAGAACCCCATAAGCGGCCAGACCTCAAGAAAACAGAAGAGAGCAAGAAAAGTGAGAGAGGGGAACCAGGCAACGGCAACAGAAAGAATAGAAAAAATAGAGAAGCAAATTAAGAGGAAAAAAATGAGCACAGCAAGAGAGGAAGAGACAAGAGGATGGGGAGCCAAAGACAAAGATGGTGTACAATGAGAGGGGAAAGCCAGCAAGACGGGAGACAACAGAGAAAATAAAGAACCAGGGGTGGAGGCAGAATAAGATACCAGGACAAAACACCAGCAAACCCGAGAGTAACAGGGGAATACCACCAAATGGAGCTGAAAAGAAACGCTCCATGAAAGGAAAGCACCCGCCAAGCGGCCCCAGAAAACTATCAGAAAGAGAGACAGAGTGAAGCGAGGAGAAAAACTGCCCAAGCGGAAAAGGGGGGGCAAGCAGACAAAACGGAGAGCATGAACAAGAGAGGTAAGAGAAGGAGAAAAAAACACCCACCACATAAACAGTAGGCCTGGCACGCGTAGCTGGCAGGGCCGCCTGTAAGAACAACAATCAGTGACATAACCACAGTAATACCGGGGACTGAAGTTGATCTCTCCAAGACCAGAGTGATCGCTTTCAGTCCCTCGTTCGGCATGCCTGCACACGTGATCAGTAACGTGGGGCGGCACGTCGAACTTCCCTATCCGGTCCTTAAAGGACCACACACCCCGGGACCGCTGGTCCTTAAGGGGTTAACTCCATGTTTATAAATCTCCCTCACTGTGCTTTGCTTCCTCTCGCCCTGCTTTATTATTGTAATGGAATAACCTGGTGAGCAACATGTGGCTCACCAGCTAGTGTTAGGACACAACACCTATAATCCTCATTATCCATTCGCTGACTAAGGGTGATGGCATTTATAGTGTAACGGTAGCTGGTGAGCCACATGTTGCTCACCCCCTGATATAAGTACTGGAGGTATCTTCCCTTCCCCTCTCCTTTTTCCCTTTCCTTTGCCTGTGCTGAAGGAAGTGAAGGCAGGAGGACTTGAGCATGTCAGGTAAATGAAAACGTTGAGACCTCACCTTTAAAGGGATAGTAATGTCTATGTCTGCTCCGAGTCCTCATTAAGCTTTTTATAACACATAGCAGTATGTTTAAGTACTTACAGTTCTGTAGTTCAAAAGATATTCAAGCGGAAAGGATCCCCCTCCCGCCCCTTCTGGCTGCCACCCTTAGATTTGCAATCCAGTCATGGGACTGGATGGATGCAGCGAAGGAGGGCAGGATTTTCCTTTTGCTTACTGAAGATTGTCCCTTGCTGCACTCCATCTGGACCAGACAGAGAGGCAGCTACTTGTTATAAAAAGCTTAAAGAAGACTTTAAGCAGTACTTTAATATAGACATTAATATCCCTTTAATCTGGGGCACATATAAAAAATGCATACTGAAGGGCTGCTTTGATTTCAGTGCATCTCTGAATGATGCATATTACCTATGTGTCCCTGGTTAAACGTGAGGTCTAGTTAGCCTTGTTTAAGCATCTTTGAATTTGTTAGCAGTTATTACTGATGTAAACTGGAACTTTATGCAGATTTGCACAAACGTGGATTTTCTTCATGCTTTGCTCTATATTATCAGTTACTCAATTCTTATTTTTATTTTCTTTTTTAGTACTATTGTTATTTCTTAACTTAAATAGTTATGTTACATTATTGGTGACCACACACTTACACATTTGATACACAATATTCTGTGGAGATCATAACCAGCTAAAAAAGCATTAAAGGAGCAGTAAACTTTTTTATGAAAAAAATATATATTGTAGGGATTTTCCTATTGAGTAAGATAAGGGTACTCCCACTGCCGACAGATTTATATTTCCAGAGTTATTACAGTTTAAACCCATGTTTTTTTACATTAGCAGTGCCCTCTAGTGGTCAAATTCTAATTAGATTTCCTGTTAGATTCTAATGGAGAGGAAAGTCATAAAAGTCAGAGACATACAGTTCTCCATAGAATGTGATAGAAACTGCCTGTCACTTCCTGTCAGTTAGAACTATCAGGAAGTAAACACAGTAAATTCACTTCCTGGTTATTTAAACTGATATAAATTTTGAATAAAACATCTGACAGTGATGTGTGTTTTCATAAAAAAAGTTTACTGCTCTTTTAAAGCCACCAGTGTGCAGGCTCCTAATATAGTATAGTAGCACAGCTTTACTGACCTTAGCCTTCGAACAAAGCAGCTGCTCTGGGGGTATACACTAGAATAGGGATAGGCATTATGAGGCCCTCCACTGCTTCCAGTCTGCAGGTGGGGATTGATGGTAGTTTTAGACTTGCAGCAGCTGGAGGTCCTCAAGTTGAACACCACTGCACTAGAATATTTCATTACTATTGTGCACACTCCTCTGTTACAACTGACAGTATTGAAATAACACTCTCCATGGCCCAAATACTATGAAGATTAATTGGAGCTGCTTTTATTATGAAACATTACTATCATTTTAATGCCAGCTTAGTAAATTGACCTTAGGCAGGTGTTGGGATAGAAAATCGATTCCAGCGCCTGTTTTTTAAAGGAGCAGTAAACTTAAAAAAGTACTTACATTATATAAGTAGATTAAGTGATGGTGTATTCAGTGCTGTCTTTTTTTTCTGAGGGATTTTTGGTTAAGGAGTAATTCCCATTTTAAGTTTGTGTTTTTTTAATCATGAGCTCCCCCTAGTGGCATCATTTAGGTTAGGGAATTCACGTCCTCGACTTGGAAAGGTCAGTAGGAGGATCAAACTTCCTGAGGCATTTAGAAATCAGCTGTTGGTGGCTGGTGCTGAGGGGGAGTGTCTGCTAGAGGAGGAGTAGGCTACATGAGCAGCATCAGCTGAAAATTTACCTCAGTAAGCAAGTAAGGAGTAAGTACTCCTCTGGCACTCACAGGGTTAATAGTGCAGCATACTGTACATTCCCCATCTATACAAAATTAGTTTTTTTTTTACATTTACAAGTATTGTTTAAAAACAATTCAACTCCCAGCATTAACCAATATATAACAGTAAAGTCTGTCTATCTTGCAAACAAACCTTCAAATTAGTCTCTTAATTTTTCAAACTACAACAGGCTTCAGGGAAAAAAAACAAGCTGTCTCTGCTGAGGTAAATTTTCAGCTGATGCTGTTCATGTAGCTTACTCCTCCTTTAGCAGACACTTCCCCTCAGCACCAGCCACCAACAGCTGATTTCTAAATGCCTCAGGAAGTTTGATCCTCCTACTGACCTTTCCAAGTCGACGACGTGAATTCCCTAACCTAAATGATGCCACTAGGGGGAGCTCATGATTAAAAAAAAAAACAAACTTAAAATGGGAATTACTCCTTAACCAAAAATCCCTCAGAAAAAAATAGACAGCACTGAATACACCATCACTTAATCTACTTATATAATGTAAGTACTTTTTTAAGTTTACTGCTCCTTTAAAGAAACCCCCTCTCCTACTCCTCCAGTAAAGCTGATGTACACACTTAAAAAAAAGAAAGAAAGAAAAAACGTATTTGAGAAGAGTATCATTCTTACTTGCAATTTGCTTTTATCTTGCATTATGTTTAGCACCAGTACAGGACAGTTGGCTTCAATGCAGATAGGATGTTGATCCAGGGAACTGTTTTTTACCCACTTGGGGATTAATTGGAAATGGCTTCAATGTTTTGTTTTTTTTATTCCATCTGGATCAGCGGGGGTGATTTGGCATGGGCTGGGCTTGATGGACGCATGTCTTTTTCAGCCTCATCAACTATGTTACTATGTTATTTTATACTAGTTGAAAAGCCCATGCACACAGGCCACAGTGCCACCCAGCAACCTCGGCTGGTGGTCGGATCCTTTCATCACTGGCGGCACTGCAGCCATGCGCAGTACATACTGCCCGCGCCGTGGCTAATACAGAGCGGGGAGCTCCAAAGTCAGACTGTAGTCCTCTCTCTGCGCTTGGTCCCCTCTGCACATGACTGCAGCGCGCGCAACCGTCTCCACTGAGCATGACGGCTTCTGAAAAACATACATTAGCAAATTATTATATAAGGATTTAGTTATAGAAATGGCTATAGAAATGAGTCTCATGATTGTTATTTGTCCTACGCAGGTAACTCAATATGGCATCCCATCTGCAGGCAGGCAGCCAAAAACGAAGAGAGAAATAAGGTAAGAAATCACTTTTGGGGACATACAGATAAAGAGAAAGTAGAGTAATTGTAGGGCAAACTTAATGGACCATAAGGGAGAAGACAAGTCTCAGAATTCCCATTGATTTGAAAGAGCTTTTTATACTTTAAATGCTAGAGTGATCTCTAAAAAGGAATAAAATAAACCTTATGCCAATTGTGAAATGTCATGCTCATTCCTTAACCCTTTGAGTGCCAGAGGGGTACGCGTCTCATTGCAAAGCAATACATTGCATACTCCTCTGGCCCTCAAAAGGTTAACCAGTTGAGTGCTACCAAGCATTTTTTTCTTAACCCTTTGAGTTCCAGATGGGTGTCCAAATATCTTAGGCAGTAGTGTTTTCAGGCTAGTGTTACTGCTTTTTTACACTGAGATATCAATAAATACCCAAAAGGATAGAAGAGAAGAGAGAGATCTAAGGTATACTATTATCACTCCTGGGAACTCTCCAGATTTGCCCCGGAGACTCCAGTTTTGATATTAAATTACCAGGTCTCCGGGGCAGAGGCTTGTTCTCCGATGTGGGGAGATTTCTTTTAAACTCTGCCCACTTCTGCTCTATCCCACCCAGTTCCTCTCACGTTTCCTCCTTCCCCACCCAGTTCCTCCAACTTTTCCTCTTTTCCCATGCAGTTCCTCTCACTTTTCCTCCTTCCCCACCCAGTTCCTTCCACTTTTCCTCTGCCCATTCAGTTCCTCCCACTTTTCCTCTTTCCCCACCCAGTTCCTCCCACTTTTCCTCTTTCCCTACCCAGTTCCTCCCACTTTTCCTCTTTCCCCACCCAGTTCCTCCCACTTTTCCTCTTTCCCCACCCAGTTCCTCCCACTTTTCCTCTTTCCCCACCCAGTTCCTCCCACTTTTCCTCCTTCCCCACCCAGTTCCTCCCACTTTTCCTCTTTCCCCACCCAGTTCCTCCCACTTTTCCTCTTTCCCTACCCAGTTCCTCCCACTTTTCCTCTTTCCCCACCCAGTTCCTCCCACTTTTCCTCTTTCCCCACCCAGTTCCTCCCACTTTTCCTATTTCCCCATCCAGTTCCTCTCACTTTTCCTCCTTCCCCACCCAGTTCCTCCCACTTTTCCTATTTCCCCATCCAGTTCCTCTCACTTTTCCTCCTTCCCCACCCAGTTCCTCCCACTTTTCCTCTTTCCCAACAAGTTCCTCCCACTTTTCCTCTGCCCATTCACTTCCTCCCACTTTTCCTCTTTCCCATTCAGTTCCTCCCACTTTTCCTCCTTCTCCACCCAGTTCCTCCCACTTTTCCTCTTTCCCCATCCAGTTCCTCTCACGTTTCCTCTTTCCCACCCAGTTCCTCCAACTTTTCCTCTGCCCATTCACTTCCTCCCACTTTTCCCCTTTCCCAATCAGTTCCTCCCACTTTTCCGCTTTCCCCATCCAGTTCCTCCCACTTTTCCTCCTTCCCCACCCAGTTCCTCCCACTTTTGTGATGCCACCATAAAGCCCCGCACCAACTCTTGGGTAAACCATGCTCCCTTTTGCCACAATTTGCGGCAATTAGATCCCCCAGCAGCACCAGAGGACTCCAGAACCAGACATTCCCAGGTATGATTATAATCATAGACCTTTCGCTCACCTATCCTTCGAGACCAGTTCAGAGTCTTAATTCAAGTACATGTAGCTCATAAGACTATTTATTGAAAGTTAAAACACCAAGTCACATCCTCTCTCACTGGATTGGTTTAAATTAAAACAAATAATAATGTGATCCTTTATACCCAGTGTGCATCACTCCATATGTTATTTATTCTCTGTTGCTACTCACTTTTATTTATAGCAAAAATAATCACGATAAAAGATTGCATCATCTGCTGTACTGCAATATCTGAAATAGTTATAACAGTCTTGTGTTCTTACTGTTACCACTTATTGAACTTTGTTCTGAGAATATTACTCTTTCCTATTTTATATACTTCACATTGAGACTCTTATGTAGCAATGTTTAATATGATTTTATTTACATTATACAGAACAGACAGTTCCTGTTTTTACCGCTTAGTAAAACAAGGGTACTCCTACTGCTAGGAGATTCTTTGTTCCAAAGTTATTGCAGTTCAAACAGTTGATTTTGTTTTTATTTATCTGTTAGCGGCAGTGCCACCTAGTGTCTAGACATTTCATCTGATGTCTATACAGCAATTCTTTTGCATTCCATGGGATAGGTAGCCACTAACTATAATTCTACAGCTCTTACAGTTCATGTTGCATAAAGCAACTACCAGAAATTGTGCTTAGCAGGAAAGCCCTATAATATACATTTTTAAAAGTATTTTCTTATTTTCATAATAAAAACTTTACTGATCTTATATTATAATCCGCTGTTGGAACAAAGCTGCAGCAGGCCACACGGGTCTGCAAAACATGCAGATAACATCTCCCATTCAGCACAATGTTACAAAACTGACTCATTTTATTCATGAGATATTAATGCTGTGATAATGTCACCCTTGATAACAATCCCTGATAATCACAATTTGCACCTAAAGTGTATCAATAACACCCATCTTTGACGTATTTCCCAAAAAAGAGTGGAGAAGTATATCTTCTTGCTTCAAATATTTCATAAACAGAGAAAATCAGGTCTGTGTCATGTCAACGCATCATAATTTCAACTAAAATTAGACTTAATGTGCGCTGTATTTGACTTTAATAATACATCTAGAGGTATATGGTGTTTGTTCAAATTGCCTATAAATTAGCACAAATGGCCCTCTATTGCTGCTTAAATAATGCCTCTTTTTACCTCTTGTGTTACATTAGAAACTTGTTGTTCATTGCTATATATACTGGATCTCATCCTCTGTTTTCTGCTGTAGGAGACCAGGACATCTTCAGAGAGTATTATTTCCGTACCTGCATCAAGTACATCAGGATCGCCAAGTAAAGTTATTTATGTAAGAATTCCTACTGGCCAGCACAGTAATTACCTAAAGTGTTCTTCTCACATCACACAATGACACAGTGCAGGGTGATGCCTTCTGGCCTCTAACACCTTGAATGCTAGAGATGTCTGCACAGTATTTCATTGCATACCTCTTTAGCATCCAAGGGGTTTAAAGTGGATTAAGCATCATATAACAACTTAGGGTAAGGATGTCCAAACAAAGGTCCTGTGGTCATTTATGCGTCTTGAACATGGCAAGTCAGATCCCTTGCAAAAACACCTCATTAAATTTGGCCCTCTTTGTTACATAACAGTGACCCTTCTCTGATCTTTAGCATTTAGGCTAAACTTTAACCTGCTTAATGCTGGGGACCGTCACAGAAATCTGTCCTTTGAGGATGGATGACAGTTATGACACGTTAGGTTAAAGCGGAACTACCACCTGACATACACTTTAGCTTAAATAACTCCTCATCTGGAGACTAGCTGCTTAGTAGCGCTAGTCACCAGAATTATTATTTATTTACCCTTTCTTCCCTGGCTGACAGGCAGGACGGATCGTGGACATCTTGCCATAATGAAGTCTGCACGCCTGCGCTGTCAGTCCCGAATGGCTCCTAGCAACGCCTCCTAGAGCCGTCTGGGACTGACATTGCAGGTGTGCGGACGTCACTATGGCAAGATGTCCACGATCCGTCCTGCCTGTCAGCTGGGGAAGAAAGGGTAAATCTATTTAACAATGTAATAATTCTGGCGACTAATGCTACTAAGCAGCTAGTCGCCAGATGAGGAGTTATTTAAGCTAAAGTGTATGTCAGGTAGTAGTTCCGCTTTAATGATCACAGCTCCCCTCAGTGCCATAGCTGGGAACCCCTGGACTTTCCCTGGAGACTCTGGCTTTTGCAGCAAATTACCAGGTCTCCAGGGCAGTAGCTGATTCTCCAGATGTGGGGAGTTTCTAATTAAACTCCCCAGATCTGTGCATTCCAAGACTGTTCCCCCCCCTCCCCAGCAGCTTCTCCTCCTTCCCCAGCCTATTTCTATCATTTTTTTTTTTTATTTTGTTAGACCCGCTCCTCACTTATGGTTAAGCCCTGCCCCTTTTTGACGTGAATTGCATCTTTTATCTCCCTTAGTGGCATCACAGGACTCCCCTCTCTGGGGACTTCATAACCAAAAGTTCCTAGGTATGTTGTGTGCACACTATGATTGCAGTGGGAAGGCTATAACTAAGTGCTACAGGACCAGAGTGGTCAGTTTCAACCGTTCAGTTGTGGTTCTGCACACGCAATCACATGTGCCGGTGGAGCCACATGACAAAGGCAATGTATGTAAACATTCCGTCTGTCACTGTTCTGTACCCCTCTCCTCTTCACTCTGATTGTGAGGCAGAGCGAGACAGAGAACATACCTCCCAACACTTCAGATGGCCAAAGAGGGAGCACTTTTGTTTTGGGGGTGTTGCTGGGGGCAGAACTGGTGGGTACAGCATTAAACAGATTTTTTTAGATTATTTTTGACCTACTGACACCTCTTTGTGTAGCTGAATAAATGATTTAGAACAAGATCAAAGTACTTTATTAAAGATGTGCTAAATGCGTACAAATCACAGGATAAAACATAACAAATATTGTATTTTTTTTTTTTTTATATTACTAGTAAAGTAAATGATGGGTTATACATTTAAATATGTCATCAAAAGAAATCCATATTTATCCTTTAAAAAACGGTATTTCACTGTCGTCCAATACAGGTCACTGGTACTTCTGGGAGGCGATTTGCCCCTTTAATAGGCAGGAACAATTATGCAAATGATTGCAGGGGGCGGAGCCTCCGCTCCTACTTAAGCCACCTTCAGGCCAGAGCCACTAGATTGATTTGTTCCTGGGTGCTGTGCACACCAGGTAGAGAACATCTATGCATTCAACTTAGTATTTTGTTATTTTTTATTCAAATATGGAATACCACCATTAGGAGGGTGACCATGGCTGTGAATTGCCCTCTTTAAAGTGGCTGGTGCAGCTTCCAGGGATTTTCTGTGGACCTTATGCCCTGAAGAGGGAACAGCTTGAGTTAAGCAGCTTCCCTACTGGGGAATTTACCTCTGGTCTATTCCCACTTCATCATGGTCACCTGAAGACAGAAGTCCTTGCAGGAAAGGTGAGCCACCCCTTGAGTGCTGAAGGTCCACTTGTCCCCACAGTGTCCCTCTGCTGGGCTTGTATTTGGGAGTTTGCTTTGCACTCCAGCACTCATAGGGTGTTTTTATTTGCATTCAATGTTTTAATGCAGTTTCTGTGGTATTCTCTGGGTTTGGAGCCTTGAATAGTGTTTATTTATGTGTTTAATGTATGTTTGGGCACTTTTTAATGTTTTGTTAAACTTTATTAAAAATGGTGTTCCGCGCCTTTAAGCGCGGCTTTTCCCGCTTAGATGCTATGGCTCCTTTACTCTCTATGAGATTTCACAGTCTGGGACATATCTCTGGAACCGCTTGTCACAGCAACTCCAGAGAGGGCTCATTTTAATGCTAAGCTCCTGCTCTATCATCCGGTGTGTGTTTTATTAGTGTGGGGTGTTCAGGGGGGCTTCGGGCACTGTTTGGGGTACTTGTATGGGGAAAACTACATTTCCCATGAGCGCCCGTTTCGCGCTCGTTTCTGATTGGCTATCCTGACGGCCGCCATTTTGTGGAGCTCTTCCTCAGCGAGTACACTACGCAGGGACCGAGCCTTCTCTCCCCTCAACAGATTAACCCTTCGCTGGCCAGATAAGTCCAAAATTAGGCATTTCTGGGGTGAAACTTTAATCTTCCACACTCTTACTGGGTGATAGAGTTTAAAGTGGGGTATATTGACGCTGTGAGCATGTCTACTTCACTGGAGCTAGGGGCTAGACCCAAGTCTAAGGAGGATGGGGGGTCTGCCCCCCCATGGCGTTTTGCTCCTCTTGTCACACTGGGCTATCTAGTGATAATGTGGGGGATCTATGCCCTAAATGCACTGGTCAAGATAGCAACCCTGGGCTTCCCAGCCATGCTATTGAGCCATCTTGGGTGAGGGAGTTTAAAGCTGCCACTAGGGATCTTAGATCCACTCTTCAACTCTTTCCCTCTCAGGTACAGGGGGCTCTCCAGGTCTGGCAGACCCCCGCTACAACCAGGACCTCCCTGCCTAAGCCACAGGGTGCTCCTGATGTGTCTGATTCTTCTGAGGAAGAACTCTTGCAGGATTCTGATGCTGAGGAACGCACTGTTATTGAGTCTAACAGGTCCATTGGGGACCCTTATGAATGTGACCTTGAAGTCTCGGCTGAGGGTCTGATTAGAGCTGTCCTGAATACGCTCATCCTTCCTCTGACTCAGGAATCCACTTATGATCCTACTGACGTTTTTCAAAAGAAACCATCTAAGCCTGTTGTTTGTTTTCCAAGTAACCCTACTCTTGCCCGTCTAGTCTCTGAGACATGGAAGAATCCTGATAGATCCTCCTCTGTCTCTAAAAAGTTTGCTAAACTGTACCCTTTTCCTGAGACTGAGCTGGCAAAATGGGTTCATCCCCCCAAGGTGGATGCTCCTGTTTCCAGACTATCCAAGTCTACCGCTTTGGCTGTCTCTGATGCCTCTGCCCTGCAGGATTGGACAGATAAAAAGCTAGAGCTTTCTCTTAAGTCTATTTTTGCCTCCATTGGCACTGCCATGCGTCCAACCTTTGCAGTGGCATGGGTTAATAGAGCCATTGCGGCCTGGACTGAACGACTGACTGACGCAGTTCGCCAGGATGCACCAGTATCTGAACAGTTGCAGCTTCTTGCTAATATCACTGAAGCTCAGAATTATGTTGCTGACGCTGCCTTTGATGCTGTGCGCATGATGGCGAGGGCCTCCACTGCTTCTGTGGTGGCTAGACGTGCCCTTTGGCTGAAAATTTGGTCTGCTGATACAGCCTCTAAGAAAGCCTTGCTTTCCTTGCCCTTTCAGGGGAATTTGCTATTTGGATCTGAGCTCAAAGAAATGATCAGTGAGGCTACTGGCGGTAAAAGTACTCTTCTACCCTCAGTCTTTAAGAAAAAGTTTCCAGCCAAACGCAATCAGTCCTTTCGTTCCTTTCAGACTGAGACACGCTCCTCGGCCCAAACGGGTCCTCCCGCTATGCGCTCCTCCTCCAAGCCCAAACAGTCCTGGAAGCCCAAAGTGGCCCCCAAGGCCAAGACCTCCAAGACTGCTTCGGCATGACTCGCCGAACCCGGGTCCGCATCCGGCTGTAGGTGGACGTCTCCGCATCTTTCGCCGGACTTGGGAGGAGTCAGTGGCGGACCCATGGGTTCTTCAGGTGGTGTCAGAGGGATACAGGATCCCTTTCTCCTCCCTTCCTCCTTTTCGGTTCCATTTTACTCGTCCTTCTCAGGAACCCGCAAAAAGACGTCTGTTCGACGACGCTATTCAGGATCTCTTGGACAAAGAGGTTCTGGAAGTGGTTCCTCAGGAGGACACAGGTTCAGGATTTTATTCCAACCTGTTTGTGGTAGCCAAAAAGGACGGAGGGGCTCGTCCTATTTTGGATCTCAAGGATCTCAATGCCTATGTGGTGACTTTCCACTTCCGCCAGGAGTCCCTGCGCTCTGTGATTGCAGCTATGTCTCCAGGGGAGTTCCTTGCCTCCCTGGACCTTCAGGATGCTTATCTTCACATCCCTATTCATCCAGAGAGCAGGCGGTATCTCAGGATTGCCTGCCACAGGGGACACTTTCAGTTTTCAGCTCTTCCCTTTGGGCTGACTTCAGCTCCTCAGGTCTTCCAGAGAGTGTTGGGTTCTTTGATAGCTGTGCTTCATCAGGACGGGGTCAGGGTGACCCCCTACATGGACGATCTCCTCCTCAAAGCTTCCTCGGCGGAGCTTCTTCACCAGCAATTGCAGAGGTGTATCCACACTCTGACCCGCCATGGCTGGATCCTGAATCTGGACAAGTCGGACTTGGTCCCATCTCAGAGGCTTCTGTTCCTGGGTCTCCTGTTCGACACTCGCCAATGCATGGTGTTTCTGCCGGAGGATGTGGCTCATCAGATAGCCATCCGTGTGGCGGGGATTCTGGAACTGGACTTAGTGCCAGTAACGAAGTTGTCGTCCCTGGTGGGGAAGTTCATTTCCACGATCGAAGCGGTACCTTTTGCCATGGCCCACTCCAGGGAACTTCAGAGATTTGTGATCCAGACGTGCAAGAATCATCCAGATCATCAGCATCTGTCAGTCTCTCTACCTCCTCATGTGGAATCGAGTCTGCACTGGTGGTTGGATCTCTCCCATCTCCTGAAAGGGAGATCCTTTCAAGTTCCTTGTTGGACCACGATCACAACGGATGCCAGCCTTCGGGGCTGGGGTGCTGTGTTGGGTCGCTTCAGTGCTCAGGGGACATGGGGTCTGGAGGAATCTCTTCTCTCCATCAATGTTCTGGAACTACGTGCCATCCGGCTTGCCCTGATACACTGGGAATCTCAACTGACCGGTCGTCCGATCAGAGTGGAATCCGACAACGCCACTGCGGCGGCTTACATCAACAGGCAAGGCGGCACCGCCTGGTTGGAGGTCAAGGATATTTTGGCTTGGGCAGAAGATCACGTGCCTGTCATCTCTGCAGTTCATATTCCAGGCGTGGACAACGTCATGGCGGACTTCCTCAGTCGTCATACCGTCGACAGCGGAGAATGGGCTCTTCATCCAGAGGTGTTTCACTTGCTCACCCAGAGGTGGGGGATGCCGGAGGTGGACCTGATGGCCTCCAGACACAACAGGAAGGTTCCGGTGTTTTGCTCCCGGCGGAGGGACTCCCTTGCTCTAGCAGTGGATGCCTTGTCGATCCCTTGGGATTTTTCTCTGGCTTACATCTTTCCTCCTCTTCCTCTATTGATCAGAGTCATCCAGAAACTGAAGCGGGAGCGATGTCCTGTTATCCTGATCGCTCCAAACTGGCCTCGCCAGTCCTGGTATCCGGAGTTGATGGCCATGTCAGTGGCGGATCCGTTCCCACTTCCTGCCCGTCCGGACCTACTTCTTCAGGGATATCTGTGGAAGGAGGATGTTCACTCTCTCCAATTGATGGCATGGCGGTTGAATCCTCGATTTTCTCCTTCTGTGGTGTCGACTATGCTCAGTGCTCGTAAGCCTGTGTCTTCCAAGATCTATCATCGCATATGGTCAACTTTCGTGGCATGGTGCTCTGATAAGAAATTATCCCTTGATTTTCATCTTCCCACTGTCCTGGCCTTCTTGCAGGACGGTGTTGATAAGGGACTCAGTCTGAGTTCCCTCAAAGTTCAGACTTGTCTGTGTTTTTCCAGGAAAGGATTGCTATCCTTCCTGATGTGAAAGTTTTCTTCCAAGGTGTGACTCATGTTCGACCTGCCTTCAAGAGTCCTGCTCCCCAGTGGGACCTCAATTTGGTGCTGGGAGTTCTCCAGCGACCCCCGTTTGAATCCTTGGCTTCCATTCCATTACGTCTCTTGACTTGGAAGATGGCCTTCCTTTTGGCTATTGTTTCAGTTCGCCGGGTAGCAGAGTTACAGGCTCTGTCTTGTAAACCTCCTTACCTGGTGTTCCACAAGGATAAGGCTGTGCTTCGCACTACCAAGGAATTCTTACCCAAGGTTGTGTCCGAGTTTCACATCAATCAGGAGATTGTGGTTCCCTCTTTCTGCCCTAATCCTTCATCTGACAAGGAACGGGATCTCCATTTGTTGGATGTGGTGCGTTGCCTCAAGTTTTATGTTCATCGCACCGAGTCTATCAGGAAGTCTGACGCTCTATTCGTCATTCCTGAGGGGCCTAGGGCAGCGAGACCGGCCTCCAAAGTTACCATTGCCTCTTGGATCAAGGCTACTATCCGTGAAGCCTACAAGTTGCGGAATAAGCATGTTCCCTTCCGGGTGACTGCCCATTCCACCAGATCTATTGGGGCCTCTTGGGCCTACAAGAATCAGGCTTCCGCTGATCAACTGTGCAGAGCGGCTACTTGGTCCTCTGTGCACACTTTTTCTAAGCACTACCGAGTTGATGTGCTGGCCTCGGCTGATGCCAGTTTTGGAAGGAAAGTCCTGGAGGCAGTTTTGCCTGTGTAGGTCTTCCGCTCTGTGATCCTTAGTGCTTCTTTACTGTTGAGCCCAGTTGGCTCTTGTTCCGTGTGCTGTGTTAGTTCAAGGATTGTTCCCTTGATTGGTGTCCGTTGACACTTACAGTTTGGGCTATGTAATTAACTGGTTCATAGCAGTTTTAATGACTTGGGCCTTGTTCTGGTCCTTGCCTTCTTCCCACCTCCGCCCCCTGCAATCATTTGCATAATTGTTCCTGCCTATTAAAGGGGCGAATCGCCTCCCAGAAGTACCAGTGACCTGTATGGACTAAGTGAAAAGGATTTAACAGGTAAGACTAAAATCCTATTATAATTTGTGTTGGTGTACTAAATGAATTAGAGAAAATGTATGGTTGAATAAAGACATACTAAAAATGCTAAAATTGCTCTTATCCTCTTGTGTAAAAAGCCCTTGTCACCAATGGGTTAATGCTGTGGTTGTAAGTTAATGCAGAAAAATGTAACGTGGTCAGCTCATCTATGGATTGTGTACATTATTAGTCTGTGTAATAATTCATTTTGCATTCATAAGCATGCTTGGCTCTAATGTCCTTTCATCATTTACCTGTTGAGTGGCCGATTGGCATTCAAAGGGTTAATAGAATCTGGCCTTCAGTTAATTGTTTTTGCCTCAAACCAGACCTAGATAAAAAAAAAAAAAAATTGTGGTCAATTGTGCCTTAGATGATTTTAACCCCTTAAAGACCTCCAGATCTGACGAGTGGGTGGCTGTTAACCCCTTATGGACCATTGCTGTGCCAGGACCGTCACGGGGGTCCGGAAGCAATAATAAAAAAAATGCCCAGTGATCCGCAAGTGCCGGTCGCTCGTGCGCGCGCCAGTCCATAAGGGGTTAAGGACCACAAAGCTTTTTTTTGCTCATATTAGTCTGGGATGGCATAAAGGTGTGCAGTTTTGCTTTTTTTTCCTTAACCCTTTAAGGACTAAAAGAATGAGCAATTCAATGGCTTAGATTATAATATAGTTGATAAGTGTTCACAGCTTGTTTTATCTAACAGTTTACTATTGAAGCTGACAAAGTAAATTGTAGAGAAAGGTCTTGATACAGTTATTTCCTGCAATGAAATCCAGGTCTAGGTTTTGTTAAATGAGATTTTCTTGGTTTATGTTTTACTGTAACATTTTAACTATATATATATATATATATATATATATATATATATATATATATATATATATATAGATTGTTGTTTTCTTGATAGAATAATCGTTCTGTTGGTACCATAAATGAAAATATAAGCCCTATTTTTATATAGATAATATAATACGTTTTCTTGATTTTGGCCCTGATTGCTTGAGTTTAATTAGTGCGATCATTGTAAAATATACCTAATTTCCACTAGTTCCTCCGTTTGCATTTTGTTATAAGTTGGTGGTTATAGGGTTAAGAGCACAATGTGTACATTACATTTTATAACTAGATAATAACTTTATTTTTAATTATTTAAAACTATTTTACACTTCATTTATGTGAGTATAGGTTGTCAACAACAGCCTGCCCACCCATTCTGGGCATGCACAAGAGAATGCCCCTGACCTTTCAGATGTGAACCCTATGTCTGCTAGACACAGGGTTCACATTTAGGTCAACTTGCTGAAGATCTTACTAATGAGAACTATTCACTGGTCACCAATAGTAAGAAGGGAAGCCAAGCTGTCTCTGAGTCAACTTGAAACAAAAGTATAGGGAGCTGGGGCTAGATTCTGTGGCAGGAGATAAATATTAACACCCGTTTTATTAAACATTTTCGTACTGAAGTGTATGGGAAAAACTGAATATAAAAGCAGATATAAAATTAGCACCTGCAATAGAATCCAGCCCCTGATCGGTTCAGCTCCCAATACTGACAGCAGACTTCAGCTGTTAGAGTCAGCTGGTTTGAGTCTCCTGAACATGGACTGGTTTTGCTGTCACTGCTGAAAACACTCTCAATCCATTTAAAGGGATAGTAATCCTTAAAATGTAAAAAAATATATGTAGGGTTTATCCCCCTGAGTAAAACAAGGGTACTCCCACTGCTGAAAGGTGTTTAATTAAAAAGTTATTAATTTTCAAAGTTGAATTTTTTAGGTGCAGTATCACAGTGGCCTGAAATTGTACAGTGGCACTGTTGCTACACATCCTATGGAGATTTATGGTCACGGGACCAGAGCTTTCCATAGGATCGTGTAGCAACAGCGCCACTGTACAATTTCAGGCCACTGTGATATTGCACCTAAAAAATTCAACTTTGAAAATTAATAACTTTTGAATGAAACACCTTTCAGCAGTGGGAGTACCCTTGTTTTACTCAGGGGGATAAACCCTACAACATGTTTTTTTACATTTTAAGTATTACTATGCCTTTAAAGGCAAACCACTCTTATACATGGCACCCACAGTGATCATACCTGGGAACATTCATTTATGGAGTCCCTGGAGGGGACTGATGTCTCTGGGAAGTATAATTGCAGCAAATCGTGGCAAAAAGGGGGTGGGGTTTATCCACAAGTGGGGCGGGTCTTTCCAGAGCATCATACAAATAGGTGAGAAGTGGGAGGAACTGGGTGGGGAAGGAGGAAAAGGTGGAGGAACTGGGTGGGAAGGAGCAGAAGTGGGCAGAGTTTTAAAGAAAACTCCCCACATCCGGAGAATCAGCCTTTGCCCCGGAGACCCGGTAATGCACTCTAAAAATCCGGAGAGTTCACAGGTATGACAGTGGTTGTGCAAAAAAAATAAGAGTGCAGTCTGTAATTGGCACATGTTTTTTAAAGGGATAGTAATACTTCGTTTTAACTTTATTTTATTTTGTAGGCATTAAAAAACATGAAGAATGATATAAGTCTTATCTCTCAAACCTTTATGGGTTGAGAGATATTCACAAGCAAAGTTTCCCCTCCCGCCCCTTTTACCTAGTGTAAGCCATCTCTTCTCAGATGTGGAATCCAGTCCATAGATCAGACAGATAACAGAAGGGGACAATCTTCTTCCTATGAGATCAATGGAATCCCTGCCCCCCCTTGACAAGTTTTTCAGTTTTTTCCCTTATCTTAATTGAAGATTGTCCCTCTCTGCAGTCTACCTGGGCACCTCCCTTCTGCTTTGGCTGAACAGAGGGGGGGGATACTCTGCTTGTGAATATCTCTTAAACCATAAAGGTTTGAGAGATAAGACTTATATCGTTCTTCATGTTTTTTTTAATGCCTACAAAATAAAATAAAGGAAAAACAAAGTATTACTATCCCTTTAAAGGGACAGTAATGTCCCAGAAAAAATCTTTATAGTTTTGTAGTGCTTTAAAAATTAATCTATATGCATCAAATCCTATCTCTCAAACCGCTATGTTTGAGAGATGTTCACATCAACCAGGCACACTTTGTTGACCTTTCCAGTGAAGTAATTATTTTCCAATAACGCGATCTCAGCTCTGCTTCAGAGCCGCCAGTTGGTCCCCGGACAGGATTCCCCTGCAGTCAGCGCAGCTTTGACGTCAGGGAAAGGGGAGGGAGGGGGGAAATTTAGTGCTGAATATCTCTCAAACCATAGCGGTTTGAGAGCTAGGATTTGTTTCATATTGTTTAATTTTTTAAGCACTTCAAAATGATAAAGATTTTTTCTGGGACATTACTGTTCCTTTAAGGCTTTAGCAGAATGTCTTACCTAAGTAGGTGTCCTTCATACAGCAGTCAAGTATATTTATATGGTATTTTATTTGATATCAGTTATAATCTGCTGCTAGTTAATTACAGTTTGTTGTCTGACTGGTATCCTTTGTGGGCCATTCAGGGTTATTGAAGTTTTATGTTTGATGCGAGGAGGCGTGATCTGGTTTATAAGTTCAGTAAAGATCACTAACCATAGAAACATGAATGAATGTTCTTTATATAGTGCCACAAGTGTACACAGAGCCTTACAACTAAAGGGCTTGGATAATACACACTGGCAAGTGCTTAGCAAGAGTAAACATTGAATGTGGTGTCCCTGCTCGAAAGCTTACACTCTAAATTGGCAAAGGGAGACATACAGAGTACCTAATGGGTTAAGTGCAGAATACTTACCGTCTGTTCAGGATAAGGGAACATAAATAATTAAGAAAGTTCTAAGAGCCTTGAATGTACAATGTCAGTTATGTATTTATTTACTGATTGGCTGATACATTTATTTATGTATTTATTTATTTACTGATTGGCTGATAGATTTATATATTTACATCAGGTTAAAAGTTTTTGCAAGCACCAAAATGTGCTGTTCCTGTCATTCTGGAGAGCTGTAGTATATAACTTAATCTTTTGAATGCCAGAGTGGTACACAACGCATTGCAAAGCTGCACCCAGTTGGCAATGTTGCTAGCAGATTGCTTTTGAGAATAATAAATAACTGTCTTAGCTTTTGTATGAAAAATCTCCCGGTAGTGAAGATACCCTAGTTATACTCAGCAGGAATAGTCCTATAATCTCCTATAACATTAAGAGGTAGAACGCGTCGCTCACTGTGAGCCGTAACCGCACATGCGCAGTAGAGTTTCACACACAGGGAGCTTTGCTGTGAGCTGCCTGGAGCTCCCCGCTAAGGGTCAGCGCATTCGGCGACTCTCTACTACGCATGATTGCAGTCATGAGCAGTAGAGACTCGCTGAATGTGCTGCCCCGCTCCGGATGGCTCACGTCATGTCTCTGCTCCCGGCTCCGGGGTAGCTGGGTGCACTTTAGCCTGTGTATACGGGCTTTCATACTAATATATATATATATATATATATATATATATATATATATAATAATTCGCTAAATTGTATGTAACGCTGTGACATGCACAGTACACACTGCTGCACGTGCTACAGTCATGCGCAGTAGAGACTGCTTTCACCGCAGCTGATACAGAGCGGGGCGGGCAGTCTCTACTGAGCATGACTGCACCGCGACCGGCTGGCTGTGGTACTGTGGCCCGTGTAACAGGCTCTTCAACTAGTAAATATATATATATATACGGGAAAAAAGAGAGAACAAAAAAAGTGTATTGCATTTTTTTAATTAATTAGCTAGAGACATCCTCAAGACAATATTTCTAAGTACACTAAAGATATTTCTAACATCCAAGGGGCTGATAAATTCTGTCCTTTGCATAAAATTCCTCCCTTCGGCCTTGATTTCTCGATCGATTGTGTTGCAAGATGGCTTTTCTGTGTAATTTGTTCCAACAAATTGCTGCAACAATCATCCTATGTATCTTGTCCTTTATATTCCTCAGTTTTCTTTACATAATTATTTTTCCTAAACCGTGTCTATTGTAGTCATATTACATGCTTATTGTTAGTCAAATAAGACCTTATGCAGAAAATAAAAATGAGCAGTTCTTCAACAATCCAACTGCACCATAGGGACCAAGTAAAATCTCACATTAATTTCAACTGGGAGGTATCTAATGCATTCAGGGTGGTTAATAGCACCCAATTAAATCAAAGTGCACATTTGGATAGTGTTATCCGTCCACTGTGTTGCAGTTGGTTCCCTCTAGAATTACTTATCTATTGTTGTCTGCAGAACACTTATATTTCCTTGTGCTTTTTTAAATCTGTTCCTTTCTCCTGTCTGTCTTTCACTCCCTTTATTTCCTCTCTTTCTTAGGCCAAACTCGGGGATGAAATACTTGACTACAAGGATTTGGCAGCTCTTCCTAAAAATAAAGCCATCTATAATATTGACCGTCCTGATATGATCTCCTACTCTCCATATATCAGTTACTCTGCAGATGACAGACATAGCTATGGGGAGGTACTGGAAACACAGGGGTTTTTTTATACAAAAACAAATCTAACAAATGGAGGATTCATGTTATCAGAGATGCTGGTGTTATTGAACTCAGTGGGATGTTCCACTTGGCACTGTTATGGTTTACTAAATAACTCCTATGGTGATTAATGAAAAACAGACTTATTGTTTTTTGAGACAGCTGTTTTACCACACAGCCAGTTAAGATATGAAAATATGTAGATTCAAAGTCAGTATTATAATGCAGTATTTTAATTCACACCAGTCCCAGACTTTTAAAGGGATAGTAGTACTTAAAATGTAAAAAAAAAATATGTTGTAGGGTTTATCCCCCTCAGTAAAACAAGAGTACTCCCACTGCTGAAAGGTGTTTCATTCAAAAGTTATTGATTTTCAAAGTTGAATTTCTTAGGTGCAATATCACAGTGGCCTGAAATTGTACAGTGGCGCTGTTTCTACATGATCCTATGGACAGCTCTGGTCCCAGGACCATAAATTTCCATAGGATGGTGTAGCAACAGCTCCACTGTACAATTTCAGGCCACTGTGATATTGCACCTAAAAAATTCAACTTTGAAAATTAATAACTTTTGAATGAAACAACTTTCAGCAGTGGGAGTACTCTTGTTTTACTCAGGAGGATAAACACTACAACATATTTTTTGTACATTTTAAGTATTACTATCCCTTTAATAATAAAAATTGCATGCATGCTTGTAAACCCAGTATATGCCCAAAGGGTAAAGGGTTTAAATTAACAACATCAAGCATTAGTTGTGTTTACTACATACTAAAATATCATCAGCTTTCACCAATTGATGTCACTGTATTTTTTTTTTAATTTGTCAAAACAAAATCAACACCTAATCTATACTACCAACATAATAAAATGCCATTGCCAACATCCAGTCGTTTTCAAACCCGAACAGAGCTGTGAATTATAATGAACTCTATGAGAACAAGGGGAAGATTCACTAAGCAGTGTTAAAGAGGAGATAAAGTGGGGATTACTTTTCCGATGATATCACTTCTCTAATTCCTATGTTATTCCATGGAGCTTAAAGGGATAGAAATACTTGAAAATAATTTTGTTTTATATTGCAGCCCTTAAAAAAACATGAAAAATGATGTAAGTCTTATCTCCCAAACCTTTATGGTTTGGGAGATATTCACATGTAAAATATTGTAAAGTTCTCTTTTCCTGGCTGTTTCAGCCAAGTCTGCCATCTAATGGACAGATTTGGAATTCGGTCCACAGAGCAACCGGCAGCTCTTTAGCACTGACGAGATCACGATCTTTGAAAAGAACTACTTAATTGGAACCCTGTACAAAGTTTGCCTGGCTTGAAAGCACACTTTGTAGACCATTCCAATTAAGAAATTCTTTTTAAAGGTCGTGATCTCAGCACTTCTGGAGAGGCACGGCCGGTCCGGGGACCATATTCCAAATCTGAAGGGTGGAGCAATGACGTCACTCCAGGGGAAACTTTACTTCTGAATATCTCCCAAACCATAAAGGTTTGGGAGATAAGACTTATATCATTGTTCATGTTTTTTAAGGGCTACAATATAAAATAAACTTATTTTCAAGTATTACTATTCCTTTAAGCACTAAGATAGGAAGCAGTTCTAGTCAAGTTGATACCTTTATTGGCTAACTAAGCAGATTTAGGATGCACGTTTTCAAGACCTCTTAGGTCTCTTCCTTACATCCCTGATGAAGAGACCTAAGAGGTCTTGAAAGCTTGCATCCTAAATCTGCTTAGTTAGCCAATAAAGGTATCAACTTGACTATGATTGCCCCCTGTATTTCTGCGGCTAGCACGGTGCCAACACTCATCTTTTATGCACTAAGATTTCTTCAGCTTTGGAGATCTTAGTGCATAGGTTCTATAGAATAACATAGGAACTGGAGAAGTGATATCACTGGAGAGGTCATATCCAATTTATCATCTCTTTAGTGCATCCCTCCATAAGTCTATTTATTCCCCTTATAAGCTAATCTTATGATATCTCTAGCATCCAGGGTTACATTCCTAGATAACTGGCACCAAGTAAGCAGTATGTCCTTGTGAATTTCGATTGGTGGTGTCCAGCTGCATTTGTAAAGTGCAGGTATAGTACAATTTTTTGCACAGCCAAACTGACCCAATGATGGTGACACGGCTGTAAAAGCAAAAATGTCCATATCTGGGAATCCTTTTTATTTAGTGCTCTGTTAAGCTTCTTTACTTTGTGGGGGTAGATGTGGCTAAATTTACATCATATGTGGACTTGGTAGTGACAATAAGTTGTCAGGTTTGACAGAAAAGTGGGTACAATTGGGCAGTCGATGTGGGAAGGCTGCATCAGGCTACATCATTACAGTTTTCTTCCTTCCATTGGATCATTGCATCACCATCAATAGAATTACCTATACGTTAAATGAATGTCTAAACAATTACATTCTTATATAAAATATTGAAAACTGTGACATTTCTACAGTAATATTTTATATAAAATTTCTGCTTTCTCTTCTTTTTTTCTTCCAAGATCATTGTTTATACGTTGCTGCCATATTTCTTGTTTCCTAGAAATTATTCTGAAACCACAGCAAGTATCTGATCAGTAAAGTTCTTTAGTAGTTCCTTCAGTATTAGAATTTCCTGCATTAGGTCACAGAAAACTGGGGTGAGCAGGCTGGCCAATGTTCTATTAGAATAATAAATAAGAAATCATGCGGTTTGAACAGGTAAATATAGAGAAGCAAGTTTCAGTAACATTTCTCTGAGGTTAATATATGTCCAGGGAATGAAAGAACACTAAATGGAATATATATATAAAATATAGTTAGTTAAACACTGGAAAAGTTTTCCACGCATTTTGCTGAAACTTAATAGAGACTTATCTAGTGCCTCATTGCTTAAAGGGATAGTAATACTTCGTTTTAACTTTACTTTAATTTGTAGGCATTAAAAAAACATGAAGAATGATATAAGTCTTATCTCTCAAACCTTTATGGTTTAAGAGATATTCACAAGTAAAGTTTCCCCTCCCACCCCTTTTACCTAGTGTAATCCATCTCTTCTCAGATGTGGAATCTGGTTGTAAGACCAGATAGATAACCGCAGGGGACAATCTTCTTTCTATGAAAACAATGAAAGCCCTGGCCCCCTTGACAAGCTTTTCAGCTTTTTCCCTTATCTTAATTGAAGATTGTCCCTCTCTGCAGTCTACCTGGGCACCTCCCTTCTGCTCTGGCTGAACAGTGTTACATCAGTAAAAGGGGCGGGAGGGGGACACTTTGTCATTGAATTACTCTTGATCTACAACTCTGACAGAATTGAAATAACACTCTCCAAAGTCCAAATACTATGATGATTAATTAGAGCTGCTTTTATTATGAAACATTACTATCCCTTTAACCCAGTGGTTCTCAATCTTTTTTTGTTTGGGGCACCCTAAAACATAATCTACAACATTCAGGGCACCCCTAACATATTTAATGTACCTTATCAAGGGCATTAGAAGGGTACAATACATACATATACAGTTATTATTAGGTTTTATAATCATAATAAGAAAACTAAATCTATTGTGCATAACAATTTCTATAAATCTTTATTTACAAAGCATTTTTGTCAGTCTTCATAGAAAACACGGGGCACCCTAGGTTGATGTCTGTGGCACAGCACGGCACCCTGGTTGAGAATCACTGGCTTAACCCTTTGAGTGCCAGAGGGGGACACAAAGCATTGCTTCACAGCAGAAGTGTTAAAACAGCCATGGTCCACAAGGACCATGGCTGTTTTAACACCTCTACTGTGTTTGTGTTTAGCTGTAATTTTCCTCTTACTTGTTTAATGTACCCACATATATTATATACTGTTTTTCTTGCCTCAAGATGGGCTTTCTAAAGATACCATTATTTTCATCAAATTTCCTGTAAAACAATTTATAAAATTTGATGAAACAAATGTAACAAATGCACTTTTATTTTTTTAAACTTTGGCTATTAAAAATCTTTTATACATCTACAAACGATAAAAAAAACCCCGCTAAATAGATTATAATATTTGTCTTGATTTTAGAAATACCCAATATTGATATGTTTTTCTTATGTTTTTGTCAAGTTATATGGCAATAACTAAAAGTAGCAAAAATTGAGGTGTCCCAAAATTTTTGACCGCTAGTGTACATCAGAATAGACATTACACGCACCTAAATACTGCATGCAATCATACGTATAAACAGTATTAACACATAGAGAACTCATAGCCTGTGAACCTTTTAATAACAATCATATAGACTATATGGTTGGGCTTATATTTTTAACCTGCTGAGTGCAATGACTTGGTTACCCCTCTGGCATTCAGAGGGTTAAACCAAGGACATCAGAATACAGGAACAGGGATCCAAAACTAGGGTCTGTCCCAGGAAATCAGGGACAGTTGGGAATGACATTCTAGCCCTCTGCCAATAAAAATGACCCCGCAAAGACAGACATAATTTTGGGTCTGCCCAGCACAGGTTTTTTATTTAGTTTACTGCCATAAGAGCAGACTTCCTAAAACATGACAACTGTACTTTAAAACAGTAACATACTGGTAATTGTAAGTGTCATTGGTTTCAAGTAACCATTGACTGTAGCTGGAGTTGTCAGTATAAAGCTATACCCAGCACTCTTTCTTTGTTCATAGATTCCTATTCATCCACAATATGCTATTGTTACCTTTGAACTAATAGAAATATGAGCTGTGCTGATTGTGGAATTCACCTTCAGTAAATGTTAATAATATGGAATGGGATCTGTCTCTGAGCTCCCCAAGTTTATCCCAAGATCAGTTTATAATAAAACCCAAAGAGAAGAAAGGACACAACACAAACTCCAGGGGCTGTCTTCTAATAAACAGGAGATTAATATCTGAGTTCTATGGCTTCCTCTATTCATTTTGGTCTCAGCATTGTTCTCCTGCTGGAGGTCTCATCCAAGCTGTCCTGGAAACTCTGATAGTCCCTGAGGCCTCAGATTACAGTTCTTCTTCCCCTCATATTAAAAGGTGCAAAATGGAGGCTGTCTTTTTTCCTTTTCACCATTCTTTAGCGCAGGTACTCCTGGATGAATGGAGAATGCCCGACAAGAGGTTGTTCCTTCCCAGATGTCTCTCTCTCTATATATATATATAATATACATTTTTTGTAGAGGCTTTAACACAATGGACTACCCCCCTGATTCTTGACTGCAGTCAAACGTTGTGGCTTCTGTTGCTGCTTAATTTCCCATCTGACTAAGACCATTGCTGTTTGGGGGGGATCAGCTTTTGGAGGCTGTCAATTTGGATGCGCCTATGGAGGATACTATTATATTTATCTGTAAGAGCCTTGAGACTAATGCTCATCTGTCAGAAGCAACCTTTGCTGTCACCAGATTTACTGGGAGGCATCAGCTTTTTCTGTAGCTGTGCATTAAACTTTGTGGCTAAAGATATGGTCTGCTATCCAGTCTTCAAAAAAAGTCATTCATGCCCATTTCATTCCTGGGCAGCAGTTATTTGGCTTAGAGCTGGAGTAGAATTTTAGTCATGACAAAGGACATAATATTGTCTCAGGTTACTCCTAAACATTCCTTCTTTCCACGAAAGATGCAAAGTTTATTTTTACATCAGCCAGTAAGGGTGCGCAGTTAGTGCTTCTACTCGTTCAGCAACCCAGGGGTGCCCTAACTCAAATCCCAATCTGGTCTGGACAGGTAAGAAGCCTACTCAGAAGCCCTGAGCTGACAAGTCGACCTCTGCATGTGTTGTTGGGGTCGAATTTGCCTCAGACAAGAGGAGTTTGCACCTTTTTCACAGCAATTGGGCTCTTTCAATGGAGGGTAAGTAAGTTTCTGAAGGGTACCATATAGACTTCAAATCCATTCCTCCCAGTCATTTATTCATGTCAAGAGTTCCTTGTGATCCGGTGCAAAAAGTTGTCTATTCGTAGACACAGTCTCTTCTCTGATAGATATGCAGGCTTTGATACTTCTCAGGAAAGGTTCATGGGACACTATTCCAACCTCTTCATAGTTCCCAAAAAAGACGGTGGATGCCGTTCCATTCTGTAAGTGGAGCTCCTCATCCATTTTGTTCTTGCCCCCCAGTTTAGGATGGTGTCCTTTTGCTCCGTCATCACTGCCATGTATCCAGGAGAAGTGTTGGCCTCTCTAGACATAAAAGGACATATTTGTATCCATGAAGATTATCAAAGTTTCCTGCAGTTTGCTTTATTATACCATCCTTTTCAGTTCATCCTTTGGGTTGGCCTCCATTCCTTGAGCCTTCATATCTATTCTCTGGGGATCGCCTTGACTCCCACCTAGATGACATTTTGCTAAAGGCTTTTTAAGAGGAGACTTTACACCTCAGATTCAGACTTGAGTGTCTGTTTTGTAACAGAATAGTTGGGGTTTTCAATTTAAATAAATCTTCTCTGGTTTAATCCCATCCCCAGTACTTCTCTTTCTCAGTATGAGAATCAACACTCTTCTGGTAAGGGTATTCCTGCCAGAAGACAAGATTTCGTTTTTGTCTCTTCAGGTGCCTCAGGCCCTGCTCTGCCTATCCACGATGGTGAGGCAGTATGAAGGTGCTAGAAAATCTGGTCTCTGCCTTGGAGGCAGTCCCTTTTTTTACAATTCCATATGCCAGAGATGCAATTGGAAATTCTAGGAATTGGTCCAAGCATCAGTGTCATCTCTCCTATATTATGTATCTGTCCGACCGAACGAAAGTTTACATTCTTTGGTGGCTAAAGAGGTTGCACCTTTTACTGCATGTCCATTGGTCATTCCAAATTGGATGATAGTCATGACAAATGACAGCCTAACAGGCTGGGGTGCTACCTTGGGTCCTCAGATATCTCAGTGACTTTGGACTGGAGCAGAGTCGTCTGTCATTCAGTAACATAGTAACATAGTAGATAAGGCTGAAAAAAGACATGCGTCCATCAAGTCCAGCCCATGCCAATAACACCCCTGTTGATCCAGAGGAAGGCAACAAAAAAAGCCCTCTGGAGCAATTTCCAGTGTAGGTGTGTGTCAGATAGTTCCCCGGCTCAATATCCTATTTGCTTTGAAGCCATCTGTCATAACTGTCAATATTGTTCTGTGCTAGATAGGCATCCATTGCTTTTTTGAATGCAGTTACATTATCTGCAAGCACAACATCCCGAGGCAAAGAATTCCATAGCCTTACCGCCCTTACTGTAAAGAATCCCTGCCTGTGTTTTAGTCGAAAGCGCCTTTCCTCAAGTCTTAATGGATGACCTCTTGTTCTTAGCTCAGCTCTTTGCATAAATAATTCATTGGTTGTTCTTTGTATTGACCTTGAATGTATTTGTAAATGGTAATCATATCACCCCTTAGACGTCTCTTTTCTAATGTAAACAAACCCAGGTTGGCTAGTCTCTCTTTGTAACTCAGATCCTCCAATCCCTTTATCAGTTTTGTTGCACATCTCTGCACCTTTTCCAGTTCAGTAATGTCTTTTTTTAGAAAAGGCGCCCAAAATTGTACTCCATATTCTAGATGAGGCCTAACCAAGGATTTATACAGAGGTAGGATAATATTAGCATCCCTTGCTTCTACACCTCTTTTTATGCAGGCTAGTACTCTATTTGCTCTTGCAGCAGCTGAGTGACTCTGCACACTGCTGTGAAGTCTATTGTCTATCAGTACGCCTAAATCTTTCTCTAATGAGGATTTCCCAAGTTGTTTCCCATTTAGAGTGTATGTAGCAAGTTTGTTTCTACAACCCAAATGCATAACCTTACATTTATCTACATTAAATGACATCTGCCACTTTTCTGCCCATTCACTTAGTTTATCTAAATCCTTCTGTAGGGAAAAAACATCCAGGTCTGTATGTATTTCCTTACATAGCTTAGTGTCATCAGCAAAAATTGAGATGCTACTTTCAATTCCCACTTCTAGATCATTAATAAACAAATTAAAAAGCATTGGGCACAGGACTGAACCCTGCGGCACCCCACTTATAACCCTAGACCAATTTGAAAAAGTTCCATTTACAACAACTCTCTGCCATCTATCATTTAACCAGTTCTCAATCCATGTACAGATAACACCACCCAAACCGAAGCCTTTTAATTTATGCAGTAACCTGTTGTGAGGCACTGTGTCAAAGGCTTTTGCAAAATCCAAGTATACTACATCAACAGCAATTCCCCTGTCCAAATTACTACTCACTCTTTCATAAAATGCAAGTAAATTAGTCTGACATGATCTGTTCTTCATGAAACCATGCTGATTCCTACTAATGATATTGTTTGTCTTCACATAGTTCTGAATACTGTCAGTTAATAACCCTTCTAATATCTTACCCACTATGTAAGTCAAGCTCACAGGTCTATAATTTCCTGGTTTGGATCTTGCTCCCTTTTTAAACAATGGAACTACATCAGCTTTCCTCCAATCACAAGGCACTATGCCTGATGAAAGCGAATCAATAAATATTAAGTATAATGGTTTTGCTATTACTGAACTAAGTTCCTTAAGTACCCTTGGGTGTATACCGTCCAATCCAGGCGCTTTATTCACTATAACCCTTTCCAGTCTCTTTTGGACCTTGTCCTCAGTAAGCCATGTAGATGTTGGAGGAAATTCCATGGTTTTGTCTGTTTGCCCACAGCTTGTCATTTCTGCTTCCTTTGTATATACTGAAGCAAAGAACGTATTTAGGGTGTCAGCCATAGCTTTATCCTCACTAATCAATTCACCTGTTTCAGTCCTAAGAGGACCAATATCAACCTTAACTTTTTTGTTGTTAATATACTTGTAGAATTGTTTAGGGTTTTTCTTGCTCTCATTTTCAATGTTTCGCTCATTTTATATTTTAGCTAGCTTAATTGCTTGTTTGCAGATTTTATTACATTCTTTATATTTTTTAAATGATGCATCTGACCCATTTGACTTAAACACCTTAAAAGCCTGCTTTTTATTTCTCATTTCCCTGCTAACCACATTATTAATCCACATTGGTTTTGCTTTACTTCTCTTGTGCTTATTCCCCAGTGGTATATATTGACATGTATATTTGCCCAAGAGCATTTTAAATACATTCCATGACTCTTGTGCATTTTTATCTTTGAAAATTACATCCCACTGGATATCCTTTATGGAGCCACAGGCTATTCACCTAGTCTTGGGGCATTGGTCTCTGTCCATCCAGGGATCCCCTTTGCGGATCCAGCCCGACAATTCAATGGAGGTGGACTACATCAACAACCAGGGAGGGACCAGAAGTGCAGCCACATGGTCTGACATTCAACTATTCTCATGTGGGCCAAGGCTCACATACCAGCTCTCTATTTTGTTCATATCCCAGGGGTAGACAAGGTTTGGGGGACTTTTCTCAGTTGACAGTGAATGCTTCCCAGGAATGGGGAGCTCAACCATAATGCATCCACAGTTCATTTCTGGGGCTCTGCAACAGTGGATCTAATGGCCTCTCTATTGAATCATAAAGTTCGTTAATTCTGGATGAAATTCAGGCTTTGTCTCCCTTGCTGGTTTTCCACTCTGCTAGGGGGGTTTTGCGGGCTCTTCCTAAGTTTGTCTCTGAGTTTCTCATTAATCAGTAAATTGTTCTTCCTTCTCTCTGTCCTGTGCCATCTAACAGAAAGGAGTGGGAGCTTCATCTTTTGGATGTAGTTAGGTGCTTGAAGTACTCTGTTCATTGCAATCAGCCTTTTTGAAAATCTGATTATTTTTTTTGTTATTCTTCAGGGCCATTGTATGGTCCAGACTGTGTCTAAGCTGACAGTGCCTCTTGGATTAAGGCTAGGTTTATGTTCTCAGGTAGCAGCTGATGCCCTTTTGGGTCATAGCTCAATCCACCAGGACGGTGATAGCCTCTTTGACCGACAAGAACCACATAGGACATAAGACAAAATGTAATGTTTGTGTATCTAACAATAAATCCTTTTCTCTTAGTCTATGTGGGCAGAGTCCATGTGGCCAGAAGAAAAAAAAACAGCTGTTTGTGTCTTGGGGAGGGGGTCCCTCGGGTTCTCTAGTTTAGAGATTCCCTTTCCTGCTTGGCTTCTGTTTTCTTAGATGTTTGCTATATGTTAAAGCTGGAGTAGACCAGATTAGACCATGGGGTAACCTAAAGCAGGAAGTTGTCTCTTTCTCTGAGAGCATTTTAAGTACATGCCCTGCCCTCCTGCAAGAGGAAACGTTATCCCATGGTTCCTGTTGGATTTGTCAGTAAGTACACAAAAAGGACCTTTTTAAAGGCGCTCCATCATCAAAAACTAATTAAAAATAGTCACAGTTTATCTCTTTTAAGACATCCCCTGTCAGACTGCATATCTGTAGTGTTCTGTGACACTCCATGGTGCCTGTGTTTGTCTTCAGAACACCATCGGCAGAAATTAGTCACCTTTTCTTGTAAATCTGTATTAGCAACTAGATCATCTTTCATCACTTCCTAATGTGTTTACTTTCAAATATGACCACGCTTTTTTCTGATAATATATTTTCTTTTATGCATCTTCTATCATGCTTAAAGGATATTCCTAAATAAAGAACTGGATTTATATACACATAAATATCGTGCTCTCCAGTCTAGCAACCCTGAAAAAAATCCTCTTTGTTGCCTAAGGCCTAAAATCTAGTCTTACATATGCTTTGTGGTGGTATCCATTCATGCGTGGTGCTAGACCTTAAGATGCAATTATAATGTGTTACAGGGTCTGCTCCCATAGGAGCTATGTGCAGCCCAGACAACTCCTGTCAGCCATTCAGGGGGTGTCAGAAAACTGAACCTCCTCAGTTTAAATGCAGTTCAGAAGTATGTGGCTCTCAGCACTCAGCCTCCTTGGTCCATCTGTGTCAGGCTTCCAAGCAGGAACCTGAAGGTCAATGGCCAGGGTGTACAAACCTGTCCTCAAGGACAGTATAGAGACATAGCTGGGACCTCTCCGGATTTGAACCAGAGACTCCGGTTTTGTCTTTTAATTACCGGGACTCCGGGGCAGAGGCTGATTCTCTGGATGTGGGGAGTTTTAAACAAAACTCTGCCCACTTCCGTGTCTTCCAGATATGCTCCTTGCACTCAGTGCCAAGTTCTCCTGCTTCCCAGGCTATGTCTTAGGGTTTTTATTTTTATAGTTTGAAGCCCCACTCCCCCACTTGTGATTAAACCCCGCCCCTTTTCTGACGCAAATCATGTCATAGATCTCCCCCAGTGACACCAGAGGACTGCCCTCCGGGTAGTCCTCATTGCAAAGTTCCCAGGTACGTATAGAGAGCAGAACTTAAGTCTATATATAACTAAAGGACACTACTAAAATGAACTGGGGTTATATACACATAAATATCCTGTACTTCATACAGGCATCAATAACAATTCTGTCTTTGTTTTCTGAAGCCTAAAATCTAATCTTACATATGAGAACAGTCATCCTGCCTTTTCCAGAGCTCTGAGGCTCACATTCATTATACAGGATTATCTGTGAATGGGCTGAACTAATCACAATCAGTTAACTGTTTTAGCTACTGTATCCGACTACTAATAGCACAAATAACATGAGATGAAGGCTCTCTAAACAGCAACATTTACACATGCATTTAAAAGCAAGTTTTGGATTATAGTTTTAGGGATGATATTTAGCTTATACTTAATGCTAGTTGTTAAGTATGTGATAATTAAACTTATATCAACTTATTTAATTTTTTTGGTGCTAGTTTATCTTAAAGCACAAGTGGGCTAATCAAAATGAATACCGTAAAATCTTGGTTATAATATGCACAATTTTGCCTCTCTTCACCTTGTGAAGTGTGGGGTGCATATTAAACACAAGAAAAAAATCTTTCTGCCCCCTCTATCCTTCTACCCACCTCAATCTGCTCTGAGCTTCCACTCCTGCTTCTCGCCTCCTCCGTAGTCATTGGCAATAGCTGAACAGTGAGGGAAGCATTCGAATGCCCTGTGAGGACCTTTTAATTTAAGCCAATGATAATGCCCTTTGAGTACCTCAAGATCGTCACAGAGTAATACTGTAGATCCAATGCATAGATCTCTGTGCATTGGATCTACTGTAGTGTCCTGCAAGGAACTATCATTGGCTTAAATTAAAAGGTTCTCAAAGGGCATTGCTGGAAGTGAGTGTCAGATGCAATGCATGGGGATTGTATAGGTAATGCCCATGAGATTAGACAATGAGACTTCTGTCTTGCAGTTCAGTCTTCTCTTCTGGGACTAAAAAGAGAGAGAATCAAGGACTTTTTCAGACCCCGATTCAGTTCCCTTGTTTGCTCTGCTGGGGCTCATAAAGCAGTCCTGGCTTCATTGAAGCAGATCTGCCAGTAGTGCATTATCCAAGCAGTGTTTGCCCTTTAGCATGGCAGTCCTGACAGGCATCTCAGAAGGGATAGCGGAGTATTGTCTGTAAAAGCCTTTCTGAGAGCAGAGGGATGTTTTCTAATCTCAGTGATGAGCTACCATAGATCTTAGCACGTAATAGCAGCGCAACCAATATTAACCTAATAATGACTGTATAGAATTACATTTTGGGGATCTATAAGTATATAAAGATTTTACAGATGCCATCTTGGAACATGTGAGTTAAAAAAAAAAAAATAAAACAACTTTGATTATTTTGAAAAAGCTTTAAAAGCACCTACTGTATATATTATCCATTTTTATTTAGATTTTTGAGTTTTATAACTGTATACATTATTCTACTGCACAGGCACTACTTGTCTAATGCCTACATACCCCGCCGACACACACAAACACATTGATACTTAACCCTGTCAGTACTAGGGAAGGAAGGTAATGCATTAATGATTAGTATCATTGAGTGGGAGTTAATAAAGTTAAGGCAGGAACTGCCTGCACATCACGCCTTAGTTATATAACCTATAAATATAAATAACTTAGAAACTAGATTTCCAACTAAAAACATGGCTAATATAACATATGTGGGGGTTTTGAAAATCCTTTCCAAATTTCCAAAGTTGTTTTCAGGTGGTATGACCCTTTGAAAGTTTCACCCCCTTAAGGACCAGGTGACGTGCTATGATGTCATGCAGTTTATACCCCTAAGGACCGTTGATGGTTGTAGCACGTCATATACTTTTACAGTGGTCCTGTGGGAGCGCTGTAAGTAAAAACTTAAAGACTGGAGCACTCTCTCTCAGACCCCAGCGTTTAGAGCCAGTACACGCAACAGCTCACGTGTACCGGCGTGTCGACACAGATCAAATCGGACGGTATCTTTCTCGGACAACTGGTCCTTAAAGGGATAGTAATACTTCGTTTTATCTTTATTTTATTTTGTAGGTATTAAAAAAATATGAAGAACGATCTAAGTCTTATCTCTCAGACCTTTATGGTTTAAGAGATATTCACAAGCAAAGTATCCCCCCCCCTTTCAGCCAGATAAGAAGGGAGGTGCCCAGGTAGACTGCAGAGAGGGACAATCTTCAATTAAGATAAGGGAAAAAGCTGAAAAACTTGTCAAGGGGGGAAGGGTTTTCATTCTTTTCATACAAAGAAGATTGTCCCCTGCTGTTATCTGTCTGGTCTTACAGCCAGATTCCACATCTGAGAAGAGATGGCTTACACTAGGAAAAAGGGGCGGGAGGGGGAAACTTTGCTTGTGAATATCTCTTAAACCATAAAGGTTTAAGAGATAAGAATTATATCGTTCTTCAAGTTTTTTTAATGCCTATAAAATAAAGTTAAAACTAAGTATTACTATCCCTTTAAAGGGCTAAAAGCCTTTTTAATTTTCAGTTGTTAGTGTTTGTATAACACATGAATGCAAGATAGGTGTCCAAAGCATTTCAGATTTCTTTGGCATCCAAGAGGTTAACCCCTTAACGACCACCCGATCTGGAGCATGCTCTGCTGTTACAGACCACAGATTTTTTTTTTGCTAGCTGAATTCTGGGACGGCAGAGTGGGGTGCTGCCATCCCAGAATTCCATGACGTGCTGGGACCGGTGTGACAGTCCTGGCACGTCATGGTTCCTTAAGGGGTTATACAATTTTGCATTCACCTCTTCAGTGTATATAATATATAACTTAGTTACTTTATGACCTAGGGACTGGGGACCATCGATCTACCCATCAAAAAAGATTACAGTAATCAGTCTTAACCCTTTGAGTGCCAGAGGGGTACAGAATGCATTGCAAAGCAATGCATTCCGTAGCCCTCTGGCACTCAAAGGGTTAATTAGAAATATAGCTTTCAAATAAAAACCACTTGTTTGCTGATAGACATCCTTGCCAAATAAGGTTAAAGGGATAGTAATGTTTCAACATAATAGCAGCTCCAATTATTTGGGACATGGAGAGTATTACAGTGCTGCGTAATTAGTTGGTGCAATATAAATAAAGAACAATAATTATAATAATATTATTTCAATACTGTCAGATTTGTAGTTCAAGAGTAATTGAATGATAAAGTATCCCTCTCCCGCCCCTTTTACCTAGTGTAAGCCACCTCCCCTCAGATGTGGGATCTGGTCTCTTGGGGCTGGATTCTGTTACAGGTGCTATTTTTATCACTGCTTATTTCTCTGGTTTTCCCCATAGACTTCAATAGGAAAATGTTTGATAAAACGGGTGTTAACATTCAGCACCTAGGGTGACCACGGGTCCCGGAACGTCCGGGACTGTCCCTTATTTCAGGGACATGTCCCGCGTCCCGGGTCCCCTTCAACCGGGACAATGAAGTGTCCCGGAATGAAGCCAAGCCGCCCTGAATGTCAGCCTGCAAGCGGTGTGTCACATCATGGACGCCGCTTGCAGGCTGACATCCAGGGCGGCAATGCAGCTTACCTGATCTCCTGGAGGTAAGCGCTCTAGTAATACAGAGCGCTGGGAGATGACATCATCTCCCAGCGCTCTGCATTACTGAGCACAGCGCGCGGGAGCTTCAGCTCTGTGCCGGAGGAGGCACAGAGCTCCCTCTTGACACGCCGCTAGACCACCAGGGACTCAAGGTAAGGCAATAGGGTGACCACGTCCCGGAATGGCAGAAGGGAAATGTGGTCACCCTATCAGCACCTGCAATAGAATCTGGCACTCGACCGGACAGATCACAGCAAGGGACAATCTTCTTATAGTGAGTATAAGGAAAACCCTGCCCCCTTTGACAGGTTTTTCAGGTTTTCCCTTATGTTAATTGCTGAGGTAAGCAGTGTTACATCAGTAAAAGGGGCGGGAGAGGGATACTTTATCATTCAATTACTCTTGAACTACAACTCTGACAGTATTGAAATAACACTCTCCGTGGCCCAAATACTATGAAGATTAATTGGAGCTGCTTTTATTTTGAAACATTACTATCCCTTTAAAGGCATTGTAAATATAGATATGTAATACTTTTACATTTTTACATTGCAGAAGCTAAGGAAAACTGCATTTCAATCAGTAACATCATGCATGAATTCCAGTCACTAATTTCTTATTTTGTGTTGCCATTTGCAGTCACCTCAATTGCTCTCTCCAACACCTACAGAGGTAATACACCATTTTTTTTTTCGTCATTAATTCATATTGAAATATATTTATTTGCTGTATTTATTTATTTATTTCTGTGTTCATATTTGATGATCCATCACAGTGCACATAAACTTTTGTGAAGGAAAAATGATGTTATATTATGAAACATATATATGTTGTAGTACATATATGGCTGAGTAAAACAAGGGTACTTCCACTGCTGGGAGATAATTAATTCCAAAGTTATATCTGTTCAGACTCATTTGATTTTTTGTCTTTTTTTTTTGTAATAAAAAATGTATGAAAAGTGACCGCTAGATGGTTCTGTTTTATTAGTCGCTATGGAAAATTTCAGTCAAACGAATTACATTTTCTAAACAATAATATTTTAACATTTGAATTAAAAAAAATAATAAAATGGGAGTACTCATGTGTCTCTATCATCCAGTGTCGATCAAAGGAACCTCTGGAGGGCAGGACACGTAAAACAAAGATAAATCCTCTGAGGCAGAGACTCACCTTCCATTTTACCCCTACCTCCTATTGCCAGTTTAACCCCTTCGCGTCCTGTGACGTACCCGGACCGTCACGCTGGTCCGGCACTTAAGGACCAGTGACGGTCCTGGTACGTCACGTACTTTTACTCACTGCGCTCCTGCAGGAGCGCGGTGAGTAATACGGTGGACTGAAATTGATCGCTCCAAGACCAGAGCCATCTCTCTCAGTCCTCCTTTCGATGTGCCGCCCCACGTGATCAGTCATGTGGGACGGCACGTCGAACTCGTCTATCTGGTCCTTAAAGGACCAGACACCGCGGGATCCTCGGACCTGAAGGGGTTAAAGAAACATCATCACCTAGAACTAAAAAGGGTTAATATCATTTATCATATTATGTATGTCCAGCCAGCATTTTCCAATTATTTGTTGGTGTGTGAGCTTTAAAAGCGAGGTAACACCTAATAATAATCCACCACTTATCTTAATATGGCCAGAAAATCCTAATGTCCCCTATGATTTTTTCCTTGCTCTTTGATACAAGAGATCACATCTTCAATAGATCCTGGATGTTATGTCCATGGAGGCGGACATGACAGTTGTTAGCAGGACCACAGGATAAAACTCCACCCAATGCACATGGTAATCTTAACCCTTTCATGGATCAGAGGGGTGTGCAGCTCATGGGTTCTGAATGTCTTGTACATAGTTTTGGTCCAAAACACTGAGTGCAAGAGGAGTATGCAACCAATTGCAAAGCAGTGGGTTGTGTACTCTTCTGACACACAGAAGGTTAAATCATTCGGTAGATTTGTGCACTGTATTCTTCTGTATGCGAGAACGTGTCATGTCCGCCTCCATGACATCCAGTACTGATTGAAGATCTTGGTCTAGATGCACTAAACGTTGATGTGGTGTTGGTATGATATTGTCGATGTGTTTGAATCACTCCGACAATTCGATCTGCACACATCGACATATTCACAAAAACTGTTGGATGGAAGGGGAGGGTTGGAGAAGGTCCCTATTAGCATACAGGATTTTCAAAGTGCTGTCGGTGTGGAAGGGATCTCCTCCCTTCACATATAATGAACACTACGACAGTCTGAACAGCATTCTCTGTGCTTCCCTACCCAGCCAGTAAGGGGAATACAGAGAAGGCTTTCAGTACCATGGACAGCACTGAATGCCATAGGGATGTGCATTGCTTACCCCTGTTGCATTCAAAGGGTTTCAATAAACAAATAGTACACCAAGCTCTACACAACGTCCCCCTCCTTCTACATCCCCCCTTAGTATGTTGACATATATTGCATATTTGCAACATACTAACCGTCCGACTTTCACCTCAGGGACCGTCATGTAGTGACAGATCTGCCTTTTATTTGACACTTAACCCTTTGAGTACCAGAGAGGTAGGAAGGCATTGCTTAGCAATGTGTTTCCTATCCCTCTGGTACTCAAAGGGTTAATAGATAAGGTATGGGCTGCATACTTTGTCTGTATATGTGTGTGTTAACAATTTATGTTTTATTTAAAATTGTGTTTAACTTTAATAATATACACCATAGACCTCAAGGGGGGTATCATGACCCCTCATGACACCCCCCTAACATAAGGCCAACAAATGCCCGTTAATTATATTAAGCATGTATAAGCTATGTGAAACATAGCTTATATTCGCTTTTATGGTTACAGTAAAAGATCAGGACCCCTCCTGATAGCCCCCTACCATGGATCATCTATCCAAAAGGGTAGATGATTCATGGGGTGACCCCAAAGACATTTACTGCCTTCTTGATGCTGCATCAAGCTGTCAATGATTGAATGAATCCGATCACTAGGTTCATTCAGGATGAGTGGATCGTTGCGCTGTAATCATTGAATTAGTCACTGGGGTCAAACCGGGTGACTGATTCAATGATCAGAGCGCAGGGCTGCTTTCTAAGAATGTACCCGGTGACAGGGTTCATTCATTGAAGGGAGCACTTAGAGTAGATGTAAAAGCTGCATCTAGGATAAGCGCTCCCTTCAATAAATGAACCCTGTCACCGGGTTCATTCTTAGAAAGCCGCCCTGCGCTCTGATTATTGAATCAGTCACCCGGTTTGACCCCGGTGATTAATTCAGTGATTACAGTGCAACAATCCGCTTACCTAGAATGAACCCAGTGACCGGGTTCATTCATTCTTCAAGAGCTTGATGCTGCGGGCGGCTGTATAGCCGGCAACATCAAGAAGGCAGTAAATGCCTTTGGGGTTGCCCCATGGATCATCTATCCTTTTGGAGAGATGATCCATGGCAGGGGGGCTATCAGGAGGGGTCCTGGTGCCCCCCTTTGAGGTCTGATCGTTTACTTTAATCATAAAAGCTGCATATAACCTATGTTTCACATAGGTTATATGCACTTGATGTAATCAAAGGGCATTTGTCGCCCTCATTTTAGGGGGGTGTTATGAGGTGTCATGATACCCCCCTTGAGGTCTAATGTTTGCATGAATACATTTCTACACATTTTAATAAAAATAAATTTTTCACACACACACATATACAGGCAAGGTATGCAGCCCATACCTTGCCTATTAACCCTTTAAGTACCAGAGGGGTAGGAAACACATGCTAAGCAATGCCTTCCTTCCTCTCTGGTACTCAAAGGGTTAAGTGTAGAATAAAAGACGGGTTTGTCGCCTAAATGGCAGTCCCTGAGGTGAAAGTCAGATGGTTAGTATGTCAAATATATGCAATATATGTCAACATACTAAGGGGGAAGATGTCGTGGGGGGGGCATTGTGTAGTGCTTGCTGTACTATTTCTGCTTATTGTAACCCTTTGAATGCCACAGGGGTGAGCAATGCACATCCCTATGGCATTCAATGCTGTTCATGGTGCTGAAAGCTGTCTCTGTATTCCCCTACTGGCTGGGTAGGGAAGCACAGAGAATGCTGTTCAGACTGTCGTAGCTCTCCCTGCTGTTACTCCATAGGAAAGTACAGGGAGATCCCAGCTACAACAGCCTGAGTTATGTGAAGTTGAGACTGTGAACTTCGACAGCAGAGGCTGCTATCGCAGTTTACTGAATCAGTCGAAGTGTCACATTATAATATCACCACACCCCTTTTCATACGAATGTATCTGATTATGCTTCATTTCCATTTGGAAATTAGCAATTGTTGATGCGAAGAGTAAAAATTTGTAGACCTGGTGAAGGCATGACGGTATGGATGTCGATGTGGGTATTTTTGTCGGAGTTCTGGTGAAGTGATGTCGTAGACACTTTCTGAATACTGTTGGTGTGTCTACGACACTGCTCCAACAGAACATCGACATTCGTAGCCCTCTTTGAGCATTAGTGTATCTAGGCCCTTATATGTTGAACAATGGCACAAGGGCTTAATTCAAATGGGCCATTAGGATTTTCTGAACATAGTAAAGGTAGGGGGCCTTGAATGTATATAGCAATGAGAGTTTCAAGCTTGTTAAAAAGAACTGAGAAAACCCCTAAAACAGCTAACCCTACTTTTCTTTTCACATACTTGTCTCCTGTCTGTTTACTCCAGTTACCACATATATACTGCAGTGCTCATCTATAGGAAACATACATAAAGGAAGAGGGCTCAAACAGTCGTGCAAAAGGAATAAGTTTATCACAGACTGTAGGGCTCAGGCATCTCACATTTTTTATGCTATCAGAAAACACACTGTAAATCTTTATTTACATTTATGTAAACTCTTCCAATTGTAGGTAATGCTATCACTTTAATTCAGTGCTATAAATAAAAATGTAGTTCCAATTTGTAACTGGTTGAATGCCAGGGAGGTCTTCAACACATTGCTGCACAATGTGTTGGAGACCTCTAGCATCCAGGGGGTTAAAGGAGCAGTAAGCTTTTTCTTATTTTTTTTTACATTAACAATGCCTTCTAGTGGTCAAATTCCAGTTAGTTATTCTGTTACACTGTAATGGAGAGGAAAGTCAGTGACTTACAGTTCTCCACAGAATGTGATAGAAACTGCTGAATTACTTCCTGTCAGCTGGAGCTATCAGGAAGTAAAAGCACAGGAAATTCACTTCCGGCTTATCTGAGCTTTTATATATTTTGAATAAAAAAACTGACAGTGGTGCGAGTGACCTTGTTTTACTCAAAAGGAAAAGCTCTATAACATAGGTTTTCATTAAAAAAGAAAAGTTTACTGCTCTTTTAAAAAGTTGATTTATCCCTTAACAACCGGCCGATCGGCGCAGCGCAGTCAGTTAAGGACCACGGTGCATTTTTTTTTTTTCAGATTCCTGTTCCGAACTCCCTGAATGGAGTGCAGCCGCGGGGAGAGCCCGGAATTCCATGAGGTCATAGTACGTCATGGGTCGTTAACTCAGATCGACCCATGACATACTATGACCGTCAAGGGTCTTTAAGGGGTTAAGGACCAGAGGGGTGTACAATACATTGCATTTCATATTTTTACAGCCCTGTGGTCCTGAAGGGGTTAATGAAAATATTATAATAGTAAAATACCAAGTGGAACAATGTTTTCTCTTTCTATAGGGAGACCAAGACGATCGTTCCCTTAAACAGTACAGGGCGTCTAGCCCCAGCTCGACCGGTTCAATAGGTTACGGCCGTTACACGCCAACCTCCCACTCCCCTCAGCATTACAGCAGACCAGGTAAACCAGACCATACTTTTTTTCTCTCTCACTCTGTTGCTCTTTGTTGGAGAAAGGAGCATGACGATTCATTATGGAAACATGAATATTAAAAGGTTTTCTTCTGCTGAGTAAAACAAGGAATTCTGTCAAATGTTATAACAGCACAAATATTTTTTGTAAACAGTGACAAAGAGGCCGGGATTCAACAAGGTGCGAATGGCTTAATGCACAAGAAAATCAGAGGATTTCTTTGCTAATTAACCATTCGCTCATTCAGCAACTTTCGGATTGTATCTGGCCATCTCTTATTCTTCAATAAGCAATGGTCAGATAGATCCGCAAATGTGATCCACTATCTTCAAGCTGGCGGATCGCATGTGAATGCATGGAGCGAACACACGCGTACATATTTTCACTTATGTATGTGTGGGGGGGGTTCCCCAGACTGGGCAGTTTACTCAATTTTCCCTGCTTCTCGTAATCAAAGCAGGGAAACACACAAAATCACTGATGAATACCCGAAGGTATCCATCAATGATCGCGGCGAAGAGCAGCATATTTGATACTCTGCTCTTCCCGCCATTTGATGAATCCCGGCCCTAGTGTCCACAGGACATTTTTGTATTTCTCTCTATTGGTGAGCTTGAGTCTAAGGGTACTTTGTTTAACCCTTTGAGTGCGAGAGGAGGTGTGAAACCCAATGGTGCACAACACCCCTCTGGCATTCAAATGGTTAAAAGAAAACTTGAGCAATTCTATGGAAATATGCTGCACTGTAGGGGGACAAATTCAAATACAGAAAATTGCCATTGATTTAAATGGGAGTTTTAACCCAGTGTGTGCTGGAGAGGTCTCCGATTCTTTGTGAATGTATTAAAGTCTCCTCTATCATTTTAGGAGTTAAAATCACATTTAATTCAGTGAGGCTATTTATTTGTACCCCTGAAGTGAGGCCAGTTTGATCCAGAATGTCACCAGGGGGGAGATTCACTAAGCGGTGATAAAGAGGTGATAAAGTGTAGATGACTTCTCCAGTGATATCACTTCTCCAATTCCTATGTTATTCTATGGAGCCTGTGCACTAAGATTTCTTCATCTTTGGAGATCTTAGTGAATAGGCTGTATATAATAACATAGGAACTGGAGAAGTGATATCACTTGAGAAGTTATCTCCACTTTATCACGGCTTACTAAATCTCCCCCCCCCCCCCCGTTTTCTTTTGACCCCTTAAGGACAGACCAGAAGAGCGTGCAACATATTTCTTTCAATCCTTTACACACCCTGTAGTCCTTAAAGGGTTAACCAGAGGGCCCTTACACTAAAGCCCTCCATAGGAAATGGTAGCAGCAACACCACATGATCAGTACAATAAAAAATTGCTGTTTAATTGGAACAACGTTTTATTAGCCGTATCAGCTTTTAAAAGGAGCATTTCATCGGGAGTACCCTTTAGTAGGAAAGTCCTACAGTACTTTTTTTTTCCATAAAGACATTTTACTGCTCCTTTAAATACAGATGTACGTATCAGGAAGACTTTTTTCCGATTTTTCAGTGGAGAATTCATACAGCAGAGAAATGTCAACCTGCTAACACTTCCGCTTGAAAATCCTGCTCTCCAGGCTGTCAGTCTTGTCAGTTTTTGAGGTTAATGGCACTAATCATGGCACATATGAATTATTCGCACAGAATGAATAGGGTTATGGCAATTTCTGCTAATGCATATTGATGATGACTATGACGGTTTGTTATCCTTTCTCAAGACACTGTTATCCTTTCTCAAGACTTCTCCAGATTTAAACCAACAATAATACAATAAACATTGTTCAAACAAATGATGTATACAGAGAACTTAGAGGGAGATTTAAAGACCTGGCGTTATGAAAAAATATTGAGTAAAAGTTGTATAAAACTGACTTTGGCATTTAAAAATAAGCCTGCGTCAATTTGGGAAACTTTAACCCCGTGTAGTTGTGTTTCTGTAAAAGTAATAGTAAAGCTGGGAAAAATTGTTGCGCAGCAAGTTTATAAAGAAATGTCACTAAATGTGACAACTTACCAACATCATTTTCGCCAGAATGTTAAGGACAGGCATAAGGTGTTCTTAATCGTTCCAGGCGTTAACATCAAATTGTTAATTCCATATTTATACGGTGCACTTACTCATTTATAAGTAAGAACTGGCATTATCACTAGCTGCCCTGACTGAAAGGCAATTCTTAAGACTGTTTATTATAATTCTCCCTCTTAGGGCCATATGTTCAAAGAAGTAACGAAATAGCTTTTGTCATTTGTAACAACTTTTCAAAGTACAGTGTCGTTGGGATCATTAATATTTTCAGAGAGTGTCGGTTGTGATTGGAAATATGTCGTTTGTCCTGACTGAAATTGTCGTATGGAACAACAAAAAATGTCTTAACTAAAGACAAAAATGTCTTAAAAAATGTCTTAAAGTGTTAGTAATGACTGAAAAAAACTTTTTTGCATTTAGAAGAGCTTAAAAAGCTGATCTAAATGCAAAAAAAACGTATCTCTCAAACCGCTATGGTTTAAGAGATACGGGCGTTTAAAGTTTGATTTCTCCTACTGACAGCTGTAAAGCTGTCAGCAGGAGATCCGTTTCGGTCGACATGGAGGCGCTTGAAAAGTGCCGGGATCTCGTTACTTACACGAAATCCCTTCATTGGAATGGTCTAAAATGTGTGCCTAGTGTTGAATTCCGTGGGATTCCGTGTAAGTAAAGAGAACTCGGCACTTCTCAAGCGCCAGTGTGTCGACCGACATGGATCTCCTGCTGACAGCTTTACAGCTGTCAGTAGGAGAAATCAAACTTTAAACGCGCGTATCTCTTAAACCATAGCGGTTTAAGAGATACGTTTTTTTGCATCTAGATCAGCTTTTTAAGCTCTTCTAAATGCAAACAAATTTTTTTCAGACATTACTAACACTTTAACAACAAAAAATGTCTTTAAAAATGTCTTAACTAACGACAAAAATGTCTTAAGTAAAGACAAAAATTCTCACATTCAGAACTCATTCCCTCCACTTTTTTCTTAACGTATAAATTTTGTCTTTTGAAACACATTTTTTTGTCATTAGTTACGAAAAATTTTCTTTTCCTCTATGCGACATTAGAGAATAGTTTAGCCCCGCCCTAGCCATGCCCCTTTACCCGTCAATTCTGGAGTTGTGTCATACACAACGGACATTACTATTTTTTTGTCATATACTCTATAGAAAATATGCCGTTCATGCATTCAATTACTTATTTTTGTCTTTCATACAACATTTTTTTGTCGTTATCCCTTTGAACATACTGCCCTTAGATGCTAAGTTAATAAGCAGAACTGGAGTAATTCTGAGGCAATCCAATTGCACCATAGGGGACAAATAAAAATTCCTGTTAAATTAAATGGGGATTTAACCCCTTGAATGCCAGTGAGGGCTCCAGCACATTGCTAAGCAATGTGTCTGTGACCTTTCTAGCATTCATGGGCTTAAAAGCCACATTTTACTGAGTGGGAATTTAGAAATATTATTTTCCCCATAATGTTAAGTTGGTTTACTCTAGTTATCTGTTAATGCAGTCTCCAAGTGTAATTCCAGATGTAAGCCAACAATGACAGATAAAACATAGTTCAAATAAATGAAATATCGAGGAAACTTGCTGCTTACAAAGGACGGAACTCATCCAATCACAGGAGGAGCAGAGTGTGCTTCCTTTCTCCACTCTCATCGAGAGATACTCTTGAATATCTATCAGTGATGGCAGAAAAGGGTATCTGTCAGTGATGGCGGTATTTATCAATTATCAGATGTACACATGTATGCATGTCAGGGAATTATGAGAAAAAATAACATAAATGGTTGGAATAGTAGATCTATCTGGTAATGCTTATTGATGTATACATATGTACCAGATATGATCTTGCCATCAGTGATTTTGCAGATAGTGAAGGCACAAAGAAGAGTATTTCCTTGCACAGTCAGCCAGTCACAGTTCGATGAAGTGTGGCCAAACTGGATTTAAAGCGACCTGGATTTAAAGGGACAGGAATGTCCCATAAAAAAGTATTCTCATTTTGTAGTTAAAAAAAAATAAATGATCTGAAGCAACATCTATCACTCAAACCGCTATGGTTTAAGAGAGATTCACACTGAAAGTCCCCCCACTCCCCTTTTCCTGATGTCAGCTGTAAAGCTGTGAACACTACCTAAGCAGTGGCGGACAACAGGCAGGCCTAGGACCTGCCCCTGAGCTATGTCTGCGGCACCCAGTGTGCTTTCTGGAGCAGTGGTAAGAGGGGGTAGTTTCTCTCTAATTCACCATTGCAGCTCTACTGGAGTTAGCCTCTAAGGCCATTGAGTGCAATAAGGGTGTACACTATAGAGTATTATTACTGTTGTGTGTAGTCTCGTTCAATCTCTTGCCATCGTTAGGACTTTAATACCAGCAAACCCTGTGCCTGCCCCATAGCAAATGAAGGGAAATGGAATACACTTATGTAATTTTCTCTATGGCTTGTTTAATATATAACCTTAAACAAAGCATAGAGGAAAAGAGTATCCAACCATGTCCATAGACTGCCCTGTTGCCCTGTCCTTGGAGTAAGCAGTGTTAAAGGGATAGTATTACTTCAAAATTACTATCCCTCATATTGTAGCCCTTAATAAACTGAGTTAAATGACACCAGCAGCATCTCTCAAACCTTTATGGTTTAAGAGATAGCCGCTTTCAAAGTTTCCTCTCCCCTGCTGTCAGCGTTCTGCTGCCAGCAGGAGAATCCGGTCTCTGAATCAATTGGAGGCTCTTCAGCAGAGCCGATATCTTGTTATGGAAGGAAAAATTATTAATTGAAACAGTCTTCTATGTGAGCTTTGTAAACAAGCACACGTAGAAGACTGTTTCAATGAATCATTTTTCCTTCCATAATGAGATATCGGCACTGTTTAAGAGCCTCCGCCTGTCCCGGGACCGGATTCTCCTGCTGGCAGCAGAACGCTGACAGCAGGGGAGAGAAAACTTTGAAAGCGGCTATCTCTTAAACCATAAAGGTTTGAGAGATGCCGCTGGTTTCATTTAACTCAGTTTATTAAGGGCTACAATATGAGGGATAGTAATTTTGAAGTAATACTATCCCTTTAAGGGGAGAAATAAAGAGTACATTGCTTAGTAAGCTGACACCAAGCAGGTATAGGGAATAAAAATAGGTTTCACGTCCGTAGTACCTTCACCCCATTGTCCCCTGTACTGGGGAGGGGAATGAGTTGACCTGCCAAAGTACAGTTCATTTTGTCAGGTAGATCAGAACAATATGTTCCTAAATTTGGGGTGATTTTTACAATCACACAGTATCTTTCTGTATTTTTAGCTTGACATTACATGAAAAACAAAGCAATAAACCATTATAGGATTGCATGGTGCATTGCACTGCTAGTCTCACAGAATACTCTGCTGATGTGAAGTAATGGTGCATTGCGCTGCTGCTCTGATGTAATGGTATATTGCCCTTCTGGTTTCATTTACTAGTTTGTTGCATTCCTGGTCTCACATAATACTCTGTTGATGAAAATTATTGCACTGCTGACCTCATGTAATGCTCCTCTGTTCTTATGTAATTGTATTTTGTGGTGCTGGTCTCATGTAACACTCTGCTAGTCTCATGTTATTGTGTATTGTCCTGCTGGTGTAATATAGGTTGTGTATTGCTGTATAGCACTGAGTGTAGCATGCTCAGTCATTTGACCTCCCTTCTCTTGTGTCTGTTTCTCCTCTTAGTCTGTCTGCCTCTGTCCAATTTTCCTCTGAGTAATTTACATCCTAACACACATCACACATGCACACTAATTTGGAGAAACAGATTGTTGACAGCAACCTGATGAATACTGCAGTTTGACAGACAAAGGGAAGGTGGCCTGGTACTTTTTACATCACCCTTATCAATACTGCTGTAGATCATCTTGGGAATCAGAGTAGCCAGTCTGCATAATGAATTCATTAAATATTGTGAAATATTTTAAGATGCTATATAGGTTATTAAACATATCCCATTCTTCAGATCAGAGATGCTTTTGATCTAATACTGTTCATAGTAGCTTCTGAGTTGAAAGGTTTATTCCAGGCTTCATCTAATGGCATTGGTAAATAACGGAGCAATTTGGTGTTCAAATATCTCCTCAGATGAGACCGAACAGGTTTATTGACAAATATTATTGTAGCAGCTATGAGAATACGCTGGCATCAGCAACATGCTTAACGGATTCACCATGTGTTGGTGAGGGAGCAAGCTGATCCGTATAAGCCCACTTAAATGTGTAGAATTGTTTTATCATGAAAAATATACATTGTATGGTTTTTCCTGCTGAGTAAAATAATTGGCTATTTTGCAGATGAAAGACCACATCAAATGCCATATTTCTTGCAATGTGTTGCTAAACAAGGTTTCACCTTTGATTGTTTTGTGCACTCATATAAACTATATATATTTTCTTTTTTTATGGGTAGAATAAGCTTTCTTTTTGTATCATATGTAATGATCCTGCTCCATATTGTTTGTGTAGAATGAGCATACATTGTAACATAGGAACAAAATTGATGCACGCATTCATCAAGGTGAGCCTTTTCCATACTAATTAATACAGAGGGAAAAAAAAAAGTGAAAGAAACATTGAAGACATTTCCAGTGATACCCCAAATGATTAACAAAAAAACCCTTCCTGATTCCAGACGGCATCTCCCTTAATCAACATCCTCCCTGCTTTGTATATGTGTTTTAAAAAAGGTATGCAATACATTTTTGAAAGTATCTAGAGTAGGTTCCAAAACAGCCTTCATAGTCACAGAATTTTACAGTCTTTACTGTATTGTGTTTACTGTATAACTCTTGCCTTTGCTTTAGTCAAAAGCATCTTTCCTCTCGTCTTAATGCATGGCACATTTTTTTGTTCTCAGTGAAGAGTTCTCATGAGAGTGCTTTGTATTGGCCATATATTTGTAAATTGTAATCATTTGTCCCTTTAGATTCCTCTTCTTTAATGTGAACATACGCAGGATGTCTAGTCTCTCCGTATAGCTAAAATCGTCTAATTCCTTTATCAGTTTTGTTACATGTCTCTATACTTTTTCTGTATAATAATGTTTATATAAAAACCAACACTGAACAACTGTCTCAGTTTTTGTGAAATAAGCAGATACATTGGCTACTTCTCCCTTTTGCAGAAACCCTATATGTGTAGGTTTTTCATGTATTCTGCCAGTTCTGCAGCATGTTTCCTCAGCCTGAGCACTTGTCCCTGCATTTTTAATTGTAAAGTTTGTGTCATATAGATGAACGGTCCATATTAAGGTCTTTTTTTGGAGATCATAATGCTGGGAGATGATTAACTCATCTTCTAACAATAAGAAGACAAGCCAGTTTGTCTCCGACACTATGGTTTCCATGATGTGCACGCAGCTAAATATGAATGGGAGCTTGCAGTCTAAACTGACAGCTTTTCCTGATTACTTCAGCATAGTGATCCTAAAGGTCTAAATGTGTTTAGTTTTAAATGAAATTGCAGGGAAAAGATACTCCCTACACTGTTGGGAGACTTGGGATGTCACTAGCAGACTTGAGTATTCATTGAACATTGAGCTCTCTCACTGCTAATACCACTCCACATCCATTTAAATCACTTTGGCTGAATATAAATGACCTTTTGTGTTAATGGATGGAAATATGACCTTGGCCTTTAAATACTGCCTCCTTTTAAAGCAAGTTACTTAAAAGTTACAAACGGCTTTAAAGGGACAGTATTGCTTGAAAATAAATTTTATATTGTAGCCCTTAAAAAAACATTCAACATGATATAAGTCTTATCTCCCAAACCTGTATGGTTTGGGAGATATTAGCAAGTAAAGTTAATAATAATAAAAGTAAAGTTCACTTTTCCTGTCTGTTTTAGCCAAGTCTGCCATCTAGTGGACAGATTTGGAAACCGGTCCACATATCAGTCGACAGCTCTTTAGCAGTGCCGAGATCACGATCTTTAAAAAGAACTACTTCATTGGAACGGTCTACAAAGTGTGCCTGGCTTGCAAGCACACTTTGTAGACCATTCCAATGAAGAAATTCTTTTTAAAGATCGTGATCTCGGCACTGCTGAAGAGTCGCGGCCAGTCTACGGAGAGGATTACAAATCTGAAGACTTGAGCAGTGACGTCACTACAGGGGAAACTTTACTTGCTAATATCTCCCTATCCCTTTAATACAAAGGACATATGGCAAAGGCTGAACTTGATGAAATCTTTACTCATTCCAATCTCCCATCAAGCTCATCCTCTGCTAGATCTCCTTTGTTTTTATTCAGAGGAAGGCAAACTACCCCCCCCCCCCCCCCCCCCACACACACACACACATATATATTGCTTCAAGCGGGCAAAAAAATCAGCCCAAAATGGCAATCAGATTTCTCCCTAAATCATTGTGTCTCAACCATAGTCCTTAATGTTTTCCATGTTTGGGCATGGTTGTGTTGGATCTGTCATTCCAATTAATTAATTTGCTCATACAGGAGATCCTTAAAGGCTGCAATGTTTTTTGTATTTGAGGATCGTGTTTGAGAAACAATGTCTTAATTCAACATACTATCCAGTTGTCATGATTCTTTATATTGTTCTTCACAAAAAGTATCCAGTATTTTTTAACATATCTACAGTATCTGCCAACAGCCTCCAGGGGCAAGAATTCTACATGCTTTCTGCCCTTACTGTAAAAATTCCTTTGCTATAACCACAAGCTCATTTCCTCTAATCTTAAAGGGATAGTAATGTTTCATAATAAAAGCAGCTCTGATTAATCATCATAGTATTTGGACTTTGGAGAGTGTTATTTCAATTCTGTCAGAGTTGTAGTTCAAGAGTAATTCAATGACAAATTGCCCCCCTCCCGTCCCTTTTACTAATGTAACACTGCTCAGCCAGAGCAGAAGGGAGGTGCCCAGGTAGATTGCAGAGAGGGACAATCTTTAATTAAGATAAGGGAAAAAGCTTGTCAAGGGGGGCAGGGCTTTCATTGTTTTCACTGTAAGAAGATTGTCCCCTTCTGTTATCTCTCTGGTCTATGGACTGCATTCCACATCTGAGAAGAGATGGCTTACACTAGGTAAAAGGGGCGGGAGGGGAAACTTTGCTTGTGAATATCTCTTAAACCATAAAGGTTTGAGAGATAAGACTTATATCATTCTTCATGTTTTTTTAGTGCCTACAAAATAAAATAAAGTCAAAACGAAGTATTACTATCCCTTTAATGGATTCCCCCATGTTGTTTGCTCAGCTCATTGAACAGAGTTCCCCTGGGAATTCTTTGTATTGGCCTTGGATATGTTTATACATGTTAATCATTAAATGCCTGTTTTCTAATGTAAACAAACCCAATTTCACTAGTTGTCCTTTATAAATAACATTTTGTGTTCTCTTTACCAGCTGCTGAGCGACAGTGTGATTCATAGAATTACTTTAAACAGTGTGTATAATTTGAGATTAGGACAAATTGCCCTTGTGTCTTACTGATTATCCCTTTGAGTGCCAGAGATGTATCCAACGCATTGCGTTGCAATACGTTGGTTATGTCTCTGGCACTGAAAGGGTTAAATAAAATTATATCATATCTCCTGTTAAAGTCACTGGGATTAATGTACTAAAAACTACAGTAATCATAGAGAAAAGTTGATACAATTTACTGCACAACAGATCTCGCATGCTAGAAAGCTCACATTGCAGCTGTGACCTTTTTAGCATTCAGGGGGTTAAAAGCCCCATTTAAATCTGTGGGAATGTTTATTTCTCCCCAGTGGTGCAATTGGAATGGACCACAGACATAGGGTGACCACGGGTCCCGGAACGTCCGGGACTGTCCCTTATTTCAGGGCTATGTCCCGCGTCCCGGGTCCCCTTCAACCGAGACAATGAAGTGTCCCGGAATGATGCCAAGCCGCCCTGGATGTCAGCCTGCAAGTGGTGTGTCACATCATGGACGATGACACACCGCTTGCAGGCTGACATCCAGGGCGGCAATGCAGCTTGCCTGGAGGCAAGCGCTCTAGTAATACAGAGCGCTGGGAGATGACATCATCTCCCAGCGCTCTGCATTACTGAGCACAGCGCGCGGGAGCTTCAGCTCTGTGCCGGAGGAGGCACAGAGCACTTTCCGCGCCGCTAGACCACCAGGGACTTAAGGTATGACGGGGCAACTAGGGTGACCACGTCCCGGAATGGCAGAAGGGAAATGTGGTCACCCTACACAGACACCAAAACCTACTCAGCGCAGTGAGACTCATTGAGCGGGAAAAATACAAAGGGCTTTATGCAGAAAGCAACTGCGCCATGTGGGGAACCGGGGATGAACTGGAGGTCTCTCAAGCATCTGAGGGGTTAAAATCCCCATTTAAATCAGTGAGGATATGGGGAATTGTTATTTTTCCTCTGTGGTGTAGTTGATTTCCCCATAATTACTCCAGTTCTTAGTACATAAGCCTAACTAGATGTGACCTCACATAGGGTGTGTGTCAGCCCTGTGAGCAGAGATCAGGGACTGCATTCAACTGCCGTTCAAAACTTTATCAAGTGTTTTGTCTACAAATTTCTGTGTGGACTTCAATAGGAATCTGTTAGATAAAAACTGATAACACGTAACAATTACAATGGAATCTAGGCCTATATTAGAGCTTCAGGTATTTGGGGAAATTTAGTTAAGGATAAATAAAATAATGTTTACCCGTAAGACTGGCATAGTATTAAAGCACGTAGTGTGTGATTTAAAGGAACACTGGTACCGTCTAATAAGAAGCTGAATTTACCTTAATCTGGGCATATAATCGTTACCGCTAATAAGAATTGATTCAGAGTGGGTTAGTTCTCTAAAATTAATCCTTAATTGGTACTGAATATCATGTTTACGGAGGCAGATAATGGAATCCTGGAGTTCTGCAACAGATAATTATGTCTGCACCTATAGACAAGATATCCAGTACTAATTAAAAATTACTTTTGGAGAAACAACCCACTCAGAATTGACTCTTAATATCCGTGCTGATATTCTGCCCCAGATGAAGGTAAAGGAGAACTAACACCTCTTAAAGTGATAGTAATGTTTCAGAAAAAAAGCAGCTCAGAATAATCTTCATAGTATTTGGGCCATGGATAGATTTATTTTAATACTGTTCGTGTTGTAGTTCAAGAGTAATTGAATGATAAAGTATCCCCCTCCCGCCCCTTTTACTGATGTAACACTGCTGGACGGATCTCTGAGAGGGACAGTCTTCAGTGAGCTTAAGGAAAAACCTGAAAACTTGTCAAGAGGGGAATGGTTTTCATTGTTCTCACAGTAAGAAGATTATACCTTGCTGTGAGCTGTCTGGTCCTAGGACCAGATTCCACATGTGAGGTGAGCAGTGTTACACTAGATAAAAGGGGCAGGAGAGGGATACTGTATCATTCAATTACTCTTGAACTACAACTCTGACAGTATTGAAATAACACTCACTATGGCTCAAATACTATGCTGATTAATTGGAGCTGCTGTTTTTGTGAAACATTATGATCCCTTTAACCATACCTGGGAACTTCCAGTTGAGGGCTACCCGGAGGGTAGTCCTCTGTTCAGCAGGGGGTGACAAAAATGATGCTAATCGCGTCAAAAAGGGGCGGGGCTTGCCGCAAGTGTGGGGGGACTTAACCCTTTGAGTGCCAGAGCGGTACGGAATGCATTGCAAAGCAATGCATTCCTTACCACTCTGGCACTCAGAGGGTTAAAGGTGTAACACAGAGGGCTGGGGAAGGAGGAACAGCGGGAGAAAAAGCAGATGTGGCAGAGTTTCAATAGAAACTCTCCACATCCGGAGGAATCTGCCTCTGCCCCGGAGACCCGGTAAAGCTCTGTCAGAACCGGAGTCTCCGGGGCAAATCCGGAGAGTTCCCAGGTATGCCTTTAACCCTTTGAATGCCAGAGAGGTACGCAACGCATTGCGAAGAAGGCACAGACCCCAGATTATTACTTGTTGAGGGCGCCGAGCGAGGGGTCGCAGGAGTGAAGGTCCGGTTGCAGGTGTGATCCCCATTGTTATGCCACTGTACCTTACTATGTACTGAAAATTATAACTCCCCTGTTAAAATCGTCCCTTGATCTTTGGTTCAAGATACACACATGAGGTGGACATGACAGTTGTGGGCAGTTTGTCAAACTAAAGCAGTCTAAAGCAAGCCTATTTAACCCTTTAATGACCAGAGAGGTGTGCAGTGCATCGCTACACAGTGTGCTACACACTCTTCTTGTCTATAAAGAGCTAAGATTGCCATGTGCAGTGTGTATTGTGTGAGGTCCTGTGGTTCTGCTAGTCACTGTCATGTAGATTCCAAGGACATGACATTCAGGACTGACTGAAAATAGTTTCTCTTGAACCAAAGATCAAGTGACGATTTTAATAGGGGAGTTATAATTTTCTGTACATTGTAAGGTACAGTGGCATAACAACAGGGATCGCACCTGCAACTGGACCTTCACTCCTGCGATCCCCCCGCTTGGTGCCCTCAACAAGTAATAAGCTGGGGTCTGTGCCTTCTTTGGCACAGACCTCTAGCAGCTGATCTCCCTCTTCGGCACTCTAGTAATGCAGAGCACTGGAAAATGTCCCAGCGCCCTGCATTACTGAAGAGAGGACCATGCGGGAGCTCCATCTGTATAGAGGTCTGTGCAGAAGGAGGAACAGACCTCTAGTGCCACTCTGCTGGACCACCAGGGAGGTAGGGCATGGACATTAGAGGGTCAATAGGGGCAATGTGGAGGTGGAGATTGGGGGCAATGTGGAGATTGGAGGTAATGTGGAGGCAATGTGGAGAATGGAGACAATGTGGAGATTGGGGGCAATGTGGAGGCAATTTGGATATTGGGGGCAATGTTTAGATTGGGGGCAATGTGGAGATTGTGAGCAATGGGGGGCCCTATGGCAATTTCTGCACCAGTGTCCAGTGACTTCTAGTTACGCCTCTGGTAAGGTAAGTGTATGTGTGGGGGTTATGATTAGGAGTCATTAGTTCTCCTTTAATACTAGACAAAGTTAGACTGATGTGTGGGTGTCCCTTTAAACCACATTCTCCATGTCACTGATATCCTCTCAGAAGAAGTGTAAGTGGTATTTGTACATACTTGCCCACTGATAATAATTGTCATTGCTTTTGAAGCCTTTGCAAATGCCGCATGTCTTCATTTTATTTTGAGAAAGCTGCAAACATTGGCCTAACCTTTTGATTACAGAGCTTTTTAACCCTTCTGAGTGCCAGAGAGGTATGCAATGCATTGAGCTGGATATCTCTCTGGCACTCTGAGGGTTAAAGTTATCACTTCTAGTACTGCTGCATGAGTTCCTACAATGGAACTAAACCCTTCTTTCCATTTACTCTCTGTTGCCTTATCAGCTGGTACCCAGCCTTATGGTACCAGTAGCTGCATCTCCCTGTCCCAACACACAAGCCCTACATCTGCATTCAGCCATCATTACATCCCTTTCTTCAAAGGTAAGGACAGGAATGCCATTTGTTAAGTTATTCCTGTGGCAGATTTGCCTTTGTTTGGATTTGTTTCTTTTTGTGAATGCATGGCTCAGTGGATATAGTATGTGTGTTTAAGTTGTCCATGTTTTTTATTGTATTATTCCAAAATTCAGTTGATGGTAATCTTAAAAATAACTTTATTTAAATATGTTGTACAGTATTTGAATGTGACTGATGTCAGCTGCACTCTTTATAATGCAGCCCTTTTTTAATGTATTTATTTTCTTCCCCCAACTCCTTCTACATTCACTGGCATCAGTCCTTCAGCACTATAGGAACTGAAATGGTCAACCAACCTGATAAGCAAGCTAACGATATTGAAATTCTTCCTCTGTGAGGTATTTCACTGTGTTTACTCAGGACACAGTAAAATGATTTCTAGAGAGAGACTTTTATCTTGTATGTTAGGACCATACAGGAAGGGGAGAGAGCAAAACATTAACTTCTGAAGGGCTGAATTTTAAGTGAGAATGGCATTAGTCCCACTCTTAGATGTTGAACATCATATTTTAATAAAGTTACATATATATATATATACTACTATTTTTAAAGGGGCAGTAAATCCTAACTATTATATGTCTTCTGAGTAAAACAAAGATTCACCTAATCCTGAAACAATTAGTTCTCCATAGACAGCTAGTGCAACAATGCCGCCTACCTACAAAAAACTGTTGAACTGAAACTTTCAAAGTAATGCAAGTTTTCACAGTGATAACTTTTGTATGAAGCATCACCTAATTGTGGGATTACAATTGTGACTGATGATCATTTCAAATATATTAAGATTTTAAATCCCCCCTCCCACACCTTCTGTCCACTGACGTGGCTTACCTGGCCGGCTGATTGGTGGAGCTCAACTGTCACGGCATTCCAAACTCAGCGATCACTCGCAAAAAGTGGTAACTTTTGTATGAAGCATTACCGAATGGTGGAATTACCATAGTTTAAAGTAATAGAAATGCTTAATTTGTCTTTTTGAAATGTGTTCTAAACTATTAAAGAGTGTGTCTGATGCCCGTTTCAAATATATTAAGATTTTTAAAGCCCACCCCTTCTCTCCAGTGAAGGGGCTGCCTGGTTGGTCGACTGGAGGAGCTCAGTTGTAATGACATTCCAAACTCAGAGATCACTCGCAAAGAGATGTATGTAGACCAATGAGCTGTATCAGGCATTCTGACAACACCATCCGTCAGTACTCAGAATGCATTAGAACTGATCATGCAAGGACAAATGCATCTGTGTGAGCAAGCTCCAGGTCACTTTGGATAGCCTGAGTTAGCCCTTTCACTAGAGAAGAGGCTCACCTCTTCACTAATATTTTTTAAACTACCTGGAACTCGTTCACACAGATGCATTTGTCCTTGCGTGAGCAGTTCTAATGCCCTCTGAGCACTGACTGATTGTGTGCAGAATGTATTGAAACAGCTCACAGGTCTACATACATCTCTTTGCGAGTGATCTCCGAGCTTGGAATGCCATGACAACTGAGTTCCACCAGTCGGCCAACCAGGTCAGCCCCTTCACTGAAGAGAAGGGGTGGGAGGGGAGCTTTAAAATCTTAATATAATTGAAATGGGCATCAGTCACACTCTTTAATACTTAAGAACACATTTCAGAAATACAAATAAAGCATTTCTATTAGTTTAAAGTAAGGTAATCCCACCACTGGGTGATGCTTCATACAAAAGTTATCACTATGAAAATATGCATTATTTTGAAAGTCCTTAAGAATGAATGCTTTAGAATGCATTTAAAACGATAGAAAACGTTTCTATTACTTGCAGGAAATACCCTTTCATAATAAGGGTTTACTGCCCTATAACTTCTTAGATGCTAGAATGACTTCCAACGCTTTGCTTCACAAGGAATTGGAGACTTGTTAGCATCCAAGCCACTTGACTGTCACTTTCATTAAAGCAACATTTCATATTAATATGATAATGGGTGCTCTGCCCTCTCAAAGACAGTGACCCTGTTTTGAGTTATCCGTGCCAAGCTTCTCAACTTATTCTGTATGAGGATATTTTGCAGATTTCTCCTGTTCAAGGGAACAATCAAGGAATTTTTTCTGCTTTTAAACATGTTATATCAGCAAGTAAAATAGTATAGTATAGTAAAAATTGTGTTTTTGTTTTTTGAGGGCCCTGTTTTAATTAATAATGGGGTTTCAGATCCAAGCATAGTGGTAGAACTCTCTCCCCTTACATGCCAATGGATCTCTATGGGAATGATCTAGGCCAGTGGTTGTCTCTCTAACTGTTGTAGTCTACAACTCCCATTATCCCCAACCTGTAATATAATGTTTAAAAAAAACATACATATTTTAGTGCTTTTACTGCTGAGTAAAAAAGTGCTCCCTCTGCTGGATATGCTTTATTTCAAGGTTATTGCATTTGAAATTGTTTTTTATGTTAACAATGCCACCTAGTGTCCAGACAGTTTATCTGGTGCCCTGGCAGGCATTCTGTTATCTCTGGCTACAGTTCTCCATAAAATGTGAAAATAACAGCTCCAGCAGTTCATGACAGTTTTAATTGTTATAACTTTTGAATAAAGCAACTGTCAATGATAAAAGTGTCCTTGTATCTCTCAGCAGGAAAAGTCTTGCAATATATGGGGAATGGGGGTAATAATAAAGGAGTATTAATCCTTTAAATAGTGTGGTGCACTTTTCTGATTTCAAGCTGTGCTACTATTCATTAAAATGGATTTTTTTTTTCATATAACTTTACTGATCTGCGTTTGTAGGTAAATATGTTCATAACTTGTTTTGATAGTTTTCTTTAATCTCTGATTACTGCCCATGGGAAATAACAGGAGAAAGCTGCTAAAGCTCATGAAGAATAAGGTCCAATTTTGCCATCCTCTTTTTCATGCTGGCTATATTTGATGCCACCATTGCCTGCCAAAGTGAAAACTGCCTCCCTACAATTCCGCTTCCCTGTTTGTATTAACCCTTTGAGTGCCAGAGGGGTACACAACACATTGCTTTGCAATGCATTGTGTAACCCTCTGGCACTCAAAGGGTTAAATAACCCAAGCAATGAATTGGAGACTTCTACACTATTCAAGGGGATTAAAGAGTTTCAGTTATGCCCAAGACCTCCCAACATTTTTATTATCCATTTTCTCAATGCCCTCGGGAATGCCAACAGGTCAGTTTTTCAAGATTTCTCCTATTTAATCCAGTGTTCTTTATCAGTGGATCAGTCTTTGTGATTGAGCTCCAGTGCTTAATTAAGGATATCCTGAAAACCTGACCTGTTTTTGTGACCTGAGGCATTAACTCTTTAAGGGCTGGACAAGTAGGCCCCCTCTGGTAGTAAAAGATTCATATCTGTCTATTCTTGCCATGGCCTAGTAGACACACCCAGTGCAGTAAAGCCTGCAGATGCTGCAGAACCTCTTGTGATGGAAAACTCCATCACCATTCTTCCACACCAAGCCAACAGGGCACAGCTTCTCTAACAAAGATAAATCCTGCTTCTACAGCAGAGGCGACCTGGAGTTCCAGTTTCCTGTTTCTTCTTCTGTGAAATGATGTACTGTTCTCAGATCTGTCCACTGGCACCCTGAACAGACCTACCCGCAAGGGAAACTTTAAGGGAATCTACCCCCATTCCTATAGGTATAGGTCCTTCTTAAATATAGGCAGTTTATATACATTCATGCCTGATATCTACAGTGGCTGATTTCTGGATTACTCTCTCTATTAACCCTTGAGTGCCAGAGGGGAGCTTTGCAATGCGTTGTGTACCCCTCTGGCGCGCGAAGGATTAATGTTTAGTTCCTCACCCTGTGAAAAATCTGCCAGCCACCAAGTCATGCAAATCTATGCAGGTGGCACTACATGCACCTTTACAAGTTGCTATAGACCATGAAATGCTGCTTTAATTTTGCATGCTGAGCACAAAATTAACCCTTTAAGCACCAGAGGAGTGTGCAGTAGATTGCTTCACAATGCATTGTACACCCCTACTAATACGTAGAGGGTTAAAACACCTGTCAAGAGGTTAAACCTTTGAGCGCCAGTGTGTTGTGCAACACATTGCAGAGCAATGCATCGTATGTTCCCCCTGGCACTGACAGGGTTAAGTCTGCATTGATGTCAGCTGCACAGTAATAGTTATGGTGCATCTCAAACTAAATGCTCACCATTTATTAGAACAGTCTGAAATGTCAGCAAGTACACTTGATATTGATCAGAAAAATACATGTGCCGACGTGTAACTGTTTTACTGTTGTGAAAAGTATATTCTTGTTTTTCTTTTGCTTTATTACGTATCTGTTTATGTGTGTTCCTGTAGTTTGCTGAATGGTGCTGTTCTGTATTGGTCTACAATGATTTGTTATCACTGTACTGAAGCAGTAAATTATTAACATTTAGACCTCTATTACATTGACCCGTTGAACAGTGTTGTGACAAAGTGCTGTTCAAATCACCAGCTTACTTACGAGCACTGTCCCTGTGTGGTGATCCCACTGTTCAGTTGATGACAGAGGTGCGATTGATGGGCAGCCTTGGTGGGTGTCATCAGTACATCATTGGTTGAGGCCTACAAATGTTGCCCATTCTTTGGATGTGGAGATGTGTATCACATCATTATCACCAGTGTACAAGATCGGCACATAGGCCACCTTGCTAGTCAGCTGCTCAAAATCCTGTCGTTCAGTGCGTGAATGCAGGGACATTGTAGAAAGCTGTATTTGGCTGCGCAGGGCATAGAAATAATAACCAGTGTGAAAAGAAACATTGGGGCCAATGTGAATAAATATATCTAGTTGGGGCTAGAAATGTACAATTATTTGTATGCTTTATTTGTATATACCTATAGAAAAGTGTAACAGATAAAAAGAAATATATAAAAAATATGTTTAATTAATAAAGGTGAAAACTCCCAAATAATGTAAGTATATAGCCGCTCAACTCTAATTAATAGGACAGTTAAATAATAAAAAAGATGTGGATTTAGGGGGCAAATAAACATTTCCAAATCCACATTGATTTAACCTTTTCACTCCATTGTGAAACACAGGAACTGTGGGGGTGAAGTTCTCCTCCAGAGGTTAGGGCACTTTAAAAAAGATAAGGCCTCTGAGGAGCAGACTCCCCTTTTCCCTCCCCTTGATCCCTCCTCCTTTCCCAGTTACCTGACTAAAGAAAATTCAGGAGATTAGTGGGGTAAAAGTGATACCTTTATTGGCTATCTGAGTGACTCTAAAGAGAATACAGTCATTAGCCCAGGAGCATCTCAGGGAAGCCGTCGTGAGGAACAAGGGTCTGAAATCCAGTGATCTGGGGCTGCCCTAAGGCTCAAACGGAGCTGGGAGGTGAAGCGGCTGTATAAGTATTATAAGTATTGTAGGCGACCATTCACAAGGTGACATGAAATCTCGTGCTGTCATTCACCGCGAGATTATCATGTCACCATTTTTATCCAGGCGACATGGTTAAAATGTTAAATGGTCGCTGTTTTGCATGTGACCTTTCAAAAGGATACCCAAAAATATAAATCAAGACACACACATATATATATAAAATAAATTGTTTATATTGGTAAGTCCTGTGAGTGCTCCAATTTGGGGGATTAGGGTACACTAAAGCCATGGACATGTTCACATTGGTAACTGTGAGTACTAGGAGATTGGTTCTTATATATATATATAAGGTTTAGAGGGAGAGACTGCGGCTATGAGAGAGAGAGATAAAGGGAGAGAGAGGCTGTACGAGATTATCTTTCACAGAGCCCCTCTCTATCATCAGCCCTCTATCTCCCTTTATCTCTCTGAGTCTCTATGAGGCTGCTGTATTGTGAAAAACGAGAGTAATTCTGGAGCACCATATGGGAAAAATAAACTTCCCCAATAACCCCGTCAATTTAAATGGGTTTTTTAGCAACTTTCATGCTAGGAAATGTCTCCAGTACATTATAAGACCTCTGTAGCATTCAAGGGGTTAAACTTCCTATTTTTATCAATGGGATGTTTTATTTGATCCCTGTTCCCTGTCCCAAAGTGACTCCAGATCTTGAACGTATATTGGCCTCTGTCTCTCTGAGAGAACATTGGACTCGCCGTCAGATGACAGTTACTTCAGAACAGAGCAGGAGGAGAGGGACATCTCTACCTTGGGACATCGGGTGAGGAGGAAGAGCAGCCCTCTTCTCTCTCTGTCACCATTAAAAAGGGTGACTCCGCCACATTAACACTTCAACTGATGCAGCAGCAGGACCCCTGCAAGCTGATATAAGAAATGTTACCTTCAGACATCAGTTTAATCCCCCTACCCCTTTAGCTCTCATTTTCACTCCCCCAGCCCTGGCCTTACCTCCCCCAGACCCCTGTTTTATCACTTCCCTCTGTTGTTTTTTTCCCTGCTTATTTCCCTATCTTACGGCTCCCATCCCTTCTACCCCATCCAAAATCTCTACTCCCCCAGCTGTCCATCCTACCTCCACCCAAATACCACAGGCAATGCAACATATGCTTTACTAATTAATCTTATCAATGAATCCTAACCGTTATGAATCACAGGACCACACTCATAGCTGATCCCTCCGAAAGTCACCTAAGACCCCATGCGTATATCAAAACAGGAGCAGTTCTGTAGTATACCCACTGCGTCATATGGAATGAATACAAATTCCAAAATTCCCCATTGATTTTAAATTGGGATGTCAACCCCTCAAATACTAGAGGTCTCTAATGTATGATGATTCAGAGAACTGAGGACCTATATAACATTTTAAGGGCTTTAAATCCCCATTTAAATCAACAGAGATTTGGAGTTGTTACTGTGATGCAGTTGGTGTGACCCATAATTGCACCTGTTAGTTTGGCTATATGGACCTTAGTCTAAGTAATAGCTATCTCAACTGACTGCCCATAACGCCCATTATTTCAGTGCTCAGAGAGGGACACACTTGTTTTAGGAGGGGTTGCTGGAGGGCAGTACTGAGAATTTTTAGATTATTTCATGACCTATTGACACCAGTGTGTGTAACTGAATAAATTATTTAGAGCAGTGGGTCTTAAACCTTCTTGTTTTTCACTCAAGGCATCCCTAACAGGCAGTCTGGAATTTTGAGGTCACTCTAGCATTTTATAGGTAATTTCTCAAAGACTTAATGAAGGGGAAAACATAAATGTATAGTTATTCTTAGGTCTGCAACAAAGAGCATAATAATTCCTAGACTATACATTAGAAACTCTACTTTAAAGGGATAATAATGTTTCAAAATAAAAGCAGCTCCAATTAATCTTCATAGTATTTGGACCATGGAGAGTGTTATTTCAATACTGTCAGAGTTGTAGTTCAAGAGTAATTGAATGATAAAGTATCCTCCTCCCATCCCTTTTACTGATGTAACACTGCTTACCTTAGAATAGAAAGGTGGTGTCCAGATGGCTTACAGAGAGGGACAATCTTCAATTAGCAAAAGGGAAAAACCTGTTAAGGGTTCAGGGTTTTCAATGTTCTCACAGTAAGAAGATTGTCCCGTGCTGTGAGCTGTCTGGTCTTAAGACCAGATTCCACATCTGAGGGGAGGTGGCTTACACTATGTGAAAGGGGCTGGAGGGGGATACATTATCATTCAATTACTCTTGAATTCAATTACAACTCGAACAGTATTGAAATAACACTCTCCTTGGCCCAAATACTATGAAGATTAATTGGAGCTGCTTTTATTTTGAAACATTACTATCCCTTTAAATACCTTCAAGGCTAGAGTGGCCGCCAGTGTTTTGCGAAGCAATAATATAGAGATCTCTCTAGCAACCCAGCCTTTATGGATCATAGCAATTTGAAAAAAAAGGAATAATAGCCATATTTGAGCTTGAGAAAATCAAATTAGTTGTTGCATCTTATCAATGGATTTATATTAGGCCCAAGATCTTTAGAGAGAACCAGGATAGCCATTCTGTAAAGATGATATTGATACAATCTGTATCAACAAAAGTGTGTGAGGTCCAGTTACATAAATAGCCTAGATCTTTCCTGATCCATTAATCTTTACAAACCAGCTTAATATCACTACATTCATTTTATCAAAAACTGTCTTGCTAGATGAAAAGGCTTCATCTACATCAGGGATTAGCAATTTGTGGTTCTTTAGCTGTTGTACTAAAACCCCCATTATCTTCAACCACCCGATGATGGAAGCTGTAGTCCAGCAACAGATGGTGAACCACAGGTTCCTCATCCCTGAATTGAAGGATAACTGTAACCTTGGATTAAGTGTCTCAAGTTTTTGTAACAGAAGGGTTTACCTAGTTAGGTTTCATCCATACATCAGTCAGTATACCTGTTGTTTTGCATTTAAAGTCTGTAACTACATAGTGACATTTTATAGCCTTGAGGTTCAAGAATGGTCCATTACTGCCAAAGGTGGAACCCTCTATGGCTACAACATAATGAGAAATCTCCGCTCATGATCTATTGATTAACTTGAGAGCCGCTTAATTCAGTGGCAGATTTCCCCTTTTATAGGATAAAGCTGCTTTACATTCCTACATGGAATGAGGATCTATGGGCCGTACTCAGCAACTTAATGAGATGCAGTCCTGGGCAATCTAACCACCATATGGACCAAATAAATATCCCCACTGATTTTAAATGTTAATTTTAACCCCTCAAATACTGGAAAGGTCCCCAGCGCATTGCTTTGCAATATCTTGGTGACTGCTTTTGCACTCGTGGGGCTAGAAATCCCATTTAAATCAATGGGATTTGGTTGGTTTTCACCAGAATTGCACTTCATTAGCCATCAGAATTGTACTTTATTTTGCTTTCTGTCTTTGCTTTTATCTATTCTCTTTGCTTTTATCTGTTCTCTTTGCTTTTTTCCTCTGGAGGCAGTGAAAGTGGCCGGAGCACGCCCAGCTTATCTACTTGTTCAGACACCAAATCTACATCTTCTTGCTATCAGCAGGCTCCCCGACATTTCCATGTCCCAGGTAGGAGTGTGCTGCACACCTGTGATCTGCTGCTGCTATGGGGTATAAACTAAAAGAACAGTAAACCTTTTTATAAAACACTGTTATAGAGCTTTTCCTGCCGAGTTAAACAAGGGTACTGCCACTACTAGCAGTTGTTTTATTCAAATGTTATAACCGCAGTCAGTGACTTACCTCTCCCATAGAACAACTCTCAAAACACCAGGTGAGCTGCTGGTGTACCTTCTGGACAGCAGAGGGCACTAGTAATGTAAAATAAAAACCGTTTAAACTGCAATTACTTTGGTACAACACATCTCCGGGCAGTTGGAGGAAACCTTGTTTTACTTAGCAGGAACAGCTCTACAAAACATTATTTTTTTCATAAAAAAGGTTTACCTAACCTTTAAGTTTTCTGTGTGCCCCTATGGAAAATGTATCAGCGTTCCCTGACTTACCTCTGTCTGGACAATGGGAGCCAACAGGAAAGACCATCAGGTATTCAGGAGTCCCTTGCTATCAACAAAATATTGCATTACTCATGAAGCAGAACAACCTAGGTTGTGAGAGCAGTGCAGTCATGCCAAATTGTGGAAATGACCAGTGCTTCCCCATTGCACCAACACCCATACTTAGGAACTCTCTGGACCTACCCTAGAGACTCCAGTTCTTAGTGTTTCATACCAGGAACTGAGCGCCTTTCTTTGGCTCTAGGATAGTATCTGTGCAGCTTCACCTCCTCCCCCACTAATACAGCCCATTTCCCACCCATTCTGCCTTCTTCTTGCCACAGCCCCACCATTCACTTCTTCAGCCTGCTCGCCCTGCCTAAGCCCCACCCACTTATGACACTTATCATTTGGACACACTGAGGCTGATGTACTTCGCAAAACTGGAGAAATTCTGGGGTAAACCAAATGTATCACAGGAAAATTTAAACTTTCTAATTGGTGTAAACCTGGGCTTTTAACCCCTTAAATCCTAAAGAGATCTCCAATGCATTGCTTCATAATGCATTTCAAAGCTCACTAGTATTCAAATGATTAAAAGCCCCTTTTAAATCAATACAAATTCTGGAAATGTGAATTTGGCCAATATGTTGCAGTTGGTTTGATCCAAAATGTCTCCATTTTACTTTTGAACCTAGGGACATTAGTGTTTATCATACCTCCCAACATTTCTAATGAGGGGCACTTTTATTTTAGGGGGTATGGCGGGTGGACAAAGCATTGCTGTGAATTTTTAAGTTACTTCATGGCCTACCGACGGCTCTTTATGTTACTGAAAAGATAAATTAAAACAAAAGTGTTTTATTTACATAGACGAACGTAAAATGCATACACTGACGATCAAGCATTAATATGAGTTTTAATGCTATGAGGTAAAGTGATACATATATATATATATATATATATATATATAAAACGTATGAATCAAGCACTCACAGGACTTTTAAAGAAAGTTCAATAATGTGATTTATTCAATAAACGTTTCGGCCTTCCTCAGGACAATCATCAAAGTGTCTACCAGTGCCTTATAAACCCCCTGCCTTGTTAGCACCAAAACTGAGCGTTAGCGGCGCCTGTGACGTCACATGCACCGCAACGCTATCGGCTTTGAGCGCTATACATAACTTGTATAGACACTGGTAGACACTTTGATGATTGTCCTGAGGAAGGCCAGCAATGCCTGGCTGAAACATTGATTGAATAAATTATTTATTTTTATTTATAAAATGTTTTACCAGGAAAAATACATTGAGATTCCTCTCGTTTTCAAGTATGTCCTGAATAGTTTTCAGTAAAACTTTCTTTAAAAGTCCTGTGAGTGCTTGATTCATACGTTCTATATAATCTTAGTCTAATCAGTGCACCCAGGCATCTGTGAACCTCAAAAGTGAGCTTCCACCTTTGGTTGTAATATATATATATATATATATATATATATATATATATATATATATATATATATATATATATATATGCCCTACACATTCTGGTCACCTAAAAAGAGGGATACAAGGGCACAAAAGAGGGACAGAGGGATCTGAGTCTCACAGATGGTCTTTCTCTCCTAAAGAGAAACACTTGGGAGGTATGGTTTAGAACTCAGTCCAAAGACCAAGGCTATAATCTGCAACTGACACTTCCTGGGAATCTCACTCCACCCACGTTCTGCCCCCATTTCAAGTACTTTCTTGCGAAACACCACTCACTGCCTCCCCAACCTTACTGATACTGCTGAAGCGCTACTCCTGTGGACACTCCCACTATGCAAGTCTCCAGGGGCCCTGGAACCTGATATTCTTAAAGGGATAGTAATATCTAATATGTAGAAACATATATATTTACTCTCCTGAGTAAAACCAGGGCACTCCCACTCCTGAGAGGTGTTTTATTCAAAAGTTATTGCAGTTCAATATTAATATTTTTAGGTGCAGTATCTCAGTGGCCTGAAGTTTTACACTGGCGCTGTTGCTACACCAGCCCATGGAGGTTTATGGTCAGCTGACCAGAGCTAACTATAGAATGGTGTAGCAACACCGCCACTGTAAACTTCAGGCCACTGAGATACTACATGTAAAAATCTCAAGTTTGAGCTGCAATAACTTTTCAGCAGAGGGAGTGCCCTTGTTTTACTCAGCAGAATAAACCCTATGATGTATATTTTTCTACATATTAATTGTCATTATCCCTTTAAAGATGTCAAACCCCATTCTAGCTTAACTGGTCAAATGGGGAGCTGTGCAGCCACCATAAAGCAGGATATATCTGAATCAGGCGTATAGGGATTGTGCTGGCCACACCCATGACTCAAGACTGTGGGCGTGGTCAGCAAAACTCCATTAAAAAAACATAGGTGCCCTTGGCAGCTGCCTGTTCTGTGTGTGGGACAATTACATCACATTAATTATCCAATATCTCTCAGGCGTTTGCTTTTGCTCTGTTGGACTATACTTTTCAGGCTTTATTTCCTCATTCTTTTTTATTCTTTCCTTTTTTCCTCCTATAGACACTGGAGTTAAAGATAACATCTATAGGAAACCCCCTATCTACAAACAGCATGGTACAGTCTGCTTTCTGCTTGCTGCTGTTTTTCCTTTTGCATGACTTTTGATGGAAATTACTAATTCATTTTGCAGTCATTTAATAATAAATCATTTGCATGGTTGATTATAATATAGCTTACATTACACACACTGGAAAAAACATTATTATAGTTTCTTAAAATAATAACCAAGCAAATGGATGGTAAAATTGTATTTACTGTTATGTAAACCTTTATGCTAAGTATATTTCTTAACGAGTCATTACCTCCGACTGGAAAAAAATCTTATTTACAAAATGACAATGATGAGGTGAATGTGTGAAAGCACCAGTTACGCTCTGCTGGCACTGACCTCTCCATTGGCTGCACTTTAGGGGATGCAGTACAGCTTATGGTCGCTGTAGTGCATATTGGGGAACAATCTCTGTCATCGTTATGATTTTAATGCTACCAAGCCCCGTATACCAATCCCATAGCATGCTCTTGGAAATTGCTTAACCCTTTGAGTGCCAGAGGAGTACTGTTGGATACCCCCTTTGTACTTACTGTACAACTTGTGTTAAAGGGTAATTTTCACCTGTAGTAAACTTGTCTTCCTCTAAAAGTCTATGAAACGCGTTAGGGCGGGTTGACCTGCTGTACCCATACTGGAGTACATTTATTGTTGGAGATTTTATTTTTACAAATAAAAGTTTATACTTTTTAATTACAACTGATTACTGGCACAAAGATGAGTGGATCCGTATGAGCACTCCCAGCCTGTGTCATCTTGTCTGCTGAAACCCGTGCCGGGGCTGTTGGGGGTTGCAACCGGTTCCACGTGGGCCTTTGAGGCCGGGTGAGTGTATATTTTTCATCTATTGATACAAATATTTTTGGCAACAGTAGCAACCCAAGTTTGTTTTATATTTTGATATTCATCTAAAAGTTCCATTGTTTTGAAGATGTTATTCATTTTTATTTTTCAATATAATTTTGTACAGGCCGAGATATTTGCTTTTAAAGTTATGCTGGTGATGGCAGTTTTGTACAGGCTGCGGTACAGCTCTGTCCCGCAGTCTGTCAATCTTCCTCTGTTCAGTGTCCTTTTAAAAGGTCGCATATGAAAGAGCGTGCAACCAAAAGATAAATTAACAATGTTGTTACAATAAAAACGTTGACATGAGAATCTCGAACTGCATGACAGCGCGAGATTCTCATGTCGGGTAGTGAAAGGTCGTATCCCAGTCAGTTACTGACTGCCGGTAGACAAAAAAACGAGGAAACGGAGTGAGTGAGAGAAAGGCAAATGACCGGCTCTGGAGATTGTACAGTGTGAGATTCTCATGTCGACTTTTTTATTCAGATGACATGGTTAATGTATCTTTTGGTCTCAAGCTCTTTAGCGTGCGATCTTTTAAAAGTAAACCCTCTGTTCCCCTCCCCAAGTATTACCTCCTTCTCTCCTCCGATGACGGATGAGTCCGGCATACGACTTGGCATGCTCTCTTGCAAATGCATTCCCAGGTCATCGTACATTGTACATGCGCTCAGTCCTTTATAAAAAGTGCTAGTCCGCTTGCCGAACTAAAAATAGCCACAGAGGAAAGCAGACTGGCACTTTTTTTTTAAAGGACTGAGCGCATGTACAATGTACAATGACCTTGGAATGCATTTGCAAGAGCGCGTGCCAAGTCATATGCCGGACTCATCCGTCATCAGAGGAGGAGGAGAGGAGGCAATACAGAAGTGTACAGAACTGACGTCACCAGCAGAACTTTAAAAGCAAATATCTCGGCAGTACAAAATTACATTGAAAAATAAAAACAAATGTTATCTTCAAAATAATGTAACTTTAAGAGTAATACAAGTTTACTAGAGGTGAGAGTTCCCCCTTAAACAAAACGAAGAGGAAAGGAACACCCTGAATGCCCATAGACTGCCCTACTGTTCTCTCTTTGGCACAAGCACAGTTACGGGGTTTAATTTTGGTGTCCAATGCTTAGCAGATTGGCGTTAGGCAGGAGTTGGGTGTAAAAATGGATTCCAGCACCTAATTTAGTGTGAAAGTATTGTCATACATTCACCTTCATATCCCTGACATTCCCAAGTGGTCTCACCTACCTTGCAAATGTACAGGTAATGTTTGATATTTTCCCTGGGTCTGATAAATTGAATGGACTCCCCCTGCTTCATTTAACCCTTTGAATGCCAGAGGGGTATGTAACATATTGCTAAGCAATGCGTTGCATACCCCCTTGCACTCAAAGGATTAAAGGAGCAGTAAGCTTTTTTCATGAAAAAATATATATTGTAGGGATTTTCCTATTGAGTAAAATAAGGGTTCTCCAACTGCCGAGAGATTTATATTTCCAGCGTTATTACAGTTTAAACCCATGTTTTTTTACAACATGAGCAGTGCCCTCTAGTGGTCAAATTCTAATTAGTTTTCCTGTTAGATTCTAATGGAGAGAAAAGTTAGAGACATACAGTTCTCCATAGAATGTGATAGAAACTGCCTGTCACTTCCTGTCAGTTAGAACTATCAGGAAGTAAACACAGTAAATTCACTTCCTGTCAGTTAGAACTTCCAGGAAGTAAACACAGTAAATTCACTTCCTGATTATTTAAACTGCTATAAATTTTGAATAAAACATCTGACAGCAGTGGGAGTTACCTTGTTTTATTCAGCAGGAAAAGATCTATAAAATATGTGTTTTCAGAAAAATAAGTTTACTGCTCCTTTAAAGCTCCCACTTTTCAGATACAAGCCCACTGAGGCTGACACCACCAAGATAGGAGAGATTAAGAGCAAAGAGGCTGATTAATAAGAACTGGAGCAATTTGGGGGGCAAATAAACATTTCCATGAATTTATATGGGGGATTTGAATAAGCTGATTGCCAGAATGGTCTCTAGAGCAGTGTTTCTCAACCGGTGTGCCGCAGCACTTTGGTGTGCCGTGGACACCCTCTAGGGGTGCCGCGGAATGTATAGCGTTTAGGGCTGCGGGCCGTGATGACATACAGACAGAGAGGAGGGTAGAGGTGCCGGAAGAGAAGCGCTTGCAGCCAGACAGTAACGATCAGTCTGCTGGCAGCAAGTGCTTCTCTTCCAGAGCCTCTGCCCTCTTCCTCTTCTCTGTCTGTATGTCATCACGGCCCGCAGGGGCGCGTGATGATACGGGCGGGCAGGAGGGAACTCAGAGACAGCCAGTCACAGGGGACCGGCAGCAAGTGCAGCAGTGCAGGAAGAGAGGTACAAAGGGGAGAAAGATAGGTGCAAGGGGGGAGAAAGAAGTACAAGGGAGGAGAAAGAGACACATGGGGGAGAAAATACATGGGGGAGAAAGATGCACAAGGGGGAGAAAGTACATGGGGTAGAAAGAGAGGCACAAGTGGGAGAAAGAAATACAAGGGGGAGAAAGAAGCACATGGGGGAGAAAGAGAGGCACAAGTGGGAGAAAGAGAGGCACAAGGGAGAGAAAGAAGTACATGGGGGAGAAAGAGAGGCACAAGGGGGAGAAAGAGAGGCACAAGGGGGGAGAAAGAAGTACATGGGGGAGACAGAAGTACATGGGGGAGACAGAGGCACAAGGGGGAGAAAGAAGTACAAGGGGGAGAAAGAGAGGCACAAGGGGGAGAAAGAGAGGCACAAGGGGGAGAAAGAAGTACATGGGGGAGAAAGAGAGGCACATGGGGGAGAAAGAGGCACATGGGGGAGAAAGAAGTACAAGGGGGAGAAAGAGAAGTACATGGGGGAGAAAGAAGTACATGGGGGAGAAAGAAGTACAAGGGGGAGAAAGAAGTACAAGGGGAAGAAAGAGAGGCACAAGGGGGAGAAAGAAGTACAAGGGGGGAGAAAGAAGTACATGGGGGAGAAAGAAGTACATGGGGGAGAAAGAAGTACAAGGGGGAGAAAGAGAGGCACAAGGGGGAGAAAGGAGTACATGGGGAGAAAGAGAGGCACAAGGGGGGAGAAAGAAGTACATGGGGGAGACAGAAGTACATGAGGGAGACAGAGGCACAAGGGGGAGAAAGAAGTACATGGGGGAGAAAGAGAGGCACAAGGGAGAGAAAGAAGTACATGGGGGAGAAAGAGAGGCACAAGGGGGAGAAAGGGAGGCACAAGGGGGAGAAAGAAGTACATGGGGGAGAAAGAGAGGTACAAGGGAGAGAAAGAAGTACATGGGGGAGAAAGAGAGGCACAAGGGGGAGAAAGAAGTACAAGGGGGAGAAAGAGAGGTACAAGGGGGGAGAAAGAAGTACATGGGGGATGAAGAGAGGCACAAGGGGGAGAAAGAGAAGCACAAGGGGGAGAAAGAAGTACATGGGGGAGAAAGAGAGGCACAAGGGGGAGAAAGGGAGGCACAAGGGGGAGAAAGAAGTACAAGGGGGAGAAAGAGAGGCACAAGGGGGGAGAAAGAAGTACATGGGGAGGAAGAGAGGCACAAGGGGGAGAAAGAGAAGCACAAGGGGGAGGAAGAGAGGCACATGGGGGAGAAAGAAGTACAAGGGGGAGAAAGAGAGGCACATGGGGGAGAAAGAAGTACAAGGGGGAGAAAGAGAGGCACATGGGGGAGAAAGAAGTACATGGGGGAGAAAGAGAGGCACAAGGGGGAGAAAGAAGTACATGGGGGAGAAAGAAGTACATGGGGGAGAAAGAAGTACAAGGGGGAGAAAGAGAGGCACATGGGGGAGAAAGAAGTACAAGGGGGAGAAAGAGAGGCACAAGGGGGAGAAAGAAGTACATGGGGGAGAAAGAAGTACAAGGGGGAGAAAGAGAGGCACAAGGGGGAGAAAGGAGTACATGGGGGAGAAAGAGAGGCACAAGGGGGGAGACAGAAGTACATGGGGGAGACAGAAGTACATGGGGGAGACAGAGGCACAAGGGGGAGAAAGAAGTACATGGGGGAGAAAGAGAGGCACAAGGGAGAGAAAGAAGTACATGGGGGAGAAAGAGAGGCACAAGGGGGAGAAAGGGAGGCACAAGGGGGAGAAAGAAGTACATGGGGGAGAAAGAGAGGCACAAGGGAGAGAAAGAAGTACATGGGGGAGAAAGAGAGGCACAAGGGGGAGAAAGAAGTACAAGGGGGAGAAAGAGAGGTACAAGGGGGGAGAAAGAAGTACATGGGGGATAAAGAGAGGCACAAGGGGGAGAAAGAGAAGCACAAGGGGGAGAAAGAAGTACATGGGGGAGAAAGAGAGGCACAAGGGGGAGAAAGGGAGACACAAGGGGGAGAAAGAAGTACAAGGGGGAGAAAGAGAGGCACAAGGGGGGAGAAAAGTACATGGGGAGGAAGAGAGGCACAAGGGGGAGAAAGAGAAGCACAAGGGGGAGGAAGAGAGGCACATGGGGGAGAAAGAAGTACAAGGGGGAGAAAGAGAGGCACATGGGGGAGAAAGAAGTACAAGGGGGAGAAAGAGAGGCACATGGGGGAGAAAGAAGTACAAGGGGGAGAAAGAGAGGCACATGGGGGAGAAAGAAGTACATGGGGGAGAAAGAAGTACATGGGGGGAGAAAGAGAAGTACATGGGGGAGAAAGAAGTACAAGGGGGAGAAAGAAGTACATGGGGGAGAAAGAAGTACATGGGGGAGAAAGGGAGGCACAAGGGAGAGAAAGAAGTACATGGGGGAGAAAGAGAGGCACAAGGGGGAGAAAGAAGTACAAGGGGGAGAAAGAGAGGTACAAGGGGGGAGAAAGAAGTACATGGGGGAGAAAGAGAGGCACAAGGGGGAGAAAGAAGTACATGGGGGAGAAAGAGAGGCACAAGGGGGAGAAAGAAGTACATGGGGGAGAAAGAAGTACAAGGGGGAGAAAGAGAGGCACATGGGGGAGAAAGAAGTACAAGGGGGAGAAAGAGAGGCACATGGGGGAGAAAGAAGTACATGGGGGAGAAAGAAGTACATGGGGGAGAAAGAAGTACAAGGGGGAGAAAGAAGTACATGGGGGAGAAAGAAGTACAAGGGGGAGAAAGAGAGGCACAAGGGGGAGAAAGAGAGGCACAAGGGGGAGAAAGGAGTACATGGGGGAGAAAGAGAGGCACAAGGGGGCGAAAGAAGTACAAGGGGGGAGAAATAGAGGTGCATAGACCCCATAGTAAAGTAATAACAATGACGCATGTTAAATGTGTAAAGTTTTTTATTCTGCTGTTTGTTTTTAACACTCAGTTTGTTCATTAAATCATTTTAAATAATGAAAAATTAGCATATTGGGTTTTTTATCCGATTAATCGAAAAAATAATCGGCCAACTAATCGATTATCAAAATAATCGTTAGTTGCAGCCCTAATAGCGTTAACTACACCTCGCTATTGCAGATGTAGTTAGGGTGCAGCATTTTATGTTGAAGCACCGCCGATGCTTTGAATCAACGGTGCGTCCATCGAGGCAACTGTGTAGGGTAGAAACCGGCAAGGAAGACAGCCCATTGCTGGAGGCGCATCCTGATTGGGCTGTTGGATGGAGGCGGGACAGCTGTGATTGCTTATCACATTCCCGCCTCTTTTTTTGTACTGGTGGCAAGTCCCTGTCGTCAGAGACAGAGTGACACACACAGCATCGGGGGACAGTGTGGTTTCTGCTCAACAGCTGCAGCTACAAGAAGACCACAGACAGCAAGCATCCTGCTTTAAACTGGTAGGGTGAATAGTTTTACATTTTAATACTCCTCTCTTCTTTTAGTTGCCCTTTGTCTCCCTCTCACTCAAATGGCCAATTAACGATATTAACTGTGCCCCACTGTTACCCTTAAAAAACGTATTAGTAGCCCAGTTCCCCTATAATGCCCAAGAGGTGTACATTGAGGCATCAGATGAGCCCATCCAGCGCACACATTTACTCTCCCACCTTACCATTTTCTGGAGGGCCAGAGGACACCAGAGTGGCTCATCTGATGCCCCAGTGTACACCTCTGGGATATCAGTTACAGATGGAGTCAGTGGGTTACCAATGTGCCACTCATGGACATCAGTGGGGCACAGTCTGTCTCATATAGTGCCCTTCATCATGAACCACATGGACTTATGAAATGTAGTATTAAAAAAAAAGAATCAATAAAAAAGTAACAATGAACTGGTCATTACTGCTCCTGCTCTCTGTCTCACTCGCTCTGATACTAGAAAAACTGGAAAAAATCTAATCTAGGGCAAACCAACTGCAGCACTGGGGGCAAATACAAATTCCCAAACTTGCAGTTAATTTAACTGGGCTTTTAACCCCTTGAATGCTAAGATGTCTCCAAAGCATTGCTTTGCAATGCTTTGGAGACCTGTTTAGCATTCAAGTGTTAAAAACCCCAATTTAAATCAATAGGAGTTTTTTGTTATACTTATCCCCAATATATAACTAATATTTGCTATGCTCCATTATGTTATTCTGAATTTGGGAGGTAAAAGTAACTACTCTTATACATATCTTCTTCATTACACACTCTTATACAACTTTTGAGAAGTTAGGGGTGCCCCGGGAATTCCGAACAGTGTGTAGGGGTGCCTTGAATGAAAAAAGGTTGAGAACCACTGCTCTAGAGCATTGCTGTGCAGAGCATAGGAGATCATTCTAGCACTCAAAGGGTTAAAATCTCCATTTAAATTAATGGGAATAGGGACATTTACATTTATATGTTGCCATTGGTATGCCCCAGAATTGCTGAGGGGTAGATTCACTAAGCAGTGATAAAGAGGTGATAACGAGGTGATAAACATAACTGGGAATTTAATGGGTTTCACCCGGAGACTCTGGATTTAGAGCTCTGTCTCTGGGGCTCTGGATGAAACCTTCAAATCTCTGGGTAACGTAGAGACTCATGGCATTTGTGAGTACGACGTTTAATTAATGTGTATTGCTGCTGCCGGATGTCCATCCACCTCCGCTTGCCACCATGTGACCCCCTCACTGTCACCCCGGGCCCACACCACCTGACTTAGTGACACACGATCCAGCCAATTGTTGCCGCTGTCATTCTGAGGAAGAGCGACGACAACGTGATGACGTTGACATCGCAGACTCGCAGGGCAGCCGCACGAGAGGTGCCAGTGAGGTCAGGGCTGGAGGCAGAGCACGGTCGGCGGACCTTACTGGAAGTGGAACCTCCAAACCAGCAGCTAGCTGGAAGTTCAAGTTACCTCTACAAGTGTGTTAGTAAGTCAATAATTTACTCTACAGTGAATATTAATGGTTAATATTTCAAGGTCTCTGGGTCAGCTCAAAAGTTTCCAGGTATGGTGATAAAGAGGTGATAAAATGAAGATGACTTCTCCAGTTCCTATGTTATTCTGTGGAGCCGATTCATAAGATGTCTTCACCTTTGGAGATCTTAGTGCATAGGCTGTATAGAATAACATAGGAACTGGAGAAGTGATATCACTGGAGAAGTCATCTCCGCATCATCACCTCTTTATCACTGCTTAGTGAATCTACCCCCAGTTCTCATAGTAAATCAGCCTCAAAGACTTCCCCTCAAAAATCTGTCTTTTGTATTTTTGTTAAAAATACATTTGAGTCTAAAAAAACGCCAAACAAAAACAAACAATTTTGCTGAATTTAATTAATTCCTTAGTATAACCCATTAATATCATAGTGGAGATTTATGGACCTGTCATAATAAGAGGTTTATTTTTACAGAGCATTAAATACTGTCTATAGGCAATGCTATTTGTTTGCAATATTAATATTTTGTTTAGGAATGTAAACTGTAATTTAGGTGACAGACACTTCCTGCTAGTGGGTTTGTGTGCTGGGCCAGTGGAATCTAGACAGAGCTCATACATTGGGTCCAATACTATTAGAACAGCGAGCAGGTCATTTGACCTTGAACATAACTAATTAGCATACTGTGCAGAGAATTAGCAAGTGCCACCAAAAACGTAAAGGTTAATTTCTCAAAAACAATTTATTTTACAGAAAAAAATAGAGCTAGAGAGATTTTACTCTTCTGTCAAACAAACAAACAGCTTCTTAGGGTGGCAGGTGAAGTTTAACGTTAACCCTTGCAGTGCCAGCAGGGTATACATTGCATGCCCCTCTGTTCACTCAAGAAAGGTTAAGAGATACATATTCTTATTGCTGCGTTTTCAAACAACGATGCTATTTTTATACACTGTAACTGTCAGTACAAACTATTTCTTTACCATAACTTTCCCAACTCTACCAGTAATATAATCACCAAAAAAAAAAAAAATTTCTTAAGCCTTTGAGTGCCAGAGGGATACCCAACGCTTTGCTTCTTGAAGTGCCCTGCCCCCCCCCAACCAGGAAATTCTATCTGTGTCCAATCATGGGACATTCTATATAATAATTTGCTAAATGTATGTTTGTCAGAAGCTGTCATGCGCAGTACAATCAGCTGTGCGCGCTGCAGTCATGCACAGTACAGACTGCCAGCGCCACGGCTGATAACGGAGCAGGGAGCTCTGAATTCAGACCGTAGTCAGTGCGCAGAGAGGACTACAGTCTGAATTCGGAGCGCCCCACGCCGTATCAGCTGCAGCGCGGGCAGTCTGTACTGTGCATGACTGCACTGCGGCCGTTGCTGGGTAGCACTGTGGCCTGTGTACAAGGGCTCTTCAACTAGTCAGAAATAAATCATTCTCTGGATCATTGGTGTCAGACTGCATTCCTATAGGGCAGAAACAGTGCAAAGTTGTGTGATATCCCTGATTTTACGAAGGTTCTTCAATCGAAATGAGTGAACTAATGATTAACTCCTGGGCAATATTAGGGTTATCCCATAACCTTGTACTCTCTTGGCCCTCTAGGAATGCAGTATGAGATGAGACCAGTGCTCTACAACAGGGCTAGTCAAGGTGAAAAACTCCAGCTGCTGCTGGACTACAGCTCCCATCATTCCCCCACCAGCCACTGGCTCACAGGAAATGGTGGGTGTTTAGTCCAGCATGTTGACTACTTTAGAGAATGGGTAAGCTACGTTTAGCTCTCCAGTTGTTGGGGACTACAACTGCCATCATCCCTCATCGTCTTGTGGCTTGTTGGGGAATGATGGGAGTTGTAGTCTCCACCTACTAATGGTAAAGGTTGCCTACCCCGTCTTGTAGAGTTAGTAGTGCCAGGTAAAGGGGACTGAAGCTGGATACAAGGAGGCTCATGTGTAATTCTGGGGTAAAGCAACTGCCCCATAAGGCAATTAGTTTAACTCTTTGAATGATAGAAGGGTACGTAACGCATTGCTTTGCAATGTGTTGCATAATCCTCTGGCACTCAAAGGGTTAAATGGGAATTGTAACCCCTTCAATACTAGAGAGGTGTCTAAAGAATTGTGAATTATTGGATTTGTATAACTCTTTAGCATTCAAGAGGTTAAAAGTCCCATTTAACCCTTTAAGGATTGGCCGCTCAGCTGTGCGGCTGGCATTTAAGAACCACGGGGGCATTTTTTTTTTTTTTTTGGGTGGGGGGGCCAAATGGATTCAGGGCTGTCTGACTGTCATGTGCCAGGACCATCATGAGTCCTTAACGGAAGTTTTCCCATGAAGGTCCTGGAACGTCTTAAATCAGTGGGAAACCTGAGACTTTGCACATATAAGACAGTTGGTTTCCTGAGATATAGCATCCTCTTCACTGTTAGAAAGAAAATAAAGGTAATTTAAAAGTGATCAGGTGCTGCCATCTAGAGGTTGAAAATGTACTAAAGTGAACATCAAGGCCTTTATTGTATTGTTTGTTCTCATTTTCTGATATACTTTTTGACTCAGCAAATTTTTCAGATTCCCAAATGGCAAAAAATGCCTAGCACAGTTTTTCTTTGTGTATATACATTTATCATTTCAGCCTAGCAAAGTAAACATGTGGAAATCAGAATGCCAGTCATGTTTCTTTCATCAGTCCCTCCTGTGCATTGTATAAGCATTTATGTGGTGGGTCAGTTGTTGCTGTTGATACCTACAGAAGTATCAGCTGAGATCTCTCCATGGACTGCAGAATCAACAGGACTGCCACTCAGTGAAAAAGGCCACAAAATACTGCATGGATTGTTCACATAAAATCTAATTTTGCCGAATAATTTTTGGATGAAGTATGTTCCAGCACCAGGAGAGGCATTGTTTTGTTCAAAAGAAAATGCTAGAAATACATATATTTTTATTGTGTGTCAGTGTACCTTTAAGGGTACACATTCTGCAGAGAACTGAATTTTAAGAATCCCTCCCCCAATAGCAAAAGTGGACGTGTCAGAATTACTGAGCCACTGAGAGTCATTTTGACTGGTCCATTTGTGTTCAAGCAGGACACCATCTTGCAGCAGTGGAAGCCCCATGTTTTCATAATAAATGTATACTGTTACTTTAAGAATGATCTGCATGTGACTCTGTTCCTAATGATCTGAGGCACAGTATACAGTCAGCTCAGTGTGTGTGAAGATGTGTGGAAGAAGTCAGCGTTCTGATAGGTGTGAGCACCTGCAGTTAATTGAACCTAGATGTAAGTGCACAATATTCAGTGAAGCTAAATGTAAGTTCAAAATGACCTGTTATTCATTTAAGATGGATGCTAGTGAGGTCTCCAATGCTATGTGTTGGAGAACTCTCTTGCATCCAGGATGTCAGGAGGGGTCATTAGTAAATATTGTGTCCATGACCCAGCAGTTTCTTAAACAACCCTGCCTCCTAGATCCCACCCTGTATGTTATCTCTACATGCTCAAAAACATTTCCTGTTGTATACGCATAGACAGATAAATTATGGTGGTTGAGCATGGAGGAAGTTTGGCCCTGCTCAGACACTGTACCACTCTGAACACCCATAGAAAGAAGCTTACAGTGATATCACCTAGCCCCTCAGGAGCATGCCTACGAGAGGAAAATTACAAAGCAATTACTTATATTTTCACCTCATTTGTATGTCTCTTTCATGAGTGAAACTTCACACTTAATGCAAAGAGCTTTGTTTTGGGATTTGTCCATCCCTTTAAAGCTGCCTTGCTTGTGCAAATTTGATATTGAGCTTTATTTTAATTTGCCAAAAGATGCAGTTTAATAATTTACATAGAAAAAAATCTACACATAATAGAGCAGGTTAATCATTTGTTAGACCTTCAGCTGTTGAAAACCGCACCTACCGTTATTCCAAGACAGCCAATGGGTGGTTGGAATTTATGGGCATTGTAGTCCCTAACAGCTGGTGGGCCAACAGCTGACTGACCCAGTGATACAGTATATCCAAATAGTTGCACACAATGTATATTCCTTGTGTATTTCTTCTTCCTGATAATTCAATTTCCATCCAGACAAAATCACATTCAGTTTTATTTTATTTTTTAATTTTATTTCTGAATCAAGTTTATGAAACTTGTGTCCTCATTGGTGCAAGCAAGCCAGGTTTTCACGGCAATATAAGTCGTTCTTTAATTTCATATATAAAAAAAGGAGCGTAATTGATGATTATCTGTTATTTAGAGAAATCCTAACCTTGTCATGCCAGCAGCTTGGGAAGGCTGAATAGTGAATGACTACTCTAGAACAGTGTTTCCTAACCATGGCCCTTATATGTATGTAGTGATGGGAATATTGTATTTTGTCCACAGCATTACTAGAAAAGTTTTTTGTGACAAAATAGATTATGTTGCACAAAATACATTTTGCTGTACAAATATAAATACATTTTGTTTCACAAAGTAGGAAAACATTTGTGACAAAATCTATTATGTCATAAAATATTTCTTTTTGTGCAGCATTATCAGTTGTGTCTAAAAAAAAAAAATAACGCATTTTGTGGGAGAAAATTGATTTTTGTGACAAAAAAAGCGCATCTATATTATTACAAAAAATAATTTTGTTTGGCATTATCACTCTAGTTACAAAATATTTTTTCAAAAAAATTAGTTTTTTTTGGTCACAAAATATACCTTTTCACATAAAAATTCAATGTGATAAAAATGTATGACAACAGAAGATCCAACTAAAGATCCACTAGTTAAACACTGATAAGCAGTGTCTCCTCATATACACACTTGGACCTATCAATAGCGCCACTGAGGCAGATGTAGAAAGAAGTATTGGATCAATTCTAGAGCAAACCATCTTCATCATTAGGACAAATATAAATTCCCCAACTTTCCAGTGATTTTCATGTGTCTTTTTGAATGCTAGATAGGTCATAACACCTCATTTAAGTCAAAGAGAATTTTTATTTCCCACCTTTTTAGCAGCTGGTTTGCTTCAGAATTGCTTCAGTACATCAGCCTCCCTGACTAATCCATATGTGCTCTTCTGTAGATATCCTGAAAACCTACACTGTTGCAAGGCTTGATGGCCTTTTTTTGAGACCTAACACTCAGAAACAGATAGCCTGGGTCTCAAGGGCTATCATCAGTGCATATGCTTTCAGGATATTTTTGCTTGATTACCTGCGGATCAGTTGGTGAAGCAGTTACTTTAAAGGGATAGTAACGTTTCATAATAAAAGCATCTCTAATTAATCATCATAGTATTTAAGCTTTGGAGAGTGTTATTTCAATTCTGTCAGAGTTGTACTTCAAGAGTAATTCAATGACAAAGTATCCCCCTCCCGCCCCTTTTACTGATGTAATATTGTTCAGCCAGAGCAGAAGGGAGGTGCCCAGGTAGACTGCAGAGAGGGACAATCTTCAATTATGATAACCTGAAAAACTTGTCAAGGGGGGCAGGGCTTTCATTATTCTCATAGGAAGAAGATTGTCCCCTTCTGTTATCTGTCTAGTCTATGGACTGGATTCCACATCTGAGAAGAGATGGCTTACACTAGGTAAAATTGGCGGGAGGGGAAACTTTGCTTATGAATATCTCTCAAACCATAAAGGTTTGAGAGATAAGACTTATATAGTTCTTCATGTTTTTTTAATGCCTACAAAATAAAATAAAGATAAAACGAAGTATTACTATCCCTTTAAGTTCATGAATCTGTGCTTTGGCAGAGATAACCAGAAAACCTGTACTTTTGATAGAACTTAGGTCCAGCATTGCCTAACCCTGTTCTAGAATACTTGAAAAGTGCATATTGATTTTATCTAAATACAATTGTATTTTTATATTCATCATACATTTATTGTTTGAATGATCCTAATAACATGTTTTGTTGCAGCATCAAGAAGATCTGAGGGAGATGAAATCAATATAGATCCAGATAGCAGGAAGGTAACATCCTAGAGATGAACGAGTATAAATTCTAAGCTTTTACTTATCTTCCCTTTCGCTACTACACAGAGGTGCAGTTGTGGAGCAAACCTTCTGCATCATTGAGGATAAATGGAACTTCTCTCATATTTAAATGGTGTTCCTCTTTCATCCACTGTGGAAAACAGGAACATGGGATAAAGTCTTATTGGACATCTGCTTGTCATTGCTGACTGAGTCATAGTCACCATGGATGCCAACCTGCTGGACTGGGGCACTACTCTTGGTCCCAGGGCCTTTGGACCAGGGAGGTGAGCCTTCTGGCCATCACTGTACTGGAGCTGTGGGTGATTTGCCTCTCACTGCGACATTGGTTCTTCCCCTTCAGGGGTCCCCAGAATGAATGTAGTCTGACAATACAATGGCAGTAGCTTACGTCAACCATCAAGGAGGTGTCAGAAGCGCTACAGCTTGGGCTGAGTTATGGGAGATTCTTTTGTGGGCTGGTGCCCATGTGCCAACCCTCTCAGCAGCTGAAATTCCATGGTTAGAGAACACTGTAGTAGATTTTCCCAGTCACCAGTGCCTGGATCCTAGAAATTGCTACTTGATTGCCCACTTCTGGGGGCTCTCAACTGTGGATCCCATAGGCCTTTATTTGAACAGCAAGATTACTTAGTTCTGCGCAAGAGACTGAGATCCTTTGGCTATTATGGTGGATACAATGGCCCTTTCTGCCATTCTTTTGGTGTATGTGTTTCCTCCAATTGCCTGATTCCTGGCAGTCCACCAGGCTGGCTTTCTCTAGACTGTAAGCTCTCACGAGCAGTACCTTCTGATCCTTTTGTTTTCTATGTTCCATTTGTGCTGTTTATTGTCACTGTAGGTCTGTTCCCTATTGTACACTGCTACAGAATGAGTTGGTGCTATATAAATAAAGCAGAATAATAATGATAATAATTCCCAGGGTTCTGAGGAAAATTTGCATCTTCTCAATCTGCCCTTGGCTGAGCCTTTTCACTTCTCCACGTGTCCGAACCTTCTGACTCTGGGCACGTTGTGCCTCCCTCTGGTGGAGAAACTACCTTTGACGGTTTTGCTCTTGAGGCCAGCATCCTGAACTAAAAGGGATTTTAAGACTGTTATTTCTACTATGCTTCAGGCTAGAATTGTTTTCTAAGGCCTGTCATAAGGTTTGGTCCCTCTTCTACAAGTGGTATGCCGACTGGCATAAAGGGCTTAATCTTAGTTCCATCAAAGTAGAAATTTCAGCTGTTTTTGTTCTTTTCAAACGGCATATTGCTTTGATCTCAGATGTGCATATTTTTATCCAAGGGCTGATTAAAGACTGCCCTGGTTTTTTGGGATCCCTCTTCTCCATGGGATTTGAATATGGTTTTGGGAGTGCTTCAGAAGTCTACTTTTGAACCTCTGTCTTCAGTTTCTCTGCTTTTCATGGCACTCAAGACAGAGTTTATATTGCCTATTTTCAGTTTGGCTTGTATTTGAACTTCAAGCCTTGTCTTGTAAACCTCCCGTTCTGGTGTTTCACCCTGACTAGGTGGTTTTGTGATCTCTGATGGGTTTTCTGCCCAAGGTTGTTTTGGATTTTCACATCAAACAGGGAATTGTTGTGGAACTTCATCTGTTGCATGTGGTCAGGTGCTTGAAGCACTATGTTCGTTTCACGCAGACCTTTCAGAAACTGTATACGCTTTTTGTCATTCCTGCAGGCATACATGTGGGCCAGGCTGTGTCTACGGTTAGTGTAGCTTCATGGATTAAGGCAACAATTTGCCAGGCATATCTCCTCAGGAAGAAACCTGTACTCTTTTGGGTTATAGTGCATTCTACCATGTCAGTGGGCAAATTTTTGGCCTGCAAGAATCAGACCACTGCTGAGAAGTTATGTAAGGTAGAGACTTGGTAATATCTCCATACCTTTGTCTATAACCATGATAATGTGCTGTCTTTGGCTGAAGCCACTTTTGGCTGGATCACAGGCAGTGGTGCCTGAATAGCTGTGCTTCTTGGTTTTCTGCAGACAGAACACTGTTGGTTTCCTGTACTTTGTCTTTTAATTGTGGTGCCGTTGACACCTGAGGTTCATGTTCTTTTAGTTTTTAGGCATGTGGATACAGGTTTGTGTTGGAGCTTTTTAATCTTTTACCTCCGTGAAATCTTGGTGGATAACTTTGGTATGTCCCCATGGTTCCTGTATTCCACACTAGTGAAAGAGAGAAGTGGATTTTTTTCTTAATCCATGTGGAACACAGGACTCAGTTCCAGAGAAAAAAAACACTGGTTTGAGTTCCTGTTTTGCATTCTATTTGCTTTGCTATACATTGAAACTGAGCTTAGCAGGCAGGGGTAAAGTGGAAGGGATGAGGGAGTTTCCATGTCAGAAACCTGTATTACAGTGCCCTGCACTCCTGGATGAGAATACTTTACCTCATGGTCCACATGGACTAAGAGAAAAGGAGAAAGTACACAAAAATCCTCTTTTTTTAACCCCTGGACTGCTACAGAGGTCTCCCGTGCATTGCTTCTCAATGCTTTGGTGATGATTCTAGCACTCCTGGGGTTGAAAACCCCATTTAATTTAATGATAATTTTATGAATGTTTATTGTTCCTTTGATAGTTGTTCTCAGGTGGTTTGCTCCACAATTGCTCATATTTTGCTTTTTGCATAAAGCTTGTAATACCTTGAATGTTAGAGGTCTAAACTGTATTTCAAAGAAGTGGGGTGACTGTATCAATACACCATTTCAGCCAAAATGACACTAGACTCTAACACCAGTGACTGCACGCCAGAGTATGGCACTACAGTGTATGAGGGCTGAAGAGCATACCAGCAGATTAACTCTAAAAGAGCAGGACTCTAACACCAGCAAACCCATCATACCACCTCCATGCACAGGGAAATGGTGAACACACATGCCATTTCCTCTAGAACAGCGGTTCTCAACCTTTCTAGTGCCGCGACCCTTTGATAAAATTTCCCAAGTTGTGACGACCCCTAACAGTAAAATTATTTTTGTTGCTCCTTCATTGCTGTAATTTTGCTACTGTTATGAATCGAAATATAAATATCTGATGGTTTTAGGCGACCCCTGGCAAATCGTCATTTGACCCCCAAAGTGGTCCCAACCCACAACTTGATTAGAAAGTTGATATAAGAGTTGAAGAGGAAAGGACCACCCGAAACTCCCACAGACTGCCCCTTGTTCTCCCCTTCGCTCAATAGGTGTTAAGGGGAGGGAATTTGCATACATAGCCTAGCACAGTGGCTCAGTGGTTAGCACTGTTGCCTTGCAGCGCTGGGGTCCTGGGTTCAAATCCCACCAAGGACAACATCTGCAATGAGTTTGTATGTTCTCACTGTGTTTGCGTGGGTTTCCTCCGGTTTCCTCCCACACTCCAAAAACATACTGATAGGTGAATTTAGATTGTGAGCCCCAATGGGGACAGGAACCAATATGAGTGTAAAGCGCTGCGGAATCTGTGTGCGCTATATAAATAAAGGATTATTATTATTATAATAAACCGACATTAGGCTGGCATACAGGATGAAAATCTATTGGGGCAGTTGATTTAGATTGGAATCAATTTTGTACATTCACCCCAATGTGTTTAGATTTCTCTAAGTTGATTTCTGTAAAGAAATGGTTCTCAAAACGTATACTGTGCTTTGATCTCAAATGAATTCCTTGTGAAACCCGAACAATTAAACTCTTTAGCCCAGTGGAAGCTATGGGTCACCATGTAGTGAGTCTCTAGAAAATTACCAGAGTATCGATATAAATTGTCTTTATAAGCACTTAATCACTGCACTTATTGTACCCCTTCTATATCAAATGTAAACTGTAAAGTGCCAAGTACACTGGTTGGCGCTATATAAATAAAAAATACAATACAATACAAATTGTATTTTAGTGCTATAAGGTGGTGGTACCTAAATTATTAAGCCAAATTTTTATTGTTTTCTCTTAGAGAGGGGATAGAATATAATGAGCATTGTAATTATTATTATTGTGCAACTCCCCAGCCTTGTTCCACTGGTAATAACAGAAACATACACTTTGCCACCCCAGACTTGTTTTGCTGTCCGCTGGTAGTAATAGATCTACATGTACACTCACACAGACACACACACACTGTCTGTCACTCCTGCCACATTTCTACTGTTCACTGGTACTCATAGAACCACACATACACTGTCTGGCACCCCAGCCTTGTTCTACTGTCCACTGGTAGTAACTAATCCAGTATTGGTCCCATGTCCACTTGTTGTCACAGAACCACATACACTATATACCACATCCTTGCCCCACTGTCCCCATGAAAAAGTCACAGAACCACAAAAACACTGTCTGATACCCTTTTTCCATTGTTCTCCCCTTACATTTGATCCATGTAAATACTTTGAATTCTTCAGGGTACCCTGGGGTCCGACAGACGACAGTTTGGGAGCCATTGCACTATTCCAATCCTATGTGTTCCAGAGAGATTTAACATAGTCTAACATTTTTCAGTTTAATTTGAGTCAATATTATAATATTTCTATTGTCGTTGGGATCTGATTTCCTATTACAAATGAATAAATTAATTTATATTTAATTAACAAAGATTAATTTAATTAAGTTAAGCCTTTTTCCGCTCAGATAAAAACAAGTTGGCTGATTCTAAAAGGAGAAATGGATGCCCACAGTAATTCAACAGATGTAGATACACGGTCACTCTGCCACGGCTCTAGAACATACAGGGATGGCTCTCAAAGGATGTCTGGAGAAGCTACATACTCGGGTGAGTAATCTAGAATAATCAATTATTTGTTTTTATTATTAAATTTAGTGAATTAACATGACACATTATTCTCTGGTAAGTAATCCAAAGGAATCAATTAACTGCCTTTCTTATTAAATGTAGGTAATTAACACAGCATGACAGCTGTTGGAACTGGAACTGGAGCAATTTCAGCAAACCAACTGCACCACAGGGGACAGTTACCGTTTCCTATTGGCTTATATGGAACTTATAACCTTTTGAATGCTTTGTGATGTGTTGGTTTGTTCCAGAATTGTTCCTCTCAGCTTTTGTGCAAAATGCATGTGAGTAATCTAATGAAATTCATTATCTGTCTTTATTGTTAAATTTAGTTAAAGGGGCAGTACACTTTTTATGAACACTATAATGTATTTTTTTTTCTTTATGAGTAAAATAAGGGTATTCTTTCTACTGGGATATTTTTAATTCAAAATGTATTACAGCTCAAACATATATTTTTTAATTAAACTGCAATTTTCAGCTGTGGGTAGAAGAGAAAAAGAAGATGCCCAACAGTGAAACAATATATTTATATCCAAAGATGCAGGTGTATAAAAAAGGATTACTAACATTATAATTATGGCAGAGACTGCTCAGCAGGGACGTGCACAGACATTTTGGGGGGCAGGGGCTCAAATGAAAAAAAAGGCACTTCTCATAATTATTTATTCAAAATATATATTTAAAAAAAAAGAAAAGAATTTACATCTCAGGAGCCTGTAGGCACAGAAATCTGAAGTGCCCCCCCCCCAATGGCCGTCTCCACTGGACACCTCCACAATGCTCCTAATCTCCACATTGCCCCCATCATCTCCATATTTCCCTTACATTGCCCCCTGTCAGCACCATATTGCCCCCATCAGCTCCACATTGCCCCATCAGCTCCATATTGCCCCCCATCAGCTCCATATTGCCATCAGCTCCAACTTACACTCACATACATTGCCTCATCATCTCTACAATGCCATCATCTCCATCTTGCCCCCATCAGATTCATATTGCCCCATCATTTCCACATTGCCCCACAGTGTCCGTTTCCTACCCCTTCCCTAGTGGTCCAGGGGCAGGAGAGGTCTGTATGTGCCTCCTTTGGCACAGACCTGTAGCTGCTGGAGCTCCTGCACGGTCTTCTCTCCAAGCAGAGCGCTGGGGAGATGATGTCAGAGCCAACGAGGGAGCCAGCATCTACAGGTCTGTCCTGAAGGAGGCACAGACCTGACTGGGTGGTGGGGAGGTTATTGCGGGCGGCGGGGCAACTTTTTTTTTTGTTAAAAGGGCATGAGGGCACTTTGGACAAAAAGGGCAGGTGCCCAAGCCCCCCTTGATGTCTATGTGTGCATGTGACTGCTGCTCAGTAACCTGACAATAAGGCAAGCAGAGAGTTTAACCTGTCTCCTTTTCAGGCTCATATTCAGGATACACAGGTTACTGGACTCCAAATAAAATATTATGAGAAGCTTTTATGGTGTAAAATAAAAGGCTAATTCTTATACATTTCATGGCAGGCATACTACTTTATCATTTGTTGGGCGGGATTTAACCCACATTGTGACGTAACATATTCACAATAGTATGCCCCATTAGAAATGCCCTCCATGACAATGACCTCCATGAAAACACCCTAACACCCTAAACAATGGACTGCTTTACGCAATCACAAGGAAGTGGCCAACATGGGCTAAAACAAAAATCCAGAAACAAAATGAGATACAAATCTTTGAAAGAACAGTTCATAAACATTCTAAACATTTATGTCTGTGCTCAAACATGAGATAAGTGTCATGTTAAAACATTACAAAAGTGTCATATGTAAATTATCAAATATAGATAAAGACCATATTGGATCAAAAAGATGCTCATGAAATTGTGTGAAAAACATAGTTGGTAACATAGGGTCCTGTACTTCTAATTGTAGATCAGTAGCCTACTTATTACAAAATGTCATTATTTATTACAAGATGTAACCCTTTGAGTGCCAGAAGGGGAACAGCATTGATCTGCAGTGCATTATTTAGCTCCTAGCCACTTTGATACAAGATATAAGGTTTCCCATAAAGGATGATACAGAACCTTTGAAACAAAGTACCATTCCTACTTTCTACTCAGAAAGGTCCAATGAGGGTGAAGTTCCATCTAGAGATGTCAGATGAGCTTTTAAATGTATGAACAATTTTTTCTATGGATAAAGCCCCACTTTACCTGTAGGGTTACTTCTGAGAAGTTTTAGGAACTGTGCCTCAAGTTTTGTGATGTATGTGTACTTATGGTTTGCAGTATGTGGGCCATACTAAACAAAGCTTGAGGACCAGATTTGGCCAACATAGAGGAACATTTGTAATGGTTTTACCAAACACAGAGTGTCTCATAATATCCTTACCCATCATGAGAAGAGAGCATTAGATTTATTCAACTCATATGATCACCTTCAACATTTAAATAACAGAGGCCTATTGGATCTTTACATTATACACTTTATCACCACTAGGAGTCAATGGCCTAGATGCACTAAAGGTCATTGTGGTGTTGATATGATCTTCTCATTGTGTTAGAAACACTTTGACATTTTCAATCTACACACACATCAACAGATTCACTAAAATTGTCGGATGAAAGGGGAGGGTTGGAGAAGGTCCTTATTAGCATACAGGATTTTTTTTGAATGTGCTTTCGATGTGAAAGGGATCTCCTCCCCTCACACATTTACAACACTACAACAATTCTGAACAGCATTCACTCTGCTTCCCTACCTGTCCAGTAGGGGAATAAAGAGAAGGCTTTCAGCAGCATGGACAGCATTGAATGCCATAGGGATGTGCATTGCTCACCCCTGTGGCACTCAAAGGGTTAAAATAAACAGAAATAGTACACCAAGCACTACACAATGTGCCCCCCTTCGACATTTTAACCCTTCCCCTTTAAAATTCGACTTTTAGAGTGCTCCCATGACTTTTTTTCTCCATTTAAATTCAACATTGTTCTTCTATTTTTTACGACATGCCCTGTTGTATTTCTGTTGTATAATTAACCCTATGAGTGCCAGAGAAATAGCAACACATTGCAGTGTGTTTTCTACCCCTCTGATACTCATAGGGTTAAAAGGCAAGGTATGCCGCTGCATACCTTGCCTGTATATGTGTATGAAATGTTATTTATTTATTTATTTTATTATTTTATGTTTTTAAAAAAAATCAGACCTCAAAAGGGGCAGCAGGACCCCTCCTAGTATGGATAACCTATTCATTAGGATAGGTTATCCATGCAGGCGGCCACTGCCATTTTTTTAAATAAAGAGCATATGTATACAATAGGTTATATGCTCTTTTATTGTAATTCATAAACATTTCAGACCTTGATGAGAGTGCCAGGACCCCTCCTGACACCCCCCTAACATGGATCATCTATCCCGAAGGATAGCTGATCCATAGGGTGACCCCAAAGGCAGTACTGGAGCGACTGCATAAGCTACTACCAGAATAAGCTCTTGTTGAATGAATGAACCCTGTCCCCAGGTCATTCTTAGGAAGTTCAACGCTGAGCTTTCATCATTGAATCAGTCACCCGGGCTGATCTGGGTGACTGATTCAATGATGAAAGCGCAGCGCTTTCTAAAAATGACCCTATGACAGGGTTCATTCATTTGACAAGCGATTGTACTGTTAGTGGCTTATACAGCCACTCCAGTACTAAAAAAGGCATAGAATGCCTATGGGGTCACCCCATGAATCATATATCCTTTTGGATAAATGATCCATGATAGGGGGGCTATCAGGAGAGGTCCTATTACCCCCCTCGAGGTCTGAAATGTTTATGAATTACAATAACTATATGCCTACAAAATCCCTGACTTTGTGTTAGTGTACCTAGAAGAATTGATGCTGTTTTGAAGGCAAAAGGTGATTACACCAAATATGGATTTGATTCAGATATTTCTTCTGTTCACTCACTATAATTTTGTTAATTGATAAAAATAAACTATAAACATGTCTATATTTGAAAGAGTTCTTACTTTACAGCATGTTTTCACACCTGCCTAAGACTTTTGCACAGTACTGAATGTGTCGGAGTTCCATGTTTATTTTAAAGATGCATTTTGTGATATCTATGCATACTGTGTATGTGGTAAATGTATTTTAGTGATGGAGAGTGGCCAAAATGGGCAATATAGAATCTGTGTATGCAGGGGGTTATTTTCATTTTCATTTGTTATCAGGGGAGGGCTGGCAATTTGTGGCCTGGAGGGCAGCTACAATCAAGTGGCCCGATTTTACTATAGTTCCAGCCCTCTGTCCCAGCCTACCCTCTTTTGTTAATTTTAAAATTGCCATTAACCCTTTGAGTGCCAGAGGGGTATGCCACACATATACCCCTCTGGCACTCAAAGGGTTAGTGTTGTGAAGTAAGGCAAGGAATACCACAGTGCTTACAATTGAACTGGGGTTACACTGGTGCAACTACAGAGATTACAATGTAAGAAAAGCTGCACTAGTGATACCATAAAACTTACAAGAGAAATTGGTTATGCTATTAGTGTAGCTCCACTTGGATTGTAGCTCCATTTCAATTGTAAGCTCTGTGGTATCACTGCTGTAGCTACACTTGCAGCAAAAAGAGGGAGTGGCCCACCAGTCCAGACATATGACTGGCCCAGGGGGCAATTGCCCCCCTGCCCCCCAGGCCAGCCCTCCCCTGTTTGTTATTAATGTATAAAATTTAGCTCTGGTTCCTCTTTAGCTATTTTTACGTATATATCTGTAATGTTTATTTCTCACCATCAATCAAGTGGTTTCTTACAGGACTAATTGAGTATTAGCTAACATGAACTATAACAGAGATCAAGAAATAAAATGAGAATTATAAGAGATAGAGACAGCTTAATAGCTTATGCATTAACAGTGTCACGATGTTCACCTGACAAATAATATATATATATTTCTTCCTTTGTTTTTCTAGAGACATAGCAGATATCTCCTGGTGGATCATCTTTGATCTGATACTTGAAATTTACACAATTTACACAAGCAAAGATATAGTGATGAATAGTTATAGTGCTTATGATCTGTTTTTTCACACAATCTCATGTGTGTCGTTTTTAATTCGATATGTAGCTATTTATATTTGATAATATATACAGCTCTTCTCTCAAGTCTGAACATGACACTTCTCTCATGTTTGAGCGTAGCCATAAATGTTTATATTGTTTGACCTGTTTTTTCTTGCATTTCTATCACTTATATTTCTTTTTTTTTCTTGATTTTTCTTATAGTCCATATTGGCCGCTTCCTTGTGATTTCATAGAGTATTCCAGGGGTGGAACCCTATTCTGTTTTCAGTGAGGCTTGTCCGTGTCATTAAAGGAGCAGTAAACTTTTTTATGAAAACACATATTTTATAGAGCATTTCCTGCTGAATAAAACAAGGTCACTCCCATCTCTGTCAGATATTTTATTCAAAACTTATAACAGTTTAAATAATCAGGAAGTGAATTTACTGTGTTTACTTCCTGATAGTTCTAACTGACAGGAAGTGACAGGCAGTTTCTATCACATTCTATGGAGAATTGTATGTCTCTGACTTTCATTTCCATTAGAATCTAACAGGAAATCTAATTAGAATTTGACCACTAGAGGGCACTGCTAATGTAAAAAAACGTGGGTTTAAACTGTAATAACTCTGGAAATATAAATCTCTCGGCAGTGGGAGTACCCTTAGTTTACTCAATAGGAAAATCCCTACAATATATATTTTTTTCATAAAAAAAGTTTACTGCTCCTTTTAAATTTGATAGGCATTGGGCATTCCTGATGGAGGCACACCATTATGAATACATGATGTCACAATTTGGGCTTTATCCCACCCAAACAATGAGAAGGAAAGGAAGGGAGGGTATTTATATCTATGTGTTTATGGAGGCTATTAACTTTTGTACTGGCTATTCTTTTTGATAAAGCAGCAAGCCTGCATGAAACGATTAAGAATTAGCCTTTTATTTTACACATTTTATATATTTTCGGAAATAAAATCTTTTTATAAAATTTTATTTGGAGTTCAGCAGCTTGTGTATTCTGAATCTGTGACATTGCCGGAAGGGAGATGGGTTATACTCTCCGCCTGTAGGTTACTGAGAGTGATCTCTGTCTGACCATAATTATATGTGAGTAACCAATATTTATACACTTGTATCTTTGGATATCAATTTGCAATATAAATGTGTACTGCATCTGGGGGGCAGGTCTAAGATCTCAGAAGTCTTCATGTGCTGAGACTTACATATGTAAGATCTCAGCATCTACTTTTGTGAGTAGTTACTCATCGGATGTTTGGTGGTGGTTTTTTACAATTTGCGGGTGACCTACACAGGGGCGCCCCCTTTATTTTCTCTCTTTTTTGTCTACAATTTTATATTGTGGTTATCAGATGGTGCTGTTCTTATTACTTACTGTGGAGAGCTACTATGGAGAGCTGTAGTCAATGACTCAAGCTATAGCATAAAGTGCATTATAAAAGTAATGCCTTTTGGGCACTGGTTTGGTGCTTTTGCTTTAAAACTGTGGTGATTTTGAGCTGTAATTACATTTGAATGAAAAATCTCTCAGCAGTGGGAGTCCCCATGTTTTACTCAACTCTACTGGATAACCTAAGTGTTGAGTCCATTTAGCCAATCAGAGAGCTTTCTTTAGAGATGGGGAATTGAAGCATTTGAGTGCCAGAGAGGTATCCAGTGCAATGCAACAAGTTAGATACCTCACTGGTACTAAATTTTTAGACTATCAGAAGGCCACTTGTACCAAACAACTTACAAATCATGAGAAATTCTTGCCAAGGCCATCCCATGGTTAACCTCCTTGGATGCTAGAAGCATTTCCAGTGCATTACAAATCAATATATTGGAGACTTCTCTAACATCCAAGGGGTTAAATGTCCCAATGGACTTAGCTATAAGAAACCCATTGCTGCAGCTTCATGATTGACTGCTGCTGTTCAGTAATTCTAAACTAGCCATTCTGTGATGTATTGGCTTTAAACACGTCAATGCATGACAGGTCTCTGGCATTCAAGGGGCTGAAATCTGTTTTTAAATCAGTGTTAATTTGAGGGCATTTTTATCCCCTATGCTGGAGTTGATTTAGTACAGCATTGCTTCATGGAAATGTACAAAGAACTGACAAAGTGGTGATATACTCTCTTGTATGATAAACTCTTGAGTTCCTATGTTATTCTGTGCGGCCTATGCACTAAGATCTCTCTAGCTGGATGTTAATGCATAGGGTCCACAGAATATTACAGGAAATGCTCAAGTTATTCACAATGGAGACGTGATCTCCTCTTTATGACACCTTAGTGCATCTCCCCCAAGTTCTTCTTAGTACATCAGCCTCTATAGGTTTATGTAAATGTGATTAAATGTGCCCTGCATTTCTTAATTAACTAATACCCTCATATAGAAAAGATAAATATAGAAATTAGGACATTGGTGTATTAGAGTAGCTGCTAGAGACATCTACAACACATTTATTTACAATGCATTGGAGACTCCGCTAGTACTCAAGGGGTTAAAAATGCAGTGACATTATTTATAAATATTTAGGATGCAGTGTAGCTAGTGGTCTCTTTAAGATGAGCAAAACTGAGCAATCCAGCACTGAAATTGAAAAGATGACTGTTTATACAGGTCTATATTGGAATAACATATGAACCATGCAGACCAGCCCAGTTGTAAGGGGATACTAATTCTTCCTAAGGAAACCTTCTCACTTACCTTCTATGGCCAAAATATCCTAAAGGTCATTTAGATTTTTTCCCTTGCTTCAATAGATAACATCTTCAATCAGCTCTAGGTGCCATGTGCACGGGGGCAGACATGACAGTTTCTAGCAGGACTCCGACCCTGCCCGCTGTGCTCATGCACTCTGCCTTCTTCAGCTTGAAGAAAATAAGTTCCAGTGGCTCCTGTTGGGAGCTGCAACAAGGTTTGATAAGGGTCTTGTTTGGTGATATAGGTGAATTTGCATGCACTAGGTTATATTTGTCATTTGTGATTACTTCAAAAATATGTATACATCACCATGCCTTTGCAACACATTTGCAGCATTTACTGTGATTAGGTGTCTTCTTCATAAGTGGTTTATTTGCAACATTGAAATTCAACTTAATTAGGCATTTTCCTATTATTGAAGGTGTTCTTTTGTTAATGTGACTTCACCATATGCACTAAGGTCCGATAGCTGGGGAGAGTGTCAGAGCTCACAGAAACGATCTGCCTACCGAGACTGGAGAAACCATAATTGTGCCATAGCTTTCTATGCAGTCCTCAGATTACATTTATTGAAGTTCACTACCTCACATGAAACTTCAGCATTTTTTTAATGGCTTATATTGCTGTTCTCCATATATGTGTATTTTAGACTTTTCAGGTTAACCTTTCCAAGGCTTTTAGAAAAGGAAGCAGAGGGATATTTCTCCCACTCCCTTCCTTTTCCTTCAACAGCTCACCTAAGAGGCAATGTCTCTAGCAGGCTATCTCCTTAGGTGGCAATAGTAACTTATGGAGACTACTAGCCTCCCTTCAGTGGTGTATGCTCCCTTGGGTCTCTTCTATTTGGTGGTTGTGTGACATGTCAAAATCAAAAGTAGGTATAGGTAAACCCAAGACCACCAGAACTACCGCAGCTGTTTCTGCAGTGGTTTAAAGCGGAGCTTTCACCTATATATAAGTAAGCTTCTATGTCTTCATTATGCCTTACTATCATTGAATAACTTTTTGTTTCTAATGTAAAATCATTTGGTACAGAGCTATTTACCCCGGTGTAATCCCATCGAGACATCAGCTTTGCAGGCGCAGCTGGACAAAGTGTCCCGCTGAGCTTCTCAGATCCTCCCCCGAAGGCAGTTAATCCTGCCCACCCTCCAAGTGACGTCTAGTTGAGACCTGGCGCGCTGTAGCTCACATGAGTATCCAGGTTACATAGAATTGCCATATGCACGTTCACACAATGTGACCTCCATATATATAGTTCTACTCCGCTTCCCTTGCCCCTAAAAAGATTTCAAGTGAAGCAGACTGCACCTGTGTGTAAAAAAATACATGTGTGCACTCTGCTGCTTTGGCCAGCATGATCTGAAAAAGAAAAAAAAGGGACATCCTTTCAAGGCCCTCTGGAGCACAAGTTCCTGTTTTGAGCTGTGAATCATGATGTACGTCACTGACATGGCGCCGCTATACCTCTCTATTATGGACAGACTGAAAGGTAATTTATAACTTTTATTTATTGTTTTTAACCTTATGAGTAACAACATTTAAATATATCAGAATAACAAAGCTGGACAGGCTTAGTTTAATCTTGGTGAAAGTTCCGCTTTAATGTCTGTCTTGTCAGACCAGTCTCCCTAAAGGTCAAACAGATAATTTTTTTGTATTGAGGACCCATCTGTTCATGCACCCATCCCCTCTCATTAGCAGACTACATGGGTTAAGACCCTTGTCTCCACCATGGCATGTATCCCAGCATCTATCCAGTGTATCCTAGATAAACTAGGTCAGAGTCCAACTGTTCCCCCTTAGAAGAGAGTCTGTTCATCAGTAGAATGAAACCTTTTTCCCACTGGGAAAGATTCCTTGCTGGGGGAAGGTGAGACAGAAGAGGAAGAATTCTTCTCATACCCCTGGGGATTATCTTGAGGAGGACCCCAGTAGCTCGGTAGAGGGTCTTATTCAGGCGATATTAGAGACTCTGTAGATCTTTGACAGGGATGTCCTCTCTGGATATTTTTTAAAAGGCATTGATAGGATACTATACACTTCCCCCTTATGACTCTGGATCAGGTTGTTCTTGAATAATGAAAGTTGCCAGATAGGAGAGTCTTCCTATTTAGGTTATTTTCTCCGCTTTACCCTTTTGCCTAGCTACATTGCAGCTATAGGCTACTCTACCTCCAATTGATCCTCCTATTCCTTTCCTCAGATGTTTCCTTAGTGGATGCGGCTGCGTTAAATGATCAGGTGGATAAGCTCCTAGATTCTCTTTAAAACATGAATTTTTCAGCCTCCAGGGCAGCATTATGCCCTGCCTTTACCACAGTCTGGATAGCAAGAGCAATAGCTTTTTGGGGCAATCAGCTATTGGAAGCTGTTCAAACAAAGTCTTCCCGGGAGGATGTTACTCAAATGTTTTCCATTATCATTGAAACTAATACTTATATCTGTGGTACAGTTAAATTTCTTGGTAACTCATTGACACTTTTGTTAGCGGCACTTTGTACCCTATAGCTGAAGATCTGGTCAGCTGATCAGTCTTTTAAGAAGTCCCTTATCACTTTGACAATGGTAGGCAAATAGCTCTTGGGAATTGAACTTTTCTGGAAAAAGTAACTAGCAATTCTGCATGGGGCAAAAATTCTTAGCTAACAGAGTCCAACTTATCTTCGGGAGCCTTTTTGCCCCCATTCCATCAATAAACTCCATTGGCCAATATGTCTGTTCCCTCTTCCAGTCAGGCCTGCTTCCTCCCCAGGCTTGGCTTGATGGCATGGCTCTTGAAACAGATTTCCTGAAGACAAAGTGTTTTTCTGAGACTGTCATTGCGACCATGCTTAAAGCTCATAAACTGGTTTATTCTACATCTTATCATGGCATCTGGTCCCTGTTCTTAAAGTGATGTGAATAACATGGTCTGCATCCATTTCATCTTCCTTTTGTTTTTGGTCTTTCTTGAGTATAACCTCCACAAGTATATGTGTCTCTATGTGTTCTATCAGTGTCGAGAGCTAGGCCTTTTCAGTTATTTTTCCAAAGTGTATTACTTTGTTTCCAGATGTTCAGACTTCTGTGCAAAGGGTGGTACTTTCCTATGCCATCTTTTAGGAATCTTTTAGGGATCTGGTTCTTCTATGAGATCTAAATCTGATCTTTGGAGTTCTTCACTTCCTTTTTAACCATAAGCTTCTTTCCCTAAAGCAATTGTGCATGTCCAGTGTATGACCAAACTACAGGCTTTGTCATGTGGAACCCTTTTACTGATTTTTAATGCAGATAAGGTGAATTTGCATACTCACTTTGGAATGGTTTCTTGTATTCAATTTAATCGGGAGATTGTTCTTCCTTATCTTTGCTTTAGTCTGTCTAATGGACAAGAACAGGAAATTCATCTCTTTAAATACTATGTTAATTGCACTGAGCCTTTTCAGATATTGGATTTTTATTCCTGAAGGACTGCATGCCTGCCAAGGATAGTCTTAGGTGACATTGGCCTCTTGGATTAATGCAATCATTCTCCATGCCCACATCATTAGAAGAAGCCAGTACCTTTTAGAGTTACAGCTCATTACATCAGAGCGATGGGAGCTTCCTGGGCCTTCAAGAAACAGGCCCTGCTGTGCAACTGTGCAAGATGGAGATGTAATCTTCATTGACATGTTTACTAAGCATTACAGGATCTATATGCTGACCTGGTCTGAGGTCAGTTTGTAGAGTAAAGATCCTTCATGTGCTAATGCCAGTGTATGTAAATTTTTTCTCCTTTTCCAGTAATCTTTCTGTTGCTAGTTATTTTGTTTTTGTGTGACAGTGTTTGTTGCACCTGAAGTTCATGGCTGTATCTGGTTTATTTCTATTGGTGGGAGTTTTTCCTCCAACTCCATGGAATCATAGCTGGGATAGCTTTGTTATATCCCCATGGTTCCTGTGTTCACAATGGACAAATGAGAAAGGGTAATTTTGTGTACTTATCAATAAATCATTTTCCCTTATTCTCTGTGGAACGCAGGCCATCCCTTTGGAGGAAAAATGTGTGGTTGGAGTTCCAGGCAAGGGTATGTTCACATTTCTCTGGCATGGAGACCATTTTTCTGCCCCACATTTTTTTTTTTTTTTTTTTTTTTTTTTTTTAACCTCTTTGCTTTATGCTGAAGGCTGCTGCTGCTGGGTGGGGATAAAGTGGAACTGGGAGGCAGTCTCCACCTCTAGAGAGCTTTAGTTTCAAGTGCCTGGCCTTCTTGAGGTAGCAACATAACCCCATGGCCCCTGTGTTTCACAGGACTAAGAGAAAAGGATTTATTTGTGAGCGCACAAAAAAAAAACCTTTTCTGGAAAGGAGAAGCAAGGGTAAAATTAACAGTGGCTGTTAGAGTTTTCTGACTATATTAAGGTAAATGGGGAATATCATTAGTAGGTGTTTGTGTTCCTTTAAATACTCATTTATCTGTTTCAGTGCTAGTTGCTCACCTTAGTGGGAATATTTTTTCTGTGGAGGATTGTAGGAACTGTACCCAGTAGCTGGAGGGCTTTGGGTCATACACCACTGATCTAAAGTAAAAGTAAACATATATAAATGTATATATATATAATGTAACTCTGTGACTGTTTGCATTCCGCAGGGCTGCCTTATTCTAAGTCTGCTTCCCTTCCTGGATATGGTAAAAATGGACTAAACAGAGTGAGTATATTTATCTATGTGTATTGGGCTTTATGCATGAATGCAAAGAGGACCTAGTCTTATGCAAACTAACTGTATCTTAGGGTGCAAATAAAAATTATTATTGATTTATTTAGGGGTTCTAACCCCTTTTATGCTAACAAGGATTCTCTATCATTCAAGGAATTAAAAGCCCTATTAACCCTTTGAGTGCCAGGGGATATGCAACGCATTTCGTTGCAATGCGTTGCGTACACCTCTGGCACTGAAAGGGTTAAGATCAGTGAGAACTGGACGAACTGCTCGTCCCTGTGGCGCAGTTGGCTTACTCCAGAGTAGCTCCATTTGCCTTTATACATAAGGCCTTTAGGAAATGGAATGTTGGGTAGACTATATAATGATACAATGGATTTTATAAACAGTTTGACAAAAATAAATTGATTATTTACCTTCAGTTTGTGTATTTAAAGAAGTATAGTTTAATTATCAAAAAGAAATAGTAAAAGTTATCCCTACTGCTTAAAACATGGATATTCTAATTGATTGTGCTTGCTTCATTCAGATGTTATTGCTTCAACTGTCAGTAAGAGGTGGAACTGTTGCTGTTATATTGTATGCACTGATATAGCCTAAGGCTCACTCTCTCCCATAGAATACAACAGAAAATGAACTGCTGTCTGAACAACAGATGGATCTAATACTAGCAGCTTAATTAAAAAAACAAGCTGTATGAGTTATCATCTCTTCCATGAATCTATCACCCTTTCTGTAAAGTAGTACTATTGAGCATTACGTCTGAATCTTCCACCATCTAATATTAGGTATTGTCCTCTTGTTCTAGAATTCCTGTTTCTGAAAAATGCTTCCCCCTAGAACAGCATTAAATCCATTACAATGTGTAAAGATTTCTATCATATGCCATAATAAAGCTTAAGTGGTCCTTTAAAAGCAGTTTGTTCTGCATTTTTACAAATGTATTGATGTGTTAGCTACTTGATCACAATAATACAGATGTAGCAGGTGAAAAAAAGTTACAACAATGCTCTGCAGAGGACACATATTATGTAAAACAACTCGCTGTTCTGTGAAGTAAATATACAGCATTGATTCCATTCTAAATCATTATCTGGAATCACTATTAAATCTCTACTCCTTAATACCGCTTGTGTCAAAGAGTGGGCACTGAGGCATGTAGGTGTTTCAGGGTGTCCATTTAAAGGGATAGTAATACTTCATTTTATCTTTATTTTGTAGGCATTAAAAAAAACATAAAGAACGATATAAGTCTTATCTCTCAAAACTTTATGGTTTGAGAGATATTCACAAGCAAAGTTCCCACCCCACCCCTTTTACCTAGTGTAAGCCATCTCTTCTCAGATGTGGAATCCAGTCCATAGACCAGACAGATAACAGAAGGGGACAATCTTCTTCCTATGAGAACAATGGAATCCCTGCCCCCCTTGACAAGTTTTTCAGGTTTTTCCCTTATCTTAATTGAAGATTGTCCCTCTCTGCAGTCTACCTGGGCACCTCCCTTCTGATCTGGCTGTACAGTGTGACATCAGTAAAAGGGGCGGGAGGGAGATACTTTATCATTGAATTACTCTTGAACTACAACTCTGACAGAATTGAAATAACACTCTCCAAAGTCCAAATACCATGAAGATTAATTTAGAGCTGCTCTTATTATGAAACATTACTAGCCCTTTAAATAGTATCATGTTCTACTCCACCTATTAATTGGGCTCTTTTCTCTTAGTTAGACTTCTTTTTTATTTTTATTCTTTGTACATTGTGGCTGTATAATCTCCCGTTAGATGGGCTCCCCATTCACTGGCTTTCTTGGTCTTGGATTGCCAGCTCACATGTGTATTTCAGGACTTTTTTTTAAGACTTGTGGAGGATGACTTTTTCTCTAAATCTTCTACTTCAATGTTAAACTTCTCTGAAGCTTTTCATGTTATACAGTGGGCTGTATGAATTCATCTCTTGAGTGCCGTGGTCCAAATTTTCTGTCCCTGTTATTCTGACACTCACTGTTATGTGATCTTTTGCCTGTATTACACCCTAATTAATTCATCTTTATTCCTATGTGTCTGTCATAAGTGACTGCATTAACTGTATGGGTTCCTTATTATGTTTTCTACCTATTTCTGGAACTTTTCTCCACTTTTCTACTATTTCGCTTCATTCTTACTCAGTTTTAAAATAATTTTTTTCTATTCTTTATATACCTTTTACAATTGAACTTGGCCCCTTTAAGAACTGGGTGCCTGCATGGCAGCCATCTTTGTTTCACATGATTCTGCACAGGAACATATCTGTCTGCCCCATTTGCTTGCCAGGGCCAGAGTGAGCTCATATTGAATCGGATGATGTATTCTTTTGAATAGTCATCTTGGGAACTCTATTCAGAGTTTAGAAGAGCACAGTTTTTGAATGACTGAAGAACCACAGTTTACTTAGCATATGTTTCCTGGGCTTTCAGGGGTCGATATGGATGGCTCTTTTGACAGCCATCTTGGTTTTCACCTGCATGTGCTAGACAGAGGCTGGTCCCTTCTCTCTTCCTGCAGTTTAAACTGTTGCAGTCAGATAAGTACTTTTTATTTCTATCACTTACTTTCTACTTTTATCTACTTTTCTGCTACTTTGGGCTATTTTGTTCTTCTTTTGAGGGGGTTCACTTGGACATGTTAGATCCCAAAGGATAAATCAGTAAATCCAAAGCTAAATATTCTGAGGTTCCCTTTAACCCACTGCTACACATTGCAGACATACTTCCTAGGGAGTACTCTGGTACCTTATTTCCATCCTTGCATTATGACCCCCACTTCCACTGCAGTACAGGAATGGGTTTGGGTTAAGAATTCTTTTGTCTCCTCTATCCCCTCATCTATTCAGTGGGTTTTTAACTCTTGGGCCCTTTTAGGCACTTTTGTCCTGTATTTGGGGGACATTTACAACTAATTGGGGATTCCTCTGAGGAGGAAGGCAGGACTGTTGGGGATGAACTAGATCCCTCCCTGTCCTTGGGAGATGTCCATGAGGTGGATTCTTGGCCCTTGGCTGAGGGACTCATTAGTGCTGTCCTGGAAACTATTCAGGTCTCCCAGGCCTCTAACTCTAGTTTCTCTCTCATCTCCTAGAGACATAAAAAGGAGGCACCCATTTTTCCTCACCATCACTCTTTGGACCAGATTCTCTGGTAGGAATGGAAGGTGCCTGATAGAAGGAGCATCTCTAATGTCTATCCTTTCTTGGCTGAGGCTTTGATGTGTCTCCCAGATGCTGTATCTCTTAAGGATCAGACAGATAAGCACTTGGATTCCTTACTAAAGAAAAAATTGGGGGGGCATTGGTGCTGCACTGCAACCCATCTTTGCTACTATTTTGATCACTTAGGTGTGAGATTCAGTACCCTCCAAGGGAGAGTATTTCTTATAGAGGACAAGATCCGATCTTTGGCCCTTCAGGTGTCTTGAGCAATTTCCTTGTCATCAGCGACAGTTTGAGAATACATGAGTTAAAGGCTGTCTAGTTTCTGCCTTAGAAGCTGTTCTTTTCATATCTTTTCATACAGTTACACACAAGGAAATTGCAGTTGGACATTACAGTCTCAGAAAATGGTACAGGCAACATTTTCTCCTGTCTCATCTCCTGTCTCTCAATAACCTTTGCTGGTGGCATCAGCACTCCCATCTGACAATAGGATATCAATTTATCATTCCATGGATGCCAGTCGGATTGGCTGAGGGGCAACCTTTGGACACTTGATGGACCACAGTCTTTGGAGAGTAGAGTCTTCATCCAATCAGTGTTCTGGAGTTGAAGGTGATTCTCCTAGTGCATTATCAATGGTCTCACTCTCTCTCTGGATCGCCAGTGAAGATTCATTGATACCAGAGGTGTTTCAGCTTGCACAGAGATTCAGATGTTCCTCCAGTGGACTGACATTCACATTTCAACTATTTCTGCAGTACACATCCGAGGTGTACTTTCTAAATAACCAACATCTGGATCTCAGACATTTTTTCGAGCTGATTGTTCACTTCTGGGGATTACCATCAGTGGATCTCATGGCTTCAGAACATAAACCAAAACATCCCTCTGTTCTGTTCCAGACCAAGGGATCCCCTGGTGTTCACCAAGAATACAATACCATGCCTTGGACCTTTTCAACTATCATATGTGTTTCCTCCTGTCTACCTGATTCCCAAAGTACTGAGAATGGTCAAGATGAAGAGAGCTCAGGGCATCCTGACCCATCCCTTCTGGCCCCATCAAGACTGGTTCTTGGATCTTCTCAATCTATCTATTGTGGAACTCATTCGCCTCTCCCTGAAATCTTCTGACCTAAGGCATGGTATGTCCTCAGGCTTTGAGGGCCTGACTATTAAAACCAGCACCTTGAATAAAAATGTTTTTGGACAGTGTAATTTCTTCAATACTCCAAGCTAGAAAGCCAGTTGTGGCCAAGACCTATCATGGGGTTTGGTCCTTATCTTATGATTGGTTTGCTGATTGTGGTTTTCATCCACAGCCTTTCAGTATTCCAGTGTTTTGGGCTTTTCTTCAAGATGGTGTTTGCAAAGGTCTTGCATCAAGGCTTCTATCAAGGTGCTATCAAGGTACAGATTTATTTGAACTGGCAGATGAGCTGTTTCAAGTCCACAGCGGACTATCCACAAGGCAGGTACTGTGCAGAGTGTAGAAGAATCTTCTGTTTTTATAAATCAGTTAATCAGTTGATTGTCTACCGGTTCTAGTAAACACAGAACAGGCAGAGAAGCTGTTATATGTAATAGTGACTGCTGGTTCTGTGTGCATTTCAATAATCTGTGAAACAGGGCAGAGAATTGTTCATGTTATAACCCTTTGGGTGCCTCAGGAGTGTCTAGTGCATTGCAGAGTATGATGGTATATATCCCTATCACACTCAAAGGGTTAGGGGAGGGCAGCTGCTGTCTCTGCTCTCTAGTAGAAACAATAGACTCTGCAACATCGTACATCTGCCAAAAGCATGGAGATATTTGTGGCATATTGACAAGACATGTTAGTAAGTAAGAAAAGATGGCATCAGTGCAATCACAAGCTAATATTGCCAACCTGGGTCCTTATTGAACCTTAGTGCATCTCCCCCCTGGCCATTTTGTTGGAATCCATTTAAAAGGTTGCATACAAAACGTATTAACCATGTAACCATGGCTAAATGCATGAAAGCGCGAGATTCTCATGTCGTTTCCTGAAACAGTGCTGTGACTGCAAAATGTGTTCCATGTTTAACTATAGAAACTTGTACACCACCCCGCAGACCCAGAATTCTTTCCCTTGGTTCAGCCTACTTCAAGTAATAAAGAACATGTGTTTCTCTCTTTTTCATTCAGCACACATTGAGGTTACAAAAGGGTTAATTCTTTCAGAGACGTGTGCAGCATAAAAGGCACTTCAGCCTGCATTGACTCATGTCAAAAGTTAAAAGTTAAAGAGTACCTGTTTTAGAGCTGGTAGTCCATGATTCTTCAGACAGCAGTGTCAGTAACTTCATTTTTTTTAGTATTCAATAGACCAATAGTTTTTAAGGTTTTCTTTTACCCAGGTGCATTTTCATACGGCGTGCAACACATCACATGGCATTGAAAAGGCAAACACACAAGTCATCAGTGCAGGCTGAAGCGCTGTTTATGCTGCGCACATCTTTGAAAGAATTAACCCTTTCATAATCTCAATACTTGCTGAATGAAGAAGAGACAAAAATCATGTTCTTTATTACTTCAAGTAGGCTGAACCAAGGGAAAGAATCCTGGTTCTGCGGGCTGGTGTACCTAAGTAAGTTTCTATAATTAAACATGGAACACATGCTGCAGTCACAACGCCGTTTCAGGAAGCGACATGAGAATCTCGTGCTTTCATGCAGTGCAAGATTCTCATGTCGCCATTTTAACCACGGCGACATGGGTAATGCGTCATGTTGCCACATGACATTTGTATGAGACCTTTTAAAAGTAAACCCTTTTTGTTTGTGGAGGGTAGGTACTAGTACCTTTTTCCCCCAAAATTAATAAAATAAAAACATTATCCTATGTACTTTACTACCAAAATAAATCAATGCTGTTTAGTACTGTCAACTGTATTTTCATTAAAATAAACCCACATAGGGCCATATGAGTAAAGACAAAACTGAAGCAATTCCAGAGCAAACTGCACCATACTGGCCATATAAACTCCCATTGATTTAATGTGGGCATTTAACCCACTGAATGCTAGACGTTTCCAGAGAACTCCAACTTCTCCCCTCAGTGAAAACCTCTATCTTGAAAGGATCTGCCGGATTATTCCTCCTCATTAATTTATTCCGCCCCCCTCTGGTGGAAATTGATAGCTTCCGGGAGCTAAAAGGGAGGAGAAATGGGGGGGGGGGGGTTTTTGGACATGTGCTTCAGTAACTGTGCGGCTTTATTTTCCTGACACTGAGCTCAATGAATTTCTGTTTCCAAAGAGCTTCCCATCAAAAAATGATCTGAAACTATTAATCTGTTTGGAAAACAAATAGCACAAGGAACAGGTAATTTATTCTGGGGCACATAATAAAACTAAACACTGTGTAGGTAACTGGTACTCTAACCAACATTATTATTTTCTAAATAGACCTTTAAGGACTTAATCATCAAGATAAAGTTCAACATAGTGTTGAAATGAAATTCTGCATCTCCCCATTCATTTATATGGGTCTTGTAACCCCTTGAATGCTAGTCAGGTCTCCAGCCCTTTGTTTTGTAATACTTTGGGGGGCCCTCTAGCATTCAGGAGGAACAAGCTCCATTTATATTAATGGAATGTTATGTGTTTCCTATGATGCAGTTGGATGGCTCCGGAATTGTGCCTCTTTACTGACATTAGTGCATTGACTGTACTTAGACTAGTTATTTGGAATCTGAATGAATCTATCATCTCTATGTGTTTATAATTAATCATTCGGCAGATGGCAAAAAGGTGTTGATATATTCATGTATTACAACTTAATCTTTTATGTTTCTTTCTGGATCGTTATACTTCAAAATAGAGATATGGGTACATCTGTCTGTTGTCAGTATTAATATTTCTTCACTAAACTATGCATGGAACATTTTGTCACTGGTCCAACATACACAGAAATTTCAGTTTTACTTTTACATGATTTTTTTTTATATAAAAAGACTTGTCTGGGTCGATTCCTATGTCAGCATGTTTTAAAGGAACACTAACCTTTTATTATGAAACCAGATAATTATATCATACTTAACAACATTTTCTTTTCCTTCACCCAAGTGGAGCCATAGCAGGAACACATGCACCCAAGTGCAGCCTTAGCAGGAACACATGCACACATGCATCCAAGTGCAGCGGTAGCAGGAAAAAATGCACCCAAGTACAACCGTAGCAGGAAGACATACATCCCAGTGCAGCCATAGCAGGATGATATGCATCCATGTGCAGCTGTAGCAGGATGATATGCATCCAAGTGCAGCCGTAGCAGGAAGACATGCATCCAAGTGCAGCTGTAGCAGGAAGACATGCATCCAGTTGGAGCTGTAGCAGGATGATATGCATCCAAGTGCAGCTGTAGCCAGGGGAGGGCTGGCAACTTGTGGCCCGGGGGCAAATACAATCAAGCAGCCCATTTCTACTATCGTTTGAGCCCACTCTCAAAGCCCACCTCCTTTTGTTAATTTTAAACGTGGCATTAATATCGTGAAGTAAAGCGATACCACATAGCTCACATTAAAGTGGGCTAAACTATTGATATTACAGAGCTTACAATTTAAGTAAAGCTACACTACTGATACTATAGAGCTTACAGTGGAAATGGGTTATGTAACTAGTGTAGCCTCATTTGGATTGTAGCTTTGTGGTATCATTTGTATAGCACCATTTCAGTTGTAAGCTCTGTGGTATCACTAGTGTTGCTCCATTTATAGCAACAAGATGGAGATTAAGTGAGACAGTGGCCCGCTGGCCCAGACATATGACCGGCCCAGGGGGCAATTGCCCCACTGCCCCCCAGGCCGGCCCTCCCCTGGCTGTAGCAGGAAGACATGCATCCAATTGCAGCTGAGCAGGAAGACATGCACCTAAGTGCAGCCTTACTGAAACACATGCACTCACACTTTTGTGCAACCACACACACCCAAAGGCATCCATAGCTAGTACACTCGCCTCCATATACATCCAGATAATCCAAACAAGCAGAGGGCAGAATATTTCTCAGATAGCCCATATCTGCGTATACTTGCAGCAAGCATATGTGAGAATGTTACTATAAGAAACACTATCCCTTGCACTCCCTCTTTAACATTTGCAGATTTTAGGATTTATGTAGGATTACCCTGGCCATTACAGGGCCTCCAACCCACCAACCCTGGCGGGAGGGTTGAAGTTGGAGCTTCAGAGGGAAAAAGAGAACTCCAACTAAGAAATGGCATAAGGCACTGCCTGTTGAGCCTCAAAAGAGTGTCAGCAACTCACATCCTACCAGCTTCAGAGGACAGAGAAAAACAGATGAAGGAGGAAGGGTCTCTTATACCGCTTGAATTTTGTTTAACTTGTTCTCTGTCCTATCAGCTGAAAGGGGAGGAGCTAACCCTTCTGGTGATTGCTGTCATGAATGCCCAGCAAAAGTATATATTACAGAGTTTTACTGTTGAGTACAATAAGAGTATTCCCACTGCAGAGAACCACTTCATTGACCCCTTAAGGACCGTCCGCGTACGCATGATGCAGTCACTTAAGGAGCATTTTTTTTTTTTAACCATTCGATTCCGGACTCCCCAAATGGCATTCAGCGGCGCTGGGAGCCTCGAGTTCCATGACGTACATGTACGTCCTTGGTCCTTTAGGGACAGAAGCCTCATGACGTACATGTACTTCATGTGTCGTTAAGGGGTTAAGAGCTAATTCACAACATACTTGCATTTTTTAGAATTTGAGTTTGGCTTTTGTTTGTGTTTGTTTATAACATTCAGCTATCCATAGATAGCAATAGCAAAATAGCCACATGGCTCAAAGCTTGAACTTTAAATAACTTTTGAATGGAGCACCTCCCAACAGTAGTAATACCCTTGTTATAATCATCAAAATAAATTTTCATTTAACCCTTTGAGTGCCAGAGTGGTACGCAACAAAATGCAAAGCAATGTGTTGCGTACCACTCTGACACTCAAAGGGTTAATGTCACTTTAACAAACTGATGCTAGAGATATTCACAACACATTGCATGACAATTCATTGCACAGGCCTCTTGCAATCAAAGAGTTAAAGGGATAGTAATGTTTCATGAAAACAGCAGCTCCAATTAATCTTCATAGTATTTGGACCATGGAGAGTGTTATTTCAATTCTGTCAGAGTTGTAGTTCAAGAGTAATTCAATGACAAAGTATCCATCTCCCGCTCCTTTTACCTAGTGTAAGCACCACCCTTCAGATGTGGAATCTGGTCTTAAGACCAGACAGCTCACAGCAAGGGACAATCTTCTTACTGTGAGAACAATGAAAACCCTGCCCCCCTTGACAGGTTTTTCAGGTTTACATCAGTATTAGTGAAAGGGGCGGGAGGGGGATACTTTTCATTCAATTACTCTTGAACTACAACTCTGACAGTATTGAAATAACACTCTCCATGGGCCAAATACTATGAAGATTAATAGGAGCTGCTTTTATTTTGAAACATTACTATCCCTTTAATAATCCAGTGAGTAACAAAGAAGATACGTAGGTTCATACAAACCACTCCGTTTAGTGCTCATTCCATAAATACTTTAATTTTAGCATTTTGTAAATTGCAATATCATAGAAACATGTATTTGTATTATAACCCTCTGAGTGCCAGAGTATTGCAATGTCCAGTGCATTGCAATGTATTGGATACATCTCTGGCACTCAAAGGGTTAAGCAGGCAAATGTATAAAAAGTAAGAGTGGAACAATTCAGGGGCAAACCAACTGGACCATAGGAGACAAATAAAAATTTCCATTCATTCAAATGGGGCTTTAACCATTTGAATGCGAGAGAGGTCTCCAAATCATTGTGCTTTGGAGACCAGTCTAGCATTCAGTGGATTAAAAACTGAATTTAAATACATGTGTATTTGGGAATTTTTATTTGCCCCTGTGGGTAGTTGGTTTAGCCCTGAATGACTGCAGTTATTATTATTAGTAAGGAAAGTGGGGAATTTTTATATGGATGTCGTACTGTCAATAAATGGTTACAGCATAAATGTATTCATGTGTTATAACTTATTATTGTTCATTTAACCCTTTGAGTGCCAGAGGGGTACGCAACGCATTGCAAACCAATCAAAAGGTTAAAAACAATCTTCTTAAAACATTATTCGTTTTACATTCTGAAGTACATGACTTGTTTATTGCTTTTTACTTACTGACTTTTGCACATATAGAGACTGTATCTATACATAGAGATATGTGTTTATTACTTCATTTATCAATGCTGTCCTGTATATTTATGAAAATGTGTGCCTTTGTGCACTTAATCCTATAGATTTACACTGGCAGTTCTGTACATTTATATATGTTATCCTGTATTCATGTACTTTTACACAAATAATAATGTACTTAAACATGAATAATCATATAATTCTACACAGTTAATTCTATATTCTATACATGGAATCTTGTACATTTATATAGATCATCTTGCACATCTACACCTGTGGTCAGGGCTTATGTCCGGGAAAGGGGAGTTGGTGATGAGGTGTGAGAAAACCTAGGAAATTGAAAACCTAGGCTCAGACATGTGGCAGTTAGCTTGATTAGAGGGCTCACCTTAAAGGAATGAACAGTGAAAAGAGTGTTGGAGGTTGGGGTTCACTTAGGTGATGTAAATTGAGATGGGCTGGGCTGGACTGGAGGGTATATAAAGGCCTCCAGCCCCTCTCACAAATGCAGGAATAGCCTTATACTTGTGGTCAGGTCTTATGGCCGGGAAAGGGAAGTGGGAGATGATATGTGGCAGTGAGCCTGGTTAGAGGCCAAAAGGAGAAAAAGAATAGCTCATGAATGATATTTTTAGAGGTGGGGGATTCTTCTTCTATAGCAAATGAGTGCCTGGGTTGAGGTGCAGACAAAACAGTAGGATCCTAAAGTCAGTGGTAGGGTGGAAGTTCTCTGAGGGCCATAGGCCCATAAGAGGCTGAATAGGTCAGTTAGGAAAAAGTAGTAGAGCCTGTAAAGCACCATTATTCATAATTGTGGGGAAAGGAATGACAATGGTTGTGCAGAACTGATTGGTTTGATCGTGCCAAGTAAATGGAGAAAATTTGCTGATGTTGTTGATGTGTTACTCAAAATGGGTGGTGAGCAACAGGAATGAAAGTACCTGAAGAGGTTGCTGTCTGTTGGAAGACATGAATTTCATGGAAGGCGAGTGATGTTGAAAAACACCTGCTAAAGCTTGATGTGAAGAAAAGCGGGTAGGAGGTAAAAGGGAGGTGGGAATGTGGTGAGTATACTTACTGAGTAAAGACTGAGGTGGTAGCGAATTTTAAAGGTTTAGTGCCACCAGAGCAAAAGGCTAGAAGGAGTCAGGTCAGGAAGGAGTATGAATAAGTTGGTTTTGTTGGATGATGAAGAGGATGACATTGTCCAGGCTTTAGTGTATATCCTCTTGGTTTTGAGGCCCAGAGCTCACAGGATGATATGTGAGTGAAATAGAGGTGATGAATAAAAGTGAGATCATATAGTTGGATGTGGGTGGGCTCAAAAGATGAAGTCTGGCTGATGGGATGATCTGTAAGGCCTCCATGTGAATGAGGCAAGGAGCGTAAGCTAGACATTCAGCCTCTGCTGGTGAGGTAAGGGGCATAAGCTGAACCAAGCCTTGAGAACAGGAGGTTATAAACTAGACCTTCGGCCTCTGCCAAAGAGGTAAGGGGTGTAAGCTAGACCTTTGGCCTCCAAAAATGGGGGGGACCCCTCAGTCTCTAGATATGTAAGGGGCGTAAGTTCATCCTCCATCTACTAAGAAGAGGGATAACTGAAGAATACACCTATAGGATACACGGAAAAGACTGAGGATAATGAGAGGGGATAAAATAGACCTTCGGGCTCTGGGAAAGGAGGCAAGGAATAGGACCCAGACCTTCAAGGACCTAGAGAAACCCCGGAGAAGAGGTGAATAGTGGAAAGGATGAACTAAGTCAAAAGGATTTGGGTGAATAGGCAAATTGAATGACCTATAAAGAGCATTGGTTGTTTGTTTTTTTGAGAATTGGGATGGAAATTGACAGATAGTGAAGAATAAAAGGAAAGGCAAGATGGAGTAATAGAGGAATAGTAGGACAGACAGATAAGAAGAAACTGAGGAGGGGAACTGAACCTAGCCAGTCCTGCATGTGAGAAACAGATGTGAGTAGGTGGACTAGACACAACTAGGTGTGAATAAAATGAAAGAAAAGCCATAAGGAAGGCCCAGGAAGCTCTGTTGCCTGGGTTGGCTGCTAAGACAACAGCAGCACCATGAGGAGAAAATGACGAAAGGTGCTGAACAAACAGAAGGAAAAGGAACAATACTGGTAAGAGTGGTGTCGGAACAGAGAAAAGGAGGTGGGGAAGCTTTTTATATGGAAGTGATGAAAGTATACTTAGAATAAGATGTGGCTTAACCGTTAAAGTGCCACAAGGCTTTACACACACTACTTTTCAATGCTCTGCACACTCTTCCAGCTTGCGAAGGTCAAATGAAAGACATAGTGGGGAGACTGTAAAAGCTTAACTAAAATTAAGGAAAAGGGGGTGGGAGAAATAGAGGTGCCTGGACTTTACAGCAGCAAACTTTGGAGTGAACAGATATAAAGTTAGGTCATGGGGGAAAACAGGAGGACAGAGGCAGCTGGGAATTAAACTAGTGAGGCGAGATTAGACATGAATAGGAGGAGGGGGGAAGAAATGCGCAGGATAACTTAAGGAAAAAAGGGGTGAGAGTGAGTTGGGGGGATGTCTGGGTGAACAGGACAGGAGAGACACAGTTACCACTTGACGAGGAGAAGAAAAACACTACAACGTGCAATGTGAAGTTATGCTTTGTTTGGTGTACCCGCTGACACCGGTGGGAAGTGAGAGCACACTGAGGTAGCATGGGTTCACTGAGGTGATGTGAACTGAGAGGGGCTGGACTGGAGGGTATATTAAGGCCTCCAGCCCCTCCCACAAATGCAGGCATAGCCTTAAACACGTAATTCTACATACCAACAGAAGTAATCATGTATGTCTACCCAAATAACCTTTAATGTTTTCACTAGTAATTGTCCATTCATATAATCCTGTACTTGTACATAAATTGGACTACACAAGTAATACTGTATGTATACCCAATATATCCCGCCATCTTCACATAAATTATGTCAAGTAATCCTTGAATTTTACCCATGTAACCTTGTACACCAATATGAGTAATTCTGTACTACAGTCATCACTTTCTTTTTCTTTTCCAGGCTGCCAATTTTGGTCAATTTACTTTGGACAATGATTCCAGCTGGGGCATGAGAGGTACAGTACTGCTCAAAATGTTTATATTAGGGCTGGGTCAAGTCAGATTGTTGAACTACAACTCCCCTAATTTCCAACCAATGATGGCTATTGTAGCCTAATAAATTAACCTCATGTTTCATATACTGTAAAAGAGTGGTTCATTTTGTCCTCATTTAGGATTCAGAGGATCATGAAAATCATATTCTGAAACAATATTGACATTCTTTGACCTTAGAGGTGCTTAAATTACCCCAACCAATTCCTGCACACATGGTTATCATGGTTTACATCATTATGGAATGAATAGGGATTGGCAAAAAGTCAGAGAAAACTATGCATAACAAACAATGCATAAAATGTTCTCCTTTCACCACGCCAATACATTTTCATCCAGAATGTTGCCATTTTCACCTTTGTTTTCTATGACTGCAACATTTTCCACCACAATATTACTTCTTCTGAGGGATGAAGTTCAGAAATAAATAGCTGAATGTAAATGTTGTGAGTCCTACAGCAACACATGCCTTGAAAAAACTGTTAGCAGGCTGACTGCCTTTGTCCTTTTCCCACAGCACTAACTTCCTGTTTAAGCAACATCCATGCTTGAAAAATAACTGCTGCCTGGGTTCTTCCAGCAGGGTGCAACACACAACATCAGTTCTTTAAAGCCTCTGTTTTCAACAAAAGTAAAGGGCAGCATGTCAACCATCAACATTTTAGACACCCTAATGTACCCTCCAAAAACAAAAAAAAAACCTAATCAATGAGGCACAATACAAGCTGTATAGAAATATACATGAAAACGGCTTTATTATACAAAATATAAGGTGGACATCATAAAAGCAAATAAAAACAAAAGCACGGGAGAGCAATCATAGTAAATGATATAACCCTAAAATTATGCTCCAGTACACCAGAAAAAGTACACTGAAGAAGGAATAACATAGATCCCTAATAAGCCCCAAAAGGGAACATCTAAATAAAGTGCAAGCTGTGCATACAAAAAAATATATAGTGCATATTGTGAAGAGTAGAAATGTACTTATCCAGTGTAGCGGTAAATGAAAGCACAAGGGGGATATCCAAGTAACAAGTCTCCCTGCAGCCCTACACCCTACGTGTATTGCCACATCAGTGACTTCAAGGATGACCCCTTTACAATATGAACTATATTTTTTTTTTGTTTGCACAGCTTGTACTTTATTTAGATTGTCAGGACATGTTGAAATTGGTTGGACTTTCTGCCAACCTTCTATCTATTTTTGCATTAAGCTGCCCATCATTCGTAATCCAGCAACAACTGGAGAGCATCTGCTGATTTAGATACATAGGAAAGGCTGTTGATTTGTACATGAAATATTGACCGTTAATTCAGTTGTTTTCTTTCTTTGCACAGAGCCCCAGAGGAGTGGCAAATTTGATAATTTGATTTAATATAATGGTTAATTTAATTTCATTAGATCCAGAGGTTTTTAGCACAATATCAGACCCTTGATGTAAGTTGTGGCATAAATCTTATATTCAAAGTAATTTACAAAAAAATTGATGTGATTGCAGCCCTAAAGGAATAATAAAAAAGTACAGGAACATGAAAAATATATATTGTAGGGTGTTTCCTGCTGAATAGGGATGGGTGAAAGCTTTTGCCTCAAAAGCAAAAAATGAAAAACAGTTCTGCTTTCCTTCTGTGGGAATTCCAGTGAGTCCTGGTTTTCTACTTTTCTTTTCATATAAACCAATAATAATATTATAATGTCCCTCAACTTCAAGTTTCCCCATGTATCCCCAACATTAACTCATCAGTATAGAAGGGGTGTACAGCATGTTGTCAGTCTGTGCTTGGGAGAGAAAGCTGCTGAAATTTTGAAGCTAGGCATTATATAGAGGCAAACAGCAAAAGAGGGGTAGCTGGAGTTGCTTGATTTAAGGCATATTAGTGGTATCCAGTTGTATTTTGGACAGGCTGGGTGGTGGGAGTTTGGGTTTGATTTGTAGACAGTAACATATTGGTGTGATGTTGATTTGCTTTGTTGTCCTGTGCAACTAGTTGCAGTAAAAATCAACATTACTATTCTTATGTGCACCAAACATGGTAGGCATAAGGGAAATGAACTAAGAGGAGGAGGAGGAGGAGTGTATGTACATATCGGTGGTAGTAAAGTCACATTAAAAAACGGACTGTGTTCATGGTTGCTGCAGCTTGTGCAGTAAATGCCGATGATCCTCCTCCTGAAAAGGCTGTTTGGGCTAGTGAAATGGAACGTTCCACCAGTAGTAGTAGTTCTAAGTCATTTAACACTAATGAAGATTAGTCACATTTTAGTGATGTTGCCACAACTGAGGATTTAGCAGTAGTAGGACCAATTGCTGCATCAGACAGTGACAGTGACACTCTGACGTAAACTATTGATGTCAGTGTTCTATAAAACCTCTTAAGGGGAAAAGAAAAAATAAACTTTTTTAAACTTTAAAAAACCCTTAAAGAATATGAAAGTAGTGGAGAGGAAGATAATTTAGTAATAGCAGTTGATGATGCATAATTATTGATCCTGTTGTTTTAAAATATGTCCCTCTATACTCCTCTCCTTCTACTTATATAGATCAAGTATAGAGTGGTGATGATGATATTCAGAAAAATAGCTGTATCTGGAAGGAAAAGGCTGAACCTTACACAGCTGAAAAACGTAATATGTTTTGAGAGATCAACGGCAACGTCTGGACAATTATACACATCTAAGCATACACAATCACGTCCATCTTCACCATCACCGCCCTTCTCTCAAGTCTAACGCCCACCCAGTTACGCTCATTATTATAGAATAAACAGCAATACAAGTCAACATCAACTGTAGCTACTATAAATTCTTCTGCTGCTGTTTGAGAAGCAGCATCACTGCCACCTACTGCTACTGGTGCTATTACAACATCTAGCCCCTGTCTTAGTGATAATGTAATAATTAGTAATCCCTCAGGAAACACTCCATTTATGAAATCAACAGTATAGAGATATTTCACTCACTATCCAAAAGCTAAATATGTTGCTGTCTGTTGTGTCTGTAAAAAATATGTGAGAAGGAGGAAAGATGGATCTCACCTAAGCCCATCATGTAAATCCCACCTGAAGCACAACTGCGGGTCTGATTTTGAGACACATCAGCGGCACATTAGAGGTCCAAAGACTAGCAACATTCCTAAAAGTGCCCAGGTCCAAGGGAGACATGATAGTAGTGTAGTAGATATCTCAGAAAATGGGACAACATTTTCCTTAATAACAATAACTTTAATGACTCTGATTGTTCAGATGCAAAGCACAGAGGAGCATGACTTGGAATCTGAATTAGCTGAGATGACAGAAGTCATAGAGTCCTCAAAAGTGTCACACCTGCTGCTGCCACCACCTCTAGTCATATTAAAGCAATTAAGTTACACACTTCTTCTATGTGTGGCCAACCCTGAACACCTTGGAATACTTGCCAAAATTGGTGGTTGACATGCTGCCCTATTCTTTTGTTCAAAACAGAGGTTTTAAAGAACAAGTGTCATATATTGCACCCCACTGACAAATCTACAGCTATTTTTGAAGAATGGATGTGCCATGGTTGTACAAGCAGGTGGCTAACGATGTGGCAAAGCGAGGGAAGTCTCATATGGCAAGAAGGTTTACTTGACCACTGATATGTGGACGGGTGGCCAGAGTACAGACTATATACGCAGACAGTATGTTCAAATACGCAGAAGGTGAGATATTCCTGGGTTTTATACTACTGCAGTGAGAACCCTCACTGTAATAGAAGGCATAGGTGAAAACTGACACTTTTTCTCAGGAATTTCATTGATGGTAGAGAAAAGTCAGAAATGTCAATGGATTTTCTATTTGAAAGAGCTACACAAAAAAAGAGTAAGTTAGCTTTTTCATTAAAATTCCCACAAAAAGAAAAAATGACTTTTTACCCATCCCTAAAAGTCATTAATGGGCAACTATCATGAGCTGTGGTAACTGCCCTATCTGCAGATCGCTTCCCCTGTAGCAGACCTTCTGATTAAGCCAATGCTGCATTGTAAGCCCCAGGAAACCATCAGGGGAGCAGAACAGGAGTCTGAAAAGAGATCCCTGATGCTCCCTCTATTTGTGCTGTACAGTTTACTCTCTTATGCACTGCAGATCACCATAGATCCATTGTACTCAGCTTGAAACCCCAACACAGTGGGTCTATGGGCAATGTGCCTACAACCCTGAAGTCTGTGGCTGAGAGCCACATACATCTGTGATGAAATTGAGCCAAGGGGGTCAGTTTTCTCCCCACCCAAATGTCTAATCTTTTTTCTAAATCAGCTCCACCTGCAGGAGCTTAGAAAAATGTGGTTCACCTTTAACAATGCAAAATAATGCTCGTCTGTTTCAGTGCTTCATAGTCAATAAACTGAAATTCTCCATAGGGACTACTGAAACATCCCCCATGTTGTAGCCCTTAAAATTCTAAAGACCATTTTAGTGAAGGATTTCTGATTCTATAAGGCGATCTCAGGACTCCTGCAGAGCTGCCTCTTGCTCACTGAGAGGATTCCCCTGCTCTCAGCTACAATGCTGACGTCAGGGGAAAAGCCAGAAAGAGGGAACTTTGAAAGCGGGTATCTCTCCCATAAAGGTTTGAGAGATGCCGCTGGTATCATTGAATTCAGAATTTTAAGGGCTACAACATGAAGTATTACTATCCCTTTAATTATCCCCCAGCAGTAACAGTACCCTTGTTTTACTTAGCTGGAAAATCCCTTCGATTTCTGTATGTTTTATAATAAAACATTTCTATGCATTCAATTGAGCAACCCTTTGCACGACTTAACCCCTCTGGCACTCAAAGACTTAACCCTTTAAGTGCCAGAGAGGTACGCAACACATTGCAAAGCACTCAAAGGGTTAAATTAGTTCCATGTGACAACACACAAAGCAAACTGCAACCTTTGCAGTTCTCTTTGGGAAAAGCCATTTTAGTATTTAATTCTTATTTCTTGAAAAAAAAAATCTTCACCGGCTCACATAGGCAGGGCACCCTAGGTTCTCTCATAGCCACACCCACGCCTCACAATTTCTGCTCCAAGCTCCATCCTTTATTTGTCACAATACCAATCTCTTTGCGTCAGAATACCTCAAATATATTCATTAAGTCATAGTGATTCTCCTGCACAAATATGTCACAGGAATTTTATTTTTCCAGTTGCATATCTCTATTTAAAAAAGGATGTGTCATGATTTAAAAACAATTTGGAACAACCAACTTTAACCAGCACCCCATTCATCCCCCCAAAAAATGTATTGCTACATCCAACCTCCTCTTACCCCCTTGGTTGACTGAGGGCTATCCAATGAATTGCTCTGCAATGCACTGAACACCACTTTGGAAACGGGTATCCATCTTGGCACTCTTGGGAATCCTCTAGCATTGATATACGCCCACTAGAACACAATTTGATATAGGAGAATTGTACCATTGGACTATTTATTTATTCAACCAAAGGGCTTACCTAGGTAGGTCTCCTTCATATAGCAGTCAGATATCTGTATTTACTGTATTTCACATTTGAACTCTGCTGTATTGAATATCTGAATGGCACTATACCTATATACTGCAGATTTTGAAATAGTATGGCAAAGTTTATAAACATTCTGCATTCTTTTCACAGAGTACAAGGTAAGAGGTGTGAGACCAGACTTCAAAGAATCCCACGATTCTTCTCTTCCTAACAAGGTTAAACTGTCACTACCTTTTTTGATCTTATCTTGTGCAATGTTGTTTAAGCCAAATATGGATTCAAGTATGTACACTTTAAATCAGTTCATTATAACATTATATACACAGTCTACACACATTTCTGAGTTCTTCTTTGTGTTCTTCTGTTTTGTTTGGAAACAGATTTATCCGTATGAATTGTTGATTGTAACTAATCAAGTGCGGGTGAAGCTTCCGAAGGACGTGGATAGAACCAGATTGGAGGTAAATCTTAAAATATTTCTCTGATCAGTGACTTGTTTAAAATAGCATGGCCCAGATAGTTATTCCATGCATCAAGTTTGGTGGGCGTGTTCTGAATCCTTAACAAGGCTGCTGTCACAGTATCTTGGATTGGCCATTAAGTCCATCCCATCTAAAACATGTGATGGGTGAAACTTAATTATAAGATAGGTGTGGTTGAGTCCTAATGAAGCAGAATGTATCCTCAAGTAGTGAAGGTGAGGATTTTTTCTGGGATGCTTTTTATTTTTTATTTAGAAAATGTATCACCAGGAAGAATACATTGAGATTTCTCTCGTTTTCAAGTATGTCCTGGATAGTTTTCAGTAAAGGGTTACATATTTACACAAATTGAAAAACATTATATGTTACATATTATTATACTTACATAGACATATAAATATACATACATTTTAAATATTAAAATTATATACAGTTACACACTGCTTTTAGATATAAATAAATATTTACTTTTAAGGATTTTAGACTGGGAGCAGATTTGATTATTTCAGGCAGATTGTTCCAGGCCTTTGGAGCTCTGAAGGAGAAGGCAGATCTTCCTGCTTCTTTCTTGTATTGTGGTATTGTAACCGGAACTAGTATGTGTTAGGACCTTTCGTGCAGAACCCCAATTTAAAAAGAGGATAGAGAGTCGAACAAAAAACTAAGGAGTCCAAGGCCTTTATTATAAGAGATAGATACTGGTTATTCAAACACTGGTTTCTAGAGTAGTCCAAGGTCGACGTCGGAGATTGTCGACCCTACTGCGTTGACTGGAAGTCTGATGGTAGTCGGGAATACTGCAGTCGAGTGGCTGGGATCTATCCGACCAGCTGTTCTCAGTCTGCTAGGCCTAGTCGGAGATCAACCTGCTGTGAATACTGGAACCTAAGTTACTGGCTTCTCAGCATCGACTGGAAGTCGGGTAATAGTCGAAGGTATTGCATTTGAGTGGCTGAGATCTATCCGACCGGCTGTTCTCAGTCTATGAGGCCCAGTTGGAGATCAACCTGCCACGCAGAGTTAAAGGAGAGCACTCTCAGTCTGCCAGGGTTCAGTCAGTGCGTTAGCAGGAGAATCAGAGCAGAACAGTCAAGGATACAAGCCAGGAGGACAAGAGAGGAATCTCAGTCAGGACACTAACTGGATCGGACAACAGGTAAGCACGGAAGGGTAGAACAGATGGAAGTTGATAACAAGCCAAAATTGGAACAGGATCAATAACAGGCGACGGAAAGCTAGAATGCAGGATAGCTCTAAGATCAAGCGCGGGAGACCAGAAAGTAACAGTTCTTAAAAGAGAAACTCCCAATCAGGAAGAGGAGGGTGGAGAAATCACGGCATGACAGGTTTACACATAGAGTTGTTAGCAGTGGAGCGGAGGTTATAGTTAGTATGGAGAGCAGGAGTGAGCATACTGCTCAGGTAGTCTGGTAGTTTTCCAGATAAGTGGTAGTGTACTAAACAAGAAAGGTGAAGGGCACGTCTAGATTTAAGTGTTAACCAAGTTAGTTCCTTAAGCATATTACAGTGATGGGTAGTGTAATTACATTGGAGGATAAAGCGGCATGATGAATTATACAGAGCGTCAAGTTTACTAAGATGGATTTCTGGTGCTGAAGCATATACTACATCACCATAGTCTATGACTGGCAGCAACATCTGTTGTACAGTACGTTTTCTATTATTATTATTATTATTATTATTCTTTATTTATATAGCGCCAACTAATTCCGCAGCACTGTACAATTGGGGAATAGACATACAGAGGTATTAAATAGTACAATCAGATGTGTAGAACAGGAGGATCAGAGGGCCCTGCTCGTGAGAGCTTACAGTCTAGCGGAAGGTAGGTTTGATACAGAAGGAGTAAGTGCTATTGCGTTTAAGTGCCTCCTGCCACATAAACTGCCAGTCAGTGGGTGGGAGTGAGAAGTGCCGTTGAGTGCAGTAGTCCGTGCAAGGGGTGAATCTTAGTGATGATGTTTATAGAGGCAGTTGATAGGCCTCCCTGAAGAGGTGAGTCTTCAGGGAGCGTCTGAAGATTTGAAGGCTGGGGGAGAGTCTGATGGGGAGGGGGAGGGAATTCCACAGCTCAGGTGCAGCACAGGAGAAGTCCTGTAGGCGGGAGTGGGAAGATGTGATAAGAGCTGTGGAGAGCAGAAGGTCATGTGCAGAGCGAAGATGGCGGGCGGGAGTATATTTGGAAATGAGAGATGAAATATAGGGGGGTGCAGTGTTAGTTAGGGCTCTATAAGTTAGCACCAGAGTTTTGAATTTTACTCTGTATGCTAATGGGAGCCAGTGTAGGGACTGACAGAGGGGTGTGGTGTTAGAGAACCGATGAGTGAGATAGATTAGTCTTGCAGCAGAGTTCATTATGGACTGTAGCGGGGTTAGTCGGGTGAGAGGCAGGCCAATTAGTAAAGAGTTACAGTAGTCAAGACGGGACATGATGAGTGTTTGGATTAGAATTTTGGTAGTGTCTTCTGTGAGAAAGGGTCGGATTCTAGAGATGTTGCGGAGGTGGAGGCGGCATGAGTTGGAGATTGACTGGATGTGAGGAATGAAGGATAGGGCAGAGTCAAATGTGACCCCCAGGCAGCGTGCTGTAGGGGTTGGTGTGATGGAAGTGTTGTTAACGGTGAGGGTAATATTTGGGATAAGGCTGGTTGTAGATGGAGGGAAGAGAATTAGTTCAGTTTTGCTAAGGTTAAGTTTGGGTTGATGGGAGGACATCCAGGAAGACACAGCAGACAGACAGTCAGACACTCGGGACAGGAGGGAAGGGGAGAGGTCTGGGGAGGAAAGATATATTTGGGTGTCATCAGCAGAGAGATGATGGTGAAACCCAAAGGAGTTTATTAGTTTTCCAAGGGAAGCAGTGTAGATTGAGAAGAGCAAGGGTCCCAGTACTGATCCTTGAGGCACACCAACAGACAGTGGGAGGGGTGGGGAAGTGGAGCCAGAGTAGGAAACACTGAAGGAGCGGTTGCAGAGATGAGATGAAAACCAGGAGAGTGCAGTGTCGCAGAGACCTAGGGAGTGGAGGGCTTGGAGGAGGAGTGGGTGATCGACTGTGTCAAAGGCGGCTGACAGGTCCAAAAGAATGAGTAGGGAGTAGTGGCCTTTTGACTTGGCTGAGAGCAAGTCATTGGCCACTTTAGTGAGGGCAGTCTCAGTGGAGTGATGAGGGCGGAATCCGGATTGCAAGGGATCTAGCAGGGAATGGGAGCAGAGGAATTTAGTGAGCCGGTTATATGCAAGGCGCTCGAGAAGCTTGGAGGCGAACAGGAGTAGGGAAATTGGCCGGTAATTTGACAGTGAGTTTGGGTCCAGGGAGGGTTTTTTTAGGATGGGAGTGATTAGTGCATGTTTGAAAGAGGATGGGAAGGTGCCGGTTGACAAAGAGAGGTTGAATAAGTGAGTAAGGATTGGAGTTAGTAGAAGGGAGAGTTCTTGGGTGAGCTGCGATGGGATTGGGTCGAGAGGGCATGTGGTTAGGTTTGAGCGAGTGAGGAGAAGGGAGACTTCATCCTCGGTGACAGGTGGGAAGGAGCTTAGTGTGTACGTGGGAGAGGCGCCAGGGCTGGGCTGGCTGGGTGGGGGTGGTAGTGATGAAATGTCATGTCTGATAGATTCAATCTTGTTCTTGAAGTGGTTGGCGAGATCTTGGGCAGAGAAGTTACTGGAAGGTGTTTGTGTTGGTGTGTTTAGAAGAGATGTGAAGGTTGAGAAAAGGCGTTTGTGGTTGGAGGAAAGATTAGAAATTAGAGAAGAGAAGAATGACTGTTTAGCCAGGGAGAGGGCAGAGCTATACGAACGGAGAATGAATTTGTAGTGTGTGAAGTCAGCTGTGGAGCGCGATTTCCTCCAGTGCCTTTCAGCAGTGCGTGAGCACCTTTGGAGGTATCGCGTTAGTCTTGTGTGCCAGGGTTGTAGTGGGGTTGTGCGTGGGTGGCGTGGAGTTGCAGGTGCAGCGATGTCAAGGGCTGACGTGAGAGTGCTGTTGTAGAGAGCAGTAGTTTTGTCTGGGCAAGTAAGTGTGAGGATGGGGTTGAGAAGAGGCTGCAGGGAGGTGGAAAATTGTTGCTTATCAAGAGAATGTAGATTTCTCCGCATGCGCTTGATTGTGGCGGGGGTGATGGGTTTGCGTGGTATGATGAGGTTACTGGTGAGGAGGTGGTGGTCAGAGAGGGGAAAGGGGACATTAGAGAAGTTGGAGACCGAGAAGAGGTTAGTGAAGATCAAGTCGAGGGAGTGACCATCACTGTGTGTGGGAGAGCTGGTCCACTGCGATAAGCCTAAGGAGGTTGTTAAGGAGAGGAGTTTGAGGGCAGGGGGGGTGTTGTGATTATCTGTTGGGATGTTGAAGTCACCCATGATGAGAGTAGGGACATCAGAGGACATGAAGTGAGGGAGCCAGGACGTGAAGTGATCAAGGAATTGTGCAGTGGGACCAGGTGGCCTGTATATGACAGCGACACGCAGGGGGAAGGGAGAGAAGAGGCGAAGTGTGTGAGCTTCAAATGTAGGGAAGGAGAGAGAGGGAACAGTGGGGAGAACCTGAAATATATGGTTAGGGGGCAGCAGGATGCCTACTCCCCCTCCCTGCCTGTTGCCAGGCCTCGGTGTGTGTGAATTGAAGGCCTCCATATGAGAGTGCGGCAGTGGAGGCAGTGTCTGATGATGTGAGCCAAGTTTCAGTGATGGCAAGGAGGTTTAGGGAGTGAGAAATTAACAGATTGTGAGCAGCTGTTAGTTTGTTACACACAGAGCGGGCATTCCAGAGACCAAAACAAAAGGGGGGGAGGTTAGGTGACGGGGTACGGTTATTAGGTTGTGAGTGTTGCGCGTGTGAGTGGGTTCTGTGGTACAAGAGAGAATGGAAGGGGGGCCTGGGTTAAGTGAGATGTCACCTGCAGCAAGTAGGAGGAGAAGGGACAGGGACATAAGGTGAGAGTGAGATTTGAAGCAGTGGGGCTTTTTTGCAGGGGTAGAAGGAGATGGTGGCGATAGGCAGCGGAGGAATTAAAAAAGTTCATGGGAGCAGAGAAGTGGTGAGTGAAGAATTGAGGGTGCAATGTGAATGGCGTAACACTTAATGTGGACACAGGAGGAGGAGAGTCTTATGCAGGTGAGAATGGCGATCACAAAGCAAGGAGCTAAGTTGCCCATAGTGGGGTTAATGAATGGGGCAGTAGAGATGTGCAACAGTCAGTAATCCAGGAGAGTAATGACTTGGCAATCAAGGGTCAATCCACGGAGCGGAGGGAATAGGTGCCAGGGATGGTGAGGAGAGTCAGTAGCAGAACTGCAAAGTACTTGGTGAGGGTAGGAATCAATGCAGGGTTAAATGAAGTAGTTCACTGATGATCAGGAGAGGTAGATGTTGTAATGGTTAATGGTGGTTGTAGAAGAAATCAAAGTCAGATTTGGTTGTCCCCAGTGGTTTAGTGGTTAAATAAGCAGTTTGTAAAATCAGACCTGGAAATCCTGGTTCCTTGCATCAGGTGGTCAGTAGTTTCAGTAGAGGAAGCAAATGCCAGTGCTTGGTGGAAATGACTGTTTCTTCACTCTGAATTCAGCTTGTTTACTTGCCTCTTGTCTTTAGGTGGCTGCAGCAGCTGTCTCTCTCTTGTCCAACTTTCAGTACTTAGATAAAAATGTACTTTGATAAAGGTGGCAAATGCCACCCCTAACTGGGCCTGAATATATACTAACTGGAGCCCCTAAGAACACTGACTGACTGACTGAGGGATTTCCAAATTACAAATTGTTTTGGGATGGGAGAGCTCTGAGTGCGTTCAGGTGTGACACCATTAAATCTCTGATAAGAAACAGACACAGAGAGATATAGGGGAGGAATGGGGGAGGAAGGCAATATGGAGACTGGAACAGGGAGTCAAAATGGCTAATGTAGATTAGTACATACAACAAGGGGTTAAATGGTAGAGGGAGACTGGATGAGATTGGAGTTCCAGGTGAAGGGTAGATTAGTACATACCAGGAGACTGTATAGTTAATAAACAGTTGGGTTACAGCACAAGATTTGTAGCAGACTGGATGGGAAACACATACCAGGAGACTGTATAGTTAATAAGCAGTTGGGTTACAGCACAAGGTTTGTAGCAGACTGGATGGGAAACACATACCAGGAGACTGTATAGTTAATAAACAGTTGGGTTACAGCACAAGATTTGTAGCAGACTGGATGGGAAACACATACCAGGAGACTGTATAGTTAATAAACAGTTGGGTTACAGCACAAGATTTGTAGCAGACTGGATGGGAAACACATACCAGGAGACTGTATAGTTAATAAACAGTTGGGTTACAGCACAAGGTTTGTAGCAGACTGGATGGGAAACACATACCAGGAGACTGTATAGTTAATAAACAGTTGGGTTACAGCACAAGATTTGTAGCAGACTGGATGGGAAACACATACCAGGAGACTGTATAGTTAATAAACAGTTGGGTTACAGCACAAGATTTGTAGCAGACTGGATGGGAAACACATACCAGGAGACTGTATAGTTAATAAACAGTTGGGTTACAGCACAAGATTTGTAGCAGACTGGATGGGAAACACATACCAGGAGACTGTATAGTTAATAAACAGTTGGGTTACAGCACAAGATTTGTAGCAGACTGGATGGGAAACACATACCAGGAGACTGTATAGTTAATAAACAGTTGGGTTACAGCACAAGATTTGTAGCAGACTGGATGGGAAACACATACTGGAGTCCCTAAGAACACTGACTGACTGACTGATGAGGGTACTTAAACATGTGTGTTTCTAAAAAGAGTACTTATTTTGGGATAAAGCTTGGAGGTTAATTTATCAATTTGAAGACCAAAAGTGAGGCTGGGGTCAAGCCACATACCAAGATATTTGTAGGAGTTCACTGGGGCCAATTTACGATTATCGACCTAGTCATCCAAGGTAGAGGTGAGCAAATCATTCTTGGTTTAGTTTTATGCCTGATAAGGATATAAAAGACAAGTGTACATTAAAATTAAAACCACAGGGTCCCCTACATCTAGAACCAGATCTATCTTTACCATTGCCCCTTCCTAACCTTGGAGGTGGAGGTGCTACATTATGGTATCATCCTGTCAGACAGGACCTCTTTAGAGAAGGGTTTAGTGCAGTGATTCTCAGTTTATTTATTTATTTTTGATCAAGGCACCCATAACAAGCAATCTGGAATTTTCAGGGCACCCCTAACATTTTATGTGATTTATCAAGGGCATAATGAAGGGTACAATATCTCCAAAAGTTATTCTTAGGTACCATAATATCAAAAGTAAACATATTTGCAAATGCCCATTTTCATAAATATAAACATAAAATTCAATATTCACATTTTTGTCAAGTCATTTTTACATCAATAAATGGGTACCCTTTGCGAATGTCCAGAGCACATCAAAGTGCCACGACACCCTGGTTGAGACCCACTGGTTTAGTAGATACAACACCAGATGGAGTCACATATCTACAGCATAGCATTTTTTAGTATTGCTCATATGAACTGATCTCCTACCACCTTTGGAAGTCAGCATACTACTGCCTAATACAAAGATGGGTAACCTGTGGCTCACTAATTGAGAACAGCTCCCATCATCTTCAGTAGATCAGTTGCTGGTAAGATTTGTGTCCATCAACTGCTGGAAAGCCACATGTTGCCACTTTTGTCCTAGATCAGTGGCAGGCAACTTTAAAGGGATAGTAATACTTCGTTTTAACTTTATTTTATTTTGTAGGCATTAAAAAAACACGAAGAATGATATAAGTCTTATCTCTCAAACCTTTATGGTTTAAGAGATATTCACAAGCAAAGTTTCCCCTCCCGCCCCTTTTACCTAGTGTAAGCCATCTCTTCTCAGATGTGAATCTGGTTGTAAGACCAGACAGATAACAGCAAGGGACAATCTTCTTTGTATGAAAAGAATGAAAGCCCTTCCCCCCTTAACAAGTTTTTCAGCTTTTTCCCTTATCTTAATTGAAGATTGTCCCTCTCTGCAGTCTACCTGGGCACCTCCCTTCTGATCTGGCTGAAGGGGGGGGATACTTTGCTTGTGAATATCTCATAAACCATAAAGGGTTGAGAGATAAGACTTATATCATTCTTCATGTTTTTTTAATGCCTACAAAATAAAATAAAGATAAAACGAAGTATTACTATCCCTTTAAGGTCTCGAGCTATTGTTGACTAGTGTTCTCATCCTCATATTCAATATAACTGATTGATCGACTACCATCTTTGGAATTCTGCCTTTTACTGCATAGATCAAACTTGAGCAATATGTGGCTCTCCGAATAACAGCAGCGTTTATCATCTTCATTAGGTAAATTGCTTATACGATATGTGGTCCACTGCTGGAAAGCCACATTGCCCACCTTTGTCCTAGATTAAGGGCAGACAACCTTTGGGTCTCCACCTTTTAGAGACTAGAACTCCCATCCTCCCCACCTAGCAGGTTGGGGATAAAGAGGGTTATAGTCTTGTAAAGCCTGACCTAGATTGTAAAGAGTAGCTAACCCCAATCATCAAAAGCTACCTAAAGTCCATGTTTTCAGGATATTTCTTCTCAGTGACTTTAAACCGTAGCTATATTTTTACTGTGTTCTGCACCTATAATAACAGAGTTGGTATAAAAGTCAATCACTGTGCTGTGCAGTGTCAAAATGGTCTCTGTCAGGTGGGCTGGATAGAAGTAGGAAGTCTGTGGATCAGTGCCACAGGTGTCTCTTGTTGTTTGCACAATCCCATAGACTGTTAGGTTCAGGGTATACAGCAGTCATGGTCGTATGTGCCTAAAATCTGAGACTTCCTATCTCAAAGTCCCGTGCCAATTGTGGAATTAGTCAGAGAGCACTGGGTCCCACTTTTCAGACTTTGGCTCTTCTGCTAATCAGTAGGGGCTCACAATGCAGCCCTGGCTACCCTGTCACATCTGCTATTAGAAGATCAGGCTTTCAGAGACAACACTATCCACATGATAGCTGCTCTTTAATGAATCCACCCGTGCATAGAAAGAATTTACCAGAAAATGCACTGCTGGTAGGTAGCTCTAGGGGACCAAGGTTGGAAACTCCGGACCTAGGCTCTGCTTGGATCTTATATTGTTCTTACTTAAATATTAATCAAAGATATTTGAGTGAAGAGCTATGTTCTCTGTGTTTTTGTTCCACCGCTGTGTCTCTCCTCTTCCTACTTCAGTCACGTAGTCTTAGCGCTCAGTCTCATTTTGTTTCCAGAACTCATAGTTTTGTGTTTAAAAGTAATTTCCTTTCATATCGCCTTTGCTTGCCGATCTACTTTTCTGACCACAGTTGCCTACCCTCACCTGAATTGACTTCTCTTCTTGCCTGCCAATTCAAACAACTAGATGCATGAATCCCATCTCTGACTTCTGTTGCTGATCCTTGCTAGTATTCATTACGTTTCTTGCCTGCCAATTATACAAACAACTAGACTCTGAATTCCTTTCTCTGACTTCTGTTGCTGACCCTTGCCTGGATTCACTGTGCTTAGCTGGCCGATTATGTTGGTCTCTAGATGCCCAGGTTCCTTACTCTGTCTCTGATCACTTCCTCTTTTTTGAGCAGTTCTACTCCTGTCCTCAGTGAGGATCTGTTATTTGTAGACTATCCAACCTCAGATCCCTGTCTGCCAGGTGTCTTAACTTGATCCTTCTCTTGTTCTTGAATGATTGTATATGTATAGTTATACAGCTCCACAAGTGTATGCAGTAGTGTACAATTTAAGGCTTTAGACAATACATGGTTACAAGTGCAACACTGGAAGTGAGGTCCCTGCCTGAAAGCTTACAAACTAAAATAATTATGGGAAATATACAGAGTATAAAAGGGTCAAGTGCTGCATACAGTGCTAGAGTTCTGGTCTCCATGAAATGTAATAGTAACTGCTGAGTCATTTCCTGTCAATTTGATCTTTCAGGAAGTAGAGCCACTGTTACTCCCTCAGTTTCATTAAACAAAAGTACTGCTCCTTTAAGTGTATACAACCTCTATATATTTGTGCGTTTTAGTGTTCCTTTAAAAAAAAAATCTCCACAGCATTGGGGGTGATTCACTAAGTGGGGATAAAGTGGAGATGATTTCTCCAGTTCCTATGTTATTCTATAGATCCAGGGCTGGCCCTTACATGGGTCCTGGTGGGGCCATGGACCCAGGCGGCACTTTTTCAGGGGCGGCAATTTGCTGCCCCAAGGCATGCACAGGCGCATCATAGGCATGGCAAGGCAGGGACACAACTTCTTCTTCTGACATACCAGCGCCTCCCAGACTCACAGACACCACACAGAACCCCCTCCCAGCCTCTCTGCGACCCCCACAGCACGGGCACACAATCCCCCCTCTCACTCCGTGTCACAACCGTCTCTTTCCTCTCAGAAAAACTTTAACCAACAAGTCGGACTGGCGTGCACACGGGTGCCCTCTGCTGGTCACAAAGCATTATGACACAGTTGCTGGCGAATAGCATGTGCACAAGTGACCATATATGTGTATGAGTGAGTGTGCATTGGTGTAAGATTTTGTGTGTGGGTGTGTGAGATTGAGAGAGTGTATGTGAATCTGCATGTATCTTTGTATACAATATTTGTGGGCGTGGTTTGGGGGGGCAGCATTTCATCCTTGGACCCAGGCAGCACAATGTCTTGGGCCGGTACTGTATAGATCCTATGCACTAAGATCTCCAAAGTTGAAGAAATCTTTTTACATAGGCTTCATAGATTAACATAGAAATTGGAGAAGTGAGTGGCACTCAAAGGGTTAACATTACCTGGACCTTGGCCTATGTCCACGGGCTTTTACACTAGTAGAGTAATAACCAGACCCATTGCAGCTGAGATTGCAGTGGCTGGAGAGTCTATAACGCATACTGTGGGTAAGGTGCGGAGCTGAAGTCTGGACGTGAGGGGAGAGGAATGGAGATAGAGAGTGACACAGATACCTGCACTGGGGGTGATCCAGTGATTGCTGTTATACTGTGAGGCACTTTACTAAGGCGATATTGTCGCTGGTGGTCATCTATTGTCATAGCAGTCTACACTTAGAGTTTGTGCGCTCTTCTCTTTTCTGTTCTTTTCTGGGTGCAATGTACATCCCTATGGCACTGACACGGTTAAAGGGATAGTAACACTTCGTTTTAACTTTATTTTATTTTGTAGGCATTAAAAAAACATGAAGAATGATATAAGTCTTATCTCTCAAACCTTTATGGTTTATGAGATATTCACAAACAAAGTTCCCCTCCCCGCCCCTTTTTCCTAGTGTAAGACATCTCTTCTCAGATGTGAGTCTGGTTGTATGACAGTACAGATAACAGAAGGGGACAATTTTCTTTGTATGAAAACAATGAAAGCCCTTCCCCCCTTGAAAAGTTTTTCAGCTTTTTCCATTATCTTAATTGAAGATTGTCCCTCTCTGCAGTCTACCTGGGCATCTCCCTTCTTATCTGGTTGAACAGGGGGGGGATACTTTGTTTGTGAATATCTCTTAAACCATAAAGGTTTCAGAGATAAGACTTATATCATTCTTCATGTTTTTTTAATGCCTACAAAATAAAATAAAGTTAAAATGAAGTATTACTATCCCTTTAAGGAAGGGCAGCTGCTGTCTCTGCTCTTTAGCAGAGACAGCAAATCATCCTCTGGCTCCGGAGGGCGCTATCTGAGGTTGGCAATGTTGGGACTGTGAACTCTGAAAGCAGAGGCAACTATCGCAGTGCCACATTAACATACGAATACAACAATGACTCATTATCCTGCATTTCCTTATGGCATTGAGCCATTCTTAATGTGTCCAGTGCAAAATCGTAAACCTGTCCAAATGCATGGTGATGAAGATAGTTTGATGGCGGATTGGCAGGGGATATGATGGCAAAGACATTTGAGTGCATATTGGCTATGTGCCTTAGACACCATATTGACACCATATGACACCATATTGCCATCCTGAGCCCTTTAGGAATCTTAGTGCATCTTGTCCAATCTGTTTAATACATCTTTAGCATTCAAGAGGTTAAATAAAAATGCTCTCAAATGTGTATGAATAACATGTGTAAATGTATACATCCACTGAACACTAGGTGGCTCTGGAGAGCTTTCATTCAAATAAACAGCAATGCTAATTTATTAGAAAGGGATTTGTTTAAAGCAACACTAACACCAAACCATGAAATTGGGTTATATAATTTTAAATATCACACACTTCCAGCTAACATATGTAAAATGTAGTTTTTTATGTTAGATCCCTAAAATATAACCATAAACTTGTTTGTGTGCCAGAGGGTTAATTCATGTGTAGAGCATCCTATATAGACACAATTAGGTTGTTTGCACACAGGTAATAACTTGAATGTATTGCAATTAGTACTGATTGCTGTTCTATTCAGAAAAGCTTTTATCTTATCTCAGGCCCATTAACAGACAGTAAAACTCTGGCACTCAAAGGGTTAAGAACACGTTGGGTGCATCTAGCAGTGCTTTGCAAAACGTTTCCCACTGCTCTGGCTGTTAAAGTTTTAATCCCACAAATAGGCAGACATTTGTTTTTGTAACACAAATATTTATGTTTTTATGTTTATTTTCACTAAAAAATATTTAAATGTTGATTATTTTAATTCATCGATATGTGTATCTGAATGTCAAAACTTTATAGTTTATTTTTATAAACAGAGCAGCTAAAGCAGTCTTCATATAATCTGTGTTCATAAGGAGTATTTTAATAAAAAAAAAAGTTATTTCTTTTTATGTCCTTTGTGGAACCATGGGGTGAAGTCCCCTCCTTCGGGAGGGCGCTGATAAAAGAGATGTTTTGTTTGACTAGTGCTCTTCCTGAAGAGGAAACAAGGGGAAAGCTGTCTTAGTTAAAGGGATAGTAATACTTTGTTTTATCTTTATTTTATTTTGAAGGCATTAAAAAAACATGAAGAACGATATAAATCTTATCTCTCAAACCTTTATGGTTTATGAGATATTCACAAGCAAAGTTCCCCTCCTGCCCCTTTTACCTACTGTAAACAATCTCTTCTCAGATGTGGAATGCAGTCTATAGACCAGACAGATAACAGAAGGGGACAATCTTCTTCCTATGAGAACAATGAAAGCCCTGCCCCCCTTGACAAGTTTTTCAGTTTTTTCCCTTATCTTAATTGAAGATTGTCCCTCTCTGCAATCTACATGGGCACCTCCCTTCTGATCTGGCTGAGCAGTGTTACATCAGTAAAAGGGGCGGGAGGAGATACTTTATCATTCAATTACTCTTGCACTACAACTCTGACAGAATTGAAATAACACTCTCCAAGGTCCAAATACTATGATAATTAATTAGAGCTGTTTTTATTATGAAACATTACTTTAATAGTGCACAGGTTTCAGGAGGACCAGGTCTATGGAGGAAGACTTGTTTTATCAGACAGTTTTCTCATAGCTTCTATGAAGCTTGTCTAGTCATATAGGAGCCTGAAGACTAAGGTGAGGATTTTCAGTTGAGTCCATAGGCCTGTAAGTATGTCCCTATTTCTCTGTCTGGCAGCCATATTTCTATGTGGTTTGATAGCCTTCAGTGCACTCCGTTGTAGGGCACACATCTATATAGAATTCAGCATTTCTATGTTCCTATTCAGTAGCACTAGTGACTTTTTAACCCTTGAGCTGCTTGTCTATGGGGATTCCTTGCTCTTTTCTCCATCTGTGAACAATGTCTTTTTGGAAGTTTTGGTGTTTAATTACTTTTAAAAAGGAATGTGTGGATAATCGGCACTCTACTATTGGAAAAAAAATAATGAAAATATAAATGTAAAGAGATACCTCCGTGTGCAAAAACCCCAAGTATTATCAGCTAGCTCAAATCCATAGGGAGAGCCTCTGATTCAAAGTCCAACTCTATAAAACAATCCACAGACTCTGATTAATAGAAACAGACAATTTCTTTACTAAGATCAATACATAATTGCAATCACTGTATAAAATACTGTGCACATGCTAAAACCCCTAGTAACTGTAATAAACAGCTTATAAGCATAAATGGTCCTATATTATCCAGTTTATAAGCATATATAGTGATATATTATCTGTGTAACCCAGTGTCCAATCTAAACAGCCAGCTGTAAATCTCCTCTCATGTGTATCATATAACAATAAGTTTCCTTTGCTGTGTAATATATAAAAAAGTGCGTCTTCCGACAATAAATACGAATGTATCCACGCTGCAGTCTCTCCCGTCCTCTTCTGCCATCAGAGCATCTCCAGTGGCCATCTGATATGTATCCACCACTATCAACTCAGCTTGATTGGGATTTCACCTCCAAGAAAGACCACAGCTTGATCAGGATTTTGTTTTATTAGTTAGGAGGCTGAGAACCGCGGACAGAGTCGCTCCTGCAAGATTTCTATTTGATATTAAATTGAAGATCCAAGCAGGAAGGGTACTGTTCTATCTCCAAACCTGAAACACAGCAATGTAGTATTGGGTTCTTTACTACAGCAGTAGGCTCAGTAAGACACTGGGACACACCAGGACCAAGGCATTTCGTGTCGACTTGAAGAAGTGCCTGACCACTGGTTGCCCAGCATTGAGTCATAGTACCACAGAAGCCAACCTGACAGGCTGGGCTGCAACTCTGGTTCACCTGACTGCTTAGAGTCTTTGCTCCAAAGCAGAGTGCTTTGGGCAATTCACCTAGTGCTGTGACATTGGTCTTAGTCCCTCTAGATATCCCCTGTGAGGCTCAAAATCGACAATGTGATGGTGGGGGTATACTTCCACCTCCTGGGATGGACCTCACTTGGATGGAGGCTCATGGGCTGGCTATCTCCACCATTCACATTCCAGGGGTAAACAACGTTGTGACAGAATTTCTCAGTCTCCAGTGAATTGGGAGCTCAATCAGAGAGTTTTTGTGTCATCCACAGGTGGATCCATGGCTTGGACCTCAAGGCCAGTATCTTGAGAGAGAAGACTTTTTCCTACTCCATAATTACTACCATACTGCAGACCCGAAGTTCAGTTTCTTCCAAGACATATCACAGCGTATGGTCCCAGTTCTATAAGTGGTGTGCAGATCGTGACTTTTACAACTTCCAGTTGTCTTGGTTTTTCTTCAGGATAGCCTTCAGTAACAGCTTGGACTTAGTTCTATTAAAGTTCATATTTTCAGCTCTTTCTGTCTTTTTTTCCAGAGGTTTGTGCCTTTCTATCACAGTATCCCTAGGAAGCCTAGCGATCCTGTGCTTCCTTCTGCTGTTGTGCTGTTGGCTGGCATGGAGGCCGGCTACTTCCGCATTCATTATATCTACTCGAGTGGGCTCTGTTATGTGCGCTTGTTTATGGGTCGCTACTGTTTTGCCTTCTTAGTTCCCGCCTTTGTCAGCTCCTTTATAATCTTCTCTGGGTCTAGGAGTCATTGCCCTTATTTGGTGTTTCTGCGAGTAGCACTTGCATTCTCATTGTGACCAATGCCTGACCTCCGAATCCGCTCTGTGTATGACCCTGGCTTTGTCTGACTACCCACATTGGTTCTGACCTGTGGCTCTGGCTGACTAACTTGCTCCGTGTAGGACCCCGGCTTGTCTAACTACCCATATCAGATCTGACCTGTGGCTGTAGCTGACTAACTCGATCCGTGTATGACCCCGGCTTGTCTGACTACCTACATCGGTTCTAACCTGTGGCTCTGGCTGACTAACTTGCTCCTTGTAGACCCCGGCTTGTCTGACTACCCACATCGGTTCTGACCTGTGGCTCTGGCTGATTAACTCGCTCCTTGTAGACCCCGGCTTGTCTGACTACCCACATCGGTTCTGACCTGTGGCTCTGGCTAACTACTCGCTCCTTGTAGACCCCGGCTTGTCTGACTACCCAGATCGGTTCTGACCTGTGGCTCTGGCTGACTACTCGCTCCGTGCATTACCCAGCTTGCCGACCATTAGTATCTGTGTCCGCTGTTTCTGGCTTGCTCTCACTCCCTGTTGCCTCCGTTTAGCTATACCCTGGGTGTAGACTTGAGCTATTGTTTACTGGTGCTACCGGTGCTGAACCATAACCCATTTCTAGTATCCTCTGGTATAATGCAGTAGTGCAGTGCTCAGCACAGTGTGCAGCACGGGGTGGTAGCCTGGGGACTAACGTCCAATGGTCTGGGGTTGTGCGGGCAGTATCATTATTACTGTGTTTTATCAACAAAGGTGGTTATATTTTATTATTGTTGTCTGTCCTTCTTTGCCTGAAAACCGTGACACTTTCTACCAGATTTATATCCAAGGGTTAGCTCATGCATTCCCTGTCTTTCAGGATCCCACTTCTCAGTGGGATTTGAACCTAGTTCTGGAAGTACTTCAGAAGATTCCTTTTGAGCCCTTGACTTTGGTTTCCCTGAATTTCTTGATACTCAAGCCTGCATCTGTTTTGTATTACTGCATTTTACACTGCCTACCCCATCCCGTGTTGTATAACCCCCCTTTCCTAGTTTAAAGACTCCTCCAACCCTATAATCGTCCAAACTTGTTGCAGAGTAGCCCCCTTTCCACTAAGGTGTACTTCATCTCTACTATATATATATAGCCCCCAAGGGAAATATAGTCCAGTGCTCTAAAAAGCCCAAACCTCTCGTGCTTACACAAAGTAGCAAAACATTTAGCTCCCTAATCTTCTCTTGCCTTTCTGATGTAGTATGTGGCACTGGTCTTTTTTAATAATATCAAGGTATTTTAAAAGAAAGGATAAATTGAGATGATCTCTTATTTTCAAGTATGCCCTGGGGTATAACTATTATTATTCCCAAATTTAATGGTACATTGTTTTATCTACCTCAGAAGGATGAAAGGCTGACCTGACCCTGAGACTCCTAGGCTTTAACAGATTCTATAGCTGGTGCATTAACCAACTGAGCTGCCTCATTGGCTTATTTTAGAAAATACAACCTTAGTGGTCCTTTGCTAAAACTTCTAACATATATCCCAGAAATCCTGCTTAACAAACCTTCCTTTCCCACTGATTTTGTCACTGGTGCCAACATGTACCATGTACCATCTGGGTCATATCCAGCCCTCCTAACAATTTATCAACCTGATCTGTTACATGTCGAGCCCAATACCTGGGAGACAGCAAACTGTTTGATTGTAGTAATCCTGTTGATAAACTACTCTATCTAACTTCCTAATTATGGAAACCCCTACCAACATCACCACCTTCATCTGTCTAGGTTTACCTGAGGCTGAATCCCATTAGCACTAGAGGGGTTGTTTTCCCATCTGTTAGGGAAAACAGTCCTCTCCATCAGGGCATTCCTGTGCCAGCACCCCCAATGCCATTACTCAAGGTGGCAAATCTTTTAGGGCAAGTAAATACAGGAGTGTCCTCCCTATTCCTCTATCTCTCCTTGCTACGTCTAACTATACTCCACCTACCTACCTGCTCCTCATTTGTGCAGTTTTCACCCCCAGTACTACATGTGGAACTTCCTTCTCATCGCTTCCTTCTGATCAGTGAGCAACAATCCCCTCTCAAGATTGTCCGCCTCCCTCAGTGTTGCAGCTTGCCTCTCCACATCTCTGACCTGAGCTTCCAAAGAGGCTACCTGCTCATGTCTTCCACAGAGATGTGTACCCTGGAATGGTTGTGGTCATACTACCACTCATATCTTCCCAGTTACTGGCAGAGAGAAACAAAATATATATATTTCACTTAACCAACGGCTGCACTTACATACACTGCTCAAGAGTCACATGTTCAAGTACTCACTCTCCCTCTGCTTTATGTAGCAGAAAAGCACCAGTTACACCCCAGTAATCAAAAAGAAACAGACCCAGACTTCAATTACTTTCACACCTGCAAGTGGAAAAATCCCTGTTTCTTTATCCCTCCCTTACTCACAACTCCTAGAAATGGATACTATTGCTTTTTAGGACATTTCCTATGCTGTAGTGCTATTCCTAATTAACAGTACAAGTATTCAAAGCATATTACATCTAGAACTTCACTATTTTTTCATTCAAATTCAGTTTATGAAAATTCAGCACTAGGTGGCGCCATTGATTTTTAGGTAGCACTACAGTCAGGTATCATATTCCTTCAAATAATGTTTTCTTAAAGGAGTAATTACCATACCTGAGAACTTTTAAAATAAGCTGACCTTGAGATTTTGAAATATTAACCCATAGTATGCCCCATAATGTACATTATAGGGATATTTCCCTGCTTGCTGCAACCCAGAGGTAATCCAACCAGTCCTCAGCCTACAACATGCTATAATTAAATACTGCATGAACACACACTCAAGACAAACATGAGTTCTTTCTATGCCTTCCAGATGAAAATAAAACCAATATAGAGTATAAAGAAGCAATACATTGGTGGAGATCATGTAGTAGGTAACACTGGACTCTCCCACCCTGACACTTTTCTGTTTACATGAATCAGCTGACTGGTGGATAATCCACTGAGGACTAGAAACGCCTGATCAGCTGTTTCATATCAGGACTGGCAGAGAAGATGTTATGGGTAACAGATTTGTTGGTTCTTTTATGTTCTGTTTGAACTGTTAACTTGGGCAATCCCTAAGGCACTCAAAGGGTTAAGGCAGTGGTGTTCTTGGTGCTGAACTCTGAATGCACTCCCTAGCACATATGGCAGCATTACGTCAACCCTGTATAATAATGATTAAAGTGTCTCAGTCCTCCCCTATCATATCCCATTCTTAGGTATATGTTGAAGTGTGTCCTATTCTCCATGGCAGAGTGATCACCACACCTCTCCACACACAGTTCGCCATTACATCAACCCTTACTGCTCCTCCTCCCAGATATGTGTTCAGCCCATTTCTTTGTAGTGAGTTGCACATGTCTCTGGTTCTTACAGGGTTCAAGTAACAGAACAAATGCAGGTACTGGGCCGCACTGCCTTATAAAAAAAATCCCCTCTGTCAGTTCTGCTCCTGTGGAGACAGAACTGATCACTGCTACTAATCAGCTTGACATCTTATTCAGGTAAGAAAATTGACACCTGGGGGGGAGATTCACTAAGTGTTGATAAAGTGCAGATGACCTCTCCAGTTTATCACTTCTCTAGTTCCTATGTTATTCCTTGGAGCCTATGCACTAAGATCTCCAAAGTTGAAGAAATCTTAGTGAATTGGCTCCATACAATAACATAGGAACTGGAGAAGTGATAAACTGGAGAAGTCATCACTTTATCACCGCTTAGTGAATCTCCTCCCTGCTGTCTCTGCTGCCTTAAAGGGGATGTATCACTGCTATACATGTTTGTCTAATATGTTAGTTTATATAGATATTAGGTTGAAAACTGTTTTCAGTTTTTAAAAAATCATTTTTTTGCCCAAATTAAACATCTAAATATTACCCTGTGGCTTCCTACGGGACAAACTGTGGTTACCAGCTCTGTACCACAGTCTGTCACTCTTCCTCTGCTCCTCTCCCTCTATCCACTCTCCTCCAATGACGGCGGCTTTCTGCATGTAAGCTGGAGCACTCTCATTGGCCAGAGACTGCTCCAGCTTACAGGCAGAAAGCCTCCGTCATTGGAGGAGGCTGGATAGAGGGATGGGAACAGAGGCAGAGTGACAGAGTGTGGTACAGAGCTGATAACCGCAGTCTGTCCGGAAGGAAGTTGTAGGGTAATCTTTAGACATTTAATTTGGGCAAAATAAAGATTTTTTTTTTATTTAAATGAAAAGTTTTCAATCAAATCACCATATAAACTAACATGTATAGGGGTGATAGATCCCCTTCAAGGTTAATAAAACCTTGGTGAGGCTGATGTACAGTACTTAGGCAGGGATGTTGTGGTAGTTGCCCTTAGTATAGCTGTTGGATTGGGCTACACAAATGAGTGTAATCATAGAAGCAGCCTTGCACAGCTTGCTGCAGCTTCCATGCATTCAGTGCAGAATTCAGGAATGTTGCAGGAGAGGAGATCTGCTGGGTGGCATTTGTGAACACAGTGTGGATCGTTCACACGGTGATTTGAATATTACTATGCTCATTTCAGTGTGCAGTGAATGACTAGCCCAGGTGTCAGTATGGTGGGCTTCTGTCATTCTCCCTTCAATTCCCCCAAGATGGTATCACTAACATCTACCATATACAGATTGTCCGTGCGACTGACTCCTGTAAGCTTCTTCGTTCCTTTCATCTTATGGATTATAGAGATATCCCCAATGTGGTAGAGACATTGCTAACATTCTAGCTGTTAAGAATTACTGCTCAGCCAACTTAATGATATGAATCCCTGTATTTACACTTGTTTTTTCTTTCTTTTTATCTCACCAATGAAGAGACACTTGTCAGTGGAGGAGTTCCGGAATGTTTTCGGGATGACTATTGAGGAATTTGACCGCCTGGCATTATGGAAAAGGAATGACCTCAAAAAGAAAGCCCTGCTTTTCTAGCCTGGCACACACACACTTACACACATGCTTATTCCTGCGAGAACTATAACCATTATCAAATCATTACTGAATTGTTTTGGAAGAGAACAGCAAACGTGAGATAATTCCACATCTGCTTGGCCAGTTAGTTCATGCAGTAACTCAGTGGTAGACAAACTGCAGCCCTCTAGCTGTTGTCTGACTATATTTCCATTGTCCTCAGATGCCTGATGGGTGTTGTAGTCAAACAACAGTTGAAGGGTCCACCCACGCTGTAATTAATATAAGCCAGGTTTAGGCGACCTTTGGCTCCCCAGATATTGTAGAATACAACTCCCATCATACCCAACCAGAAGTTGACTGGTTGGGGTTGATGGTTGTAGTCTGGAATAGCTGGGGAGCCAAAGATTGCCTACACCTGATGTAGACTAATAGTCTACCCTGTTTCCCAGACTGGATTTACATTGCAGAACCCCAAAGCATGGCAAGACCCCTGCAAGTTACATGATAACAGTGTAACCCCACCCACTGTTGTCTGGCAGAAAAAACAACCTTAGGCAATAGCTTGGATGACTAGGCCTCTGTTTTAATTCACGGCAGTTATGAACAAATTTCATTCAGCAAGGTGATTTTCATAAGCATCATGTATTAAAGGGGAGGTCTAGTCACATTACCAATAACAAACATATTCAAAAAGATCTTAAATACTGTCTAGAACGGGGATTTAACCCCTTAACGTCCTGTGACGTGCCAGGACCGTCACACCAGTACGGGCATTAAGGAACGGCGATGGTCCTGGCATGTCACGGAATTCTGGGATGGCAAGGCAGCTGCAAGCTGCCCTGCCATCCCAGAATCTATTGCTGAAAAAGAATTTTAAAAAATGGCCATTGTTCTTTATGCCTGCTTTCCCGTGGATCGTCCATTCTCTAAGGAGTTAAGTGGTTCAAATAACATATAAACATCACAAAACTAAAAAGGGGCACAGTTAATAAAATTTCATTTCAAATGGACAGTACTATGAAATGTGGAAAGATATATATATATATATATATATATATTACGTTTATTCTTCTGAGTAAAAAAAAAAAAGTGTATCCATTGTTGAGAGATGTTTTATTCAAAAGCTATTACAGTTCAGTCTTGCATTGTCTGACTGCAGTATTTCCCTGGCCTGAATTTTTTTGGTGGCACTGTTTGCTACTTCAGTCTACAGACAGTTATTTTCAGAGACCATAACCCTCCATAGACAGCTGTAGCAACAATATCATCATAACCTTTCAGACCATAGAAATACTACACCAAAAAAATTTAACTTTGAGCTACAATAACTTTTGAAGAAAACTTTTTTAGCAGGAAACATTACCACACCAAGCAGTGTGTATGCATGTATTTTCCATATTGGGTGATCCTTTCTTTTTAAAACTGCAGAGCTAAACAAATATTAATTATAATTACATTTGTCAAATTTAATAATGATTAAAGGGATAGTAATATAAGAAAACAAATGGAGCTTTAATTCACCAGTATAGTTTGTTAACCATGTAGAGTGGTATAGAATTTGAATTTGATGGCAGATAAGAACCATTCTGCCCATCTAGTCTGCCCATTTTCCTACAAAAAAAAACAAAAAAACCTCAAACCTTTTTTGGTCCTTAGTCTTTTCTTACGTTCAGGACCGCCTTATGCCTATCCCATGCATGCTTAAATTCTGTCACTGTATTAACTTCTACCATTTCTGCTGGTAGGCTATTCCACTTATCTACTACCCTCTCAGTGAAGTAAAATTGTCTTACATTACGTCTAAACCTGTGTCCCACTAGTTTTAGACTATGGCCTCTTGTCCTAACATTTTTACTCATTTGAAATATACTTCCATCCTGCACTTTGTTGAATCCCTTCATGTATTTGAATGTTTCTATCATAACCCCTTTCTCTCTTCTCTCCTCCAAGCTATACATGTTCAGATCCTTTAGTCTATCCTGATGTTTCTTTTCCTGTAGAGCAGTCACCATTTTAGTAGCCCTTCTTTGAATTTTCTTTAGAGTATCAATATCCTTCTGGAGATGGGGTCTCCAGTACTGTACACAATACAGTGGTATGTCAGTGGTATCAGACTTCTAGTAACAACAATGTAATTATAAAGGATCACCCTTCCCTTTTATCTCAGGTAAGCCTCCCCCCCAGATATGGAATCTGGTCATGCAACAGACAGCTCGAAGTGAGGGACAGTCTTCATCCACTGTACAGAAGAAAAACCCTGCGCTCCTTCGATTTTCCTTTTGCTGATTGAAGATTGTCCCTCACTGCGCTCTATCCGGACCAGCATGAAAGGAAGCATTACGTAAGTAAAAGGGGCAGGAGGGGGATCCTATATAACTGAATTGCTGTTGAACTACAAGTCCGATACCAATGATATACCGCTGTACATGCTTGAAAAACTATATTGATGTATCGGAGCTCCTTTCTTATATTACTATTCCTTTAAAAAATTCTGTAGTAAAAAATTGCATTGTCTGAACAAAATTTGCATTTCTTCTGGACATTTACTCATAGAAAGAAAGATGTGCATTGGTTTAGAAAATAATTCAGCAATGTTAATAACAATACCCCAGTATGTGAAGCTGCCATATGTCTACACTTGGTTTACTCCTAAATGACTCCAGTGGAGAGCTGCACTAAGGTGTGATAAAGAGGAGATAAAGTGATTATAACTTCTCCACTGTTGTTATTCTGTGGAGCCTGTGCACTAAGGTCCCTGAGGTGTGAGTGATCTTAGTGTATACATTTAATAGAATAACATAGAAATTGGAGAGTTCATTAAACTGGAGAGGTTATCTCTTCTTTATCACCTCTTCATCACTCCTTAGTGCATAACCTTCCAATTCTTCATGGAACATTGGCCTAGTTGTGATGTGTTGGCCATGCCCGCAACTCTGTAGGGTGGGTGTGACCAGCATAGCTCAATTGCCTTAGCCATTTGCCTATTCTGCCTAATAGGATATCCGAGCCTGTTATGTAGCACTGCTAATGCCATGGTATAAACAACTGTATATCTGGGGATAGTCTCCAACAGGTTATGCAAATTACTGTATGTATTTGTTGCTATTCATTTCCCTAACATTAAAGGGAGCAAAATGATATTGATTTAATTTGAGTGATATATATAATGAAGGCCAAAGAATAGTATGTACCCCACTCATCCGGCCATGGTTCATTTCAGGTATAGGAGCTAAAATTAACATGATAACATGTTACTAATAGAAAACCCCACCTATGAAAAGTTCTTTAGGCACAAATTTGCTGTTAACCCTTTGAGTGCCAGAGGGGTACGCAACGCATTGCTCTGCAATAAGTTGCATACCTTTCTGGCACTCAAAGAGTGAGATGTTCAGAAAATGGTGGTAACTGAAATTGTCTGTAATCAGAATAAAAAAGTTCTTACGCCACAATCCGTCAATTCTCAGACATACTTCCGTCATTTTTTGCATCCAATTCCGCCATCTCCGTTAAAGGGAAAAAGCCGTCTTCAAAGTGGGTGTGGTCATTTTTTTGTCTGATTAACGTCATTTTTTCCCGATATAATAAAAATGATCTAAACTTCGAGAAGAAAAATTTATTTCAAAGACAAAAAAGTGTCTTTGTTTCTTTGATAATTTTTGTTTCAAAGACAAAATCAAAGACAATTTTTAAAATCAGAATTTTTAACGGCAATGTTCAATGAGATCTTCTTATCCTAATTTTTAATTCTTTAGAAGAATGTTCAAACGTGACGGATTTACTTCTGAAAATATTGTACGTCTTTTACCACCAACTCCTGATCTGACAACTTTTTCATTATGACGACTTTTTGAACATCTCACCCAAAGGGTTAAGAGTGTAAAGCTGGGGGGTTCCCCATTGAGTTCAATAGCAATTTAACCCCTTGAATGTGAGAAAGGTCTCCAACACTTTGCAGAGTAATGCACCAGAGTACTCTCTCTAGAATTCAGGGGGTTAAGAACATAATTTAACCCTTTGAGTGCCAGAGAGGTATTCAACACATAGATCTGCAATGCGTTGTGTACCTGTCCGGCACTCAAAGGGTTAAATCAAGATGGGGATTTTTAGTAGCTCAACCTTAATTCAAATCTTTAAAGACACATTTAACCCATTTGATGCTAGAGGTACCTTCTGCGCATTTTTAGTGCTCTGGAGTTGCCTTTAACATTCAGGTGTTTAACCCTTTGAGCACCAGAGAGATATCAGTGCATTGCAACACAATGCATTGGATACCTTTCTGGTACTTAGAAGGTTAATAGAGATGTATGCCCTATGATTAATTGGCTCCTAATTTTTTAATAGAAGGATTTACCTAGGCAGGGGCCCTTTAAACAGCAGTCAGATATAGACATATACTATTTGAATTGTTTGATCTCTCTTGTAGTCTACTGTTAACTGAGTTTACAGCCTGATAAAACTTGTGGCCCTTATGAATCATTCATGTCCACTGAAGCCTGTTGTTTGTTGTAAGGAGGTATAAAATACACACGCTGCAGGGTTGCACTGACTCCTCTGCAGTCCTGTAGAATGGACATTTCATTAGTGTTCCTAATTTAACCTCTTAAGGACCAGCAGTCTTGGAGTTGGTTTCCCTTTAAAGCAGAATTTTCACTTTATATCAAGTTCCCCCTCAATCATTACGCCTTTTGTGATTAGCTTCCTAACAGTGATATTATCCGATACAATCTGAAGTACTCCTACTTGTTCTGAGACCGGCGGCCAGGCCTGCACGTAGATATCTTGTCTTAGAGACGTCTGGTGCCTGAGCTGTCCATCCCGGTCTCCTCTAGGAGGCATTGCACTGTGCCTTAAGGCACCGGAAGGGACAGACGGCACAGGCGCAAAGAATCCTGGCCGTCAGTCTGAGAAAAAAGAAGGATTACTTCAGATTGTGGTACTTGCGCCCGATAATATCACTGTTAGGAAGCTAATCACAATATGCGTAATGATTGTAGGGGGACTTGATACAGGGTAATAGTTCCGCATTAAGGACCAGATTGAAGACTTCAGCTCTCTGGCACACATGACTGATCACGTGTGCCGATGCACCAAATGGGGATCTGATAACGACTGCTCCAGTCTAGGAATGGTCAATTTCAGACCTTGTCACTACTCACAGAGCTCCCGCAGGAGAGATGTGTGTAAAAAATATGTGATGTGCCAGGACCGTCACCAGTCATTTAGTTAAAGGTGAACTACCACCCCGCAAAAACTGTATGTTAATTAAGTCTTCATCTGGCGACTAGCTGCTTAGTAGCGCTAGTGACAGAAATATTACCTGGTTTAAAAGATTTTCTACTTATTCAGAGGCTGACAGTAGCAGAAGGCACGGACATCTTGCCATAGTGACGTCTGTGCGTCTGCGCTGTCAGTCCCTTTTGGAGCCGGCCGGCTCCAAAAGGGACTGACAGCGCAGGCGCACGGACGTCACTATGGCAAGATGTCCGTGCCTTCTGCTATTGTCAGCCTCTGAATAAGTAGAAAATCTTTGAAACCAGGTAATATTTCTGGCACTGGCGCTACTAAGCAGCTAGTCGCCAGATGAAGACTTAATTAACATACAGTTTTTGCGGGGTGGTAGTTCCCCTTTAAGGACAGCAGTGACGGTCCTGACATGTCACTGGTCCTTAAAGAAATATATGGTCACCTTCATTTCAGCAGGAATCACTATTTATACAGAATTGGTTTCCAAGCTTTTTCACCAACCCTGATACCCCCCTTTTTACTGACATAAATGTAACACTTTGCACATTTATTTATATTACTCATTTGCATTTAATTTATTATGTATTATGTGTGGAAGAAACCAATTTATTATATATATATTTTTCTTTGCAGATGACATTTCTGTAAGCCAATATATTTAGGGTCCCAGATAAATGTACACATTTAAATTGTGGAAACACAACAGATTGTTCTGTTCACAACTGTTCTTAGAATCAGGTTTTCCCAGATTTCAGACCTAAACCAGTTGTTGACAATATGGATATTGTTATATTGCACAGCACGGAGAGAGCCTAATACACTCTCCAGTTTGGAAATCGCTGCTATACAGGTAACTGCATATATAATTCATAAATAACTCTTAGTTACATTAATGTAGTCACAATACACAGGCATGTTCATATCTGAGATATATACATACACATATATATAATAGTGCACTTATTAGCGCTTACAAGGATGTGTGAAGTATGATGTAATGGCGTATAGAACGGTTACAGTTCAGGGTGCACATTAAATATAGTCACATATTTTTCCTTATTGAATGACTTGACCCGTATAGAGTGACCCAATAAAGATATAAATATACATTTTCAGTTGGCCCTAGATTTCTTATGTGCAAAAGAAAACAGGAATAATTCTGGGGAAGACCAGACAACCGTAGGTAAAAAATCTAAACGTCATTTTTTGCATTACTTTGCCTTTAAGAAGGGCACCCATGGCCATATCGGATATAATAGGGCTGTACAAGTTCAGTTCTCAAGGGCCACGATATAAGGATTTCCCTGATTAAGCACAGATGAGTTAATTAGTGGATCATTCATTGTGACTGACTCACCTGTGCTTATTCAGGGAAATCCTTAAATTCTGTACTGTTGGTGGCCCTTGAGGACTGAACTTGGACAGCCCTGGGTTATAACACAGAGCATATAAGACTTATTTTGCCTCTGTTTGTATTTCTGTGGCTTTAAGGGGGCTGTTGGTGCTTTTGATATTTCCCACTACTGAGCAGAGCCCCAGGAAGACCCCCAACCACACACACCCACATCAAGGTTTGAAAAACAGCTGGAGAGCCACCACACTATTTTTATTTTAGGGGAACTACAGTTCCCATAAGCCCATTTTTCCCGGCTTTTGGGCAAGTGAAGAGGTGGTCCTTTTTTAACTCTTTCTGCTTCTCCATGGCCGGTCTTTCCCTCCTTGCTTGTCACATTAATCTTTACAGTCAGATAAGTACTTTTATACAAAAAGTGTGATGATGTTGGTGCTCAGATACACCATATGATATATTATAAATTATAATATTACTAAAAGAGCTAGCTACTATCCTATCAGAGAAAATGGAGGAAAAAAGGAAAAAAGAGGACAGCGCCAAATAAATGTCCTCCAATTAAAAATAAGCTATGAGGTGGTAGTGGGCAAACAGTTTATTACAAATATAAAAAAATATATTGGTAATAGAAATTAATACATCCTACATAGGATTAAAATTACAGTGATATTTATATATACATAACATTATATTATAGAAACAATTGCATCATGAGGCATAGATATACAGTGTTACAAATAAATAATGATACAGAGTTACCTTTCCCATCTACAAGTGAATCAGTCTCGGAGTAGATTCTGAATGTTCTTATTGCTTTGATTGTAATCACACTGGATATTAGTAGTGAATGCTATGAACCTTAAAAATAATAATGGGCAAAGATGTAAGTAGGTAGCATCAGCGTATCAATATAAGCAGGTAGGGCTTAGGTGTATGCTGCAGCTATCACCCTGTCTCTGAGTTTAGACGCCAGCAACCTCTGCTAGTGTCCTCCAAATAGTACAGCTTTTGTAATGACCCAGGAAATAGCACAGGCCAAACTATGATGTAAAGGGAAAGTAGGCAGGACAGCCCTCCCCATGTCTCTCACTGTAGACTCTGGCACATTATGCTTCACTTGTCTCGACTCTGATGGACTCAGATATAGGTCAAATAAATACACTTAATGCTAGAGATGCAGGTTTTGGTACCTGTTCCTTCTTCGGAGAGTTTTACGGTATCCTATTCCAGCATTTCGTTCCCAAAAATGACTGGGTGCCGTCCTATTTTGAACTTAAAGCTTCTCAACCCTTTTGTTCTTGCTCCGTGGTTCAAGATGGAGTCCTTGCACTTTGTTATCACTACCATGTGTCCAGGGGAATTTTTGGCTTCCGTAGACATAAAGGTCACTTATTTGCATATTCCCTTCCATGCAAATCATCAGCATTTCTTGCGGTTTGCCTTCCAAGACCGTTACTTTTAGTTTCCAACCCTTCCTTTTACACTGGGATCCACTCTGCAAGTATTAACAAAGGTCATAACACCTCTTTCAGCTCACGGCCCCTGGTTAGGAATCTTTGTAACTCCTTACCTGGATGGCCTTATACTGAAAGCCCTTCAAAGGAGATTTTGCTTCTTCAGATTCAGACTTACGTGTCTGTTCTGGAGCTACATGGTTTTGTTATAAATTTCAAGAAATCATTTATAGCTTTATCCCATGTCTGTCACTATCTAGGTATTAGATTTGACTCCCTTCTGTAGTATCTCCGGATGTCTCACTCATCCACTATGGTGAGGGAGTACATGAAGGTACTGGTATGTGGTTTCTGCTCTGGAGGCAGTCCCGTTTCTCTGTTCCATATGCGGGAGCTACAGCTGGTAATTCTCAGGAATTGGTCCAGACATCTTTTCTGTGTCATGTACTTGTCCCTGTGACAGACCTTAATTGTTGCTGTAGATGTCCTGTCTGTCACTGGGATGAATTGTGTCATAGTCACAATAGATGTCAGCGTGACAGACATGGGTGACACTTTGGGCCCTCTGGCTCAAGGTCTTTGGAACAGGGCAAAGAGTCTTCTGTCCCTCAATGTTCTGGAGGTTTGGGGGATTCCTCTAGACTTCTGGCATTGGTCTCAGTCCTTGAAGGGATCTTCTGTGCAGAAGCAGCCCAACAGTGCAACAGTGGTGGCCTACATCAGCTGCCAGAGAGAGACCAGAAGTGCAGCCGCATAGTCTTAGGTTTGATTGATCCTCACTTTGGCAGAGGCTCACATGCCAGCACTCTCTGCATTCATATCCTAGGTGTAGACAACATTGTGGCAGACTCTCTCAGTTTCCAACACCTGGATCCTAGAAATTGTGAGCTCAACCTAGCAGTGTTTGGCTCTATAGTTCAACTATGGGGTCTTCTGACAGTAGACCCAATGAGCTCTCTGTTATAATTCAGGGTTCCAGATACCTGGACCTTGTAGCTCTCCCACTGGATGCAATGGTCATACCATGGTATTTTCCCATAGGGTATATATTTCCTCTGTTTCCCATGATTCTCAGAGTGCAGAGAAAAGTTGAAGCTGGCTCAGGTCATTCTGATTGCCCAGTTCTGCCCCTGTTGGGCCTGGTTTTCAATTCTTCTCAATCTGCCAATGGCAGAGCCATTATGGCTCCCTCTTCTACCTGACCTCTTGTTCAGGATCCATTATATCATCCAGAGGTGGAGAAGCTGGCTTTGAAGGTTTGGAGCTTGAGGCCAGCATCTTAAGGAAGAAGGGGTTTTCTGACTCCTTTTTTGCTACTATATTGCAGGCTTGCAAGCCAGTTTCTTCTAAGTCGTACCACAGGTTATGGTCCTTGTTCTGTAAATGGTGCGAATACAGAGGGTTTGTCCACTTTCTTTTCATCTGCCAGTACTTTTGACCTTTCTTCAGTATGGTATTCAAAAAAGGCTTGGTCTTAGCTTTATTAAACTCCAGATTTCCTGTATTTCTGTACTTTTTCAGATGTGTATTATCTTAGTATCAGATATGCAGACTTTCATGCAAGGGGTGGCTCATGCCTACCCAGTCTTTCGTAGTCCCACTCCAAGTGGTACTTGAATCTAGTTCTGGGAGTACTTCAGAAGACCCATTCTGAACCTTTGACTTTGGTTTCTCTGTGTTTCTTAATGCTTAAGACAGCCTAGCTATTGTGTCTGTTTCTTGATCCATTTCTGTTAAATTTCTTTCATCTCTGCTATACTTCAAAACTGAGCATGCTTGATGTGGGTAAAGTGTATCAGGGAGGGGTGCTTCACCTCTGTTATCCTTTTTAGTCTGTTTTGTCAAGTGCCTTGCCCTCCTGTAGGAGGGCTACTTTACCCATGGTTCCTGTGTTTAACCATTTGAGTGCCATTGGAGTGTGCAATGAATTGCTTGATTTCGTAAAGGAATAATCTATTTAAAAATGATATACTAATTCTAAAGGACATGGGTCCTGATATCAGGGGTATACCAAGTCAATTGATGCTGGTCAAGGTGCTTCTTTCTTCCAGCTGTAATGGGGACCGGGCTTACAGTGTCTGAACAGGGACAATCTTTCTCCCATCTGAGGCCCATAATACAACTGTGAATGCATTGTTCATGGCAAGTAGTATTTCAGGTCTGAGCTTGGACAAAGATTGTCCCTGCTCAGACACTGTAAGCTTGGTACCCTATAAAGCAGGAAGAGAGGACAATTTTCCCCAGACCTTTCAGAATTCATTGTGACACTGAGTGACTTAGGGTGCTGTTTTAAGATTTACTTGGTACACAGTTGTTTTCAGAACATCTTGCCATTTGGATTTAGACTTTTTTAGCAAATATTTTTAAGCTATTTTAAGCTTTACTTGGTACATCTTTTGTTCTCAGAAAATCTTGACCTTTGAATTTAGGCTTTTTTTTAACCCTTTGAGTGCCAGAAAGGTAGGCAACACATTGCAAAGCACTCTGGCACTCAAAGGGTTAAGCAAGGTTCACTCTTGCGCTAATTTTGAGTTTTAATTCATATCTAAACAACTGAAAAGAAAAGGAGAATATAAATATTTAAAGGAGCAGTACATTTTTTTAATGAAAAAACATATATTGTAGGACATTTCCTGTTGAGTAACATAAGGGTGCTTCCACTGCTGACAGATGCATATTTCCAATTATAGTTTTAATCAATGATTTTTACATTAGCAGTGCCCTCTAGTGATCAAATTCCAATTAGTTATTATGTTATATTCTAATGGAGAGGAAAGTCAGTGACTTACAGTTCTCCATAGAATGTGATAGAAACTGCTGAGTCACTTCCTGTCAGTTAGAACTATCAGGAAGTAAATGCACAGTAAATTCACTTCCTGGTTATTTGAACTTTTGTAACTTCTGAATAAAACATCTGACAGCAGTGGGAGTGACCTTGTGTTACTCAGCAGGAAAAGCGCTATAATATACACATTTTAATAAAAAAAAGTGTTTTGCACCTTTAACTGACACATATCTCTGCTCTGTTCTGACTGGATTTGGGTATGTGTGGGGAAGGCTCAGAGCTCAGTGGTATGCTTCTCTGCCCTCATTACCTTGTTGTTTTTATGCAAATGGAGAACTTCAGGTTAAGGATATATGACAAATATAAAAACAGAGGAAACTTTTGCCTGAGTTCTCTTGCTTTTTAAAGCAATCTGTTTTTAAAGATTCATGTTCTTTTTTCACATATACTGTGTTTTAACAAGGATGTTAAAGTCCATATTGGGAAAGAACACAGAGCCAAAAACACTACTCACATGTAGTCACTGACACTGATGAGACCCGGGGAGGTCAAAGCAGCTTTGCAGGAGGTTGGTTTTCTTGGCATTGCAATTTTACACATGCTGTGATTTATACCCAAAATTAAAGTAATTGCATCATAACCCCCCATCACAAAAAAACAAGTTTGCATATTTTTGTCTAGATTAAATAGATAGTAATGTTTAAAAATAAATGCAGCTCAGATTATTCTTCATAGTTTTGAGCCATGCAGAGCATTATTATCATTCCCTACGATGTGTGGTTCCAGAGTAGTTGAATCATAAAGTGTCACCCTCTCCCGCCCCTTTTACCTACGTAAAGCTGCACAGCAAAACCGTCCGGATGGATCGCAGCAAGGGACAATCTTCTGTTAGCATAAGGAAAAACCTGTGCTGTTCCTACAAGGGGGGCAGGGTTTTCCTTACGCTCACAACCGGAAGATTGTCACTTGCTGTGACCTGTCCGGTCAACCAACCAGATTCCACATCTGACGCGAGGTGGCTTACACTAGATAAAAGGGGCGGGAGGGGGACACCTTATAATGCAATTACTCTGGAACTACATATCGTAGAGAATAATACTGCTGTACTTGGCCTAAAAAGGATAAAGAATAATTGGAGATGCATTTACTTTGAAACATTACTATCCCTTTAAAAGTCACATTTACCTTACACTTGTCTAAATACCAGAAAATGCTTAGATTCATGAATCTAAAATGGAGCAATTCTGGCACAAACCAGCTGCTACTTGGTGGACAATTAACAAAAAGATCATTGGCCTAAATAAAGACTTAAAGGGATAGTAATACTTCATTTTAACTTTATTTTATTTTGTAGGCATTAAAAAAACATGAAGAATGATATAAGTCTTATCTCTGAAACCTTTATGGTTTAAGAGATATTCACAAACAAAGTATCCCCCCCCTGTTCAACCAGATCAGAAGGGAGGTGCCCAGGTAGACTGCAGAGAGGGACAATCTTCAATTAAGATAAGGGAAAAAGCTGAAAGACTTGTCAAGGGGGGAAGGGCTTTCATTGTTTTCATACAAAGAAAATTGTCCCCTTCTGTTATCTGTCCTGTCATACAACCAGACTCACATCTGAGAAGAGATGGCTTACACTAGGAAAAAGGGGCGGGAGGGGAAACTTTGCTTGTGAATATCTCATAAACCATAAAGGTTTGAGAGATAAGACTTATATCATTCTTCATGTTTTTTTAATGCCTACAAAATAAAATAAAGTTAAAACGAAGTATTACTATCCCTTTAAATCCCTACCATGATAGCTGTATCAACGCATTATAAAGCAACATTTTGGAGACCTCTCTAGCATTTAAGCTTAAAAAAGCCCCATTTATGTCAATGGGGATATTGCTGTGACATACCTCCCAACATTTCAAATGGCCAAAGAGGGACACTTGTGTTTTAGGGGGTGTTACTGGGGGCGTGGCTGGTGGACGGGGCATTACCAATAGCTTATAGGTGATTTCATGACCTACTGACACCTTTTTGTGTAACTTAATAAATGATCTAGAACAAGACCAAAGTATTTTATTTACACAGACTAATTTATAATCACATATACTGAAGTTTATACAAACATTAATGTAAGTTTTATGGCTGTGGAGCAATGTGATATGCTTATTTACACACCACATAATCTGATCTCTTAAAAAGAGGGACATCAGGGTGGGACAGAGGGATTTGGGTCTCAAAGAGGGACTGTCCTTCTTAAAAAGGGACACTTGGGAGGTATGCTGTGACTTGGTGTAGTTTTTCCTTTTTTGCATATGTTTTATTTTAATGCTCCGCCCCTCCATTGTGAGGTCACTTCCCTTTCTTCCATGACATTGTATCTAAGTAGTCTACTTTGCATGAAGTGCCACTCAGAGAGGAAAGGTGGCCTGACAACAAGGTATTGGGGAATCAAAATAAAATATTACATATACTTGAACCGAGTGGACATCTGTAATGTTTTATAAAGTCTGTTGCTATCGGACAAGATAGCAAAAACCCTGGGGTTGCAGTGTCCAGCCTTAAAGAAGCAGCAACATTTTTTTATGAAAAACCTCAGCTTTTCCTGCTGAGTAAAACAAGGGTATTCCCACCACTGCATACCTCACAAGTGTCCCTCTTTAGGAGGGACAGTCCCTCTTTTAAACTCAAATCCTTCTGTCCCTCTTTCCTATCCTGATGTCCCTCTTTTTAGGAGAGCAGACTGTGTGGTGTATATATAAGTGTATCATATTGCTATACAGCAATAAAACTCACATTATTGTATGTTTAAATGTCAGGATGTGTGTTTGTAAATTAGTCGGTGTAAATAAAATACCTTGGTCTTGTTATAAATCATTTATTAGGTTACAGAAAGGGGTGTTAGTAGGTCATGAAATAGCCTAAAAATGATTGTTAATGCACCGCCCACCAGTCACGCCCCCAGCAACTCCCTCTAAAACACAAGTGTCCCTCTTTGGCAATTTGAAATGTTGGGAGGTATGCCACTGTCAGTTGTTCAAATAATCAGGAAGTGAATTTACTGTGTTTACTTCCTGATTGTTCTAACTGACAGGAAGTTACTCCGCAGTTTCTATCACATTCTATGGAGAACTGTCACTGACTTTCTTCTCCATTAGAATGTGACAGAATAACTAATTTCACCACTAGATGGAACTGTTAATGAAAAAAAACAGAGGTTTTAACAGTAATAACTCTGGAAATATGCATCTATCAGCATTTGGGAGTATACTTATTTTACTCAACAGGAAACGCCCTACAAAATATATTTTTGTCATAAAAAGTTTACTTTGCAATGCGTTACGTAACCCTCTGGCACTCAGAGAGTTAAAGATTAATTATTTAACTTAGTGAATGCCAGAGAAGCCTCCAACAATGCATTGGAGATATTTCTGGCATTCAAGGGGTAAATAATGTGCGTGAGTTACATACACAGTACTAAAGAAAAGAATCTCAAAACGATAGGAAGCACTCCAAGTGTAATAGTAAACACACCCCGTTATTTATTAATCTCAGATCTTCTCCTATTGGCAGATGGCAGATAGATCCTCTGAGGATGGGGAGGGGTAGGCCATATTCATACAGTCATCGCTATTGTAATGCTTCTTGACAATATCTTTGCTAGCATTCTTTTCATTGTATGTTATATTCCTTAAAGCCCAAAGAGAATATTAGTCCATGAGCGATTGTATTTAAATGAAGATGTAATACCCAGAGAGCAGAAAGTTTATTTATTGTAAAAATAAATGTTATAAGCCCCTGGAACAAGTATATTTTCTTTTCGTTAAGAGCAATTGTAATTTATTCCTAATGAACATTGTGTTACACAACCCTTCAGTATTAAAGCAACACTACTGTCAAAATAGAAGTGGGTTTCATATGAAAAAGCATGCCTTGATATTCACATTCATATGTAAATGTTTTTTGTACTTTGAAAAACTGTAGGATAAGACATGTTGCAAGTGTTTCTTGCAGGAATCCTGGAGAAATAGATTTCCATGCACTCCCCACTTCCTGCGGCGTATACACAATAGAGAACAGCCTTCTTACCAGGAAGTGAGTGGTGCACAGGAAAATTGCTTCCCCTGGTAGAAATTCTTTCATTTTTCTCTATTTAGAAGCATTAAAATATGAATGATGCATAAAAGAAAAGTGGAGCAAACTAGCTGCACCACAGAGAAGAAATTCAACTTCCCATTGAAAGGTAGACCTCATTCAATACTGGAAGGATCTCCAACTAATTTCAGAACAATTTTTTGGCAAATTCTTCAATATTCAGTGGGTTAAAAGTACAATTTAAGGCAATGGGAATTTGAGGATGTATTTTTTGTCACCTATAGAGCAGTGGGTTTGACCCAGAATTGCTCCTCTCTCTTCTTATCTAAAGTCTAAACATTTCCATGACATCAACACATTCTCCAATGAAAGGGCTGTGCAGTCAGTGAGCAGGTTGCCATGGTGACACAACAACCTGGCACTCACTCACACAGAGACATTTGTCTCCATGTGAGTACTTGTAATGCATCCTGAGCACTGACTTAAGCTCAGTTAGTGCTCAAGACGTATTAAAACTGCTCATACGGAGACAAATGTCTCTCTCTGTGTTATCATGGCAACCAATTGATCAGCCGTTCAGTCCCTTCTTTGGAGAATGGACTGATGTTAGAGAAAGTGATGGGAGGGTGACTATTAAACATTTAATAACTTTCAAACTAGTGTGACTGGTATAAGATATTCAACTTAATACATTTCAATTAAAAGAAATATAAAAATCTAAGTATTTACATCTCTTTATGTAGAAAAACCTGTAGTAGTAGTAGTAGTAGTAGTAGGTGAATTTTAATTATTTAATGACTTGGATACAAATGCCATCTCCAAGTAATTGCAAAGCATTATGGTAGTAACATCTCTAGCAACCAAGGGGATTAATAAATAGATCTATCTAGGTAGTTTTTCTTCAATTAACAGACATTTATCCCAATACTCTTTATTTGTGCATTTCATCACTGTTGTACCTCCATTTAGTTTCAGTTTAACAGTCTGAGAAAGCCAAACTGACCCATACAAACCATTCAGTACTATTGAAGCCCATTGTTTGCTGTGACCTAGAGGCAGACTTTAGCAGAGATCATTATATACACTTAACTGCAAATACAATGCAAATGTATATAGATTTATCTGACTGCTATAATGTAATGTCTTCATTATATAAAAAGCAATATTGTAGAGCATAAAGTAAGAAATCCATCAATGCAAATCCTATCTCTCAGACCTTTACAGTTTGAGAGATAGAGTGTTCTACAGTCCCCCCCTCCCTGATATCAGCTGTAAAACTGACAGCAGGAGATCCGTATTGGCCGATACGAGGAGACACTTCAGCAGAGCCACAATAGTGTGATTTAAAAATAAATACTTCTTTGGAATGGTCGAAAAAAGTGTGTTTGCAAACCAAGCACACATTGTAGACCGTTCCAATGAAGCATTTCTTTTTAAATCACACTATTGCGGCTCTGCTGAAGAGCCATCTGTCGGTCCCCGGACCAGGAACTCCTGCTGTCAGCTTACAGCTGACGTCAGAAGAAGAGGAGGGAGAGGAGAACTTTAGAACTCTATATCTCTCGAACCATAAAGGTTTGAGAGATAGGAATTACATTGATGGGTTTCTTATTTTATGCTCTACAATATTACTTTTTATATAATTACGACATTACTGTCCCTTTAATACTAGCACATGTTGTGTGGGGAGTGTGTGCGTGTGTGTACCTTTAACTCATTAACCTCCATGGTTGTGCCAGTACCATCACAGATTTCAGTCCACTGACGGTCCTGGCACGTCTTGAGTTAAATGAACTCAGTGTCCCTGAAGGCTCACTGTGATCATGCCAGGAGGCTGAGACTGACTGGTCCAAAACCGGAGCGGAGCGGTCCTCAGCGAGCCAGTTCATGTGATCGCTCACATGTGCAGGTTCAACTAATTAAATGTCAGTGGTCCTCGCGTGAGCAAAAAAAAAAAAAACTGGTCCTTAAGGGGTTAAGGGAGGTGAAACAAAATAAACACAGTAGATTAGTACAAAGCAACATGGTATTAGTTTGATAACCTGAAGGGCTGGATGAAGTTGGATGAGGGCCTGTGAGATTACTCACATCTGGATCTGGTTACTCTGTTTTCTAAGAAAGTGTTTTAGGAAAAAAAAAGACAAAAGCAGGTTACTGACGGGCACAGATTTTTGTATGAGATAAACCTCAGTCATTTCTTGAGAAAATGTAGGCTGCAGAGCAATGCAATGTGTACCATCTGGCACTCAGAGGGTTAAAGACTCAAGGAGAATTATCACCTCCAAATAACAACCCCATCCACTTACAAGCAATGCATTGCATACACTTCTTATCCTTAGAAGGGTTAAGATGACCATGTGCAGTGAATAGACGCTGAGGTTCTGCGGTCCTGCTAGCAACTGTCATGTCCGCCTCCATAGACATGTCATCCATAACTGATTGTAGGAGCACGTATAGGTGGGTTATTATTAGAAGGTGCTAGTTCTCCTTTAACTCTTTGACTGCTAGAGGGGTATGCAGTGCATTGCTCCACAAGGCATCTCATACTCATTATCAGGCACACATAGGGGTAAATTTGTAATAACTCTTATAATAACTGCTGAGGGATAACTCATTCACTTGTGATTACAGTGCAGACATTTATGAGAATGTTTCATAGAGCACAACAGCAGCAGCGTCAGTATGAAACGGAGCGGACACAAACGGGGTTATGCACTAAGCTGTTAAAATGGATGTCTATTTTTATTGTCCCTTGAAGAAAGAAACATTCTAGTTCACAACGTATTATTTTGAGCATTGTGCTGCCTACCCCTCTGGATATCAAAGGGTTCAAGTATAAATTTACCAAAGTCCTGAAATGTGCATGTTTTTCTAATTCACTAGGAATGACAGCATATGATAAATATTCATCAGCTATTTCTGGGATTTCAAACGGCTCGCACTTGTACACGCGTGTGTAATCCCGTACAGTATTTTTACAGTCAAAACTGAATGCAAATTTACAGCACTGTCACTAACATATAATAGCATAAATGTACTTTACATGGTTCAGCGACCTTGATGAATCCAAGCCAAGTTTGCCAAATGCACAAAGAAGACAAACAAAACAACTGATACTGATGTGTCTGTGTCTTTTAGGGCTTTAAGGATAGTGGAACAATTCTGTATCAAACCATCTGCCCCATAGGAAGAAAACATTCTCCAAACTCCCCTTTGATCTAAATGGGGATTTTAACCCCTTGATTACTAGAGACATTTCAAGTGTGATGGAGACGTCACTAGTATTCGATGTTAAAATCCCCATTTAAATCAGTGGGATATTTTAGTTGTCCTTGTGGTTAAAGGTACAGTAATATTTAAAATGAGAAAAAAATATGTTGTAGCATTTATTCCTCTGAGTAAAACAAGGCTATTCCCACGGCTGAAATGTGTTTTATTCAAAAGTTATTACAGTTCAAACTTGAATTTGTTAGGCGCAGTATCACAGTGGCCTGAAATTGTACAGTGGCGTTGTTGCTACACCAGCCTATGGAGATTTATGGTCAACTGACCAGAGCTGTCCATAGGATGGTGTAGCAACAGCGCCACTGTAACAATTTCAGGGCACTGTGATACTGCACCTAAAAAATTAAAGTTTGAGCTATAAAAACATTTGAATAAAACACATTTCAGCAGTAAAAATACCCTTGTTTTACTAGGGGGGATAAACCCTACAACATATATTTTTTACATTTTAAGTATTACTATCCCTTTAAGACTGTTTCCTCCAGAGTTGCTTCTGTGAATGCTAGAGAGGTCTCCAATGCATTGTGAACCAATATATTGTGGATCCCTCTAGCATTCAAGGGGTTCCATCAAAACTCCAAATATATCAGTTGATCTTTCTAGTGTTTATTTCTTTGTGTATCTGGCTAATGCTTTGTGATGGTATTATCTGTAGGTCCCTTTCATATACTGTCCTCCCAGTACAGATACTCTGGCAGCTTCCTGGATACAGAATACCCCCTACAGCTACCATATTGTATTAACAGTAACACTAATAAACCTCTTGTGTGCAAGGTAGGAACTGCAAACACATTTCTGTTCAGTTGTCCTTGTCATTTCTTGGCTTCAACCTGATTTATATGTACTTTTCTGTGGCTACCTATCTGACTGAATTTTATGCTGCTATAAATAATATGAATGTCCTGTAAACTTCATTTATCTATGTTGATAATAAATTGCTGTGCTTTATTTAACTTTATTTTGTCTGTTTTTTTTAGCATGAAAAAAGACAGATAGATAGATAGGATGGTATTGTATATTTTTATTTATGTAGCACCAACCAGTGTACTGGCACTTCACAGTTTACATCCTATAATATAAAAGGCCAGAATGTTTGTCCCAGCCCCCTGGCTCTTAGATGGTTAATGTGGGCTAATCACTTCAGTGCCAGACGAGTGTTCAGTGCATTGTGCAGTGGCCACCTCTCTGGCCGCAAACGGTTAATATACTTTAATCCTTTCAGTGCTAAAGGGTTTGGCACCCAGGGGAGGGCTGGCAACCTGTGGTCCAAGGGGCAAACACATTCAAGTGGCACATTCCTACTATCATTCGAGCCCACTGTTCCAGCCCACCCCCTCTTGTTAATTTTAAAATTGGCATTAATGTTGTGACGTGAGTCAAGTGATACCACAGAGCTTGCAATTGAACTGCGGCTGCACTAGTGCGCTACTACAAAGCTTATAATTTAGGTAAAGCTTACCTAGTGATACTATAGAGCTTACAAGGGAAATGGTTTATGTTACTAGTTTAATTCCATTTGGATTGTACCTCTGTGGTATCATTTATGTAGCTCCATTTCAGTTGTAAGCTCTGTGGTATCACTAATGTAGCTCCATTTGCAGCAGCAGTCAGGAGATTTAGTGAGGTGCAGTGGCCTCCCAGCCCAGACATATCACCAGCCCAGGCGGCAATTGCCCCCCAGGCCAGCCCTCCCCTGTTGGCACCCCTTTGGCACTGAAGGAGTTATTGATGTACAAAAAGTGTGTTCAACCTGCTTTCTCAGCAGTCAGTGCTAGACTCCTGTGTGCACATGGATATATGTAAACTGAGCCTGAAACAAGGTTTTTACTATCACAATCTGTGTCCTGTCACCATGACAGGAGCAGGGAGATGGGCCAGTGTCAGAGAAAGAACGTGATGCATGCTTGAGTGTTATATTTGTTGAACTTGTTGCATCAAGACGAGAGTAAATGTAACTACGCAGCAGCATGAACTGCGCTGTTCATAATAAGCTCATGCCGAATTGATAAATAGTTTACAGACAGCAGGCTGTGCAGTGGTCTCTATATAAGGCCTGGACCAGCTGCAAGTGTTAAATCATACTCTGTGTATGATGACGTTACTTCCTGCCTGTGGGCCTCTTCTTTCCCTGGCCCAGAACACCAGCAGTCCCTAACACTCCACCCACATGCTACTCTGCGATCCCAGAATGCATCACTGTAAAAAAAAAAAAAAAAAAAAGCCGATGATCCTCTAGCACCACCCACCCCAAGATTGAGCGATCCTTAATGGGTTAAAATGTTAAAGGTTTCCAAAGCATAAAAATAGTAATAATTGGAGACCTTTGTAATACAAAAGGCAATCACATTTTTAAAGGGATAGTACTTGTATTAAACTTGAGGTCCGAGTCTTCTTTATGTTTTTTTTAACACCTAGCGCTATATTTGAATACTTCCAGTTTTGTAATTCAAGAGCTACTCGATCAGAAAGGATCCAAACCCCTCCCCTTTCCCTGCGTCACTCTGCCTCTCAGTGTGGTCCGGATGGAGTGCAGCGAGGGACAATCTTCGGTAAACAAAAGGAAAATCCTTCACCAAGGGGGGCAGGGTATTCCTTATACTTACTGTGTGAAGACTGTCCCTCACTGCATCTGTCCGGTCTGATGGGAGGCGACCAGAAGGGGTGGGAGGAGGATCCTTTCTGACTGAATAGGGCTTGAACTCCAAAACTGTAAGTATTCAAATATAGCAATATGTGTTAAAAAAACAGGTACTGCCACTTTGTGCCCACGCCATAATCATGTAACATAGGTCGCTGGCCTAAACAGTTGTGACTCCGAATGAAGCAGTTGTGAAGCCTAATTAAGCCAAATTTGCATAGTCTGCTGCCCGTACTGTGGTCAAAGATGGGTGTCTCCCGGTCTCACTAGTCCTAGCCCCCAAACATATGTACCAATCCCTAAATCCACCTAGTTTGTCAACCCTACACTCTGCTACTTTGTTCATCCATGTTCCTCATCCTTCAGGATGGATCAATCATATGATAGCTAGAGAGAGCAATGCATTTCAGACCTACCGGGCTTTCCAAGGGTTAAACATGATTCTGCACATGACACTGGATCAGCAACTCATATCCATGGTAATCACTACCCCTCTGGAATACATGAGATGTTAGTGGACTCTTATTTTCATACCTGGGAACTTTGATGTGTTGTCTCCCCGGAGGGGAGTCCTGTGTGTGGCTGAGGGGAGAAAAATTACGCAATTCACATAAAAAAGGTTGGGACTTAACCGTGAGTGGGGGCAGGGCTTAATGGGTGAAAAAAACTGGTAAAAATAGGTTGGGGAAGGAGGAACAGAATTGGAAAGAGCAAAAGTGGGCAGAGTTTCAGTAGAAACACCCCACATCCAGAGACTCAGCCTCTGCCCTAGAGACCAGGTAATGCAGAGTCAAACAGGGGCAATTCCCAAATATGCCTATATTACAGGTAAACAAATAATTTTATGAATCACCATGAATGAAGCAAAACTAAAAATCAATAATTTTGTGATTAAAACCTGCATTCAGGGCTGGGTTTGCAACCCAGACAACTTTAGGCAAGGCACTCTAGGCATCCTTAGCTCCACCCATGGTCACACCCCCGGTCCTCATACAACCCCACCCCTTGTCCCATCCACTATTCCCTGGCACAGAAAATACCTAAGGCCTATAAAAAGCAAGAACAAAAAAAAAAAAAAGCTTTAACCCCTTGGTTGCTATAGAGATCTCCAACTCATTGCTCCGCAATGTGTTGGAAATCTCTGTAGCAAACTAGGGGTTAAATAATATCCAGGGGTTAAATAATATCCAGTAACAGTGTATAAAACTGATGCAGGGGCATTGAGATTGCTCTGACCACACCCACAATTCAGAATGTGGGTGTGGCCAGCATGGCTATGGCGCCTCTCAAACAAGTGGCACTGTAGGCAACTGCCTACTCTGCCTATTGGGAAATCCAGCCCTGCTTGCACTTGTTATTCCCTGGAAAAGTAATTATTTGGTCATGGAAAAATGCTGAAGAACGTCAAATAATCTCCTCATATTTTCTTGGAATCCCCTCCCCCCATATACACACCCCAATGTCTTTGAGATTCAGAACACATTTTTGGGGACAACCCTTATATTGAAATAAAAAATGAAATGGTACCATATGCACCATCGTATACTGCTGAATACACAAACGGTCCAATCCTATACGTGGCACAAGGACAGTGTGTGTCACGGTTCCCCAGAAATAATCAGAAGTCAGTACGGTATAGTAAAATGCAATTTATTAATAAACAATAAGGTAGCACACAGAAATAAGGAAGCAGGAAAAGCAGAGGGTCACTAACCCGCAACGCTACTATCTTAAATAGTAAGTGGTCAAGAAAGGCAACTCTGCTAGAGACTAGGCCGAAGCTGCTGGTAGTCTCCTCAGGAACAGGAGCAGCAATGGAACAGGAGCAGGAACACGAAGTCTGGTTCAGAACCACAGGAAGATATCTGACTCACTCCTGCATTCAGGAATAGGAAACAGATACCTGACTCACGCCTGCAGTCAGGAATAGGAAGCATAAGTCTGACTCACGCCTGCAGTCAGTATATAGCTAGTCTACCAGTGCCCCAGGTCTGCTAGGTACAAGCTATCAATAAGAGAATGGTCAGACAGAGCCACAGGTCAGCACCAGAGAGGGTAATCAGACAAGCCAGGTCATACACAGTTCAGGTAGTCAACCTGAGCCACAGGTCTGCACCAGATTGGTTGTCCACTATAAGGGATAAAGAGGAAGAATAGTCAGACAGAGCCACAGGTCAGCACTAGATTGGATGGTCAGACAAGCCAGGTCATACACAGAGCCCAACGACACAGAACTGCTTTGTACAACAACGCAAGAGTCAGAACTCTGTTTGCCCTTTAAACCCCATTACAGGAAGAAGATAGGAGGAGTCCACTGACTACATAGTATAAAACAAGGCCCTGCGTCATTCTGCCACTTCATTCTGCAGATGACGCAACTGTTAGCCGTGCAAAACTCTCACAACATTAGCTGCATCATATAGCAGCCAAACGCCCGTAACTGATGCATCTCCATGATACGTCCACTCCGTGTCATCCCAGCGACATATCCGTGTCATTACTATCCCACTAGAGGCCATGGGCGTGTATTGCAAATAACAAATGCTGCTACTCCAGGACCAAGAAGAGGTGCCTGGAACGCTGTGGCACTGTCAACGCGGAGGATAATACTTCAACATCGCCTGGAGCGCGGCGTTGGAAATTAGGTACGCTGACAGTGTGACCTTCCATGTTGTGGCCTCTCCAATAGGTAAGAGCACATTGTCCACTTGAATTGTGTTTTACATGTCATTTCAATAAAAAAAAATTAGAGGTTTCACAATATTTAAAATTCAAATTTACTAATACAATTCTGATGCAAATTGAGTTAAAAGTTCCACAAAAATTGTAAAGTTTGAATTTGATATTAATCTAAATTGATGCCTAAAATACAGTAATTTTAATTTAAAGCAGAACTTTCATCCTCTATAAAGTCGCCCTCCAATAATTAGGCAAATGTGGCGGAATGCAAGAAACATTCGCAAGCGCTAAATGTGCAATAATAATTTTAACCTGCACAAATAACTATTGCGCAAGGTGTAATCCAGGAATCTGTTTACCGAAAGAATCTTGAATTGCACATCAATTTCCTAGATTTGCGCACAAAATATGTGCAGCAATTCGGTATTTTAGATCTTTCACGTGCAATTCAATGACATCATGCGTAAATATATTCGCTTTCACCTTTCACTCACAACTTAGCGCTTGCGCTCATTTCTTGCATTCCGCCAATGGTGACTAGCTTCATAATAGTGCTGAAGTAATCTGGAGACCAGAAGCCAGGCCTACACGCAGACATCTTGTCTTAGAGATGTCTGCACACCTGCGCTGTCCCTCCCAGTCTCCTCTAGGAGGCATTGCATTGTGCCTTAAGGCACTGGAAGGGACTGACAGCACAGGCGTGCAGCCGGCTCTAGAACAAGAAGCCTGGGCGTCAGTCTCTGAAGAATAAGGATTACTTCAGAACCGGCTACTTGTGTGAGATAATAGCAATATTATGAAGCTACTCGCCGTATTCCTAATTAGCGGAGGGCGACTCTATAGAGGATGAAAATTCTGCTTTAAAAATGTAAAGGTGCGTTGCCTCTGTCCATGTTCTTCTTAGGGCTTAAGTTCAAAAGAAAAGTGGAGGTGTTCAGGCATGGAGTATGTCTGCCAGCTTGATTAGCTTGCAGTTAATTGAAAGATTCCCTGCCCCATGCAAGCATAGAACCACTGAGTGGTGAGCTGCCTGCACAGTGAGCAGGACACTTTAAAAAAAAATTAAGTGAAGGGAGACCGGTGAAATAGGGGAGTTCTGAGTGCAGGAAATGAAAGGGGAGACACAGGCACTAGAGCAGACCTCACCTCATTTAAAGTGCAGGCAGCCGTGTCAAGCATTTGAAATGCTGCAGTGCATCCTGGACTCGCTGCCTGTTCAGTAGTGAGTTGAGGGCTGCTGAGCACTGCTTAGTTTCTCTTGCCTTTCCACTTCTTGCCCCAGTTGCCTAGATCCTGATAGGAGGATATCCCCTGCTGTGAGTCTGGTGAGGACCTGACATCACACATGTTTTCTTCCTGTCCTCTCAGCTTCTACTCCTGTAAGTGCTGACTCTCATGTCAGGTAGTGTGGTAATTACGTCACCTTTTGCCTTCTTCTGTTTTTCCCTCCACTGTGCACTTTACCCTCCATTTCCTTCTCTGGTACCTCTCTTCTGCCCCACATTTAACTCTCTGTTCTCTCATTTTCACCTTTTGTGCCTCTGTTTCTCCTATTTGGCCAATCTATTGCCCCATGTGCCACTCTGTTGTCCGTGTTTGCTCCCTTATGCCTTTTCCCCATTGAGCCCTTGCTTCTGCCCTATGCCCATCTCATAGTTGTGTGTAAAGGAAAAGTGGAGTAAACACCTCTCTAGCATTCTAGGGGTTAAAAGCCCTATTTATATCATTGTGAAATTAGAAAATATGAATTTGTACCCCACAGTACAGATGCTTTGCTCCAGAATTGCACAACATTGACTTTAACCCTTTGCGTGCCAGAGGGGTGCACACTGCACAACACATTGGTTTGCAGGGTCTTGCAACCTTGTCAGCAGCGTAGACCAAATGGCCTCAACCCATTGAGTGCCATAGGGATGTGAAATGCATTGCAAAGCAATACCCTTGCTCCCTTCTGGCACTCTGGTTCGTTTCAAAATTCCAGCAGTCTGACTCGGGCAACAGACCGAGAGGTCACAAGACTCCCTCTGTGCAGGATCTGCACCATGAAAAGTGCTTCCTAAACATGCATGGAATAGGATAGCAAAGGTGACTATTTTTAGTTAATGTTCAATGGGTGAAATTTGTAGTTCAAGAATAATTCAATGACAAAGTATCCCCCTCCCACCCCTTTTACTGATGTAACACTGTTCAGCCAAAGCAGAAGGGAGGTGCCCAGGTAGACTGCAGAGAGGGACAATCTTCAATTAAGATAAGGGAAAGACCTGAAAAACTTGTCAAGGGGGCAGGGATTTCATTGTTCTCATAGGAAGAAGATTGTCCCCTGCTGTTATCTGTCTGGTCTATGGACTGCATTCTACATCTGAGAAGAGATGGCTTACACTAGGTAAAAGGGGCAGGAGGGGGAACTTTGCTTGTGAATATCTCTCAAACCATTAAAGTTTGAGAGATAAGGCTTATATCGGTCTTCATGTTTTTTAATGCCTACAAAATAAAATAAAGATAAAACAAAGTATTACTATCCCTTTAAACACTATATTTAAATAGCCCCAGTTCTCATTAGTATATCAGCCTTACTGTCCTATGAATGAATCGAGGAAGAACCTGCACTCTGGACTCATGTTTAATAGTAGAGAGAGAGATGAGTTTGGCCTTGAACATAACTAATTAGCATACTGTGCAAGGAATTAACATAAAGTGCCACTCTGTGTCATCAAAATGTAAAGATCAATTTCTCTAAAATGATTTAATTTACAGAAAATAGGTAGTACAACATATACACAGATTTTAATTCTCTATAAAACAAACTAAACTTGTCTTAAAGTGACAGGTCTACTTTTTTTATTTTATTGTCAAGAACTTACAGCACCAATAAGAAATACATAAATGTACAAAAATAAGAAACCAATACATTTACATATTGCAAATGGAAAGAAATAAAAGACAACATTCACATTACCCATATACTAGAATGTACGGTCATTATGTAACATAGTAACATAGTAAATTAGGTTGAATAAAGACAGAAGTCCATCAAGTTCAACCTTCTCCTCATACCCCAGTAATTTTATAGCTTTCCTGCTACCAAATAAATTAGTTTTTATCAGACCTTCCTGATCTGCCTACTAATAAACAGTATAACTCTGTATGTTCCCTTTGGAAAGAAATGAATCTAATCTTCTCTTGAATGTATCCATCGTATCTGCCATAACCACCTCCTTGGGCAAAGAATTCCACAATTTAGCAGACCTTACTGTAAAAAAACCCTTCCTCTGCTGAAGTCTAAACCTCCTTTCCTCTAATCTCAAGGGGTGTCCCCTGGTCACCTGATCAGGCATTGGAATAAATAGCTCACCGCAGAGATCCTTGTATTGACCTCTCATATATTTGTACAGTGTGATAAGGTCTCCTCTTAGTTGTCTTTTCTCTAGAGTAAATAAACCAAGTTTGTCTAGTCGTTCCTCATACGTCAAGTCCTCCATTCCCTTAATTAATTTGGTTGCTCTTCGCTGTACCCGCTCTAGTTCTAGTATATCTTTTTTCAGAACTCGTGCCCAAAACTGCACTGCATACTCAAGGTGAGGTCTTACCAATAATTTGTACAATGGCAAAATAATACTATCCACTCTTGCTTCAATACCTCTTTTTATGCAAGACAGGATTTTGTTTGCCTTTGCTACTGCTGTTTGACACTGGTCACTGTTTCCAAGTTTGTAGTTTACAATGATACCCAGGTCTTTCTCTAGCAATGAGTCCCCTAAATTGATTCTATTAAGTTCATAAGTAGCCTTGGGATTATTTCCTCCTGAATGTATGACTTTACACTTCCCCACATTAAACATATTCCATTTGTTTGCCCAGTCTGCCATTTTATATAAATCCCTCTGTAGAGAGCAATTATCCTGTTCTGAATTAATTACCCTGCTTAATTTAGTGTCATCTGCAAATATTGATAATTTGCTTTCTATATCTATAGTATTCCTAGATGTTTGAATTCTGAGGTTGGCTAAAGTAACTATAGTAAGAAAGTAACAATACCTGTGAAAATTTTTATGAAAAGATTAATAGGTCTAAGGTAAGGTGTGATAGGAAAATGAAAGAAGAGACTTAGATATATAAGACAGAAAATAAAGAAGAAAGAGTAGATAAAAAAAATACAGAAATATCGATATGTGGTCAACTCTACTGCCCGGATCCAGCCCCCACCTGAATAGTAAGTAACTTAAATATCTTAGTTGAAATAGCTCCACTCACGTACTGCAACATATATATTCCACACATCTCGTAAGGTCCTCTACAATCGAGTCTACGCATACATAAGGGAAACGAAGAGTGTAGATGATGAATAGATCTCTCCTTAATCTGAAACCTTTTTAGTCCTTGTCAGTTTTTACAATTGTTTCTAGATTTGATAAAGCAGTATTTTCTGCTGCGAAACGCGTCAGTGTAACAGTTGATATATTGTTTTTATTCATTGTTTTATCACAAGTTTTCTACTGAATAAATTCTAGTCTTTTGGATTTAGCCGTTCGTCTGGAGCAGTTTTTTGTCCTACAGCTGATGAACAGAACTCCGAGTGGAGATGGAAGTAATTTCTCCACAAGTGAGTTTGTCAGATTGTCTGATACCAGCTCTCTGACCATTTCCACATGTGAGTGTAATCTTTATATATTTTTATATATTTGAAGTTATTGGATACAAATTACAGTATTGGGGGCTCTTTTTTGTCTGTTTTGTTTCCATGTATTGCATCCATATTAATCTGAAAGTGGATTGGCAAAGTTTCTAGCTGAGGGGTTAAAAAAAAGGTTCATGATGTGAAAGATCCATTTTTAACCCTTTGATTGCCAGAGAGGCATCTAACGCATTGCATTGGAATGCGTTGGATACCACTCTGACACTCAAAGGGTTAAGGGATAAAGGATTCAGAATAAACCCTAGTTCCAGTAGGTAAAATGAAAGGGAAGTGGATGGTGGAGCTCTGATAGAACTCACATCTTCATCTATACTTTGTTTTGGCGTCAGGCCTGTGTGTTCACTGCAGATCACCAACCAAAGGAATCCAAGAGATTTATCCCCAGGGACTCATATGTGATTACCTTTGAAAAAAAAAAAGTAGATTAACCCTTTGCATGCTAGATAGGTTAAAGGGATAGTAATACTTTTGTTTTATAATAATTCGCTAGGATGTTTGTCAGATGCCTTCATGCGCAGTAGAGACTGTGCACGTTCGGCAGTCTCTACTGCGCATGATTGCATCTCGTGAGTGAGGCAACACAAGACTGTGAGGTAGCGGCCACTTAACCCTTTGAGTGCCAGTGGGGTACGCAACACATTGCAAAGCAAAGGGTTCCGGACCTTGGCCTGTGTACATGAGCTCTTACACTAGTGCTTCAAAATTTCTAAAATTGTAGAGATTAACAATATAAGTAGAATAACCTACCTCCCATCTATCAAAACATTATAGTTTGCAAGTTCATAGCATTTAAAGTTCCCACCTCGCCTTTCCCTGATGGCAGTGCTCTATGGGACAGAAGCTGGTCCTGGTTATTTGACCGGCGGGCGGCTCTTCAGCAGAGCCGACACAGCGCTGTTTAGAATGAATTACTTCATTGGAATGGTCTACAATGTGTGTGGTTTTTTTTCGAATTTATTGCGTTCATACACACAAATTAGGATTTTAACCCTTTTGTGCTGGACACATCTGAGACTCTTAACCAGAACTTTAACTGTTTCTATCCAAGGTAGCCAAGCTTCTTTAACAAATGTTACTATTCTCTCATCCATTTGAGTTCCGAATATATACAGTACAGTCGGATCATATTATTGGATGAGTCTCATTGAATGTTTAACCCTTTGAGTGCCAAAGGGGTACACAATGCATTGCAAAGCAATGTGTTGTGTACCCCTCTGGCACATGGGATCCACATTAATAGTAGTTACATTTGCCCAATTTCATCTGAGACCTCTACAGCTGAACATTATACCGGGATGGAAGAAATGAGTTTACTGTCTGAGTTGTCACATTCAGTTATATCCACCCAACATAGTATCTAGAGGGAGTTCAGAAGATACCACTGCTCTAAGGCCTGGCATTCCAGGGGTCTCTGCACCTTTATTCAGGACAAGAGGTAGACACTTTTTGGAGGCAAATTCCAACTTGCTCCAGCCAGTTCCCTGACTTACCAGAAATTTTGCCTGATGTCAGAACATGAAATTCAGTTCTATGTCTGCTGAGATTATAACATTCACAGAGCATGTCTGAACTTTGCATGAGCTCTGATGCCAAACATATTCCCAGCATGCAATTTAACAACATGGGGACTCAGAGATTCTGACAGACGGCTAGGAGATACAGTGGGTAAGTGTGGTTTTGCAACTATTGGAGGGACAGTAAGGCTGAGGCATCAGACATTGAATATGTGGCTCTTTGGCTACCAATGGGACAGTAGAACCAAGCTGCCTTATCAGATAGTTTATATTTGGGTCAGACACTACCTTGGGACAGTAGAACAAGGCTAGGACAGTGTATACTTGGGTCTGGGGATTCTGGCAGGACAGTGGAACAAGGCTGGGGTGTCAGACAGTGTGTGTGTGTGTGTGTGTGTGTGTGTGTGTGTAGTGGTTCTGTGATTGCCAGTGAATAGTAGAACAAAATTACGGTGACATACAGAGTATGTGTAATCTGTGACTACCAGTGGGCTGGGGGACAAAGCTGGAGCGCAAAAGGGATGAATTGAGAGTATGTGAGCAGGGATGGGAAAGATAGTGAGAGACAGACAGACAGACAGATAGACTGTAACCTTCTTTACACCATTGATCAAGTAACAAATAATATTCTTGGGGTGCCTCGACAATTCCTGATTTCACGTAAGGGGTGCCTCGAATAACAAATATTGATAACCATGGTTCTGGAAGAGCCATCCAATTTAAGCTCAATCTGATAATGCAACCATATTGTTTTCATAAACCACTCTGGAGGGAAGATGAGTAAGTTGGCTTGGGAGGCAGATTGTCTCAGAGGAACATAGATCCCAGCAAGTGAGAGTTTAACAAAGAGAAATTTTGAGTGATTATGGGTCTCTGGGAATCAGCCAGAAATGAATCTGATGAAATCCAGGTTCAACACCAAACGTTCATTCTTCTTCTCAAAGACACAAGATCTACAGGACATGGCAGTGGACAGTAATCCCTTTAAATTACACTATAATATACCTACTCATACCAGTGGCATTGATTCCTAGAGTATTTGCAAAGATGCAAAAAAAAGATTCCTGTTATCCTTCATAGTACCTGCATGTCCAAGAAAGGCCTGGGTTCCTTCACTGATGGAGCTGTCCATATCAGAACATTGGAGACAACCCATGTTGGTGGGGCTGCTGACACAGTTTCCCATATGGCATTGAAACCAGTACAGTCATTCAGAACTGTACAATATAACTTTGTCTGGAAATTGAAACTTCACTCTTGAGATGGAAAGGATTGCCTCACAAGGCCAGACACTCCATGCTAAAGCCAGGAAACCAAATTCTCTAATAGAATCTGAAACCTTTATTTTTCATTTTGTGCTATATATAATTGTAACCCTGAGCAGTTCAAACTGATATACCTTCTTTGATTTTTACAAATGGGATTGGAAAAAGAACTAATTCAAGGTCCAAATTTCAGCTCTTTCAGTCCTCATTCAATAACAACTGGCAGATATTCCATATGTTCACACTTTCCTTCAAGGATTAGCACGTGTAATGCTTCCATACATGGATCCAACTCCACCATGAACCTTGAACCTTGTAACAGAGCTATTACAGTCTGAACCTTTTGATCCAATCATTTCCACATCTCCCAGGCATCTGATTTGCGATGCTGTGTTTCTGATAGCAATAACCATTGCCAGAAGACTTTCAGATCTCAGAGCAATTTCTTGTAATTTTTGTAGCATAATATTTAATCATGATGGTGCTGCGTTAGGAACAGTCCCAAGCTTTCGACCCAAGGTGTTGTCCTAATTACACAGTGATCTAGAACTGGTTTGGTCTTCATTACGTCCTAATGCACAGTATAATTAAAGGATATAACTACCTACATTATATGTAATGAGATGCCTGAAATATTAGTTATAATTTCTAATCATCTACTTATTTCTAATCCACTAAGTTCTATAAAGTGCAGAGCAATTACAAAGACAACTTTTTCATTGTGGATTAAATGGCCTGTCGAACACACCTACATTCTGCATATTAAACTACTAATTTTAAACTCGCAACCCATTCTACAAATTACATCAACAGTACACATCCTAGGCCATCAAAAGCCAGGCATTGGCCAAGCAAATATGTAAAGTAGTTACAGGGGAATGCAGTAAGGTGTGATAATGCAGTGATAAAACGGAGATAATGTCTCCAATTCCTATGTTATTCTACAAAGCCTATCTCACAGTCTTTATGAAAGTTTCATGCATAAGCTCTACAGAATAACATAGGAACTTTAGTGCATCTCCTCCCAGTCTTTCTACTTTTCTCAGTTCAGAGAAGCTAAAGCTTTGTCTTCAGCACACGCTAGTTTTGATTGTAATGTATTACAAATTGTTGCTATTTAATTCAGTTTATTCTGTTTTCTTCTACACCTTGGGATCTCTTACTCTGTGTCAGCCTCAGAAAGATGGTCAGTGCCGGCGAGAACCTCATCCGCGGGACTAGGGTGACCACATGTCCCGGAATAGCAGAATGGAAATGTGGTCACCCTAACTGAAGCTGATATTTCCACGCAAAGGGCAAGCTCATAGGGGCCATTTGGAGTTTCTGGCCAAAGTAAGGTAAGTGGAGATTATTATTAGTAAGTTTTAGATCTGCTTTGAATGGAAAAATAATAGGAATTTGAAACGTGCCTTCTCAACAGAGTTAAACCAGTAACATAAGTCTGGACACATTGCTATTCTTTATGACTTCCATTAAAACATACAAAGTTGGATTTCACCCTCACAACAGGTAGGGAGATCGGGGCCTGGAAAAACACTGAATTGTATTTTCTTTGGATCACATGAAAGATTCCTTGTTCCGTGACATAAACACCCACATTTCTGCATACATGATTCCATAGCTGTATATTTGCACAACTGAAGACTCACAAAGCATGGTATGGAGGGAATGAATATATAATAATGAATATCCTATATAATAATTCACTGAAACCTGTGTAACAATGCAGTCATGCATAGTAGAGAATGCTGCGCGTGCTGCAGTCATGCACAGAGAGACTGCCCGTGCTGCAGCTGATACAGAGTTGGATGCTCCAAAGGAGCGTCCAGCTCTGTATCAGCTGCGGCACGGGCAGTCTCTACTGCGCATGACTGCCCCGCGACCGGCTGGCAGTGGCACTGTGGCCCGTGTAACGGGCTCTATAACTAGTAATTTCTATATAACAATTTCTGGGATATCATATAAAGACTCAAACATCAACTACAACCTTACGCACAAAAGAAAAGAGCGACAAATCTGGAGGGAACCAATTGCTGCATGGGGGAAATAAAAATGACCAAAACTCCTGACAATTTAAATGGGGCATTTAAAGGGATAGCAATACTTAAAATGTAAAATAAATATGTTGTAGAGTTTATCCCCCTGAGTAAAACAAGAGTACTCCCACTGCTGAAAGGTGTTTCATTCAAAAGTTATTAATTTTCAAAGTTGAATTTTTTAGGCGCAATATCACAGTGGCCTGAAATTGTAAAGTGGCGCTGTTGCTACATGATCCGAAGGACAGCTCTGGTCCCGGGACCATAACTCTCCATAGGATGGTGTAGCAACAGCGCTACTGTACAATTTCAGGCCACTGTGATATCGCACCTAAAAAATTCAACTTTGAAAATTAATAACTTTTGAATGAAACACCTTTCAGCAGTGGGAGTACTCTTGTTTTACTCAGGGGGACAAACCCTACAACATATTTTTTTTACATTTTAAGTATTACTATCCCTTTAATAACATTAATCTTGAGACGTCTCAGCTCATTGCTTTGCAATGCACTGGAGACCACTTTAGCATTGAAGGGGTTTTAAAAAACCCAATTTAAATCAATGGCACATTTTGTTTATCCCCCTATAGTGCACTTGATAAACTCTCTGATCCCTATTTTATTCTATGGAGCATTTGCACTTTGATGGTGTAGTAAATTATTGGCTCTCCAGCTGTTAAAACTACAGATCCCATCATCCCAAAATTACAAGCAATATGGATGTTTTTGAGATAAGCAGTGGTGAAAACTTGGATGCACTGTTGTGAACTAAGAATATTTTGGAAGCAACACTGAAATCATAAGTAAAATGTTTTATGTATGGACGATTCTACAGCAAAATAGAAGAAAATTCCACGTTTAAATACAGAAAAGAGCTTAAAAATCAAGGGCTTCCTTTTAACACTAGAGATTAGGCCCTCATTTCGGAAGACCCAAGGGTGGGATGATTCTATATGTTCCATAAAATGCACAAGGAAGAGAATCCTGGAAGGACAATAACAAATGCCTGGTGGAGCATATTCACAAACCATTGGTCAGAAAAACACCTAGCTACAGACAAGATACAACCAACCTCTTAAACAAACTATCTGACATTGGCTCCATCCCAAGAGAAACCATTGTAGCCACTATGTATGTGGAATCACTTTTCACTATGGATATGGAATCAATCTACATTATGGATGTGGAATCACTCTACACTATGGATGTGGAATCACTCTACACTATGGATATGGAATCACTCTATGCTATCGCTATGGGAGTGGAATCACTCTACACTATGGATATGGAATCACTCTTCACTATGGTTATGGAATCACTCTACACTATGGATGTGTAATCACTCTACACTATCACTATGGATATGGAATTGTCATGGGGTAACTGTGGAATAACGACACTGACAAGTACAGATACAGTAAAATCAATATCTTTATTAAAATAAGCACAGAGTAAATATGAACGGCACTTCCCCAACCCTCACAGGACCAAGTGTGAAGACAGTGCCTAAGCACTTCCCCAACCCTCACTAGCCAGGTATGGAGACAGCACAGGATCCACCGACTGCACAGAGGCTGATACCACTCTGACTATAGTATGCAGCGGTCGCAAGGATAGCAGTACCTCCTAGTGCAGGAGAAGCTGAAATGCCCAGGCAAAATGAAAGGATCTCCCCAAGAACGCTAGGGTAGTACAAGGCAACAGAGATAGGACTCCCTAGAAAGCTAGGGAGAGTAGGCAATGGTGGCTGAGCTCCCAGGAATGCTAGGGTGAACCTACAGGCAATAGTGACTGAGCTCCCTAGAACACTAGGGTAAACCTACAGGCAATGGTGGCTGAGCTCCCTAGAACACTAGGGGAAACCTACAGGCAATGGTGACTGAGCTCCCTAGAACACTAGGGTAAACCTACAAGCAATGGTGAACCCCAGACCGAGAGGGTAGAACAGGCAACGATGACTGAGATCCCTAGAAGACTAGGGTATACCCAATGGCTCTAACCAGCAACAGGTAGAACAGGAATGCCAGAGACAAGGTCTGATGCAGTAACTGAGCACCCCTTGAACCAGAGGAAACAACAGAGTACGGCAAGCGCAAGGAGAAATGGTACAGTTGTTTCTATATATTTTTTGGATACCCTACTTGTGTGCTGCGCTTTACTTGGCTTCTGTATTGGGGAGGCCATTAGGTTCTCTTTATCTCATGGCTTCCCCTTTTGTTTATGCATATTATTTTACCCTATGAGTGCACGAAGGCCATTAGTGCTGTAATATTAGATGTTGGTCCGAACCTTTTTGTATGTGCTTTGATATCCACATGAAGATGTTATTGAAGCATGCAAAGCATTCCTAGAATAAGAGGGCTTACCCATAGAACCTGCAACCCAGCTAACACACTTAATATTAACACATAATTATTTTACATTTGGGCAAGACCTATACAAACATAAGAATGGAACTGCAATGGTAACAGAATGGTAAAATTGGAGGAGGAACTCTTGTCCACATGCTAAATAAAGCCTCGGTTCTGCCTCCGATACATAGATGATATGCTAATCATTTGGGCTGCCAGGGAAGGTGAATGAAAGTTACCCTGCCTTCCATCCCACCATTAACCTCAAACTCAGCCATGTACCCACACAAATTAACTTTCTGGACACTACAGTCAGTATTACTAAAAACTCCATCAGGATATCTCTTCACTGCAAACCAAAAGACAGGCCTAATTATCTCATAAATGACAGTTTCCATCCTGGGCACACAAAAAACTCTATTGTTTACAGCCAAGTCCTAAGGTATAACCACATCTCAGGAGAGATTTTATCAGTAATAGATTTAATGCCAAAGTCACAGACATCCACATTCAGTGAGCCACCAGTGTACTCATAAGAAATCTCTGGGTATACAGACAACCACAGTAGCCATTACTAGCCACCTACAACCCAGAGATTGAAGTACTCAAAATCGCAAAACAGAGCCAAACAATACTAGACACTGATAACAGATTAAAAAGAATATTCAAACTTCCACTTCTCTTCTACAAACAGCCACCGACCTGAAACAACTGGTGGTGAAGAGCTCTATTAAGAAAGCAACAGAAAATGCTACTTCTCCCTGTCTATCAAAGATTTGTGAAACCTGTGCACACATATGTACCACAGATAAGGTGCCTATTCCAACTTCCCGCCAAAACCACAAAATTCAAGGGCAAATTCTTCTGCGGCTCATCTAATGCTGTTTACCTCATTGTGTGTGTGTGAAATATCTCCAAACAGGACAAAATGTAGGTGCAAGCAAAACAAAGAAGAAAAGGAGGGGCGCTCCTAGTGTACTAAAACCTTAGAATAAAATCCTCCACCAATTCACCACCGTACTCACAATATCAACAACCATTAACAGTGGCCAGCTGGACCGATGAGGGACTCAAGACTGCCCCCACTCAGTCACTCCACTAATGGGTTAGGAATGCCAACCAACAGCAAATAAGCAGGGCTGGATTTACATTCCAGGCTCCCCTAGGCAAGGCATTCTGGGTACCCTTAGCTCCGCCCATGGCCACACTCCACTCCTCACATGATCACGCCACCAGTCTCATCCACTGTTCCCTGGCACGGAATATACCTTTGGCCTACAACAAGCAAGGACATAAAAGCTTTAACCCCTTGGTTGCTAGAGAGATCTCCAATGCTTTGGGGGTTAAATAATAGCCTGCAAAGGGGTGTATAAGCTACAGAATGGATACAGCGATTGCTCTGGCCCCACCTACAATTCAGAATGTGGGTGTGGCTTGCACAGCTGAGGCGCCTCTCAAAATTTGGAACTCTAGGCAGGTGCCTAGTCTGCCTATTGAGAAATCCGGTCCTGCAAATAAGGACCTCTCCACGATCCTTAGACAAAGATAAAAAACAGCATGAAGGGGATCAAACTACAGTGTGATGAACAATAAAGTTGTAATCTGAGGAATACTCACAGAGTGAGCATCACCTGTCTATTATGCATAGAACCAGCATGAGGAGTTTGCAGGGATTGACTGTCCTCGCTACTAGGAGATATACCATCCTATAGTGGTAAATTAATAGATCCGCTTGTATAAATCAAATGTATTAAATACTGAAGTGTTTAAAAACGATAATACATTAATAGCCAGACAACGCTCTACACATTTCTAAGCACACTGCTTTCTCGTCAGCCTTGGCTAACATTGTTGAGAGTATGATAAAAGATTATTATTATACTAGTGTAAAAGCCTGTGCAATGCGTTGCGTACCCCTCTGGCACTCAAAGGGTTAAGCGGCCACTACCTCACTGCTCCACGCGATACAGTCTTGCGTCGCCTCACTCACGCGCTTCACTCACGTGGTGCAATCATGAACAGTAGAGACTGCCGAACGCGCACAATATGTAAATGTAATAAGTCCATTTTAAATCAGTGGGAGTTTGAGAAATCTTTATTTTTCCCCTAAATTGCAGTTGGTTTATCCCAGAATGACTCCAGTTCTTCTGCTCCATCAGCCTCAATGGGCTGACAACTGCTTAAAGCATTGCACTTATTGTTTGTGTCCTTGCTATGTCATTGAAGGGTATGCATTTATTTGAATGTTGACACAAGCCATGTTCTAAATCAGCTCACTGAAAAGTGCACCTAAACATACCAGAAAGTTGGTGACTAGTGATGATCGAGCACCCCAATGCTCGGGTGTTCGGGTGCTCTGGCCGAGCACCCCCGGAGGTCAATGAAGTCAATGGGAGGACTCGAGCATTACACCAGGCACCCCCTGCTCTGATGAGGGGAGGGTGCCTGGTCCATAGGAAAAGGTCAGAAAATGATGGAAACACCACAGAAATGGTTCAGGGACAGCATAGGGAGGATGTCTGGATGCATCTTGGACTCCAACCTCGCTGCTGGGAACGATGTTTCGCCCGTAGTACGCCATTTTTACAGACTGACAGTAAAACACACAAAAAGGAAGATAAAAACGACTTTAGGCGAAAAATTGTTACCAAACAGTATTTGCTGTATATTTACTTGTATATCATCTGCAAATTCTGCAAAAAATTTCATCGATTTTTCGGAACTGGGGCCATGATTAAGAGGGAAACGTGCGCAGAGGCAAATTCTGCAAAAAATTTCCTCGATTTTTCGGAACTGGGGCCATGATTAAGAGGGAAACGTGCGCAGAGGCAAATTCTGCAAAAAATTTCCTCGATTTTTCTGAACTGGGGCCATGATTAAGAGGGAAACGTGCGCAGAGGCAAATTCTGCAAAAAATGTCCTCGATTTTTCTGAACTGGGGCCATGATTAAGAGGGAAACGTGCGCTGAGCCGACCATCTAAAACATTATGGGTGAGGGTCTGCTGCGGAGCTGACCATCCTAAACATTATATGCGAAGGCCCGCTAGTGAGCTGACGCTATAAAACATTATATGAGAGGGCCCGCTAGAGAGCTGACCCAATAAAACATTATATGAGAAGGCCCGCTGGTGAGCTGACCTATACAAAAATTGTCAAACAGCGCCCGCTGGTGAGCTGGCCCTATATAAAAATTATATCACAGGGCCCGCTGGTGAGCTGGCCCTATATAAAAATTATATCCCAGGGTATATGGAAGAGAGTCAACCATATACCCATTTTTTGGGTGGAAGGGGTGAATGGGAATACAGAGTATTCCCATCATTGTAAATAACATATATAAAGTCACTTTATGTTCCCCCGGGGCTTTCCTCCAGTGGAGTGGAGAAGTCAGGGGAAATCCAGGCCTTGTTCATTTTTATAAGTGTCAACCTATCAGCATTTTCGGTGGAAAGGCGGATACGCTTATCTGTTATGATGCCACCAGCAGCACTAAATACCCGCTCAGACAGAACGCTGGCGGCAGGGCAGGCCAGCACCTCCAAGGCGTAGAGTGCCAGTTCATACCACGTGTCCAGCTTGGACACCCAGTAGTTGTAAGGCACAGAGGGATCATTGAGGACGCTGACACGGTCTGCTACGTACTCCTTCACCATCTTCCAAAACTTTTCCCTCCTTGTGACACTAGGCTGCGCATCAGGGTGAGGGTGCTGGCGGGGTGTCATGAAGGTGTCCCACGCCTTGGAGAGTGTTGCCTTGCCTTTGTCGGAACTGCTGTGTGCTCCCCTTTTCTCCCCTTCTCGGTTGGCCAAGGTAGCACGTACTCTGCCGCCAGCGTTGTCAGATGGAAAATTTTGGAGCAATTTTTCGACAAGAACCTTCTGGTATTGCACCATTTTGCTTGTCCTCTCCACCGGAGGAATGAGAGATGAGAAATTCTCTTTGTAGCGGGGGTCCAGAAGGGTGAACACCCAGTAATCCGTCTAAAATGCGTATAACGCGTGGGTCACGGGAAAGGCAGCCTAACATAAAGTCAGCCATGTGTGCCAGAGTACCAACAGGCAAGATTTCGCTGTCCTCACCAGGAGGATGACTCTCAATCTCCTCATCCTCTTCCTCCTCTTCTGCCCACCCACGCTGAAGAGATGGAACTAAAGTTCCATGGCTACCCTCTGTAGCGGAGGCAACCGTGTCTTCCTCCTCCTCCTCCTCCGCCTCCTCCAATTGTCGCTGAGAAGACGAAGTGAGGGTGCTCTGGCTACCACCTTGTGTAAGCTCTTCCTCCCGCATTTCCACCTCTTCCACATGCAAAGCGTCGGTTTTAATTGTGAGCAGCGAGCGTTTCAGTAGACACAGAAGTGGGATGGTTACACTGATAATAGCGTTATCGCCGCTCACCATCTGTGTCGATTCCTCAAAATTGCGTAAAACCTCACAGAGGTCTGACATCCATTCCCACTCCTCACTTCTGATTAGAGGAAGTTGAACGGAGAGGCGACGACCGTGTAACAGCTGGTACTCCACTACTGCCCTCTGCTGCTCACAAAGCCGGGCCAACATGTGGAAGGTGGAGTTCCAGCGCGTGCTCACGTCACACAGCAGCCGGTGAGCTGGCAATTGTAAGCGCTGCTGCAGCTTCAACAAGCCGGCTGAAGCTGTTGATGACTTACGGAAATGTGCACACACGCGGCGCACCTTGGTCAAGAGATCATGCAAATTGGGGTAGGTTTTTAGAAATCGCTGAACCACTAAATTAAATACATGCGCTAGGCCTGGTTGCAGGTTGAGTGGCGAGAGCCACTGCTCGGTCTGGTGACTAATCCCCTGCAACAGCTCTGAGGCCGTGTGCTGTTTGTCCCCAAGGCAGATCAGCTTCAGCACGGCCTGTTGACGCTTCCCCACTGCAGTGCTACACTGCTTCCAGCTACCGGCTGATGGGTGAGTGGCGCTGCGCGCAGAGAATTCGGAGGTGGAAACGGAGGAGGAGGAGCCAATAACGTAGGTGCTGGCGGAAACCCTGATGGAGGTAGGGCCCGCAATCCTCGGCGTGGGTAGCACCTGTGCCATCCCAGGGTCCGAGTCGCTCCCAGCCTCCACGACATTCACCCAGTGTGCCGTCAGGGAAATGTAGCGTCCCTGGCCACAAGCACTTGTCCATGTGTCAGTCGTTAAGTGGACCTTCCCAGTAACTGCGTTGGTCAGGGCACGGGTGATGTTACGGGACACATGGTGGTGTAAGGCGGGGACGGCACACCGGGAAAAGTAGTGGCGGCTGGGGACTGAGTACCGAGGGACAGCTGCTGCCATCAGGCTGCGGAAGGACTCAGTCTCCACAAGCCTAAATGGCAGCATTTCGATGGCCAGTAATTTGGAAAGGTGTGAGGTTAGTGCTATGGCCTGTGGGTGGGTGGCTGGGTATTTTCGCTTGCGCTCAAATGCCTGGGGTAACGACATTTGGACGCTGCGCTGGGACAGGGAAGTGGATGTGGTCGCTGATGGTGCTTCAGATGGTACAGGTGCAGGGCGGGAGGTATGCGGGCCTGCGCCTTCGACAGGCGATTGGCCGGCACCGAAAACAGGGGAAGAGGAGGCAGTGGTGTGGCCTGCAGACACAGATTGGCGATCCGGGCGTTCCTCCCACTTATTACGGTGCTTGGATGCCATGTGTCGGATCATGCTGGTGGTGGTGAGGTTTCTAGTGTTCATGCCTCGGCTCATTCTGGTGTGGCACAGGTTGCAAACTACAATTTTTTTGTCGTCCGCACTTTCCTTAAAAAAACGCCATACTGCGGAACACCTAGCCCTTGGCAACGGAGATTTACGCAAGGGGGTGCTCCGTGGAACATTTGCAGGCCGGTTTGGTGCGGTCCGCCTTCTTTCTTTAGCCACACCACTGCCTCTCCCAGCTGTTGCGGTGCTGCAGATGGCTCACCCTCAGGACTGCTGTCATCGCTCGGCTCTCCACCTTCCCAGGTGGGGTCAGTCACCTCATCGTCCACCAAGTCCTCCTCCACTTCCTCACTCTGATCATCCTCCTCATTTCTTGATCCCACCACATACTCAGTCATTGACAACTGTGTATCATCCTCCTCATCAAGGTCTTGAGACAGTAATAGTGGTTGATTTGATGGCAACTGTGTCTCATCATCATCATCATCCACTTCCTTTGACCTTAAATGCCGTTCACCTCTGTCATCTTCTTGTGATTGGGTACCCTCTAGAGGTTGTGAATCAGGGCACAAGATGTCATGTTCCTCTGCAAGCGTGCTTGGAGAGAGGTTCAAATGAAGGATTGGTGATGAGACGAGCTCCTCACTATATCCCAGTGTGGGATCACTTCTTTGGCCAGACCCTCTATGGTGGGAGGAAGGATGATCAGGGTGAGGATTATGTTGACCAGACTCTTGGCTACTGAGAGTGGACTTGGTGGAAGACAGGGTGGTGCTTAACCGACTGGAAGCAGTATCAGCTGAAATCCAACCGACCACCTGTTCGCAGTGGTCTGACCTCGAGAGTGATGTCCTGCGACGCCCTGTAAACTGAGACATGAAGCTAGGTATGGTGGATGTCTTTCTTTCTTGTGCTCTGGCACCAGGCACAGTTTCTCCGCGTCCTGACCCGCGCCCTGAACTATCAGGATCACGTCCACTTCCCCGTCCCTTTTTACCCGCCTTCTTCATATTACACGGAATATGTGCTGCTAATCTGCAACTTTGCACACTAAACAGAATGTGCTGCTAATCTGCGGCTAGGCACAGTGAATGGAATATGTGACTTTTATTTTTTACACTTTGCACACTAAACAGAATGTGCTGCTAATCTGCAACTTTCCACACTGAACAGAATGTGCTGCTAATCTGCAACTTTGCACACTAAACAGAATGTGCTGCTTATCTGCGGCTAGGCACAGTGAACGGAATATGTGACTTTTATTTTTAACACTTTGCACACTAAACAGAATGTGCTGCTAATCTGCAACTTTGCACACTAAACAGAATGTGCTGCTTATCTGCGGCTAGGCACAGTGAACGGAATATGTGACTTTTATTTTTTACACTTTGCACACTAAACAGAATGTGCTGCTAATCTGCAACTTTGCACACTAAACAGAATGTGCTGCTTATCTGCGGCTAGGCACAGTGAACGGAATAAGTGACTTTTATTTTTTACACTTTGCACACTAAACAGAATGTGCTGCTAATCTGCAACTTTGCACACTAAACAGAATGTGCTTCTTATCTGCGGCTAGGCACAGTGAACGGAATATGTGACTTTTATTTTTTACACTTTGCACACTAAACAGAATGTGCTGCTAATCTGCAACTTTGCACACTAAACAGAATGTGCTGCTTATCTGCGGCTAGGCACAGTGAACGGAATAAGTGACTTTTATTTTTTACACTTTGCACACTAAACAGAATGTGCTGCTAATCTGCAACTTTGCACACTAAACAGAATGTGCTGCTTATCTGCGGCTAGGCACAGTGAACGGAATAAGTGACTTTTATTTTTTACACTTTGCACACTAAACAGAATGTGCTGCTAATCTGCAACTTTGCACACTAAACAGAATGTGCTGCTTATCTGCGGCTAGGCACAGTGAACGGAATAAGTGACTTTTATTTTTTACACTTTGCACACTAAACAGAATGTGCTTCTAATCTGCAACTTTGCACACTAAACAGAATGTGCTGCTTATCTGCGGCTAGGCACAGTGAACGGAATAAGTGACTTTTATTTTTTACACTTTGCACACTAAACAGAATGTGCTGCTAATCTGCAACTTTGCACACTAAACAGAATGTGCTGCTAATCTGCAACTTTGCACACTAAACAGAATGTGCTGCTAATCTGCGGCTAGGCACAGTGAACGGAATATGTGCCTTTTTTTTTTTAAACTCTGCCCCCCAAAACAAAATATAACTGCTGCCCCCACACACAATAGTCCTAAAAAGGACTTTTGGGTCTTTATGTTGTTCAAACACACTTTTCTTCTCCCTACACTGACTTTCCCTTCCTATCCTCATCTCTCCCTGGCTAAGACTGAGCCGAACTCGCTGGTCAGGTGCTATACAGCACCCGATCACGGGTTCTGGCCAGCCAATCAGTGTAATGCCAGCAGCCAACATGGCTGCTGGCATTACACTGATGTCAGAGCCTCCCCGCACGTTTATTGGCTGCGCAGCAGCCGCGAAACGTGCGGGGAGGAGACCCGAACATGGCGGGCGAGCACATGCGGTACTCGTACGAGTACCGCCATGTGCCGAGCAGAGCGATGCTCGAGCCGAACCGAGCTTCGGCCGAGCATGCTCGCTCATCACTATTGGTGACATCACGAAGGTGATGTTATTCTCCTGTCAAGACTCACTGGTCACCGGTCTTACTGTTTATATACTGGCAGTGTATTGACAAAAGCAGATGTGCCAGATGAAATAAAAAAGAAAGCAGAGAAACATAGGTGTATTGTATGCATCCATCCAGCTGCTTCCAGACTACGACTCCCATTAATGGCTAGCGAGAATGATAGCAGTCATAGTCTGCACGTTATGCAGTGTGACTTATGTCCTTTTACTTTCCTTCACCAAGTCTTTTACTGTAAATCAATACTTGAATGGAACCCATGGATGCTAGTGGCATCTCTAACACATTACAAAACAATGCATGACAGATATCTTCAGCATCCAAGAGTTAAACTGATATGCTAAGTAACCTTGACGGGAAGACCGCAGACACCAACGAACAGAAGAAAGGTCAGGGGCCTAATCCAACCTAATACATTATTAATACACAGCTCAATTGAATTTCACCAGATTGACTCCATTACATGAACCAAGCAGGCAATGAGGACAAGACTTTAAAGGGATAGTAATGTTTCATAATAAAAGTAGCTCCAATTAATCATCATAGTATTTGGACTTTGGAGAGTGTTATTTCAATTCTGTCAGAGTTGTAGTTCAAGAGTAATTCAATGACAAAGTACCCCCCTCCCGCCCCTTTTACTGATGTAACACTGCTCAGCCAGATCAGAAGGGAGGTGCCCAGGTAGACTGCAGAAACAGACAATCTTCAATTAAGATAAGGGAAAAACCTGAAAAACTCGTCAAGGGGGGTAGGGCTTTCATTGTTCTCATAGGAAGAAGATTGTCCCCTTCTGTTATCTGTCTGGTCTATGGACGGCATTCCACATCTGAGAAGAGATGGCTTACACTAGGTATAAGGGGCGGGAGGGGAGACTTTGCTTGTGAATATCTCTCAAACCATAAAGGTTTGAGAGATAAGACTTTTATCGTTCTTCATGTTTTTTTAATGCCTACAAAATAAAATAAAGATAAAATGAAATATTACTATCCCTTTAAGCATGAGACCAAGGGTTTTGCCACTTCAAACAGAGTATCAACTCCCTGCCTAAGACTATGATTTAGCAATTTAACCTCAATGCACTGGAGAACCTTTTAACATCAACACAAAAAAACTATTTTGGGAGGTTATTCAAATTAATTAAATGTCAGACTCAGGAAGACGTGTATGTATGGAGATTGTTGTTCCCGGGAAATCTTTGGAACTGCAGTGGAGACTTGGGTATGTATTAGACTGATCCCACTTCTCTGGACCAGAAAGATCAGTGTGGTAACATCTACTATTCTACCCATTATTTCAGCTGCTTACGCCTTCTCTACACACTTCCCTCTCCACTACCTCTCCATCTCTTTCTGACCCATTATCCACCCAACCATTTAATGCCTGGTCACTAAATGCAGCAGACTGACTCACTCCCCAAAATACTAACAGTCAGGGACGTGCACAGATATTTTGGGGGGCAGGGGCTCAAATGAAAAAAAGGGCACTTCTCATAATTATTTATTCAAAATATATATTTAAAAAAATGAAAAGAATTTACATCTCAGGAGCCTGTAGGCACAGAAATCTGAAGCACCCCCCCCATTGGCCATCTCCACTGGACACCTCCACAATGCTCCTAATATCCACTTTGCCCCCCCATCATCTCCATGTTGCCCTTACATTGTCCCCTGTCAGCACCATATTGCCCCCATCAGCTCCACATTGCCCCATCATCTCCATATTGCCCCCCATCAGCTCCATATTGCCATCAGCTTCAACGTACCCTCACATACATTGCCCCATCATCTCTACAATGCCATCATCTCCATCTTGCCCCATCAGATCCATATTGCCCCATCATTTCCACACTGCACCCCAGTGTCTGTTTCCTACCCCTTCCCTGGTGGTCCAGGAGCAGGAGAGGTCTGTATGTGCCTCCTTTGGCACAGACCTGTAACTGCTGGAGCTCCTGCGCAGTCTTCTCTCCATGCAGAGCGCTGGGAGATGATGTCATCTTCCAGTGCTCTGTAAAAATAAAGAGCAGATGAGGGAGCATAGCATCTACAGGTCTGTCCTTAGGGAGGCACAGACCTGACTGGGCGGTGGGGGGGGGGTTAGTGATGGCGGAGAGGCAACTTTTTTTTTGTTAAAAGGGCACAAGGTCACTTTGGACAAAAAGGGCAGGTGCTCAAGCCCCTCTTGGTGTCTATGTGTGCACGTGCCTGCTAACAGTACTCCGAAGAACTGATCCACCAGTGTTCCCAGAGAAGGATATTGCTGTTCTGGTTGCTTAACAAGGCCACGGAGAGAACAAATAAATATCACAAACAGTCCTATTCTTTTCACCAATGAATGAACTATGTTCTGCTATAATGAAAAAAACATTTATATACATGAATCTGCAGCATGTTTTCCAATAAAAATGACAACTCAACCTATTAAAAAACTCTTGGCATGTTTTCAGGCTTACAAGACCATATGTAGACATAGCAGACAAGGAGAACACATGATGCCAATAAAAAATACACATTCAAGTCATAGATACATTAAAAGGCAACCGATTATGTTAAAGCCTTTGTTAAAATTCATAATCAAGCAAACAAAAACCTGGAAATTCAGGGTTATAGTTCATCAAACTTTAGCTCTGTGCCCCTCCACACTTTGTGCTTTGTTGATGACATCTAATTATTGTGATGTACAAGAGAGGAGTGGGTTTAGAGTTCAGCTAATTATAATCCTGAATGTTCATGCTTGTGTAAACTTTTGTGAGAACTATCACAACATAAAGGGAGAATATTTTTAAACAAGGTAAACAAAAGTGAACATGCCACTATAAATTCTATCTCTGTATAAAATTTGTTGTCTACCCGTTATGTAAATTTGGTTGTAGCTCTGACATCGACTTGGGAGTGCATATAGATTTAGTACGACATTTATTTTAACCAAATTAGTGGTCACTGGCACTGACTCCTACACTGAAAAATTTCTATACAACTCATCATTGAGATCAATAGTTTTTAGCATTTAAAAATCAGCCTTCATCTCCGGAGTTTGAACTATAATTACGGCATCAGTATTGTATAAGACTAGCAGGGCAATACATTATTACATGACATCAGAGGACAATAGACCATTACATGACATCAGAGGAAAATGCACCACTACATGACATCAGAGGACAATAGACCATTACATGACATCAGCAGGACAATACACCACTGCATGACATCAGAGGACGATAGACCATTACATGACATCAGCAGGATAATACACCACTGCATGTCATCAGCAGGACAATACACCTTTACAGTAATAGATGGCATATTGCCTAGACAGGGATGGGCAACCTTTGACTCTCCAACTGTTGGAAACTACAACTCCCATCATCCCCATCCATCCCAAAAGATTTCTGATGACTGACCTCAATTTGATAATAATAAATAAAAACTTGCAGTCTGAGAGTATTAGTATAATAGGCCATGTTGTTTATGTTCACTTTTCCACATGATAAATGAGCAGGATGAAAACACCTTGAACTTGTTTGAATTTATGCTGGGTTATACAGTACTGTAGTTCATATGCATCAGCCCACGCTGTATAGCCTATGGGTGTGCATTCCACTCACTGGCTGTGTGCCAAGAAAGCCAAACCACAGCACCCCGCTGGCAGAGGTCAGTCTCATTCCTGGGCCCTGCACTAGGGCTCAGCTGTTGCTTATTGTTTCTCCCTGTCTGTGCCCTGGCAAAATGCTGCCTCCTAATCCGTCAGCACAGAAACCTGACAACAAACATTACATAAATCAGTGGCAGAGAACTGAATCATTTACCCTCTCTAACCATCTCTGTGGCACTCAAAGGCCTAAACAGCCAGCTTGATTTCCCTAAAAATCAACCTTAGCGGCTGAAAAACAAGAAGTAGCATTTGGATCGGCAAAGAGTGATAAGGCAAAGGTTGAACAGATGGACGCTTGTCTTGTTCAGCCTTATCAACTATGTTTTACTATGTCAGGGGGGTATTACTTGGTAATCACAGGGTTTAGAACTGGTTGTGTGAGTTGGAGAAGGGGACACAATGAGTTAGAGTTGAGCTCAGCACCCATCCTGTCCCCTTATGGGGTGGCAAACAGAGCAACAGCAGCCCAGATGCCCTCTGGATTTTTCAAGCAGTTTGGACATCTTGTTCACACCTGTCAGGTTTTTGGCAGCATGTCCTTATCAAAACTGGAATGAGTGTTAAAGGGATAGTAATGTTTCAAAATAAAAGCAGCTCCAATTAATCATCATAGTATTTGGGCCATGGAGAGTGTTATTTCAATACTGTTGGAGTTGTAGTTCAAGAGTAATTGAATGATAAAGTGCCCCCCTCCTGACCCTTTAACTGATGTAACACTGTTCACCTCAGAACAGAAAGGTGGTGCCCAGATGGATTGCAGTGAGGGATAATCTTCAATTAGCATAAGGGAAAAACCTGCCAAGGGGAACAGGGTTTGCATTGTTCTCACAGTAAGAAGATTGTCCCTTGCTGTGAGCTGTCTGGTCTTAAGACCAGATTCCACATCTGAAGGGAGGTGGCTTACACCAGTTAAAAGGGGCAGAAGGGGGATACTTTATCATTCAATTACTCTTGAACTACAACTCTGACAGTATTCAAATAACACTCTCCATGGCCCAAATACTATGAAGATTAATTGGAGCTGCTTTTATTTTGAAACATTACTATCCCTTTAACTAGATAAGAGTTTTGCTAAAAATTTAGATTTCAGCCCAGCAGCCAGTGGTGTTTCCCCTTGGGCTTCGGCTGTGGGCTAAAATGTGTGTGTATCCATTGAGCTTTGACTGACCACTAACGGAAAACTGTAGAAACATGGATGTTAATTCTGGAGTCTATCCAGAATGTTAACTAAATGTATTAATATACAATAGCAAAGACAAAATGGGGTTCTACCTGTGGGTTAACAATGGCTATTAACCTTCTGTGGTCTTTTTTTAATAATTAAGTGGCCTTCATTATAATCCAAATAACAGTCTTCAGGTGCAATTCAATATCTAAAAACAGTGTGTAACTGTATATAATTTTAATATTTTATATGTATGTATATTTATATATGTATGTATGTATATATAATGTTTCTCAATTCGTGTAAATATGGAACCCTTTACTGAAAACTGTCCAAGACATACTTGAAAACGATAGAAATCTCAATGTATTCTTCTTGGTAAAACATTTTCTAAATATATTCTAAATAAAATAAAAAAAGCTAAAGAGGTACAATTTTGGAGCAAACCAAATGCATCATAGGAGAGAAAAAAAATCTCAGTCATTTAAATGAGGCTTTTAACCCCCTCTCCGTTGCTAGAGAGGACTCTAACCAATGCTCTAGCATTAAAATGATTAAAAGATCTATTTAACCCATTGTGTGCCAGAGGGGTAAGCAACGCATTGCAAAGCAATGTGTTGTGTACCCCTCTGGCACTCAAACGGTTAAAGCAGTTGGACTTTGGGGATTTTTTTTTCATCCCTTAAAAGCACAAGATGAGCCATTCTCAAGCAAACCAACTGTACCACTGGGGATAAGTTAAAATTATGATGATGTTTAAATGGGGGTTTTAACCCCTTGAGTGCTAAACAGGTCTGCAATGCATTGCTCTGGGATGCATTGCAGACCTTTCTAGCATTCAACAAGTTAAAATACCTATTTCAATTAATTTGAATTTAGGAAATTATTATTACCCGCTAAGGTGCAATTGATACGATCCAGCAGCTCTCATATTTTCGTTTCAGCATAAGGCCCTTAGTGAGTTATTTGGGTTGGAGATGGATCATACACTGAACCTTAGACAAACCCTTATAGTCTCTCTGGACATCCTATACTTGTACTACAGAAAAGTGAAGGACCCATTCCTTCAGATAAATAAGCTAAAACAAAGTTCCAAATGATATTCTAGACATACTAACTAGTTGACAAGGCTGAAAAAAGACATGCATCCATCAAGTCCAGCCCATGCCAAAACACCCCTGCTGATCCAGAGGGAGACAAAAAAAGACCCACTGAAGCCATTTCCAATTAAGTGAGTAAAAAAATGTCATCCTGACTCCAAATGGCAGTCAGATAGTTCCCTGAATCAACATCCTATCTGTACTGAAGCCATCTGTCAGAATTCTCAATATTGTTCTGTGCTAGATAGGCACCCAGTGCTTTTTTGAAAACAGTTATAGTATTTGCAAGTACAACAAAGGCAAAGGCAAAGTATGCCATAGCTTTACCACACTTACTGTAAAAAACCCCTGCCTTTGTTTTAGTTGAAATCGCCTTTCCTCTGGTCTTAATGGGTGATCTCTTGTTCTTAGCTCAGCTCTTTGAGTAAATAATTAATTGGCTAGTTCTTTGTATTGACCTTGAATGTATCTGTAAATGGTAATCATATCACCCCTTATAACGTCTCTTCTTTAATGTAAAGAACCCAGTTTGGCTAGTCTCTCTTTATAACTCAGATCCTCCAATCCCTTTATCAGTTGTGTTGTGCATCTCTGCACTTTTTCCAGTTCAGCAATGTCTTTTTTAAGAAATGGTGCCCAAAACTGTACTCCATATTCTAGATGAGGCCTAACCAAGGATTTATATAGAGGTAAAATAATATTAGCATCCCGTGCATCTATACCTCTTTTTATGCAGGCTAGCAGCCTATTTGCTCCGTTTGTTAACAAAACTATTTCTTCAGCTACATAGAAAGATCCCTTGAATTGATTACGGAACATCTACAAATGGTGAAAAAGTAAATTAAAGAACAGCTCTTACACTTCCAACTGTATTCTCCTTTAGTTGTTAGAGTGTGATTGTGAATATTATTGTGAAGTTGATTGTAACTCGCCGCTTTCACAGGATATTAAAATACTGCCAATGCTGAAAATTCAAGAGATATACTGTTGATGTAAATTACGGGATCCCTAATGTAAAATTGTGTCTTGAAGACTAAATTAAGAGATGTATTGAAAGCACACACACACACACACACACATATAATAAACATAATGAAATACAGTTAATATAATTAGAGACGTATAACATCATTTTGAAATTACTTCCGAAGATTTACAAGCATTTTCATCAAAGAAGAATAAAAAGCATATGTTTTGGGGGTAGGGACAAAAACGCCTATTGTAGAACATTTTACAATATAATAAAAGGATTGGGAGAAATGCCAAAGCTAACTTACAAATAAAGAGACATGTTAACTTCCAAGTATGAATTAAAGGAACACTAAAACCTTCTAATAGTAAACCCCCATTTATCTTAATTTAGGCAGAAAATCATCATGGAAGTAAAGAATCAATTCAGAGTGGGCTGGTTTTCCAAAATCAACCTTTAATTGGTACTAGATTTCATTCTCATGTAGGAAGACATGATTCTTTTTGCAGGTCTCAAAGATTCCAAACTCATTACACTGAAGTATTCTTTAGAAGATTCCAATGGGAGGAGCATAGAATCCTGCAGTCCTGCAGAATGAATTATGTCTGCCTCCACTGACATGATATTCAGTACTATTTTTAAGATTAAGATTGGACAGAAAAGCCAAGCAGAACTGATTCATTGTGCCTGTGCTGATTTCCTGCCTGGATTAAGATAAGTGAAGATTTCTTATTGGGTGGTTTCGGTGTACCTTTATCTCCTTAAAGGGACACTAATGTCCCATAAAAAAATCTCCTAGTTTTGTAGATGTTAAAAAAATAAGCTATGTGCCACAAATCCTATCTCTCAAACCGCTATGGTTTGAGAGATATTCTCTTTGAAAGTTCCCCCTCCCTCCTCTTCTCCTGACATCATAGTCTAGCTGACAGCAGGAGATCCCGGACCAGCCGGCGGCTCTGCAGCAGAGCCGAAATTGTGTTATTTCAAAAGAATGACTTCACGCCCGGCTAACATTTTTTTTTTTTTTTAGGAAATGATTCCGGAGTCCCCGAACGGCGTGCAGCTGCACGGAGACCCGGACTTCCGAGACTTACCAGGTATGTCCTCTGTCACTAAGTGACAGTTTTTGAGGGACGTACCTGGTAAGTCAATTGTCGGGATGGGGTTAAATAATGTGATTTGGGCTCTGCTGAAGAGCCTCGAGTCAGCCAACTTGAATTTCCTGCTGACAGCTTTACAGCTGATGTCAGGAGAACGGGAGGGAGGGGGGAACTGTCAAAGAGAATATCTCTCAAACCATAGCTGTTTGAGACATAGGATTTGTGGCATATAGTTTATTTTTTAACATCTACAAAAGTAGAATAATTTTTTTATGGGACATTACTGTCCCTCTAAGTACCAGGTAGACATGGGGTTTTTACCCTTGAGGACCAGGGTCATTTTATTTGGAGTGGTGGCACATCTGAGTGATCTCGGTGAGAGAGAGACTGAAACTGAGAGTTTTAGTCTCCTTGTGTGATTACAGCTTCGATCAAAATAACTCATGATGTGCCAGGGCTGTCACCGGTCCTTAACGGACTGAGAGGTGTGATGGTCCTGGCATGCCCACTTGCCTTAAGGGGTTAAATAAAGACCACAAAAACAGGCCAAGATGGATAAATCATTTGTGAATTACAAATCCTCGATTCCACTTCATCCTTCCAGGGGAGCCATCTTTTTGAACCAGGTTCCACCTGAATTTTAACCTATTAAGTGCCAGAGAGGTACGTTGCGATGTGACGGATACCTCTCCGGCACTCAAAGGGTTAAGAATAATTTGGCACCATTGACTGTTGACAGTTTACTCACTGAGGCTGATGTTCTAAGAAAAATTGTCACCATTCTGGGGAAAAAACAGGTGTATCATAGTGAAGAAATAAAAAGTCTCAATGATTTCAGTGCGGTTTTTAACCCCTTTAATGCTAGTGTGGTCTCCAAAGCATTACAATGCAATGGGTTGAAGAGATCTCTAACATTGAAGGGGTTAAAAGCTTTAAGGGGAGAATTATTGGCGTATGTAGCTTAGTAACCTGGGCTTAGACAGCTCTGGATTCCCCTTGGAATCATTTTTGTACATTCACCCTATTGTGTACAGGCAGAAAAACACTATCAGGCGCCAGAGGTTTTCATCAGAATGCATATAACTTTATCGAACACAAACAAACATCTGCTCTCATAGGGACCGAAATATTCCCTTGATTTAAATGGAGTTTTTACACCATTGAATGCTTCAGAGGTCTCCAAGGCTTTGCATAGCAATATGTTGGAGGCCTCTCCAGAATTTATGGGGTTAGAATCCTCGGTTTAAAGCAATGGGACTTTTTATTTATTCCCAATAGTACAGGTGGTTTGACTCACAATTACTCAAAGCCATTCATTGACCACAGGGCCCTTAATTCTCCCTGTGCTACTTCTCCCTGTAGAACTCTGACCTGGTTTCTGGAACCTCACAACTGGAGACTGATCCTGCTCCTCTCGGGAAAAGGTCTCGGCTTCTCTTCACCAGCCAATCCACTGGCCTCTTGAGGGGACAGCTGTCATCTGCCCCACTGGTGCAAGCTGTTAAGGGGCATCTTCTTTTCACCTAAAGAAACAGCTCATTGTGATCTTGCGGACACCTTTCTGGCACTCAAAGAGTTAAACAAGATGACATTTAAGGTGGTTTTCTATCAAAGATTATCTACTCAGAGGTTACATTGTTACACACCAAACAATAGGGCAGGGGTGAAAAAATATTTTATTCCTCTCTGGTAGTCACAAAGGCCTGAATTACACTGCAGTTTCATCTCCTAACACTAACCTCCAATTACCATAATAAAAATGGCCACTATGAATCAGTTCTGTGTGGACTAGTTCTCCAAGATTAATCTTTAATTGGCAGTGGATGTTATATCTATAGACAGACTGCTTCTCTCTAAATCTTGCCATTACATACCACTTTCTGCCCCATCTCACTCTCCTTCCCCTCTTTTTAGGGTTCACTATGGAAATGTCTGTCGACGTCTACTGGCCGACCATGAAAAGGGCAACTTCATATTGTTGCCTGCATTGTAATGGTGAGAACACAATGTAGCTCTCTGAAGGATTGCCTGCCTTGTAGATGCACAGCCAGAATATCGCTCTCTTAACTTTATTACTGTCATCTTCCTGAGACACTGATATATGCAGCTAAGGTCCATGCATATAAATATATCCAAAAAGTTATAGACTTAACTGTTGCACAGATCATCATAGCAGTAGTTGTTTATCATATTCATATTGAGCCTGGTGGCCAGTGACTTGTTGCGGATGGTGACCTGTGTGCATGTTGACTCCTTTACGATTCTGAGTCAGATGACACCTAGATATTGCAGAATCGGAAAGGGGTCAACTTGCACACAGGTCACCATCCGCAACAGGTCACAGGCCATAAGGGTCAATATGAATATGATAAACAACTACTACAGTGGTGATCTGTGCAACAGTTAAGTCTTTATCTCAGTGCCTTGGGAAGGTGATAGTAATAAAGTTAATTCTTTATTTTTATATAGCGCACACAGATTACGCAGCGCTTTACACTCATATTGGTTCCTGTCCCCATTGGGGCTCACAATCTAAATTCACCTATCAGTATGTTTTTTGGAGTGTGGGAGGAAACTGGAGTACCCAGAGGAAGCCCACGCAAACACGGTGAGAACATACAAACTCATTGCAGATGTTGTCCTTGGTGGGATCTGAACCCAGGACCCCAGTGCTGCAAGGCAACAATGCTAACCACTGAGCCACCATGCGGCCCTAAGAGGGTGATATTCTGGACATGATCTCGCCAATGTAATGCAGACAACAATATGAAGTCACCCTTTTCTTGGTCGGCAAATAGATGCCAACATTTCCATAGGATACCCTTTTTAGCTGTTTGTTGTCTGTATTTTCAGTCATGTTTCTCTACAAGTTGCAGTTATCTATCCCACAACTATCTCCACACGTACACCATCAAATTCCTATCTGACTGAATCCTGGCTTTCATTTTTCCTGTCATCAGACCCACGTTCTCTTGATCAAGGGCAGTGGTTATCAACCTGTGGGTCGGGACCCCTTTGGGGGTCGAATGACGATTTGCCAGGGGTCGCCTAAAACCATCAGATATTTATATTTTGATTCATAACAGTAGCAAAATTACAGAGATGAAGGAGCAACAAAAATTATTTTACTGTTAGGGGTCGCCACAACTTGGGAAATTTTATCAAAGGGTCACGGCAGTAGAAAGGTTGAGAACCGCTGCTCTAGGGGACTTCAGATTCCATGTGGACGATCACTCTGTCTCCTGATCTGCCCTCTTTATCTCTCTGACATCTGTGTTTGGACTGTACAGTGCTAGTACTCACAAGGATGGTCATTTCTTAGACCTTGTGTTCACTAGAGGCTTCGTACTTTCTGATTTTAATATCTCTCCTTTTCCACTATCTGATCACCATCTTGTAACATATAGTACTGCTTATATTTCTTCACAATCCCCACCTCCTCTCCCACTTCACACTTAACCTCAAGTCACAATCTCACTGCTCTCCAGTCCTATCTGGTTACTGGACTTTCATCTGTTCCCACTCATGCTGACACAAGCAGCCTTGTGAAAACCTGCAAAATGGCCCAGTCTTCCTTTTAGAATCTGCCTGTCCCTCCCTCTCTCTGCCTTTCATTTAAATCTAATCCACAGTCACAGCTTAATAAAAACACCAGCTTCCTCTGCTAGTGTACCTGTTCAGCTGAACACCTCTGGAAAAGTCAGGCTCACTAGCAGACTTTTTTCATTACAAATTCCACTCCTTTGCTGCTTTAATGCGACTCTGTCCCTCGTTAAAAAACAATACTTTTTGCAACCCATTAACACTCATAAATCCAACATCCATTGTCTCTTTTATAGCTTTAACTCCTTCCTCCACCCTCCATCTACCTGCCTCCCAAACTCTATCTGCAAGACTTTCTAACTTCTTCAAAGCCAAGGTAGATTCCACCCGTGGTAAATATCCCTCTTTATAAATAACTTTCTATCCTCCCTCATTCCCCCCCCCCCGCCATGCTGAACTAACATGCTATCCTCCTCTCCCTCCTCAATCTACTTCCCACTCACCTCGTGTCAAACCTTTTTTCTCGTTGCTCCTTGTCTGTGGAATGTTCTACCTGTGCCAATGCACTTGTCTAGTCCAGTGAGGTGTGAATATAAAAAAATATTAGAAAAAAGCATTTCTTTGACATGCTCACAAACTGCCTGGAACCAGGTTGGGAATAACACAACGTATGTGAAGGACATAAACTGATTCCCAGCCTTATTCCTGTGTACACTGGTAGGCACAGATCCCCATATGCACTATCTGACCCCCCAGCCTTGTTACTCTGCCCACTGGTTTACATAACCACATACATTGCCTGAACCCAATCACGCCTGGTTCCGCTGAAAGTCACAGGTCCGCATATACTCTGGCTGACCCTCTAGCCTGTTTCAACTGGGAAGTATTGAATCAAACATACAGTGTTTTCTTCCCCATCATTAGTAGTCATGTAGTCATGTTCCTGGCACCCAATATGGTCTGTCAAGTCATACCATTGAGATACCATTTTTCTGGCAGTGGGTCCTGAATACACTAGGAAATCCCATGGGTTGAACCATTTTAGTATCTGATGTGTAAAAAGCATGTTTTTTTTTACCTATAGCACCATATTCTGAAAATAGTTGTCCACTATGCTTAGGGATAGAAAGAGAAGTATTCCCTCACTTAATGCGGCTAGTTGTCTGCTTTCCAAAATGTTATGCCTTATCTACCTTTTCTTCATTTCTCTAGCTGTTCTAACTATTTAGTACAGAAAACTCAAAGTTGAATAATGTTTGAAAAATGATAGATTGTAATTTGCATAGTTTTGTGCTTCTGGCACCCCCTACAGTATATGAACTCATAACAACAGGGCGGAATTTTTCTTGATGCGGGTGAATGTCTGCTTTCCAAAATAGTTTACCTTGCCTGCGTTTCTTGCATATCTATAATGGCTATCACCATTTATTTGCAGGCAGGTAATTTAGAAAAGAAAAGTGGCAGATGTAAGTTAGTGTTCCTGGCACCTCATATTGTATTTTAATCCACACAAATGGGTACCATTTTTCCAGGCTGGTAGCAGGTACGGAATACAGTAAGAAATTCTATGTTTTGCAAATATTTTAGTATGCTTGAAGTGGTGAAAAAAATTGTTTTCTTCCTATAGCCCCACCTTATGGAAACATTTGTGCATTACAGCCTAGGGGAGGAAGGCAAGTGGCCCCTCATTCGGTGTGGGTGAATACCTTTCCTTAAAGGGATAGTAATACTTCGTTTTAACTTTATTTTATTTTGTAGGCATTAAAAAAAACATGAAGAATGATATGTCATCTCTCAAACCTTTATGGTTTATGAGATATTCACAAGCAAAGTTTCCCCTCCCGCACCTTTTACCTACTGTACACAATCTCTTCTCAGATGTGGAATACAGTCCATAGACCAGACAGATAACAGAAGGGGACACTCTTATTCCTATGAAAACAATGAAATCCTTGCCCCCCTTGACAAGCTTTTCAGGTTTTTCTCTTATCTTAATTGAAGATTGTCCCTCTCTGCAGTCTACCTGGGCAGCTCCCTTCTGCCCTGTCTGAGAAGTGTTACATCAGTAAAAGGGGCGGGAGGGGGACACTTTGCTTGTGAATATCTCTTAAACCATAAAGGTTTGAGAGATAAGACTTATATCATTCTTCATGTTTTTTTAATGCCTACAAAATAAAATAAAGTTAAAACAAAGTATTACTATCCCTTTAAAAGCTGTAATAGTTATGAACTTTTTAGTCCTGGAAGCAATTTTTAAAACAGAAAACTGGTAGGTGTCATTTTGAGCTTTTTGGCACCCCCTACAGTGTGTGAGCTCATACCAATGGGGTGACATTTTTATCATAAGAGCAGTAGCTAATGAATACAGTTGGAAAAATCTATATTTTAAAATGATTTCAGTACATTTGAAGGGATAGAAATGTAAACAACATGCACATTTTTTTCCTTTAGTGCCAGCTTCTGGAAACATTTGTGCACACCAGGCTATGGGTAGAAAGGCAAGCAACCCCTCATTTGATGAAGTAGGTTATCTTCTTTCCAAAATGGTATGTTTTGTCTACCTTTTTTATGTAGGTAGTTGTTACAACCATTTTAGTAAAGGCAAGTCATGTATGAAAATCTGTAAGAAAAGTAAGAGGTTATAGTAGGTGTAGGTTTCTGCTTCTGGCACCCCTATGGTATGTCAGACCATACCAGTGGGGTGCCATTTTTTTCCTAAGAGCAGTAGCTAATTAATACAGATGGAAATTCCATAGTTTTCACAGATTTCAGTACATTTGAAGTAGTGGAAATGTAAATGATTTGACATTTTCTTCCTTTAGCATATAGAGATAGTAAGGCAACTGACTTCTCATTTGATGGTGTAGGTTATCTTCTTTCCAAAATTGTATGGTTTCTATACCTTTTCTATATTTATGTAGTTGTTGTTACAACCATTTTAGTACAGGCAAGTTTGAGAAAATTAAGAAAAGTCAGAGGTTGTAGTAGGTGTAGTTTTGTACTCCTAACACCCCCACCAGTATGTCAGCTCATACTAGTGGGTGTAATTTTTCTCCTAAGAGCACTAGGCACCAGCTAATGAATACAGTATGCAATTCAAAAGTTTGCAACGATTTTAGTACATTTGAAGGAGTGGAAATGGAAAAAAAAAATCCAATTTTTTTCCTTTAGCGCCACCTTCTGGAAACATTTGTGCTCACCAGTCTAGGAGCAGAAAGGCAAGTGACCCCATTTGATGCAGCGGGATATCTACTTTCTAGAAATATATAGTTTTATATAATTACTTTGTAGGGTAGTTTTACCATGTAACTACTGGAATGTGTATTTCAGTTCACAGTTAAAAATGCCATTTTACACTCCTTGTAGTTATGGATATGTGCAGGCCATGAACATAGGTAAAACTGTACCTATTTGGTATTTTTGTCCTTGGAGGATTCAGGGCATTTTCAGGTAATTAAAACTTTCTTAATCAACATAAATGTTTTTCATATATAGTGTGTGATTTTTGAAAAATAAGTATCTTTTTTCGTAATTATGTCATTTGTTGTATGATGGAAACATGTATTTTCTAGTTACATGTGGAAAACCATATGTGGTTCGCAGCCGTTCTGCGCATGCACAGCTTGCCGATTCCTCTCTGAGGAGGCTGCTACTTATCAACTCGGCTTGCTTCTCATTGGGCAGTACTGCCCAATCCATTTTGAACCTCAAATGAGCCTTCTCTTCCCATTGGCTCCCCTGGGTATTTAAACCCTGCTTTCTTGGTTCCTGTTGTCCGTTTCAAAAACTAGCAACGTTTTTATTTGACCCTAACTCTCTGATCCAGAATCCTTGGCTACTGACCCAGCTTAATGACCAATCTCTGATCCTGAACCCTTGGCTTCTGCCCCGGCTTTCTGACCACTCTTTATCTTCAACTTCTGACCCAGCTTCTTGACCATATCTTGTATTTTCCTGTCACTGGTTCCCAATGGATCCTAGTGTACTACCATCCTAGTTGCACCCCGGCTCAACTGGCGTGGAACAATCAGGTTTCACAACCAGCATCTATACACAGCTTCGGCTGCAACAAGGGAGTACCTGGCACATTATCTCCGAACCCCAGGCTTTGCACCCTAGCATCGCACTCAAGCTACTGAACCAGCACAAGGCTATTCAGGTCCTTACCCCCTGGGTAATGTCAAGTTCGTCCTTTAACAGTAACACACATGAGCGGTAAAGTGACATTACCACATTCCTTCTGAAGGTGGCATGGGAGGTGGTAATATTGCACACCCCTCTGGTCCACAAATGGTTACATTAAATTAACACAGACTGGAATAACAGGCTTTTTTGGATGGAAATATCAGTGGACTCTGGATGGAACAATGTGTGTGCAAACTTCCTATTTGTGTGTACAGTAGTGCACTGACCTTTGAACAGTAATTAAATGATTAGACTATTTTTGGAATTAAATTAACACAGCAAGAAATAACTGGCTTTTTGAATGGAGACTGCAATGGACTCTGAATGGAGTAATGCTCTTGCACTCTGCCTACCTATTTCTGAGCATAGTGGTGCACTGAACTTTGTACAATACTTAAATTATTAGACTATTTAAATGAAATTAACACAGAGAATAACAGGCTTTTTGACTAGAGACAGCAGTGGCCTCTGGATGGAACAATGTGCAGTCATTCAATTATTAGACTTTTGAATCCCTTGGCACAAAGAGATGTGCCACACATTGTGAAGTAATGTGTTGCACACCCGGCTGGTCCACAAAGGGTTAAATTAAATGAACACACCAAGAAGTTACTGACTTTGTGGCTAGAGACTGCAGTGGACTCTGGATAGAATAATGTTCATGCACATTGCCTGTCTATGGAAAAAAATTCATTGATTAGAATTGTTTTAAATTACATTAACACAGACAGGAATAACAAGCTTTTTGGCTAGAAACAGCAGTGGACTCGGGATGGAACAAAGTGTGTGTGTACTGTTTATTTGTGTGTGCTGTTGTGCACTGAACTTTGAACAGTAATTAAATTAGCAGACTTTTTAAATTAAATTAACACAGAAACAAATAACAGGCTTCTGGCTGAAGACAGCAATGAACTCTATTTGGAACAATACACGTACACACTGCCTGCCTATTTCTGTGCTCAGTTGTACACTGAACATTGAACAGTAATTCAATTATTAGACTTTAAAATATAAATTAAAACAGAAAGAAATAATAGGCTTTTGGCTGGAGACAGCGGTGGTCTTTGGATGAATGAATGTGTTTGTGCACAATGATCTTTGAACAATAAATAAATGATTAGACTTTTACAATTAAATGAACATCCCTAGGAATAACAGGCTGGAGACACCAGTGGATATTGGATGGAACAATGAGCATGCACACTGCCTGCCTACTTGTGTGAACAGTTGTGCACTGAACTTTGAACAGTAATTAAATTATTAGACTTTTTAAAATAAAGTTAACACATCCAGGAATAACAGGCTTTTTGGCTGGAGACAACAGTGGACTTTGGAAGAAATAATGTGTTTGTGCACATTGAACTTTGAATAATAAATAAATGATAAGACTTTTAAAATTAAATTAATGTAGCCAGGAATAACAGACTTTTTGGCTGGAGACTGCAGTGGAATCCGGTTGGAACTCTGCATGCTGCAGTGCACACACACAGTGCAAGTGGGCATTTACATTTTAACAACAGTACTGCCTGGTTTGCATTTTTGTGTGCAGATGTGCAGTGCACTAAAGTTTCAACAGATTATTTTACTGTGTTTTAAACTGTTTTACCACACAGTCAGGAATAACAAATGAAGTTGTTAGAATTATATACCCTAACCTACATCCCTACCTACCTATATTATATTTATAGATAACCTAGTTATTAATTCTATACTAACTAACCTACCTAATCAATTAATTACTAGCTAACCTAATTCTATTATAACATAGCTACTTAATTAGCTAACCTAACTATAGCACTATATCCAGCACTATAAGAATCAGAATAAAAAAATTGTGTGTGTTTTGTTTCTTCCAACAATGCACTGCACTGAGATGCCAATCACAGGCCACACTGCTTCTTTTCTGGATCCTATTGCATGTAAGGAAAATGTGGTGCATCCAGATTATATGTTTGAGAGGCCATCTCCTTGGAAATCAGGATTGGCCAGAGTAATAAACACATTACATATTCACAGGCTGTTGCAACTATCAATCACAGCCATAACCAAGGTGACTGTCCCTCCACTTCCTGCCAGGAGTGTATTGGCTATTTTCGGTATCAATCACTACTCCCTACCCTTCACAGAGTCCTTTATCACTTTCCCCGCAGAAAGAATATGACAAATCGATTTAACCAAAAATGCTGAAATTGCTGTTCATTATTATGACACTTTACAAAGTGAATGCATAAATCTATAAAATATTGTCTTCCCCTCCACAGCATTGGAAAGCCCCATGTTTTACTCAGCAGGATAAACCATGCAATAATATGTTTTTACAGCTTTAAGCATTACTATTTATTTAACCCTATCAGTGCCAGAGAGGTATCCAATGCATTGCAATGCATGGGACATCTCTCTGGGACTCAAAAGGTTAAAACAGGTAAGCCTCAAACGCCTGCACTATAGGCTCCAAGAAATGGATTAAAGCGGGACTTTCATGCTAATAACATTACTCCTGAATATATTACTAACCTAGCAATATGCAAAGTCATACTATCCTGAAGCTTAATAAGTCAGTGTTATTGCAATAAAAACACACCTTCTGCAGGCATCGGGCTGCACAGAGTTTACAAGAGAAGCAATGTGCGCCTGCAAGGTCAGTCCCTTCCAGTGCCTTAAGGTACCAAGGAACAGCACTCAATGAACAGGATAGACAGAGTAGACTCAGAGGTTCATTTCCTTTAAGATGGTTCCTGACGAAGATGTGTTTTTTTTTTGCAATAACACTGACTTATTGAGTTAAGGACAGTAAGACTTTGCATATCTCTAGGTTAGAAATATATATTCGGGGGCAATGTTATTAGCATGAAAGTTCCTCTTTAAAGTTATACCACTTTCCTCTGTGCCTTGTTACTACATATGGGGTTAAACAAGAAGCAGAGGAATGGAACTGTGTAAGCAGTTAAGAAATCAGTTCCAGTATCTAATTTAGAGCTGAATCATATTAGAATATCCACCCTAATATCTATTAAATGTGTCCCAGGTTTTCTCTTTTATACATGGGTTTCTTGAAGAATAACATGGGTGTGCACAGCATTCACCAAGGACCTTTTTGGGTTTCCCCAAAACACTAGCTTTATATAAAGGGACCAGTTTAATCTTGTAGTCAGTTGGACAGGGAATAGGGAGGTTGTTCTGGGTGTGGGAAGGTAACACCATGGGAGTAGGGTGACATTGTGTCTGGGGAGGCTAATCCTATAACATAAAGTGGTAGAATGCGTCACTCACTGTGAGCTGTAACCGCACATGGCCAGTAGAGAGTCTCTACTGTGCATGTGTGGTTTCTTACACAGTGAGCGACGCATTCTACCACTTTATGTTGTAGGAAAAAGGATTACTTTTTCGCTGTGAGCTGTCTGGAGTTCCCTGATAAGGATCAGCACGTTCGGCGAGTCTCTCGCGTTCATGCGCGGTAGAGGCTTGCCGAATGCACTGCCTCGCTCCGGACGGCTCATGTCATGTCTCTGCTTCCGGCTCCGGGGCAGCAGCCAGGGCAGCTGGGTGCACTTTAGCCCGTGTATACGGGCTAACATACTAGTAATAAAATAATTTTATATACAGATATGCTGATGTGGCTGTTTCATATCAGGATACTACACCTCTCCTGGCCTTCATTATTCTCATTCTATCGTTACAAGTAAATCTAAGAGGGTCCTACGCATTTTTACATATATTAATGGGATTCCCAGTGGCATAGTAACATAGTAACATAGTAATTTAGGTTGAAAAAAGACTTGCGTCCATCTAGTTCAACCTTTTCCTATTCCTGTTTACCATCGTTGATCCAAAAGAAGGCAAAAACCCCCCCTCAATTAGCAATGTAAAATTCTGCCTTGAATGGGGGGGGGGGGGGAATTCCTTCTTGATTCCAAATGGCAATCAGATTCCTCCCTGGATCAACAAGCCCCAACTAAATATTCATCCCAATACTAACGTACATAGCCCTCTATGTTATGCTCTTTTAAATAAGTATCCAGGCCCCTTTTAAAGGTATCTAATGTATTTGATAGCACCACCTCCTCAAGCAGTGAATTCCATACCTTTATTGTCCTTACTGTAAGAATCCCTTCCGCTGTTGTAGATTAAATCTCCTTTCCTCAAGTCTAAGCGGGTGGCCCCTTGTTCTGTGTACTGTTCTGTTAATGAACAGGTCTTTGGAGAGCCCTTTGTATGGGCACTGAACATATTTATATAGAGTTATCATATCCCCTCTAAGACGCCGTTTCTCTAGTGTGTACAAGTTTAACTTTTCTAGCCTTTCCTCATAACTAAAACTTTCCATTCCCCTTACTAGTTTTGTAGCCCTCCTCTGCACTTTCTCTAGTTCCATAATGTCCTTTTTCAGAAAGGGCGCCCAGAACTGAACAGCATAGTCATAGGAGAGCTTTGGAGTGAAAATTCTTTTGTGGCCCCCCAACAAAGAAATATTCTCCCAGGGACACAACTAGAACCTATATTGATCCTTGTGGTCAATTGGCCTGCTTGGATGCCTGGCTACATCACAACTGCACCCTTTGATCCCCTGTAGTTATGCCCCTGGGACCTCCATTCGCAATTCTGCCAGGTCTCAGGTGCTTTTAAAGGGATAGTAACACTTAATATACAAATAACTATATATAGTTGGTTTATCTTCCCAAATAAAACAAGTGGACTTCAACTGCTGACAAGTGTTTTATTCAAAAGTTACTGCAGCTCAAACTTGAAATTTTTATGTGCAATATCTCAATGGCTTTATATTATACAGTGGCGCTATTGCTACACTCCTATGGACAGCTCTGGTCAGTTGACCATAAACCTCCATAGGTAGGTGTAGCAACAGCACCACAGTAAAATTTCAGGCCATCGAGATATTGCACCTACAAATTCAAGTTTGAGCTCAGTAACTTTTGAATGAAATACCTCTCAGCACTGGGAGTACCTTGTTTTACTTAGAAGGCTAAACCCTACAGTATATATTTGTTGCATGTTAAAGGGATAGTAATACTTCGTTTTATCTTTATTTTATTTTGTAGGCAATAAAAAAACATGAAGAATGATATAAGTCTTATCTCTCAAACCTTTATGGTTTATGAGATATTCACAAGCAAAGTTTCCCCTCCCGCCCCTTTTACCTAGTGTAAGCCATCTCTTCTCAGATGTGGAATGCAGTCCATAGACCAGACAGATAACAGCAGGGGACAATCTTCTTCCTATGAGAACAATGAAATCCCTGCCCCCCTTGACAAGCTTTTCAGGTTTTTCCCTTATCTTAATTGAAGATGGTCCCTCTCTGCAGTCTACCTGGACACCTCCCTTCTGATCTGGCTGAACAGTGTTACATCAGTAAAAGGGGAGGGAGGGGGATACTTTGTCATTGAATTACTCTTGAACTAAAACTCTGACAGAATTGAAATAACACTCTCCAGAGTCCAAATACTATGATGATTAATTAGAGCTGTTTTTATTATGAAACAGTACTGTCCCTTTAAGTGTTACTATCCCTTTGCAAAAGAGCAATGTAAATCTTACCTGACTATTTGTTATTGAGGCCAGGGGTGTAACTGTAGTTGTGCTGGGGGCCACCATCGAAGTGGACCTCATCTGTCCTATGGTCCAATATGTTCTAGTTATGTGCCTGTGAAAATATTTTTTTTGTTAAGGGCCCTAAAATAATGTATGAACTGGGGCCCACCAACAACTAGTTAACCCCTTAAAGATCCATAACATGCCAAGACCCTCATGGCAAAACTTCCCTAAAGGACCAGTGACGGTCCTGGCACACCACTGGATTTCAGAACTTTCAGTATGGCTGCACGCGGTGCGGGAAGCCCTGAATCAGATCGAGTTTAAAAAAAAAATGCTTTGTGGTCCTTAAGTGCCGGCCACGCACGTGGCCAGTCCTTAAGGGGTTAAACCAGTGACTGAGGCTGATGTACTAAAAAGAACAGAAGCAATTATGGGGTAAACCAACTGCACCATCGGGGACAAATGAAAAAAAAAATTCCCCCCAAATCCAGTGATTTTAACCCTTTGAGTGCCAGGAGGGTGCTCAATGCATTGCTCTGCTGTGTGTTCCATACCGCTCTGGCACTCAAAGGGGTTAATAGGATTTTTAACCCCTTGAATGCCAGATAGATCTCAAATGCATTGCTCCGCAATGTGTTCAGTACCACTCTGGCACTCAAAGGGGTTAATAGGATTTTTAACCCCTTGAATGCTAGAGATATCTCCAATGCATTTCTCTGTGGTGTGTTCTGTACCACTCTGGCACTCAAAGGGGGTTAATAGGATTTTTAATCCCTTGAATGCCAGAGAGATCTCCAATGCACTGCTCCGCAGTGTGTTCCGTACCACTCTGGCACTCAAAGGGGTTAATAGGATTTTTAACCCCTTGAATGCTAGAGAGATCTCCAACACATTGCAAAATCTCTCTGGCATTCAAGGGGTTAAACCCACATTTAAATCAATGGTTGACGCCATAATTGCCCCTGTTCTGTTTAGTGCATCAGACTCACTGTCTATACAAATTTCTTAAAGAACAACAGAGCAATTTGGAATGGTTTACCTTCTGACTATTTGTCATTATGTTTCCACTGCGTTCTAGACAGGAATGCGATACTTAGCACAGGAATTATAAGTTAACATATACAAAATTATTGAAAGACAAAATAACATAAAAATGAGCATGACTTAACCACCCCAAACATCTGCAAACATCTGCCTATTCATTGGTCCCCGGAGAGTTAGTGATTACTCCCCACGCAGACAGGAAACTAACTTTTTATCAGGAAAAAAATAAACAAAAAATACAGATTAATGCACAAGTATTTACAGTATAGTTTATTGAAAGAACCACTTGGTTAAATACTATTCTCATATGACTAGCAATGGGTATTTGTGTAGGAGGAGCAAAGGGTCAAGATTACCAGATGTCAGTATTTAACAAGGATTTTTTTTTGTATTGAATGCAAAATCATATGTAGGGCCTTATCAGTCCTAACTTTAAAGGGCCAGTGACATAATATATAAGTAAAATTACTTAAATCCATTGAAATTGTGAATTTGATGTATTAATCCGTTAAAGGGGATCTATCACCCCTATACAACTTAGTCTTAATAGTTAGCGTATATAGTCAATACGTGTAAAACTGTATGCATTTAATTTTTTTTAATCGCTATTTGGGCAAAATTGAAGGAATAAATATTGCCCTGCACCCTACTTCTGGATAGACTGCGGTTATCAGCTCTGTACCGCAGTCTGTCACTCTTCCTCTGCTCCCCTTCCTCTATCCAGCCTCCTTCAATGACGGAGGCTTTCTGCCTGTAAGCTGGAGCACTCTCTGTCTGTCACTCTTCCTCTGCTCCCCTCCATCTATCCAGCCTCCTCCAATGACGGAGGATTTCTGCCTGTAAGCTGGAGAGATCTCTGACCAATAAGAGTGCTCCAGCATACATGCAGAAATCCTCCATCATTGGAGGAGTCTGGATAGAGGGAGGGGAGCAGAGACAGATTGACAGACTGTGGTACTGAGCTGGTAACCACAGTCTGTCCAGAAGCAGGTGCAGGGCAGCAATTATTCCTTCAATATCGCCCAAATAGCTTTTTTTTTAAAAAAACAAAATGCATACAGTTTTACACATGTTCGCTGTAACATAGTAACATAGTAAAATAGGATGTTGATCCGGGGAACTATTTGACTACCAATTGGAGTCAGGAAGGAATAATTCCTCCTCACACACACTTGGGACAAGATTGGAAATGGCTCCAGGGGGCTTTTTTTGCCTTCTTCTGGATCAACAGGGGTGTTTTTGGCATAGGCTGGACTTGATGGATGCATGTCTTTTTGCAGCCTTATCTACTATGTTACTATGTTACAGTTTTACACATATTCGCTGTATACTGTAACTATTAAGACTAACTTGTATAGGGTTGATAGATCCCCTTTAATGACCATCATGATGGTCCTGGCACGTCATGGAATTTCGTGATCACAGCTCTCCTAAACAGCGTTCTGTGATCACTGGGTAGGCCGTTTTTTTTAAAAAAAGCGCATTGGTCCTCCACCCCTGGTCAATGTAGTCCTTAAGGGGTTAAAGATAACTGGAGGAGTTCTGCAGCAAAACAAATGCACTATATTGGACAAACTGGGTTGGATGTCCCAGTAGGCAGAGTAGGCCACTGCACAGAGTGACAAGTTTTGCAGGGTGTCTCAGATTTGCTGGCAACATCCACATTATAAGTTGTGAGTGTGGTCAGAGCTATTGCCTTGCACCTGCACAAATCCCTGATTTTTGGAGTACTGTACGTCATTTAACCCGTTGGATGCAATAGAGGTCTCAACACATTGGGGATCAATGTGTTGGAAAACTCTCTAGCAGCCAAGACGAAAGCTTCTTTGTCCCTGTATGTGATAGGACAGGGGTATTTTCTGTGTGAGAATTTTGGTTTGTGGGAGGAGTCATGTAATAAGTGGGGGTGTGGCTGTGTGTGGGGCCAATGACACTTTGGTTTCTTTGACTAGAGGTTCCTAAAATGTAAATTCAGCCCCAGGGACAAATAAAAATTCTCATTTATTTAAATTATGATTTAACCCATTGAATGCTAAATAGGTCTCCAACACTTTGCTTTGCAATGTTTTGGAGCTTTCTCTAGTATTCGAGGGATTAAAAGCCTCATTTAAATCAGTGGGAATTTTGAGGCCTTTTATTAGCCCCCTGTGGTGTAGAATTATTCCATTTCTAATGAATACATCAGCTTCATTAAGTGCTTCTAACAGAATCAGCCAACAATATATCTTCTGTGAAGTAGCCCTAAAATCAGTCATAAACAGGCTCTTCCCATGAAGGGTTGGCCTGTTGCCAGATGATCAAGCTTCCTGGAAAATGTATAGAACAATGCATACAATACAGCTCTGAGATTAGAACCTTCCAGTTCTCTTTTCTCAGTTGGAGAAATGTAAGAAATCACCAGTGCAACTGTGCTGTAATTCGCAACCAACATCATTGGCTGCACCTCAGGGTATGCACTAGATGGTATGATCGCTGTAGTGCCTACTGGGTCACACACTCTGCACTTATTTTGATGACTTTGAAGTCCCTTACAACTGTCCTGTAGCATGCCCAGGAAATGGCATTAGGTTAGACCATTTCTTCTGCAGCTTGTTTAATGCATGGCAAAAGAACACCCCAAAACACCCACACACTGCCCTCTCCTTGGTGCAAGGAATATAAAGGGGGGATTTTAAGAGAAAGCAGCTTTGTAACTTGAAATAAAATGGGACTGTGTTTTTATTTTCATCCTCATATCTCTTTACCACAAAAATATTAAAAATAGATTACAGAATGTCTTGTGTTGATGATGAAAGATGAAGTCTTCCTACTCTGCTGTGTCATCTGCTGAAATCCCACCAAGAAATCTCAGCTCATGCTGTTCCTTGAATGACAAATATCATGGTTTACTAGTCTAACCTTATGGGAGAAGAAAGTAAAAAGTCTTGTTCCCCTGCCCACTGGTAGCCACAGATCCCCCACATACACTATCTGACCCCATCAGCCTTGTTCCCCTGGCAAATGGTAACAACAGATACCCCATATATACTCTCTGACCCCTTAGCCTGGCTCCACTGTCCCTTGTAGCCACAGATTCCCCATATACACTGTCTGATATCCCAGAATGGCTCCACTGGAAGTAACAGAGCCCCACATATACTTTCTAACCACAGTCTGATTCCACTGGTGGTCACACAGCCCTGATAACACTGTCACTTCCACTTCTACTGTTAGTCACAGATAAAGATATACTCAGTTTGCCCCTCCACTTGGTCATAGATTAAAACAAGCAATTTATGCCACTACCCAGTCAGGTTCCGCTTCCCCCCTGGTAGTCATAAATTCCAAAATACACTGACTGAAACTTCAGTTCCACTGTCCCATTGGTAGCCACAGAAACATATATACATTGTCTGCTTCCTCAACCTTGTCTCCCCTGTAGCCACAGAACCAAGTTTACAAGTTCTGACACCCCAGCCTTGCTCCACTGGTAGCTATAGAACCACACACTATTTTGTCAAACACTCCAGCCTTGTTCTATTGGTAGCTAAAGAATCACACACGCACATTGTCTGCTTCCCCAGTCTTTTTCACTGGTAGCCATACTCCTGGCAACCACAATGGTATGTCAACCTATGCCAATGGGGTACAATTTTTTAGGCTGGAACTAGGAACTGCATACATTGAAAAATTCCATGGTGTTTAAAGATTTTATTAAAAACACAAGTGTTTTTCCTACAGAACCACATTCTGGAAATAGCTTTGCACACTAGCCTAGGAGTAATAAGGCAGGTGACTCCTCATTTGATGCAGATGAATGCTTTACAAAATGTCATGCTTTGCTTATCTTTTCCATAATATCTATAAGAGTTATGGCTGTTTCTCTACAGGCAGGCAATTTAAAAAAGAAAGTGGAGAGGTGTAATTTTGTGCTTCTGGATGAGCAGTAGATAATGAATACAGTATGACAGGGCTTATAATTTTAAGTCCTTTGCTACTAGCCAGACCTGAAAAGTTACTCGCCACTGCAAACCAAAAAATACCCACCAGGGCTGAATTTCTACTCACTAGGGCTAAATGGCGAGTTGAAATTTTGAGCCCTGCAGTATGATATTCTATAGTTTGCAAATACATTGGTACATATGAAGGAGTGAAAATGTAAAGCAATGCCTATATTTTCCTAGTGCCACAATCTCGAAAAATGTTTTCACATCAGGCTAGGCGCAGAAAGCCCTCTTTTGATGCAGCTGGATATCTATTTTCAGGAAATGTATGCTTTTTAGGGGGTTGTTTTGAAGTTATGGTATCAGACTATATATAGTGCATTCTGGTTACGTGCATGAAAATAGCAGTAGAAATTTTGTTATGTGCTGTTACCATAGCTGGGAACTTTCTGGGTTTGCCCTGGAGACTCCGGTTTTTACTCTACATTACTGTGTCTCAGGGGCAGATTCTCATGGGCGTGGGCAGTTGCTTAAGAAACTCTGCCCATTTGTACTTATCACAGGAACCACTGGGCCCCTGGCTCCTAGAGGGACCTGAGGGCCAGCCTCCTGCCCACAGACTATGGACCTAGCCCTGGAACAGGGTATGGCCTCTCCCTGAGACTAATCTCTGCCCTGTTTGCCCCTTGCCATTGAGGATCCTTTACCAGCTCCCCAGTCCCCTCATGGGGCTAAGTCACCCTGTGCTTATTGGGGGTACAGGGTGACCAAGAAACCCAGCGAACACTTTTTCCCAGCCTTGTCAATCCAAAAGATACCAGACATCCCCAAAGACTAATATGTAATTATGTTTCAGTACCTTAACTTGTTTTGTGTATTGTGGCCTCCCTGTAACACTTGTACTCAGCCCTATTCTTTTGTCCCATTGTACAGCTAATTCACTCAGGTCTGGTCCATTGTATCCTGTTATCACCTGCCCATTGTCCCATCACACCATATGTTTACACCTTGTTTTCATTGTACTCCATGATTCTATTGAAACCACCCTCCATCCATTGACCCTTTGTAAAGATATGCATCCCCATTGTGTATTTTGTCCCTAAGAACTGTATAAAATGTCCATGATGTCTTGAAATAAAGTCAGTTGTTATTCTAACCCCAAGACACTGGTGTTGTCTGATGCTTGCAGTAAAGCTTGCTGTATCCAGAGTGTGTCCACCCTACACTGAGTCTTGCCTAAGTGTCTGGGTGAATGATGATATGATCCTGGTTCCTGACTGGAGGAGAACCTGAGTGTTCTGGGTTAAGGAAGCACAGTTTTGGTGGAGCTACTCAGTTCGAGTACAGATATCCGTCACATTGGTGGCAGCAGTGGGATGCTTCCTAACTTATGGGACATTCAAACCACCACTGGGATCTAGCTCCAGTACCAGATATGTAGGATCTTCAGAGGGAGGTTCGATGGTTCTTGGTCCTGTATGGACCCAGCCCCCCAGCAGAGGTGATCCCTACTGTACTGGCAGCGGTGACTCAACTTCGGGTGGCGGAACACCAAGTGCGCTCTCGAGGCTCTGCATCCTCTGAGGTACAGCAGGATGAGCTGATTAGAAGAGATTATAGCCACTGCAAGCTGTGGAGGGAGGTTCTCCAATTGGAACAGGACTACTATGGAAAGATCTTCCCAACTGCCGAGGAAAGGTACCTGCTCCAGCTGGACTTGTGAATGCCGTTCCTGGGGGTGCAGCCCCAGGAGGAGTGGATGGCCAAGCTGGATGTGCTGGTCCAGACAGAGCTGAGGTTGGATGAAGGATACAGGGCTCTGTGATGGTTTGCAGCACAGTTGTGTCCAGGGCTGGAAGATAACGATCCCACAGAGGGCTATGACTTTGGCGGGCCAGGATTATTATTCAAAAGTCTCCAGGAGGATCACAACCTTGATTATACAGCAGAGTGGCGGAGAGAGGACCTCTGGGATTTCAGGGAGGGTGATATTCCAGATGGGTCCAAGCTGAGGGCTGACCTGGACTCTTTTGATAAGCAAGAATGGGAACTGGAAAAGGCATAAAGAAAGTTGTTCGACCTCCTTTAACAGTATGCCCCAGAGGTTACGGATTGTCCAGATTTCACATCTGAGGATGATTACTTAGGAGGGGTGGATTAGACTGGGGTCTCCTCACCTGGGTCCCAGGGATGCTGAGCAGGTGCCCCAGATTTGATTCCAGAACTGTTGTCTTCACTCAACAGCAGGATCAAGAGACTGAGGATTGTGGGGATTTAATCGATTGGACTTTGGAGGATGTTGAACCAGGAGGGATGGATAAGCCTGTGGTCACCACACCTGGGTCACAAGGATGCTGGGCAGTTGGCCCAGATCCCCAACCCTCTGACAGGAATTCCCAGCAGCCTTGCTATCCCCCAAGCCTGACCGCGACATTCACACCGTGTCCAGTCCGGCCATGCCAGCAGAAGAGCTGGCCTTGGGGCAAAGTACCACTGGTCTCTGCCCACTCCTATATTTTGCCCCTGCCCTGGGAAGTGGGATCAAGATCCTCCCCAGTGGCTCTGTTACCCCGGCACTGGAGGGTGTGACGCCTGTTCTCTCCAGTGGCTCCATTACCCTGGATCTGGTGAGTGGGACGGAGGTCCTGACCAGTCCCCATGATGCCCCTTCCCTGGATAGTGGGACCGACATCCTCTCCAGAGGCTCTTTTGTCCCTACCGTGGTGAGTGGGATCCAGGTCCTCACCAGAGGCTTCTTTACCCCTCCCCTTGTGAGTGGGACTGAGGTCCTCAACAGCCCCCAATCAGCTGAACAAAGTTCCCCCCGCAGAACAGAACACAGTACCAGTGGAATGAAAGACAGACCCAAAAGATTGCATGGGATATGGGACTGACTGAGGACCCGACTAACCTGCTTGCAGACACGGTAAGGGTCTGGCCCCAGGTTAGTCTTATTTGGAAGAGGGGGAAATGTCACAGGAACCACCGAGCACCTGGCTCCTGGAGGGGCCTGAGGGCCAGCCTCCTTCCCACAGACTATGGACCTAGCCCTGAAACAGTGTATGGCCTCCCCCTGAGACTAATCTCTGCCCTGTTTGCCCCTTGCCATTGAGGATCCTTTACCAGCTCCCCAGTCCCCTCTTGGGGCTAAGTCACCCTGTGCTTATTGGGGGTACAGTGACCAAGAAACCCAGCAAACACTTTTTCCCAGCCTTGTCAATCCAAAGGATACCAGACTTCCCAAAAGACTAATATGTAAATTATGTTTCAGTACCTTAACTTGTTTTGTGTATTCTGGCCGCTCTGTAGCACTTGTACCCAGCCCTATTTAATTCACTCAGGTCTGGTCCATTGTATCCTGTCATCACCTGCTCATTGTCCCATCACACCATATGTTTACACTTCACTTGTATTCACTGTACTCCATGTTTCTATTGAAACCACCCTCCACCCATTGCATTTCCATTGTGTATTTTGTCCCCAAGAACTGTATAAAATGTCCATGGTGTCTTGAAATAAAGTCAGTTGTTATTCTAACCCCAAGACACTGGTGTTGTCTGATGCTTGGGATAAAACTTGCTGTATCCAGAGTGTGTTCACCCTATACTGAGTCTTGCCTAAGTGACTGGGTGATTGGTGCTATGATCCTGGTTCCTGACTGGAGGAGATCCTGAGTGTCCTGGGTTTTGAAAGAGCTCCTCAGTCTGAGGACAGGTATCCATCACAGTGCTCCTTCCCTATCAGTTCCACCCACTCCCAACCCATTTCTCCTCCTTCCCCAGCCTATTGCCTATAGTTTTACAACTTTCTGAAGCCCCCTCCCACTCACGATTAAGCCCCACCCCCTTTTGACACAAATTGCGTCATTTGTGTCTCTGAACGGCACCACAGGCCTCCCCCTCCAGGAAGGCCAGAAGAAAAAGTTCCCAGGTATGGCTGTTGCCAATTCGGGGTCCAGGAGGTGGACACACATTTCTACACCTATACATATTGGGTATCAGTGTACTCAGGAGATATGTGGAATTTATATGTCATATATTTTGGTTTGTTTTTACTCAAAGCTTGCTTGAGATGTTACACCATACTTTGTTTTAGTAGAAAAGCTTGATTTACTCAACAGAGGAGATGCCTAAGAAGACATGGGATCAATACAAGAATCTCCCTAGTAAGCTTTTAATTCCAAGGCCCGACCAAATAACTCGGGGAAACTGCTAACAATTAGAGGAAAGAATATTTAAATCTCAGCAGAGGTTCTTTTAAATTGTGGAATTTTTTTGCCCAGGGATGTGGTAATGGCAGATACAATGGATATATTTAAGAGAAGATTAGATGCATTTCTAGCAAAGGGAACATAACAAGCTTATACTGTGTACTAGTAAAACAGGAAGTTGTGGCAAATAGACTAATACTCATTTTGGAATCAGAAAGGCTTATATAATTCTCATTTTTCAGCGTTATAATGAGTGAAACGTTGAACTTTAATCTATTTTCAACCTAATTTACTATGTTACAGTAACTTGTGACTTTGATGTAAAATACAGGAAAAAACTATTTTTTGACAAAATGTCCTTGCTTCAACATTTTGTGCAGGAAGAAACCAGCCATTTTGTGATTGTGTACTTTCAGGCAATATATACTTTTATATAGTTACAGAGCTGTTTTAGGGTAGTTTTACAACATAACCAACGGACTGTGAATTTTTAATACATATAAAAATCTAATGGTTTCTGGTTCCCTGTCTGCCCCTCCACAGGGTGGCAGGGGGCAGGAGTGCTCCCCCACCAAGTGAATCACCATGGGGCAGTGATTTTGACAGGAGTGGCTGGAGGGTTGACTATCCAGGGGAGGGCTTGCAACTTGTGGCCTGGTGGGCAAAAACAATGAAGTGGCCAATTTCTACAACTGTTTAATTTGGAGAAAATAAATAATTACAGAAATAATTAAAGATACATATCTTTTAAACCATAATTTCTCAGACAAGTTCTTAATGTAGCCCTATCAGTGCGGATTTACTGGATTTCCTTGCCTGAGTACAGGTGGGTTGTTAGTTGACCTTTTAGTCTGATTAGTTCACCCGTACTCAGCTATGGAAATCAGGAAACCTGCACTCTTAGGGGTACTTGACATGAAAGGTTGAGAAACTCTCTCATAAACTATTGTTTTAAACCGTTGAGAACCAGAGGGATGTGCAGTGCATTCCTTCACAATTCAGTGAGCACCCTTCTAGTCCTCAAGGGATGAAATGTATAGTTAGTAAACCTTTATTTTATCTTTAGATATACTGCATAATATGTAACATCAAACTGCCCACACTTTTTATTTATATATATATAATTTTCTTTTTCACATATCGCTTATCGCTAGCTGAATTTCTGATTGTTATGGTTGGCAAGCAAGACAAGGAGCCAGACGGTATAGTTAAGATCACCTTTATTAGAATAATAATAACTGTAATGCAAAAGACAAATAACAGGCAGAGGGTGACCGGAGAGGCTACGGCTTTATAAGAAATAGGAGTCTGCCAAAAGATCCACCACTACTGCTAGAGACTAGGCCTCAACCCACTGTAGTCAACACACATAGGAAACAGACAGAGCCCTTAGTCAGCACCAGCTATAGTCAGACAGGCCAGGTCATACATGGAGCGGATAGCCAGAGCCACAGGTTTGAACCAGATAGGATATCCACTGAAGCATTGGTATTCTGGATGCGCAGTGGACAGAGCCCCAGGTCAACACCAGGATGGGTAGTCAGGCAAGCCAGGTTATACACGGAGCGGGTAGTCAGCCAGAGCAACAGGTTTGCAACAGAAAGGATGTCTAAGCCAAATCTGAACGCTTACAGAGAATGGTCAGACAGAGCCACAGGTCAACACCAGGATGTATGGACAGACAAGCCAGGTCATACACAGGAATCAGGAATACAAATCAATGAACTGCTCAGAACAACATTGTAAAAGTAACTGATACACAGGACCATAGAGGTTTTAAAGGAGTAGGAGAAGGCGGGACCAATTAGGTCCCCCAGGCTGGGCCTATAACAGGCTTCCAGGCAAGTGCCTGATTCAATGCTGCCAGTAACAAGGAACCAGACTAGGCCGCAGGCAGAGAGAGACGCGGCTAGTGATGCCGGTGCGTCAGTCCAGAACCCTGCTCCCGGCCGAATGGCGTAAGCCGAGGTAAGGCATTGTGACACTGATTCCAGAGAGTTTCTTGTTCAGTGGTCATATAAGCTATACAGTGAAACAACAGAACGCTATCCTCACAGTACAGAGTACTCTGTATGCTATTGTTATTATACTGAATATTTTCTACAGTGTATCAATAGACAGAAAGCTCTCTGGAAACAGATCCAGTAAGCTCAATGTTAAGGAAATTAACATGTAAAAAATAAGTGAAGGTTTAAAAAAAAAAAAAAAAAAATTACAGTTTTGCTATAATATGCAATTCCAGGATATGTAAAGTCAAAATAAAGAGTTACTGTCCCTTTAAATAAAAAATGACTAACAGTAAAATAGGTGACCGTGAATTCTATTTCAAAACTACCTATTTGTTACAAAGGGACATTTTCACTTTCATACATATTCATTTATAAAAGTGAGTTAAAATCAATTTCTAAATATCAACAGCAGTAATATAGTAGGTGAAGTGAACCTGTCACCTTGAATTTTCTTTACATATTTGAAAACTTAATTCAAACTGTCTATGTGTCATGTTAACCAAAAGTTCAGCAGATATATAGTGAAAGTGAAAGTATCCTGGTGCAGCACATTGCTTCATTAGCATATGAAAATTCACAGAAAGGCTTAATTTGCATTTGCAATAACACTGGTAACAAGCGTGCACTGCAATTACCATAAATTAGCACACAGTGAGCTTGATTCAATTACCAGCACTGTGAAGAAACAGTAGGTTAAACTTTCATGTCCCTGTGATATATGAGGACTGTGGGATTACATGGACATTCCAGCAACACATCAGTTATGGACATTTCCTATCTCAAGTCCTTTTAACTGAACCTCGCCATCTATTGGTTGAACCTTGCATTGCAGCATTGTGCTATGCACTGCCATCTATTGGTTGAACCTTGCATTACAGCATTGTACTATGCACTGCCATATATTAGTTGAACCTTGCATTGCAGCATTGTACTAGGCACTGCCATCTATTGGTTGAACCTTGCATTGCAGCATTGTGCTATGCACTGCCATCTATTGGTTGAACCTTGCATTCTAGCATAGTACTATGCATTGCCATCTATTGGTTGAACCTTGCATTGCAGCATTGTGCTATGCACTGCCATCTATTGGTTGAACCTTGTATTGCAGCATTGTACTATGTAAATATGTCAGTGTTTCTCTCCAATGTTTTCATTATACTCCCCCATCCAACACCCTAAAATTGTTATACCATATTATGTTTGTTATATGTCTTGTCTTCTGTGTATTATGATGTTTTGGTATATTCAAGTCACCACAAGTTAAATGAAGGCTGTGAAAGGCCTGGTATTCCATTTCAATAAACTTAGACGTGTTTTTCTTTACCACTAAAGCAGATGTTTAGGCTTTTTTATTGGGGGTTGGGGATAGATGACCCCAGAGCCTTGTCAAAGGTGGTGTCCTTTTACCTGGGCAGTGGGGCAAGTTCTTGCCAGGAGGAGGTGGGGCGTTGTCTTGCCCAGCAGAGACTTAGCAGCAGAGAGGATGATACCTGCTCCGCGGTGACCTGTTCCAGTGGGTAGAAGTGCGAGTCCCTACCCAGGTCACTGCTCCCCATTGGGCTGGCTACACCTGGAGGTCTTCCAATCCGGTTGACCGCTCCTCCTCTGGGTGGTGCAGCTACATCCAGTGGCAAACGGCCCAGGTCTGTCCGGTGGTCCTTTGAGGCCGGTCCTGTGTAAATGACCTGGTAGGCGCCCTAACGCTACAGGGGCGGGTGCCTGCCGCGGGGGGCGTCACAAGCACTAAAACCTGCATTACAAGAAAAACAAGCAACGTGAATTTTGTAAACATGTGTTACGTTGGTATTCTATTGCAGAACCACGGTAAAACAAAACTGGAGCTGTCTGCTTTTATTCGACTACCACCTAAAAAAACCACGCAAAATGTCAAACTCCAAGGAAATAGGCATACATTTGAGGACAGAAAGATCAAGTTCAGTGTTAGATGTGTTCCCCATATTATCAAAATCCAACATAGAGCACCCCCCTTCGACATATTAACCCCCTCTTTTAAAAGTCGACTTAACAAATTAACTCGACGAATATTGTTCACATTCGACTTCTTAACCCTTCCCCATTAAAATTTGACTTATATTGTTCCTATGACCTTCTTTCTCCATTTTAATTCAAATAATATTGCTCCTATATTTATTCTCCAATTTTACTGCAAAATACAGACTCTGTATGTGTCACAGTGATTCCTGTACAAGAATGTATAACTGGCTGTGCTAAGTGTGAAAGACCTATCACTCCTACTACTTGATAGCTAAACCCATTTGATGTGTTAATGCTATAGTAAGAAGTGATACTAACCCCTCCTTTACTGTTGCGAGGAAGGTTACTGAATAAATGTGACCCAATTTACATAACAAAAAGTGAACCTATTACAAAAATACTTAAATGTTACCACAAAACAGGCACTAATACTGAGCGTGGGTAATAGGATACTACTTGCACGTTGTTTTTAGTTGTTTCCTATGGGCTTTTTTTTGACTAGCGGTATGTATGATTACCGCTGATTTTGTTCTCACAAGTCGGGTAATTGGATACTAAAACCTGACTTTAAAAAAAAACAATGCCTGTTTTAATTTTAGCGCTGGTAATAGAATCGAGCCCAGTACCAGCTATGAATATCTCCTTAGCTATCCACTTGCAGGTCTTTTGGCTAACATGACACATAGGAAGTTTTTAATGACGTTTTCAAATATACAAACTCGAATCAAGGTGCCATGCTTTGGAAATACTGACAGTGCTGTGTGAGTAGCAGAGAGCCCATACTGAAGTCTTGCTCCAGCAGCTGTTTATTACCTCTTGAATGGCACTTTCTACTTTGAGAAAATTCAGGTTGAGGAATGCAACAACAGTATTTGGGAGAGTGCAATATGGGGTCCTTAGCCCTCTGCTATCCACATTGCACTGTCATTCCAGTAAATAAAAGTCACATATCTTAAAGGGCAGCTATCAGGTGATAGTACCCTGGAAGCAGCAGATCTGCTGATGAAACCGAGGGCTGCTTTGTGAGCTCCGATGGACCAACAGGGGAGAACAAGTGGTTTGAAAAAAGGCTCTAAGAGTTCCCCTGTAAAGAGATTGAACTGTGCCTCACTTTTATCCTGTCCTATGAAATGTAGATCCCCATAGACCCTGCAGGCTGTATGTATTAAAGTAGAGCAGCTTCACCATGAATCCTATTTAATTTAAAAAGAGTATTCAATCCCTTGAATGCTAGAGATGTCTCCGAAGCATTGCAATGTGCTGGAGACCTTTCAAGCGTTCAAGGGGTTAAAAAAAACAGTTAAGTCAATGGCAATCTTGGGAATTTTTGCCCTATGACACAGTTGGTTTTTGTCAGAATTGCACTACTCTACTTTTATACATAAGGGGGGAGATGCACTAAAGTGTGATAAAGAGGTGATAAAGTCTTTTTGACCCACTGAGGTCTGGATTCTGGGGTAGTCACTCAACTGAGACAGCTCTCTGTAGCGTGGCTAATGATCTCCAGACTGCAAAATCCAAAGGCTAGTTTTCTGTATTTATACTACTCAACTTATCATCTGCGTTTAACACAGTTAATTTCTTTTGCTCAAATTCTCCACAGTCTTGGTTTCTGAAATTAAGCTGCTTCATGGATCTCCTCCTGTCTTTCACAACGTTCCTTTTTAGTGTCTTCTGGCAATAACACCTCCTCTACAGTCCCTCTGTCTGTGGGGGTGCCTCAAGGCTCCGTTCTGGGTCCACTACTTTTCTCACAGTACACTCTTTCATTGGGTGAATGTATTAATTCATTTGGCTTCAAGTATCATCTATATGCTGATAATACCCACATTTACATTTACACTCCTGATATTTCACCTCAAATCTATTAATGAATTTCAGCCTGGATGGCCTACAGTAATCTGAAGATAAACATGTCCAAAACTGTACCTTTCATTTTCTCTCCAAGACCTTGCCCAACACCTAGCTTAACCATTACAGTTGATGAAATTGATAATGATACAGTCAGCTCAGCTTGCTGCCTTGGGGCCATATTTAATTTCTCCCATTCCTTCTCCCTTCATATTAACTCTGTGGCTACAACATCTCACTTCTTTCTCCACAACATTACTAAAATCCTACTGTTCCTCTCTCCAAAAACTACTAAAACTCTTGCAGATGTCCTCATTCTGTCCCTCTTACACTTACCGCAATGTCCTACTAACTGGTCTCCCTGCCACCTATCTTTCCCCTATGCAATCGGTTTTAAACTCAGTTTCACAAATCACCACACTCTCCCCAAAAATGTAACCTGCTCACATTCTTAGACATCTGATATGGCTCCCTGTTCAGCAAGGATTGCAAAGTCCTTCTTCTCACCTTTAATGCTCTCCACACCGATTCCCCTCCTTACATCTCTTCCCTCATCTCCTTTTATGTTCCCGACCTCCTTCTTCACTCAGCACACAATGCCCATCTTGTTGCACCATCCACAACCTCTACCCTCTCCCGTCTCAAGCCTTTTTCACTTTCTGCTTCCTACCTATGGAACTCCATACCCCTCTCCCTACTTCTTGAACAATCCCCCCTCTGTGTTTAAGTCTAACCTGAAATTCTGTCTTCTGGAGCACTAGGACCATGCACTGCCTTTGGGCAAACTCAGCACTTGTAATTTCAACACCTGACACCCTCACACCCTGTTGTCTGTCTCCTATTACCCATTTAAACGGTAAGCTCCTTGGTGCAGGGGCCTCTCTCCTATTGTTTCTATGAATGTGACACTTATGTTATCTCCTTATATTTATTGTAACATACTGTACGTCTTTTGTAAGGCACTACATACATTGTGTGGCACCATATAAATAAAGATATACATACACTTCATTTCTCCAGTTCCTACGTTATTCTATGGAGGCTATGTACTAAGGTTTCTCAAGTTGGAGAGATCTTAGTGTGTAGGCTCCATAGAATAACATAGGAACTGGAGAACTGATATCACTGACAGATCTTTATTTTATGTTTAAGACATAAACACAGTGGAGTAACCAGTCACTGGAAGACTGGTACATTTGTTTGGGCTTCATAATACAAGAGTATTTTGACAGGTGCATAGTGAGTACCTACTGGACCCTGGGGAAAATTATAGGGCCTCTTTAGATTCTGGGCCCCTGTGTAACAGCACCCCCTTTACTTCTTGTAGTTATGGTCCTAGGTGAAGACTATTTAAAACCATAAAAGACATATAAGCATACCTGGGACCTGCATCTGCCCCAAAGACTCCAGTTTTCAGACTGAATTAACGGGTCTCTGGGGACAGATGCTGATTCTCCATCGGTGGGGAGTTTCTTCTCCTTCCCACCCTGTTCTTCCCACTTCCATCCCACTTCCTCTCCTTCCCGCCCTGTTCCTCTCACTTCTCTCCCACTTCTCCTCCTTCCCACCTTGTTCCCCCTACTTCCCATCCAATTCTCCTCTTACACACCCTGTTCTTCCCACTTCCCACCTACTTCTCCTCCTTCCCACCCTGCTCGTCCAAGTTCTCCTCCTTCCCAACTTGCTCCTCCCACTTCTCCTCCTTCCCACCCTGCTCCTCCCACTTCCCTCCCACTTCTCCTCCTTCCCACCCTGCTCCTCCAACTTCCCTCCCACCTCTCCTCTTTCCCACCCTGTTCCTCCCACTTCCCCTCCCACTTCTTCTCCTTCTCACCCTGTTTTTCCCACTTCTCCCAGGTATGATTATAAGAGGGAGCATTCAAACGTAACACCTAACAAATATGTTCGATAAATAAATCCTCAAATTCCCATTGATTTACACGGGGCATTTAACCACTTGAATGCTAGAGCAGTCTCCATTAGACTTGTGCGAATTCATTCGGAGACATTCGGATTTCGTCGAAAATGGGGTCATTCGGAGACATTCGGCCAATCCGAAACTCAAGGGTCATTTGGAAAAAATGATCCGACTCCGAACAGCCCAGGTCCAAAATTCGTCGAAACTTTCGGAAGTTTCGGCAATCGACACATTTCCAAAGGTTTTGACTACTTTTGACCAGGACATTTTGTACTTCCTGTGCACGCTCAATTACTTTCCCTCCATAATTTTCCCTCCATGTCTCTAGTCCAATTCCATTCTCCGTTTCATGCACTACTTCCCTCTTTTGTCTGTATTCGAATAGCCTTCTTCGTTTCATGATGGGGGTTGGACTAATGACACAGTCACACAGACAGACTAGAAATACACACATACAATACTTGCGCAAGTGGATGGATAACAGGAAGACTAAAAAATGTCCACTTCTAAAACAAGAATGCAGATGATAACAAAGTGCAAAACATATATACTGGATGAGTAACAATCCAAAGTCAGAGAGAGGCTAGAATAAACAGATGAAATGAAGGATGAAGATGATGGATGAAATAGTGATGGATGATATTGATGAAATGATGGTATGGATGAAAGTGAGTCTCCCAGAATAGTAATGCTGCTACAGATGTCCAATGGCCTTGTGCACCAGTACAGTCAACAATTTTCATATAATCTGAGCGCAAAAGACATAAAGGGAGACAGGATACAATAATATCTAAGTGTAGTAACTTTATTGGAACAGGCATAAAAGAAAGTAATGAAATGCACTCACATGATGCCCATCTTGGGCTTTATGCGTGTCGAGGTCCCTGCCTCTATAGCCAGCGAGCTGTGCCCGTCTTCTCCCGCAGTAGTCAGTGTTGAGAATGTCACTGAGTCCCTTAATGAGATTCCCTTGTTGGAACGTCTAAACAGTAGCTTCGTGTGTAAAAGAAATAGTCCAATGCACTGATGGTAGTCACTGGAAGTAAGAAGCACCGGAGTGCACGTGTGAAGGCCGACGCTGTCGGCAAGATGCTGAATCTCCAAACCGGGAGCGGGAGGCGGATTCTCACAGGGGGCGTGGCGGGACCTGACTCCGTCTGAGTGCAACTAACCCAACGCGTATCGTGGAGCTACAACTCCACTTCCTCAGGGGTCAAAAACAGTGTTTTTGACCCCTGAGGAAGTGGAGTTGTAGCTCCACGATACGCGTTGGGTTAGTTGCACTCAGACGGAGTCAGGTCCCGCCACGCCCCCTGTGAGAATCCGCCTCCCGCTCCCGGTTTGGAGATTCAGCATCTTGCCGACAGCGTCGGCCTTCACACGTGCACTCCGGTGCTTCTTACTTCCAGTGACTACCATCAGTGCATTGGACTATTTCTTTTACACACGAAGCTACTGTTTAGACGTTCCAACAAGAGAATCTCATTAAGGGACTCAGTGACATTCTCAACACTGACTACTGCGGGAGAAGACGGGCACAGCTCGCTGGCTATAGAGGCAGGGACCTCGACACGCATAAAGCCCAAGATGGGCATCATGTGAGTGCATTTCATTACTTTCTTTTATGCCTGTTCCAATAAAGTTACTACACTTAGATATTATTGTATCCTGTCTCCCTTTATGTCTTTTGCGCTCAGATTATATGAAAACACAGACAGACTGCCTGCATTTCCTCATTTGGTTGTTGGAGCTCAGAGAGAGAAGAGATTAGAGAGTGTACAGTTGTTGTGTAGGCAGGCAGGTAGCATTAGGCTAGGCATAGGTAGGCAGCCAGCATTAGTTCCAGTTATTGCCACTGCAAGAACAAGTAATATTTGTTCCTGTGCAAAATATAAAAAAATATTAGGTATTTGTTCGAATACAGGGCCGGCCCTTACTTGGGTCCCAGTGGGTCCATGGACCCAGGCGGCACTTTGACAGGGGTGGCAATTTGCCGTCCCATAGCATGTTTATTTTGTGCTCTTCCGCCATTTCTGTGTTGCAGGGTGTCCCATCAGTGTGACTGTCAGCAGCCGGGCAGCCCTATGCTCACTCAGTGGTGATGCCTGCTGGCTGCTTCAGTGACGTGAATTATGTGATAGTGAAACATTATGCCTATTTTGTATTGTTTATCGCCCACCTAAAGTCAAGACTTGAGTAAATAGGTCTACCATCCCAGATTTGCTAGAGAGGTTTTACAAATACAGGAGGGTGCCCCCTGTACAAAATGAGTCTAAACATTTGGGATCCCTAGTATGAGTGCACAACAGTGCATGATGTGTCCTGAACAGGATTGCTGTGAGGTGTCTCCACCCAGAAGGTGCTGGCCGGGCTGAGCTTCAACATTGCGACAAGTGACCAACTAAGAGCACCAAGCCGTGCAGCCATAGCATCACCCCCTCCTACTCTCCGGGTCCCGCTGACTGGCAATAACAGGTGAGTCACTAAGAGATCTGAAGCCTTTCTGGAAGTCCTTTCACTTGGAAAGGGGCTAGGTATTACTTGGGGGAGTTGCCTCGTGTGTAAATAATTTCTAGGTGGGAGATGAATGTGCATCACTTATGTGTTTCCTAACAGTAGTCAGAATACAACTCCCATCATCCCCTGATTATGACATTGGGAAATGCCCAGCAATTACCGTAGAGCCCTGTATTGCACACTCACGGAAAACGGTGATATTGCTATACTAAGACAATGCTGTGGATCCCTCTTCAGTATAGATGTCAAACATTTTTTTTATTTCTCTCCTGTGTTGCAGTTTGTTCACAACAGAATGTCTCAATTTTTCTTTTTAACCCTTTGAATGCCAGAGTGGTATGCAACGTATTGCTTTGCAATGCATTGCGTACCACTCTGGCACTCAAAGGGTTAACACATTACATCTATCACATTACAATCATTGATGTTTATTCTTGATGTAGTATGAAACTCTACAATGTATATACACATAGAGTTATCTGATATGAGGGGAAATCAGGATAGGAAAACGAGAGAGAGGAATTTGGGTACTAAAGAGGGACAGTAGGGTAGGAGGCTGGTACCAGAAAATGAAACCTTAATCTTTACCCATGTACTAACATAGAATGTGACATGTAGTTTGTCCATATTCGAGTCGACCACTTATGTTGAGTAGGATGTGACAGGCATGGGTTTTCGATGTCGAGCATATGCTAAATTGAATGACAGGCATGAGGTTTCGATGTTCGAACATATGCTAGATTGAAGGACAGGCATGGGGTTTCGATGTTCGAACATGATAAATTGAATGACAGGCATGGGGTTTCGATGTTCGAACATGCTAAATTGAATGACAGGCATGGGTTTTCGATGTTCGACGTTTGCATTGTGACTGGCATCCCATGCTAGAGTAGAGGCATGCACAGACTTTCAATGTATGACAATGTCTGTTTTTGGGATGGATCTTTTTCTAAATGCACACCCTGTCTGCAAATAATGATAGCAGCGTGCACGGAGGCGCACTGCTATAATTTAACCCATGTTAAATTCGGCCGAATAATTCGGAATGGATCAGAATTTCGTCCGAATCGAATAGGCCCGGTCCGAAATTAGGATCATCCGAATTAGAAAAAAAAAAAATTGTCCGAATTCGAATTTTACCGAAAATTTTGCCCGTGCACAAGTCTAGTCTCCATCAGATTTCTTCACAATGTGTTGGAGAAAGGACTAGTATTCAAGGTGTTAAAATCACCTATAACATGTTTGGGGATTATCTATTTGCTCCCATTGGTGCTGTTGGTTTGCTTGAGAAATACTCCACATTTTGGACATGAAGCCTAAAAGTCTGAGTAAAATGTCTCTACTCCATTGCCTGACTATACAGTGCTAATAGCATTCTCAAAAGTGATCCTATACTTTTGAAAACTCTAATTTAAAAAAAGGAAACTAAATTTGATTTAAATTTGATTTAAATTTAGATCAGAATTTCCCCTTTTCCAGCTTTTCCTGCTGTTATTCCACTGTGGAAACATTTTTCATTCAGTTATTTCAGCTCACTACAAAACATCGGGAAGCAATACATTGGAGACCTCACTAGTATCCAAGGAGTTAATACATTTCATTGTTGGGGATCCCAGGTGATTAAATTGAAAAAAAAAATGGGTTCTACCACAGACATCCTCCTGCATTTGTTATTACAGTGCATTGTTAAACCGTGGCTACAACAGAAGCATGGCAACTGCATTGTGCAAAGCAAGACAAACGAGAATCTAAATAAATAAGAAATTTAGTTTGCCGTATTTGTTTTTACTATTTAAACCCAAAACGCATGAACCAAAATCCTTTCCCAGATATCAGGGAACCCACATAATCAACAGCAATCTTTAAAGGTGTTTTTGTTTCAGTTGTAAGACTGATCTGTTTATATTATAGCCTGTTAAACCGTGTGTGACCATGCCATGTTTGTATATGTATTAGTGTCAATGAACTTGTGCAGAGGGGTCAAATGATGTTTACTGCTGGCCTTAGGGGTCATTATCTATAAATAGCAGAAGGGACCATCAATCATTTTCTCAGAAGAAGGAACTGATTGCAGGCCCTAGCAGACACCAAGAACTAGTTTGATGTTTGATTAGAAGATACTTTGTTTGTCCTTCTGGGTCCGGGGCCTTTTTTACATCTGACGTGCTTGTAGGCAGAAGCACTCATGGTGTAGTTAGCGCCATGTATGGCCACACCCCCTCTAATCTTAAGACCCCAACCCATAGCCCAGTCAACTGTTGCTTGGTACAGAAAATACTCTAACTCTATAACACACAAGCAGAAAGAAATCTGTTGACTACTTGGTTGTTATAGAGGTCTCTGACAAATTATGAAGCAATGCATTTGCGACCTCAGGCATCCAAGGGGCTAAACTATGGCCGGTAAATGGGTTGCAAACTGGTAAATAAACTAACCTCCATAAACCAGAAGAATAAGGATTGTATTGGCCACACCCACAGCTCTGAATGTGGGCCTGGCCTGCACAGCTAAGGCACCCCTCCCAACCTGGCTGTCTAGGCAGTTGCCTACTTTGCATACTGGGAAAACGGGCCCTGTCTGGGGTAGGCTTGTATGATTAGGAAAAATGGGTGTTGTAGTCCTGCAGGAGAGCCAAAGGTTGCCTATCCATGGTCTAATAAATGCACAACATGAAATGCTTACACTCTAAATGAATTCAGGCATATTTAACAATGAATCATTGATATTACAGCAGTTGTTCTTGATCCTTTAGGGCACCAGAGGCTCTCTAGGACCAGAAAGAACAATTCAGGGCAACTAATGAAACATGGGCCTCTAGCATCTAAGTCGTAAAAAGCCTCACTCAACAGGATTGTCCTATGTGCATCCTACGGTACATCAGACTCCATGGCAGATTTGCCATGGATAAAGCACTGTTGAAATACTGGGGCAAACCAACTGTCTTGAACAAAAAATATATTCCCCAAATTGACATTAATTTTAATTGGTCTTTTAACCCCTTTAATGGTATAGATGCTCCGATGCATCCTTCTAGTATTTGAAGGGGTTAAAAGCCTAATTTAAAATAAATGAAAATATGTACTTGTTACGTATTATTCATTTGGTTTGCCCCAGAATTGCGTAGTTTTGCTTAGTACATTCGCCTCCCTTTGCCGGGAATGCCTGGGAAGTATTTATCAACTATATATATATACATATATATATATATATATATATATATATATATATATATATATATATATATATATATATATTACTTGTATTTACGCCTGCACTCACATATCTCCTTCAATTATGCACAATCCGGGTGCTGTTCAGGAGTTATGTACTGACGATCAAATATAAGAAAACGCACTCACTATATTGTTCACCATGAGTGCATTTTCTTCTATTTGATCATCAATATAGATATATATATTATATATATATATTATTATTGCACTATAATGGAAGTCATATTTGAAATAATGTGGCAAGAAAATCCACTCCAATACTTAACACCTTCTAGAATTCCGCTGTGGCGCTAAATTAGGCCATTTCGATCTGTAACCCTTTGAGTGCTAGAAAGGTATCCAACCCATTGCAACGCAATGCATTGGATACCTCTCTGGCTCTCAAAGGGTTAATACTGTAAGCAAATAAAGACTGCACTCATGGAAATTCCAATATAGTGGGTAAAAGCAGTTCTATTCAGTTACATAGTAGTTTAGGCTGAAAAAAGACTCGCCGCCCATCAAGGTCATCCCTTTTCCTATTCTTATTTACCACTGTTGATCCAAAAGAGGACAAAAAAAAACCCATTTCAACAATTTCAAATTCTGCATTCAATTGGGGAAAAAATTCCTTCTTCATACCAAATGGCAGCCGGATTTCTCCTTGGATCAACAAGCCCTAAAATAAATATTAATCCCAATGCTAACATACATAGCCCTCTATATTCTGCTAAGTATCCAGGCCCCTTTTAAAGGTATTTAATGTATTCGATAGCACCACCTCTTCAGGCAGTGAATTCCATACCTTTATTGTCCTTACCATAAAGAATCCCTTCCGCTGCTGTAGATGAAATCTCCTTTCCTCAAGTCTTAGCGGGTGACCTCTTGTCCTTCGTACTGTTCTGTTAATGAACTGGTCTTTGGAGAGCCCTTTGTATGGGCCCTGAACCTATTTATATAATGTTATCATATCCCCTCTAAGACGCTGTTTCTCTAGTGTGTACAAGTTTAACTTTTCTAGCCTTTCTTCATAACTAAAACTTTCCATTCCCCTTATTAGTTTTGTAACCCTCCTCTGCACTTTCTTCAGCTCCATAATGTCCTTTTTCACTATTCACTTACAGTATTTTGATAAATTCCAATGTGAAGAATTTGCACCTTCAAAAATAGCATTTACACTCAGTTTTAATATTTCAGCTCCAGATGGGGGGTACAATGCATTGAACATCCATCTGGATCTCAAATATTCATACCTGGGATCTTTCAAAATGGGCTGACCGTGAGATATTTGAAATAATATCCTCTACACAACCTCAGAATGCAAGATTCTGCATGCTCTAATCCAGAGGTGGTTAAATCAGTCCACAAAAAACCTTTAACATGAAACATCTTAGAGATACTACTACTTCAACACACTCTGCTGTTCTGGTACAAATGGATCCAGTCTAGAGACCAATGAAGCAGTCGATTTGTGAAGTTCAGATGAATGGTAACACTGGACTCTTACCCTGAGAATTTGGCCCTTCTGCCTGAGATCTGTATCAAAACCCTGAGTCTCTGGGTTAAACCTTGAAAGTTTCCAGGTATGCAAATAGTTAATTACATTTTTATTCAACAACTGACTATCAAAAATATGAAAAACGCAACTACAAAAATGTGCCACTTCCATACAATATAGCAGTTTATCATTGATACACAGGTTTTTCTTTTTTAATACAGTGCTAGTGATAGAAAGTGGTAAAATGTGGAGTCTAATGTAAGCACTATCACTCGTAATACAACTTGCTATTCTAGGAATGATTATTGTATTGTTACGTTTGCAGATAAATATGTACATTTCCATATTGCATGGAACATTTTACAGCAGGTGCAGCCTGTTAACCAGATAGGGTGACCACATGTCCCGGAATGCCCGGGACTGTCCCTTATTGGGGGTCTGTGTCCTGCGTCACCCCCCACCAGGACAACAAAGAGTCCTGGAATGGAGCAACACGCACCAGTCCAGCCAGCCAATGAAATGTATTTGCTATATGGTCCTCATTGGCTGGCTCAGCCAGCCAATGAGGACCATATAGCAAATAAATTTCATTGGCTGGCTGGACTGGTGCGTGCGAGACAGCTGGGATGGAGCAGGTAGTCTGGCGCTGCAAGTGAGACCCGCGGCTGATGCTCCCACCGGCGCTGACCATATTTCCGAGGCTGACACAAAGTAACAGTTCCCACTCTTACTCTGTGTCAGCCTCAGAAAGATGGTCAGCACCGGCGGGAGCCGCGGGACTAGGGTGACCACATGTCCCGGAATGGCAGAATGGAAATGTGGTCACCCTATAACCAGAAAGTGAGGAGTGCAAAGGAAAAATGCTTCCCCCAGAGGAAAAAAACACATACCATATATACTGTGGAGGGCATTTATAAAGACAAGCAGTGGAGCAAGAAAAGTGGTACAATTCTGGAGCAAACAACCAGAATCACATGGAACACATAAAAAATTCCCATTGATTTAAATGGGTCCTTGAACCTCTTGAATGCTAGAGAGGGCCCTAACTGTCCTCTCTAGCATCTAAGGGGTTAAATTACCCATTTAAATCAATGGGAATGTGTATTTATTTTCTGTGGTCCAATTGGTTTGCTCCAAAACTGTACCACTTTTCCTAGTGCACCAGTCTCATTATGTAGCCAATGACAACCCCAGTAGAGTTAAACTGACCTTTTAACTTCATTCTAGAGATGTCTTCAGTGAAGGTTAATGTGTCTGATAGCCCTCTAGCATGTAGCAGGTCTATATTGTAAACTGGGTGTATCTTACGACTTACGAGCCTGCATATTTCTCAGTATTTAAAAAAACCTTCCTAGAGGCACTTTCTCACATGACAGAGAGGGCAGTGCATGAACCTCCAGTGCAGACAACAGGGCTGTTTCTAGGTGCTGGTTGAGGGGGTAAGTTCAGGTCTCATGCTTAATGATCCAGGTTTTGTTGCCAGCCTGGGACATGTAATTGTGCTACTTTCACTAGTAATAATCAGAGTTGATTTTCAGCATGGTGATTCCAGGCCAGTGACCCTCTACTTTTTGTTGGTGACATGGCACCTTTTATCAGGGACTCTGTACTTTTTTGGCCCTTTGACCACCAAGAATTAGCAGACCTGGGAACATTCTTGTCCCAAGCCTCCAGAGGTTCACCAAGGTCTGGGGTTGACAAGCTTTGCGTCACTAAGTGGATGGAGTTTCATTGGGGCTGGTGTAATTTTTAGGAGGGGAGGCAAGATTTGCCGTTACAATGGGAAGGGTGGTGGAAGGACATGGCTGAGAGTAATAGGACTGGTAGTGAAGTGGGCGGAGTTGAAAAGAACTCATTAAGTCCTGAGAATTAACCTCTGTCCCCAGAGACCCAGTAATTATGTATAAAAACTGGGGTCTTCTAGTGAGATCATATACTGAAGTTTAAATAAATATTAGTGTGAGTTTTAGTACACATCACACAGTCTGATCTGCTAAACAGAGGAACACCAGGGTGGGAAAGAGGGACAGAGGGATTTAGGCCTCAAATTGGAACTGTCCCTCCTAAAGAGGGACACTTGGGAGGTATGCACTTGTGTATTCCACAGAGTGTCACTAGTGGCCTAGCGCATTGTGTAGTGCCACATCAGCAGGAAACCTTGTACAGCAAGCTTAGGATGGTATTCAGCAATCTAAAGAGGTGCAATGCTAGGACAACTGTATCATAGGGGACAAATTCCCTACAGCCCCACTGATTTAACTCTTTGAGTGCCAAAGGGTATCCAGCACAATGCATTGGATATCCTTCTTGTACTCAAAGGTTTAAAGGTAACAGGAGCTCTATCAGCAGATCTGCTCTTTTGGGGTCAGACCTGCAGATAAAGCTGGGGATGCATTTTGAGACTCAGAGTACCAACAGAAGAGCAGACCTGGGGTCTGAAAAGAGACTCCTGATGGTCCCTGCTTTAGCTGTGCATGGACAGTTTCCAATCTTGTGAGATATAACTTCCCATAGACCTGATGTACTGGGCTGAGCAGCCTGACACAGCGGGTTTATGGGGAATGTGCGCGCACCCCAGAGGTTTGTGGCTGAGAGCCATACGCTTCTGGTTTGTGTTCCAGCTGAAGAGGCCAATCCTATGGCCCCTCAGATTAGTGATAGGAGCAGTTTTTGGGACTGCACAGAGCATCCCAAGGCGTATTACTGTCTGTTCCTACTGGAGAAAACTTAGCAACACATGATAATTGCACTTTGAAGGGACGTTTTTAACCCCTTGAATCCTAGCATGTTATACAGCACAATGGGAGTTTGGGATTTGTTTTGTTTCCTCCCTATGGTGCAGTTGGTTTGCTCCAGAATTGCTCCTCTTATGTGGATAATGGAATCTGGGCCTCATTCATCATGTTAAAGACGTGCAATTCTGGAGCAATCAAACTGCACCATAAAGGACTAATGAAAATCCCATACATTCCTACAGATCTAAATGGTGACTGTAACCTCTATGGCGCAATATTGCAGACATCTTTAGCATTCAATAGGTTAAAAGCCCCATTTAAATAAATGGGAAATTACAGAATGATCATTTCAACCCTATTATGCAGCTGACTCGATTTATTGAACAAGTACTATTCAGCAGTTGTTACCAACCCCAAATATTATAAACAAGCTATAGTAATACATGTTAAGCTGTTAATGACAACAGCCTAACCATGGGAAAAAAGCTGAGACCAAGTTGACAGTGAGTCAAAACCAGGGACTGTCTCTGTGAATGAGGGACAGGTGACAGTGTCTATTAGCAAATTAAGGACCAGAAAGAGGAGGTTCGGCACATTACAAAGCATTGCATTTGCACACCACGCAGGTTCTTAAAGGGTTAGCATTTAGACAGACGACTAGATAGGAAGATAACATAGAACAGCTGTTGGATTTTTGCTAGTTAGCCCTTTGTAGCCATCGGCTGTTTGTAGATTATGGGAGTTGTGGTCTCCAACAGTTGGAGAAACACAAAGGCTGCCCTACCTTGATCCAGACAGGCAGTTTAGATATATAGATAAATAGATATGTAGATAGATAGATCGTACATTGATAGATAGTACATAGATAGATAGATAGATAGATAGATAGATAGTACATTGGTAGATAGATAGATAGATAGATAGACAGTACATAGATAGTACATTGGTAGATAGATAGTACATTGGTAGATAGCTAGCTAGACAGTACATTGGTAGATAGCAGGGGAGGGCTGGCCTGGGGGGCAGGGGGGTAATTGGCCCCTGGGCTAGTGATATGTCTGGGCTGGGAGGCCACTGCTCCTCACTAAATCTCCTGACTGCTGCTGTAAATGGAGCTACATTAGTGATACCACAGAGCTTACAATTGAAATGGAGATACATAAATGATACCACAGAGGTTCAATCCAAATGGAGTTAAACTAGTAACATAAACCATTTCCCTTGTAAGCTCTATAGTATCACTAGGTAAGCTTTACTTAAATTATAAGCTTTGTAGTACCGCACTAGTGTAGCCCCATTTCAACTGTAAACTATGTGGTATCACTTGACTTACCTCACAAGATTAATGCCAATTTTAAAATTAACAAGAGGGGGTGGGCTGGAACAGTGGGCTCCAATGATAGTAGAAATGGGCCACTTGAATGTGTTTGCCCCCTGGGCCACACGTTGCCAGCCCTCCCCTTGTAGATAGATAGTACATTCGGTACATAGTACATTGATAGATAGGTAGATGGTAGATAGATATAGATCGTACGTAAATTGATAGAGAGCAGGATACGTACGTAGATAGATCATAAAACATGCATATTAAAATCTGCTCTGAAGTGTGAGGATATGGGCACTGTACTCTACTATATACCCCCTTAGGAACTGGAAACACCTTCGCGTTTCACCAGGCAGAACTGACTCCTAATTACAATGTATCAGTCAGTCTCCTTTGTTCCTCTCCTTTCTCCTTCTTTTCCTCCGACCCCACCCATTTCCCCTCCCTCCTGCCTCTCCCAGTCCTCCCATTGGTCGGAGCGGCTGTCAGTCGTTGTGTCTCAGTGCTGTGCTAATGTCCCTTAGCATTGCTGGGCTGGGGTTGTGTTCAGCAGCTGCTTGCTTCTCTTCCTTGCCCCCTCATCATTCCTCCTCCATAGTGGTTGTTTTACTTCTCTCCATAGCTTCCAGAGGAATAAGAAAAGCTGGATCCGCAGGAGCAGCCATGCAAAAACACTGCAAAGGTATGAAATGTTGTATTTTTCTTCTGTATTCCTGTCCTAGTGGTGTTCAGCTTCTCTTTTTGGGGGATATTCGGCCATGCATGGAGGAGACACGGGGGCAGTGTGCACACAGTGCTTACCTAATGCCTTAGCCACGCTGCTCTTTTAGATTACAGTAACCCTTTGAGTGCCAGAGTGGTGATGATCTCATTGCGCATCCCTCTGGCACTCGAAGAGTTAACTCTTTGAGTGCTAAAGAGGCATTCAACGCATTGCAACGCAATGCGTTGGATACCTTTCTGGCGCTCAGATGGTTAATATCATTCGCACATGATCTGGATTCAGACTCGGTACATATCGCATAGGTCTTTATTTCACACCCCTTTGGCACTCACATGGTCAATGCTGGCCTCAGCTCGTGGACTGTATACAACCCTATATATATTGGTTCGTCTTGTTTATTATTTACATACCCCCGGAACTCAAAGGGTTAATGAATTACTCAGCACATTTTGAGCTGGATAAAGACCGTGTGTATATCGCCATAGATCTGTTTTATTTTTCTAACTAGGCACCCAGTGTTAACATATGAGCTGGATACGGACCCTATATATCAACATGGATCTATGTAATTGTTTTATTTACACCCCGGCACTCACATTGTTAATGACAGCCTTTGCATGGCTGGGTACAAACCCTATATATTTACGTACGTCTGTTTTAGTTTTCATGTACACAACCCTTTGTTACTCAGTATGTTCAATGTGTTTTTATAGATCTCTGGCACACAATGGGTTAAGGCCATTCTCAGCTGTATACAGTCCTTGTACATAGCTGTTGTGTATTTTAGTTCATAGACTCGCTCCTTTGTCATTCAAAGGGTTATTATCAACCTCAGTAGCACAGGGGCTGGAAACAGCCCCTATATGCTGCCATAGGTCTGTTTTGTGGTGTCCATCCCTCTGGCACTGAAATGGTTAATACCAACATCAGGTCATTAGATAGCTACAACACCCTAGGGATTGCTACTTGTCTGTTTTATTTGTACTCCCACACACCCTTCTGGCAGTCAGGTGGTTAATGCTTACCTCAACACTTTAGTTGTATACAACCCCAATATTTTACTACAGTATATGTCAGACTTAGTTTTAATTACACACCCGCTGGCACTCATGGGGTTAATTTTATCCTCAGCATATGTGTTCTTACAGTAGCTCTTCCACTAAACAGTTCACATAATACAGTATATAAAGGAAGGGCAAACTGAGGACATCTTGGGGATCAGCTGCTTTAGAACCTTGTGGGAAACACAGCTGTCAGTCGCTTTTTCAATGCGCTACATCTTTAGGGAGATTAACCCTTTCAGTGCAAGAGGGGTGACCAACAATTGCTTTGACGTGCCCTGGTCACCCCTCCGGCACTGAAAGGGTTAAGTGAGATTATTATTAATAATATATTTCAATAAAGTGCAGCATATTCCGTATTTGTTTAGTGTATGAGCAATAATGGCATCACTACAACTCAAGAGGTTCTGCAACAGCTGTGACCATATCTTACCTCATGGCGAAGAGATGGGACTGAGAGCTGTGCATCCCATGTGTTTCTGTAGAATCCACATTACTTTGTTAGCCATTAGTATCATGACTGACACCTTGTCATGCCATGAGGTTCTGCTACAGCCACAACATATCAGCAGACTCTGTTGGTTGTGATTGATAGCCCTCTATCTTCTGAGGTTCTGCAGCAGCCAAAAGAATACTTTCAGCCCCTGTGATCATCAAGTGTCCCCCCATATCTCCTCATATTATTAAAATCACACCAGCTGCAGAGCATTTACCCGCTTCCATCCATTAGTGCCTGACTTGCTCTGGGAAGTGACAGGGCAGCATTTCCCTGTGGTTGGGTCCGCTGTCTGTATACCCTGAGAATGATATATTATGTATACCCTGAGGATGTTATATTACTCTGTGAGTGCCAGATGCATTGGCTACCCCTCTGGTACTCAAATGGTTAAATAATAGTGGTGCGATTTTTTGCAAACCAACTGTACCATAGAGAAATATACATATTTCCTTTTATTTAACCCTTTTGAGTGCCAGAGAGGTATACAAATCATCCCTTTGCAATGCTTTTGATACCCATCTGTCACTTGAATGGTTAAATAGGGTTTTTAACCCCTTGAGTGCTAGCAGCTTCCATCGCATTGCTAAGAAATGCATTGGAGGCCTCACTAGCATTCGGGAGTTAACCCTTTGAGTGCCAGATAGGTACGCATACCCCTCTGGCAGTCTAAGGGTTAATATTCCTATTTAAATAAATTAGACAATTTTGACTTTTTATTCAGTGCTTATGTTGCATTTAGGTTGTATCAGAATTTCTCCACTCTCTTTGTGCACCAGCCTCTCACTAACGTGTGTATTTCCTGTGGGCACTGAGTCTGCATCAGGGAAAGACTCTGATTGGTACATGAGAGACTCAGTTCAGCAAGTCGAATTTTGTTTTTTTCCTTGGAGGATTCGTTCTTATTTGAAATCAGAAATGCAATGGAAGGGGTTGTCCTTTAGCCGATTATATTGTGTTATGACTGTAATGTCATTACCGTGCCATATATTTATCCCTGATGAGATTTAACCCCCATTAGAAGTAATCTCTCTGGATTTAACATCCTATTGCTGTATAATGAAGGGCTATTTTCTTTCTCAGGACTTTATACACAACCGAAAAGTGCAGTAATTCTAGGGCAAACCAACTGCATTATGAAAGAGGTGTGGGTATCATTTTCCATGCATTTCAATGGGGATTTTAACCCTTTGAGTGCCAGAGGGGTACGCAATGCATTGCGTACCTCTCTGGCACTCAAAGGGTTAACCCCTGGAATATTAGATAGGTCTCCAGTGCTACGTGAAGCAATGTGTTGGAGACCTTTCAAGCATTCAGTGGGTTAACCCTTTGAGTGCCAGAGGGGTATGGAACGCATTGTAATGCGTTTCACATCCCTCTGGCACTCAGAGGGTTAAAAGCCCCATTTGACTCAGTGTGTTTTGTTGGGAATTAATATCTGTCCCTTATGGTAAAGTTGGTTCGCACCAGTATTGCCACACCTTTTGTGTCTCTGTATGGAATTTTTCATCTATGGGGTTAAATGTGAGGACAACAAGAGGAAAACGCACACAGGTCCACCAAAGCGATATCAGCCATATCCAGTATATGTTTAAAAGTTCAATACTTTATTTCAGTCTCATAAAAGCATCCTTGAATGAACAAATACAAGGTGTGCAGGACTTATCACCTAACGCGTTTCGTGATGGTGTTTACATCACTTAATCATAGGCTTCCCTATGGGGTTAAATGTACTGAATCCATTTTTGATAACAAATATTTGAAAATAAAATTTTAAATTGTATTTAACCATTTGAATGCCAGAAGGGTACACCACTGGCACTCAAAGAGTTAAAAAGTTAACACGTGGTTGATCTTGTGTGTAGCAGAGAGGAATCCAAACAAATCTCCTGCACTCAAAATACTAATCATTTGAGCGCCAGAGGGGACTGCAGCACATCACTTAACCCTTTGAGTTCCAGAGAGGTGCACAATGTGTTGTGTACCTCTCTGGCATTCAAAGGGTTAACTTTGTAACTGCCAAAGGGTGTATGTGATTGTGTATGCTGTCCCTTTGGTACCTAAGATATGTGCAACACATTGGTTGCAGGCGCAAACCCAGGGTTTCCAGAGAGGGGTTTCCAGTAAGCTAGAATTGATTGCATGTGATTCTGCATCCAAAATCCATTACACCTACATATGGATAGACCAGGGTTGGGGCAACCTCCAGCTCTTGATGGACTACAGATCCCTTAGCTGGATGAGGATGATGGGAGCTGCAGTCCAAAACAATTGGAGGTCACATTTTATCATTTTTGGCCTATATATATATATATATATATATATATATATATATATAACAGCAGCAACATTTCTCATCATTGTGGGGCAAAATGTTAGTGTCTTTCTGAATGTAATAGTAGCAAAAGGAGATTCTGGCAAAAGGAATCCCCCTCTCGGTAATGCCGTGATGCTGTTGTCCAGTTATTCCAGTGCTTGTGATATTTATTCTGTCTGTTTCCATGGATTTAAATGAACACTAACACTTGCTAAAAACATCTTTCTTCTTATGGTGCACTACCAATCTGTAAGTAGCACTATACACAGAATGTTTCAGGCACTGTGAGTCTCTGCCTCATAGAGAGTATAGTGAAAGTTTTTGGTGCCTGAGGCACAGGGAGGTAAAGTTACTTGTATCAGCACACCTGGGAACTCTCTGGATCTGCCCCAGAGACTCTGATTTTTAGAGGTAATTACCGGGTCCCAGGGGACAGAGACTGATTCTCCAGTGGTGGTTTTGTTTCTTCTGAAACTTTACCCACATCTCCTTCTCACACTGTTCCTCATGCTTATTGCCCAGTTCTCTTCCTTCTCACACTGTTCCTCATGCTTATTGCCCAGTTCTCCTCCTTCTCACACTGTTCCTCATGCTTATTGCCCAGTTCTCCTCCTTCTCACACTGTTCCTCATGCTTATTGCCCAGTTCTCTTCCTTCTCACACTGTTCCTCATGCTTATTGCCCAGTTCTCCTCCTTCTCACACTGTTCCTCATGCTTATTGCCCAGTTCTCCTCCTTCTCACACTGTTTCTCGCGCTTATTGCCCAGTTCTCCTCCTTCTCACACTGTTTCTCGCGCTTATTGCCCAGTTCTCCTCCTTCTCACACTGTTTCTCGCGCTTATTGCCCAGTTCTCCTCCTTCTCACACTGTTTCTCGCGCTTATTGCCCAGTTCTCCTCCTTCTCACACTGTTCCTTGCACTTATTGCCCAGTTCTCCTCCTTCTCACACTGTTCCTTGCACTTATTGCCCACTTTTCCCACCGTTCTGCCCAATTCCCACCCACTTTATGACACAATGATGATAAGCCATGCCCACCCAAGTATTCCACACCCCCTTTATGACACAAATCACATCATTTACAATTCCCTGGTTGTCAGCACATGACCTCTCTCTGGGAGTTAAGAGGAGGAGGTTCCCAGGTATGGTGTGTAAGGCACTTAAGCGCAGACCTGTTATTGAGCCCCCAACAGTGCGTGTTTTCAGGATCTCCTACTTTGAACACAGGTGAATGTCAAGGCAGTTCCTTAAGAATGACGGAACCACTGATTGATTCACCTGAAGAGATCCTGAAAACCTTCACCTTTTGGGGGACCTGAGGACAGGTTTGAGCACCCCTGGTCTAGGGTCACAAGGAGCTGGTGACACTGGGAACTGAATCAGGTTTTCACAAATTCTCAGCCTTGGATTCAAAGTCAGTCAATTAACCAGCTGAGCCCCTCCTCCTCTCAATTACCTTAATCTGGGCAGAAAAGCCTAATGGCTACTATGAATCAGTTCCCTGTGGACTATTTCCTCAAAATGTATCTTTAATAGACACTGGGCATCATGTCCAGGGAGGCAGACATGTTTATTTTTGTAGGGCTCCTGAACTCCTCTCCTCCCATTGAAGTCTCCTTAGGAAGGCGTCAGTGGGAGGGATTTGACTTATAAGAGTGCTGAAACAAATAATCATATTTGTTTGTGTGGATGGGGAATCCAGTATTAATTACAGTTCCTTAAAGGGATAGTAATACTTCGTTTTAACTTTATTTTATTTTGTAGGCATTAAAAAAACATGAAGAACGATATAAGTCTTATCTCTCAAACCTTTATGGTTTATGAGATATTCACAAACAAAGTTCCCCTCCCGCCCCTTTTACCTAGTGTAAGCCATCTCTTCTCAGATGTGAATCTGGTTGTATGACCAGACAGATAACAGAAGGGGACAATCTTCTTCCTATGAGAACAATGAAAACCCTTCCCCCCTTGACAAGTTTTTCAGGTTTTTCCCTTATCTTAATTGAAGATTGTCCCTCTCTGCAATCTACCTGGGCACCTCCCTTCTGATCTGACTGAATGGGGGGGGATACTTTGCTTGTGAATATCTCTCAATCCATAAAGGTTTGAGAGATAAGACTTATATCGTTCTTCATGTTTTTTTAATGCCTACAAAATAAAATAAAGATAAAACGAAGTATTACTATCCCTTTAAATGCAGAAAAATACTGACAGTTAACCCTTTGCATGCCAGAGGGGAGCACAATGCCTTGTGAAACAATCTGTTGCACATCCCTTTAGCGCTCAAGGGATTATATAATCTCAGTGTAATATTTATGCTTTGCAATGCCTTGGAGCCATCTCTAGCATCCAGGGGATTAACTGGAACTATCACCCCAAATAAAGCCCCTTCCCCCAATATTCAGTCATAGAGTGACAAGCTTAGATATAGTACTGCTATCCAGGATAAGTATCTCGTTATTCAGGAAATCCTACTTGATCTGAGACTGACGGCCAGGCTTCTTGCTTTACAGGCATCTGTGCAACTGCGCCATCAGTCACTTCCTGTTACCTTAAGGTACAATGCAAGCCTCCTAGAGGAGACCAGGGCGGACAGCGCAGACACGCAGATGTCGCTAATCCAAGATGTCTGCGCTGATGCCTGGACATCTCAGAAGTAGGATTTCTGAATAATGAGATACTTATGCTGTCTAAAAGTACTATTTCTACGTTTATCGCTATATGACTAATTATTGGGGTGACTGTTTTAAATTGCAAACATTGCCTTTCTACTGAACAGAGACACTGTCATTTTTCAATGTGGTGTGACCTCTCAGTACTAGGATCCAAACACAGATGCATCAATCATATATACATGAAAAGTGTTTTAGCGATCAGTTACATTTTCCCATTAAATTAATAAGAACACATAATATTAGGTTATGTTCTTGGAGTAGAATTATTCATTCATGTTATGCACCACACAGGTTAATTATAACCTCCCCTTCATTCTTATTCCAGCAGAATCCAATAACGCTAGCATATGTCATCCCCAGGGATCGGGGAGCTCACAGTGGGCTGTAGTACAATAAAGGCCATTCTGATCAGAAGGGGCCCAGGGAAAAATTATGAAACCTTTCAGTGGAAAGGGGGTCTGAGTACACATTGTTCTGTCTTGCTGTGAGGAGCTATTTGCTCTAAATAGTGACCCTTAGCTATATATGTAAAAGAACAAATGTTTAAGGTTAAACCTTTAACCAGTACCAATATGTTAAACAGAAATACATTTGTGTTATCATTTTAAAGTCTTTCACATTAGGACAGAGGGAGAGCAGTGTACATGATAATCTGTTCTCTGCAACTCATTCTTGAATTTATGAATGAATGTGAATTGTCGTTATTAATTAGCATAAACCAGTGATTACACAGTAGACTTTGTTGCAGCGATAGAAGTGCATTCAAACAATTTCAGAGTTAGGTATCGTGTCATAAGAGGCTATTCAAAATGTGTCAAGCCTCTTACATATTAATAACAATTAATAAGCACTGACCGCTTAGTGAATCTCACCCATTGTCACACTATCCCTGCAGCACTAAATGGGTTATGCACTAAGGAGCCGGCCGGCTCCAAAAGGAACTGACAGCGCAGGCGCACGGACGTCACTATGACGAGATGTCCGTGCTTCCTGCTACTGTGAGCCTCTGAAAAAATGGAATATCTTGTAAACCGGGTAATATTTCTGGCGACTAGCGCTACTAAGCAGCTAGTCGCCAGATGAAGAATTGAATAATGTAAACTTATTACGGGGTGGTAGTTCCCCTTTAATGAGGATTAGTTAGTATATTTTTGTCCATCCCTGTTTTAACCTCTTAGACACAAAATACTTCTCCTATGCATTTCACAAAGTATTAGAGATGTCAGTAACTTCCAAGGTGTTACTTAAAATGACTTGTTTTTATTAAGGGTCTGTTTGCTCCTATATACAAAGTAACATAGTTGATCAGGCTGAGAAAAGACATGCCCATCAAGTCCAGCCAATGCCAAGTCACCCCTATTGATCCAGAGGAGGCCCCCCCCCACACACTTAAACCATTTCCAATTTAGCCCCAATTGGGTAAAAAAATTCCTTCCTGACTCCAAATGGCAGTCAGATAGTGCCCTGAATCAACATCCTATCTGCATTGAAGCCATCTGTCATAATTCTCAATATTATTCTGTGCTAGATAGGTGTCCATTGCTTTTTTGAAAGCAGTTACAGTATCTGCAAGCACAACATCCTAAGGCAAAGAATTCCATAGCTTTACAGTCCTTACTGTAAAATACCCTTGCCTTTGTTTTAGTCGAAAGCACATTTACTATATGTGCAGCAGCTTTTTTTCCTCTTTCCTTCATTTTTAAACTCTCCTATTTATCATTGAAATTATTCGTTTAATTTAAACCAGTGTTTAAATGAGTATTGACCTTGCACTACATCCATTAACCCCTGGATATTTTGTCCTACAACCCATCGTGAACTGGTACAATCAAAAAGTAGCTATTCTTCTATACTATATCAGATCATGGCATCTCCCATGCATTTTATAATATAATGTGCTGATTTACATGTAATTCTTTATTACAGATGTATAGTAAATAAGAGAATCCTTCACTGACATTTCAGGAACAGAGTCACAAAGTCAGTCCCATGACTGATTTTGTAAATAGGAACCATTTCTATGTTTACGTACATTTTTCCTAGTATTTATTAAACATGAATGCTAATATACAACTTGGTGTCAGTATGAAAGACTACATTGTTATCATTCATAGTTGAACTGGACTAATTCTGGAGCCAACTATATACACCAGTGGAGGGCACCGTGAGGCCCCCAGCCTCTGGCTGGCAGGGAATGATGGGAGTTGTAGTCTGGCACCAACTGGATGGTGTTACGTTGTCCGGTCGGGATCAGTACCATAAGGGAGTAATACAAATTTAAATGCGGCTTTAACTCCTTGAATTCTGGAGAAGTTTCCAGCACATTTCTTTGTACTGCATTTAAATGCTAAAAGCCCATTTAAATCAAAAGGAGATCTGTGACTTTCTATTTATTCTTATGGTACAGTTGGATTGCTCCAGAATTACTACAGTTCTTCTTAGCACATCAATCCCAGTATCTCTTTAAAGGGATAGTAATACTTAAGTATTACAAATTCCTATATTAAAGTCCTATTAAAATAAATGTATTGCCCCCAGTGTCATCTCTCAAACCTTTATGGTATCACTGGAGAACTGATCACCACTTCATCACCTCTTTATCACTCCTTAGTGCATAACCCCCTTAGTGGTGCAGGGATAGTGTTACAATGGGTGATATTCACTAAACGGTGATAAAGAGGTGATAAAGTGGAGATGACTTCTCCAGTGATAGTACTTCTCCAATTCATATGTTATTCTATGGGGCCTATGCTCTAAGATTTCTTCAACTTTGGAGATCTTAGTGAATTGGCGCCATAGAATAACAAAGAAAATGGAGAAGTGATATCACTGGAGAAGTTATCTCCATTTTATCACCGCTTAGTGAATCTCCCCCATTGTATCACTGACTTACTTTGATGGTCACTGACCACTGAATTGTGTAAATATCACGTGAAAGTGATATATATGTAAAAATAAATGTATTTTGTTATTGCCTATACATATCTATGTATATAATTTGCTAGGATGCATCGCTCCCTGTGTGCGTAACACACACGGACACAGAGAACGACGCCTCCAGCGGTGGTGGAGGGAAAATCAGTGGTAGACCGGCATGCTCAGGAGATCAGCAGTGGTGGAGGGAAAAGCAGCAGTAGAGAGGCATGCTCCAGGGATCACCATAATGCTGCCGCTGTCCCCCTCCCCCGCCGCTATGCGCATGACCTACACCGTGTTGAATGACTGGCGTTAACCTCATATAAAGATAAAACTGCGGTCACTATCAATCCACCGCAGGATGAAGGCCTCCTGTTTATTGGGCCACTGTGCCAAGGGTGCTCTCTTCTCTGGTGCCACAGGTGCTCTCTCCCACCTGGCCCTTATGGCCCTCACTCCTCTTCTCCTGACCTGACCAGTTGCGCCTGTGTGACAGGGCTGCTCTCTTCCTCAGCATCTGGAGTCATGGTCTCACTTTCTGTGTGTTTGGGCAGTCTCTACTGCTCATGACTGCACTGGACAAGAATACATCTGGCCTTTTATATTATAGGATATATATATATATACATATATATATATATATATATAGATAGATATATAGATAGATATATATACAGGGCTCAAAATTTCCACTCACCACAAGCCAATGGCGAGTGAAAATTTAGCCCTGGCGAGTATAAATTCAGCCCTGGAGGGTATGTTTTGGCTTGCAGTGGTGAGTAACTTTTCATGTCTGGCTAGTAGCAAAGGACTTAAAATTATAAGCCCTGATATATATATATATATATATATATATATATATATATATATATATAATATTTCTTAACTTCTTGGATGCTAAACATATGGTGGATACCTCTCTAGCATGTAAGGTCTTAAAAAATGTAGACAGTAATAACAACAGTTCTTTTAATGGACTTCTAACAAGCCTATCTGGTTTCTGTAATTCAGCGATATGAGGCTGATTTGTGCATTCGGAGCACTCACTAGGATTTATCCTTCAGCCGGGAGGAAAAATCACCTGCCTAGAAGCGTGACTGGGGGAGTGGAACAGTAGACACTGTTATTACGATAAACATCTTAATCCAAATTTGCATCCTATTCACTGTCAGGTCACTGCGTTAACATAAGGTTCCTTCTGCCAAATGTTTTTTGAAAAGAGAAAATAGGAAATGTCTTTCATTGTGCTTGTTATTTCAAAAGCCTGTGGTTGCATGGGGAAAAGATTATATAGCAGGCTCCAGTATAATTCATACTTTACTGATATCAGTTTTGTTCGGGTGCAGAGGGAAATGTTTATAAGGAGCATGAAGACAAGAGGACACGTGATGTTAGTAATAGCTCAGAGGTCTGGATTAATCAGAGGGTGCTTGGCACGTTTTAAAAGAAAGAAAAAGCCATCATACAGCTTGCAAATTACAATTCCATGAAAGACTACTCGGTAACATTCACAGTTATAAATCTAAGTGTTCCCATACCCTGTGGGAAGGGCAACTATTTTATTTTATTTTCTGCTCCTGTGTGGCAGACTTAGAGACATAAGCCCAATGTGGAAATTGGCTGTACCATCGGGAACAGACAAAAATACCCAATATCCCCATTGAATGAAATGGGACTTTTATCTCTTAGAATGATAGAGTTCTTTAGCAGAGGCGTAACTAGAACCCTCCGGGCCCTCCACAATGCCCCCATCTCCTACCTCCTAATCCCTGGCGGTCCAGTGGAGTGGCAGGAGAGACAGATTGGCGTGTTGAGCTTCCGTGCGGTCCTCCTCTGTAATGTAGAGCGCTGGGAGATGATGTCATCTCCCAGCGCTCTGCATTACTAGAGAGATTACTAGGGAGATTGTGGGCACCAGGCGGAGGGGGCGCCCGGGCCACTGGAGTGACGGGCCCGGTCGTGGGTGTGACCCCTGCAATCCCTATAGTTATGCCACTGTTCTTTAGCATTCAAGGGGTTAAAAGTCTCATTTTTACCAAGGAGAATTTTTATTTGTTCCTTATGGTGTGGTTTGCATTTTGCCCTAAAATGTCATAAATCCAGTCATCAAAAATACAAGCAAATGTAAAGGATTGTTTGGTGCCATCCAGTGAGTGCTCAGATATATGACAGTACAAGAATTACAGTGGATCTGTGGACATTAAAACATGCTTATATGTCGTGTTAGCCATTTGATTTTAACCCTGTGAGTGCCAGAGGGGTACGGATTGCGTTGCGTACCACTCTGGTATTCAAATGTTTAAAGGGATAGTGATACCTTAAAAAAATTGCAGCTCTGATCGATCCTCCTGTAACCAGGGCCATGTAACGCTGTATTTCAATATTTTCCATTTTGTGGTTCAAGAGTAATTCAATTGTAAAGGATCCCCTTACCCTTTCCCTTACATCATGCTGCCTCTCTAAGCCATCCGGACAGCACGCAGCAAGGGACAATCTTCAGGCACTGAGTATAAGGAAAACCTTTTCCTTATGCTCACTGAAGATTGTCCTTTGCGCTGTCCGGACGGCTTAGAGAAGCAGCATGATGTAAGGGAAAGGGTAAGGGGATCCTTTAGCATTGAATTACTCTTGAACTAAAAAATGGAAAATATAGAAATACAGCGTTACATTGCCCTGGTTATAGGAGGATCGATCAGAGCTGCAATTTTTTTTTTAGGTATTACTACACCTTTAATTTGTTTTGTGAGAAATTAACCTTTGTAGGTGTAGGTGATTGTCTCCACTTTATACTAATCACTTTTTGTAGCGGGCCTATGTTACCCCATACCATGATATGAGTGAATCTAGGCAATTCTCCCACTCATTGGGGTCATGTCTCATAGCACAGAGAGAGACAAAGAAGTTTGGCCTCCAGTAGAACGAATTATGCCAATTCTCTGTACAGTATGTTAAAGTGCTACACTGTACCATCACAACATAAAAGTTAATTTCTCAAAAACTATTTATTTTACAGAAAAAATAGCTAATGTAACACAGGCAGATTTTAGTTCTCTTTGCGATAAACTAAACTTGTCTGGAGGTGATAGGGGCTTGCTGACTGATTTGCAGTTTGAGATTACAAATGACATTCTATATTGGTGAGCATCTCTGGTAAATGCATCTACTAGAGAAACGATTCCCCTAATCCAGACTATTTACTGTCAGAGTATTTTGACAAGGCTCATGTCTGGAAGTGTGTGACACTGACCAGGAACAAAGAGAAACAAGAGAAGCAACATTGTTTCTTTGAAAGCTCAACACTTGCTTTGAAAGTATCAGAACAAAGGAAGGGGATTTAACTGTTGTAAACCTCCCGACCACTGGACTGATCGCTCTTCTTGCTGCTGGTTCATTTCATGAGACCTCTCACTGACTGCATAAAGAGGTCAGTGTGTATGAGGCTATTAATCAAATGAAATATTACTCTTATCTGTTGACTCAGCCATGCAACGACTTAAACAGTGATTTCATACTACTTTTTATTTTATGTTAAAGGGATACTACAGGATGATGTGTATCTCAAAGGCACAATATCATGTTTATTTATTTCTCCTCTCCACAGTTAATAGATATCAGCATTCTAAACATGCAAAACCATAGAGAAAAGCCTCACCAATATTCAGTAGAACAATGCAAAAAAAATTGAATCAAACAAAAACAAAACAATCAAAAGATGGGAATCACTCATGTTTACAGTGGTTCATTGGCATGGGTGCTGTTGTAGATTGCAGGATACACAGATGGTAGTATATTCCCCTTACACGCGGGCAATACCGACTTGGTGATTGTACAGAAGGTTCCTGTGCTTGGCTCTCCTCCTGAACGCACCAGATCCAGCAATTCGTCTTTGTTGTGTTACACAAGAAAGCAGGAAAATGTAGTAAGTAAGGTCTGTATGGCGGACTATGGTGACCCAGCAGACCTTTCACTCAATGCATTTCAGAGTATTCCTTTCCTCACTGCCAAGTTTAGTGTAATTTTACACCATTTTCTTGTGCATTCCATTGGGGAGGCATTCCAGGCTTGCTGATATTAATGTCTTAATGATGGGGTGCACTAATATGGGCTAAAACAATCCCACTTGCTAGCTCATACCCAGAAGTGTAGATGTATGATTTAGATGTTAATGTGTTAGCACATAAAATAAGCTGCCCTGGCAGAATCATAGATCCCCACACACATTTTTCTGTGTAAATATCATGTGCCAGTGATACCTATTTAAAAATAAATTGATTTTGTCATTGCTTGTGCAAATATGGATACTTCATAACCAAAGCTAAAAGTCTATGAAGGTGGTGCTAGCAATTTTGTGGCTGAAAAACATAAACTTCCGATTCCAGCTGGTGGGAGTATCCATTTTCTGACCCGCTCCCATGAACATCTAACAGTAGCGGTTTTGAGCCATGACAGTGAAGGAATTAAATCAGTTCTCCTGGTTTGCTGACTAATTGTCACAGCGAGATTACTAATTACATTCCATATTGGATGGCATTTCGGAAAAATGCATCTACTAAGGAAACAGTTGCCCTAATCTAGACTATTTGCTGTCACAGTTCTTTGACATGGTTTATGTCTGGACGTGTGTGACATTGACCAGGAACAAAAAGAATGAAAAGAAGCAGCATTGTTTCATTGAAAGCTCAAAAGTTGCCTTGAAAGTATCAGAACAAAGGGAGAGGGTTTAACTGCTGTGAACCTCCCGGCACTGGACTGATCTCTCCTGTCACTTCCGCTTCCTTTCAGGAGACCTCTCACTGACACATAAAGGGGCTAATGTGCATGGAGCAGTACATTAAATGAAATATTACTCTTTTATCCGCTGATTCAACCATGTGCTGACTTAACCAGTGATTGGTAACATGGTACCACCCTTTACCCACATTAACCAGTGATTTAATACCACTTTATTTTTATGAAAAAGAGGTACTATAGAATGTTGTGGCTCTTGAAGGCACTCTATCTCCATTTTATTCATGACATATCTCCTCTCCTGATACAACAGGAATCAGCATTCTAATGAGCAAATCAACAGACAGAAGCCACACCAACATTTAAAAGGTTATTAATGTTTCATAATAAAAGCAGCTCTAATTAATCATCATGGGATTTGGACTTTGGGGAGTGTTATTTCAGTTCTGTCAGAGTTGTAGTTCAAGAGTAATTAAATAACAAAGTATCCCCTCCCACCCCTTTTACTGATGTAACACTGTTCAGCTAGATCAGAAGGGAGGTGTACAGGTAGACTGCAGAGAGGGGCAATCTTCAATTAAGATAAGGGAAAAACCTGAAAAACTTGTCAAGGGGGGCAGGACTTTCATTGTTCTCATAGGAAGAAGTTTGTCCCCTTCTGTTATCTGTCTGGTCTATGGACTGCATTCCACATCTGAGAAGAGATGGCTTACACTAGATAAAAGGGGCGGGAGGGGGAAACTTTGCTTGTGAATATCTCTCAAACCATAAAGGTTTGAGAGATAAGACATATCGTTCTTCATGTTTTTTCAATGCCTACAAAATAAAATAAAGATAAAACGAAGTATTACTATCCCTTTAAAGGGTTATTAATGTTTCAATGTAACATAAGCTACGATTGTATAGTTGATACTATTGTTCTCCGACGTTGGCACTGTTCATATATCTTTAGTTTCAGTGTAATTATAAATTGTGACTATAATGTCATTTTCTAAAACCTTTCTGAAAGCCCTATTTTTAACACAATTTCTTTCTTTAATTATTTCAATTAGGAAAAAATGTCATCCATTTTCCGACCTCCAAATTAGTCTACTTTCACGAAATATAATTGTATATATATAGTTATTTAGCTCTTTTAGGGTAGTGATACCATGTAACCAGTGGAATATGTATTTTTTTCAGTTCTTAAAGTTGAAATTAACTTTTTGGACTCCTGTTAAATAGGGCCTTTGTCGGCCATTGATGTAGGTAAAATTATACATATTCGGTAGTTTTGTGCTCATTGTTCAAGACTTTTAACCACTTAACGACCTATCTGGGGGTGGGTGACCTTAGAGGGCCATGGCACTTTTTTTCTCCACAATAGATTCTGGGATGGCAGATCGCGTGCAGCCGCGCTGCCATCCCGGAATTCCATGACGTGCTGTCCTGTCAAGTCCTACATCGTTAAGGGGTTAAAATTACTGAAACTCACAGTCAACATAAATGTATTTGATATATAGTGTATGATATTAGCAAAATAAGTAACTTTTTCGATTTTTGTATTTATGACATCACATCATAGCTTGTCACTTGTCGAAAAATTTACTTTGTTCTGAAAAAAATAATTATAGTTTCCTATATATAATTAGAAAGTTATCTCCGGTAATTATTCCTAAATAGATGTATAACAATAATGCTGAAAATGTGACTGGCCCCCAGGATAGAAATAATTCCGAAGCCCCTGGCACTGAAAGGGCTGAGCACCATAGATAATTCAGACAGATAAAGTCCACTTTTGTTCCACAACATACTTATTCCTAGTAAGTTCAGCAGCAGCCTGGGGTGAATGTATGAACTCCACTGGAGTTACCCTCTAACACTAGTGGTTACATCCCATGTAGAGTGACCACGTATCCCAGATTGGCCAGGACAGACAAGGATTTTAGATGTGTGTCCCTGGCAACCCTCTTCTGAGAGGTCCTGGAGCGAAGATTCCAGAGAGCAGAGTTGTAAACACTAGGAGAACTGCATATTGTCTACTGTCACAGAATGTGACTCCTCAGCTGGGCTACAAGAAAATGGCTTCTAGACAGAGCTCTAAAGAGTAAAGCAGTGTTTCTCAACTCCTGTCCTCAGGACCCACTAACAGGCCAGGATCTGATGATTTCCTTGTTAGAGCACAGGTGAGTTAATCAATGTGTATGAGCCTCTAATCACCATACCTGTGCTCTAGCAGAGAAATCCCTAAGTGTCACAGCAATCTATGAGCAATTCTCCCTCTAGTGTTTAGAACTCTGTGGTACGCCAGAGAAAGAGCAGGTAGTGCACTGATGTTCATTGATGTATGGTGAGTTCTCCCACATAGCTGAACTAGTACACTGCTGCTCTCATCTTTGCAGTGTCCCTGACTGGCAGAATGGAAATGTGGTCACCCTAGTCCTAATCTGTATGCTCTACAATGCATGATCACAGTAGTGCATGCTGGCAGTTTCCACCAGTGTTAGAACTCTAAACAAGGCGCAGTGGAAATTAATGATTCAGAATGCCCATAGACTGTCATGTTGCCCTCCCCTTGGTACAAGAGGCATTAAAGGGATAGTAATGTTTGTTTAAAGTTGCTGCTATACTGTAGATTTTAAAAAATAAAGTATCTCGGGCAGTTCCTATCTCACACCTTTATGGTTTGAGAGGTATTCCCAGCTAATCCCCCCCTTCCCTGATGTCCGCTGTAAAGCTGACAGAAGGAGATCCGTGTCGGCCAACTAGAGGCAGCTCTTCAGCAGAGCCGAAATAGCAATACTGACAAAGAACTACTTCATTGGAACGGTCTACAAAGTGTGCTTGCAAACCAGGCACACTTTGTAGACCGTTCCAATGAAGTATTTCTTTTTAAATATCGCTGTTTTGGCTCTGCTGAAGAGCCACCAGCTGGTCCCAGGATCATGATCTCCTGCTCTCAGTAGAGCGCTGATGTCAGGAGAAGGGGAGGGAGGGGGGAATTTTAGCTGCAAATATCTCTCAACCCGTAAAGGTTTGAGAGATGGGACTTGCTCAAGAAACGTTATTTTTTTAAATCTACAATATAGCAGCAACTTCTAAGCGGGCATTAATAACCCTTTAAGGGAAGGAATTTTGGTGTACATAGCTTTGTAAATTGACGGTAATCAGGAACAGGATAGATAAAATGGATTCCTCATTTGGCACAGAATCACCACCGTACACTTATCCTAGTGTGTTATTGGGATAGTGAGGCCGGAGTAAATCAACTGTATAGAAAATCCCAATTGGCTTAAACTTTAGACTTGGATCCCCTGGATTGCGAGAGAAGTCTCCATCTCATTGCAAAACACCTGCACTGTACTGGCAAAATTACCATTTTATATCGATTTTAAATGGAGATGTTAACCCCTTGCTAGCGAGGTCCCCAACTCATTGTTGCGGAATGCATTGGAGACATTTTCAGCGCTCAGGAGGTTAATAGCACCATTTAGTCATTGTGAATTTAACCTCTTAAGGACCATTGACGTGCCAGGACCGTCAAGGCGGTCCAGCACTTAAGGACCAGTGACGGTCCTGGCACGGCATGGAGTTCGGGGCTCCCGGCCATGAACCGGAAGCTAAAAAAAAAAAAAGCCCCGTGGTCTTCGAGTGCCGGATGTGCATGCACTCACTGGTCCTTAAGGGGTTAAAGAAATATTGTTTTTTATGGTTCAGTTGGTTTGCTCCAGAATTTAACCTTTTTAGCGAGATATTACGGTTTCACTCTTTGAGTGCCAGAGGGGTACGCAACGCATTGCTCTGCAATGCGTTGTGTACCCCTCTGGCACTCAAAGGGTTAAAACTGTCAGTAAGTGTGTGTGTATGTATGTATAGTACATTGCACAAGAATGTGTTGCACACACCTCTTGCTCTCAGGTAACCTACATGAAACAGGCATTGGTTTAAAATAAAATCACCATTGTTTTGATAGGATTTTTTTATGTGTAGATCACTGTACATTCTGTCATACTCAGAAGAACTTTGACCTCTGCAGGGTTCATGACTGTGTCTGTGTAACTCTGGTGCTAATGGCTTAACTTCCTCCTTGGTGGGGTCACATGAAACTCAGTCTGAAAATACAGTAAGGTCATTATAAATACGTCGGTCAAAAAGGGAAAAAAAATAAACAGTCACAGGAGTGTGGGAATTTGTGGGGAGGCCAATGTAAGAAGCCCTTGGATGGTAGAAAAATTATAACAAATGAATTACCCATTTGAATGGCCTGCATGTGTGCCGATCTCCCTTTCTGCAATTCTCCAGTGATCATCATGGGGAACTGCAGCATGTTACATCCTGTGTTGACTGCTGGTGTACTGCATGAATAGCCCCATAGGATGCGGTCTACTCTATTTTTGTGGGTCCATTTCAGTTCATGCATGTGATATCACTACTACATTTTCATACATATGAAACCCACCTATGATGATTACAGTTTTTAACCCCTTGGCGTCCATGGTCCTGGGAAGTAACCTTCCCTTAAGGACCGCTTTGAAGATTCCAACATGCCGGCACATGTGACCTGTGACATATACCGGCACGCCGCACTGGGGACTGAGAGAGACCGCTCCGTGTGATGGTCATAGCACGGCGTGCAGTCGTTAAGGGGTTTAGCATTTAGAAATAGCAATATGTTGGATACTTCTCTGGCACTCAAAGTGTTAACCGCATAAATGTTATTAAAACTTCAGATCATTGCTTCACAGTGCACCGGAGACCTCTGTGGGTTTCATGGTGTTAAAAGCTCAAATTAAATCAATAGAAATTGGGATTTGTTGCTCTGTATTGCATTTGGGTTAGCCCAGAATTCCTCTGTTGTTGGACCCATATGGTTATCATTGCATTTACCAGAGGGTGGGGAGCTCTGGGACTGCCGCGGTGAGGTTGGGGCAGGGTATCACTCACAATGGTATTGGGTGTAACATCTCTCTTTCAGTCCGTATCCATGATTCATTATCTGTAATGTGAGACCGGCCAGATTGTTATGAGTACAATTGCTTAGGAGTATATCAGCAGGTTGGGTTCTTCCAGTCCACCCTTTATCTTGGATTAGGAAACATACAGCATTTCATGACTGGACGACTTTGGTGCCAGAGATATGTGTTGAATTAGTTGTGTAATAATTGAATACAGTGATTCTCAAAATGGGGGCCTTGTAGAAGTGTTGGGTTTCCAGGTACCAAATGTGGATGAGGGATAAGTGGTCAGTATTAGAGAGAAGCAAATCTCCACCAGTTGAGCAAATGGTTATTTTGCCAGTGTCAATGTAAAGTTTAATACTTAGCAAAAATGCCACGACTAGGGAATAGCGAGGATTAAAGGGATAGTAATACTTAAAATGTAAAAAAAAAAAATACGTTGTATGGTGCTCCCACTGCTGAAATGTGTTTTATTCAAAAGTTATTACTTTATTTTAAGTATTACTATAGTATCCATTGCATTGCAAAGCAATGCGTTGGTTACCTCTCTGGCACTCAATGGGTTATCGAGGGTGTACCCAGCACCCTGTCCTGGCACGTCATGGAATTCTGGGATGGCTGCACGCTGCTCTGACATCCCAGAGTTCATTGAAAAAAACACATGGTCCTAAATGGTCGCCCACGTGCTGAAACGGGCAGTCGTTAAGGGGTTAAACTAATGAGAATTTGTATTTGTCCCCTGTGGTGCAGTTGATTTGCCCTAAAATTGCACCAGTTTCTTAGTGTATAAGCCACTATAAGCACTCTCCTTCTATCTGGCTTCCCAAACAGGAAGTGATCGCTCTGGCACACGACACAAGAATATACTTTAGTAGGTGGTACCAGATGTGATTGTTTTCCTGTCATCCTATTGGTTAAAACAGTGTACAAAATGCGTAGCAAAGTCCCAGATGGTGAAATGTGTTTTGGGACATAAAAACAGCAACATTTGGACAAATACTGTACTTAAAGAATTGCTCTGTTCTTCTCCAGATAGTTTGTGTGATCCTAGGGGCGACTTTATAAAAAATAATTGCAAACAAAAGAAAAAGTTTCTGAGTCAGATACCAGTTTATAACACTAAATAACCTGTGAATTACTGCTTATAATAAACATTGAGGTTTAGAAACATTGTTTTGGCAAAAAGCACGTGTAGCTTGCCTGCCATGTTAAGGCACCTCAGATTCCCTATCTACCTCAGATCTGAAGGGAACATGTATTTAGTATAATGCAATTAAAACCAGTGATACTGTCATACCTCTGATGTGAGCAAAACCCTAGTGAGGGGAATAAAGAGGTGTATTTATACTGTCCCTAACTGCAATAAATAAAAATAATAGAACCATGAGTCCATAATTCCATATATTCAGGCATTCTGTGATGTCCTTGAGGTGATCATAGAACACAGTTATAGGAACTCTAATGATTTTGCCTCGTTGTTTTACAGCAGTGCAGTAAGTGAACCTGTATTGAGAATTATTGAAGCAGGTTGGGGTAGTAAAGTTGGCAAATCAAAATGGAGCACTTACAAAAACTTGCTAAAACACGCGTGTAAATCGTTTCCTATATTAAGAAACATATCCTATATAATAATTTGCTAAATTGTGTGTAACGCCCAACATGCGCAGTAGACACTGCTGCGCGTGTGGCAGTCATGCGCAGTACAGACTGCCCGCGCCGCGGCTGATACAGAGCTGGGTGCTCAGAAGGAGCGTCCAGCTCTGTATCAGCAGTGGCGCGGGCAGTCTCTACTGCGCGTGACTGCCCCGCGACCGGCTGCCACAGGCTCTGTGGCCCGTGTAACGGGCTGTTCAACTAGTATAAAGATAAATAGGATTATAACATTTTTAAAGATGTCCTGTCACCTTTCTAAATCGTCCCCTCAGTGGGAGTCTCCATCTTGAAATGATTTGCATTATTATTCCTCCCCTATTAATTTATTCCATTCCTCTGGTAAAAATTGAACTAGCAGTCTAAGAGGGTGAAGAGAGGGGATTTTCTGGACATGTGAGTTATTATGTAAGATTTATATGGAAGATCAGAGCACAAAGCTACAATTATTTTATCCAATAGCTAATCAAAATTATGTAAAACTATTACTGATTAAAAATTGAACATCACAAGGTTAGGCAGTTTAAAGAGATACATCTAACCCTTTGAGTGCCCAAGGGACACACAACGTATTGCAACGCAATGCGTTGTGTGCCCTTCTGTGATTCAAAGGGTTAATGAAGCTAATAAAATGTTTGGCTAAAAGGTCCACTTTAAAGAGATAGTAATACTTGGATTTAAGAAGGTTTAATATTGTTCATATGAAAAAAATAAATGGATTGAAGTAAAGTGGAACTACGATCCGTTGCTAACATGGCCCCAAATAATTACCCATGTGGCGACTAGCTGCTCAATAGCGCTAGTCGCCATAATTATTACTTTGTTAATGAGAATGCTACACCGCTCCCACCGCTCCCGGACTGACAGGCAGGAAACAGAGCAGACATCTTTCCATAGTGATGCCTGCACTGTCAGTCCCTTTTGGAGCCAAACACCTCCTAGCAACGCCTCCTAGAGCAGGATGGGAATGACAGCGCAGACGTCACTATGAAACTAGAATAACATTGGAATTGGAGAAGTGATATCACTGGAGAAGACATCTCCATTTTATCAAACCTTAGTGCAATTCCTCCCTGGTTTCAAAATGCATTCTACAGTCCACTGGTAGTTTAAAGGTATAGTAATGTTTAATTTTAAGTTGCTTTGATATTGTAGGCATTAAAAAAGTTTAACATCAATGTAAGTCTTATCTCTCAAAGCTTTATGGTTTGAGAGATATAACTTGCTAAAGTTACCCCTTCCTGGCTGTTTCAGAGAAGTCAGCACTGTAGCTGACAGCTGCAGATTCTGGACATTTGTCCGGAGGGCAGTTCTTCAGCAGAGCCGAAATCACGCTATTTAGAAAGAAATATTTCACTGGAACGATCTACAAAGACTTGCAAGCCAGGCACACTTTGTAGACCGTTCCAGTGAAGTATTTCTTTCTAAATAGTGGTATTTTGGCTCTGCTGAAGAGCTGCTGGCCAGTCCTGGGACTGGAATCTCCTGCTATCAGCTAGAGGGCAGACTTCTCTGAAACAGCTAGGAAGGGATAACTTTAGCAAGTTATATCTCTCAAACCATAAAGTAATTTCCCATAATTTTTTTTTTGAGTTTTGTAGATCTTAAAAAAATAAGCTAAATGCTACAAAAGAATCACTTCTTTGGAATGGTCTAAAAAGTGTGCTTGCAAACCAAGCACACTTTGTTGACCTTTCCAAAGAAGTAATTCTTTTTAAATCGTGCTATTGCGGCTCTGCTGAAGAGCCTCTTGTCAGTCCCTGGACCAGGAACTCCTGCTGTCAGCTTACAGCTGACTTCAGGAGAAGAGGAACTTTAGCAGATGGTTTGAGAGATAAGATTTGTGGCATTTAGCTTATTTTTTTAAGCTCTTCAAAACTCTGAACATTTTTTATTGGACATTACTGTCCCTTTAAAGGGTTAAAGTGGAACTACCACCATAGTTAAAGTCACCCTGCAATAATTAGGCAGATGGCGACTAGCTTAATAATAGTTCTCTTACCTTTAAGAACTACACAATTCTAAAGAAAGCCTTAAAGGAGCTGTAAACTTTTTTTATGAAAAAATATATGCTGTAGGGATTTTCCTGTTGAGTAAAATAAGGGTACTCCCACTGCAGAGAGATTTATATTTCCAGAGTTATTACAGTTTAAACCCATGTTTTTTTACATTAGCAGTGCCCTCTAGTGGTCAAATTCTAATTAGATTTCTTGTTAGATTCTAATGGAGAGAAAAGTCAGAAAAGTCAGAGACATACAGTTCTCCATAGAATGTGATAGAAACTGCCTGTCACTTCCTGTCAGTTAGAACTATCAGGAAGTAAACACAGTAAATTCACTTCCTGTCAGTTAGAACTACCAGGAAGTAAACACAGTAAATTCACTTCCTGATTATTTAATGTGCTCTACATTTTGAATAAAACATTGACAGCGATAGGAGTGACCTTGTTTTATTCAGCAGGAAATGCTCTGTAAAATATGTGTTTTCATAAAAAAAAGTGTACTGCTCCTTTAATCTTCCGAGACCTGAAGCCAGGCATCAGCGCAGTCACCTTGTCTGCTCGCCTGCGCTGTCAGTCCCGGTCTCCATTAAGAAGCATTGCACTGTGCCGAAAGGCAACGGAAGGGACTAACAGCACAGACGCACATACTGCAGTAACCTGGACGTTAGTCTCCAAAGATTAAGGATTTCTTTAGAATCTGCTCGTTCTGAGAGGTAAGATAACTATTATTAAGATAGTCTTTATCTGCCTAATTATTGCAGGGCAACTTTAACTATGGTCGTAGTTCCGCTTTAAGAAAAACTTGCCCACCCATGGTTTCACAGCGTGATGCTTTTTATAAATAATTTCTTTGATGTAGGATCTTTAAAACAATTCAGATTGTGGAGTTGCCATTCTGAGCCCTGGCACTGTTTTACTAAACCCACAACACTGGTTCCTGTTAAAGGATTCTGTACAGTCTGCATTTCTAATACGTCCGTCAGGCTGGGCTTTGTTAGTAGACGCTCCAGTATGGTTCACCACACTTTTTAAAATCCCTTCCTTTGGGACTATCTTGACTTCATCTCCTACACACACACACTCCTTTTAAATGATTACCTGTCCACATGAAAGAAAGAAAAGCAAAAGACATGCTTAGGTAAGCAAATATTTTCTTCTAATGTAACTTTCAGGTTAGTTTGTTATCCTCAAAAATGGTTACATTTCTCCTTGATTTATGACTTTGACCTTAGTAATTGAAGGTATACTAAAACCAACTACAGATAGTTATTTCTGTGCCCGCTGGGGTTTGAAACAGGCCTTTTGTTCAGTGTAAAAAGCAAACATTCTTTGAAATTGGTATTCTCCTTGTCTGCAGCGTCTTGTAGAGGGACAGTTTAAAGGGATAGTAATGTTTCACGATAAAAGCAGCTCCATTTAATCTTTATAGTATTTGAGCCATGGAGAGTGTTATCTTAATACTGTCAGAGTTGTAGTTCAAGAGTAATTGAATGATAAAATATCCCCCTCCCGCCCCTTTTACCTTGTATGACACTGCTCACCTCATGTGGAATCTGGTTGCTTGACCAGACAGCTCACAGCAAGGGACAATCTTCTTACTGTGAGAACAATGAAAACCCTGCCCCCCTTGACAGGTTTTTCCTTACGCTCACTGAAGATTGTCCCTCTCTGTGATCCATCCAGACAGTCTTGCTGCTCTGAGGTGAGCAGTGTTACATCAGTAAAAGGGGCAGGAGGGGGATACTTTATCATTCAATTACTCTTGAATTACAACTCTGATAGTATTGAAATAACACTATCCATGGCCCAAATACTATGAAAATTAATTGGAGCTGCTTTTATTTTGAAATATTGCTATCCCTTTAACAAAGGGGTAACGTGGTAAGCTAGCTGCCCAGGGCACTGACATGAGGAGCCCCTACAATTAGAAATTCTGTGCTGAAATATAAAGACAAAGTGCACTAATTCTGGGTCAAATCAACTGCACTTTAGGGGACAAAAAATTAAATAAACACACATTTATTTAAATGGACCAAAGACAGATGAGAATCATGCAGTTTCATACATATTACTGAAAAAACACAAACCCTGATAAACTCAGTACATATTAGAAAGGTGTATTATACAGGCTCTGTATGAAGTCTATAATGGTGGGTTGGACAGATTTGTATATAAATGGACTGGTGGAAATATTCCAGTCCTTGTGGTCCCCACCCACTCACTGCACGTGATCCATGTTTGAAAGATAACCAGCCTGGACATGAGGGCATTGCTAGATTAATTTTTAATATAAAGTGTTTTTTATAAACATACAGTCCCTCTCTGTCCTCTTCCCATCTTCTCTGTCCTCCTTCCGCCCATCTATGTCCTACTTCCATCTTTCTCTGTCCTCTTTCTGTCCTTCCCTGTTCCCATTCCATCCTTCTCTGTCCTCCTCCCATCTTTATCTGTCCTCTTTCTGTCCTTCCCCTTTCTCCTTACATCCTTCTCTGTCCTCCTTCCATCCTTCTCTGTCCTCTTTCTGTCCTTCCCTGTTCCCATTCCATCCTTCTCTGTCCTCCTCCCATCTTTATCTGTCCTCTTTCTGTCCTTCCCCTTTCGCCTTACATCCTTCTCTGTCCTCCTTCCATCCTTCTCTGTCCTCCGTCCATCTTTCTCTATCCTCTTTCTGTCCTTCCCTGTTCTCCTTCCATCCTTCTCTGTCCTCCGTCCATCTTTCTCTATCCTCTTTCTGTCCTTCCCTGTTCTCCTTCCATCCTTCTCTGTCCTCCGTCCATCTTTCTCTATCCTCTTTCTGTCCTTCCCTGTTCTCCTTCCATTCTTCTCTGTCCTCCGTCCATCTTTCTCTATCCTCTTTCTGTCCTTCCCTGTTCTCCTTCCATCCTTCTCTGTCCTCCGTCCATCTTTCTCTATCCTCTTTCTGTCCTTCCCTGTTCTCCTTCCATCCTTCTCTGTCCTCCGTCCATCTTTCTCTATCCTCTTTCTGTCCTTCCCTGTTCTCCTTCCATCCTTCTCTGTCCTCCGTCCATCTTTCTCTATCCTCTTTCTGTCCTTCCCTGTTCTCCTTCCATCCTTCTGTGTCCTCCTTCCATCTTTCTCTGTCCTCTTTCTGTCCTTCCCCTTTCTCCTTCCATCCTTCTCTGTCCTTCCATCTTTCTCTGTCCTCTTTCTGTCCTTCCCTGTTCTCCTTCCATCCTTCTCTGTCCTCCTGCCATCTTTCTCTGTCCTCTTTCTGTCCTTCCCTGTTCTCCTTCCATCTTTCTCTGTCCTCCTGCCATCTTTCTCTGTCCTCTTTCTGTCCTTCCCTGTTCTCCTTCCATCCTTCTCTGTCCTCCTTCCATCCTTCTCTGTCCTCTTTCTGTCCTTCCCTGTTCTCCTTCCATCTTTCTCTGTCCTCCTGCCATCTTTCTCTGTCCTACTTCCATCTTTCTCTGTCCTCCTCCCGTCCTTATATGTCCTCCTCCCGTCCCACTCTGTCCTCCTCCCGTCCCACTACCTTTTTCCCAGTCCCTCTCTGTCCTCTCCCAGCATCTCTCTGTCCCACCCTCACTTTCTTCTCTCAGAGGGGGCTACCTTGTAAAATTACCCTGGGGGCTTCATAAGATATTAAAACAGCCCCGTCTCAACCTTTCAAGAAGTTAGAAACCCCATCTGCCCTTATTCAGTCCCTCCCTGTCCTATCTCCAGCCCCTCTCTGTCCTCTCCCCAGTCTCTCTCTGTCCTCTCCCCAGCATCTCTCTGTCCTCTCCCCAGTCTCTCTCTCTGTCCTCTCCCCAGCCCCTCTCTGTCCTCTCCCCAGTCCCTCTCTGTCCTCCACCAGTCCCTCTTTGTCCTTCTCTAATACCTCTTTGTCCTCCCCCACTTGACTCCTCTCTGTCCTCTCCCAGTTCTTCTCTGTTCTCCCAAGTCTCTCTCTGTCCTCCCACTGTCCCTCTCTGTCCTCCCTCAGTCCCTCCCCACCCCCTTTATTCTCTCATTGGGTGCTACCTTGTATAATTACAGCAGGGGCCTCATATAGTATTAAAACAGCCCTGTCTCTAACTTGCAATAGATTAAAACCTAATTTAAATAATACAGAAGTATCTCTTATGGTGCAGTTTATTTTTTTCCAGAACGGCACATGTTTTTTTTATTGAACACAGCTATAAATCTCACAATGTTTCCATTGCATTCCCAGAATTCCATGCAGCACTAAAACGTGACTGCACTGTGTGCCTTTATTTCATGTTGCTAAGTGGGATTCTTAAAATCGAATGGAAACATTGTGAACTGTGGATTCTGCTGGTTTCCCGATCTGTTTCAGACATGTTGATATATACATGAGTGTATTCTATATAGGGTTTGCACATTTATTCTCTGAATCCATAATTTTTCAGACTACCTTCAGACTACCTTGTGCTCTGCCCTCTCCCATGCCATTGACCTTGACCTGAACAATTATAATCTGCATCCGTCTCTCTCCACCTGTTCCATTGGTCGCTTATCTTATTTCTCCATATGACTTTCCATACTGTCTTAGTCAGACAGCCAGACACAGAAATAACAAATGAATATTCTGGTGCTGAGCCAGTTGGGCTTTATCATCATCACATGCACTTCTCCCCTGGGCTCCACTGCACGGTGTGGTTAATGCTGACTTCAGCCTGGCTGATATTCCCCTTATAACTTTCACTGACATTGAGCATACCCGTACTAGTGTGAGGTGCAAGTTACATCTACTGCCACCCATCTCTTACTGCAGGGTCTGGTACTATGGCAAGGGTGGGCAACCTGGCAACTGGAGCAATCCCCTCTGAGTGCCTGATAGGTATTCAGCACATTGCACTGCAAAGCGTTGGATACCTCTCTGGCATTCAAAGGGTTATTAAACAAAGTGAACCTTAGGGGGAGACAAATAAATACTCCATTGATTTCACCTGGGCCTTTAACCACTTGAATGCTAGAGAGGTCTCCTATAGAAAGAGGAGCAATTCCTGGGTAAAGCACAAGCAATAAATACAGTTTTCCAAAATTCCCATTCATTTAAAGTGGAACTATCACCCTAAATAAATCCCTCCCCCAATAATTATTCATGTGGAGATAAGCATAGAAATGCTAGTATTATCCTGCATAAGTACAACATTATTAAGAAATCCTACTTGATCGAGGTGAACAGGCAGGCGTCAGTGCGGACATCTTGCCTCAGAGCCTTCCCAGTCTCCTCTAGGTGGCGTTGCATTGTACCTTAAGGTAGCAGAAAGTGACTGACAGCGCAGGCTCATAGATGCCTCTAAAGCAAGAAGCCTGCCCGTCAGTCTCAGATCAAGTAGGATTTCTTAACCCTTTGAATGCCAGAGGGGTAGGCAAAATAGGGCTTTAACTCCTTGAACGCTACAGAAATCTCCCAACGTATTGTTTTGCAATGCGTTGGAGACTTCTCTAGCAATCAAGGGGTTAAAAGCTCCATGTAAATCAATGGGAATTTTTGAGGCTTGTCCTTGTATAGTTCATCTGGTTTGCTACAGAATTCCTTCAGATTTCTTAGCACGTCAGGGTCTGCAGGACTCAGAACCAACCCCCCCCCCCCAAAATAAGTATCATCTATGGTACTTTCCTATGAAATAAAATCCAGGAAAGAGTCACGAGTCTCTGTATTTTGCACAAGTCCAATTTTTATTGGCCTTTTGCTGTAATACCAGCTCAGTAGCAGCTGTGTGGCCAGGGGAGTGGTCCTCAAGAGACCAACCTAATGCATTATGGGTATATTGTGCAGCCCAGTTGCACCAGTACTGATGGAGAGATTAGCTCAGTTACAAGTCCCAGGCTGGCAACAAAATCCAGGGGTTTAAAGCTTTAAAGTTATTGTAACACTTAAAGCGGAACTACCACCACTGTTAAACTTTGGCCCAAATAATTACCCATCCGACGACTAGCTGCTCAATAGTGCTAGTCGCCAGAATTATTACCTGGTTATTGAGAATTCTATACTTCTCCCGGACTGACAACCAGGAAACCGCGCAGACATATTTCCATAGTGACAGCCTGCTCTAGGAGGCGTTGCTAGGAGCCGTTCGGCAGCAAAAGGGACTGACAGCGCAGCCGCACAGACGTCACGAACGAAAGATGTCTGTACTGTTTCCTGCCTGTCAGTCCGGGAGCGGTGTATAATTCTCATTAACCAGGTAATAATTCTGGCGACTAGCACTATTGAGCAACTAGTCGCCAGATGGGTAATTATTTGGGCCAAAGATTAACAGGGGTAGTAATTCCGCTTTAATATGTAAAAAAATATATATAGTAGGGTGTATACTCCTGAGTGAACAAAGGGTACTCCCACTACTGCGAGGAATTTTAATCAATAGTTATTGTAGTTTAAACTTGAATTTTCTAGGTGGCGCTATTGTTACACCATCCTATGGACAGCTCTAGTCAGTTGATCATAAGCCTACATAGGCTGGTGTAGTAATAGCACCACTGCAACATTTCTGGACATTTGGATGCTGCTTCTAAAAAAACAAGTACGTTTGAGCTGCAATAACTTTTGAATGAAAACACCTCTCAGTGGGTGTACCCTTATTTTACTTGTTAGGATAAACCCTAGATTATTTACTTTTTTAACATATTGTGTTACTATCGCTTTAAGAACCAGACGGGCATGCTGTGCATTGCAGATCAATACATTCCATACCCTTCTGGTTGTTAAAGGGTTAAACATTAGACACAGGGCTTCAGCCCTCTCAGCCAGTGCTTAGCAACACCCCTGCATATACTGCTGCCTATATCTTGCCATATGGCTAGCAAGTGCATGCTGTGTTTGTTACTTCCTGTCATCTCAGCCTTTGACCAGCTTTACTCACTGACAATATCTGGGGCCTCAGATCCTCATGGGAAATGTAGTCAGCTTGTGGAACATGTGTTGAAGAGCGGGGGTACGATCTATGAACATATTAAGATACACAAGCTATCTTTCATTTCTTTTCTTTATTATATTCTCAGACAGCACAATATCAGTCTTATTTATAAGACGTATATATACAGACAAAGAAGTCACTATGCTTCATCAGTACAGAAATCTGTGCTTTGGATTAATATTGGTTGCCTCTGGGAGCAATCGGTCATACAATTCCAGTGACGTTTTGAGTCATTTTACACTATGTACAAGAGTGAAAGAAATCCCAGGAGCCCGGGAACCTGGATTACTTATGTTATATGCTCCAAAACATTGGGGGTATTTTATATAAATCTATTCACGTGATCCTAAAATTCTTAGTTATTGCACACTTCTCTGGTCCTCAGAGGCTTAACCCCCCCCAACAGCACCCACCCCATGAACAGTTACATGTACTAATAGGCTGAGCAGTGAACCCAATATGCTGTTTTCTGTCACCATTTGGTGATAAGATGCAGCAATCCTTCATATAAATGGGCTTTAACCCTTTGAGTGTCAGAGGGGTACACAACATAACCCTCTGGCACTTAAGGGGTTTACCCATTAAGTGCCAAAGGAGAGCCACAATGTGTTGGACACCCCTCGGGCACATAAAGGATTAAGGACTAGTGATGGGGGAAGTTCTGTGTGTGTGTGTGTATATGTATGTGTGTGTGTGTGTGTGTGTGTATGTGTGTGTGTGTGTGTGCGTATGTATATGTATGTGTGTATGTATATGTGTGTGTGTGTGTGTGTGTATATATGTGTGTGTATGTATATGTATTTGTGTGTGTATATATATATATATATATATATATGTGTGTGTATTTATGTGTATATGTGTGTGTGTTTTCAATCTTCAAGACCTAACTAGATGTAACCCTTTATAAACCAGAAGGTATTGCTTTGCAGTTGTTGTGGACACCTCCGGTCCCTAACCTTTTGTGTGCCAGAGGGATGTCCAATGCATTGCGACTCTCATCCAGCACTGAAAGGGCTAAATGGTTAAGCACATGAAGTCCTAATGGATTTACAGTGTAACCATTAAACTATATAGACCTTATGTATAAAAGCAGAGTGGGTCTTGGGAACTGCCCCATCCGGGAACAGCCACACATTACCACAATTCCCATTGTTTCAGACAACGGTTTTAACCCCTTGAATGCAGGAGCGGTCTCCAGTACATTACAACATAATGTGTTGGAAACCTTACAAGTGTTCAAAGAGTTAAAAATCCTCCTTTTACCATTTTGAGTGCCAGACAGGTATAACGTCTCCAGTGATATTACTTCTCCATTTCCTGTGTTATTCTATGGAGCCTATAGAACTGTAGAAGTGATATCACTGGAGAAGTTACCCCACTTTATCACATATTTACATAGCTTGGAACCCTCCGCATTTGCCCTGGAGACTCTGCATTACCGGGTCTCAGGGGCAGAGTCTGATTCTCCGGGGTGTGGGCAGTTTCTTAAGAAACTCTGCCCATTGGTGCTCCTCCCCTGTCAGTTCCACCCACTCCCCGCCCACTTGTCCTCCTTCCCCAGCCTATTGCCTGTAGTTTTAACAGGTTTCTGTAGCCCTGCCCCCAGTCGTGATTAAGCCCCACCCCTTTTGACATAAATTGCGTCATTCATCTCCCTCAATGGCACCATGTGCCTTCCCCTCCGGGGAAGCCAGAAGAACAAGTTCCCAGGTATGCCTATTTATCACTCCTTAGTGAATAACTCCCTAAGGGCTAGATTCTATTGCAGGTGCTAAATGTTAACACCAGTTTTATCAAACATTTTCCTAATGAAGTCTATGGGGAAAACTGGAGATAAAAGCAGAGATAAAATTAGCACCTGTAATAGAATCTAGGCCTAAGTCTTTTAACCCCTTAACATCCGGCGGTCCTGGGACATTTCTGTCCCATAAGGACCGCATTGAACCACGTGGACGCGCCAGTACACGTGACCTGTTGCGTGTATCGGCGCGTCACTATGGGGCCTGATAGAGATCGCTCCGATCTTGGAGAGGTCAATTTCAGGCCCTATTTTTACTTACAGCGCTCCCGGTAGAGCGCTGTAAGTAAAAAGTACGTGACGTACTATGACCGTCATCGGTCCTTGAGTATTTCAAGGACCGTGACGGTCATAGTACGGCACATGTCGTTAAGGGGTTAAGGGTCCCAGACAACAGGATTGGGAAGCACTGCTCTATAACACTGATTCTAAAATATGAGTGCCATGAAACCCCAGCCCCTTTGTTCTGGGACAAACCAACTGTGCGATGTATTTCCCAGCACTGCTCAAATGGGGATTGCTATTGACATAAAGACATTAAGAAATCCTCTCAAGCTGTCTTGTGTCTATCATGCGGCTTGTGTTTGGTTCTCCTGCTGCATAAGCACACTTCCAACTTATTTGTTTTATTCCATGTAAATTGTGCCTTCAACTCCATAAACAAACATTTCATTTACTCTTTTCTTCTTCATGCCTGACTTATCTGTAAGTTACAGTGCGTTGGATGCCTCCTTGGCACACAACTTCTTAAAGGAGCAATAAACTTTTTTATGAAAAAACAAATATTGTAGGGAGTTTCCTGTTGAGTAACATAAGAGTACACCCACTGCTGACAGATGCATATTTCCAGAATTATTACAGTTTAAACCTGTTTATTTAGAGGAATAGAGCCCTCTAGTGGTCAAATTCCAATTAGTTATTCTGTTGCATTCTAATGGAGAGGAAAGTCAGTGATATACAGTTCTCCATAGAATGTGATAGAAACTGCTGAGTCACTTCCTGTCAGTTAGAACTATCAGGAAGTAAACACAGTAAATTCACTTCCTGATTATTTACACTGTTATAATGTTTGAATAAAACAACTGACAACTGCGGGAGTATATAGGTTTTCATAAAAAAAAAAATAATTACTGCTCCTTTAAAGATGGGATGACCCCAGTCTATGACAAGCTCTCTCCTTTTTAATTTTTTTTTTTAATTATTATTTAAATGCCCCTCCCCCCCTTACAGCCATATGTTCAAAAGAATAGTATACCAATTCTAGGGCAAACCAACTGCACCATAGGGGACAAATAAAAATATCCCCAACTCCCATGCATGTAAATGGTGATTTTAAGCCCTTGGATGCTAGTGATCTCTAACACATAGGTTCACAATGCAGTGAAGAGGTCTCAGACATCCAAGGGTTTAGAAGCCCCATCAATGGGTAGGAAATTGTAGTCTTTTTGAACCCCTCCCCATATTGTAGTTGGTTTGCTCCAGAATTGCCCCAGTCCTTCATAAATATATCCAGTTAAGCAAAGCTAGTGGAGAAGATGGGAGGCCACGCTTGCATTCAAAGAGATAGGCCACACTGGCATTTAAAGTGATAGTAATGTTTCAAAATAAAAGCAGCTCCAATTAATTTTCATAGTATTTGGGCCATAGCGAGTGTTATTTCAATACTGTCAGAGTTGTAGTTTAAGAGTAAATGAATGATAAAGTATACCCCTCCTTCCCCTTTTACTGATGTAACACTGCTCACCTCAGAGCAGCAAGACTGTCCAGATGGATCGTAGAGAGGGATAAACTTCAGTGATCATAAGGAAATACCTGCAAAACCTGTCAAGGGAGGGCAGGGTTTCCATTGTTCTCACAGTAAGAAGATTGTCCTTTGCTGTGAGCTGTCTGGTCTCAAGACCAGATTCCACATCTGAGGGGAGGTGGCTTACACTACGTAAAAGGGGCAGGAGGGAGATAAGTTATCATCATTCAATTTCTCTTGAACTACAATGCTGACAGTACTGAAATAACACTCTCCATGGCCCAAATACTATGAAGATTAATTGAAGCTGCTTTTATTTTGAAACACTACTATCCCTTTAAGGTGTTAACCCTTTGAGTGGCAGAGGGGTATGCAATGCATTGCTTTGCAATGCATTGCATATCCCTCTGGCACTCAAAGGGTTAAAAAAAACTGTCTTTTAATCAACATAAACTTGCATTACTCCCCTATAGCTCGGATGGTTTGTGCCAGAATGGCTTCTCTTAGGCTGCTGTGAAATCAGAGAAAGGGATGATCTCAGCCAATAACTTTCTCTTTCTCCCTTTTTATTGACCCGATCACCAAATGTTGCTTCATTCCTTTAGAAAAAACTCCCTTTCTGTAGACTGGAGGATATTGCATCAGCAGCGAGTGCTGTTTATGACACCATCTTTTCCAGCTCTAAAATTATCCCTGATTTACCTTTCGGGCATTGCATTGCTTCTCTGTTCCATCATTATTAACCCTCTGATGGCCAGAGGACTGTGCAGTTCTATGCCTAACTTCAGTCCATTCCACACACAGAGGACCCTATGTTTAAAGCGGAACTATCATGCAAATAAAAGTGCCCCCCCCAATTAATTTTTTACCATAGCGTTAAGCATATAAATCCTTTTATTATCCCTATTAAGTCTGGCATTATTTAGAACTCTAACTTCTTCGGAGACTCGTCGGCAGACATTTTGCCAAAGAGGCATCTGTCCGTCTGCGCTGTCCGTCCTGGTCTACTCAGTGATTGGCAAGGGGGTGTTGCATTGTACCTTAAAGTAGAATGATCAATCCAAATAAAGTGCCCCCCAAATAATTATTCATATGGTGATAAGCATAGAAATACTACTATTATCCAGAATAAGTCCAGCGTTCTACTTGATCCGAGACGAACAGGCAGGCACGAGAGCAGACATCTTAGAGACATCTGTGCGCCTGTGCTGTGCGTCCCGGTCTTCTTCAGGATTGGGGAGAGGAAGTTGCGTTGTACCTTAAGGTAACAGGAAGTGAGTGATGGTTCAGGCACACAGATGCCTCTACAGCAAGAAGCCTGCCCGTCAGTCTCAGATCAAGTAGGATTTTTTAATAATGCTTCTATATAGTACTATTATTTCTATGGTTATCGCTATACGAATAATTATTTTGGGGGGCACTTTATTTGGAGTGATAGTTCCGCTTTAAGGTACAGAAAGGGACAGACAGCACAGGCACATAGATGCCGCTTTGACAAAATGCCTGCCGATGAGTTTGATTTTTAAATAATTTCAGACTTACTAAGGATAATAAAAGTATTGATATGCTTAGTAAACATTAATTGAGGGGCACTTTTACATGCATGAACATGGAGGAATTCTAGGAAATACCCACTATACCACAGGGGATATATAAACATTCCCACTGATTTAAGTTGGGATTTTCACCCCATTGAATGTTAGAGGTTTAATCTACTGGGAAAACCATGCATACTCCCACTGCTGAGAGATGATCTATTCAAAATTACTACTACGATACTCTTAGCTGGAGCGCCTCCGTGTGCCGCAGATGTATGTGACCATTAAGTAGGCGACATGACAGTCTCACACTGTCATGCAGTGCAAGATTGTCATGTCGCCATTTTGATCATGGCGATGTGGTGAATTACTTAAAAGGTTGCACGCTCTCTCGCGTGCGAACTTTCAAAAGTGAACCGAAGATTATCACTCTCTGAGATCCATCCGGACAGTCTTGTCTGTTTTTTTTTCTTTTTTTTTTTTTTTAATAATGTAGGCTATGGTGAAATTTGCCATTTTAAAAGTGAGCCAATTATGTCACTTCAGGACAGGCTGCAAGTACAGCTGTCCCGCATCCTGTCAATCTTTGTCTGTTCCCTTCCGAAGTATTGCCTCATTCCAGCCTCCTCTGATGATGGAGGATTTCTCCATGTAAGTTGGAGCACTCTCATTGGCAAGAGAGGGCTCCAGCCTACATCATCCAAGGAGGTTGGAACGAGGAGCTTCTTGGGGAGGAGAACATACGAAGATTGACAGGCTGCGGGCAGTATGACCCGCAGCCTGTCCTGGAGTGACATCATCGGCTCATTTTTAAACTGGTACATTTCACCATAGCCTGCATTATATAAAACCCCCCCACAGATTACATGTTATCGCTGTAGGAACATTACACAGAGGCAGACTTGTATAGAGGTGATATTTCCCGTTTAAATAAACATTAATGCGAGTTGTATTGCTGTGGAGCTATGTGATACACTTATATACGCACCAGACAGACTAATCTCCTAAAAAGAGGGACACCAGGGTGGGAAAGAGGAACAGAGGGATTTGGGTCTCAAAAAAGGGACACTTGGGAGGTATGTGCTTTCCGTATCATGCTATTACAGAATATGTACAGGTATAATGGAGGTTGACTGTCACTTTAACATATACCGTAAAATCTCAGGTATAATACGCACCTGTGTATAATACGCAGGTGTATATTATACCTAAGATTTTAGGGGAAAACAAGAGTGCCTATGTATAATACGCACCCTTGTTTTCCCCTCTCATGAAAAAAAAAAATTAAGCTGGCCAGAACCCTTCCCTCCCTCCCTCCCTCCCTCCCGCGGCCCAATTAGCTCTGACAATAAAGCTTACTTGCCCCCACTGAGGTCCGCGCTGACAGTGAGGCTTAGGTTACTTCCTTCCACTGAAGTACCCATCTTCCCAGCGGGCGGCAAGCTTGCATTTGCAGCCCGCTTCCCTCATGGGCTTTCAGGACCTTCCGCCTCCAGCCAATGGTAATAGAAGCGGAAGGTCCTGAAAGCCCATGAAGGAAGCGGGTGGCAAATGCAAGCTTGCCGCCCACTGGGAAGATGGGTACTTCAGTGGAAGGAAGTACCCTAAGCCTCATTGTCAGCGCGGACCTCAGTGGGGGCAAGTAAGCATTATTGTCAGAGCGAATTGGGCCGCGGGAGGGTGTCAGCACATTTAAAAAAAAAAAAAAATTCTCATAAGGTGAAATGGGGTAAAATTGTGCGTATTATACCCAAGATTTTACGGTAAGCACAGAAAAAGAGCTTGTAGATTTGTACATTTCCCCAAGATGCACAGGTGCTTAGTAAGGACCCTAACTTCAATTCATTCCTAGATAACAAATAGTTACATTGATCCTGATTCTCCACTACTAAACACACACAATGGCAGTCATTTTCCTTTAAATATTTCTCCGGACTAGTAGAGACATTTGAAATTAAAATATACATTATGGATAAAGAAGGCAGTGTCGACTGTACACACACAAACCATATTAAGAAAATAAATTCTTCTCAGACAAGAAATAAAATGAATCTATAGTCTGCAATACAACATCTGAAAAGTGTTTAAACGAGCTGGGATTATTTTCTCAAGTGTAAAAGCTGAAAGAGGAAGCTGTGGGTTTGTGCTGCAGATATAACTGAGCCGTAGAGTGCCGGCTCACTCACCATCTGTATAAAGGAATGTCACAATGGGCCATATTCAGGAACCTGAAGAGGTGCAATTGTGGAGCAGACGGATTGCAACGTAGGGGATAAATGAAAATTCCCATTGATTTTAAATGATGATTTTTTTTTAGCTTTAATTCAAGAGGTTAACCATATGAATTGAATGCACTGAATACTTCTCTGTCTCTCAAAGGGTTAAATAGCCCATTTAGCCATTTGAGTGCTAGAGAGGTGTCCGATGCATTGCCAAGCTCCAAGAGTTAACCTCTTGCTTTGCAATGCGTTGGATATCACCCTGGCACGTAAAGGGTAAATAGGTGGGAATTTTTGTTTCTCACATACAGTTGTTTGTCTCAGCAGGCCTCTCCCACCATCTGTATTAATCTGGATGTCTCTATGGGCCACATTTCGGAGAGTTAACCTCTTAATGACCAGAATGCTCAGCAGTGCATTATAGAAGTTATGCTTTGTACTCCTCCCTGATCTATAACCCCTTCAGGACCCATGTAACGCCAGGACTGTCACGCTGGTTCTGGCACTTAAGTACCTAGCACTTCATGGAATTCTGGGATGGCAGTAGGGTGACCATGTGTCCCTGATTGCCCCGGACAGTCCCTGAATTTAGATGTGTGTCCCATGTCCCTGGCAGCCCCCTTCTGGGACAATGCAAAGTCCCTGAATAAAGACTCCAGAGCACAGAGTTCTAAACGCTAGAAGAGCTGCCTATTGCCTAGTGTAACAGGAAGTGGTGCCTCTGCTGGGCTACAAGAAAATGGCTTCCAGACAGAGCTCTAAACACTAGAGAGAGATCCGAGCCTTGATCCTGACATCAAACAGGAGCTGCAGCTCTGTTTTGTTTCAGTGTTATGCTTGCTTAAGGCTTTGGACGTGAGGTACATTTTCTTGTAGCCTGCATCAGACAGAATTTTCTGTTACAGTGGTTATGGGCAGTTCTTCCTCTAGTGTTTAGAACTCCAGAGAAAGAGAGGGTTGCTCACTGATGTCCAGTGATGTCTAGTGTCCCCTCCCGTATAGCTGCACTAGAGCCGAGGACACGTACTCTACTGCTCTCATCTCCACAGTGTCCCTGAAAGGCAGAATGGAAATGTGGTCACCCTAGATGGCAGCTGGAGAGAGATCTCCAGCACATTGTTTTGCAGTGTATTGGAGACCTCTAGCATTCAGCGGATTAAAAGCCTCATTTAAACTCTTTGGACTCTATCTTGTTCCCTATTGACTTGCCCCAGACTTGCCCTTTTTAGTAAATCGGTGTCCTTGAATGCTGGAATTGTCACCAACCCACTACAAGGGGAACATGGCTTGAGGTGATATGTTCCTTTTAAAGGCTACAGTTTAAAGTGTTAGTAATATCCACAATAATGTTTTTTGCATTTAGAAGAGCTTATTAAACTGAGCTAAATGCAAAAAAACGTATCTCTCAAACCGGTATGGTTTTTTGTCTTGTAGATTAAAAAAAAATAAATTATGTGGTGCAAATCCTATCTCTCAAACCTTTACGGGTTGAGAGATATTCAGTGCTAAAGTCCCCCTCCCTCCCCTTCTCCTGGCATCAGTGCTGTGCTGACAGCAGGAGATCCCGGTCCTGGGACCAGCCGGCGGCTCTGCAGCAGAGCAGAAATGGAGATATCTGAAAAGAATTACTTAATGGGAACGGTCTACAAAGTGTGCCTGGTTTGCAAGCACATTTTGTAGACCGTTCCAATGAACTAGTTATTTTCCAATATCGCTATTGCGGCTCTGCTGAAGAGCCTCCTTCTGTCGGCTGACATGGATCTCCTTCTGTCAGCTGACATCAGGAGAGGGGGAACTTTAGATGCGAATATCTCTCAGACCATAAAGGTCTGAGAGATAGGATTTGCGCCACATTTTTTTTTTTTTTAATCTACAAGACAACAAAACATTTTTATGGGAAATTACTGTTCCTTTAACCCTTTGAATGCCATAGAGGTATGCAACGCAGTGCAACGCAATGCGTTCCGTACTTTTCTGGCATTCAAAATGGTTAGTGGGGGTTTTAATGCTTTGAATGCTAGTGACACATTGGTTATCAAAACTTAAAGGGATAGTAATACTTCGTTTTAACTTCATTTTATTTTGTAGGCATTAAAAAAACATGAAGAATGATATAAGTCTTATCTCTCAAACCTTTATGGTTTATGAGATATTCACAAGCAAAGTTTCTCCTCCCGCCCCTTTTACCTAGTGTAAGCCATCTCTTCTCAGATGTGGAATGCAGTCCATAGACCAGACAGATAACAGAAGGGGACAATCTTCTTCCTATGAGAACAATGAAAGCCCTGCCCCCCTTGACAAGTTTTTCAGCTTTTTCCCTTATCTTAATTGAAGATTGTCCCTCTCTGCAGTCTACCTGGGCACCTCCCTTCTGATCTGGCTGAACATGGGGGGATACTTTGCTTGTGAATATCTCTTAAACTATAAAGGTTTGAGAGATAAGACTTATATCGTTCTTCATGTTTTTTTAATGCCTACAAAATAAAATAAAGATAAAACGAAGTATTACTATCCCTTTAAGTGATCTCTCAGCATTCCCAATGAACCCCTTTTAAATCAAGTGAGATTTAAATTCCATATCTGTGGTGATCTGTGATCTCAGGTCATAGACTCACAGCATCTCACAGTTCTTATTGGAAGTATATACAGGGGAGGGCTGGCCTGGGGGGCAGGGGGGCAGTTTGCCCCCTGGGCCTGTCATATATCTGTGCTAGGGGGCTACTGCCTCACTCAATCTCCCACCTGCTGCTGTAAATAGAGCTACACTAGCGATACCACAGAGCTTACAATTGAAATGGACTTACAAAAATGATACACATGTAGCATAGCTCATTTCCCTTATAATCTCTATGGTATCACTGCTGTACACCCATTTCAGTTATAAGCTATGTGGTATCAGTTGCCTTACTTCATTAATGGAGTGGAGTGGGACAGTGGGCTGGAACGATAGTAGGAATGGGCCACTCTATTGTATTTGCCCCCCAGGCCAGAGGTTGCCAGCCCTCTCCTGAGTATATGGTACCGCTATGTGTGCGAAAATATATTTGCAGGTGTGAATATTGTCAGAAAGACATATTTATAAATGTGACTTTACTCCTTTATAAATATGACCAGGCGTTGTGAATTTTAGCGACAATTCTTAAGTGTACACTAAGAAGGCTTTTTATACATCACCCCCATGGTAACTAACTTCATAATACTCCTATTACCTTTCAAAAGTGGCCAATTCTAAAGTAATCCAGGTTAGTGCAGTGTGCGCGCCAGCTACGTCCGTCCCTTCCACTTACCTTGTGGCGCAGCGTAATTATTTTTAGAGGAGACCGGGACTGACAGTGCAGGGGAGCAGAAAAGATGCCTGCGCTGATGCCTGGCTTCCGGTCTCCGAAGATTAAAGGGATAGTAATGTTTCAAAATAAAAGCAGCTCCAATTAATCTTGATAGTATTTGAGCCACAGAGCGTGTTATTTCAGTACTGTCAGAGTTGTAGTTCAAGAGTAATTGAATGATAAAGTTTCCCCTCCCTCCCCCTTTTACCTAGTGTAAGCCACCTCCCCTCACATGTGGAGTCTGGTCCATAGACCAGACAGCTCACAGCAAGGGACAATCTTCTTACTGTGAACATAAGGAAAACCCTGCCCCCCTTGATAGGTTTTTCAGATTTGTCCTTATGCTAATTGAAGATTGTCCATCTCTGTGATCCATCTGGACAACACCTTTCTGTTCTGAGGTGAGCAGTAAAAGGGGCGGGAGGGGGATATTTTATCATTCAATTACTCTTGAACTACAACTCTGACAGCATTGAGATAACACTCTCCATGGCTCAAATACTATGAAGATTAATTGGAGCTGCTTTTATTTTGAAACTTTACTATCCCTTTAAGAATTACTTTAGAATCTGCTACTCTTGAGAGGTAATAGACGTATTATGAATAGGGTTACCACCCGACCGGTAAAAAATTGGCTTCTGTCCAATGTTAAGTCTATGGACGGAATGCCATGGCTGGTATTTTTTGGAAGAAAAGGTGGCAACCCTAATTATGAAGCTAGTCACCATATTCTTAATTACTGCAGGGCGACTTTCTACAAAGTGAAAGTTACACATTAATGTCCCCCCTTTGGTTCAGATGGTTTGATCCAGTTTATTTTGTGAGTTTGTGTGAGGCCCGCTATCTGTAATTCCAAGTGAAAGACTCACAGGAAAACACTCACAGTGTTTAGAATGTTGGAATTTTAGTACAGTTACATTTGTGTTATTGTAAGTGAATGGTGTGCTTGAATCATCATGCAGGGAGTTATTTTATGCACATAATTTTAGTCAGATTAAATGATTGTGCTGTTCTAGTTACACAATGGGGATCGTAACAGGAGCAGGAGAGCAAACAGCTGCCCGAGGGCAGTATTCTGGATTGGAGTCATGTGTTTAGTCCTGGGAGAGGATGACACGCAGCTGCAGTAGAAAGCACAGGGTAGGAGGAGCTGCAGAGAGCGCTTATTAAATGATTTATGATCTTGGAATGTCAGTGTTTTCTCTATGATGTTAGTCTATGACAGCTCTGTGATTTGCAGTGGCCAAATGATCTCAGCTTGCAGTTGGACTGTGTTATCGTATTTAAACACTGTATATCCTGACTTTGGTAAAACAATACATGTACTTAAAAGGCAACCAACATGAAATAATGTATATATGTTAAATCTCTGTCTTTTACTAGCCAACTAGCTTTTAGTCCTACCTGAGATAGCAGCCTTTCCTAACAGAAAAGCAGTGGGTATTAATATCGGTAAATTAATGTAGAACTTTCATCAAAATTACTCCCCAAATCCTTATTAACATAGCGATACACATATACATACTTTTATTATGCTGGATACGTCCGGCATTATTGAGAAATACAACTTGTTCTGCAGGCATCAGCAGCAGAGAGCTTGCAAGAGACGCTCTGTGCGCCTGCGCAGTCAGTCCCTTCCTGTACCTTAAGGTACCAAGGAACTCCGTTCACCAATCCTGGAGGAGACTGGGGCAGACAGCGCAGACTCACAGATGCCTTTTCACCAAGATGTCTGCGCTGTTTCCTGCTGCTGCCTGCCGAACGAGTTGCATTTCTTAATAATGCCACACTGATTCAGCATAATAAAAGTATGTATATGTGTATTGCTATGTTAATAGGGATTTGGGTTGGCAATTTAGTTTTGATTATACTTTTGCTTTAAGTGCCTTAGCGCTTGTCTCATTACAAACAGCAACAAACAAAATTAACCCTGTGATTGCCAGAGTGGCACACACCCTTGGCACTCAAAAGTTTAACTCTTTGAGTGCCCGAGTGGTGCACAGTGCATCGCAAATCAATGTGTTATGTACCTCTCTTGCGAGCAAAGGGTTAAACAAATTGTGTCTATACAGCACAGTCTATTCATGCAAAATTAAAGTTTAGGGTTAGAGTTGAAGGATATTCTACTAAAATGGTGATTGGTTTACAGGAAAAGGAATATCAGGATAGACTAAAGGATCTGAACATGTATAGCTTGGAGGAGAGAAGAGAGAGACGGGATATGATAGAAACATTCAAATACATGAAGGGATTCAAAAAAGTGTAGGATGGAAGTATATTTCAAAGGAGTAAAATGTTAGGATAAGAGGCCATAGTCTAAAACACAGGTTTAGATGTAATGTAAGAAAGTTTTACTTCACTGAGAGGGTAGTTGATAGGTGGAATAGCCTACCAGCAGAGGTGGTAGAAGTTAATACAGTGGCAGAATTTAAGCATGCATGGGATAGGCATAAGGCTGTCCTTAACATAAGAAAAGACCAACGACCAAAAAAGGTTTGAGGCTTTTACAGTAGGAAAATGGGCAGACTAGATGGGCCGAATGGTTCTTATCTGCCGTCAAATTTGATGTTTCTATATTCTGTAAAATGACTATGTAAACTGGTCAAATTAGCATATAGACTGGATTCTACAGCAATATATCCTATATAATAATTCACTAGGATGTTTGTCACTATGCAGTCATGCTCAGTGAATGAATAACATTTTAAACATTTTCGTTAAATGCTATAACTAATAAGCATTACTTGTATGTATGTGAGAGATCCCCTTTAAGTGCAATAAGTCAGCTGTATTGAACAAAAAAGCACATCTTCGGCAGGAACCAGAGGAGAGACAGCGCAGACATCTTAGAGGAAATGTACCTCTGAGTCTGCGCGCTGTCTGTCCCGTTCACTGCCAGCATTGGTGGTGTTGTAAGCTACTTTAAGGTAACGGAAGCGCCTGACCACGCAGGCACACAGAGCTTCTATTGTAGGCTCTGTGCAGCCCAATGCTACAGAAGATGTGGTTTTTCTTCAATACCTCTGAATTATTGTGCTTAAGGAAGGTATAACTTTGCATATCGCTAGTAATCTATTCAAGGGCAATTTTATTAGGATGAAAGTTCCGCTTTAAGACCAGGGATTTGTGCAAAATATTGTTGTACACCCCTGTTATACGGATATTTTATTTATTTTTTTATATAAAAATGTGCCTTATTAACCCTTTGCGCGCAGAGCAATGCGTTGCGTACCCCCTCCGACACTCAAATGGTTAATTAAAGAAAAGCAACACAGAGCAATGTATTATTCACCCTTCTGCGACTCAAATGGTTAATCTGTTCCACCTTTCACATATGGGATTGTGTACCTTTGCTTCCTTCCCTGGAAGAGATTTGTCAGGATGCGCTTTGTATTTTCATTCCCCCACAAGGAGGATATGATAAATGTACCCGGCTTGTGCCATTTTTCAGATTTATGTGCTGATATCCCAAGTTGCGGTTGGGAAATCTGAATTTAATTATCGTTGCAAAAACCTGAAAGCCTACCCAAAACACATAGTGTGTTTTATTGTTATTTGGTCGTTGCTATCCACTTTCTCTGTCTTTTGGAATTAAATGAAAAGGAATGTACTGCTTTTTTAGAACATCACATGATATTTTATTAGATATTTCCACATTCTGTACCTATCATCCAACAGTAGCAATGAGGATGATATTCAACCCTTTGAGTGCCAGAGAGGTATCCAACTTGTTACACAACACAATGGCCTACATACACTAAAATTCGACAAGGGTTACACATGCTGATGTCCTGCTGGAGCAGTGTCGTAGGCACATCGACAGTATTCACTAAAGTGTCTACAACATCACATCACCAACACTCCGACAAAAATATGACCACATTGACATCTGTCCGACAGGTTTACGAATTTTCATTCATTACAACGACAATGGCCTGTTTCCATATGGAAATTAGGCATAATGAGACACTTTCAAATGCAACGGTGTGTGTTGATATGTTAATGTGACACTTCAACACATGCACTAAACTGATAGCAGCCTCTGCTGTTGGAGTTCACAGTCTCAACCTCACCTACCTCAGGTTGTCAAAGTTGGGATCTTCCTGTACTTTCCTGTGCAGTAACAGCAGGGAGGGCTATGACCTGTTGTCGGTGTGGGAGGGATTCCGTTCACACATCACCAACACTACGACAATTCTGAAGGTGAACAGCATTCTCTCTTTCAGCACCATGGACAGCATTGAGTGCCATTGGGATGTGCATTGCTCACCCCGTGGCACTCAATGGTTAAAATAAGCCAAAATAGAACACCAAGCACTACACAATTATCCCCTAACCTATGTATTATATTTTATACATGTTCACTCACAAGGGAACAAGACTGGGGGTCACACAGCATCTGTGGGGATTTGTAGCTACCACTTGACCCCCAGCCTTGTTCCCTTGCCTAGCTGTAGCCATAGAACCCCATATACACTGCTTGGCCCCCACACTTGTTCCCTTGATCACTGCTAACCACAGATCCCCATGTACACTGTCTGACCCTCTTCAGCCTTTTCCCTTTGCCCACTGCTAGCCACAAATCCCCATGGCCACTGCCTGGGCAAGGGAAGAAGGCTGGGGTGTCAGGCAATGTATATGGTGCTAACACACAAAGGTGTTGTAGGGAAGCACAGAGACAATGCTGTGTTATTACAGCTCAAAATTGATTTTTTAGGTGCAATATCACAGTGGCCTGAAATTGTACAGTGGCGCTATTCCTACACCATCCTATGGAGTTTTATGGTCTACGGACCAGAGCTGTCCATAGGATGGTGTAACAACAGCACCCCACTGTACAATTTCAGGCCACTGTGATATTGCACCTAAAAAAACAATTTTGAGCTGTAATAACTTTTGAATAAAACACCTTTAAGCAGTGAGAGTACCCTTTTTTACTCAGGGGGATAAACACTACAATATATATTTTTTTACATATTAAGTATTATTATCCCTTTAATCAAGTGTGTTTCTTCAGTGGGGATTTGATAAAACAGTGATAATTAACAGCTACAATGGAATCTAGGCCTTTGTAGCAACACGTTCCACAGAACAGAGTATCATTTGATGTATATAAAGTAGTTCACATGGGTGACTTTTACTGCTATAACCATTTTCAATGACAACCTGTGATTGCATTATCGTGTAAGAAGTTTGCTGAAACATCTTTGCCCAAGTGAACGAGACCTAATTATCCTATATAATAATTCACTAGGATGTCTATCAGAAGCCGTCATGCGCGGTACAGACTGTGTGCATTCAGGCAGTCTCTACTGCTCATGATTTCTTTGCGTGAGGCGACGCAGGACTGCATCATGTGGAGCAGTGAGGTTGTGGCCACTTAACCCACTGAGTGCCAGAGGGGTACGCAACACATTGCAAAGCATTGCGTACCCCTCTGGCACTCAAAGGGTTAACATTACCCAGACTTTTGCCTGTGTACACGGGCCTTTACGCTAGTTTAATAATAAATTACTGTAATAGCTGACATTCTAATTAGTAGAAGAATTCCAGGGCAAACCAATAGCTCTACGGGGTGACCTAAACATTTCAAAAACTCCCATTAATTTAAACGGGGATTTTAACCCCTTGGATGCTAGAGACCTCTCTTGCATTCAAAGGGTTAAAATCCCCATTTAAATCAATGGGAGTTTTTATTTCTCCCCTATAATTAGATTGCTCCAGAATTCCTCCACTTTTCTTTTGAACATACAGTTTTGAACATACAGCCTTTGATATTTATATACTGTGTTAAAGGGGAACTATCACCCCAAATAAAGTCCCTCCTAATAATTAGCTATTTAAGCTTACAAATAGTACTATTATACAGCATAAGTACAGTGTTATTCATAAATCCTACTTCTTCTGAGGCTGATGTGTAGGCTTCTTGTTTTAGAGGCATCTGCGTGCCTGTTGCATCAGTCCTTTCTGTTACCTTAAGGTACCATGCAACACTCCCTAGAGGAGACCAGGACGGACAGCGCAGGCGTACAGATGTCTCTAAAGCAAGATGTCTGCGCTGATGCCTGGCCGTCCATTTAAGAAGGAGTAGGATTTCTGAATAATGCTGTACTTATGCTGAATAATAGTACTATTTTCAAGCATATCGCTATATGGCTAATTATTGGGGGGGACCTTTTTTGGGGTGATAGCACTGCTTTAACCCTGTGCATGGTAGAGAGGTCTCCAGTGCATTATGAACCATTGTGTTGGAGAACATTGTAGATTTGGTGGGTTAAATGTCTTGGTTTTTAGGGTTCTACAGGGATTTTGCTTGTAAGTGAAGGGTTCCCTCACGGTGAAAGTGTTATATGCTAAATCCTTTTCCCACTCCCTGAGACGCAGTGCATTGGAGATGTTTATATCATGCAAGGAATTACATTGCAATTTATCTTGAAGACATTATTCAATTTGATTGAAATGTTACTAAATTAATAATTACTCCTATATATTATAGCTGATACTTGTTTTGTGTCACATTGGATGTACAATTAACCCTCTGAGTGCCCGAGGAGTGTCCAGTGCCTTGCTTTTCCAATGCATTGGGCACCCCTCTGGTTGTCCGAGGGTTAAAAGTATTTGATTCTAATTAATATAAATGGGTATATTTTTGTAGGTGGTGATGCTGTTTAATGGCCCAGCCTAGATTATGCTCATATATTCCTCTGTGTGCTCTGTGAACATTTCTTCAATGAAGACTTCTTGCATTTGGTATCCTTTTGAATGGTCGCAGGCAGAAGAGCGACCATTCAACTCAGCAGGTCGCATGGCTAAACAACGCGACGTGACAACCTCCCACTGAATGACAGCGTGAGATTGTCACGTCGCATAGCCAGTGGGAGCATGCTGCAGATGTGTATTCTTTTATTTTTTTTCCCGTCTTCACATCTCTGAATTGTTTGTGTCCTTCCCCTGGTTCTCAACCCGTTTGTTAAGCACATGCAGGCAGCTGGAGCACCTCCCTGTGCTGCAGATAATAATCTGTCCTCTTCCTGCCGCCTGCTAGCCTGTGCCTTCTGCTGGACGGAGTATTATCTGCAGCACACGGAGGCTATCCAGCTGCCTCTGTGTGCTTAACAAACGGGTTGACAAGGACAAACAATTCAGAGTTGTGCAAAAAAATAAAAGGATACACTTATCTGCAGCATGCACCCATTGGCTATGCGACGTGACAGTCTTGCTCTGTCATGCATTGCGAGATTGTCACGTTGCGCTGTTTAGCCATGCGACTTGCTGAAAAGAGTTGAATGGACGCACGCTCTTCTGCATGCGGCCATTCAAATGTGAACCGTTGCATTTATAGCGTTAACAGAGTGTGTTTGCGCTGAATTTAGGTGAATGCGTGTTGGTTGGTACCTGAAATGTAAGATCTGAGGGAGATTCACTGAGGTGTGATACAGAGGTGATAAAGTAGAGATAACTTCTCCAGTTTATCACTTCTCCAGTTCCTATGTTATTCTATAGATCCTATTCACTAAGATCTCCAAAGCTGAAGAAATTTTAGTGAATTGGCTCCATAGAATAACATAAGAACAGGAGAAGTCATCTCTGCTTTATCACCTCTTTATCACCTCTTTATCTCCCCCCCATGTATAAAGAACATATTCCCCCCTATGTATAAAGAACGTATGCATGAAGATAAAGTGGAGCAAATCAACTCTACCATAGGGAACAAAACAACCCTTCTAAATTAATGCAAATGGTTATTTTCAGCCTAAGTTGCACCTCCTCAACCTAAACATGAAATCACAATCTAGGCCGGACAGACTGCCAGCATTCTTACTAAGCTTAGTGCCTTAGCCACTGCCCTTTCTATTCCATCACTAATTAATGCCTTCATGTCATCCAGGCTTATGCCCAAAGCCTGGAAAGAGGTTAGAGTTGTGCTTGTCCACAAGAGATGATAAAAATGTGGTATCAGATTATAGAACAATATCCTTACTCCTTACATTACCTAAAGTCCTGGAAAAATGTATCCACATGCAACTACTGTATGTAGGTATTATCGACTGTCCAGCTTCTCACCCTACTGCAATCAGGCTTTCGTCCACATCACTCAACAGTCTGATCCCTCCTAAAAGTATTCAATGATATCCAGACTGGTATGAAAATTGGTGAACTTACTAGAGCTATTTTCCTTGATTTTGCAAAGGCCTTTGATACAGTAGACCTTAATATTCTGATAAATTCAGGATTTGGTAACCATTCTGTAAACTGGTTCTGATCCTTTTTATCAGACGAAATGCAATATGTGTCTGTTGCTCACAATATTTCCCTTCCACTCAGTAACAAGGGGGCTCCCTGAGGCTCCATTCTTGGCTCTCATGTATTTTACTTGTTTATAAATGATCTGTCTGTGGTTTTCAAAGCATCTCCTGTGCTCGTTTAGAGATGACACTGTAATCTACACTAAAAATCACAATGTATAACAATTTGAATTACAGGATGATTTCTTTGAACTTGAAAGATGGATCTCTAAAAACAAACTGTTCTTAAACACTAACAAAACAGTCACAATGGTATTTGTTACAAAGCACAAATTACTTAACCTCCGCAATACCCATTTAAACATTGTAACAAAGTCTAATCATAACTTGGCTGCGGTTGAGTCCTACATATAATGTATCTTGGAACGTGGCTTAACCCCAACCTCGTTTTTTTGTCTTCATATTGATAAATTAATATCCAAACTATATCCTAAAATAGGCACTCTATTTAGAAGTCCATGGTAAGAAAATGTATTGTTCAACATATGTTAATGCCAGACATAGACTACAAATATGTAGTATATGCTTCTGTGCCACAAAACCATCAAACTCAACACTCTCTGTAAAATTAAGTATGCCCATGTATTTACACTACCCTTCATTGTGATATGTTTAAAGAACTACATTGATTAACAGTTGAATCTAGATGTGCCCTTCACCTTTCTTGCCTAGTTTATAACCACTTCCTGGAAAGCTACCATATTATCTGAGCAGTATGTTCACTCCAACTCTCCATACTAACTGTAACCTCCGCTCCACTGCTATCAACTCACTGACTGTTCCACACTACAAGAAAGAAGCCAGTCCATCTGCCTTCTTCAGCACTAAAATCCCTGAAAATAACAGTTTCTTTGTATACATATAAATGATTAGCAAAAAATTATTTGTATTATTTATATATGTATATACTAGTTTTAAAGCCAGTGTACACGGGCCAACACTGGCGGAGCTGCAGTCATGAGCAGTACTGACTGCCCGAACACGCTGCGGCTGATACAGAGCAGGGCGCTCCGAATTCAGACCAAGCGGTCCCAGAAAGGTGTACAGAGAGGACTTCTGTCTGAATTTGGAGCGTCTCGCTCTGTATCAGCCGCGGCGCAGGCAGTCTGTACTGCACAAGACTGCAGCACATGTAGCCATCTGTACTACGCATGACGGCTTCTGACAAACATACTTAGCGAATTATAATATAGGATATATCTGTATGTATTAATATGTAACTATAAAAGCTCTCCTGGACTACTTGAAACTGAGAGAAATGTCAATGTATTCTTCCTGGTAAAACACTTTATAACTAAAGTGACACACATCCTCTAGTAGTCTCAGAACCACAAGTACGTTGCCTGCCAATGTACAATGTATATTTGTTCCATGGATCCCAGTGAACTTCCTCACAGAATTCTGGGGCTTCTGTGGAAAACAGTTTGACAACCACTCCTGTACAATATACTTAGATTTTCTCTGGGACGATTTTCTTAAAGGGATAGTGATACTTAAAATGTAAAAAAAATATGTTGTACGGTTTATCCCCCTGAGTAAAACAAGAGTACTCCCACTGCTGAAAGGTGTTTCGTTCAAAAGTTATTAATTTTCAAAGTTGAATTTTTTAGGTGCAATATCACAGTGGCCTGAAATTGTACAGTGGCACTGTTGCTACACCATCCTATGGAGATTTATGGTCCCGGGACCAGAGCTGTCCATAGGATCGTGTAGCAACAGAGCCACTGTACAATTTCAGGCCACTGTGATATTGCACCTAAAAAATTCAGCTTTGAAAATTAATAACTTTTGAATGAAACACCTTTCAGCAGTGGGAGTACTCTTGTTTTACTCAGGGGGATAAACCCTACAACATATATTTTTTTACATTTTAAGTATTACTATCCCTTTAAAGGGGATGTTTCACTCCTTTACAACTTTGCCTAAATCGTTTAGGTATATATTATAAATAATGAGAAGTGTAAACATATAAAAAAAAAGTGCTTATTTGTAGAAATTAAAAGAATAAATGCAGCTTTGTACCTACTTCCGGTCAGACTGTGTTTAACGGATCTATACCGCAGTCTGACACTTCCATCCAGCCTCCTCCGATGACAGAGGCTGTCAGTCTGTAAGCTGGAGAGATTTCATTGGCCAGAAATCGATCTCTGCCAATGAGAGCGCTCCAGGTTAGTGCCCCATATCAATACATCCACTGAGGACTTAAGTTTTTTTTTTGTTTTTTTTTATAGACTTTTTGGTCATTCAAGTTTCTGCATTGGCTGTTTAAAGAGCCGATAAGGGACTCAAGTTAAAAAAACAGGTCTTAAATTTCCTGCGGTAACTTGAGTCCCTTATTGGCTTTTCATGGCTAACGCAGACATTTGAATTGATATTTACGGTGTTTTTATCATTTTCAATGGATGAAAACACTTCTTAACTATATCACACAATGGCTCTTTTTTTTGCCGGTATTTTTTCGCAGCACAGACATTTGCATAGCTTACTATGCTTGAAGAGATGCCATCGGCAGAAAAAACAACGTCTCCAACATTTGGATCGAGGCCTCAGTATCTGTACTCATATAGCTATGGTTTGGTCTGTTGAGCCAACACATACAGTGATCTGATCGCTGGTAGATCAGATTTTTTCAGAAATATATTCATTCTATGTACACAAATTCCTATTTGAGCAATCTTCTGGTTTCACAATTTTTTAAACCAGCTTCATCAGCTCAATGTGAACAGCACAATCTGAATCTTGTTGTTTTCCACCAGATTAGATGTTTTCAAATGAAACAGATTGGCCTGTGTATGGGCATCTTTAATGGGACTATCACTTTGTAACAAATGTGTGATTTTTTTTAAGAGCTTTCAAAATAACCTATTTTTGATTGACTTTTTTATTTTAAATAATATTTTGGGATACTTAACTTTATTTCTTAGTTTATGCAAATTAATGTTTTATTGGCTGGCATGCCAACCAGATACTATCATTCCACCCTGTTCCCTATCCCAACTGCCACTTCCTGCTTGGCAGTACTATTTCATTTGCAGAAACCAACAAATAAATCAAGATAAATACATCATAAACTATTGTTTGAAATGAAAAATGGCTGAAATCAAAATCACACGCTTATTACAAAGTGACAGTTCCAGTGTAACCCTTGATGAGTGCCAGAGCAAAGCAATGTGTTGCATACACAGGGGAGGGCTGGCCTGGGGGGCAGGTCTGCAATTGCCCCCTGGGCCGGCCATATGTCTGGGCTGGTGGGCCACTGCTCCTCGCTAAATTTCCCAATTGCTGCTGTAAATGGAGCTACACTAGTGATACCACAGAGCTTACAATTCAAATGGAGCTACACAAACGACACCACAGAGGAACAATCCAAATGGAGCTACACTAGTAGCATAACCCATTTCCCTTGTAAGCTCTATAGTATCGGTAGTGTAGCATTACTTAAATTGTAAGCTTTGTAGTAGCGCACTAGTGTAGCCCCATTTCAACTGTAAGCTCTGTGGTATCACTTGCCTTACTTCACAACAATAATGCCAATTTTAAAATTAACAAAAGGAGGTGGGCTGGGACAGTGGGCTTGAGCGATATAGAAATGGGCCACTTGACTGAATTTGCCCCCTGGGCCACAAGTTGCCAGCCCTCCCCTGTGCATACACATCTGGCACTCAAAGGGTTAACCTCTTGGATGCTTGAGATGTATCCTATGCATTGAAAAGCAATGGGTAAAAGGTGCTTCTAGCATTCTATGGGTTAACTGAAAGTGGTAATATGATGTTTAATACAAGGACAAGTAGTATTTTAGCATTGGCATCATGTTCTGTCTTGCAACCAGGATCTTCTCTCATCATATATATCACTCACTCCCCACCTACATGTCAAATGATGTGTGATTGCAGAGATGTTCTGTTTGACTGGTAGACTCAATGATAATGCTTATTTATCTTTCAATATTTCCATTGTAACCACTCCTCTTTTTATAAGCATAACACATTCCATTTCAGACCACCTCATAGATGAAGAACTGCCAAGGCTTTATTTTACTTAAACAGCACTTTGTCTGTGTGTCTCTCATCCTCACAGTTGGGGAATGACATAATCATTTGTATACCGTCATTGTGTAAAACCACAACTTGTACTTCATTTCAGAATTCCAAATTTAGCTGCTTTTCATTTTCATATTATTTCTCTTTCATGGAAAATCCTTGGACATAATCACTGTGGGGTTTTTTAGTCTGTATTGTTTTGGTGTTAGCAGACATTCCCTCACATGCAGAAACATCTCAGCTATTAACCCTTTGACCAACAGTGGGCTAAGAGTTAAAGGGAAACTATAGCTTAATAACCATTTGAGTGCCAGAGTGGTACTCAGTGCTTTGCAATGCATGGCGTACCCCTCTGGCACTCAAAGGGTTAACCCTTTGAGTGCCAGAGGGGTACGGAATGCATTGCAAAGCAGTGCATTGCGTACCCCTCTGGCACTCAAAGGGTTAAGGACTGTATTCGACATATTAAAGGGGCAGTGTCTTCTAGATGAAAAAACATATACTTTTCTTAATAAGCACACCATTGAGCAGCTTGTTTCTGACAATCTTACATGTACCTATACACTTAACCCTTTGAGTGCCGGCTACCCCTCTGGCACTCTTAAGGGTTAAAGGGTTAGTAATGGCACGTATAAATAAAAGTATTATTGTAGATTGTAAAAAAATAAATCCATCGATGACTGATCTCTCAAACCTTTATGGTTTAAGAGATATAACGTTTTAAAGTCCCCCCCCCCACCTTCATTGACATCAGCGTCTAGCTGACAGAAAAAGATCCTGGTCCCAGGACTGGCAGACGGCTCTTCAGCAGAGAGCTATGTAGAAAGAAACACTTCATTGGAACGGTCTACAAAGTGTGCTTGCAAACCAGGTACACTTTGTAGACCGTTTCAATTATGTAATTCTATCTACAATGTGCTGTCTCGGCTCTGCTGAAGAGCCGCCTCAAGTTGGCCTACACAAATCTCCTTCTGTCAGCTTTACAGCTGACATCAGGGAAAGAGAAGGGAGGGGGGAACTTAAAATGTTATATCTCTCAAACCATAAAGATCTGACAGATCAGACTGGTATTGAAGGATTTATTTTTTCAATATATATACAATAATACTTTTTATTTATATATGCCATTAATAACCCTTTAATAATGTAAAGTTATTTTCTAAACTTACCTAGTTTCATCTTCCACCTACCCAGTGGCGTAACTAGAAGCCACTGGGCCCTGGTGCAGAAATTGCCATGGGCCAGGCGCCCCCCTCATCTTCACATTGCCCCATGTCCATCTCCTACTTCCATCACCCGCTCCCGCGTGGTTCTCACTAATGCAGAGTGCTGGGAGATGATGTCATCTCCGAGTGCTCTGCATTACTAGAGCGCCGGGAGATCAGCTGAGCTGCTGCGGGCACGTGGCGATGGGTTTGCAGGGGCGGCCGGGCCTCTGGAGTGACGGGTCCAGTCACAGGTGCGACCCCTATTGTTACACCACTGCACCTACCCCTTTCTTCCTTTGAACTGCTCACTGATAATCAAAGTCAAGTCCATTTAAGGAGATCTGAAGTAATGGAATGAACAGACCATTCCTGACGTGAATTCAGCTCTGATAATCATCAGAAATTGAGAGTAAAGACTTTCACAGTTGCCATAGCAACAAAGAAGCGTATTAAACTTTTTTATTCCTATGTAAATAAGAGATGTGAGGATAAAAATGAAAACACATATTTTATTTGTTTTCAACCCTATAAGATGATCATGTACTAATCCTAGTTTTGTCCTAGGGATGTACATAGGTAGGCGTCCTCAATACTATACGCCAGTTTTCCTCTGTCTTTTCTACACTTGAAGTCTGCAGCTGCTTATAGATGAGCAACTCCATTTACAGCCTTGTCCTTCTCTTCTATTAATTAGCACAGCGTTAATCAGTTGTTGGACCTGTAGCTGTTGGGGATATATACAGAGTCTATCATCTCCAGCCATCCAAAGTTTGATTGGGAACAATGGGAGTTTCAGGGCCCAACAGCTGGTGGCCCAGCAGTTCATACATACCTCCCAAGTGTCCCTCTTTTAGACCCAAATCCCTCTGTCCCTCTTTCCCAACCTGATGTCCCTCTTTTTAGGAGATCCGACTGCATGGTGTGTACATATGTGTATCACATTGCTCTGTAGTAATAAAACTCACATTAATGTTTGTGTAAACATCAGTTTATGTGTCTATAAATAACTCTGTGTAAATAAAATACTTTGGTCTTGTTATAAGTCATTTATTAGGTTACACAAGGAGGTGTCATTAGGTCATGAAATAGCCTAAAAATTATCGCTAATGCCCCGCCCACCAGCCCCACCCCCAGTCACACCCCCTAGAAAACAAGTGTCCCTCTTTGGCACTTTGAAATGTTGGGAGGTATGGTTCATAACCCTCATTTTAGCAGACCACTGTTCTTGGGTCTGGGAGTGACTAGGCATAAGTGAACAATTTTGTATTGAAATGAAAAAGCCGTCTCGCAAGAACTGAGACACCTTTAGTGAAAAAGGTGCTTTGTTTCTCATTTGTCCTTTTAACCCTTTGAGTGCCTTAAGGTTGGGGAACGCTTTGCAGAGCAATATGTTACAGATCCCTTTGGCACTCAAAGGGTTAATGAATTAGCACGATGGAGAAGTCTTAATGTGATTTCCAGAAAAACAGAACCGTTTTGCATACCCTCATTGTCTTCCAAATACACTTCTGTTTGATTGGCTTTAGATCACTCATATTCTCTCTTTCTCTAGTTCTCTTAACTTCTCCCCCCCGTCACTAGCAGAGGTGTAACTAGAAGCCACCGGGCCTTGGTGCAAGAATTGCCATGGGCCCCCCCGACCACATTGGCCCCAGACCCCCTCAACCACACTGGCCAACTCCACATTTCCCCCCAATCTCCAAATTGCCCCTTCATCTCCACATTGCCCCCATCACCACAATGCCCCCATATCTCCAAATTGCCCCTTCCACAATGCCCCCTTCAACTCCACAATGTCCTCTTCATCTCCACAGTGCCCCTTCCACAATGCCCCTTCATCTCCACAATGCACCTTCCATCTCCACAATGCCCCCCAATCTCCAGATTGCCCCTTCCACAATGCCCCATTCATCTCCACAATGTCCCCTTCATCTCCACATTGCCCCTTCCTCTCCACATTTCCCCTTCCACAATGCCCCCTTCATCTCCACATTTCCCCTTCCACAATTCCCCTTTCATCTCCACAATGCCCCTTTCATCTCCAAATTGCCCCCTTCATCTCCACATTGCCCCTTCCACAATGCCCCCATCTCCACAATGCCCCTTCCTCCAGTCCCTGGTGGTCTAGCAGCGCGGCTTGACAGATCTGTCCCTCCTTTGGCACAGATCTCTACAAGTGAAGCTCCCGGGGCGCCGCTGTAGTAATGCAGAGGCTGGGAGATGATGTCATCTCCCAGCGCTCTGTATAACTAGAACCGGCGGCCGTAGTGGGAGTTGCTGCGGGCGAGGGGGTCGCGGGGGCGGCCGGGCCCCTGGAGTGACGGGCCCGGTCGCAGGTGTGACCCCTATTGTTACGCCACTGCTCACTAGCTCTCTCTTTCCCTTTTCTCTTTTTCTGTCTCTTCACTCTTAATTAAATTACAAATCAATATTTGCATAAACAATGTGAGCTGTATATTGTAATTGGGAGGGGCATTCTTCTTTTAAAGTGAACATACCTGTATTATTTCATAATACGTTGGAGACCTGTATTGCCTTTTAAGAGTTAAAAACCCCATTTACCCCTCTGAGTGACAGATATGCCAATGTTTTGGATATTTTTGGCACTAAAAGGGTTCAATCAATGGGTTATAGTTGTTTTGCCCCCGAATTGTTAATTTTTTGCTTTTGTGGCATATATGGCCATAGATAAAGACCAGTATTGCTCATCCAGATACAAAGGACAGCACTTTGATCATCAAAGTGGCTTCTAGGGGCCACACAGAACCAAAAGATGTCTGTCTGAAATCTGTCAGTCCTGCCTAAGGAAATATAAACTGATTGGAGTTAATATTCGTTACACATTTAATCTGGATTAACGTGAAAAGTTCAGACGCAGATGTTCACATAATAAAAATATGAGTTGAGCGTTTAGGTTGAGAATAAGTAAAAACACTTGTTGAATACACACCGAATACTCTGAAGTTTAGACTGGACAGAACCTGTCAAGCTGGCAGCCACCTATACAAACAGAGCTGACGTCTTTCGTAGGCTTGAGGTGAAGGGGCATAAATCCTTTGGAGATGCCTTTATCATCAAAGGGGTAAGGGTGGACTGGTTTTTCTTTTTTTCAGTTTGATGTGTTCAGTGTTTTTTTAATGGGAACTATGGCTTTGGAATAAGTGGCTCTAAGTTTACTTAAAGTGATAGTAATGTTTAACAATAAAAGCAGCTCTAATTAATCATCATAGTATTTGGGCCATGGAGATTGTTATTTCAATTCTGTCAGAGTTGTAGTTCAAGAGTAATTGAATGATAAAGTATCCCCCTCCTGTCCCTTTTACCTAGTGTAACACTGCTCTGACAGTATTGAAATAACACTCTGCACGGCCCAAATAATATGAAAATTAATTGGAGCTGCTGTTTTTGTGAAACATTACTGTCCCTTTAATAGAATGGGGTGATGCACTAAGCAGTGATAAAAAGGTGATACAGTGGAGATGACTTCTGCAGTGATATCACTTCTCCAGTCCCTATTTTATTCTATGGAGCCTATGATTTCCCCAACTCTGGAAATCTTAGTGCATAGGTTCAATATAATAACATAGGAACTGGAGATGTGATATCACTGGAGAAGTCATCTCCACTTTATCACCTCTTTATCACCCCCATAGACTTAACTAGGCAAGTGTCATTTATGCAGCAGTTAGGAATGTCTCTACACTTTTTAATCTGCTGTAGTGTATAACTGAACAGATACATTGTTTTGCCTTGAGAATCACCGGTGTGTGTGTGTGGAGGTGGGGGAGATGACTAGTGCAGTAAGAAACCCTCACCTTTTAGGATCCTGGGTAGGACTACCTAGGGCTATAGAGACTGAGCTGTGTCCGTTGGGATCATAGGCTGGCTAGATCCATTGAGAAAGCCCTGCCAATGAATATAAAACGTTTTGTTTGCTTTTTCAAAGTATTAAAATGTCCCCATTCTATTACAGACTACAGCAGAGTTTAAATGCATAAAACCTGTAAATAGATATATTTGACCATGGTATGAAGGACACCTGCTTAATTAAGTAGTAACTCTGAATTAATAACACCTCCTAACAATAACCCTCCATTTTCTTTATTATGGTCATAAATTCCTAATGGACCCATAAAATGTGCCTTTGTTCAAGAGATAACATCGTCAGTGAGTCCTGGTTGTCATGTCCATAGAGGCGTACATGACAGTTGCTGCAGCTTTTTCAGACTGAAGCGGGCAGAGTGCTTGAGTCTACATAAACCTTTAAGGAACACAGTGGTGGACAATGGATATTAAAGCAATACATTGCTCTCCTTAAAGGGATAGTAATGTTTCACAAAAAAATTAGTTCAGATTAATTTTCATAGTATTTGGGTAATGGAGAGCGTTATTTCAGTACTGTCAGAGTTGTAGTTCAAGAGTAATTGAATGATAAAGTGTCCCCCTCCCTTTTACTGATGTAACACTGCTCACCTCAGAGCAGCAAGACTGTCCGGATGTATCACAGAGAGGTACAATCTTCAGTGAGTATAATGAAAAACCTGTCAAAGTGGGCAGGGTTTTCATTGTTCTCACAGTAAGAAGATTGTCCCTTGCTATGGTATGTCCGGTAAAGAGAACAGATTCCACATCTGAGGGGAGGTGGCTTACACTAGGTAAAAGGGGCGGAAGGGGGCTAGTTTATCATTCAATTACTCTTGAACTTCAACTCTGACAGTATTGAAATAACACTCCCCATGGCACAAATACAATGAAGATTAACTGGAGCTGCTGTTTTTGTGAAACATTACTATCCCTTTAAGATTACCATGTGCAGTGAACAGTGTGAGGTCCTGTACTCCTGACGGTAACATGTCCACCTCTATGAGCACAACATCCAGCACTGACTGAAGATTTTATATCTTGAAAAATGGCACAGATGCAAAATTCACAGGAGCCATTAAAATTTCATAGCCATTGTAAGGTAAGCGGGGTTATTATTTGGAGGAATTATCTCTATTAAACAAATTAAGAGCCAATTATTTAAAGGATACATTTTCCCCTTTAAAATTTTTTTTTGCGAACATTACATTAGGTTTAACCCTTTGAGAACCAATGCATTGGATACCTCTCCGGCACTCAAAGGGTTAACCAGCGTGCACACCTCTTTCGGCACTCTGATTAATCCTCATTCATGCAGAAACTGTTTTATTTGCAGAACTGTCAGTTAGCGTCGCACACAGACTGCCCTTAGCATTGTTCACTCACCGACTGATGATATGTTAATTATGTTAGTCTTGTATGTTTGTTTTTGTATTACTTGGAATTGTATAGTTAATGTTTATATCCAAATGTATATCCAAGAGGCTTTCAGAATGATGATTTCCCCCCCCCCCATCCCCCGAGAGGCCCATATGCAAACCAATGCATTGCACACCCCTTTGGCACTGAAAGGGTTAAGGAAAATAGACATTCAGGCTGACGTACTAAGTGGAATGTGAGGAATTCTGGAGCAAACCAACAGTACCATAGGGAAGCATTGGAGACAGGGCCGGATTTATATCCCAGATTCCCCTACACAAGGCATTGTAGATGACCTCAGCTCCACCCATGGCTACACCCCCACTCCTCACATGGCCCCACCCACAGACCAACCCACTATTTCCTGGCACAGAAAACACCAGAGACTATAACAAGAAAATCCAAAAAAGAGGCTTTAACTCCTTGGTTGCTAGAGAGAGCTCCAATGCATTACAAAGTAATACGTTGGAGATCTCTGTAGCATCCAAGGGGTTAACTAATAGCTTGTAAAGGGATATACAGTTGGTGTAGGGACATTGAGATCGCAGTTCAGAATGTGGGTGTGGCCCGCGCAGCTGAGGTACCGCCTCTCAAAATTTGGAGCTCTAGTCAGTTGCCTCCTCTGTCTATAGGGAAATCCGGCTCTGATTGGAGACCTTTCTAGCATTCAAGCCCCTTCTAAATCAACTGGAATTTTTATTTGTCCCCTATAGTGCAAGTGGTTTGCCCCAGAATTGCTTCAATTCTTCTTAGTGCACCAGTTCCGTTCCTGTAGTATTAGGAGGAAATAAAGATAGCGTAACATAGTAACAGTTGATGAGGCTGAAAAAAAGACATGCGTCCATCAAGTTCAGCCCATGCCAAATCACCCCTGCAAAAAAACAAACCCTGAAGCCATTTCCAAAACGGCTCATTTTTTTTTTTCTTTTTGTCATCCGATTCAGGGCTGCCCGAATGGTGTGCAGCCGTGCGGGGAGCCCTGAAATCCATGACGTACATGACGTACATGTAAGTCACGGGTCCTTTAGGGACATTCACCCATGACGTACATTTACGTCCTTCGTCATTGAGGGTTAAGCCCCAAGTGGGTAAAAAAAATCCTTCTGACTCCAAATGGCAGTCAGATATTTCCCTGGATCAATTTAAAAACTTACGCTAAGGACCCATGACGTATATGTACGTCATGGAATTCAGGGGTCCTCTTGCGGCTGCACGCCGTTCCGGGACCCCTGATTCTATTTCCGCAAAAATAAAAAATTCTCTGTGGTCCTTAAAGGGATAGTAATACATAATTTTGCCAAATGTTCATCTTGTAGGCATTAAAAAATAAAACTAAATGCCCCCAGTCCCATCTCTCAGACCTTTATGGTTTGAGAGATATTTGCTGTGAAAGTTCCCCCTCCCCTGACGTCAGTTCCCCCTCCCCCGACTGCAGGGGAATCCGGTCCGGGACCGGCCAGCAGCTCTGCAGATATTGAAAAAGAAATCCTTCTTCTAATTGTGCTTGCAAACCAAGCACACTTTGTAGACCGTTCCATTGAAGGATTTCTTCTTCAATAACGCGATCTAGGCTCTGCTGAAGAGCCTCCACTGGTCCCGGGACTGGATTCCCCTGCAGTCAGCTAGAGCGCTGACGTCAGGGGAGGGGGAACTTTCACAGAGAATATCTCTCAAACCATAAAGGTTTGCGAGATGGGACTGGGGCATTTGATTTCTTTTTTAAATACCTACAAGATGAGCATTTGGCAAAATTGTGTATTACTATCCCTTTAAGTGCCGGCCGCGTGGTCGTTCCTTGAGGGGTTAAAAACATGTATATAAACGTTAATATGTTATTTTTTATTTATTTATTGTTATTATGCTTCTAAATGTGTAACTTTGTCTTGGAAATGCTTACCAGGACATACTTGAAATCTCAGTTATGGATCCTGGTAAAACAGTATCTAAATGCATAAATAATATATTGGATGCCTTTTTGGCAATCAGGGAGTTAAATGTCCATTCATAATACGTCCCCCTTCCATTGTCATAAAGGAGAAGCATGCTAGGGACCGCTCGTCATTTATAGTGACACTCCAGCGGAATGTTCCCTTGGGGCAGTTCCGTGGGAAACATTAAGGATTTAGGTTTGCATGAATGACCCAACTGTCGTTTCCCTCTAATCCTTTTCATGTTCTTACTCCGTTGCTATCCTAATTCAATGTGATTATGAGTGTTTAGTCCAAAAGTATATTTTCATACTATAAAAAGATCAGTGAGAATGAGCCAAATTACATCAATAATTCAGCTAAAATAACACTTCTTGGCTTCAGTATGGCATTTCCCTGTACAGGGTTGGCTGTGCCATCTGAGATCTTTAGACTGTAGCCTGTTTGGCATCAGTACTCTATTGGGGAACTTTCTAAATGAAAGAAACATTAATTCTAACAGAACCCTGCTATTATATTATGAATCAGTATTCACCTATACCTAATTTTCTTGATATAGCAGAAATATTTTCTCCATTAAAGGGAAATTGTATTCTAATAATGAGTGGCTCTTAATTAGAATATCTTGCCTAGATAGTTGTCCTTCAGACAGCAAATAAGTTATTTCTATTTATTGTTTTTGTTTGTATTTGATCTCTGTTTTAATCTTCTGCTAGACATCTTCAGCATCCAAGAGGTTAAAGGGGAACTATCACCTTTGAACAACTTGCTCCCATATAAAAATGGAAACAAGAAAAACATAAAAATTCATGCCATTTTTTTAAAATGTGGTCCATTTTTTAGAATGAAACTTGAAAAAATTCAGCTTGTCTGCGGCACCAGCAGGCAAGCCTGTGGCATTATATGCCAACCACCACCTTCCCCTTTTCCTCTAGTAGTGCATCTAAACAGCTGACTGGAGGCAGAAGCGGCATGAAGGAGCAAGTCGGGCAATTAATACACACTAAAAAAGCAACATCCTTTACTTATCAGTGCAGGATGTTGCTTTTTACTGTGTATTAATTGCTCGGCTTGCTCCTTCATATCATTGCTACCTGCAGGCAGCTGTTTAGACACACTGCTGGAGGAAAAGGGGAACGCAGATGAAGGAGAGAGCGATGTAACAGAGGAAAGATGGCTGCGCTCTCCCTCGTCTCTGCTGAAGATGTGGGCCATAGTTTCACCTAAAGTGAAAACTATTTAGTAGGTGAAACTGCCCGCATTGCTATAGTTATCATATAAGTTATTGATTCGGGGGGAAAAGGGTTATATGTGGTGACCGTTCTGCTTTAAGAAGAATGTCTGGAGAAACAAGCCTAGGCAATGAATCTGACTTTGAAATATTCTCTGCAGAATTCTAAAGTAAAGAATATTTGACACAAATGACCTCTTGGCCCACCCAGTTTGCCCGTATTCTTTCCCGTGAAACCCATTTCATTTTTGTATGTTTTTCTATAGCCATATGTCTGTCCATCTTGGCTTTGCTAGTACCTGTGCATAAAAGCTGTTTCATGTCCCCTTTCCTCTCAATGAAGAAATGCTTCCTCCTCTCTCCCTGGGGCCTTAAACACCCACACTGTAGACTTGATTTATCGCTCTTTATTTTCTGAAAAATGACATCTCTCCTGTAATACTGATGAAAGCAACATGATAGATGAATGGAGGAGAAGTAGAAAAAAATGTAATTCTTCAAATGTAGATCACGTACAAACCTAACTAATGAGGACAAGCAGTAATATTGTGGTGCTCGTCCCTTGACATATTCCAAATTATTAACTCCATGAGATGCCAAATGGTGAAGTAATGTATGGGAGAACACTTTAGCATCCAAGGAGTTTAAAACAATATACTCTTAAAGTGACAGTCAACCTTCTTTTTGACTTAACATATCTGCACGTACGTAATGTGTAATGCCTGATTGTCTATACTATTTATTTATTTATTTGTTTGTTTGTTTTCAACTTCACCTCTGTTTTTACATTTTTATGTCCATGACAGGGATCTCCTTGAATGTTCAAAGAGAGCTTTCCATGAGAGACCATGAAAGCAGGGAGAGTAATATAGTGTTACACTATTCGTGCATCACTGAGTGCTCTATATGCTGTAGTGGAGGCAGCTTTACTGCTGAAGCCATAGTTACATTATATTGCCATTCCTGCTTTCAAAGTCCCTGATAGAAAGCTTCCAGAAAGCTGCAGCTGATAACGAAGCGGGGCGCTGTGAATTCAGACCGTAGTCAGAGAGGACTACGGTCTGAATTCGGAGCGCCCCGCTCCATATCAGCTGCGGTGCGGGCAGTCTCTACTCTGCATGACTTCACCACGGCCTTTGCTGGGTGGCATTGGGGCCCGTGTACACGGGCTCTTCAACTAGTATATAATAATTTGCTAGGATGTTTGTTACGATGCAGTCATGCGCAGTAGAGACTGCCCGCATTCGGGAAGTCTCTATTGTGCATGATTACATCGCATGGAGCAGTGAGGTAGCGGTCTCTTAACCCCTTGAGTGCAGAGCAATGCGTTGCGTACCCCTCTGGCACTCAAAGGGTTAACAATACCCAGACCTTGGCCCATGTACATAGGCTTTTATGGGATGTCTTGATTCTAGGGCTGCAACGCAGACTGTATTTTACTGGCACAGCTGGTAATTAGCGCTGATGAGTCGGTGCTGGTATAACCTCTATACCGGCAATTGAAAAGCCGGTATTACTGTGCATGTACTACACTAATTCATTTGCCATGCTTCCCACTATGCCCAGGCCACTTCGGCAGCCATTAAAATCACATCACTCAGTCTCTCTAAGCCCTCAGCCACATCTTAGTGAGTGGCTGCGAGATGCTGTGTACTGGGCATGCGTGTCGCACTTCATATGCGCATGCATGCTTTGTAGTACGTGCAGACTCCACCATTGGTTGCCTTCAGTTCAGTCCTGAGTAAGTGCTCTATTGCTGTTAGCTACCACAGCAGATAGAGAGTTAAAATGCCCATTGTTGCCACACACAATGTCAAATTATGTTAAGTTGCCTGTGTTTTAGAAATATGTCTATAAGATAAAATAATAGTTCTATAGATATTAGTAATGCTCCAGGTTATCTAAATGTAACCCCATGGTTGCTAGAAACATGCCCAAACAACTACATGGTTAAAGGAACATATGCTAATATACAGGTTGCTTTTTATGAAATATTGTGTTAGACGTTCACGATACATGTGTAAGCCTCTTTTGATATGAAATTCTATGCTATTTTTCACCTACTGGGGCACCAATTTTGCCTGCACAATTCATTTCCTCCTGAGTCTTAAAGAATAGAATACACAAGCACAAAGAAAATTGTTTCCCCCAGCCCACTGAAAATCAGTACTTCATGTTAATATATATATATTTTTTATTTTCTTTAAAAGCGACTTAATATATTTATAGCCTTATCTTTCAATCTGTGATATCTCAAGCCATTTTACCTGACTTCTTGATTTTACTTTTTACCTCCTTGTCCCTCAAATCAGCTAATGGCTATAACAGTTTTGTGGGGTCATGCAACATTGATTGGTTCTGCCCCTTTTGTGGCTCCTCCCTTTTGCATCTCCACCCTTTTGTGCCTCCGCCCTGAACAGACCCACAACTATGGCCAGTATTTTTTTTTAGGAAAAGGTGGCAACCCTACGTGATTCTGTACTATGTGCGCTTTAAAAAAAAAAATCAGCAGACATTGTGGGGGTACATCAGGAGCCCTCCTGATTCCCCTCCTGGCACTGATCTCCTATCCAATAGGATAGAAGATCAATGTAGCAACCAGGAAGGTGACCACTGCCTTCCTCTTCCTCCTTCTCCTCCTCTTCTACCTGCCATTCTATGAATGCCCAGTTTGAGTAGGAGGATCCTCATGCCCATTTGATATGAGGGGGTCTTGAAGGTCCTCCTACTCAACCCGGACATTCATAGAACACTGGGTTGAAGAGGAAGAGGTTTGATTTGGGGGGACAGCCAAACAAATTATACTACAAACAAATACATTCATAGAACACTGTGTTGAGGAGGTAGAGGTGGTCTGATTTGGGGGGACAGCCAAACAAATTATACTAAAAACAAATACAAAAGATAATGAATAAAATATCCCACAACCCCAGCCTGGCCCCATGGCAGCCATACGCTGTCTGACCCACCCTCTTCACTCATCCTGGTTCCACTGGTATCACAAAGCCCTACATACATTGTCTGACCCCCCCACCCTCCAAGTCTTGTTCCCTGTCCACTGGTAGCTGCAGAACCCCATGCACACTGCCTGACTCTCCTCCCAGACTTGTTCCCTTGCCCACTGGTAGCCGCAGATCCCCTTGAGACTGTCATGTTCACTAGCCCACTGGTAGCCACAAATACCCATGGACACTGTCTGACCCACACTGCCATTTTCCTTTGCCCACTGGTAGCCATAGATCCTTCATATACACTGTCTGTCCCACCTCCTCACCCCCAGCCTGGTTCTACTGGTAGCCACAAAAACACACTTTACTCTGACAGTCCAACATTATTCCATTGGTAGACAAACACACATGCACGTACACGCACACACACACATACATGCGCACACATACACACAGTCTGCTTGTTTGCTTCTCCAGCCTTCTTCCATTAGGCCCTGAGGGAAGATTCTCCCCTGATACAGAGTCTGTCCCTGATATAAAATATAAATGACAAATTCCTTTCCAGTCTTCGAACAATAAAATCTTTAATCCTTTTCGTCTTCATAAATATCAAACCATTTTACAGTGAAGAGCAATATGTGGAAAAAAAGGCTGGACACTTGTTGTGGGATAAATAAAGAGAGATAGACTAATATAGATCATTTGCTCTGAAATTGTGTTCCACTGGACCCCAGATTTCCATGAACAAAATCAAGGGGTGTCAATGGACAGAGACAGACAATGGTAGACAGGGGAACAAGACTACTGTGGCAGACAATGAGGTTGCAGTGCTGGGCATTGGCACGCAGCTTTTCTCCCAACTGCCACAGCTTGATGGCCAATACTAACTAATTTGCATAAACTGATAAATATATCTGAATATCTCATAAGCGATTGTTTGAAATAAAAACACATAAATATGGTACTGAAAGTTCTTTCAAAATAACCTGTAAAAATTAGCAATGCTAATAAAAATGTACATTTCTGCTAATAAAAATTGTCATTGCTTCAAAGAATAGTTATCAATGCTAATAAACCGTTTCCGGTATCTAAAGTTACAGGTATACCAGGTATTGAGTTGCAATGCGTTAGATACCTTTGTGGCACTCAAGGGGTTAAATAGGCACATAAGGGTTGGGTATGCAGGGGAGGGGGTGAGGCATTGGTCATAAGCACATGATACTGGAATACGAATGGCTGCTGTTTTGTAATGGTGTCAGCAGTCAGGGTAATAACCAGGCTAATGGCAAACTACTCAACAGAAGCCTATTTAACACTCTGAGCGCCAGAGAGGTATTCAACGCATTGTAACATAATGCGTTGAATACCTCTCTGGCACTCAAAGAGTTAAAGGTACTCTGTAGCTGATTTATAATAAAGTGGAACCATTACTTTTTTTTAATGAAAATTTTACAGCACATCTTTATTAACCCCTTAACGACCGGCCGATGCGGCGTGTGGACGGCCGTTAAGGACTAAGGGTAATTTATTTTTTTCATGTATTCTGGCATGCGGCGGTCCTGGAATTCCATGATGTGCCAGGACGGTCACCGGTCCTTAAGTGGTGGAACCGACATGACGGTCATGGCACGTCAAGGGTGATTAAGGGGTTAAATAAACCCTTTAGTGCAAATGACGAAGGGTGTCTTGTTTTGCCAAGATGTAGTGCTTTCATTGTGCAGCCTTCAAAAAAATCCACCATTATAGCGAACCTTAGTGCACCCCCCCCCAAAGTGTGAAACGTTTCCTATGCCTGGTCTTGTAGATAACTGTGTAGCTACGAGGGAACTCAGTAGTGTTAATATACTCTACCAGCTGGAGGCTACAGTAATCTGGTATCAGGTCAGCTGTTGAGGAAACAATGACCTCAGCTCTTAATGTACAGTATACAGCTGAAAGGAATATACGTGCAAAATTCCCACTTGTGCTCTCAGTTGTAACCCCTCTAAAGCACTGCAAGGCCAACAGCATGACATAATGGAGCTGTGGTACATCATCTTAACCCAATGGATGCGAGAAAGGCCCCCAGCTCTCTGCAGAGCAATGTCTTGGAGACCTCTCACGCATCCAAGTGGTTAATTTGCAGCATCTTGAACATTTTAATACTGGGTGGGTGAGAGATGAAGAAAATGATTTCAGTATTTCGAAGCAGATTGTTTTGTTTTTTGTTAAAGGAATTTCTGTTAAGAAAAACAAGGGTAGGCATACTGCGATGAGATGCTTTATTCAAAAGTCATAACAGCTCTAGATAATTTCTCTGTATTTCAGTGTTTTTAGAGCTATAAATTCAGTGACAGAAATTTTCATAAGGAGTAGATTCTTCTACAGCGCTGTTTCCTGGCCGTCAGTCCCGGGAGCAGTGGGAATTCTCAGTAAGGAAGTAATTATTCTGGTGACTAGTACTATTGATCAGCTAGTCATCAGATGGGTAATTCTTTGCAGGAGACTTTCTGTGGGGTGGTAGTTCCCCTTTAAACTTGTTCATTCTTGCTTGTTATAGGCAAAAGGTATTTTCTGTGTCAGGAAATAGTGGATGGGGCAGAGGGTCATGTGAGGAGTGGGAGTGGCCATGGGTGGGGCTAAGGGCACCTAGAGTGCCTTGCCTAGGGCACCTGGAATGCAAATCCAGCCCTGAACTTGCAGAAAATGTAAAGACAATAGGGTGACCACATTTCCGTTCTGCTATTCCGGGACATGTGGTCACCCTAAGAAGTACATACAGAGAAAGTATATTTTAGTACTTATACTGTCTATATTTAGGAAGCAGTGGCTGCGCGTGTACTAGTGTTTGTTCATGCACTATTACAGTATGTTATGATATGTACACTTTAAAGAGAATTTGTTTGATTTTGATATTCCCACTGACACCAATATTTAGCCATAATCGATACAAGTAGTACTAGCTCTCACCCACATGACAATCTCCCTCACTAAACGACACTCAATCAAGAATATTTGTCTAAACTTACATGACTGCAAGCTGCTAAAACTCACACAACTTCCGTTACCAGGCTGTTACCTCAGCGCTCTGGAACGCTCACGCACAACTGGAACGCACACTTGTCACGTCTAATTTCATATAACCCAGTTCTATGGCGGCTGGATTAGCAAGTGCATGAAGGTACTAAACGCGTAAATAGCATATACGCATACTTGACCAGTTTTAGAATAGCGACGGTGAGTGCACCTGAATTGCAGTTCTTTCACTCCTTATTGTAGAATCTATAAGGCTAGCTTGTTCTTACTGAAGAGATGTACCGTCCATTGCATGTGCTAAACCGCACGTAGCTAATAAGGATAATAAACTTATCCACTTCTATTTGTGTAGTTTAATAGTGCAAGAACAAGTAAATGCAAAGGCTTTGTTAGGCACCAGTTACAAAAATGCTAGAGCAGTTAATGCTCTTTGACCCTTGTAACTCTACAGTGATGTCTAGGGTGACCACATTTCTGTTCTGCTATTCCGGGACATGTGGTCACCCTACTTCTCTTCCGGTGCCTCTGCCCTATTCCTCCTCTCTGTATGTATGTCATCACGGCCCGCAGGGGCGCGTGATGATGCCGGCGGGCGGCTATCTTCATTTCGGGACTCTTTATTGTCCCGGTGGGGGATGATCCGGGACGCGGGACATAGAACCCAATTAAGGGACAGTCCCGGACGTTCCGGGACACGTGGTCACCCTAAAAGACAAAAAGGTGGCTTACTGTCACTTTAAAGAAAAAAGAGAGCAATAAGAAATCAAACAAGTCTGAGCTGTTGAATGAATTATCTTCCAGAAGTGAGTGTTGCCTTGTTTTTTATCATCAGGAAAAGCCCTGTAATGTGTATGTTTTTCATAATGCATTATTTCAGGATATTTAAGGCTCCACTAAACTGTCACCTTAACCATTTGAGCCCCTGGGGGATGTCCAGCTTATTGCTTTTCCACTTCTCCTCCTTCCCAGCCTGTTCCTCCCACTTCTTGCACACTTCTCCTCCTTCCCAGCCTGTTCCTCCCACTTCTTGCACACTTATCCTCCTTCCCAGCCTGTTCTGCCCACTTTCCGCCCACTCCTCTTCCTTCCCAGACTGTTCCTCCCATTTCCTGCCCACTTCTCCACCTTCCCAGCCTGTTCATTCCACTTCCTGCCCTCTTCTCCTCTTCCCCCTCTGTTCTGCCCAGTTCCTGCCTACTTTATGACACAGTCTGTTAAGCCCTGCCCCACCCACGATTAAGTCCCCACCCTTTTGTAGCGCGAATCACAAAATTTATATCCCCCAGCGATGCCACATAAGTCCCCCCAGGAGACTCTAGAAGACAAATATATGATTATATTCTGTCAGCTATGCAAAAAATATGGATTAATCAAGTCAATGTCAATACTGATATTTAAATCTGGCACTCAAAGGGTTAACAGACAACTGTTCTTGAACCATATGGTACTACAGGCAGAGGGTATTTTCTTACTGGCCTACTAATCATGTGTGTTAGTTAAAGGGATAGTAATGTTTCATAATAAAAGCAGCTCTAATTAATCATCATAGTATTTGGACTTTGGAGAGTGTTATTTCAATTCTGTCAGAGATGTAGCTCAAGAGTAATTCAATGATAAAGTATCCCCCTCCCACCCGTTTTACTGATGTCACACTGTTCAGCCAGATCAGAAGGGAAGTGCCCAGGTAAACTGCAGAGAGGGACAATCTTCAATTAAGATAAGGGAAAAACCTGAAAAACTTGTCAAGGGGGGCAGGGTTTTCATTGTTTTCATAGAAAGAAGATTGTCCCCTGCTGTTATCTGTCTGGTCTATGGACTGTATTCCACATCTGAGAAGAGATGGCTTACACTAGGTAAAAGGGGCGGGAGGGGAAACTTTTGCTTGTGAATATCTCTCAAACCATAAAGGTTTGAGAAATAAGACTTATATCGTTCTTCATGTTTTTTTAATGCCTACAAAATAAAATAAAGTTAAAACGAAGTATTACTATCCCTTTAATAAGTAAAACAAATTGTTTCTTAAAAAAAAATGGCAGGTTGCTACCTGGGGTCAGGTGGGCCGCATTTGGCCCTCAGGCCACACGTTGGGTTCCCATGGTATACAGTATGTTGTAACAATATTAGGGTTGCTTTACAGCAGAATCAAAACATGCAGCAAACATAATTTTTAAGAAATCCCTAGAACCCAGCTGGTTACAGCTTTGATGAAAATCAGCCTCCTGCTGACTCAGCCATTAATAGTTCCACAATTTATTGCAATGAGGTTAAAGATATCAATGGCCCAGAATTGAAATGCAACTCCCATTCTGCCATCTGTTGGCCCCTTGCAAATAATAGGGTGGCTCTTTGAAGCAGACGCTAATGATACATCTGTTTTCTTTCTGCTGTAGATAATTACTAGTATACACTGAATATTTTTACATTTTTTATTGCCAACATCACAGAATTATACATTTATTTCAAATTGTTGTTTTGTATTGATTTTTTTCTCTAAAAAAAATTAAAAGGGGCTGCAAATCTGGAGCAAACCAACTGCCCATAGGGTACAAAGAAAAATTCCCCAAATAATTCTCATTGAGTTAAATGGGGCTTATAACCCTTTGAGTTGCAATGCATTGGATACCTCTCTGCCATTCAAAGGGTTAGAAGCCCAGTGTTTATTTGTCCCCCGTGGTGCAGTTGGTATGCTCCAGAATTGCATAAGGCTCTCTAGGGCTGATATACTAAGAAAGAGTAGTGCAATTATGGAGCAAACCAAATGCACCAATTCTGATTGATACTAATGGGTCGTTTAACCCAGGGGCGTACCTAGAGCATTTGGCATCCGGGGCAGATACTATATTTGCCCCCCCCCCAAGTTCAAAATGTAGAATAAACGACCGCACCTGCTGCTGACACAGTGCTGGGGGCTGGCTGCCTGGCGGCATCTGAGGGTGCGGTGAGTTATTTAGGCCTCAGCGTCCTCCTGCTCCAGTTTGCACTCTGTACTGGCTGTGTCTGGTCCAGGCATCTCCTCCAGACCTTGCACAACAGTGCCGCGCTGCCGCACACCACGCACAACCAATGAGAGGGGAGTATCCTGTCAAAGCACTCCTTTCTCTTTGGCTGCAGTGCGACTCAAGGAAGCAGGTAATGGACTGCGGGGCACATCTAATACTGTCAGTACCTGCTTAGGGCAATTGGGCAGCGGGCTCAGAGTGGCAGTGTGGCACCCACCTATGGAGTGGTACCCAGGGCAGACCCCCCCTTAGTACACTGCTGATTTAATTCTTTGAAAGCGAGAGGTCCCTAATACAGTGGAAATCAAGGTACTGGAACATTCAAGGGCTTAAAAGCCTGATTTAAATGTGTTTACATCACCGGTGGTGCAGTAAGTTTGCCCCAGAATTACATGACTTTTCTTCATACTTTGGCCTCACTGTCTCCTCTGGCACTCAAAGTGTTAAACACTATGAATGCTACTGAGGTCTCCAATACATAGTTTGTCCCCATTTTACTTTTTTTTTTTTAATTATTATTATTATTTCTCCCTATAGTGCACTTGGTTTGATGTAGAATTTGTCCACTTTTGTTCTATGCATATGACCCTTACAAAGAAATATCATATTAAAGGAACAGAAAACATTTCCATATGAACAATAATGTCTTAGGGGTTTTCCTCTTCAGTATAAAAAGTCACCACTGAGGGGGAGTGTTCATTCAAAAGATATTACAGCTCATGTATTCATATTAAAAAGGCACTATCGCCTGTCTGAAACATGCTGCTGTCTCTTGTTGTCACCAAAGAATAAGCTGTAGTTTCATATTAGGATCTGCTGATTCCAAAATGTTTTAGAGCCATTTGAAGGAGAGAGTTCATATCACTCCATTCTTCCCAGGTGTCCCTCTTTAGGAGACATTATCTGTCCATACCTCCTGTGTCCCTCTTTCGGAGATATTAGTAGTGCATACCTCCAAAGTGTCACTCTTTAGGAGATATTAGGGGTCCATAGCTCTCAAGTGTCCCTCTTTAGGAGATATTAGGGGCCCATATACATACCTCTCAAGTGTCCCTCTTTAGGAGATTTTAGGGGCCCATATACATACCTCCCAAGTGTTCATCTTTAGGAGATATTAGGGGTATGTACCTTACAGGTGTCCCTCTTTAGGAAATATTAGGGGTCCATACCTGCCAAGTGTGCCTCTTTAGGACCCATTAGGGATACGTACCTCCCAAGTGTCCCTCTTTAGGAGACATTAGGGGTCCATACCTCCTAAGTGTCCCTTTATAGGAGACATTAGGGGTCCATACCTCCCAAGTGTCCCCCTTTAGGAGATATTAGGGGTATGTACCTCCCAAGTGTGCCTCTTTAGGAGACATTAGGGGTCCATACCTCCCAAGTGTCCCTCTATAAGGAGATATTAGCGGTAAGTACCTCCCAAGTGTCCGTCTTTAGGAGATATTAGAGGTCTATACCTCCCAATTGTCCCTCTTTAGGAGACATTAGGGGTCCATACCTCCTAAGTGTCCCTTTATAGGAGACATTAGGGGTCCATACCTCCTAAGTGTTCCTCTTTAGGAGATATTAGGGGTATATACACCTCCCAAGTGTCCCTATTTAGGAGACATTAGGGATCCATACCTCCCAAGTCTCCCTCTTTAGGAGATATTAGGGGTCCATACCTCCCAAGTCTCCCGCCTTAGGAGATATTAGGGGTCGGTACCTCCCAAGTGTCCCTCTTTAGGAGATATTAGGGGTCCATACCTCCCAAGTCTCCCTCTTTAGGAGATATTAGGGGTCAGTACCTCCCAAGTGTCCCTCTTTAGGAGATATTAGGGGTCAGTACCTCCCAAGTGTCCTTTAGGAGATATTAGGGGTCAGTACCTCCCAAGTGTCCTTCTTTAGGAGATATTAGGGGTCAGTACCTCCCAAGTGTCCTTCTTTAGGAGACATTTGGAGTCAAGAAGGAATTTTTCCCCCATTAAAAACAGAATTTGAATTTGCTGAAATGTTTTTTTTTTTTTTGCCTTCTTTTGGATCAACAGCGGTAAACAAGAATAGGAAAAGAGTTGATCTCTTTTTTTCAACCTGAACTACTATGCATGTTTGTATTATAACCAATAACCCTTTGCGTATGTTGCGAACCCCTCTAGGACTCAAAGGGTTAAGGCACAGATGGAGTCTACTCGGTGACACTTAAGCCTGCAACATCAGATTGCCGTCCTTTTGATGCGGCTGACCTTCTGAAATCACCCTTTTCATGCAGGCGACATTTTTAATTTGGCATTTTGTTGGTTGCCAAATAGAGGGCAACATTTTCATAGTAAGCCGAGTCAGCGAGGCCTATAAAAGATAGGAATGGGCACTCCTCACAGAGTGTTTTCTCCTCCTCTGAGTATTTTTAGCCTCAAATGTTTACAGGATGCTAGCATGGAGTACAGGGTATTTAAGTGTGTAAATCCTCAGACCATTTTTGTGTTAGTATTCCTATAAGCTGAGATTGCTCCAGCTTAGTGACAGACAGCCTCCGTTATCGGACGATGATGGGTAGTGGGACGGGAGCTGCCTCTGGTCGGCAAGATTCGGCAGGCTGGAAGTAGGCTGTCGGATACTTTTTAAACATTCATTTTTAAGCATATGACTGTTTTGTTTTAACCCCTTAACGTCTGGCGGTCCTGGGACGTTTCCGTCCCATAAGGACCGCATTGAACCACATGGACGCGCCGGTACATGTGACCTGTTGCGTGTTTCGGCGCATCACTATGGGGCCTGATAGAGATCACTCTGATCTTGGAGCGTTCGATTTCAGGCCCTATTTTTACTTACAGCGCTCCCGGTAGAGCGCTGTAAGTAAAAAGTATGTGACGTACTATGACCGTCATCGGTCCTTGAGTATTTCAAGGACCGTGACGGTCATAGTACGGCACATGTCATTAAGGGGTTAAAAATGAACAACGTTTTCAAGCTTTTTGATAAATGCTTACGAGCATTACATACATATAGGGGAGAGATCCCCTTTAAGATGGTGTAAGTGATGTATATTTCTGTGTACATGTGTATATTATGATTCTATATATGTGTAAATATGTATAACCGTTTCTGAAAACTAACCAGGATATACACTGAGATTTCTCTTGTTTTCAAGTATTCTTCCTGGTAAAATATTTTCTAAATAAACAATGTATAAAAAAGATGCAAAATGTGCCAAAAAATATAGTAAATTACACTATAAATTATAGCAAACCTGCATCCAAATAGTATCACAGTCTAAAGTTCAGAGAAATACATAATATATAAAAATTATGCAGTCACCTTTATACATTCACATTGTTGCACTCGTATCTAGATCATTTTATTTGCTCATTTTTTTAGACCAGATTTATACATCCACTCCTTTGTGTCCCTCTGTCTTTATAACATATTGATTACATTACCGTATATTCCTCTTGCGTTCATTGTAGCATCATTGTGGGTGTAGGAGAATTTGTGAGGACAGTTGGAGAAGAAAATGAACTGATTGTAGTGAGCCAATAATAACAACACTTATCTGTGCTAACTTAGCTTCAGTATATCATGTGTGCTCACTAATGTCCTGGGTAATATTGCTGATTGACTGTTACACCCTGTACTCATTAGATGACAGCCATGCCTCAGAGTATGATACTTGATGATAGTCTAATCTAGTCTATTGTCCAGGAAGGAAGAGATGAGAAATTGACTTATGAATGCTCACCAACTGTTACAGTCTCCAGGGGAATATTGCATTCTTCCATCATAAATTTTAATTGATGATGCAACTGGGTTTTACATAACTAGTTGAATAGGCTCTTCGGGTGTGAACTATTATATTCAGTTGTCCTCCCATTACTTCACTTGAGAATCATTGTTAAAGTATTGTGAATATAACATTTTATTTTACTTTTATTCGGAGTTGGGGTGTAGAACACCAGTGCTCATCCTGCCAGAGTCTTAGGCTATCTCTGCAAGGGGCGGAATTACCAAGGGGATGCAGCTGCAACTGGGTCCCTGCTTGTTTCACCCTTGACCTCCCTTTCACTCCATGACCTCCTGAAGCCCTTGAATAGAGGCAGATGCAGATAGGGATCTGTGGAATTTTCCACTCTGATATGATATCAGGTGTAAACAGAGCTTTCCTCCTCCTCCTGCAGGTAATTCCAGTGAGGAAAAGCTAAACTCTACACATCCCAAGAAGAGGATCTGGGTAGGTGAAGGACAACTTATAAATTAGGTTTGGTGGCCCAGCAAGTTATAGTCACATCCCCGATTTTCTCTAACATGTAGGAATCCATTAACATACGTAGTTGATGAGGCTAAAAAAAGGCATGTGTCCATCAAGTGCGGCCCATGCCAGAACACCCCTGTTGATCCAGAGGAAGACAAAAAAGCCCTCTGAAGCCATTTCCAGGTTAGCCCCAAGTGGGTAAAAAAATCTTTCCTGACTCCAAATGGCAGATAGTTCCCTGGATCAACATCCTATCTGCATTGAAGCCATCGGTCATAACTTTCAATACTGTTCTTTGCTAGATAGGCATCCATTGCTTTTTTGAAAGCAGTTACATTATTTGTAAGTACAGCATCCCGAGGCAAAGAATTCCTTAGCTTTACTGCCCTTACTGTAAAAAAATCCTTGCCTTTGTTTTAGTTGAAAGCGCCTTTCTTCTAGTCTTAATGGATGACCTCTTGTTCTTAGCTCAGCTGTTTGTGTAAATAATTAATTGGATAGTTCTTTGTATTGACCTTGAATATATATGTAAATGGTAATCACATCACCCCTTAGACGTCTCTTCTCTGATGTAAACAAACCCAGTTTGGCTAGTCTTTCTTTATAACTCAGATGCTCCAATCCCTTTATCAGTTATCATCATTATTATTTGTGGAACAGGTTGCACTCTCAGAGGGTTATAATCTGTTGCCCAGCCATTAAGTACTCTAAGGGCCGTAAATTCAAAAGAAGGAGTGGAGAAGTCCTGGGGGCAAACCAATTGCACTATAGGGGAGGACAAACCATTCCTATTGATATAAATGGGGATTTGAGCCCCTTGAATGCTAGAGAGATCTGTTGGCAACCTCTCTAGCATTCAAGGGGTTAAATTCCTCATTTAAATACATGGACATTTTGGGAATTTTAGTTCTCCCCTATAGTGCAATTGGTTTGCCCCAGAAAACCTCCACTTTTCTTTTCAACAAGGCCTAAGAGTTACAGTGTTTTGCCTACCTATCTGGTGCTCATTTATTGCCCTCCTCTCTTTCACTGAAAGGGTTAAATAATCTTTAAAGTGTTAGTAATTACTAAAAAAAAACTGTTTTTGCATTTAGGAGAGCTTAAAAAGCTGATCTAAATGCAAAAAAACGTATCTCTCAAACCACTATGGTTTAAGAGATACGGGTGTTTAAAGTTTGCTGTTTCCTTCTGACAGCTGTAAAGCTGTCAGCAGGAGATCCATGTCGGTCGACACAGAGGCGCTTGAAAAGTGCCGAGATCTCGTTACTTACACGGAATCCCTTCATTGGAATGGTCTAAAACGTGTGCCCACAGCTTTGCAGCTGTCAGTATGAAACAGCAAACTTTAAACGCCTGTATCTCTTAACCCCTTAGTGACCGGCCGCACGTGCACGTGGCCGGCACTTAATGACGGGTCACGTGTACCGGCGCGTCCAAGTGCCCCTATGCGGTCATTATGGGACGGAAATGTCCCATGACCACCGATCCTTAAGGGGATAAGTCAGTTCTACTGCTAAATTGTCAAAAATAGCGACATTTCTTTATAAATTCGCTGAGCCCCATTTTACAGACTTCCTTACTCCATTTTTTTTTTTAAAGTTCTACATGGCATTGTGTCCTCTTAAACTGTCCTTAATACACTTATAACTACCAGAGACAATCTTACAGCCATGTTAACGCTTTTCTATTAACTCCACTTTTATAAATCTCCCCAATGTTCCTTTTTTCCCCCCAAGGTTTGTTCTATTGTATTTTCTATGATTATTATGACTTATTTTGCAGTGTGTTGCGTATAGGGTTGCCACCTTTTCTTAAAAAAAAAAAAATGGCCAAGGCATTCCCTCCATAGACTTAACATTGGAAAGAAGCCAATTTTTTACCGGCCTAGTTGCGTACCCCTCTGGCACTGAAAGGGTTAAGATTTCCATGTACAGTGAGCAGAGATTGAGCTCCTGTGGTCCTACCAGCAGCTGTCATGTCTGTTTCCATGGACAGGACTAGTTGAAAATGTTACTTCTTAAAGACAAAGACAACATTTTCTAGGAACCAACAGGATTTTCTGACCATACTAAAATAAGGTGTGCATGGGGGTTATTACTAGTTGTTGTTAGTTTGCATTTCACCCTTTGAGTGCCAGAGGCGTGTCCCGTGCATTGCTTTGCAATGCATTGGGCACCTCCTGGCACTCAAAGGGTTAAATTGTCTCAGATTAAGATGGTTTACTCCCACAATCAAGTGCCCAGAAAAAAAACAACAATTGCACATAAAATGGGTTGTGTGGGTGGTCATAATCCTATATAATAATTCGCTAAAACGTGTGTAACAACGCAGTCATGCGCAGTGGAGACTGCTGCTGGTGCTGCAGTCAGGTGCAGTAGAGACTGCCCGCGCCCCGGCTGATACAGAGGTGCGTCCAGCTCTGTATCAGCCTCGGCGTGGGCAGTCTCTACTGCGCCTGACTGCTCTGCGACCGGCTGGCAGTGGCACTGTGGCCCATGTTAATGGGCTCTTCAACTAGTGATGAATATAATCCTTGGCTGAGTGAAATGAGCATTGACTGCACATCCCTTGAGGCCTCTCCTATAGATGGCTGCCATCTGCTACTGGGAGCCCTTGCCTGGGGCAGACTATTTACCTTGGTCACAGTAGATGTTCTGTCTGCCTGAAGCGTGTTCCAGCAACTCATGTCTGGTCAGGGGGAAATCTCCCGTTCAGTTTCATAGAGGATATCACTTTATCTGCCACAACCTTGACTGCCTATGTGCACGAACATACATAATAAAAGCCCAATCCCCCCCAATAAAACACAGACAACAATCTGGGAAGGAAAAGGCCACAGCTTTATTAAAACATAACATAAAACATTAAGCCTGCATCTCAGCAGGTGCTGAGTGGCACGATTAACACAATCAACAAACAAGAGTCTCTGCCCCCACTCGCGCCGTTAGCCTGCGAGCGGGGGGCTAACTCCCCAAAAACCCCATTAGGGTAACTAACAGCTCAAATAACTACCTGGCGAGGACCCACCCCCGACAAATCGCTGTGACAATAAAAGGAAAAAAGGGGAGGGAGGGAGGGAAACACAGAGAAAAAACACCAGTGCGGCTGTCTCGCTGGAAAATAAAACTGCGTAGACAGCCGCACAGGTGATATATATAAACAAAAACTCCCACCCAGCCCACCAGCCCTGCCAGCCACTAAGAAACACTCAAAGGCAAAATATTGCCAAAGAATGTTCGCGCCAGCAGTCATGCCCTCCCCCGACTTAAGTGTCGAGGAAGAGGTCTCTTTCTACTTCCCTTAGTTCACAAAAACCATGAAGCGACTCCAATGATGAAAGGCTCTGCTAGACTAACAAAAGAAAAGGGGAAATGGAATCGCAATTAAGGTTGTGAAAGTTACTGAGATGCCACAGGTTCTGTAGGAGTGTAATTAGGCAAGGGAAAGCAGTCGGCTAAATTCAGATCAAGATAGCTGTGGATGCAGTTTGTTTGGCTTAGATTGCAAGAGATGAGACACATATATGCCTTCCCCTTCATGGGTAAGTTATACTGGAGAGAAGAGGCTTTATCTCTATTATATACGCAGACAAAAAAAGTGAAAATGGGGGAGATTTATAAAAAGTGCTCTTGGTTTAGCGTACGGATCCCTAAAATGTCCTTCTTCTGCGTGTTGGTGTTTATAAAGTTTTCTATTTACATTGATAAACGAGGTGACGGTAAAGAATAAGAACAGGTCAGACATGGCTGTAAAGGGGATGTATCACCTCATAAAATGTTTTTACTATAGGTTTTATTAGTAAAATAGTAGTAGGAAAGCTTTTTTATTATTTTTTTTTAATTTTTAAATGTAAGTACTTTTAAAGATATTGTTTCCTCTGTGCTCTGCAATTCTGCATAATGGGCACTAAGAATCTTCAGCAGAGCTCTTCTTCTCCTCCCACCACACTCCCAGCTGCCCCAGGGAGCGCATTCACACTTCCCTTTGTGTGGTGTGAACGTCTTCTATCGTTATATCAAGCTCCGGTTAGCATTATACTGAGTAGGGTTGCACCAATACCGATACTGGTGCTGATGCTCGCACAAATGTGGCCGATGCCAGCACCGATACCCTGTGTCAGGGTCGGTGCTGCAGTGAGGGAGCCCGGGGAGCTGCTCACAATGCTCCCCGGTCGCCTCTCTCCCTCCTGTAGCGCTGGAGCGTTGCTGCGGGTTACCATGGCAAAGCTCCGACGCTGACTTCTGCCGGGGCTCACGAGAGAACAGCGAGTACCTGGCAGAGGAGGGTAAGGGAGGCAAGATGGGGCATTGAGCGGGTGGTGAAAGAGGCAGAGAGGGGGGTCAAGAGGGAGAAAGTGGAAAAAGGGACTAAGAAAAAGAAAAAAAAAAGAGGCAAAAGGAGGAAAGATCAGGAGACAAAAAGAGGGGGACCAAGAAGAGGCAAAAAGGAGGGGGACCAAGAAGAGGCAAAAAGGAGGGGGGATCAGGAGGGAGCGAGAGAGGCAAAAGAGTGGGATCAGGAGTCAAGGAGGGGGACAAAGGGGGATCAAAAGGGTGAGAAAAAGCCAAGGCAAAAGGAGGGGACTCAAGAGGGGGAGAATGAAGTAAAAGATGGGAATCAAGAGGGGGAGAAAGAGACAAAAGGGGACAGTCAAGAGGTGGTGTGTGTGTGTGTGTGTGTGTGTGTGTGTATATATTTCAAGTACTTACCAATACTTTTTTTTGCGGTCATTTGCCAGTTTTCCAAGTACCTAAAGCATATATATATATATATATATATATATATATATGCGCTTTAAGTACTTGGAAAACTGGCAAATGACCAGAAAAAAAAAGTATTGGTAATTGGTATCGGTGAGTACTTGAAAAAAGTATCGGTACTCGTACTCGGTCTTAAAAAAAGTGGTATCGGTGCATCTCTAATACCGAGGTTGCTTTGCAATGCGTTGCGTACCCCTCTGTCACTCAAAGGGTTAATAGATGGTGTAAAGCAGGGCTAATAGGACCAGATTTCCATTTTAATGCAGGATGGAAATAAAAAAACAAACACTGCAGGATTACCCTTGTTCCTGTGCAGTCCTTCAGAAGGAAAATGTAACCTGTGTCCTGAATTAAAATGACAATCTGGTCCCTTTAAGCAAGGCGCTGTATAAAGGAAGGCTCTGAAAGAAACTTAGAACTGCCGAACTGCCCCCCCCCCATTAGCACAAAGGATAATATGCAGCATAAGTAGTTTAGTATATTGGTGCAGGGGAGGTGTAATGCTACAAAATCAAATCCATTTTGGCCAGAGTATCAAGAGCAGAACTATTTTCAAGCAAACCAACTACACCTTGTAGGAAACAAAAACATTTCCCACGTAGTTTTAACTCTCTGAATGCCAGAGAGGTATCAAAACCCCTTGAATGTTAGGGCATTGTGAAGCGATGGAGACCCCTCTCTACCATTCAAGGAATTACAATCAAATGTACATTTTACTTATCCTTAATGGTGCATTTGATTTGCCCCAGAATTGATCCTCTTTTGCCTTTTTACGTGTGTCCTTTAACCCTCTGAGTGCCATAGGGGTACGCAACGCATTGCACCCCTCGGTTTCTTAAGGGGTTAGTTTTTTTTTTTCTTATATCTTTCTTCAGATAAAAATGGCCTACATTACATTGTAGTTGACAAGAATTATCAACTGGTTTTATCTAACAAATAAAACCCGTGATTGATTTATCAAATGCAGTGGAATCCAGGCCAATACTTGGTGAATGATGGATAGAAACTTTCTTTGGGTATTGTCACAAGCGAGGGCTATAGACCCTGCTGAGACAGTGGGGAGAGTGTGGGAGTGGAAGGGTTAACAATACCAGATCCCTGGTTCCCTGTTACTATTCCTAGCGACCACAAAATTAACCCCTTAAATCCCTCCTGCACTATCACCCCAGTAATACAATTTTCTGCCACCACCAAGACTTTATATCTGGGCGTCTTAGATTACCCCAAAAACAGCAGAATTACAGTATAAAATCACCTTAATAATGAGACATATAGAATTAACCTTTTAGTATCGTGTTCTAACTGAGCTTCCTTCAGAGTAGTGAGTTCATATTAGAGAACAGAGACAAGAACTGATTAATTGAACATTTAATCTGAAGAAAGGTTTCACAGTGCTGGTTACAAAAATACAGAAATAAAGGACATACACAAATATAGATTACACATTGGCCAAACAGTCCATAAAATAAAATGGGAGAAACACAAGAAATCTCTACATACAATTACAGATATATATGAGTCCTTGTGGGAACTTAAGATGGTAAATGTTTCCCTTCCAGTTGCTACAAAGAAATTCACCCTTTTTTATCCAAGACCCATATTAAATTAGAGTCCACAGTTGCTTCTAAGAGGCCAAACACTCTGGGTGTTACCTGGGGGCAGGTTTGGCCTGACAGTTTGTTATATACTCATGTTCTCCCTATTTCACATTATGTGGCTGTCCCCTGGATAACTCCCATCAACGAAGAGGGGCCGACACCTTTTATGACAGTCTATGTCCTGCTCTGGTGATAGTTATCTGCTCATTCAGTTTATGGCTTAGGACTGGTTCACTTTGAATAACATACACATAAAAAAATAAACACAGTATATATGCCAGAGGCCTATAAAGGCCAAATCATGCCTTGGCATGACATTTACAGTTAGTTACTTTTTATTACATTTGAATGGGTTATTATTAAATTTCATTTTGTCTTTATAAAGGTTAAGAATACAATAGGTATATATTTATTATAAGCTTTTAACTATGGCTGCCTAGATTTCATAGCATAATGTCTGCTAGTGTGCATCTATTCAATAATTTGTTTACCTGAGTATGTTGATGGGTGAAGCCTAGTTCACCCAAGTGATTTTAATACATGGTATTGAGTGCTGCATCAAACACACACAGTTGTTTCCCATTGCATCACATAAGCCAGAAGCAACTTGCTGAAACTCTTCTGTGTTGAACACAGATCACAGGAAAGTTTCACTAGTGGTTTGGCTTATGAACATATTGTGTAGTGCTCACAAGAACAGTTGGATCAATGCATTGCTCACCACAATGATCCAATAATTGGCAGGTCCACATGGGTGTCAGCCAGTAATATTTGACAGACACCCCCCATCAGCTCCTCCACCGTAATGCCCCTCAGTGGCGTTATCACCTGGAGAATACAAGGAATATGGTGATTATTTTATCACTGTGGTTTGAATGATGGTGTAATGTAGTGCATCCATAACACCAATGTGGACCAATCCTAAAAAAAACCAAGTAATAAAGGTGTGTTAAAGAGGAAAAGAACATCAAAAGGTATGTGTTTTGTGAATTAATCACAATCTTTGATATCTGGTAAACAAAAATATCAGATATTTTGTGCATTCAAATGTATTTCCATTAAATGTTATTGTGTACTTGCGGCTTATGCAATAATACCAGTGATGCATGTCTGGAGCAAACCAACTGCTTAGCCAACAATCATGAATACCCTGAAAACATGCACTTTTAGTAGCATTTAAGGTGTTAAAGGGATAGTAATACTTGCAAATTACTAATCCCCATATTGTAGCTTTGTTAAAAAGAAACTTATTGTCCCCAGTGTCATCTCTCAAACCCTTATGGTTTGAGAGATGATAGCGCTCAAAGTTCCCCCTCCCTCCCCCTTCCCTGACTGAACGCTGGCTGCAGGGATATCCGGCATTACTTGCATCAGGTGGCTCTGCAGCATTGCCAAGATCGCGTTTATAAAAAATAAATCTTTCACTAAAACAGTCTTCTACGTGTGCTTGCAAACCAAACACACTGCAAACCAAGCACACGTAGAAGACCATTTCAGTGAAAGAATTATTTTTATAAACGCGATCTCAGCTCAGCTGCAGAGGCGCCTGATGCACATAAGACTGTAGTACGACAGCTTCCCCTGCAGTCAGCGTTCAGTTAGGGAAGGGGGGAACTTTGAGCGCTATCATCTCTCATACCATAAGGGTTTGAGAAATGACACTGGGTGCAATAAGTTTCTTTTTAACAAAGCTACAATACGGGGATTAGTAATTTGCAAGTGTTACTATCTCTTTAAATAATAATTACACCTTTTTCCTTAGACTTTTCATTGCATTTGTAAGATATAGTATGCACACTTAGATTCACACAGTGCTAAGCTGCTTACGCCGACAGCAGCCTGACAAAGTACTCAAGGGGTTATATACCCCAATTAAATCAATGTATATTTGGGACATTTTTGTCTCCTATAATAGTATGTTCTTGTATTTCTCCAGTTCTCTTGATATATAAGCCTCACTCCCATCTTAACACAATGCTGAGTATTCACTTCTGGCTTCACACAGTGAGCTGACTGTATTATATTCATCAGCAAGGAGATCCAGATGGTTCCAAATGGTTCCACTTTGCCTTGTTGTTAAAACTGCCCTTGTAACTGTCTACATCTGTATAAAGTAAATGACAAGAAATATGACAAGAAAAATATTGGAATCTAAACAGAGGTCTGTAAATAATAAATATTTTAAGAAAAATAAGGGGTGCTTAAAGCAACGGTTTAATGAGGAGATAATCAGAGACAGATGTTGGAAATGAAAAGAATAACATCTAATTATGGAGTGAACATCTCCAAAAATGTACTAGATACTACATAGTAACAGTAGTAAAAGTGACGGGGGGGGGGGGGATACTCAAAGGGTTAAAGTTTTGCCATTTTTTTGTTTAGAGTCAAAGGAATGGTAAAAGTATGAACATTTATGCAGTCGATTAACTTTTCTAAATAATCGTATAAATCCTATCTCTTAATCAAGACAGTACAGGACGTTTTTTTCTGGAGAAAAGTTACTAACAACTCAGAACAGGGAGAAAATCCACATTAAAGGGATTCTAATGCTAAATTACATAGGGCCAAAGTGGGCCAAGTTCTGGGAACATCACAGTGGGGACAATATACGAATCCTCCCCGGCAGTTCATTTTCTGACCTTGGATGTTAGCTTCCTGCTCATGTACCTGCACTACTGGGTATGTGGTAAAACAGGGGAGCTCAGATCTGTCCTTAGTACCATCAACATCACAGGTTTTCAGTGTTCCTGACACTGCTTTATTCATTCTGAAGGATCTGATAGAGTTAAAGGGATAGTAATACTTAAAAATTAGTATCCCCCATCTTGTAGCCCTTCAAAAACTGAGTAAAATGAGCCCAGCGGCACCTCTCAATCCTGTATGGTTTGAGAGATATCCGCTTTCAAAGTTTCCTCTCCCCTGACGTCAGCTTTCTAGCTGACAGCAGGGGAATCCGGTCCTGGGACTGACGGAGGCTCTGCAACAGAGCAGAGATCTCGTAATTAAAAAGACATCCTTAACTTAAAAGGTCTTCTATGTGTGCTTACTAACCAAGCACACGTAGAAGACCCTTTTAGTGAAGGATTTCTTTATTATTAAAGCAATCTCGGCTCTGCTGCAAAGCCGCAGGCTGATCCCAGGAGAGGATTCCCCCTTCTGTCAGCTAGAATGCTGACGTCAAGGGGAAGACAAAAAGAGGGAACTTTGAAAGTGGATATCTCTCAAACCATAAAGGCTTGAGAGATGCCGCTTGGCTCATTTTACTCAGTTTTTGAAGGGCTACAAGATGGGGATAGTAATATTTAAGTATTACTATCCCTTTAACAGTATTCACTTGAGTTTTATTAAGGAGAACCTGAAAACATGTACTGTTAGGCAAGCTTGACAGTAGGGTTTAGCCCCAACTGAGGCCCTCCAGCTTTTCAGGACTATAATTCCCATCATCCACAGCCAGCCGAAGACTGGCTGGTGTGGATAGTAATTATAGCCCTGAACAGCCGGAAGATCTCAGGTTGTCCACCAATGCTGTGTGGCAGTGGATTTCTATCTTGTTTTATTCAGGGCACCCCTACAATGCAATTTAGAATTTTTGGGAGCACTCCTAACATTTTATATGTCATTTGTCAAGGGTGTTATGAAGGTTACAAATAAGTAACATATAGTTATTCTTGGGTATCAGAATCAAACTAACAAAAATAAGAATGAATGGTATAAAGGTGCCTGTGTATAAATATACGGTAATCATAATCAGTCTTTATAGAAAACAAGGGGCACCCTAGGTGGATGTTCGCTGCACATGCCCGGGGGGGGCACGATATACACTAAAGAGATCATACTCTAGGGCAGCACGGTGGCTCAGTGGTTGGCACTGTTGCCTTGCAGCGCTGTGGTCCTGGGTTCAAATCCCACCAAGGACAACATCTGCAATGAGTTTGTATGTTCTCACTGTGTTTGCGTGGGTTTCCTCCCACACTCCCAAAAAACATACTGATAGGTGAATTTAGATTGTGAGCCCCAATGGGGACAGGGACCAACATGAGTGTAAAGCTCTGTGTGCGCTATATAAATAAAATACTCTAGTGGTTCTCAACCAGGGTCATGATACTCCACACACACCCACCACTCTTCTGGCATAAACCATTTTCACTATAGACGAGAAATAAAAATTCCCATTGATTTAAAGGGGAACTACCACCCCACACAATGTTTACCTTTACTAAGTCCCCATCTGGCGACTAGCTGCTTAGTAGCGCTAGTGGCCAGAATAATTACCTTATTTAATAGATTTCTCCTCTCTTACGTGGGCGACAGGCAGGACGGAGTGCGGACATCTTCGCATTTTGACGCCTGCGCTGTCAGTCAAGCACAGAGCAGTAAGAAAACAAAAACTAATAAAACAGATACAGTAGTAATATAGTATTAAAAGGAGGCATTTGTCAGATATATTGGTGGACTAAAGGAAGTCTACTTTGTCCATCTAAGGTGATTTATACACTTACTTTACTCAAACAACATCTAGAAAGCTGCAGGTATACCATACATGCTCATTACACTTTGATAATTTTCATGCGAAGATATATATATAGAGTTGATAGATTGTAGTAATTGTTTAGTTTACTGTTTAATGTATATGTTTGGACAGACTAATAACTACCTCTACTGTATTTGACATGTTTTCCTGACTTTTGAATATATCTCAGAATAACAATCCGAACATAGTTCTAGAATAATAATTTAAGAAGAAAATGATGTATTAATCTTATGTTTTGAATGCATACTCTGTTTTGACATGTGTTTCTTTGTCGGCAAGTGTATACTTGCTCTTGTAAGCTTTAAAATGTGCCAGGAGTTGTTAAGCAGAAATTATTTTTTTATTCAGTTGAATTGTCATTTATTGAAAGATAAACAGTGGATTCTGGAATCAGTGATAACAGGTTCTTGTGTATTCACAGACAGTGTGGTTAGAACTGCATGTGAAAATTGCCTGGTCATATAGGCAGCAGTGGCAGCATTTTGCCAAGTCTTACATGTAACTGAGTTGACTAGCACATAAAGAAAATGGACCAATAAGCAATATATTGGACATCTCTTGCATCAACGCGTTTCGCGTGGAAGCACGCTTACTCATGATCATGAGTAAGCGTGCTTCCACGTGAAACACGTTTATTGTATCGGTTTGAGAGACGTCTGCAGTAGGGTGCCCACTTCTGTCTTACATACGCTTATCAAGAAATATGAGGTGCTGACTGTATGTTTTTGTACGAGAAATAAAGATTTGATGATTTTACTATTCACTTAGTCGTATCCTCGATGTTTGACCTTGGTGCACCAAATCTTTGTGTATAGTATGTTTATTATGCAGCTTTATGTGGCAAGTCAGAGAACAAAGCTCTGCTGAGATTAAGTTCACAACTACTAAACAAAAGTTCTCTAAAACTGTTATATTGATTGAAAAACAAACACAAAGTATAGACAGTTTAAATAAGTTAATAAAAGCTATGTCCACTTAGGTGCTATTTTTTTCAGTTGAAATTTTTTGTCATAATTGTGTGGCCCTTTGATTGACTTGAGGGCCACATATGCGGCCTTCAGAGTTATTCTGGTTGCATGTCACTATTCCAGCTGGTTATATTGCCAAATCCTAGTCTTGGATGACTTGTTTTTGATTGAGCTGGCATGCTTCATTGGGGTTAGCAGTTCAGTTTAAAGAATGTGCTGTTATATAGTAAAGAAACTTGACAAGGAGAATAAAGGAGAAATCAGCCATTCTGCCGAGTCGTTTAATCATTAAAGCAATACAAAAATCCAGACTATGGCTAAACTTTAAAGTCTTGATTAAAGTGACATGGAGACGGTCAGAAAAAAATACTTATTGTTGATTTATTTTAAACAAAGTGCAAGAACACAAATGTCTGCCAAATAGGGATGCACCAAAATCTGTCTTTATTTTTTAGGACTTTTCCATCTCAGTAAAAGGAAGGTACTCCTACTGATGGAAGATGCCTTATTCAAAAGTTATTATCTCTCCAACTTGCAATGCTAGTTGCAGTATTTTCATGACCTGCCATTTAAGGGTGGTGCTGTTGTTTATGGGGTACTGCTGTCAGAAAGAAAAGTTGTCAGAGAGATCTCCATTGACTATCCACTTGCAAAAGAAGGACTACAAATCAATAACGAAACAGGGGGCAGATTTACAGATTTCTATTGTTGGTTCTAAATATTATTGACATGTTTCAAGGCAGAGTAATCAACTGCTGGTGCTCCAGCTGTTGGGGTCTGTAGGGGCTGGCTGGGGAGGATGAGAATTTAGTTCCCAAAAGCTAGAGAGCCAACAATTGGCTAAGCCTGTTTGAAGGAATAATTCACCTTAACCCTTTGAGTGCTAAAGGGGTACGCAACACATTGCAGGTAACAATGCACAGCCCTCCTGACACAAAAGGGGCTATATTTTTTTTATTACATTCATTCATCAAGATGTAACCCTTCGAGTGCCAGAGGGGTACGCAACGAATGGCACTTGAAGGATTACATTTTGATGAATGAATGTAATAAAAAAGTATAGCCCCTTTTGTGTCAGGAGGGCTGTACATTGTTACTTGGCACCTAAGAGGTTAAGAGTATCGGGAACGTCTCTATCATTCAACATATGGAGGCTATAATGTCCACGCAGTGTTCTTGGTCACCTGGATAAGATTATCACATCTGTGTTATTTGGAAAATTGGATACAGTTTCTTAACAAACATTATCACTCAGTAATTTGTAATCACATTGTTTCTAGAGAGGGCCAGGAATAACCTTAATTTTAGCAGATGATTTTGTAAACTGAGAGAGGATATGCAAGAGATTAAACTGGAAATGTTTGTCTATGAAGCAGAGTATTTAAATGCTGCTCTTACTGTGATTTCACATAAACAACACTAAACCAATGGACAAATCCGCTGTCGTGAATATTGGTGGACAATCTTCACCATCATTAGAACTTGAATTCAAGCAAGCCCTGTATACTAGTCCCATAGCATCATAGCTGGGATTTGCTCCGGAGACTCCGGTTTTGGCTTGTTATTACTGGGTCTGAGGCTGATTTTGCGGGTATGGGGAGTTACTACTGAAACTCAGCCCACTTCTGCTTTTTCCCACCCTGTTCCTCCAACTCCTTACCACTTCTCCTCCTTCCCCAGCCTCCTTTCTTTTTACTCCACCTGAGATCCACCCTCCCTCACAATTAAGCCATGCCCCCTTTTTAAACCACTCCATTTTTCTGTCCCCCAGAAGCACCACAGGACTCCCCTTCAGGGAGTCCACACATCAAAGTTGCAAGGTATGCATAGCAATCACAGGTAAATGGCCTACAATAAAAATGCTTTATTCAAAGGTTATTGCAGCTCAAACTTTCATTTCTGGGTGCAGTACCACTGTGACCTGAAGTTTTACAGTGGCGCTGTGGCTACAGCAGTTTATGGATAGATCTGGTGAGTTGTCAGTAAGTCTTCATAGGATGGTGTAGCAACAGCACCACTGTAACATTTCAGGCCATGGAGGTACTGTACACAAAAAAAAATAATTCTGAGCTGTAATAACTTTTGAATAAAACATCTCAGCAGAGGATGTAGCCTTGTTTCTTTCGAAACAAAAAACCACAGTATATATATTTTCAATATTAAGCATTACTATCCCATTATAATATAGTTTTTTTCAATTCTTATTAAACCTGCAGTTCCCTGTTTAGAGTGACCACTGTTAATGTTTACCTCTAGATCACACCACTTTACAACAAAATGTATCTTCTCTCAATAATGCTTTAACCCCTAAACGACATGTGACGTACTATGACCGTCACGGTCCTTGAAATACTCAAGGACCGATGACGGTCATGGTACGTCACGTACTTTTTACTTACAGCGCTCTATCGGGAGCGCTGTAAGTAAAAATAGGGCCTGAAATTGACCGCTCCAAGATCGGAGCGATCTGTATCAGGCCCCATAGTGACGCGCTGATACACGCAACAGGTCACATGTACCGGCGCGTCGTTGTGGATCAACGCGGTCCTTATGGGACGGAAATGTCCCAGGACCGCCGGTCGCTAAGGGGTTACCGACCCTTGATGGTCATAGTACGTGAAGGGTCGATCTGACTGAATGACCTATGACGTACTATGACCATCATGGAATTCCGGGCTCCCCCCGCGGCTTCATGCCGTTCGGGGAGTCCGGAAGCGGATTCTAACTGACCACTCCGTGCCGATCGGCCGGTTGTTAAGGGGTTAAAGACTAGAGGACTGTACAGCCCTATTGTTCTTACTCCTTGGAGAGCCAGAGGGGTACACGTTGCATGCCTCTCTGGCACTCATATTTTTAAGCCTTTGTGTGCCAGAGGGGTGCGCAACTCATTGGTTTGCAATGTGTTGTGCACCAGTCTGGCACTTAATGGGTTAAAGAGAACTATCACCTCTATACAAGTTTGCTTATGTGTAATGTTTCTATAGCGATAACATGTAAGCTTCACTTCAAGACAGGCTGCAAACAGATTACATGTTATCGCTATAGGAACATTACACATGAGCAGACTTGTATAGAGGTGATAGTTCCCCTGTAACCCATTAAGTGCCAGACTGGTGCACAACAAACTGCAAACCAATGCGTGCACACCCCTCTGGCACACAAAGGCTTAAAAATATGAGCGCCAGAGAGGCATGCAACGTGTACCCCTCTGGCACTCCAAGGATGACAGACTGCGTAACAGAGCTGTACCAGCTGTCTGTCCTGAAGTAAGGCCCAGGCTCATTCTTAAAATGGTAAATTTCACCATAGCTTGCATTATATAAAAAACCCACACAGATTACATGTTATCGCTATAGGAACATTACACAGAGCCAGACTTGTATAGAGGTGATAGTTCCCCTTTAAAGGGATAGTAATATTTTGTTTTATCTTTTATTTTGTAGGCATTATCTCTCAAACCTTTATGGTTTGAGAGATATTCACAAGCAAAGTTTCCCCCTCCCGCCCCTTTTACCTAGTGTAAGCCATCTCTTCTCAGATGTGGAATGCAGTCCATAGACCAGACAGATAACAGCAGGGGACAATCTTCTTCCTATGAGAACAATGAATGCCTGCCCCCCTTGACAAGTTTTTCAGGTTTTTCCCTTATCTTAATTGAAGATTGTCCCTCTCTGCAATCTACCTGGGCACCTCCCTTCTGATCTGGCTGAGCAGTGTTACATCAGTAAAAGGTGCGGGAGGGGGATACTTTGTCATTGAATTTCTCTTGAACTACAACTCTGACTGAATTGAAATAACACTCTCCAAAGTCCAAATACCATGATGATTAATTAGAGCTGCTTTTATTATGAAACATTACTATCCCTTTAAAGGTTAAAATATACTTCTCTCCCAGCTACCCCAAGACTTCAAAAGCATTTCCATGTTTTTGCTTTTGCAGTTTGATTACTCTTTGCTCAATGTTTCTTTCAATGCTCTTGCTTTTTCAGAAATGGAGGAGTTAATAGTGGAACTGCGATTGTTTCTTGATCTACTGGACCATGAATATCTCACGACTACAGTTAGAGAGAAGAAGGCCTTGATAAACAACATCCTGCTACGGATCCAGTCTTCCAGAGGTCAGTGAAAGCAGAGCTGTGCTAATAGGAGCTGGCACTGTGGTTAGCTTGTCTCCTTTGCCTCATTGGCTGGCCTGCAGATGAAGTCACTTTCAACGAACTTGAGAAAAGAGCCAAGGGTAGCCCTGTAATTTAAATTAACTCGCTGAGTGACAGAATGGGTGTGCACATCCTTCTGGCAATACAAGGGTTAAAGGGAAAGCTGTCAGTATTTTTATATACTAATTGACATTCAGTTTGATCAGTGTATAGTATAGTGTAGATGTTGGTTTTGGATACAGTTATTATGTTTTCATTTGTGTATTCTTTCTTGTGTTTCCGTCTTTCCTTTTATAAACCCCTATATGTTCTAGAACTTTTCCTGCTGAGTTAAACAAGGGCACTCACACTGCTGTCAGTTGTTTTGTAAAAAATGTATAACAGTTCAAATAATCAGGAAGCTAATTTACTGTGCGTTTATGTCCTGATAGTTCTAACTGACAGGAAGTGACTGAGCAGTTTATATCACACTAGTTTTAAAGCCCTGTACACGGGCCAACACTAGTGGCGCTGCAGTCATGCGCAGTACTGACTGCCCGAACACGCCATGGCTGATACGGAGCGGGGCACTCACTTGGTCCCAGGAAGGTGTGCAGAGAGGACTCCGGTATGAATTCGGAGCACCCCACTCTGTATCAGCTGCGGCGCAGGCAGTCTCTACTGCCCATGACTGCAGCGCACATAGCCATCTCTACTGCGCATGAAGGCTTCTGACAAACATCCTAGCGAATTATAATATAGGATTGTCACTGACTTTCCTCTCCATTAGAATGTAACCGAATAAATAATTTGGAATTTGACCACTAGAGGGATAACCACACTTACAGTGGGGGGACTTCTTCTTGATGCCAAAGAGGGGATTGATTTGAATGAAAAAGATGCTAAAATGAGTCCCCCCGATTTTTTTAACCCCTTAGTGGCTGGCAGTTAAGTACCAAAGACCTTTTTTTTTTTTTTCCCGCAAATCTTATTCAGGGGCTCCTGAACAGCGTGCAGCCGCGCAGGGACTCCTTAATTCCATGACGTGCCATGTCGGTCCTGGCACATCATAGGTCCTTAAGGGGTTAATCTACATTATAATATACCTCTAAATTACACTTTCCAATATACTCTAAAAGGTTTCATTTTAGAGATATTTACTATTTTGACCACAGTTTTTTGTGATGTCCCTTCCCCTCACTGCCTGGCACTTTATGCAAAGAAGCTTGTTTACATGCATTGCCAGATTGAGAAGATGAAGTGTTATCATCATAAAAGGTGCTGTGAATAAAAAGAAAGCATTACATCATTTTAAAACTCTCAACTTGCTATCATTTAAAGGGATAGTAATACTTTGTTTTAACTTTATTTAATTTGTAGGCATTAAAAAAACATGAAGAACGATATAAGTCTTATTTCACAAACCTTTATGGTTTGAGAGATATTCACAAGCAAAGTTTCCCCTCCTGCCCCTTTTACCTAGTGTAAGCCATCTCTTCTCAGATGTGGAATCTGGTTGCAAGACCAGACAGATAACAGCAGGGGACAATCTTCTTCCTATGAGAACAATGAAAGCCCTGCGCCTCTTGACAAGCTTTTCAGGTTTTTCCCTTATCTTGTAGATTGTAGATTGTCCCTCTCTGCAGTCTACCTGGGCACCTCCCTTCTGCTCTGGCTGAGCAGTGTTACATCAGTAAAAGGGGCGGTAGGGGGATACTTTGTTATTGAATTGCTCTTGTACTACAACTCTGACAGAATTGAAATAACACTCTCCAAAGTCCAACTACTATGATGAATAATTAGAGCTGCTTTTATTATGAAATATTACTATCCCTTTAAACTTTACGTATTTGCCAGTTTATACCAATTAGCCAGTATATTCTGGTAGGAAGTGGCAGTTGGGGGAGGGAAAGTGGAATGTTATCTGACATACCACTCTCTGCTATCCAATACTGCCTAATTTGCATAAACTAACAAATAAATAAATGCCTCATAAACTATAGTTTTAAATAACGAATGGGTATTATAAAGCTTTTTTAAAATTACCCAAATAATTGTAATGTGTTAGTTCCACTTTACACCAGCTACAGGCAGTTTTTAAAAAAGGTTTAAAATATGCAAACCTATTTTGTCTCATATTAACCAGAAGGGTACAAGGTGCATTTCAATGCATTACTTTGCACACCCCTCCAGTTCTTAAGGGATTTATGTTCTGATATGAAATCTGTATTGTATTCAGGTTTCCTCTAAAACAGTGGTTCTCAATTTGTTTTTTGTTCGGGGCACCCCTAACACATAATCTAGAACATTCAGGGCACCCCTAACATATTTAATGTACTTTATCAAGGGCATCATGAAGGGTACAATACATAAATATACAGTTATTATTAGGTCTTACAATCATAGTAACAAAACTAAACATATTGTGCAGAACAATTTCTATTAAAGCGGAACTAAAACCAAAGTTCTACCATGTGTTTTAATGTATAACCCGACATTAGTGCTGTGTGTGTGTTCTTCAAGTCGTCTGGTAGTGGAGATATTTGCCCTGCAAAATCAGGCACTTACGCATTCTACGGTACCCTGTACCATCTCAGGACTTCCCAGCTTCCCCAGGGAGCACGTTCACGCTGCCCTTCGAAGCTGGATTTCTGTGATGTAGCGTTACAGCAAACTCCATTTACAATGCTACTGAGGTTGCACCCTATGATACAACTATATACATCCTCAGTAGCATTGTAAACGGAGTTTGCTGTAACGCTACATGACAGAAATCCAGCTTCGAAGGGGAGTGTGAACGCACTCCCTGGGGCAGCTGGGAAGTCCTGAGACGTCATGGAGTCCCGCAGAACGTGGAAGTGCCCGATTTTGCAGGGCAAACATCTCCACTACCAGGCAACTTGAAGAACACACACACACAGCACTAATGTCCGCTGTAAAGGGGATGTTTACCCCCTTCACAACTCTGGCTAAATGGTTTCACTGCCAATAATAACCAATGGAAAATGTGTTCTTTTTTTAAAAAAAATCTACCCGTTTGAAGAAATTGTAGGTTTAAGTGTACCTCTGTTCCTACTTCCGGCAGACAGCGCTGACCATATCTGTACCGTAGTCTCAGCTTCTATCCAGCCTCCTCCGATGATGGAGGCTCTCTGTCTCTAAGCTGGAGGACTTTCACTGGCAGAGATCGATTTCTGGCCAATGAAAGTCCTCCAGCTTAGAGACAGACAGCCTCCGTCATTGGAGGAGGCTGGATAGAAGCTGGCACTACAGTACAGATATGGTCAGCGCTGTCTGCCGGAACTAGGAACAGAGGTACATTTAAACCTACAATTTCTTCAAACGTGTAGATTTTTAAAAAAAATTAACACATTTTCCATCGGTTATTATTGGCAGTGAAACCATTTAGCCAGAGTTGTAAAGGGGGTAAACATCCCCTTTAATCTTTATTTAAAGTCCATTTTTGTTAGTCTTCATAGAAAATGTGGGGCACCCTAAGATGATGGCCACGGCACCCTGGTTGAGAATGGCTGCTCTGAAAGCTGTTCTGCTTTCTAATACCCATGAAAGCATTCCAGTGATTTTTTTTTCAATGTAGGAAAGTTCTGTTTCTTGTTCTCAATGTTTCCAGTTAACATCTGTACGTCTGACAATGCGATTTGTGTTCTGCAGAATTTGAAATGAAAAACCACCTTCAAAAAGCAGAGATGTCGAGCAGCAACGTTCCTGCCCCTCCTCAGATGCCTTTGCCAGAAATCCCTCAGCAGTGGCTGGTAAGAACGATACACTTCCATATTAATACTTTAACCCTTTGATTGCCAAAGAGGTTCTCAACCCATTGGTTTGATAAAGTGGAGATGACTTCTCCAGTGATATCTCTTCTCCGGTTCCTATGTTCCTATGTTATTATGTGGATTTGGAGATCTTAGCACATTGGACGTCATCTCTGCATTATCCCCTCTTTATCACACCTTAGCGCATCTCCCCCCATTGTGTTGCAATGCATTGGATACCTCTCTAGCACTCAGAGTTAGCACTGGAGCACGCACACCACTCAGGTCCTTAAAATGTTAATATTGTCTTTACTGAAGACCTTTAACCCTTTGCATGGTAAAAGACTGTGCAGTGCATTACTTCACAATGTGTAACACACCTTTTTCTGGTATTAATCCTTTGATGTGCCAGAGGGGTGCGCAACGCGTACAATACAACTTTTCAATGAAAAAAAAATATATTTGTCTTTTTCTTTTGAGTTAAATAAGGGTACTCCCCCTGCTGGGTGATTTTTAATTTAATAGATATTACGGCTCAAACTTCTGTTTTTTTTTAAATGTCAACAACAGGGTCCAGTGTTTGTCTGGAGATGTTGAGTCACCGCATATAGCTCTTCATAATAAGTGATTGGAACAACACCATCTGTTGACCGCAATAGAAAATTACTATTTAATTTAAAGTGGGTCTGGCTCCTTGATTTTTTTTATTTTTCATATTTGAAAATTTAATTCAAAACTGCCTGTGTTTTGGAGATATTGACTCTTTTTTTCTGGAAAAGTGAAAGTCTCAGTGCAGCAGAGAGCTAAATCCTATATTATAATTCTCTAAGTATGTTTGTCAGAAGCCGTCATGCGCAGTAGAGATGGCTGCGCACGCTGCAGTCGCCAGTGTTGGCCCATGTACTTGGGCTTTAAAACTAGTTAGCATATAAAACATCACTGAAAAGCTTCACTAGCATATGAGACCGCACCAAAAAGCCTTATGTGAAACTGCATGAAAAGCTTTATTAGCAAAACTGCACAGAATGCATCATTAGCATACATTAGCATATGAAACTGCCCTGAAAAACTTCATTGGCATATTAAACTGCAAGTAAATTATCATTAGCATATATATTAACATATGGTACAACATCTGAATATGGTACAACATATGAATATTTCCTGGTCTTTCTGACACATAGGCAGTTTTTCATGAAGTTTTCAGATATGCAAACTTGAATCAAGGTGACAGGTCCAATTTAAAGTGGAAATAACACCCCAAATAAAGTCTCCCCCCAACAATTAGGCATCTATTGATACGCTTAACAATAGTACTATTATCCAGCATAATCACCGCATTTGTGATAAATCCTACTTCTGCCGAGACTGACGGCCGGGCAACAGTGCTTTAGAGGCATCTGTGCGCCTGTGCCGTCAGTCCCTTCTAGTACCTAAAGGTACCATGCAACTCCTCCTAGAGGAGACAGGGACTGACAGCGCAGGTGCCCAGACTTCTGTAAGCAAAGATGTCTGCGCTGTTGCCTGGCCATCAGTCTTGGCAGAAGTAGGATTTCTCTGTAACGAGCAGGGATGTCCATAGACATTTTTCCGTGGGGGTGGGGGCAAAGCCATAATAATATGACACCCAGGCCAGCCCATCCAGTCCCTTTGTTTATATGGAGGGGGTAATTGTAGGGGGGGGGGCCCTTGCCTCCCCCTCCAGAAGCCCATGGTAACGAGGTAACTGTGTTGGCTAATACTATTGTTAAGTGTATTGCTAGATGCCTAATTGTTGGGGGGGGAGACTTTATTTGGGCAGATAGTTCCCCTTTAAAGGGATAGTAATACTTCGTTTTATCTTTATTTTATTTTGTAGGCATTAAAAATACATGAAGAATGATATGTCTTATCTCTCAAACCTTTATGGTTTAATAGATATTCACAAGCAAACTATCCCCCCACCCTGTTCAGCCAGATCAGAAGGGAGGTGCCCAGGTAGACTGCAGAGAGGGACAATCTTCAATTAAGATAAGGGAAACAGCTGAAAAACTTGTCAAGGGGGGCAGGGCTTTCATTCTTTTCATACAAAGAAGATTGTCCCCTTCTGTTATCTTACAACCAGATTCACATCTGAGAAGAGATGGCTTACACTAGGAAAAAGGGGCAGAGGGGAAACTTTGCTTGTGAATATCTCTTAAACCATAAAGGTTTGAGAGATAAGACTTGTATCATTCTTCATGTTTTTTTAATGCCTACAAAATAAAATAAAGTTAAAACGAAGTATTACTATCCCTTCAAGTTTTCATATCTGGGAATATCATTATGTTAGCCAAAACACCAACAGACGTTTCTACTAGGAGATATTCATAATTTTATTTCTGAAGAGTTTAGTTAGCGTATGAAACTGCACTGAAAAGCTTCATTGGCATTAAACTGGAATATGCTACTGCACTCAGTACACAATACAGATATAAAAGTATCAATATCTACCAAACTATACATTTACTGATGTTTTTGGCTAATGTGGTATATAGGCAGTTTAACCCTTTTAGGATCAGAGGGCTGTCTTAAATAAGAGAGGTTTCAGCTGTAATAACTTGTAAAGGAAAGATCCATCAGTCGGCATGCCCTTTTATTCTTAACCCTTTGAGTGCCAGAGGGGTATGTGTACCCTTCAGGCACTCAAAGGGTTAACAAAAGTTTCACGCCAATATTCGGCTTTCTTGTCTCATAAGGATATCCATGACTAAATGCCCACGGGGTGTTGGGTGGAGATAATAATGCATCCAATTCAGTTATATCAGTGCAATCCCAGTATACTGATCTGTCTAGTTTCCTTATTTTTTGGAAAGCTAAAGCAGCAAGTTATTCCAGTATCTTTTGAATATTGAGACATTCAAAGATGAGCTTGGGATTTGCTGAGGGCTTTGAGCCATCAATTCTTCCAGCAATATGTTAACCCTTTAATGACTAGGAGGAGAGGCCAACACATTCACCCACAATGCGTTTTAACTACCCCCCTCATCTTAAAACTGATAATTTGGCTTATTTAACCTTTGTGCATTTATAATATACTTAACCCCTTAAGGATTAGAGATCCTAGGGGTTGATTGCGGTTAAGGACCACGTAGAGAAATTTGGCACACGTAACTGATGACGTTGTTATGGACCAGGAACCAGACAGGACACAAAAAGGTTTCAAGTACCATCTATATGCTGATGACACCCAAATTTACATCTCCACTCCTGATCTTTCACCTCAAATCCAGCTACAAATTTCAGACTTCCTCTTGGCCATTTCCTCCTGGATGGCACACCGTCAGCTGAAAATAAACATGTCCAAAACTGAACTGCTCATTTTCCCTCCAAAATCTTGCCCAACACCTAGCTTCACCATTACAGTTGATGGAATTGACAGTGATCCGGTCAGCTCAGCACGCTGCCTTGGGGCCATATTTGAATCCTTCTCCCCTCACATTAACTCTGTTACCAGAACATCTCGCTTCTTTCTCTGCAACATTGCTAAAATCCGCCCGTTCCTCTCCCAACAAACTACTAAAACTCTTGTACATGCCCTCATTCTGTCCCACTTAGACTATTGCAATATTCTACTAAATGGCTTCCCTGCTACTCATCTTTCACCTTTGCAATCTGTTTTAAACTCTGCTGCACGAATAACCACACTCTCCCCAAAAACTGAACCTGGTCAAATAATTCTTACACATCTGTCACCTTTAATGCTCTCCACACTGCTACCCCTCCTTACATCTCTTCCCTCATCTCCTCTTATGTTTCAGGCCGCCTTCTTTGCTCAGCACACAACACCCTTCTTGTTACACCATGCACACCCTCTGCCCTATCCCGTCACAAACCTTTCTCGCTTTCTGCTCCTTACCTATGGAACTCCATACCCGTCTCCCTACGTCTACAACAATTGCCCTCTGTCTTTAAGTCTACCCTGAAATCTTATCTTCTGGAGCACTAGGACCATGCACTACCCTTCACCAAAGCCAGCACTTTTAACCTCAGCACTTGATACCCTCATACCCTGCTGTCTGTCTACTTTTACCCATTTAGACTGTAAGCTCCTTGTGGCAGGGACCTCTCTCCTAATGTTTCTATGAATATGTCACTTATTTTATCCCCTCTTATTTAATGTAACCTACGTCTACGCTGCGTACACTGTGTGGCGCCATATAAATAAAGATATACATATATACAAAGGTAAAATGCAAAACACCTTTATTAAAGTAACAAAAAATAAACAAAACAGAATTGTGATCCAGGAGCATAAACCAAATGACAAGCCAGGGTCAGGAACCAGGACAGGTACTCAGCCAAGCCGGGGTCAGGAGCACAGAAGTCCGCAAAGTCAAGAACAAGCCAGTGGGTCTGGAGCCAGAAGGGTCATCAGAGGAAGCCAGGTCATGCACGGATAAACAGGAGCTCAGTAGAATCACAGCAGTCAGCAACAACAAACACAAGGACAGTGGGGAAGTGAGCCAGGCTGCTTTAACCCCTTAAGGACCGGACATTATGGGACATTTCCGTCCCATAACGTCCGCATAGGGGCACGTTGACGGGCCGGTACACGTGACCTGTCACGTGTATCGGCGCGTCATTATGGGGCTTGAAATAGATCGCTCCGATCTTGGAGCGGTCTATTTCATGCCCCATTTTTACTTACAGCGCTCCCGGTAGAGCGCTGTAAGTAAAATGTACGTGACGTACCAGGACCGTCAAGGGTCTTTCAAGAAAGTTTACCCTTGACGGTCCTGGTACGTCAAGGGTCCCTAAGGGGTTAAATACCATGGGAGGGTTGGCTGATTACAGTCAAGTGAGTAATAAGAGAGGTCAGCTGATTCAGCCTGAACCAGAAACTCAAAAGACAGCAGCAGTGGATAGCAGAGCACTAGATTAGCTCAGACATCAGAATCAATAGGCAGAGTTGAGCTGCTCAGCAAAACCTTGACAGACGTGCACCGGTTCGCCGAACAGTGGTCTGAGAGAGACTGATCGGGTCTTGGAGTGATCAATGTCAGACCCAACTAGTGCTTACAGTGCTTTGCAGGAGAGCTGTAAGTACGAAATACGTGACATACCTGGACCGTCACCAGTCCCTTAGGCAGGGACATTTGTGACTGTTCTGTCACGTTACTGGTCCTTAAGGGGTTAATGGGCTTCACATCTGCTGCTGTTAACCATTTAAGTACCACAGGTGTGTGCAACCCAGTGTTCTTAGGCAGGTCTGCTGCTCTTGAAACGCTAAGGCTAGGGTAATGAACTAAAGATAAGTTTTAAGTGTTCGGTGTCAAACGTGTTTTTATGAGTATCTTTGCAATGGAAAACAAATCCAAAGCTAAATGTTCAATGTGTTTGGCCTGAATAACTGTAGGATGCTTGCAAATTGCATTGTCATTATAACTACAGCATGAGATTACCTTGTAAATACAGCTGTCTCTGCTTGAAAATACCTAAACAAATAAACAAGTAAATAAATAAAAAGTGCATCCATTTGTAAGACTGGTAATGATGACCGCAAAGCAGCAATTCTAAATGTACCTGGCACAGCACTTTAGTATCATGGGGGGGGGGGGTATTTAAAGGTTATTATTTTAAAAAATCATACTGGTTTTCCTGCTGAGTTAACCCTTTAAAGACTAGGCTGATGTGTAAAAGCACAACCGTGTTCTAAAAAGATTTAAAAAAGGGTACTTCGACTGATGGGAGATACTTCATTAAAAAGTTTTAAGAGCTCACACTGTTTTGTTGTCTTTTAATAAAAAATATTGTATAAAAAGTGATCACTAGGTGGTGCTGTTTCATTGGCCTCTATGGTGTTTTACTGAGAGCTGGCAAAGCTCTCCAGCTCTCAGTAAAACAGCGAGGTTATATATTGAGCTATTAATAACTTTTGAATAAAGAATCTCTTGGCAGTAGGAGTGCCCCTGTATTTCTCACAAATAACATTTTGACATGTTTTCATTAAAAAAAGCTATTCCTGTTAATAAAATTGTATGTCCTTTCAGTTAAACATTTCCCCCATAGGCTATCATTGAAATTGTTGCTACGTAATTCACTGATCATTTTTAAAGAATCCAGCCTTTGTATATAAATTGAGAACTTGTAAATGACATCTGGTTGAAATGATTTTGTTTTTTCTTGTTGCTAGATAACTGTATCACTATAGCTGTATGATTTGAGTGTGTGTGAGTCAAAACATTTACATTTTAACTGCACAGATATGTTTAACACGTTCATTGCCAGGAGGGCAAGCAATGCATTGTGAAGCCACGCACTTCTCACCCCCTGGCAATTAAAGGGTTATTTAGTTTATTTTTTTTTTAGAATGTGGTTTCCCAGGAAGAATACATTGAGAATTTTGTAATGTTCAATTATGTCCTGAAGAGCAATTACAATATGTTACACATTTATACACACACACAAACAATTATAAATATATACATCTGTTTCTGGTTCGCTGCCTGCCCCTCCCTGGGGTGGCAGGAGGGGGTGAAGGTGCTCCTAACCAACAAATCGTCATGGGGCAGTGAATTTGAGAGGAGTGACCAGAGGGTGGAACCAGCCAGTATCGTTGCAGCACCCTGGCCACTCCAGTGACAATTGCTGTAGTGAGACTCACCGCTCAAGTTGCAGCGGTTCCCCGATGTAAATGCAGCACGTAATCTTGCAGGTAACGCCGTGCAGCATTCGCTAGTGTTTATATGTGTATATAAATTGTTTTCTTTTAAAATGACTGTGACCAAACATGTCTCATTCAGAGAAGAGGGGACATATGCATGAAAGTTGGAAAGTTGACGGTATATACTGTCTATATAGATAGATAGATATACACACTAGTGACTGCTGCACAGCTCTGTGGGATTTAGTGTTCCGTGTACATCAGGAAACCGCTACAACTTGAGCTGTGAGTCTCCAAAGATGAAATTACCAAATATATTGGTACACAGTGGCAACAAAAGGCACAGGACCAATACATATATATATATATATATATATATATATATATATATATATATATATATATATATATATATAAACACACATATAAATAAATAAAATAAAGAATAAAATTAATTTGCTTGAATAAACGTTACTGAAAGCAAGAGATGAGCGATTGTGCAGCATACCAAGTATGTCACAGGGGACAAATAAAGATTCCCCACATCCCATTTCATTTAAAGGTGTTGGCAACCAGTTGAATGCTAGAGACGTCTCCAAAGAGATGCTCCTCAATCTGTTGGTGCTATATCTAGAATTCAAGGGGTTAAAAGCCCCATTTAAGTCCGCAGTAATGTTTACCTCCTATGGTTCATTCGGTTTGCTCCAGAATGGCTCCTTGTTGGGTTCCTGAATACGGCTCTACATACTTATTTTATAAATGTCCAGGGCCATATGCAATGTAAAAGTGGATCAATTCTAGGTCAAATAAATTGCACATAAAGTGATGTAAATGGGCATTTAACTCCTTGAGTTCCCGAGAGGTCTCCAGCACATTGCAAAGCAGTGTGTTGATGATCTCTGTAGTATGCAAGGGGACTTTATATATGTACAGTGCAGTTGATTTGCTCCAGAATTGCTCCACATATTTTTGTGCATATGTCCCCTCTTGTCTGAATGAGACTTGTGTGGTCACAGTCAGTTTAACCTTTTGACAGCCAGAGAGCAAAGCAATGCGTTGGATACCTCTCTGGCACTCAGAGGGTTAAAGGAAAACAAAGATATATACATATTGCTGGTGTATAAATGAACAAGTTACAACATTCACTGGAATGTATATTTGTAGGAGAGACCTGCGGCCAGACAGAATGACATGTGATGAGAGAGATACATTTGGCCAGTGAATGGCAGGCTTTATTAGCATACCTGGGAACATTGTCTTGTAAGCTCCCTGGAGGGGGCGTCCTGTGGTGCCGCTGGGGGAGATAAATTATGTTATTTGCATAAAAAGGGGTGGGACTTAATCATGAGTGGGGCAGTGTTTCATAAAATTAGAAACAGTAAGAGGAATAGGCTGGGTAAGAAGGGTAAGTGGACGAGAAGTGGGAGGAACAGACTGGGAAGGAGCAGAAGTGGGAAGAGTTTTACTAAAAACGCCCCATGTCGGGAGAATTAGCCTTTGCCCTGGAGACCCAGTAATCAGCCGCAAAACTGGAGTCTTCAGGGCAAACCCAGAAATCCACTATGTTTATTAGAGGCCCAGGTCCTAAATCATATATAAAAAAGGAAGCGTGAGGACTAACATCTGCTTATAAAGGAGAACTAACATCTACTACTAAAAACCCCCATTTATCTACTATGAACAGAAAATCCTAATGGCCCACATGAATTTTGCCCTTGGTCATGTTTTGTGGAGGTATAATCTTCAATCAGTCCTTGATGAGTGGGAGGAACACACTAGGAAGTAGCAGAAGTGAGCAGTGTCTCATTAGAAACTCCCCACATCCAGAGAATCAGCCTCTGCCAAGGGGACCCTGTAATGCAGGGTGAAAACTGGAGTCTCTGGGGCAAATCCAGGGAGTTCCCAGCTATACAGATGCAGGACAACACAGAACAGGGCAGATCAGCTGTTACTTGTACACAACACACTGCCTGCTGCTCAGCTGATTCATGTAAACACAAGACTCAGCCACACTCCGTAAGGCATGCCTGAGTGTGCCAATTGTACTTAAACTTTAACCCTTTGATAGCCACAGACAATTGCAAATCGTTGGATACCTCTCTGGTACTGAAAGGATTAACATATGTATCAGTGGATGCCATGTTCTGTCATACAGGAGTTATTTGTAGTCTAATCTATGTGTTCTAACCCATTGGGTAATAGAAATGTGTACAATGCATTGCAGAGGCATTTCTAGCATCCGAGAGGAAAATCTTTTTTTTATATTATTAAAGGGATAGTAATGTTTCACAATAAAAGCAGCTCTAATTAATCATCATAGTATTTGGACCTTGGAGAGTGTTATTTCACTGTCGTCCAATACAGGTCACTGGTACTCTGGGAGGCGTAAGTCCCCTTTAATAGGCAGGAACAATTATGCAAATGATTTGCAAGGGGCGGAGCCTCCCCTCTTACTTAAGCCACCTTCTGGCCAGAGCCACTCATATTGATTTGTTCCTGGTGTGCTTCCACACCAGGTAGAGAACATCTATGCATCTTAGTACTTTATTATTTTTTATTCAAATATGGAATACCACCATTAGGAGGGTGACCATGGCTGCGAATTGCCCTCTTTAAAGTGGCTGGTGCAGCTTCCAGGGATTTTCTGTGGACCTATACCCTGATGAGGGGACAGCTTGTGTTAAGCAGCTCCCCTGTTGGGGAATTTACCTCTGGTTCTTTCCCTCCCTATCATGGTCACCTGAAGACAGAAGTCTGCAAGAAAGGTGAGTCACCCATTGAGTGCTGAAGGTCCACTTGTCCCCACAGTGTCCCTTTGATGGGCTTGTATTTGGGAGTTTTAATACACTCCAGCACTCATAGGGTGTTTTTATTGCATTATTTCTGTTTATGCAATTTCTGTGTTATTCTCTGAGTTTTGGAGCATTGGGTATTCATTTATTTATGTTTCTCATGTGTTTTATGCTTGTTTGGGCACTTTTTAATGTTTTACTAAACTTTATTAAAAATGGTGTTCCGCGCCTTTAAGCGCGGCTTTTTCCCGCTCAGACGCAAGGGCTCCTTTACTCTCTATGGGAATTCACAGTATGGGACATATCTCTGGAACCGCTTGTCACAGCAACTTCAGAGAGGGCTCATTTTAATTCTAGGCTCCTGCTCTATCATCCGGAATGTGTTTTATTTATGTGGAGTGTTCAGGGGGGCTTCGGGCACTGTTTGGGGTACTTGTAGGGAAAAACTACATTTCCCATGAGCGCTTGGTTCGCGCTCGTTTCTGGTTGGCTGTCACGACGGCCGCCATTTTGTGGTACTTTTCCTAGGCGAGTACACTACGCAGGGACCGAGCCTTCTCTCTCCTCCACAGATTAACCCTTCGCTGGCCAGATAAGTCCGTTTTTAGAACATTTCTGGGGTGAAACTTTAATCTTAACACTTTTTCTGGGTGATAGTGTTATTAGTGGGGTATATTGACGCTGTGAGCATGTCTACTTCACTGGAGCTAGGGGCTAGACCCAAGTCTAAGGAGGATGGGGGGTCCGCTACCCCCATGGCGTTTTGCTCCTCTTGCCACATTGGGCTGGATGGCGATAATGTGGGGGATCTATGCCCTAATTGTACTGGTCAAGATAGCAACCCTGGGCTTCCCAGCCATGCTATTGAGCCATCTTGGGTGAGGGAGTTTAAAGCTGCCACTAGGGATCTCAGATCCACGCTTCAACTCTTTCCCTCTCAGGTACAGGGGGCTCTCCAGGTCTGGCAGACCCCCTCTACTATCAGGACCTCCCTGCCTAAGCCACAGGGAGCTCCTGATATCACTGATTCTTCTGAAGAAGAACTTTTACAGGATTCTGATGCTGAGGAACGTACTGTTATTGAATCTAACAGGTCCATTGGGGACCCCTATGAGTGTGACCCTGAAGTTTCGGCTGAGGGTCTGATCAGAGCGGTTCTGAACACGCTCAACCTTCCTCTGACTCAGGAATCCACTTATGATCCTACTGATGTTTTTCAGAAAAAGCCATCTAAGCCTGTTGTTTGTTTTCCAACTAACCCTACTCTTGCCCGTCTGGTCTCTGAGGCATGGAAGAATCCTGATAGATCTTCCTCTGTCTCCAAAAAGTTTGCCAAACTTTACCCTTTTCCTGAGGCGGAGCTGGCAAAATGGGTTCATCCTCCCAAAGTGGATGCTCCTGTGTCTAGACTATCCAAATCTACTGCTTTGGCTGTCTCAGATGCCTCTGCCTTGCAGGACTGGACGGATAAGAAACTAGAGCTCTCTCTTAAGTCTATTTTTGCCTCCATTGGCACAGCCATGCGTCCCACTTTTGCTGTGGCATGGGTTAATAGAGCTATTGCGGCCTGGACTGAACGACTGACTGAAGCGGTTCGCCAGGATGCGCCTGTATCTGAACAGTTGCAGCTCCTTGCTAATATCACTGAAGCTCAGAACTATGTTGCTGATGCTGCTTTTGATGCTGTGCGCATGATGGCGAGGGCCTCCACTTCTTCTGTGGTGGCTAGACGCGCTCTTTGGCTGAAAATTTGGTCTGCTGATACAGCCTCTAAGAAGGCTTTGCTTTCCTTGCCCTTTCAGGGGAATTTGCTTTTTGGGTCTGAACTCAAAGAAATGATCAGTGAGGCTACTGGCGGTAAAAGTACTCTTCTACCCTCAGTCTTTAAGAAAAAGTTTCCAGCCAAACGCAATCGGTCCTTTCGTTCCTTTCAGACTGAGACACGCTCCTCGGCCCAAACGGGTCCTCCCACTACGCGCTCCTCCTCCAAGCCCAAACAGTCCTGGAGGCCCAAAGTTGCCTCCAAGGCCAAGACCTCCAAGACTGCTTCGGCATGACTCGCCGAACCCGGGTCCGCATCCGGCTGTAGGCGGTCGTCTCCGCATCTTTCGCCGGACTTGGGAGGAGTCAGTGGCGGACCCATGGGTTATTCAGGTGGTGTCAGAGGGATACAGGATCCCCTTCTCTTCCCTTCCTCCTTTTCGGTTCCATTTTACTCGTCCTTCTCAGGAACCCACAAAAAGGCGTCTGTTCGACGACGCTATTCAGGATCTCTTGGACAAAGAGGTCCTGGAGGCGGTTCCTCAGGGGGACACAGGTTCAGGATTTTATTCCAACCTGTTTGTGGTAGCCAAAAAGGACGGAGGAGCCCGTCCCATCTTGGATCTCAAAGATCTCAATGCCTATGTGGTGACTTCCCACTTCCGCCAGGAGTCCCTGCGCTCTGTGATAGCAGCAATGTCTCCAGGGGAGTTTCTTGCCTCCCTGGACCTTCAGGATGCTTATCTTCACATCCCTATTCATCCAGAGAGCAGGCGGTATCTCAGGATTGCCTGCCACAGGGGACACTTTCAGTTTGCAGCGCTCCCCTTTGGGCTGACTTCAGCTCCTCAGGTCTTCCAGAGGGTGTTGGGCTCCTTGATAGCGGTGCTCCATCAGGATGGGATCAGAGTGACCCCCTACATGGACGATCTCCTACTGAAGGCCTCCTCAGCGGAGCTTCTCCACCAGCAATTACAGATGTGCATGCACACCCTGAACCGTCATGGCTGGATCCTGAATCTGGACAAGTCGGACTTGATTCCATCTCAGAGGCTTCTGTTCCTGGGTCTCCTGTTCGACACTCGCCAATGCATGGTGTTTCTTCCAGAGGACGTGGCTCACCAGATAGCTGTCAGAGTGGCTGGAATTCTGGACCTGGACGTGATTCCAGTTCCGAAGTTGTCGTCCTTAGTGGGGAAGTTCATTTCCACAATCGAAGCAGTACCATTTGCCATGGCCCACTCCAGGGATCTTCAGAGATTCGTGATCCAGACGTGCAAGAATCATCCAGATCATCAACATCTGTCTGTTTCTCTTCCTCCTCATGTCGAGTCGAGTCTGCACTGGTGGTTAGATCTCTCTCATCTCCTGAAAGGGAAATCCTTTCTAGTTCCTCCTTGGACCACAGTCACTACGGATGCCAGCCTTCGGGGCTGGGGTGCAGTCTGGGGTCGCTTCAGTGCTCAGGGGAAATGGGGTCTGGAGGAATCCATGCTCTCCATCAATGTTCTGGAACTTCGAGCTGTCCGGCTGGCCCTGAGGCACTGGGAGTCTCAATTGACCGGTCTTCCAGTCAGAGTGGAGTCCGACAACGCCACGGCGGTGGCTTACATCAACAGGCAAGGCGGCACAAGAAGCGGTTCCGCCTGGTGGGAGGTCAAGGATATTTTGTCTTGGGCAGAAGATCACGTGCCTGTCATCTCTGCGGTTCATATTCCAGGCGTGGACAACGTCATGGCAGACTTCCTCAGTCGTCATTCCGTCGACAGCGGAGAATGGGCTCTGCACCCAGAGGTGTTTCACATGCTCACTCAACGGTGGGGGATGCCTGTGGTGGATCTGATGGCTACCAGACACAACAGGAAGGTTCCGGTGTTTTGCTCCCGGTTGAGGGACTCCCTTGCTCTAGCAGTGGATGCCTTGTCGATCCCTTGGGACTTCTCCCTGGCTTACATCTTCCCTCCTCTTCCTCTATTGGTCAGAGTTATCCAGAAGTTGAAGAGGGAACGTTGTCCTGTCATCCTGATTGCTCCAAACTGGCCTCGCCAGTCCTGGTTCCCGGAATTGATGGCCATGTCAGTGAAGGATCCAATCCCACTTCCAGCCCGTCCGGACCTGCTTCTTCAGGGGTATCTGTGGAAAGAGGATGTTCACTCTCTCCATTTGATGGCATGGCGGTTGAATCCTCGATTCTAGCTAAGAAAGGCTTTTCTCCTTCTGTGGTATCGACGATGCTCAGTGCTCGTAAGCCTGTGTCTTCCAAGATCTATCATCGCATATGGTCAACTTTCGTAACATGGTGCTCTGACAAGAAGTTGTCTCTTGACTTCCATCTTCCCACTGTCCTAGCCTTCTTGCAGGACGGTGTAGATAAGGGGCTCAGTCTGAGTTCCCTCAAAGTTCAGACTTCTGCCTTGTCTGTGTTTTTCCAGGAACGGATTGCTGTCCTTCCTGATGTGAAGGTCTTCTTCCAAGGTGTGACTCATGTTCGACCTGCCTTTAAGAGTCCTGCTCCCCAGTGGGATCTCAATTTGGTGCTGGGAGTTCTACAGCGACCACCGTTTGAATCCTTGGCTTCCATTCCATTACGTCTTGTGACTTGGAAGATGGCCTTCCTCTTGGCTGTTGTGTCAGTGCGCCGGGTAGCAGAGTTACAGGCCTTGTCTTGTAAACCTCCTTACCTGGTGTTCCACAAGGATAAGGCTGTGCTTCGCACTACCAAGGAATTCTTACCTAAGGTTGTGTCAGAGTTTCACATCAATCAGGAGATTGTGGTTCCCTCTTTCTGCCCTAATCCTTCATCTGACAAGGAAAGAGATCTCCATCTGTTGGATGTGGTGCGTTGCCTCAAGTTTTATGTTCATCGCACCGAGTCTATCAGGAAGTCTGACGCTCTATTCGTCATTCCTGAGGGGCCTAGGGCAGGGAGACCGGCTTCCAAAGTTACCATTGCCTCTTGGATTAAGGCTACCATCCGTGAAGCCTATAAGTTGAGGAATAAGCATGTTCCCTTCCGGGTGACTGCCCATTCCACCAGATCTATTGGGGCCTCTTGGGCCTACAAGAATCAAGCTTCTGCTGTTCAACTGTGCAGAGCAGCCACTTGGTCCTCTGTGCACACCTTTTCTAAGCACTATCGAGTTGATGTACTGGCTTCGGCTGATGCCAGTTTTGGAAGGAAGGTCCTGGAGGCAGTCTTGCCTGTGTAGGTCTTCCGCTCTGTGATCCTTAGTGCTTCCTTACTGTTGAGCCCGGTTGGCTCTAGTTCCGTGTGCTGTGTTAGTTCAGGGATTGTTCCCTTGGTTGGTGTCCGTTGACACTTACAGTTTGGGCTATGTTATCAACTGGTCTTAACAGTTCTAGTGACTTGGGCCTTGCGCCTGGTCCTTGCCTTACTTCCCGCCTCTGGATCAGCTCAATGTTTGTACATCCCAGAGTACCAGTGACCTGTATTGGACGACAGTGAAAATAGGATTTTAGTCTTACCTGTTAAATCCTTTTCACTTAGTCCATACAGGTCACTGGTCTCCCACCCTGTCAAGGGACCAGTCTTGGCTCTCCTGTGGCATTCAGTGGGAGACCGTTCGGGCATGCTCACAGGAGTCTTTCTTTTTGCTTACCTGAGGTCAGTTCTTGGGGTCTCAAATCAATATGAGTGGCTCTGGCCAGAAGGTGGCTTAAGTAAGAGGGGAGGCTCCGCCCCTTGCAAATCATTTGCATAATTGTTCCTGCCTATTAAAGGGGACTTACGCCTCCCAGAGTACCAGTGACCTGTATGGACTAAGTGAAAAGGATTTAACAGGTAAGACTAAAATCCTATTTTTAATTCTGTCAGAGTTGTAGTTCAGGAGTAATTCAATGACAAAGTATCCCCCCCCCTTTTACTGATGTAACACTGCTCAGCCAGAGCAGAAGGGAAGTGCCCAGGTAGATTGCAGAGAGGGACAATCTTCAATTAAGCTAAGGGAAAAAGCTGAAAAGCTTGTCAAGGGGGGCAGGGCTTTCATTGTTTTCACAGTAAGAATATTGACCTTGCTGTGAGCTGTCTGGTCTATGGACTGCATTCCACATCTGAGGAGAAGGGGCTTACACTAGGTAAAAGGGGCGGAAGGTGGAAACTTTATCATTTAACAAGTTGAAACGCCCATTTGCATGGGCCACAGTTCCACCTCTGTAGACATGAGCTGTAGAGAGTGGCTGCTCTGCGGCTGATACGGAGTGAATCGCTCCGAATTCAGACCAGAGTCCTCTCTGTGTGACTCCGGCCTGTCGGGCTATTTATATGAAGGTATCCAAAGTGTTAAACAGAGAACCACTCAGGTTGGATTTCTTCACTTAAATAGGCAATTGACAATAAATATAATTCGAAAACGTTATCTTTAATATGTATTGACACGCTACTTCACAGTAACGAATTGATCACAAGAATCAATCCTTCATATTTGTGCAAAAATATATCTATTTTATTAAAATACAATATACAATGTATATATAAATATCAGCAACAATGAAATATATAAGTGACTAGCAATTATAATAGGTACATAGAAAATCAAACCACACTATTTATCATAAAGATTACCAGCGGTGCAAGGGTTAACCACAAATATAGGTATATTCAGGGGTATAATAACAATAATTGCATTCAGCAGCATAGAATAGGTTAATTGATTGTTACAATTAATATAATACAGTTGGCTGCAGTGTCTTTTAATACCTCTGCCCCAGAAACTGTATAGACTATGCCAATTATGATGTAAGGGGTATTGTGAGATGAATTAAATAATTCCTCTAACAATTCCTTGTATTGACAGGCCTGAATTTGGAGAGCCCTGCTCCGTAACAGCCACGGCGCGGCCAGTATGTAATGCGCATGACTAAAGTGCGCGCAGCCGTCTCTACTGCGCATGACGGCTTCTGACAAATCTTAGCAAATTATTATATAGGATTACTCTTGAACTACAACGCTCACAGTAATGAAATAACACTCTCTATGGCTCAAATACTATGAAGATTAATTGGGGCTGCTGTTTTTGTGAAACATTACTATCACTTTAAGTGCAATATTTTTGGAGAGGGTCCTGAGTATGGAAACACACATATATGTGTGTGTGTGTGTTAGTAGGGAAACACAGTCCCGGGGCTCTCGTACAGCCCACCACTGCTGCAGGAAGTCTTTTACTATGTTGTAAGTCTCTTTGGCAGTGAGTGTTGGAGTCCAGCAGCCAATTCTGGATACATTACCACAGGGCTCGTGGGAAGATGGCTCTCTGGTCAGAGGAAGAACTAAGAAGAAAAGGCTGGAAGCAATGAGTTTGTTCTTTTTATCCTTTGAATACCAGAAGTGAGTTGCACCCCTCTCTGGCATTCAGAGGATTAAATCAGTAGGGTTATATTATCAGGACTATATAATTTGACCCAGAAACATTTCATCTCCCGTAGCCTGTAACAGACTGTCTTCACCCTCTTTTGTACCTGCACGTGCTGAACCTGTAACACATTTGGAATGGTTCTTGCTTTGCTGACAGTTCTCTGTTGGAACCCACATAACCTGTTGTACAGATTTTACTGTGCCCCGTGTACTAAATGTCCAGTTTGTCTATATGTTTTTTCATAGTACCGGCATCAGATGCTCCTCCTCCTGCACCCACAGTAACTATAGCATCATATATACTGCAGCCTTCTTTTCTTTCCTCACCACTTCTCTTCTCCCATATATTATTCTCCTTCCATATTCATCCTCTTGGGTCTCAACTGCTTTTCATACAATGCATAACTCCATCTTTAAACCCTCCACTCTCTTGGCCTCTGTGACAGAGCTCTCTCTTGGTTCTTATCCTACCTCTCTAACCACTTCTTTAGTGTTTCCCTCTCTGACTCCACCCTTACCACTGTCTGTTGGAGTACTACAAGGTTCTGTCCTGGGCCCCTTACTTAAGGAGCAGTAAGTTTGCTCTCACATTGCTCCAGTTCTTAACCTCTTAGTCAGTACACACACACACACACACACACACTGCATTCATTCTGTAGCTTATCACAGGGAGCACGCACCCATGAGACCCCTGTTTTTATACTTAAACTGGACCTGTCACAATGAATTTTCATAACGTATTTGAAAACTTCATTCAAAACTACCTATGTGTAATGTTAACCAAAACTCACACAAACACACACACACATACACACACACACACACACACACACACACACAGACTTGCAGTGGAATTTTCATAAAGTTTTCATAAAGTTTCATTAAACTTCAATTTTCATAAAATATTTGAAAAATGAAAGGGATAGTACTGGTTACTTTTAATAAAGTTTAGTAGTGTAGATATTCATAATATAAATGCAATGACCTACCTCCCATCTCTCAGACATGTATAGTTTGAGAGATATAAGCTGCTCCTGCCCGTTTCACAGACGTCAGCTGACAGAAGATGATTCTGGTCCTGGGACCGGTCGAAGGCTCTTCAGCAGAGTCGAAATAGCGCAATCTAAAATTAAATATTTAATTGGAACGGTCTACACAGTGTGCCTGTTTGCAAGCACGCTCTGTAGACCATTCCAATGAAGTATTCCTTTCTAGATAGCACTATTTTGTCTCTGCTGAAGAGCCGCCGATCAGTTCCGGGACCAGGATCTCCGTCTGTCAGCTGGAGCACTGACATCTGTGAAAGGGGAGGGAGAGGGGAACTTTAGCAGGTTATATTTCTCAAACTATACATGTATGAGAGATGGGAGGTAGGTCATTGCATTTATATTTTTAATATCTACACTATCAATCTTTGTTAAAATAACCAATTCTGTCCCTTTAATTCAAAAATTCCTATGTGTCATTTTAACCAGAATTCCAACAGATGTATAGTTTAGGAGATATTAAGACTTTTATTTCTGGGGAAGTGAAAGTGAACATTTCCTGGTACTGCACATAGCTTAATTAGCATATGAAACTTCACTGAAACCATCATTAGCATATGACACTTCACTGAAACCATCATTAGCATATGACACATCACAGAAAAGCTTAATTGTTATATAAAAGGTCACTGATACTGCACGGGTGCCCCAAATAGCATACATTAGCATATGGTAACAAGTTTTTATTTGACTGACATTCAGATATATACATAATATACATATATAATCCTTCTATAATATAAAAGGCCAGATGTATGTTTGTCCGACGCAGTCATGCTCAGTAGACACTGCCCGAACGCACAGAATGCTGGGAGGTGTAGTTCTGCGGTTTTTCGCACTTTGGCCCGTGTACATGGGCTTTTAAACTAGTGTGTATACATCTGCAGGCTTTGTCATCCTAAGTAAAATAAGAGTATTCCCACTGCTAAGAGAGGTTGTATTCCAAAATTATTGCACCTCGAATACGTACCAATTCTTTGTACAACCCCTCTGGTCCTTAAGTGGTTAAGATTCAGGTTTTATTTTAATCACACTGTTGCTGTTTAATGTAAATTACAAGATATAAACAACTATAAACAACCTGCTGAACTGTGTTATACATGGATGGAAATTATAAACTGTGAATCACATTACAGCAATTATCAAAGTAGCATTACTTAATAAGACATTGGAGAGAAGTGGAATGTCATGGAAACAACAATGGATGTGAGTAAACAAGGGAAATAAATACTTCACTCCGTGCACCGCAGAGTGCAGACCTCACACACACACACAACATTACAGCCTCTGGGAGATTCTTAATGACTAAGTGTTCCTTAATGACAGATTATACGGACAGGGCTGCCAAGTTCAGCAGGAACATTAGCAAAGTAATAGATGTCTATTTATAAACCCTTTGTGTGCCGGAGGGGTTCGCCACGCATTGCTTTGAAATGCGTGGCGTACCCCCACTGGCACGCAAAGGGTTAAAAATAAATATATTTTCAATGTACGAAGATATTGTTATGTGTAAAATAGATGGCACTTCTTATGATCTTTAGCATTCATACTGTTAAAGGGATGGTGGTAATGGTTAAAATTAAGTTTATTTCATATTATAGCCCTTAAGAAAATATTAACAAGTCTTATCTCTCAAACCTTTTTGGGCTGAGAGATATACATCGCTAAAGTTACCTCCTGAGAGAAGTCAGCGCTCTATCTGACAGCTGCAGAATCCGGTCATTTGACCGGACTGAGGCTCTTTAGCAGAGCTGAAATTGCGCAATCTCAACATTAATACTTCCTTGGAACAGTCTACAAAGAGCCTCAGTCCGTAGGGTGACCACATTTCCATTCTGCCATTCCGGGTCATGTGGTCACCCTAGTCCCGCGGCTGAGGCTCCTGCCGGCACTGACCATCTTTCTGAGGCTGACACAGAATAAGAGTTCCCAGTGTCAGCCTCAGAAAAATGGTCAGCGTTGGCGGGAGCCTCAGCCGTGGGTCTCACTTGCAGCACCAGCCTACCTGCTCCATCCCAACTGTCTCGCACGCACCGATCCAGACAGCCAATGAAATGTATTTGCTATATGGTTCTCATTGGCTGACTCAGCCAGCTAATTAGGACCACATAGCAAATACATTACATTGGCTGGCTGGACTGGTGCATGTTGCACAGACCCCAATAAGGGAAAGTCCTGGACATTCCGGGATGTGTGGTCACCCTATCAGTCCGGTCAAATGACCGGATTCTGCAGCTGTCAGATAGAGCTCTGACTTCTCTCAGGAGGTAACTTTAGCGATGTATATCTCTCAAACCAAAAAGGTTTGAGAGATAAGACTTATATCATTGTTAATATTTTCTTAAGGGCTACAATATTAAATAAACCAAATTTTAACCATTGCTATCCCTTTAAAAATCCCATTGTAATAAAAGTGAATCCTAACTAGCCCGCTAACAAACATTCATGAGACTCCAGTTTTTATACTTAAAGTGGACCTATCACCTTGAATTTTCATAACATATTTGAAAACTTAAAGGGATAGTAATAGTTATTTAAAAACTTAAATGCAATGACCTACCTCCCATCTCTCATACATGTATAGTTTGAGAGATATAAGCTGCTAAAGTTCCACCCTCCCTCCCCTTTCATAGACGTCAGCGCTGTAGCTGACAGAAGGAGATCCTGGTCCCGGGACCGGACGGCGGCTTTTCACTATTAATCTTTGTTAAAAGTAACCAATACTATCCCTTTAATTCAAAATTACCTATATGTCATGTTAACCAAAATTCCAGCAGATGTGTAGTTTAGGAGCTATTAACAATTTTATTTCTAGGGAAGTGAAAGTGAACATTTCCTGGTACTGCACAGAGCTTCATTAGCATAATACACATTACAGAAACCATCATTAGCATATGCAATGTCACTGAAACCTTAATTAGCATATGGGGCATCACTGAAAAGTTTAATTATTATACAAAGGGTCTCTGATACTGCACGGTTGTCCCAATTAGTATATATTAGCATAGCAAATGACAACGAATATGAATATCTCCTTAACTGTACATTTGCTGGTCTTTTGGATAACATGACACAGTTTTTAATGCAGTTTTCAAATATGCAAACTTGAATTAAGGTGAAAGTTCCACTTTAATTCCTGAGTCTCCAGGGGCAGAGGCTGATTCTCAGGGCTCCGAGAGTTCCCTTGTAACTCCACCCACTTCACTTCTAGTTCCAATCACACTCCTCCCTGTTTCTCTCACTCTCCACCCATTTTAAGAGCAAACCCCACCTACTCTCCTCCCAATCCCACCCACCCCACTCTAGCCCTGCCTACTTTATGATGTCAGTCTTGACATTTGGACACTCCCACCCCCTGACCATAGTGGACCTCTGCAGGTTTGGGACAAGAAGGTCCTGATTTATGTCCTTATGTATAAAACTGTACCTGTGCAGATCTGAATCAAACCAACCTCACCATAGGGACCAAATAACACACAAGTCCCTTTGATTTACATAGATCATTTAACCCACTTAATGCTAGAGAGGCCTCTACTGCATTGCAGAGCAAGGCATTGGTGACCTCTCTAGTTTTCAAGAAGTCCTATTTAAATCAATGACAGTTTTTATTTGTATCTATGGCGCAGTTTGACTCAGAATGGCTCTTTTCTTTTTTTGTGCATAACCCTTTGAGTGCCCGAGGTGTACACCTCTGGCATTCAAAGGGTTAAAGGGATAGTAATGTTTCACATAAACAGCAGCTCCAATTAATCTTCATAGTATTTGGGCCGTGGAGAGTGTTATTTCAATACTGTCAGAGTTGTAGTTCAAGAGTAATTGAATGATAAAGTATCCCCCTCCCTCCCCTTTTACTGATGTAACACTGCTCACCTCAGAGCAGCAAGGTTGTGTCCAGATGGATCACAGAGAGGGATAATCTTTGATTAGTATAAGGACAAACCTGAAAAACCTGTCAAGGGGGGCTCACAGTAAGAAGATTGTCCCTTTCTGTGAGCTGTCTGGTCCTGTGACCAGATTCCACATCTGAGGGGAGGTGGATTACACTAGGTAAAAGGGGTGGGAGGGGGAAATGTTATAATTCAATAACTCTTGAACTACAACTCTGACAGTATTGAGATAACACTCTCCATGGCCCAAATACCATGAAGATTAATTGGATCTGGTTTTATTTTGAAACATTACTATCCCTCTAAGGCACATGAGTCCATATGTGTATAAGTGCAGTGGTGCAATTCTGGAGCAAATCAAACTTCACTGTAGCAAATAAATACATATTCTCATCTAGCATTAACCCTTTGCTCTAGCATTCAACCAGTAAAAATGCCCATTTAACCCTTTGAATGCCAGAGGTGTATGCAACACGTTACTTTTACAATGTGTGCACTTTTACAACTGTGCACCCTCTGGCTCTCAAAATGTTAAAGCGTTGTAAGCAGAAAACTGTGCTGTGCTACATCACCTATGTGAACTTGTGTAAACGCGTTTCACTGGTCAGAACGCACTCGCATGAACTCGCTTTGTTCAAGCTGACGTTTTTGTTACATAGTTTGGCCAAAGTACAGTACTGTGCAAAAGGCAGGTGTGGAACATGTCTGTCTTTGAAAGCATTCTTACTTTACAGCATTTTTTCACACCTGCCTAAGACTTTTGCACAGTACTGTATATTCAAGGCTACCTGACATACCAGGACACCCCATTTTAGGCAGTCCTATCTAATACATTTTAGTGTATTAGACAGTATGTGCATATATTACTGTAATAGACGGTAATTTGCATATGTAAAGAACTGGTTAGAGATGCTCAACTAGGAAGGATCCTGCCTAGAATTGAGCAGTCTCTATAGGAAAAGTGTATCTCTGACTAATTATTTTGCTTATGCAAATTACCCTTGGGATTGGTCACCCTGAGTGTGGCGGAATCCAGCATGAATTACTGCACAGTTTTGTACATCCTCATCTTTATTGCCAATGGAAAGAAAATCATTGATATCAATGGAATTTTTTTGTACATGAGGTTATTTTTTTCCATTTTACTAAACTTTTGTCTTTGTACTTTGGATGCGTTTTGTCCTTATGTCAGATAAAAGTTTACTAAGTGAGGAGTAACGCAGTTGTGCATTATGTATCAACCAATGTAAAAGCCCGTGTACAATGACCAAGGTCCGGGTGATGTTAAGAGGCCGGTCCTTCTCTGTGTAGAGCCGCTGCCTCACTGGTGGCGCACACGATGTAGTCATGGGCTGTAGAGACTGCCTGAATGCACAGAATGCTCCCAGCACAGAACTCCCATCATTCCCACACCTCCCAGCATTCTGTGCTCCCAGCAGTCTGTGCGTTTGGGCAGTCTCTACAGCTCATGACGGCTTCTGACAAACATCCTAGCGAATTATTATATAGGATGAAGATCTCCCGGTGAAATCAGTGGAGGTTTTTAATTGGTGCCATTCTTTTCCTTCATATGTTCTAAAAGTTTGTCTGAATACAAATGTCCCATTGGTGCAATTCTGAGGCAAACCAGCTGCACTGTAGGTGGCAGATTTGTTACCTATGGTGTAGGTAGTTTGCTCCAGAATTGATACTCTTGGATCTTGAGATTATCTGCTATAGCAATTCATTTTAATCCCTTAACCCTTTGAGTGCCAGAGGGGTAGGGAACGCATTGCTTTGCAGTGTGTTCCGTACCCCTCTGGCACTCAAAGGGTTAAGGATCAAGCTATCCAATTGGTAGGGGGCTCTAGAAGACCACAGTACATTTTTTTTCTCTCAGTGTTGTGTTCTGCGATAACAGATTGGTGTGTAGCCACGTTGTGATAATAGATTGGCGTGTAGCCACGTTGTGATAACAGATTGGTGTGTAGCCACATTGTGATAACAGGTTGGCGTGTAGCCACGTTGTGATAACAGATTGGTGTGTAGCCACGCTGCGATAACAGAAATTCATTCCATCACATAATTTCAGTGCCAGGACCATTACTCCCTGTCTGGTCATTAAGGACCGGTGATGGTTCTGGCATGTCATGTAATTCTGGGATGGCAGCGTGGCTGCACACTGCCATCCTCTAGGGCCGCCCAACCCCCAGACTGCGTGGTCCTTAAGGAGTTAATGCCCTAACAGCCATGATGATCCTGGCATGTCATGAGTAGTTAAGGGGTTAATGCAGCATTGGAGTTCAGCCATTTCTCTTTATGATATTAAAGGGGCCCTATCATCTAAAACAACTTTGGCTATTTGAAAGAGCTTTCAAAACCACCTATATGTTGTATTAGCCATTCTTTTATTTTATACTTATACATAATGCCAATTAGGAAAAGCTATGCAGTCACCAGCTGGTTGGGCACTACATTACCTCCCTTACTCTCTGCAATGCATTGCTCACCTCAGTTAGCTCTGAAACGGTTACGTGGCAGTGAGCAGTGGGCGGTAATGTAGGCTTAAAACCGGACATGCTTTTGCAAAACATTTCTTCATTAGCGTAACTTATATATCAGAGTAAATCAATAACATGGCCAATACAGAGTATAGGTGGTTCTGAAAACTTTGAAGTTATTTTAGGAGTTACTGTCTCTTTAAGACAGAGGATGGTTTCTCCTTTAGGTCCTTTTTCTTTGGCCTTATTTGCCACTACCTTAAGCAATCATATGGTCTTACTTGAAACAAGAGCATTTTGAAGACATACCTATATGCAATGTAACTTTTAAAACCAGCTTGAAAGAACAGCTCGTACAATCATAAATTGATTCCATCTGTGTTGACATTGGCGAAACGTTCTGGTCCAGACAGTGTTGCCACTCAGCCGGTATTTTACCGGCAGGCCGGTAAAAAATTGGCTTCTGTCCAATGTTAAGTCTATGGAGGGATTGCCATGGCCGGTATTTGTTTGAAGAAAAGGTGGCAATCCTAGGGTCCAGCCCATCTGTATAGTAACTAGCAGTGTAAAGGTATCAGCTTCAGACATGAGCCATTTGTGTTTCATTTCCTCCCCCCCCCCAACTGCCTTTTCGGTATTGCTTTAAATCTAGAAGTGAGGAATTCCTTACAAACAGAGAAAACAGATCTGCTTCAAACAAGTCTTGGAAGATGTACAGTATATGACATGATGTGGTTTACTTCAAATACTTGAAAAGTGCTTGTAATACTTTTTTTTAACCCTTTGTGTGCCAGATGGGTACGCAACGCATTGCAAAGCAATGCATTGCGTACCCCAATGGCACGCAAAGGGTTAACCCTTTAAGTATTAATTGAATGTGCAACTCATTGCTTTGCAATGCTTTTCTCAGCCCTGTAGTCTGTATAGGGTCAATCCACATTTTGGACAAGTTTTATTAAGTGGTGCTCTGCCATGACAGTTCAAATCAAGAGCTTTGGAAGATGGAATAAAGCTCAGCAGTGCATTGGCTGAATCCCTAAAGGAAGAAACCATGTGTTGTTTGGAGTGTATGACATATGGGAAGTAGGGAATCGGTTTCCAGTGAGGCTTAGCATGAGACCATGTGCAGGATTTATCATTGGTTGGAGAGAGCTGTGTATCGGATATGCTGCTGTCCTTTGATACTGGCCAAAGTCATTTTAAAATGCCGTTAAGGCAGTTATGAATGATTGAGCATATTTTCCTGTCTAGCGTGCACCACTCAGGAAATATGTTAGAAGTAGCAATAAGAAGACTGTTTTGTGTGGAAAATCTGACTTTATATATGAGTATGTGCTCACCCCTGTTGACTAACAGGATGCACTGGTTGTAAATGTATGTGTGAGTGGAAATACAGGTCATACCTCACGTTTAGAGAGTTCCAGTTTAGAGAATGTGCCAGATTTGAGAGTTCAGAATAAGATTTGACTATGCTGGATTATAGAAGGTAATGGCTGAAAGATTTCTGCATCAGTGTCATATGTGAGAGTCAAGAGTTCCAGATCAAATGGTTCTAGAGGAGGGAGTTCCAGATTATAGAAGGGGTGCTGGATATGAAAGTTCCAAATAAGGAAGTGCCACATTTGAAAGTTCTAGATCACACAGCTTCAAATGAAAAGTGCAGGCATTCTGGGGCAAACCAACCACAGTGTAGGGGATAATTAAACATTGACATTAGTTTAAATGAGGCTTTTATCCCCTTGAATTGCTGAGAGATCTGCAACACATTCCTTAGCAAGACCTCTGTAGTATTAAGGGCTTAAAAGCCCCATTTATATGTGTCCATCCCAATGTTTTTATACTTTAACTTAAATATTTGTTTTACATTAAGTACTTTGAGCGATCATGTGTTGATACGTTGTTGCTAGATGTGACAGTGGGCAGGGAGTGGGTGGGAAGTGGACAGAAAAGGAAGTGATGAAGGAGAAGTGGGATGGAAGTGGGAAGAACAGGGTGGTAATGAGGAGAAGTGGTTGGGAAGGGGGAGGAACAGGGCAGGAAGGAGAAGAAGTAGGCAGGAAGTGGGAGGAAAAGGGCAGGAAGGAGAAGAAGTGGAAGGAACAGGGTGGGAAGGAGGAGAAGTGGGCAGAGCAGGGGGTGGGATGGAGGAGAAGGTAGCAGGCAGTGGGAGGAAAAGGGTGGGAAGGAGGAGAAGTGGGTGGGGAGTGGGAGGAACAGGTTGGGAAGGAGGAGAAGTGGGAGGAACAGGGTGGGAAGGAGAAGAAGTGGGCAGACCAGGGGGTGGGATGGAGGAGAAGGTGGCAGGCAGTGGGAGGAACAGGGTGGGAAGGAGGAGAAGTGGGAGGAACAGGGTGGGAAGGAGGAGAAGGTAGCAGGCAGTGGGAGGAACAGGGTGGGAAGGAGGAGAAGTGGGTGGGGAGTGGGAGGAACAGGTTGGGAAGGAGGAGAAGTGGGCGGGAAGAGGGAGGAACAGGGGGATAAGAAGGAGAAGTGGCTGGGAAGTGGAAGGAACAGGGTGGGAAGGAGAAGAAACTCACCACTGCCAGAGAACCAGCCTCTGTCCCTGGAAACCAAATAATTCAGTCTGAAAATTGGAGTCTCCCTGGCAGTCTGGGTATCTAAAGGCCTCGCTTCAGTGGCTATTGGATAATAAGCCTTTAATTCTTGGATGCTAGTAACATCTCTTGTGCTTTGTTTCACAATGATGTTGAGGCGATAAGAAGAATTGGAGCAATTCTTGAGCAAACCAGCTATGGGACTAATACAAATTTCCATTGACTTAAATGTTTATTTTAACCCCTTCAATTCTAGAGGTCTCCTAGATATTGTGAAATAATATCAGTGAGGCTTTTAACCCTTTGAATGTTAGAGATGTCTTCAGTGCATTAGTTTCCAATGCCTTGGCAACTTCCCTAACATTCAAGGGATTAAAATTCCCACTGATTTAACCCAGAGAGGTATCCAAAGCATTGCAATGCGCTGCGTAGCTCTCTGGCACTCAGAGGGTTACATCAGTGGGAATGTGGGCCATTTTTATGCTCTCTGTGTGCTGCAGCTGGTTTGCTCTGTATCAATCCAAGGGGTTAACTAGACACCTTTGGTGGTGTGTAAGGTACCATGGGCCTTATTCATCAAGCTAAAGAGGTGCAGTTCTGGAGCAAACCAACCATGCCATAGGGTTTAAGTGAAAATTCCACAAATGGGGATTTAAATGGGGCATTTAACCCCTTGAATACTAAAAAGGTCTCCAGTGCTTTACTCCACAGATACCTATTTAGCATTTATCGGCTTAAAAGCCTTAAGAATGGGGTGTATAATCCCCCCCCATGGGGCAGTTGGTGTGCTCCAGAACTGTATATTTGCATCTTGAGGAATATGGTCCTCTCATCCTAAACTGGTCTTATGCTTACCACATTGCTAAGGGGTTTATGTTCCAGACTGGAAAAATATTACTCTGTGAGGCCTCATCATTTAACGGCTACTATCACCTAAAAATATTTTCGTGATTTTGAAAGACTTTTCAAAATCACCTATATGGTGTAATAGCTATTTTGTATTTAGAAGACAGTTTACTTTTGCATTATTTAGATGTATAGCTTATGCTAATTAACCCCTTAACGACCAGTCGACACGGCGAGTGGTCTGCCATCAAGGAGCACAGGTCATTTTTGTTGTTGTTGCAATGGATTCCAGGGTCGCCGAACAGTGTGCAGCCATGCGGAAGCCCTGGAATTCCATGACGTGCCAGCACTGTCACCGGTCCTTATGTGCCAGACCAGGCGTGATGGTCCTGGCACGGCAAGGGTCGTTAAGGGGTTAAGGCATGCCAGTCACTTCCTCTCTTTACCCTACACTCCCTCACCCACTATCACATAACTCTTTCAGTGCTGGAGGCAATGCATTTCTGTGAAGAATCAGCGAGTGGTAATGTAGGGACAAGACAGGAAGTGTCTGCAGGTTATGATTTAATTATCATAATTTATAACTCTAATTAGCATAATATATAAATCTAAACTATCAAACTAGTTTTATAAATAAGAAATGTCTACTACAACTTATAGCTAATGTGGTTCTGTCCCTTTACACTACCTGAAATGTCTCCGACGTAAATAAAAGGCTCAATGAAATAATATAGGAATTGAGAGGCTTCTTTTACTTTTGTGGGCATGTGCACTATTGCTATCTAAGTGTACCCCCTTTTTAAAAAGAATGCACCCTTCAGTCAACGCAATAGAACCAAATACTAGATCCTCAAATAAAACTCAGAGTAAAATATAACAGTGTAAGTCATAGACTATGGCTTTCCATAGCGAACAATTGGACAGCATCACCTAGTGACCACAATAAAAAATGCAGTTTAATGTAAAAAAAAGTTTTAATTACCCCCCCCAACAGTGGAAGTACCCTTGTTTTATTTAGTAAGAAAAAGTCATAAAACATCTAGTTTTTCATTTAAAAAAAAACTGCATTACTTTTTAACCCTTTGAGTGCAAAAGTTGTATCATTGCATACCCCTCTATCACTCAAAGGCAGACATTGAGGGATGAGTAACATGTTGAATAATAATAGTAAAAAAAATAAAATAAATGAAAACACAGTATTTTACTCATTAAAGTGGATGTATCACCTATGCACAACATCCTCTAAATAGTTACGTGACACATCCAATAGCATTAAAACCTTATTATTATTATTTTTTAAGCTTCTGTTTGGTTTAAATGTAACTTACAAAAGTATCTGCTGCAGTCACTTTTGGGTGACTGCAGTTCTCTGCGGTTCTCCGTGGTTACAGAGCTCCGCCTCTGCTCCCCTCCCTCCTCTGATGACAGAGGCTTCTGTCAGTAAGCTGGAGCAGTCTCATTGGCTAGATATCGATATCTAGCCAATGAGACTACTCCAGCTTACTGACAGAAGCCTCCGTCATCGGAGGAAGGAAGAGAGCAGAGGCAGAGCGTCGGGCTGCAGTCTATGCGGAAGTGGCTGCAGCCCAGACTTTTATAAGTTACATTTAAACCAAACGGAAGCTTAAAAAAATAATAATAATGTTTTAATGCTATTGGATGTGTCACCTAACTATTTAGAGGATGTTGTGCATAGGTGATAAATCCACTTTAATCAACAGTAGCGGCATTATACACTTTCAGCCCTCCCTGTACAGGTTTTCCCTGGTTCACTCTTTCACAGTACTGCTGCTGTAAGCCCTAGAGAAACAGCTGCTGATTTTTATTGGCTGCTGCAACACCATATCAACCTTCCCAGCCATTAGGAATAAGGCTGCCACTGGCAGTTTCAACTCTTGCAGGAGGTGGCAGTAGGTTGACCCCATTTCCTGTCTGCTATGCAAGGACGCTGTCTAGACTAGGGTCACAGAATACTTCTCCTTCACCCTAGTATGGCTGCATAGGCTGGGTTGTGACATCATGTGACCACACAACCCCACGCCAAACTCAATATGCAACTTGCTCTTTCTCTGAATCACGATAGAGTTCAAAAGACTAGAGGGAGAACTGCATGACTGACTGCTGAACAGGATCTACAGGTGCCATTTTCTTGTAGCTTAAGGCTTGGGAGCTATTTTCTTATAACCTATCACATGTATCACTTTTTTGTCAATGTGCCGTTCTTCCTCTAGCGTTTAGAAATCTGTGCTCCAGAGTCGTCATTCCAGGACTGTGTATTGTCCCTGAAAAGGCCTGACTGGGATTTGGGACAAATTTAAAATACAGCACTGTTGTGGGCAATCCAGGGCATGTGGTCATCCTAAGTGGTAGAAGAGGCTTGTGTTGGACCTGCACAATCAGGGCTGAAAGTTTATTACACTGCTACTGTCAGAGGTGCAGTTCACAACAACTAACTGGTAGAAAACTGAATTCTGATGCATGTGTGTTATTTTTGTGTGTGTGTGTGTGTGTTTAATTTTTTTCACAATAGTTTCCTTTTAAAACAATATATTTGTGTTTTCCCCCAAGATTACCCATCGTTAACCCTTTGTTTGACAGAGAGTTATCCACTGCAATGCATTGTATATCTCTATGGCACTCAGAGGGTTAAGGAAGCGGAAAGCATTTCAGTGTGTTGGTTCAGAATCCTTCATGCTAATTTTGTTCTGTTGTGCCAGCCTCCAGATAACGGACCTCCGCCTTTGCCAACGTCTTCACTTCCTGAGGGGTATTATGAAGAAGCAGTGCCGCTCAGCCCAGGAAAGGCTCCTGAGTACATAACTTCCAGTGAGTAATTCTCTATATAAACATACTTTTTATTATAACAAGCTGACAACACGCTGTCATATTGTAGGGTGTGTTGCACACCTAAGTGGCATTCAGAGGATTAAAAGAATTCTTAACAAAGAAAAACTAATTGTTGTTATATACACTAAAATACCCTGTACTTTGTGCTAGCATCTGTAGTACCTATATATTTGTTTTCTGAGGTCTAAAATGTAGTCTTACATACGCTCTGTGGGAGCAGCCATTCCTTTGTTTTTCCTGCCTCCCATTACCATAGCAGCCTTGATTTGTGTCTTGGAAGAGATTGTGCTGCATTGTCTGTAAATGATCTGAGTAACAGAACGGTAGATACTAAACACAGTCAGTTAACTGCCTTAGCTCTTGTCTCATTATAAACAACAAATTATGTATATATTGGACAGTTTGCACATATATAAAAATGCAAGTTTAAAATTAAATTTGGAAATTTACTATATAATAAATAATTCTTGCAAACATCAAAATGTATATTTTTAGGTGTTAATAGGGGGGATGTACGATGTCTTATGCCAGTGCGCACAAGATTAATCATGCCGTCTAATACATGCCTCCAAGTGTTGACGGAGGTTAAAATGGAACTATCGTCAAAATTAAATTGCCCCCAAATCCTTATTAACATAGCGATAAGCATAGACATACTTTTAGTATGCTGAATAAGCATTATTGAGCAATACAACTTGTTTTGCAGGCATCAGCAGCAGGGATCTTGCTGTACGTGCTCTCTGCGCCTGCTCCGTCTGTCCCTTCTGGTACCTTAAGGTACCAAGGAACTACATTAACCAATCCTGGAGTTGAATGGGACGGACAGCAAAGACTCACAGATGCCTTTTTTGCAAGATGTCTGCTCTGTTGCCAGCTGATGCCTGACAAACAAGTAGTATTTCTCATTAATGCGTTGGATAACCCTCTGGCACTCAAAGAGTTAAAGGGATAGTAATACTTAATAATTACTAATCCATATATTAAAATCATACTAAAAAGAGCTGTATTGCCTCCAGTGTTTGAGAGATAATAGCTCCTAAAGTTGCCCTCTCCCTCCCCCTTCTCCAAAGTCAGCGTTGTAGCTGACTGAAGGGAAATCTGGTCTTACAATCATCAGGCAGCTCTGCAGCATTGCCGAGATTGTGTTAATAAAAAAAAATCTTTCACTAAAACGGTCTTCTACGTGTGCTTGCAAACCAAGACCATTTCAGTGAAAGATTTCTTTTTTATTAACGCGATCTTGGCTCAGCTGCAGAGTCGCCTGACAATCGTGGGACAGGCTTCCCTGCAGTCAGCTAGAACGCTGACTTCGGAGAAGGAGGAGGGAGAGGGCAACATTAGGAGTGATTATCTCTCAAACCATACAGGTTTGAGAGATGACACTGGGGGCAATACATCTCTTTTTAATATGACTATAATATAGGGATTAGTAATTATTAAGCATTACTATCCCTTTAATTAAGAGGTATCCAACACATTGCTGGTTATGGACTAGGGTGTGATAAAGAAGAGATGACTTCTCCTGTGATATCACTCGTGATACCCTACGCAATAAAATCTCCGAAGTTGGAGAAATCTTAGTGTATCGGCTCCATAGAATAAAATAGGACTTGAAGAATTTATATCACTGGAGAAATGATCTACTCTTTATCACCTCTTTATCATACATTAGTGCATCGCCCCCATTTGTTGCTACCTTTCTACCTCTCTTGCATGCAATGGGTTAAGGACAGTGGCAAATTTGTACATACTCCCTACTATCCTTTTAAGATAAGGTTAATGCAAAAAAACCCTTTCAAGTATAGAAGAAAATCTGTTCAGTAGGAAAATTACGTACGTTGAAGCTGGCAGCAAGCGGTCACCTTTTCACCTCCATCCCTGACAGAAGTAATGCAATCCAGACATTGGGAAGGCTATTTCATTTTACAGTGATTTTGTTTGGCCTTATTCCTCACAACACTCTAAGGGCTCGGATCAGAGGTGCACAGCCTGTTCTGCAATAATAACGCCCGTCACTTTCCCTGCCAAAAATTTAGCAATGATAAAAAAGTTCCTCTTTTGTTGTTGACACAGCATTTATAATACAGCCTATAAAGGAAATAAAAAAAATAAGTTTTCTTTGACAAAAATGTAGAAAAAAATATAACTACATTTTGTGGCTTGAGGTTTCTTAGGAGTCAAATAATTGGGCTGATTTTACATAATGCATGACATACAGTATTTTTGATTCTCTACAGGAATAGAAAATGATTCACACTTTGGTACCAGTTTTCTGGAGATGTGACCTTTGTTTGAGCACAGAGCTGGTATGCTTGGTTAGACCAATACAAAAAACGATTTATAGGAGCGCTCAAGACTATGGGGGAGTTTCTTTCCAATAACCAGCTAAAAAGATGGCTTGATTTCTCCAGTATATTTTGCTGCTTGAAATCTTACTAAGCAGCAATAAATCTCCAGTTCATTTATATAAAAACTAGTGTAAAAGCCTGTGTATACACGGGCCAAAGTTCAGGTGATATTAACCCTTTGAGTGCAGAGGGGTACGCAATGCATTGCGTACTCCTCTGGCACTCAAAGGGTTAAGAGGCTGGTCCTGCTTTGCTTACTGCCGCTGCCACACGTGATGGAGTCATGAGCTGTAGCGACTGCTCCCAGCATTCTGTCATTCGGGCAGTCTCTACTGCTCATGACTGCATCGGACAAACATTCTAGCTTTTTATTATATAAGATGATGATAACTAAAATAATTCATTGGATACACCTCTGGCACTCATATGAGTAAGCTGATATGCTTCTTGATAAAGTAAAATTAAACTGACTATGTATTGTATTATCAAAAAAAACAGCTAATGTACAGTTAACGGTGAGTGGCATACTTGGTACTGTATGCTGATGTATGCTGTTGATGGTACCCATTCTGTTTCATGTGCTAATGAAGATTTTTCAGTGCTGTTTCAAATGCTAATTAAGTCACTGAGCTATACCAGGAGACTTTCGCTTTTCTCAGAAACAAAAGTGTAAATATATCCTAAACTATACATCTGCAGACTTTTGGTTAACATGAAACGTAAGCAGTTTTGAATGACGTTTTCAAATATACAAGGTAACAGGTTCACTTTAAGTATTTAAAGCAGTAAAAAATGTAGAAATCCAGTTTTTGATTTATACAAATGCTGTCATTCTCAGTCAGTCACTGGCTAGCTGAAGCTGATGTAAATTATAGACTGAGGAGCAGTTGATTGCACCCCCTGAAGTAAATCGACAGTAACTGGAAGACAATGGCTAGGTTTACATGGGAGACTTGAATTGCACTACATTATAGCATTGCTTAAGCTAATAGTGCTATGTACTGATGTACTACACCCCCCAGGGATCACATCAGCTGGGGATGTGTGAGCCAGCCCACATCTGTGACAACCTTATATTATTGGCTGGCATCTATGTATATTTTCTGCAATTCTACTAAGTGGAATTCAACCAAATGGAATTTCAAGATTTTAATGTATTGTAAACTATTAATCTGAATAACAGGAGACTTTGACTTTACATTACCATTCATGCAACTTTTATACTTGGAACTCAAGGCCACAAGTATAAAGATGTGTTCTCTCTCTCCCTGCTCCCACAACACACATTATGTCCTTCCAGGGGAGAGTGGATGGCTCTGTGCAGCTTGTAGTAAGAGGGAAAGAAAGAGATGTGAACGGGTGGAAGGAAAACCCAGCGATTATGTGATACGTGAGACAATCTGGACTCCATTGGTGGAGGGGAAGCTCCCTTTCTCTGTGTGCCTGCAGCCTCACTCAGACTCAGGGAAAAATGTCAGATAGTAAAGGGGGTGTAGCTGGCTCCCTGCCAAATGCTGTCATAAAGGCCCCTGAATGGCAGCGGTGGCACATAGGTTCACAATCACTGGTCTAGTGTTTTCAGTGATTATGAATATGATGTATGTCCCTATGTTTACAGACAAGTCGTTAAAGATAAGCCATCTGTAAGCCAGCCAATCGCACGTCTGCACCGACAGAAAAAGAACAAGGAAAATTCCTTTCTGCTTAGAATTGTGATGAGGCGATACAGTCCTGACTATAGATCATTTACATCTGACTTTTATGGTGAGGTCACAGAAGAAACAACACAGAAAATTCTATTTTAGGCCAGCTTTCTGATATATTGGTCCTTACAGAACTGATAAACTGTGACTTCTGGCCTTTTTTTAGCCATGATTATTATTATTATTATTAACCTCTTAGATGCTAGATATGTCTACAACACATTGCAGAGCAATCTGATAGGGATGCCTTTAATATACTGGGCTTAAAGTTAACAGAATTTAATTGTTATGTAGAATATGTATTTTAGGGCATTTGCAAGGGTTTGTCTATGAAACGGAGATGCTTCATTTAAAAGTTATTGCAGCTGAACTTAGACCAGAAAAATAAATAAATATATATGTGTGTGTGTGTGTATCTCTCTCTCTCTCTCTCTCTCTCTCTCTCTATATATATATATATATATATATATATATATATATATATATATATATATATATATTGCAGGGCTTACCCTCCCAAGTAAAACGTGGGTATTCCAGCTGCTGAGAGATGTTTTATTTAATTGTTATAGTTACATAGTAATTTAGGTTGAAAAAATACTTGTGTCCATCAAGTTCAACCCTTTTCCTATTCCTGTTTACCATCGTTGATCCAAAAGAAGGCAAAAAAACCCCATCAATTCAGCAGTTTCAAATTCTACTTTGAATGGGGGGAAAAATTGCTTCTTGATTCCAAATGGCAATCAGATTTCTCCTTGGATCAACAAGCACTAAATAAATATTAGTCCCAATACTAATGTACATAGCCCTCTATGTTCTGCTCTTTTAAAAAAAAGTATTCAGGCCTTTTTTAAAGGCATCTAATGTATTCAATAGCACCACCTCTTCAAGCAGTGAATTCTATACCTTTATTGTCCTTACTGTAAAGAAACCCTTCCGCTGTTGTAGATTAAATCTTCTTTCCTCAAGTCTAAGTGGGTGGCCCCTTGTCCTTTATACTGTCCTGTTAATGAACAGGTCTTTGGAGAGCCCTTTGAATGGGCCCTGAACATATTTATATAATGTTATCATATCCCCTCTCTAGTGTGTACAAGTTTAACTTTTGTAGCCTTTCTTCATAACTAAAACTTTCCATTCCCCTTACTAGTTTTGTAGCCCTCCTCTGCACTCTCTCTAGTTCCATAATGTCCTTTTTCAGAAAGGGCGCCCAGAATTGAACAGCATATTCTAGGTGGGGTCTTACCATGGACCTGTAAAGAGGCATAATAATACCTTCCTCCCGTGAGTCAATACCCCTTTTAATACATGCCAATATCTTATTGGCCTTTGCAGCTGCCAGCTGTCACTGCATGCTACTGCTAAGTCTATTGTCTGCTATTACTCCCAAATCCTTTTCGTTAGTAGATTTTCCCAAAGAAACACCATTTAAACTATATGTTGCATTTTTATTATTGTAGCCAAAATGCATAACTTTACACTTGTCTATATTGAATCTCATTTGCCATTTGCCTGCCCATTTACTCAATCTGTCCAAATCCTCTTGTAATGAAGACACATCCAGTTGAGACTTTATTACCTTACTTAATTTTGTGTCATCGGCAAACACTGATACATGGCTTCCTATGCCCTCTGGGAGGTCATTAATAAACAAATTAAAAAGAAGAGGACCCAGGACAGATCTCTGAGGTACTCCACTTATCACGTTTATCCAATTGGAGAACTTCCCATTTACTACCACTCTTTGCATTCTGTCTTTCAGCCAGTTTCCAATCATTTTCCCCTAAGCCTATTTTGAATGCCTTGGCAAAGTCTAAATAGAATATTGTACCTCAAACTTTAATTTTCAGGGTACAGTACTGCCACAGGCTGAATTTTTAAGTGATACGTTTGCTACAGCATTCTATGGACAAATCTGGTCAGTTGAATTTAACCCTCCATAGAATGTTGTCGCAACAGCGTCACTGTAAAATTTCAGGCCATGGAAGTGCTGCACCCAGAATTGCAAGTTTAAGCTGCAATAACTTTTAACTCAAACATCTCACAGTAGTAATTATGCCCTTGTTTTACTAAGCAGGAGAAACCTTGCAATAAATACATTTTCCATGTTAAGTGTTACTATCCCTTTAAATTCTCCTTAAACAGCAAGAGAAACAGTGCCATCTAGCTGTAATTTACAGAACTGCTTTTTGATAAGTTTTCTCTGTAATAATGTTTGAATGAAACACCTTCCATCAATATCTTTAATGTGTTTCAAGCCATCTTGCATAATGTTTCCAAGCTGTACATTCTGGCGCACTTTAAAGTTTGGATTTGGTATGAAGAGCAGAAAATGTAGGAAAATTCATGGAAGGAATATGGAAAGTGGTACAGGTATTTTATGTCAAATGACAAGTTTCATCAGATACTGGAAATGTCGCATATTATCTGTGGAAAAAAGGCAACATCATTCAGGTATTCAGGTACAAGTCCCTATGACCCTTCTCCAGCTAAATGCCACAATGTATTATTTATCTTCTTACCAGGTGCCTGTTCAGTGCAATATAAATATGGTATTTTTATAGTTACTGTTTGGGGATGTTTTTAATGCAACTCCAGTCATCAATAATTATGGAAATTGTTTGTTTTATTTGGTAAGCTAATAAATAAAAAATAAGCAATATTAATAGTTTTTAAATATATTTTTTGTTTTCTTTACAAAGAGGACCAGAAGCTTTACTAGGCAGTTTTAAATTGACCATTAACCCTTTGAGCGCCAGAGGGATACGGAACGCATTGCTTTGCAATGCGTTCCGTACCCCTCTGGCGCTCAAAGGGTTAAAAGAGAATGCATAACTTTCGGTTGCGCAAAGGATTAAAGGACTGTAGATATTGGATCGGCTTTACTAACCCTTTATTCATGAAAACAGTATAGGGTAGAATGGAACATTTTTGGCTGGTTAACTTTACAGAAGTTAATCTTCTGGATGCTAAAAACACCTCTAACTCTGTGGTTTGCAATGAACCGAACTTGACTTATGGCACGGTATGAATTTGTACTTTGCACAAGAAAATAGGATTTTCACACATGAAGTTTCGGTTCATCTTGTGTCTCCTATTCTTTAAAAATTGTAAATGACAATTTTAGCACAGGATAATTGTTTAAATACTTTTTTTGCTCATAAATCCATACCCGGTGCAAAGATAATTTCAATGTTTAATAAATCTCTGACGTTATTTAAAAATCGCAATTTGGAGTCTTATGCGTTAACCTTGTAGGTGTCAGAGGGGTATCCAACGCATTGCTTCACAATTCATTGGATATCCCTTTGGCACTCAAAGGGTTAAGCTTCTGAGTGCCAGAGAGGTATCCAAGAAATTGCATTGGGTACCTCTTTGGACTCAAAGGGTTAAACAAAAAAGTTCCAACTGCACCATGTGGGGACGGTTAAAACTCACATTGATTAAATGGGGTGTTTAACCCTTTGAATGGTAGAGCAATGCACCGGACAAATCTTTAGAATTTAACGGGTTAAAAGCCCCCAATAGTAATTGGTAGAGTATTCCTTTCCTCCTATTGTGCAGCTGGTGTGATCCAGAATTGCACTTCATAAATCTGATGAATAAGGCCAATAGGCCCATAATTATAAAGGTATAGTGCAGTTAGTTGGTTTACTCTAGAATAACTCGAGGGGGTAGATTCACTAAGTGGTGATAAAAAGTTGATAACGAGGTGATAAAGTGGAGATAACTTCTCCAGTTCCTGTGTTATTCTGTGGAGCCAATGCACTTAGATTTCTTCAACTCTGGAGATCTTAGTGCACAGGCTGTATAGAATAACACAGGAGAAGTGATATCACTGGAGAAGTCATCTCCATTTTATCTCCTCGTTATCACATCTTAGTGAATCTTCCCCTAGTTGTCTTAAATAAATATGGGCCTTAGACTCTTAGTTTTAAATATATTACTTTGTTTGTCTGTATGCATCATTAACATGCATAGATAATTGTGTATGGTTTAAAAATTGTTTTGAGGCTTAAAGGGATAGTAATACTTTATTATTACTATCCCCCATATTGTAGTTATTAGCAAAATAAGTTAATAGCCCCCAGGTTCATCTCTCAAATCTTTATGGTTTGAGAGATAACGGAAAGCAAAGTTCCCCCCTCCTTCCCCCTTCCCTGAAGTCAGCGTTGTACTGACTGCAGGGATATCCGGTCTGACTTTCATCAGGCGGCTCAGCAGCAGAGGCACGATCGCATTAGTGACAAAGAATTATTTCACTGAAATGGTCTTCTTCGTGTGCTTGCAAACCAATCACATGTTTCAGTGAAATAATTATTTTTCACTAACGTGATCTTAGCTCAGCTGCAGAGCCTCAAGCCTGTCGTACGATAGACTTCCCCTGCAGTCAGTACAACGCTGACTTCAGGGATGGGGGAGGGAGGGGGGAACTTTGCCTTCAGTTTCTCTCAAACTATAAAGGTTTGAGAGATGAACCTGGGGGCTATTACATTATTTTGGTAATCTCTACAATATGGAGGATAGTAATAATAAAGTATTACTATCCCTTTAACTATAGGGGAGTGCAGCACCCAAGGGGGGCCCATCTGTGACAGGGTCCAATATGCTGTAGTTATGAGTCTGTGATATTTTTGTTGTAGGGGCCTCAAAATTGTTTACAACAGACACCCCCAATGTACTGGTTACACCACTGTATTGTAAGATGTCAGTACAATTGGTTACAATCAAAACCTTCTACTATGAAAGAGTTTAACATTAACATAATTCAAAAGATCAAAATAAATGTATATTTGTTAATACTATATTTTATTTAAATGTGACTGTTTTTTTTCCTTGAAAATTTGAGTAGATGTTTTACTGCAAATGTGACTTCAGTGTACTGAACTGTGATCACTGTCTCCTTCAAGATTATGACTCGGATGCAATGAGCAGTTCATATGAATCCTACGATGAGGAGGAAGAAGATGGAAAAGGGCAGAAGAAGAGACTTCAATGGCCATCTGAGGAAGCCTCAATGGACCTTGTTAAGGATGCTAAAATCTGTGCCTTCCTCCTCCGGAAGAAAAGATTTGGACAATGGACTAAGCTGTTATGTGTCGTTAAAGAAAACAAATTAATGGTAAAAAAAAAATATCTCTATTATTGCATTTACTTTGACTTAAATAGAGGAAGCTTAAAGGGGCAAGAAACATTTGTAAGTGTCTGTTTCTGTGGTGTAACCCATTTTCCTTTAAGAAATTTCTGCTTAAACCTTTTCTTACAGGGGAACTTTCACCCACAAGACACTGTATCATATATGATTAATCCACTAAAATGTTATGTAGATTGGCATTTTTTTAAATACATACTTTATTAGATACTAGTGTAAAAGCCCGTGTACACGACCCAGCATTCTGTGCGTTCAGGCAGTCTCTACTGTGTATGACTGCATCAGCAGTCTCTACTGCTCATGACTGCAATAGCCCATGTACACGGGCCAGCAGTCTTTGCTTTCGGCCAGTCTCTACTGTGCATGACTGCATCGGACAAATATACATCTGTCCTTTTATATTATAGGATTCTGTAGAAAATGTAGACATGATGTAGGCACTTCCACATTCTGCTGCACAGGATAACGTCGGCACAGCTCTGCTGGACTTCCCAGTCCTCAAATTCTCCTCCCACCTCTCCGTGGCAACGTATACAGCTTCCCTTCATATTGCAGCATGTATTTTGTAACAGCAAGCTCTGTATGATGACATACGGTGCTTGCTGTTACGATATACATGCTGCACATCACTATGAAGGGAAGTGTGAACACACTCCCTTGGAGAGGTGGGAGGAGAGTTTGAGGACTGGAAAGTCCAGCAGAGCTGTGCCGACGTTATCCTGTGCAGCAGAATGTGGAAGTGCCTACATCAGCATTGTGCTGACTGCAGGGATATCCGGTCTGACATTCATCATGCGGCTCTGCAGCAGAGCCGCGATTGCGTTAGTGACAAAGAATTATTTCACTGAAACGGTCTTCTACATGTGCTTGCAAACCAAGCACAAACCAAGCACATGTAGAAGACCATTTCAGTGAAATAATTCTTTGTCACTAACGGGATCTTGGCTCAGCTGCAGAGCCGCAAGCCTTTCGTACGACAGACTTCCCCTGCAGTCAGTACAACGCTGACTTCAGGGAGGGAGGAGGGAACTTTGCCTTCGGTTATCAGGTTTGAGAGATGAACCTGGAGGCTATTAAATTATTTTACAAATATGTACAATATGGGGGATAGTAATAATAAAGTATTACTATCCCTTTAAGGCACAAAGGCATTCAGCTCACCAATAGTGGAGTTGAAGGGAACGGACAGCGCGGACTCAGATATGCCGTGTCTGCAAGATGTCTGCGCTGTTCCCTGCTGCCTGTCTGCTGAAAAGGTTCCATTTTTCTTTAATGCAGGAATTATTTTTGAAAAGACAACTATGTCTAGGCATATCGCTATTTTAATTATGATTTAAAGCTCTATATTAATCTGATAAAAGTTCCGCTTTAAAACTGAAAACACTAAATGAAATGCCACCCCTTAGTATTCCTGTAAAAGTCCATCACCTACAAACTGTACTTTTGAGTTGTAATAACTTTTCCCCTCTCTGAATTTTCTCTGCTTCTGGTAAATTCTGAGGACTTTCTGCTTCTTTCTTCTACTAACCCGCCCACTGATAATAAGTTGAGAGGACAAGGTGTGATTTCATCACAAGATGAGAAGCGATTGAGAGCAAAGACTCTCCCCTGCTTCTGAATAATATTTTCATGTGAATAGAAACAAAAATAAAAATACAGCTTTTTTTTTTTTAATTATTTTTTATTTTCTTCCATTTAAGTGCTACTGTATTTATCACAGTTTTATCTTAGGTGTCCCTTCCCTCTTAGTGGGTGTGTTTTTCTTTGTCTCTGTTTTTTTTCTGTCTCTCACTCACTCATGCCCTGTATCTTTCTCCTTTCTGCTCCAATTTTACTATCGTTTCTCTTTTTTGTTGTCTTTATTTGACATGAGCATCATGGATGCAGTAATGCTGCATTGGTTATGTCACCCATTGTGAACTGTTCAATGCTGGTCTATGGTGTCTTTCAAATGGGTGACTATCCCCTCTGCGAATACATCAAAATCAAGTATGCCGCAACTTTATTACATTTCCTCAGGAATGCAGTAAAGTTCCAATTAGAAAGGTATTGGGCCACCAGCAGACCTTTCACACTATTGCTGGTGGGGGTTGGGATGCTCATTGCAAGCTCCAATGAATGGTCAATCCACATGGGAGCCAGCCATTAATATTGGCTGAAGCTCATGTGAGCCAGGGGTTGCATCTGGATCAGTGGTAGAATGGAGAAGGTGACAGAACTGTTGCAGGTAGCTGCAGTAGTTCCATCAGCCTTCTGAAATAGGCCATACTGTTACTAGTTCCTGTATTTCTTCTTTTTGTTCTCAGTTTCTTTTTTTTACTTTCACCCATCTCTCTCTTTATTTGTTCCTTTCTGTGCCTCACCCTCCCTCTATCTCCCTTACTCTGTCTGTCTTTCAGTTGTTCTTCATATTGTCTCACATTATCATTCAGATCTTGGCATCTTGATTACAGAGAATGCTTCTCCTCTCTTCACAGTGTTACAAAACCTCTAAAGATCAGCAACCTCAGATGGAGCTTCCGTTGAATGGGTGCTCTGTCACCTATGTCCCAAAAGACAGCAAAAAGAAGAAACATGAGCTGAAGATTACTCACCAAGGAACAGACGCCCTGGTTCTAGCTGTCCAGAGTGAAGAGCAGGCAGAGCAATGGCTGAAGGTAAGATGTTATCCAGCTCCGATAAGGCACTGTAGGTTTTTTCAGTGTTTGAAATATTGAGACCTTCTCCAGCTTCATACCGTTTCATTTAACCACTTGCATTCTAGAGAGGTCCACAATACATTGCGAAGCAATACGTTGGAGATATCTGAAGAATCCAAGGGGCTAATAGGGACTGTCAAGGAAGTTTAATTTATAATCATGCTGTAATCACATTTATGTTATTCTAAAATGTATATATTGTGAACCTTTTGACTGCCATATGGGTACGCAACACATTGCTCTGCAGTGTGTTGCATACCCCACTGGCACTCAAAGGGTTAATACATTGTTTAGGGATAAAAATAAATAACCCAGTAAAAATTAACCAAAAATCAAAACAAATCAGAAACATTTTACAACATTCCCTAGAATGCACTCAGATCGTTTTGTCTGTGGTCATTTTGCCACAAGTTTGTCCTTGTTTTAAAGCGGAACTATCACCCCAAATAAAGCCCCCCCAATAAATAGTCATATAGAGATAAGCTTAGAAATAGTGCTATTATCCAGCATAAGTACCGCGTTATTAAGAAATCCTATTTCATCTGAGATTGATAGGCAGTCTTCTTGCTTCAGAGGCATCTGCACGCCTGCGCCATCAGCCCCTTCCTGAGACCAGGACGTACAAAGCAGGCGCGCAGATGTCTCTAAGCCAAGTTGTCTGCTGGATAAAGCCTACAATATATTTTATTACATTTTAACCCCTTAACGACTGGCTGATCGGCGTGTCGCGGTCACTTAAGGACCATGGAGCATTTTTTTTTTAATTCCGCTTCTGGACTCCCTGAACGGCGTGCAGCCCGGAATTCCATGACGGTCATAGTACGTCATGGGTCATTAATTCAGATAGACCCATGACGTGCTATGACCATCAAGGGTCGTTAAGGGGTTAAGTATTACTATCTCTTCAAAGGAAAATAACATTTGTCTTACTTCTTAGAAAGCATTTTTTTGTTAATCACATACACAGACATACACTCCAAAACACACACACAGTGGAACACTTCTGAAGCAAATCAACTACACTGTCAGTTCCGACTGATTTATATTGAAATTTGATCCTGTGATTTACAATGCATCGTGCATCCATCTGGACCTTAAAACTTTAAAAATACAGTAAATGACTAAATGTGAGCAAAGATCAGGCAGGTGGCAGTCACTGTGAACAATGGCTGCAGTGAGAACTGAACTGCTTATTCTTGGTTTGACAAAGGATGTCTCAAATACTTCATTATGTGTTTGAAATGTCTCTATTATCCAGGGAATAAAGAAATAATAATGCATAAAAATAATTTTAATTAAATATGCTGCTCAACATATACAGTTATACACAATTTTAGTAATATTGGCGCTGTACCCCACCACAATGGATTTGGAATGAAACAACCGAGATGCAATTGAAGTGCAGACTTTCTGCTTTAATTCAAGAGGTTGAACAAAAATATTGTATGAAACTTTTAGGAATTGCAACCATTTTCATACACAGTCCCCTTATTTCAGGTGTTCAAATGTAATTGGACAAATTAACACAATCATAAATAAAATGTTCATTTTTAATACCTTGTCGAGAATCCTCAAGCAACGACTGCTTGAAGTCTGGAACGCATGGACATCACCAACGCTGGGTTTCCTCCTTTGTGATGCTTTGCCAGGCCGTTACTGCAGCCGTCTTCAGTTGTTTTTTGTTTGTGGGTCTTTCTACCTTAAGTTTAGTCTTCAACAAGTGAAATGCCTGCTCGATCAGATTGAGATCAGGTGATTGACTCGGCCATTGCAGAATATTCCGTTAGTATGCCTTAAAAAACTCCTGGGTTGCTTTCGTAGTATGTTTTGGGTCATTCTCCATCTGTAAAGTGAAGCACTGTCCAATCAACGTTGCTGAATTTGGCTGAATCTGAGCAGACAATATAGCCCCCCCCCCCCATACACTTCAGAATTCATCTGGCTGCTTCTGTCTTCTGTCACATCATCAATAAACACTAGTGACCCAGTGTCATTAGAAGCCATGCATGCCCATGCCATCACACTGCCTTCACCATGTTTTACAGGTGATGTGGTATGCTTCGGATCATGAGCCTTTCCAAGCCTTCTCCACACTTTTTTCTTCCCATTATTCTGGTACAGGTTGATTGTAGTTTCGTCTTTCCAAAGAATGCTGTTCCAGAACTGGGCTGGCTTTTTTAGATGTTTTTTGGCAAAGTCTAATCTGGCATTTCTCTTCTTGAGGCTTATGAATGGTTTGCACTTTGTGGTGAACCCTCTGTATTTGATCTCTTGAAGTCTTCTCTTTATGGTAGACTTGGATAATGATATGCCTACCTCCTGGGGGAGTGTTCTTCACTTGGCTGGATGTTGTGAAGGGGTTTTTCTTTACCATGGAAAGGATCCTACGATCATCCACCACTGTTGTCTTCCATGGACGTCCAGGCCTTTTTGTGTTCCAGTGTGTTCTTTTTTTCTCAGAATGTACCAAACTGTTGATTTGGCCTCTCCTAATGTTCCTGCTATCTCTCTGATGGATTTTCTTTTTGCCTAAGGATGGCCGTTTCACTTGCATTGAGAGCTCCTTTGACCTCATATTGTGGGTTCACAGCAACAGCTTCCAAATGCGAATGCCACACCTGGGATCAACTCCAGACCTTTTCCCTGCTTAATTGATGAAGAAATAACGAAGGAATAGCCCACACCTGTCCATGAAACAGCTTTTGAGTCAATTGTCCAATTACTTTTGGTCCCTTGAAAAAGAGGGGGCTACATATTAAAGAGCTGTCATTCCTAAACCCTTCCTCCAATTTGGATGTGAATACACTTAAATTAAAGCTGTGAGACTGCACTTTAAGCCCATATTCATTATTTAACTGTAACTTGAATTTATTTTGGTAAACAACCCAAAATAAAACTTGTGTCAGTGTCCAAATATTTACAGACCTAACTGTAGGAGTGTGACTGGTGTCAGTCTCACTCTTGAAAATGCTACCCTTCCAAATGTATTAATGTTTTATTTTCCTCTTCCCTTTCTCTGAGATCAACTACAAACCTCAGACATGATGGAGTTAGGGTTTCTACTGGCAACAATACCATCTGAGCAGGCCAATATAAAAATGATTTCTCTGTAAATCATTTTATTGTGCCCTGAACACCATAGATGTGTTGATTTATGGAGTCCACAGGACACTGTAAAATGATTCACAGAGAAGCAATTTAAATAGCTCCGTTTTCAGTTGCGTTAGATACCACTCTGGAACTTGAAGGATTAAAGCTAGTTTTATTACAACAGGCATTCCAATACATTTGATAATAATCCCATATGAAACAATGCTAGAGGCCTTGGGGGTTATGCACTAAAGCATGATAAAGAGGGGATAAACTGGCGATCACTTCTCCAGTGTTCTAACCTCTCCAGGTCCTATGTTACTCTATGGAGCGTATGCAGTGTATGTAATAACATATGACTTGGAGAGCTCAGAACACTGGAGAAGTGATCCCCACTTTATCACCAGTTTATCACACCATAGAGCATCCCCCCTTTAGCATCCAAGGGTTTAAAAAGTTTAGTTGTCAGATTGTGTCAAGTCAAAAGGTTTTCAAAATTTGAGAACCACTGGGGGGGGGGAAATATATATATATTTTTTTTTCCCTTATGTTAATTGAACATTGTCCCTATCTGCAATCCACTTGGACACCACCCTGCTGTTCTGAGGTGAGCAGTGTTACATCAGTAAAAGAGGAGGGAGGGGGATACTTTATCATTCAATTACTCTCGAACTACAACTCTGACAGAATTGAAATAACACTCTCCATGGCACAAATACTATGATGATTAATTGGAGCTGTTTTTATTGTGAAACATTACTATCCCTTTAACCCTTTGAGTGCCAGAAGGGTATGGACCATATTGCAAAGCAATGCGTTCCATACCCCTCTGGCACTCAAAGGGTTAAGTTTCCTCAGACGCTAATGAGCAATATAAGAATTATTTCTGGAAATTAGAACGTTATTCCATGTAAGACTTTTTCGAGTAACATATCCAACTACAACATGTTAATGCGTAAACCCTCCATCTGAACTTCATTTGGTAGCGCCCTTCCTTTTTCTTATGAAATATGTTACTTTTTAAAAATTGCACGAGTTACAAGAGACATAATACGTGGAAACCCCCCTTTGGCCTTAAAAAACTGGCAAAGGGCAGCGCCAGTTGGCTCTGTAATGTGCTAAGCACTCAAGTGCTTTTCTACTGGATGAATGAAAAATCTGCTCTTTGCAACTAGATGTTTTATTTCATTGTAGTCTTTCTAGGTTTATTGGTAATGAGGTGAGAACTCTTGAAATGAGAACTAAACCATAGGAATAAGTGGCTCTTAATTTGTTTAACAGAAGGACTTACATGGGTACAGCAGTCAGGTATATCTATATACTGTATTAGATGTTTTTTTTTATCTCTCCTGTGGTTCACTGCAAATTGTTTAAAACGGTTAACATCTTGTAATACTTAAAGGGACAGTATTACTTCAAAATTACTATCACTCATTTTGTAGCCCTTAGTAAACGGAGTTAAATGACACCAGCGGCATCTCTCAGACCTTTATGGTGTAAGAGATAGCCGCTTTCAAAGTTTCCTCTCCCCTGCTGTCAGCGTTCTGCTGCCAGCAGGGGAATCCGGCCTCTGAATCAAGTGGAGGCTCTTCAGCAGAGCCGATATCTCGTTATGGAAGGAAAAATGATTCATTGAAACAGTCTTCTACATGTGCTTGGTAACCAAGCACACATAAAAGACTGTTTCAATGAATCATTCTTCCTTCCATAACGAGATATTGGCTCTGTTTAAGAGCCTCCGCCTGTCCCGGGACCGGATTCCCCTGCTGGCAGCAGAACGCTGACATCAGGGGAGAGGAAACTGTGAAAGCGGCTATCTCTTATACCATAAAGGTCTGAGAGATGCCGCTGGTGTCATTTAACTCAGTTTATTAAGGGCTACAATATGAGGGATAGTAATTTTGAAGTAATACTATCCCTTTAAGACTAATTCAGATCTGTTTAAGCCAGTTGTTTGCAGTGAGGAGGTGTGAGAGAGGCAAGCTTGAATAGAGATCACTGTGTACTGGAAAATGCAGGTATAATAAATACTGATAGCACCCCCCCAGGTAGGTTAATCTGTTAACTCAAGAGTCATTTATTCCTAGGACATAGTTCCCCTTTAATGTGCAACCTATATCAACCTATGGCACTTTATAGGAGAGCTACCCCCTACTAATAATAACCCACCACCACATATACCTTGGTATGGAGATAAAATCCTAATGGTATTTATGAATTTTCCCTTGGTTCAAGAGATAAGATCTTCGATGATAGGCAGGCAGGACCTCGAACTTTGCTGACACATTGTAATCCTAACCCTTTAACCCCTTCAGTGCCAGAGGCTCGGGCCATTTTCTGAACCCTGCAGGCCAGACACTTTTTCAACATTTTTGCTATCCTTCCGTTTAGGCTTGATTTCCTCTGGGGATTTTTAGTTAAATATGGAAAACTATATATTGTTTTTTTCAGAACGAATTGTGATTTCTCGTGATACCTTACATGAAGAGAATTTTACATCGTGCAAAAAGCTATGATGTCATAATGACAAAAAAAAGTGAAAATTTACTCATTTTGCTAAAATCACATACTATGTATCAAAAACATTTACCTTGATTGAAAAAGTTTCAATTATTTGAAAAAGCCCAGAGTCCCCCGAGTAAAAAAATACCAAATTTGTATAGTTTTACCCAAGTCCAAGGCTAGCGTAGAGCCCTAATCACCAGCAGCGCAAAATGACATTTTCAACTTTACAAACTAAAATGCACATTCTAGGGTTTTTGTGGTAAAACTACCCTAAAACAGTGGAATAACTATATAAAACTATATATTTCTGAAAAGTAGACAACCTGCCGCATCTAATGAGGGGTAACTTGCCTTCTTGCCCCAAGCCTGTGGTACCCAAATGCTTCCAGAAAGTGGCACTATAGGAAAAAAATGGCATTTTCTTACATTTCTGCCCCTTCAACTGTACTGAAATCTGTGAAAACCATGGAATTTACAACTGTATTCATTAGCTAGTGCTCTTGGGAGAAAAATTACACCTCATTGGTTTGGGTTCACCTACCACAGGGGATGCTAGAAGTGCAAAAAGACACCTACTACAACCTCTAAATTTTCTAACATTTTCTCAAACATTACTTGTCTATACAAAAATGGTTATAACAACTAGAGAATTAAAGAAAGGCTACACAAACCATACCATTTTGGAAAGAAGACAACCTGCCGCATCTAATGAGGGGTAAATTGCCTTCTTACCCCAAGCCTGTTGTGCCCAAATGCTTCCAGAAGGTGGCACTATAGAAAAAAAATGGCATTTTCTTACATTTCTGCCACTTCAACAGTACTGAAATCTGGGAAAACCATGGAATTTACAACTATATTGATTAGCTAGTGCTCTTGGGAGAAAAATGACACCCCATTGGTATGGGTTCACCTACCACAGGGGATGCTAGAAGTGCAAAAAGACACCTACTACAACCTCTAAATTTTCTAACATTTTTTCAAACATTACTTGTCTATACAAAAATGGTTATAACAACTAGAGAAGTAAAGAAAGGCTACACAAACCATACCATTTTGGAAAGAAGACAACCTGCCGCATCTAATAAGGGGTGAATTGCCTTCTTACCCCAAGCCTGTTGTGCCCAAATGCTTCCACAAGGTGGCACTATAGGAAAAAAATGGCATTTTCTTACATTTCTGCCCCTTCATCTGTATGGAAATCTGTGAAAACCATGGAATTTCCAACTGTATTCATTAGCTAGTGCTCTTAGGAGAAAAATGACACCTCATTGGAATGAGTTCCCCTACCTTAGTGGGCGCTACAAGTACCAAACTACACCTATTGCAACCACTAATTTTTCTAACATTTTCTCAAACATTACTTGTCTGTAGAAAAATGGTTATAACAACTAGAGAAGTGAAGAAAGGCTACACAAACCATACAATTTTTGAAAGAAGACAACCTGCCGCATCTAATGAGGGGTGAATTGCCTTCTTACCCCAAGCCTGTTGTGCCCAAATGCTTCCAGAAGGTGGCACTATAGGAAAAAATGGCATTTTCTTACATTTCTGCCCCTTCATCTGTATGGAAATCTGTGAAAACCATGGAATTTCCAACTGTATTCATTAGCTAGTGCTCTTAGGAGAAAAATGACACCTCATTGGTATGAGTTCCCCTACCTTAGTGGGCGCTACAAGTACCAAACTACACCTATTGCAGCCACTAATTTTTCTAACATTTTCTCAAACATTACTTGTCTGTAGAAAAATGGTTATAACAACTAGAGAAGTGAAGAAAGGCTACACAAACCATACCATTTTTGAAAGAAGACAACCTGCCGCATCTAATGAGGGGTGAATTGCCTTCTTACCCCAAGCCTGTTGTGCCCAAATGCTTCCAGAAGGTGGCACTATAGGAAAAAAATGGCATTTTCTTACATTTCTGCCCCTTCATCTGTATGGAAATCTGTGAAAACCATGGAATTTCCAACTGTAGTCATTAGCTAGTGCTCTTAGGAGAAAAATGACACCCCATTGGAATGAATCGACATACCTTAGGGGTGCCAGAAAAGCATAACTACACCTACCTGTTTGCTTCTTCGAAAATGGCTGCTTGTACTAAAATGTTCATAACTGTTAGAGACATGATGGAAAGGTATAAAAGGTATACCATTTTGGAAAGTAGACATTCTCCCGCATCAAATGAGGGGTCACTTGCCTTTCTACCCCTGGGCTGAAGTGCACAAATATTTCCAAAAGGTGGCGCTATGGGAATAAATACATGTTTTTTTTACATTTCCACCACTTCAAAGATACTAAAATCTTTGAAAACCATAACATTTCCTGCTGTATTCAGTACCTGCTACCAACATGAGAAAAATGGTAGCCCATTTGTGTGGCTTAACATACAATATGTTGGTGCTAGGAACACGTACGTAAACCTGACACTTTTGTTTCTTAAATTATCTGCTTGCACTAAAATGGTTATAACCATAATAGATATGCAGGAAAGGTAGAAAACAATGCCATTTTGGAAAGAAAACAACCTGACGCATCTAATGAGGGGTCACTTGCCTTCATACCCAAAGGCTGGCATGCACAAATGCTTCCAGGAGGTGGCGCTAATGAAAAAAAAGGCATTTTCTTACATTTCTGCCCCTTCAAATGTATGGAGCTCTGTGAAAACCATGGAATTTTCAACTGCATTTGTTAGCTAAAGCTCTTAGGAGTCAAACGACACCCCATTGGTATGAGCTGAACTATCTTAGGGAGTGCTAGAAGTAGAAAACTACACCTACTACAAACTGATGTTTCTAACATTTTCTCAAACCTGACTTGCCTCTATGAAAATGGCTATAACACCTTCAGAAGTGAAGAAAAGGTAGATAAACTATACCATTTTGGAAAGAAGACAACATGCCGCATCTAATGAGGGGTCACTTGCCTTTTTACCCCTAAGTTAGTTGGCACAACTATTTCCAGAATGTGGTGCTACAGGAAAAAAACCAAACATTTGTTTTACACATCAGTCACTTCAAAGATACTAAAATGGTTCAATGGCGTGGGATTTCCTAGGAGGACTTCTTGCCAGCCTAAGAAAAATGGTACCCCACTGCTGTGGGTTGACATACCAATTTACACTACAGGAGCGTAGCTACCAGTGAAACAGGAATGGGAAAGCAAACAGTGTATGTGTGATTTTATGGCTAACAAATGAAAGAAGCTAGGGCGTCAGCCAGTGTACTCGCGGACCTGTGACTACCAGTGTAACAGTGTGGGAGGGTGAGGGATTAGGCAGTGTGTGTGGGTATGAGCAGAGGAGGAAGGATGGTGGAGATGGTGGGGCAGTGTCTGAGAGTGTGTATGGGAGATCTGTGACTACCAGTGTGCACTGTATGTCCCCCTCATACAAAGTTTGATTCCCAGCCTGAATCTAGTGCATACTGGTACTTTGAGTCTACCAATAGGCAGTGGAAACAGGCTGGGGGTCAGGCTGGGGAATGGGACTGCCAGTTGGCTGTGGAACCAGGCAGGGGAATACGGTACGTGTGTGTGTGGGGGGGGGAATCGGAGGCATTTTTTGTTCATGCCACAAGGGCATATTCATACCTCGTTGGGGAGGCGGTGTCAGGAACATTCCTGGTGTCCCCCATCCAGGTCTAAAAACAGAATAATAAAAAAAAAAAAGTGTGTGTGTGTGTGTTACAGGGGGTCCAACGTATTGCAAAGCACTGCGTTGGACCCCCCCTGTGGCACGTGCATTTTTTGGGGCTTTTCCCCCAATATTTTTGTGTAGACCTCGTTGGGGGCATCAGAACCCATACAATGAGGTCTAAATAAAAAATAAAAGGGGAAAAAAAATAATCCTTTGGGTGCCACAGGGGTGTCCAATGGATTGCAAAGCAATGCATTGGGCCCCTGTAGCACACAAAGGGTTAATTTTTTTATCGATACTTTGTATTCAGATGGCCACCAAACAAGCTCTGATCACAAAGTAATGATAAAAAGTCCTGTGTGTGTGCCACAGGAAGGGGGTCTTCATTGAACCCCTATCCCAGTGGCACACACAGGGTTAAATTTATTTATTTTTTTTATTATATACCTGATTGAGGGGCATCAGGACCCCCTGATCCCTCCCCAATGAGGTCTTAGTAAAAAAAAATATATATGTCCACAAACGGAGTGACCCTGTGAGTGCCACAAGGGTCTCCAGCGCATTGCAAAGCAATGCATTGGATCCTTGTGGCACTCAGAGGGTTAATTTTTTTTACTATCATTACTTGGTAATCAGAGCTTGTTGGGGGGCCATCAGGACCTGATGACCCCCCCAACAATCTCTGATAACAAAGTAATGATAAAAGCCCTGTGTGTGCCGCAGAAGGGGGGCTGCATTGCCCCCCCCCCCCCGTGGCACACACAGGGTTCATTTTTTTTTTTTTTTTTTACTTTTTTTTTATTATAGACCTCATTGAGAGGTATACAAACCCCCCTGATCCCCCCCAATGAGGTCTTACCAAAAAAAAAAAAAGTTATTAAAAAAAGTTTCCCTGTGAGTGCCACCGGGGTCTCCAGCGCATTGCAAAGCAATGCATTGGACCCTTGTGGCACTCTGAGGGTTAATTTTTTTTTTATCATTACTTTGTAATCAGAGCTTGTTGGGGGGCCATCAGGAGCAATCCTGATGGCCCCCCAACAATCTCTGGTTACAAAATAATGATAAAAGCCCTGTGTGTGCCACAGGAGGGGGGGGGTGCATTGGACCCCCACCTGTGGCACACACAGGGTTAAATTTTTTTTTTTCTTTTTTTCCAATTATAGACCTCATTGAGGGGCATCAGGATCCCCCCTGATCCCCCCAATGAGGTCTTTAAAAAAAAAAAAAAAAAAAACCCCCCCCCAAAGAATTGACCCTGTGAGTGCAACAGGGGTCTCCAGCACATTGCAAAGCAATGTGCTGGGACCCTGTGGCACTCACAGGGTTACTTTAACGTAATTTTATTTATTTATTTATTTTTTAATATGCTTTTCAGACCTCGTGGGGGACATCAGGACTCCTCCTGGTGTCCCCCCAGTCATTGATCTCCCAGCCGATAGGCTGGGAGATCAATGATGCGACCGCAGGAGAGCAAGAGCTCTCCTGCCCTTCACTCCTACCACCGGTAGGAGTGAACAGGATCGGGGAAACTTCCCTAACGTCATCGGTGACCATGTCACTGATGACGTTTGGAGGATTCCCCCGGTCCCGCCCACTTCTACCTGGAAGTTCGGGTAGGAGAGGGGGGGAAGGAGAAACTCCGTTTCTCCTTTTTCTTTATTGATCTCCCAGCCCGATCGGCTGGGAGATCAATAACTGGGGAGGCATGAGGAGTGATCCTCATGCCTCCCCATGAGTGCCAGGGGCTTTTTTTTTTTTAATGTGGCCACTGCATGCCGGTTATACCGGCTCATGCAGTGACCGCATTTCACTCTTACGCCGTACGAGCGTGGCACAGCAGGTACAGCTGTGTCCACTCGTACGGCGTAAGTAGCTGGCACTCTAGGGGTTAAAGACAAGGGGGGTGAGCAACACATTACTTTTCAATGTGGTGGCCACCGTTTTTGGTTAAGTAGGCTTTTTAAAGGGATAGTAAAATCTAGTAAAAATAAAAGCTAATATTGTATAGTTCTAGCTCTCAAACCTTTATGGTTTGAGAGATATATGAAGATAAAGTTCCCCCCTCCTTCCCCTTCTGTGACATGCTCCCTAAAACCGGTTGCAGGATATTCTGGTTCTAGGACGAGACGGAGGCTCTTCAGCAGAGCCGAAATAGCGCCATCGTGACACAAATACTTAATTGGAACGGTCTACAAAGTGTGCCTGGTTTGCAGGCACACTTTTTAGGCCATTCCAATGAAGTACTTGTGTCACAATCACTCTGTCGTTTAGTTTATTGTTTTAATTGCTACAATATTAGCTTTTATTTTTACTAGACTTTACTATCCCTTTAAAGTGATAGTAATACTTCATTTTAACTTTATTTTATTTTGTAGGCATTAAAAAAACATGAAGAATGATACAAGTCTTATCTCTCAACCCTTTATGGTTTAAGAGATATTCACAAGCAAAGTTTCCCCTCCCGCCCCTTTTATCTAGTGTAAGCCATCTCTTCTCAGATGTGGAATCCAGTCCATAGACCAGACAGATAACAGCAGGGGACAATCTTCTTCCTATGAGAACAATGAAAGCCCTGCCCCCTTGACAAGTTTTTCAGGTTTTTCCCTTATCTTAATTGAAGATTGTCCCTCTCTGCAATCTACCTGAGCACCTCCCTTCTGATCTGGCTGAGCAGTGTTACATCAGTAAAAGGGGCGGGAGGGGGACATTTTGTCATTGAATTACTCTTGAACTACAACTCTGACAGTATTGAAATAACACTCTCCAAAGTCCAAATACTATGATGATTAATTAGAGCTGCTTTTATTATTAAACATTACTATCCCTTTAAGTAGGTTTTTCTCTATGGTCATCCAGGCCTGACTGAAGATGTTATCTCTTGAGAAAGGCCCAAATTCATAGGAGCCATTAGGATTTTGTGATCATAGTAAGGTTAGTGGGGTTATGATTAGGATATGGTATTTCCCCCCTTAGAGTGCCAGAGCGGTGTCCAACACATTACACAAGGGCCGAGATACAGTAAGGTTGTGCACCCCTCTGGCACTCATAGGGTTAACATCTCATCCTATTGAATGTTTCTTGCTGCTATTTCAGAACCTCCAGTACATGTGTATCATCTATTGAGTCAGACAAGCAGCTCCTGAGAAGTCCTGCAGGGATTACTAATGCCTGCCTGTCCCCACAACTTTCCTTTTCTTCTTCATTAAAGGAGCAATAACTTTTTTTCTGAAAAATATATATTGTAGGGGTTTTCCTACTGAGTAAAATAAGCTTACTCCCACTGCCAATAGATTCATATTTCCAGAGTTATTACAGTTTAAACCCATGTTTTTTTACATTAGCAGTGCCCTCTAGTGGTCAAATTCTAATTAGTTTTTCCTGTTAGATTCTAATGGAGAGGAAAGTCAAGAAAGTCAGAGACATACAGTTCTCCATAGAATGTGATAGAAACTGCCTGTCACTTCCTGTCAGTTAGAACTATCAGGAAGTAAACAGTAAATTCACTTCCTGATTATTTAAACTGCTATAAATTTTTAATAGAACATCTGGCAGCGATGGGAGTGACCTTGTTTTATTCATCAGGAAAAGCTCTATAAAATATGCATTTTCATTAAAAAAGTTTACTGTTCCTTTAACAGTTTCATTTTAAATTCCAGACATATTAACTATCGCAGCTTTTTACTCTCAGTAACACAGGGGTATGCAATTCAAATCTCTATGGCACTGAAAGGGTTACAGGAGGGATGCTGTTTGTGATGCTGAAGTCTGAGAGGATCTTCTCCACTCTCCAGGTGAACAAGTAAGGGAGCAGAGAGGATGCTCTCAGACTTCAGGATTGTCAAATTGCTGGTGATGTGTAAGGAAGGGCATCCCTCTACATCTTCAGCAGTTCAACACCCTGTATGATAATGGTGAACTTTCCTCCCCTCCCCTTGCATACTTAATTCTTAGTGCATATGGCGATGTGTGTCTCCATGACAAAGTTATGTGCTTTCCCACATATCGCCAGACACACATCGCCCTTCGAGCCATAGTGCATCTCCCCCAATGCCTAACATAGGTCAGCTAGCTTTCTCTTAGGACGAGATGTTCAAAAAGTCCTCATAATGAAAAAATTGTCAGAACATGAGTTGGTGGAAAAAGAAGAATATTTTCAGAAGTAAATCCGTCACGTTTGAAAATGTGTCTAAAGAATTAAAAATGACGGTAAGAAAATCTTGATGAATATTGCCTTTACAAAATTCTGATGTTAAAATTGTCTTTGATTTTGACTTTGAAATGAAAATTTTCAAAGAAAAGACATTTTTCGTCTTTGAAACGACAAATCGCTTTCACTCCTGTTAACAGTACTTTAATTTGTCTTCTCCGAGTTTAGACCATTTTTATTTTGTCGGAAAAAAATGACTTTAATCAGACAAAAAAGTAACGTTGAAACTAATATTTTTTTCTGAAAATACCTTACAATATGACGGTAGATTAAACCACGCCCACTTTTAAGACGGCTTTTTCCCTTTGGTGAAGATGGCGGAATTGGATGCAAAAAACGAAGTAAACATGACTGAGAACTGACGGGCCGTGGCATAAGAACTTTTTTATTCTGATTACAGACAATTTCAGTTACCACCACTTTCTGAACATCTCGCCCTTAAAGTGGAACGTTCAGCTGTGGGATTCCTTGTCCCAGGTGAAAGATCAAGCAGAATCAAGTCTCAGTTGTGTGGTTTTTAACCCCTTAACGACCCTTGACGGTCATAATACGTCATGGGTAGATCTGAGTTAACGACCCATGACGTATTATGACCATCATGGAATTCCGGGCTCCCCCTCCGCGGCTGCACGCCATTCGGGGAGTCCAGAACCGGAAACAACAACAACAATAAAATGATCCGTGGTCCTTAAGTGACCGCAACGAGCCATGCAGCCAGTCGTTAAGGGGTTAAAATTAAATTGCTATGCTTGCTAAAATATTAAATTAAATGTCCACATGATGACGTCAAAATGCAGTTGTCTGTGGTACAAGCTGTACCGCAGACATGAAATTGCAAGTCTAGCCATCCCCTCTTCCTTTGTTTGCCTGCCCACCACCCAATGCAGAATGCTATTTTCACGCTGAACGCCATTCCCAAGGAGAAGGCGCAGACAGGGATTAGGGAGGGGGGTGATGCCTATCTTCCTATGCATAGTCAACATGCCACTCTTGATCGGTGCAAGTATAGGAGAAGAGAAACATTTATTCAAGGTAAAACAGTCCGATTTGGACTAGTGCAGCCTTTTCCATATTTTTGGGGTGGGTTCCAATATAGATGATAGACTTTTTACCTTTTTTTCCCCAAAACTCTAACAGTTTTACATCTTATAAGGACAGACACAGCCTGAAATAACATTATATTGTATTACAGCACAGAGTGGGAATGTTCCCTAAGGGGGAGGATTAGCACATTTTACTCCTATACAGTTTTGAGCAATTTACTGAGAGGTTGAGAAACATAACTAAATAGTCTGCAACACTTAACTCTCCATAAACAGTAAAAACAACAGTTGTCTGGTTACAAAATAAATAAATACAAGGACAGAAAAGATGGAACTTTGTATTGTAATAACTTTAACCCTTTGAGCGGCAGAGGGGTACACAACGCATTGCTCTGCAATGCGTTGCGTACCACTCTGGCACTCAAATGGTTAATGAAGTCTTTCCCAGCAGTGAAAGCCCTGTATTATATAATGAAACCCTTCCCCCCCTTGACAGGTTTTTCAGGTTTTTCCTTATGCTCACTGAAGATTGTCCCTCTGTGTGATCCATCCGGACAGTCTTGCTGCTCTGAGGTGAGCAGTGTTACATCAGTAAAAGGGGTGGGAGGGGGATACTTTATCATTCAATTACTCTTGAACTACAACTCTGACAGTACTGAAATAACACTCTCCATGGTTCTAATACTAAGGAGATTAATTGGAGCTGCTTTTATTGTGAAACATTGCTATCCCTTTTAATCTCACATGTTCAGAAAGTGCTGATCATATGGATGGAACAGGAGTACTATAAAATTCTAAATGCCAGCATAGAAAAATACAGTTTTTATTAAGAAGGCACATGGCCTCCACCCTTTAAAGGAATTTCTACTTTATCCAAATAATTCCCCTTCAACCACCTCCCTTCCTGCTCGTTTTTCACAGATTTTTTTTTTTCTTAACAAAGGCAGCATTAATCTAAATCCTCAATAAAATAAATGTTTCATTTTCCTTATGGCAGCTACTTTAATTAGTACATTCTGCAGGCTGGTTATTCTATGTTAAAAACCCTTAACCCTTTTAGTGCCAGAGAGCTGAGTGACGCATGGCTTCTCCATGTGTTGCACACACCGCTGGCACTCAAATGGTTTACCCCCTGAGGAACGGATGTATGTGCAACACATAGCAAAGCAATGCAATAGTCTTCAACTTTTGATTGAAATCTCCATAGAACCAGAACATTCAATCCATTTAACTCCACTGAATGCTAGAAAGGGATCCACTGCATTACAAGGCAATACATTGAAGAACTCTCTAACACCCAAGGGGTTAATATAGAATCCAAAGCAAATATATATTTCAATCCTAGTTAGTATGCATAGCTTACTCCTTTGCAAACAGAGAGGTATTGCATTGGATACCTCACTGGCACTCAGAGTGTTAAAGCAGAACTGTCATGTCAGTAGAAGTCACCTTCGATTCATTGTTAGTATACATGGAATAATGAAAATAAGTTAATAAAGTTAGTAAAGTGTCAGCATCATTTAAAATCATACCTTCGTATCGGACCTGCATGAATAGGAGAGATTAGCCATCCTGGCGAAGTGGGATCTGGGCACCTGGGCTGTCCGTCCCTGTCTCTGTCACTCACATGGATTTGCCAACAGGGGAGCTGCATTGGAACCGTGCAGTACAGCACAGAGACGTACAGCGCAGGCGCACAGATCTCACTTTGCCAAGATGGTCGCAATCTCCTATTCATGTAGTTCTGTTATGACGATTATACAAGAAGAGAAGAAGATAGAATAGAATTTGGACAGGACGTTCTTGGAAGACCAATTCAGGTACTGTGTAAGGCTTGGTAACTGTACAATTTACAAAAAGGAGAACAAAATCAAACACATATAGATTCTAAAACAATGCCAACGGTGTCTGTGTGTCCACAGGCATCGAAGTAAAACCGTCACTATGATTGTGACTATAGCATAAGAAAATACCTGCTATCCTCCTTCAAGGGGGGCATGGATTTCCTTATGATCACAGTAAGAAGATTGTCCCTCACTGTGAGCTGTCCGGTCAACCGACTAGATTTCACATCTGAGGGGAGGCGGCTTACATTAGGTAAAAGGGGCAGGAGGGGGACACTTTATAATTCAATTACTCTGTGACTACACATTGTAGAGAATGATGATAATAATGCTCCACATGGCCCAAAAGCTAGAAAGAATAATTATAGCTGCATTTCTTTTGAAACATTACTATTCCTTTAAATGCTTTTAATTAAATGTTTGGCCTCAGCCATCCCTCTGTTAAATAGTTTACAATAAAAGTAACATTTTATAAGGTACCCACAAGGCAATATATATTGTCTGTGAGTTATATTTGATTTGGTTACCTCATCCCTATCTGGTGTTTCAGAACTATCCTAACTGTGAGTTTTGATATGGATGTTGGCAACAATTTCGTTGAGCAGTTCATGGACCTTTGTAAACTCTTCTGGAATCCAAGGAGATGTTTGAATAGACAATATCCCATTAGTTTCCATAGAGGTCTCCTACTCATTGCATTGATTGTAGATGTTGATTAACATGGTTTCTTCAGTGGTCACAGACATGAGAAGTTTTGCCAATCCCCTGAGCCCCCAGGAATTGGCCTCATTTATTGTATTGTGGGATAAAAGTCAACTTGCCCCTTAATAAATACCACACACAGTAACAAAAGGCTTACAAAGACAACAATAGCAGCAGCGCCCCCTCTTTAAAGGGACAGGCCATAAATACCCAAAAACTTAGTTTTTGTAAAAACCTGTGTAATAACTTGTGAATGAGGCATTTTCTAGCGCAGGAGAAGCAACTTTTGGTACTGAAGCGGTTGGGGACTAAAACATCCATCATCCGCAGCCGGCCCCAATCATGTGTAGAGAGGTCACATTCTGCAAGAAAGAAAAGCAGTCATGAAGGTTATTTAATTAGAAATGGAGAAATGAAGGGGCAAACCAACTGCACAATATGGAAAAAAATTGGCAAAAATTTCCAGTGATTTAAATTGGTGTTTTTAACCCCTGGAATGCTGGCGAGGTAACCAGTGCATTACATCACTATGTGCTTTGGACCTCACTATCATTCAAGGGGTTACAGTGCCCAGAATGACTCCAATTCTTCTAACTAAATCAGTTTGTATAACTTTTTTTTCTTGCCCCACTACACAATTTTAGCCTATGCAACACAATTTACTGGTACAAATAAAACAGTATGTGATAGCTTTCTTCTTTATAACAGTGGTTGTGAAACTCCAGGGTTCCCTGAAAAGGTGAAAGAGGGTCCACATAACAAACATTAATAATGGTGATCTGTGGAACAAGGCCAGAGTAGCAAACAGCTTATGTATAGAACAAGGCCTGAGTGGCAGACAGTTTACATGTGGAATACATCAAAAGTGCAATTGGGTTTCTAACATTTTAGCCTAATAATTTGGTTTAATTACTGGGATCAACAAGCCTTCAAATACACGTGATTCTAGGTTAAAGATTCAAAACCTTTTAAACTATAGGCATGGTGCCCAACAACTATGAAAACTGAATTCTCATAGCTTAAAACTCACATGTTCCATAGTAACATAGTAAATTAGGTTGAATAAAGACACAAGTCCATCAAGTTCAACCTTCTCCTCATACCCCAGTGACTGAGAATTTTATAGCTTCCCTGCTACCAATTAAATTAGTCTTTATCAGACCTTCCTGATCAGCCTACTAATAAACAGTATAACTCTGTATGTTCCCTTTTGAAAGATATGTATCTAATCTTCTCTTAAATGTATCCATTGTATCTGCCATAACCACCTCCTTGGGCAAGGAATTCCACAATTTAACAGACCTTACTGTAAAAAAACCCTTCCTCTGCTGAAGTCTAAACCTCCTTTCCTCTAATCTCAATGGGTGTCCCCTGGTCACCTGATCAGGCCTTGGAATAAATATCTCACCGCAGAGATCCTTGTATTGACCTCTCATATACTTGTACAATGTGATAAGGTCTCCTCTTAGTCATCTTTTCTCTAGAGTAAATAAACCAAGTTTGTCTAGTCGTTCCTCATACGTCAAGTCCTCCATTCCTTTAATTAATTTTGTTGGTCTTCTCTGTACCCTCTCTAGTTCTAGTATATCCCTCTCAGTTACCCCTGCAGATCACGCAGATATATAGGGCCTCACTCATCACTTATGGATTTCTTTATAGAGGATAGAAATGTCCCATAAAGGCTGAGTGAGGTGCAGCAGTATCCCAGTCCTGCAGATTAACTGTGAGGGAACAGGTGAGTTTTAAAGAGGACCTGTCCCCTTGAATTTTATTTACGTATTTGAAAACTCATTCAAAACTACATTTGGTCATGTTAACCAAAAGTCCAGCAGATGCATAGTTTAGGACATATTAGTACTTTTATTTCTGAGAGAAGTGAAAAATGAAAGTCTCTTGTTGCAGCACATCACTTCATTAGCATATAAAACGTCACTGAATCCGCACAGGTACCACAGTTAGCATACGGTATCAAGTGTGAATATCATACCTGGGAACTTTCAAATTGAGCTGACCCTGAGAGTGTGTAAATATTAACCCTTAAATTTCTCATAATATATATTATGAGCGATATATCCCTGATTGCTGTAATCGAGAGTCGCTCCAGTCGGCATTCAAGGAGCCATTAATACAGAACAACTTACAGATATCACTGCATGGACACACACAGAACAAGCAGGACTTCTCCCTCTGCCTTTCTGGTACAAGTGGCACCAATTTAGAGACTTAAGAAGCATTTAACTGGAACAGAATATACTTATAACAGGTAGCACTGAACTCTCTCACCCTGAGATTTTGGCTCTTCACTCTGAGACCCTGAGATTTGGGTCAAACCCTGAGAGTTCCCAGGTATGGTGAATATCTCCTCAACTGTACATTTGCTGGTCTTTTGGCATCCCAGGCATGGGCCCTTGCTTCCATGTGCCTGGTGGGATTCATCTGCACCACACCGACGAGGCCCACATAGGCCAAAACGTATGTCTGTGGTTTTGCTGTCTCTCTTGTGTGGAGAGGATTTGCCTGACATTTCGGAACTGGACTGTCTGTGGGGAGGACCAGTCTGATATGGATATGGAGATTTCCTCTCTGCAATGGCACATGGGAGTGAAAAACGTGAGTTGTAGCAGCATTATGAGGCTACCATGCCTACAACAAGACACTTTACCTTATTCACGCTTAATGGGTGATCATCACAATTGTTTGTCTCCCTTTTGGCTAACATGACACATAGGCAGTTTTTAATGCGGTTTCAAATAAGAAAATTTGAATCAAGGTGAAAGGTTCACTTTAAAGGGATAGTAATGTTTCATAATAAAAGCAGCTCTAATTAATCATCATAGTATTTGGACTTTGGAGCGTGTGATTTCAATTCTGTCAGAGTTGTAGTTCAAGAGTAATTCAATGACAAAGTATCCCCCTCCCGTCCCTTTTACTGATGTAACACTGCTCAGCCAGATCAGAAGGGAGATGCCCAGGTAGACTGCAGAGAGGGACAATCTTCAATTAAGATAAGGGAAAAAGCTGAAAAACTTGTCAAGGGGGGCAGGGCTTTCATTGTTCTCAGAGGAAGAAGATTGTCCCCTTCTGTTATCTGTCTGGTCTATGGACTGCATTCCACATCTGAGAAGAGATGGCGTACAATAGGTAAAAGGGGCGGGAGAGGAAACTTTGCTTGTGAATATCTCTCAAACCATAAAGGTTTGAGAGATAAGACTTATATTGTTCTTCATGTTTTTTTTAATGCCTACAAAATACAATAAAGATAAAACAAAGTATTACTATCCCTTTAAGCTATGGAAGCTTGGTTCCCATAGCTGTAAGCACGCTGCCAGTGGCTTAAAATAGTCTTATATTGACCCTTCACTGTCCCTTTAAACTCTTGGTCCTAGAAAGGTTTCCAAAATCTTGTGCAGTAATGTGATGGAGACCTTTCTATCATCAGGAGGTTAAGTGTTTCAAATTTATGGTTTCACGGAGATTTCAAATGAAACTTAAGTGTTCCACCACAGCGAGAAGTTTTGAGAACCACTGCTTTATACATATGGACTCAAGTATTATGCACCTTGACAGCTGATCGTTAGATTACTAACTTCTGTTTATAAAGCATCAATAAATTCCATCGTACTGACTGGTTGTCCCCCAAAACATGATTTATTATGAGCTTTGTGGTCAACAATTTCCTCTCTAGATTTAATAAGGGTTTGTAGAAATACAATGAAGATAATTATATGTGATAGAATCACAATGGAGGCTGCACGAATAACATCTTAAGATCTACATCGAGTCAGCAACAATATGAAAGATACATCTGAGGTAAATTGTAGTCTAGACAGTCAACCACATTTATGGCCTAAGGGTTGTTAGCAAGGAAATATTCTGGTGAAATCACTGTCATTTAAAGTAAAGGCTTTTCTTGGTAAATAAACAGAAAAAAAGTACTAATTAAGTTGCTTTTTTTCTTTTTATTTGACCAAGTAAAAGGTCACGGCCCAAGCAGTTAATAGACTGTCTGCTCTGTAAGGGAAAATACAAAAAAAATCCACAACTTATTTCTACAAAGACTAATAGCCTCTGGATAAGCTTATATTGAAGACTTAAAGGGACAGAAATGTCCCATAAAAATATTTTTTTTTGTTTTGTAGATTAACCCCTTAAGGACTACGTGACGTGGTATGACTGTCACGGTCCTTATACCCTTAAGGACCAGTGATGGTCATAGCATGTCACGTACTTTTTACTTACAGCGCTCTACCGGGAGCGCTGTAAGTAAAAATGCGGCCTAAAATTGATCGCTCCAAGAACGGAGCGATTTCTCCTAGGCCTCAAAGAGGTGCGCCGGTACGCGTAACAGGTCACGTGTACCGGCGCGTCGGCAAGGATCAAATCGGTCCTTAAGGGAAGGTAACTTCCCTGGACCGCCGGTACTTAAGGGGTTAAAGAAAAATAAATTATGTGTAGCAAATCCTATCTCCCAAACCTTTACGGTTTGAGAGATATTCGCCGCTAAATTTCTCTCTCTTCTGATGTCAGCTGTAAAGCTGACAGCAGGAGATCCATGTTGGCCGACACGAGGAGGCTCTTCAGCAGAGCCGCAATAGCGTGATTTAATAAGAAATACTTCTTTGGAACGGTCTAAAAAGTGTGCTTGCAAACCAAGCACACTTTGTAGACCGTTCAAATGAAGTATTTCTTTTAAAATCATGCTATTGTGGCTCTGCTGAAGAGCCGCTTGTCGGTCCCCAGTCCAGGAATTACAGCTGACGTCAGGAGAAGGGGAGGGAGGGGGTTGCTTTAGGACTGAATATCTCTCAAACTGTAAAGGTCTGAGAGATGGGCAGCACAGAATTTTTTTTTTTTTTTTTTTAAATACACAAATCAAAAAAACATTTTTATGGGACATTAGTGTCCCTTTAACCCTTTGAGTGACAAAGATTTCCATTGCATTGGATACCTTTCTGGCAATGAGTTAAGCTTAATCGTTTCATTAACTCCTTGGATATTGGAGCAGTCTCCAAATCATTGTTTTGCGATGCATTGGAAAAATTTATAGCATCCAAGGGGTTAAAGTTGTACTGTCACTTATTAAAAAATTGGTAATTTTGAAATATCTTGCAAAATGACCTACTGTATATATGTTAGATAGTTATTTCTAACAGTAGATAACCCTTTGAGTGCCAGAGGGCTACACATTATATTACCCCTCTGGCACTGAAAGGGTTAATGAGATATTTAGATTAATTTATTTGTCATTTTATGCAATTTAGACAGTAGTTGTTGGAAGTTGCAGGATGGAGGGAGAGCAGTGTGGAATGTTCGTATCGGGCATGATAACCAGTACTAGCTCATCCACATATAATAATAGTTAAAGGTAAATATGACATAAACTAGTGTTGTTTCAATTAAAACAAATGGCTAACATAGATATAGGTTATTTTGAAAGCTCATTCACTATCTGAAAATGACAACCTGGTTCTGCAGAATGTGGGTGTTCTTTTCTATAGCTTATCTAATTCAGACTGTTGAAGCCTACTGCAAAGGAGAGGTAATTAGATACTGACCTGGAATGGGGTTGAATAAAGGCCGACCCCCAAATACAAGTCAAGGACACTTTTTTTCAGGCTAAAATGCCTGAAAAAACCTTACCTTATATTCAAGAAAATAAAGTAAATGCCGCTTATTCTTACAGATATAGGTACCCTTTCTATTGGGTCTTTTCCTGTTTGTACTATATGTATGGTACCCTTTCTATTGGGTCATTTCCTGTTTGTACCATAGATATAGGTACCCTTTCTATTGGGCCTCCTCCTGTTTGTACTATAGGTATAGGTACCCTTTCTATAGTGTCATTTCCTGTTTGTAGTATAGGTAACCTTTCTGTTTTGTCATTTCTTGTTTGTACTATAGGTACCCTTTCTATTGGACCGCCTCCTGTTTGTACTATAGGTATAGGTACCCTTTCTGTTGTGTCACTTCCTGTTGGTACTATATGTATGGTACCCCTTATATTGGGTCAGTTCCTGTTTGTACCACAAATAGAGGTACCCTCTCTATTGGGCCCCCTCATGTTTGTAATAAATATATAGGTACCCTTTCTATAGTGTCAGTTCCTGTTTGCACTCTAGGTATAGGTAACCATTCTGTTGTGTTATTTCCTGTTTTTAGTATAGGTACCCTTTCTATTGTGTCACCTCCTGTTTGTAGTATAGGTACCCTTTCTATTGTGTCTCTTCCTGTTTTTGGTATAGGTACCCTTTCTATTGGACCGCCTCCTGTTTGTACTATAGGTACCCTTTATTTTGTGTCACTTCCTGTTTGTACTATATGTATGGTACCCTTTCTATTGGGTCATTTCCCGTTTGTAGTATAGGCACCCTTTGTATTGAACAGCCTCCTGTTTGTACTATAGGTATAGGAAAATATTTTTCAAAACATACATGTTGGGCATGGAATTATATAAACAAAGAAAGTACAAAAATGTACAAAAACCTCAATGAGTTTCCTAAATTGGTAAATTGCACTGTATCCAGGGATTATGGGGTTTGTATCCCAAGATGGAATGCACAGAAATTGGTTTTTGGGCGGTGTTCTTTCCATCTGAAACTGACAGCATTAAGCCAAAAGTGAGTCTATCCTGGATGAAGCCAGTGTGAGCACCCTCCTTTCACTTCAGTGGAAATTTACCCCATCTTATTGGTAGTTGAGTTGCATACAGAGAAGAAAACCCATGGGGAATATATTTAAAGCCAGAAGTGGAGCAATTATGTGGTAAACAAACTGTGCTATAGGGAACAAATAAAAACCACATTGATTTAAATGAGGCTTTTAAACCCATCAATTCGATAGAGTTCTCCAACGCTTGGACAATGTGCAGAACCAGGAAATCCATGTGGTCTCCGTATTGTAGTACAACAGACTTGAGTGTTCTGTATTTCCCTCCCACTCCTTAAGTTCTCCTTCCCAATGCTCTCTCTCACCTCTCTACTTCTACTTCCCAATACTCTCTCTCACCTCTCTTCTTCTACTCCCCAATACTCTTCCTCCTCTTAACTTTACCAATGTACTCCTTGTTCTTAACATCCCAACAGTGACTTAAAATAAAAAAGAAGAAGAAAAGAGTACCCAGTAGTGTAATACGATAGCCTTAAATGTAAGTTATCCTATTACATAAAGTGGTTGAATGCGTCGCTCACTGTGAGCGGTAACTGCACATGCGCAGTAGAGAGTCTCTACTATGTATGTGTGGTTTCGCACACAGGGATCTTCTCTGTGAGCCATCTGGAGCTCCCCGCTAAGGATCAGCATGTTCTGTGAGTCTCTACTGCGCATGACTGCAGTCATACGCAGTAGAGACTCATCGAATGTGCTGTCCCGCTCCGGACGGCTCACGTCCTGTCTCTGCTCCCGGCTCTGGGGCAGCTGGGTGAACTTTAGCCCGTGTATACGGGCATTCATACTAATATATATAATATGTTGCAAACACGTTTATAAGTGGTCAGAAGGCTGGTATCAGTCAATCTGACATGAAAGCCTGAGGAGAAATTTCCTCCATCTCCACTCAGAAGGCTGGTAGTCCACAGAACAAAGTTCCAACACACGACAGGATGGCTGCTTCCCAATCATTATAAAACTTTAATCAATTTTCCAAATACATAAAAAAAAAAACTGTAGGCTTATACTCTTGAGCGTTTCATTGGAGAAGCCAAATATTTTGCGGTGTCCCATTTGCTGATACTGTGTCTGAGGGCAGTGTTACTCCTCAGCTGTCTTTCTGCTGGTATTGGTATATACCACTATCCAGCATCTACACTTGTGAGTAGACACCTATAGGTGATGGTGGAGGCCATTTGATTTCCTATTGATCCCGCACAGGGGCGCTTGCGATCTTTCCCTCCCCCTCCTTTTTTTGCTGCATCGTTCTTAACATGTTCTCTATGCTGTCCCACCTCTTATATTCCTCTCTGTGCTGTACTATCTCTTTACTCATTCCAAATGCTTGTCACATCTTACCTTCTCCTCAGTTAAGCTCTCCAACCTCTTCACTTTTCCTTACTTATGTTCTCCTTCCTATTAACAGCCGTGTCCCTATGATCTTCTACCTTTTAACTTCTCTACTAACTTCTACTCTGTGGTCTCCCAGCTCTTATACTCTCTTTCCCAATGCTCTTTCACTCTTCTTCCCTACATTCTCCCACCTCTTAATATCTGCTTCCTTATACTCTCCCACCTAGTAACCTCTCCTTCCCGCATTTTCCCTTCTCTTAACATCTCCTTCCCTGCATTTTTCACCTCTTAAGTTCTCCACCATTTATTCTTTAACACCATTTTCACCCCCTCCCACACCTTGTACTTCATTTCTCCCTCTTATGCACTGTTATTATTCCAGTATCTGTGTGAAGCACAAGAACAAATCCCCTGGAGGAATCCAGCAAGTCAGCCTCCTGGAATTCTAGACTTACCTCTTGTATGACCTTTGAACATTAACTCATTTGAAACTTTTTTGGCTCTCACCACAGAGTTATTTGGCAAGAACTAGTGGTAATGGAAGCTGCAGACAAAACATAAGGAAATGCTTTGTCAGTTTAAGAAAATAGCTTGTAACTAACAGGTCGTGTACCCAAACAGACCCTCTCCTTATCACGCCTCTCAGACTCACATAGGCAGCGGTGTTGCTACCTTTCTGAGTCTTAAAGGGGAAGATTCACCCAAAAACTAGAGTTCACGTGTCCTAAGCTCCCTAAAACCATTGGGCCTCATTCATCCAGCTAAAGAAGTGCAAAAGTGTGGACAAACCAAACTGGGGGGTGACAATTCAGCAAATTCCAGTTGATTTAAACGGGAAGATAATCCGTTGAACTTTGGAGACCTCTCTAGTACAGTGGTACACTTGGTTTGCTCCAGATTTGTTCCTCTATAGCTTGATGAATAAAGTCCATGTGGCCTTATGCACAAACGAAAGAGGTAAAATTCTGGAGCAAACCAACTGCACCATAGGGAACTAATAAAAAATTCCCTAAATGTACATTGGTTTAAATGGGACTTTTAAAGGGACACTAATGTGAGAATAATGACAGCTGGTTTCAGTGCAGATTGGATGTTGATCCAGGGAGATATCCTATATAATGATTTGCTAAAACGTGTGTAACGACAAAGTCATGCGCAGTAGAGAATGCTGCTCATGCTGCAGTCATGTGCAGTAGAGACTGCCTGCAGCGCGGCTGATACAGAGCTGGATGCTCCTACCGGCTGGAAGTGGCACTGTGGCCTGTGTAACAGGCTCTTCACCTACTATATATATACTAGTTGAACAGCCCATTACACGGGCCACAGTGCCTCTGGCAGCCGGTCGCGAGGCAGTCACGCGCAGCAGCGACTGCCCGCGCCACTGCTGATACAGAGGCCACGGCGCGGGCAGTCTGTACTGCGCCTGACTGCCACACGCGCAGCAGTGTCTACTGCGCATGTCGGGCGTTACACACAACTTAGCGAATTATTATATAGGATTTACTCACTGGGAGCTTAATTGGAAATGGCTTCCATTTTTCTGCATCCTCTGTATCAACAAGAGTGCTATGGCAAGGGCTGAGCTTGATGAATGCATATCTTTTCTCGGCCTCATCAACTTTGTTACTACGTAACAGCTTTCGGCGGATTTGTATAACTGATTACCTACTTTTAGACAATAGGAAATGCCAGTATTTGTTAAATTAAATTATGTTGAAAGAGAGTAATTCCACAGGCCACTGTCTGAACACATTTGGCAGTAAAGGACTTTCATTATCCTGCAAATGAAGTCGTGCGGAGCAGGGTCTCATGTATTTCAGTGCTACATTATTAGGATTGCATTTCTATGTAAAATCCTAGAACTACCCTTACTCTACAAGAAATGTTATGATTTAAAATATTACATCCCTGTGTAAAGAACTGAAGAACATCTTAGGTGCAATTCAGTACATTAAAATGGTGCAATTCTACATAGACAAAATACATAGTTACACAGCAAATTAGGTTGAAAGTCCAAGTCCATAACGTTCAATCCTCACCGCAGTATATCCCAGAAAATGAGAATTACATAATCTGCTTTTAGTCTGTTTATCAGATGTCCCTGTTTAATATATGAACACATAGTGTAACCCCATATGTTCCCTTCTGCTAGAAATGCATCTAATATTCTCTTACATGTATCTATCATTACCACCTCCCTAGGCAAAGAATTACAGACTTTACTGTAAAGAACCATTCCTCTGCTGATGTTTAAAGGAACAATAAACTTTTTTTTATGAAAAAATATATATTGTAGGGATTTTCCTATTGCGTAAAATAAGGTTACTCCCACTGCCAAGAGAGTTATATTTCCAGAGTTATTACAGTTTAAACCCATGATGTTTTTACATTAGCAGTGCCCTCTAGTGGTCAAATTCTAATTACATTTTCTGTTAGATTCTAATGGAGAGGAAAGTTAGAAAAGTCAGAGACCTACAGTTCTCCATAGAATGTGATAGATACTGCCTGTCACTTCCTGTCAGTTAGAACTATCAGGAAGTAAACACAGTAAATTCACTTCCTGGTTATTTAAACTGCTATAAATTTTGAATAAAACATCTGACAGCGATGGGAGTGACCTTGTTATATTCAGCAGGAAAAGCTCTATAAAATATGTGTTTTCATAAAAAAAGTTTACTGCTTCTTTAACCCGTTAACGACCCTTGACGGTCATAGTATGTCAAGGGTCGATTTGACTGAACGACCGATGACGTACTATGACCGTCATCGAATTCCGGGCTCCTTCCGCGGCTGCGCGCCGTTCGGGGAGTCCGGAATGCAACAGAGCAATAAAAAAAAAAATGCTTCGTTGTCATTCAGTCGGGTCCGGATTCCCCGGTCGTTAAGGGGTTAAACCTCACTTTGTGCATGTTAGTCTTTATTGCCATTATTTGAGTAATATTTGACTCTCATTCACTTTTTTGTTTGTCTGGCCCTTGAAGGGAAAAGTTTGGACTGACCTGCTTATACTCACTTATGCCTTATTTTATCATAGTATTTAGTTATCACTCATTTAATGGACATTTTAATGAAACATTGTGTTGGAAACATGCTAGCATCCAAAAGGTTACACCAGGGGTGTGCCAAGTCTGAAATCCTTTTGTGTGAGGGCTGCATGTTTTTAGTAATAAAAATGGTGATCTATAATGGGTTAGCTTAAAAAAAAAAAAAAGAAAAAAAAACAAACAAGAAAGAAAACTTTATTTGTTCAATGTGTGAGGGATGCATTTTTTTTATTACTAAAGTTGATGATCCATAACTTGTTAACTTGGAAAATGGAAAAAAAAACCTTTTTGTTCAAAAGCACACAGTTATAGGCCTTGTGCTAGTCATTGATCAGTTCAATAAGAATACAGGTATTTAAACCGTTGATGACCAGAAGGGTGTGAAATGCCTTGAGAGGTGCTTCCATCTTGTCCTTAAAGAGTTAACAGTCTGAACTGATTTTGAGAACTGTGCTCATACCTGGGAATCTCCTCATCCGTGGCCCCTGGAGAAATACACAGGACTGGGGAAGGGAGTGTCTAAATGACTCTATTCCTGCCATAATGTTGGAGGGATTTACATGAATTAAATGGACAGGGAAGAAAACTGGAGTCTCTAGGACTGATCATAAGCATTCCCAGGTATGTCTATGTGGTAGTTGCAGGAAGGTGGCTGGGCTCTACAAATGTTCTAGCTAATAACTTAAAGGGATAGTAATGTTTCAAAATAAAAGCAGCTCCAGTTAGTCTTCATAGTATTTGGGCCATGGAGAGTGTTATTTCAATACTGTCAGAGTTGTAGTACAAGAGTAATTGAATGATAAAGTATCCCCCTCCCGCCTCTTTTACTGATGTAACACTGCTCACCTCAGAGCAGCAAGACTGCCCGGATGGATCATAAAGAGGAACAATCTTCAATTAGCATACGGGAAAAACCTGAAAAACCTGTAAAGGGGGATAGAGTTTTAATTGTTCTCACAGTAAGAAGATTGTGCCGTGCTGTGATCTGTCTAGTCTATGGACCAGATTGCACATCTGAGGGGAGGTGTCCTACACTAGGTAAAAGGGGAGGGAGGGTAAACTTTATCATTCAATTACTCTTGATCTACAACTCTGACAGTATTGAAATAACACTCTCCATGGCCCATATACTATGAAGATTAATTGGAGCTGCTTTTATTTTGAAACATTACTATCCCTTTAAGTTAAAAAATATTTCAATCAATGTAAATATGGCAAATTTGTATTTGTCCCCTCAGAGAGGCTGCTATGCTGAATTTAAAGAAGCCAGACAGGTTCTCACGGGCTAAAGAGTTGCTGTTCTGAGGCAAACCAATTGTACCATAAAGGGGGAGATAAAAATCCACCTTTATTGAAACGGGGCTTTTAATCCCTTTAATGCTAGAGACCTCTCCAGTAGTCAAGAGGCTGAAATCCCTATTTTAAATCAGTGGGATCATTATTTGACCCCTCTGGTGCAGGTGGCATGTTCCAGAATTGTACATAGTGGTTACAGGGACATGCACAGACATTTTGGGGGGCAGAGGCTCAAATGAAAAAAAGGGCACTTCTCATAATTATTTATTTATTTATTTATTTATTTATTTTGTTAAAAGGGCACGAGGGCACTTTGGACAAAAAGGGAAGGTGCTCAAGCCCCCCTTGGTGTCTATGTGTGCACGTTCCTGAGTGGTTATGAGAGCATAGGGATAATGCTGGACATTCAGCTCATTAATATTTCCACAACAACAACATTCACATTTGGCATAAGGCCTGGCGTTTCTCATGTAAAAGCCTGAGTCAGCAACCAAACCAGCAGTGGTCACTTCATCAGAAACGTACGTGTGCTTAATCTGATTAGAAAGACAATTTAACAAGAAACTTAGAAAACATTTTCTGTCTCCCATAAACAGTTTGACGTCTTCAAACCCTGTTGGGTGTTTTTTAGGCAAAACAGATGTTAATGAGAATATACATTTAAACAGCAGGAGAATGTTGCTCCAACAATATTGGCTAGAGAAGAACTTATTTAGAACATCACTTTAAACATAAATTTGTAATGGTATGGTTTAATGGGTCGCCATAACTGGAAATAGCTGATTATATAGTATCTTAACATTCCAGTGGTTAGTATTTATATAGCAGCAATTTGTGACATGGTGACAGGAGGTAATTGGCCCCACAAACGGGACAAGTGGGATTTTAATTATTTGGCCCTCCAGCTGCAGAGGCTGCGTATCAGGGGCATAACAGGGAGTTTTGAGGCACCCAGGCCCAGCATACAAGGGGCCCCATCTGCCCCAGGTTCCAGTAGGTTCCGGTTATGTGCCTGTGACGAGTTAAGCCACTACTTATTCAAAACTGAGGCCAGGAAAGTAAACATTGTAGCTGCAGCTCCTCTTGAGTGAGCCTTCATGAACTTATCCCATATAAAGAGGATCTTCTTGATGCATAAATACTGTGGTTCTCATCTTAACTCTCAATAAGTAGAGCTTAAATCATGTTTCACATCTGTATTCTGATTACTCGCTTATCTTGTGATTCTGTTAGAAAGCAGCTGTGATTTTCAGTCAGTGTTGTTGGAAGGGACATTCCAGCAACTTTTGTTCCCAGAGGCAGCCACATTAATTGGATGGCACAGGGCACCGGGCCCACAAATGTGTGTTTAGATGCTCTCTCTGTACATAGCATACACTTTACCAAGAACTGATCCATACAGCAATTGAATAAAAGAGCACGTTTTTTCACACTGAACCAAAGAGTTTGTAATCTATTCGGGAAATGTCCTACTGATTTGCAAAGCTTGTGATCAATATATAATGAACAATAATGTTCACAGTCTTCGTCTGTATAGATTCACTAAGTTTTCAGTTCACAGAGAAGCAGACCCTCCAAGCTTGTAATCTTCAAAAGTTTGTAATCAACAGGGTAATAATTCACTGCTTCCAGGCTATACAGATACTGACCCATAGGCCTAGATAGACGAAAGGTCGAAGAGGGCTACGAATGTTGATTTCTGTTGGAGCAGTGTCGTAGGCACATCCTCAGAGAGTGGAGCAAAAGTTGTAATCACTACAGGACAAAGGGGCTAGGAAGCAGAAATCAATGAGATGTTACTAAATATTCCATTTCTGAAGCAGCCCTGCACTCTGATCACTTGATCAGTCACCCGGTTTGACCCTTTTGAGTGATTCAATGATGGGATCGCAGCACTCCCTTCACTTTCATTCATTCATTCATTCTTGTTGCTGCGGCAGCTGTAAAGCCGACAACATCAAGAAATCTGTAAATGCCTTTGCGGGTCGCCCCATGTATCAACTATCCTTTTGGATAGCTTATACATGGTAGGGGGGCTATCAGAACGGTCCTAGTGCCCCCATTGAGGTTTGATTGTAAAACATCAGCATAAAAGCACATATAAGCTATGTTCCACATAGCTTATATGCTCTTAAGCTTATTACAGTGCAAGTGTCAGCCTCATGTTAGGGGGGGTGTCTTGAGGGGTCATGACACCCCCCTTGAGGTCTAATGTCTATATGTTTCATATTAAACAGTTTTTAATAAAACATAAATGTTTAACACACACACATACATATACAGGCAAGGTATGTAGTCCATACCTTGCCTATTAACCCTTTGGGTACCAAAGGGGTAGGAAACACATGCTAAGCAATGCTTTCCTACCAGTCTGGTACTCAAAGGGTTAAGTGTTACATAAAAGACGAGTTTGACTACTATATGTGAGTCAATAAGTTGAATGTCAGATGGGAGTAGTATGTCGAATATATGCAAAATATGTTGACATATTATTGGGGGGGTGTCGAAGAGGGGGACATTGTGTAGTGCTTGGTGTACTGTTTCTGTTTATTTTAACCCTTTGAATGCCACAGTGGTGAGCAATGCACATCCCTATGGAATTCAGTGCTGAAAGCCTTCTCTGTGTTCCCCTACTGGCTGGGTACGGAAGCACAGAGAATGGTGTTCAGAATTGTCGTAGTGTTGGTGATGTATGAGGGGAGGGGATCCCTTCCACACAGACAACACTTCAAAAACCCTGTATGCTAATAGGGACCTTCTCCAACCTTCCCTTTCCATCCGACAATTTTTGTGAAAATGTCGATGTGTGTGCAGATCGAATTGTCTGAGTGATTCGAACACATCAACAATATCATACCGACACCACATAGACATTTAGTGCATCTAGACCATAAAGTTTGAAATCCGCAGTAGCTGAACCAGAGAGTTTGAAGTGATATGTAAACTGACCCACAGAACTGGAAAACTACATGAATCATCAAGAAAGTCATCATGTTTACAATATGTGTCTATCTTAGCAGGTCCCTGCAAGTATATTTCAGACTTGGAAGTCTCAGACATCACTTTCACAGGCTCCATGTACAGTCTCTATATGCAGTAATGGGCTCAGTTGAATCTCAGTATTTCTTTAAGCGGTAATAAGGACTCATATGAAACATTTGACTGCAGTGCCACTCTTGGCTAAATGCTAAAGATTTGTGCTAAACTCTTCCTTTTTTAAGAAGAGGTTAAAGGGATAGTAATGTTTCATAATAAAAGCAGCTCTAATTAATCATCATAGTATTTGGTGCCCAGGTAGACTGCAGAGAGGGACAATCTTCAATTAAGATAAGGGAAAAACCTGAAAAACTTGTTAAGGGGGGCAGGGCCTTCATTGTTCTCATAGGAAGAAGATTGTCCCCTGCTGTTATCTGTCTGATCTATGGACTGCATTCCACATCTGAGAAGAGATGACTTACACTAGGTAAAAGGGACGGGAGGGGGAACTTTGCTTGTGAATATCTCTCAAACCATAAAGGTTTGAGCGATAAGACTTATATCGTTCGTAATGTTTTTTTAATGCCTACAAAATAAAATAAAGATAAAACGAAGTATTACTATCCCTTTGAGACATGTTTTCTTATATGGGTAATAAAGAGTTGAAACAAATGAATGCATACTTGTAACTTTATTCATCTTAAAAAAGACCTCTCTTTAATCTTTTGTTAAAAGGCACTATCATGTTACTAAAGGGGACCTGTCAGCATTCCAAATCATCCCCTCAGTGGGGGCCTCCATCATGGAAGGATTTATATGATTATTCCTCCTCTTTAATTTGATGTCACCCGCTGGTAGAAACTGCTAGATTCTAAATACTCCAAATACAATTCACCATGTTGCTCTTACAATAGCAGACTTAATGAAACATAATGACTGCTCTTTAAATTCTTAAGTATATAAAATAATTTTATTAGCAAAATCTGTAAATCGTTCTCCTTGTCTTGGCCAGTGTTCATATGTGTTATAAAGAGTCATGTGAACAGAACTGAATGCTATTTCATAAATGCTTTGTGATGACATGATATTTGTTCACTAAAGCCAAAAGGCCTAACATCACAATCAGCACATTTTGTTTTTGACAGCAGACTTTAAATGAAATACTCCGATCCACTTGAGGCACAATGTTTGTATTGGGCATATGCCCAAGTATCGGCGTTTGAAGTTAGTTCAGGAATGTGTGTGCTTTGTGACAGTTGTGGGGATGTTACACCTGCAGATCTAGTGCTGATCACATTATAGCTCATGTGGAGAGATGCACTGTAGGGCAAATTACCAAACCCACATGCTTTCAGGCATATGTTTCAGTGTGCTAGTCATTTGTATACTTAGCAGTGGGATGTTTCTTGCAGTTTAGCCTGAGGACAAGGTACAAAAAAAATAAGCTGTTTCTGTATGTACATCCAGTCTGAAATATCTTACGGTCAGCATCAGTGCAAAAATACTTGGATGGTGAACCTTTAGGCTTGTGCCCCCTCCCAAAATAACTATTATTTCAACCTCCCTCTTAACCCTTTGGTTGCCAGATGTGTTTGGACCCTCCTGGCACTCAGAATGTTAAGAGAGGAGGTTTGTAACAGTGGAACCTTCAGACTGGCACCACCTGAATAATAACTCCTGTTACAACTAGGGATGCACAGAAGTCTGCAATTCTCTCTCTCAGGATGTAACCCTTCGCAATGCATTGCATACCCCTCTGGGTATGCAACTGGGTTAAAGGTATGTGCTTTTTTTGTTGGCCAGCTTTATCGTGTTCACTGCGTAAAGGGACAGTAATGTTTCACAATAAAAGCAGCTTCAATTGGCATAAGGGAAAAACCTGAACAACCTGTCAAGGGAGACAGGATTTTCATTGTTCTCACAGTAAGAAGATTGTCCCTTGCTGTGAGCTGTTTGGTCCCAGGACCAGATTTCACATCTATGGGGAGGTGACTTACACTAGGTAAAAGGGCAGGAGGGGGATACTTTATCATTCAGTTACTCTTGAACTACAACTCTGACAGTACTGAAATAACACTCTCTGTGGCTCAAATACTCGGAAGATTAATTGGAGCTGCTGTTCTATGTTATTCTATGGAGACATCTTAGTGCATAGGCTCAATAAAATAACATAGGAACTGGAGATGTGATATCACTGGAGAAGTTGGGGGAGATGCACTAAGGTACGATAAGGAGGTGATAAAGTGGGGATGACTTCTCCAGTGATATCACTATGTTAATCCTTTGAAAGCCAGAAGGGTGAAATACATCACTCTGCTATAAGTTTCCCAAAACTGTGGAAAACCAAGGATTAAAGCTAGTAAGACAAAAATTGTTTCAGCAAAATAATGCAACCCTTTTATCCTAGGAAACTAATGCTTTAAATACATCTCTGCCAAGGGTGTTGAATCCAGTGTCATGACTTTTACTCTGGAAATACATAGGCATCAGCACTTAATGACCAATGCTTTCTTTTCAGGTGATAAAAGATGCGTGCAGCAGTTGTGGCGGAGCCGTAGATTCCGATGGACCAACGTCAAGTTCTCCTGTACCAAAGAATGAACTAGAAAAAGTAAGGCAATAAGAAAATCTTTGTGCAAAATTGGACTTCTATAAAAAGGACACACACTTAACTCACTATGCGCAGAAAATCATAATGGTTCCTTTTGACTGTGTGGTGTTCCTCAAGACATAACCTCTTCAAACAGCTTTGGATGTCACATCCATGGAGGAGGACATGATAGTTGTTAGTGGGACCTCAAACTCTGCTCACTGCACATGGTAATCTTAACCCTTTAAGGACACACCGCTCTGGTCCTTAACCCTTTGAGTGCCAGTGAGGTATCCACGCATTGTTTGGTACTCTAAGAGTTAAAGGTTTATGGGGATAATTGTATTACATGTTTGTTCTTTATAGATGTGTTTAACCCTTTACCGACCGGCGGTCCTGGGACGTTTCCATCCCATAAGGACCGCTTTGATCCACGCCGACGCGCCGGTACACGCGACCTGTTGCGTGTATCGGCCCCTCACTATGGGGCCTGATAGAGATCGCTCCGATCTTGGAGCGGTCAAATTCAGGCCCTATTTTTACTTACAGAGCTCCCGGTAGAGCGCTGTAAGTAAAAAGTATGTGACGTACTATGACCATCATCGGTCCTTAAGTATTTCAAGGACCGTGACGGTCATAGTACGTCACATGTCGTTAAGGGGTTAAAGGTGTTGGCTCATGAGCAAAATAACCTTGGTTAGAACCTGGGACTGATCAGTTGTTGCTATAGCCCAGAGGTTCTCAACCCATGCCCTCAGTGGCCACTAACAGGCCAGGACTTAGGAATTTCCCTGCTAGAACACAAGTGTGTTGATCAGAGGCTCTGTTGTATTGATTGACTCACCTGTGCTCTTAAAAGGAAATTCTAAAATCCTGGCCTGTTAGTAGCCACTGAGGGCACGGGTTGAGAACCACTGCTATAGCCTATTATGTTTCATGTTGGATCTTTGGGGTGAGTGTATGAATATGATCCCCCACAAAAACGCAAGCGGTCATCGATTTCTTAGTCCTACGGTTGCCTAATATTAATTTACTATACTATATATGCCAGAAATTATTAATGCCATTTGCCCAAAGTGGAGGGCAGCGGGGCAGTCTGTGGGCAGTTTTCATGTTTCTTTTCTCTGCTTCTTGTTTATTGCTATCTACTAAACAAGATGTAGAAGAAACGGTGTAACTACTCCACTTAACTGTGCATGCTATAGGACAGTCATAAGAGGCTCGATAGCATTAAAGTATCTGACAATATATATTACAGAGATCATACTCTCTAGTGCATATCCTGAAGATCAGCCATCATTGTTGGATGCAAACACCAATGGTGCTATGCTGGCAGATTTATTAATTTGCCCCATTTTTGGACATTGCTAATGAATGATTTTAGAAGTCCTGAAATTCCTTATTGCTTTGAAAACACCTGTCTCTTTGATGTTATCACATGCTACTAATATGGTGGGCAGGCCTTTTGTTCTGTCTGCCCAATAAGAAATCAGTAAGTGCCTCACTGACAACGAGAGGGCTTTGTAGCTAATAATGATAATAATAATAATGATGAAATAGGTGTTGAATAGAATATACTGTATATGTTGGTTTAAACATAACTAAGGCCTCTGTTTTCAGTACCTTTATAGTATTGAATCAGCACAAACAATAATAAAGAAGTTACACAGCCAACAGTATGCTGTAACATATTGCATTTGATAAAGCCAGGGGAGGGCTGGCAACTTGTGGCCCAGAAGGCAATACATTCAAGTGGCCCATTTCTATATTGCTCCAGCCCACTGTCCCAGCCCACCTCCTTTTGTTAATTTTAAAATTGGCATTAATGTTGTGATGCAAGGCAAATTATACCACATAGCTTACAGCTGAAATGGGGCTACACTAGTGCGCTACTACGAACCTTACAATTTAAGTAAAGCTTACCTAGTGATCCTATAGAGCTTACAAGAGAAATGGTTTATGTTACTAGTGTAGCTGCATTTTGATTGTACCTCTGTGGTGTCATTTATGTAGCTCCATTTCAATTGTAAGCTCTGTGGTATCACTAGTGTAGCTCCATTTACAGCAGCAATTGGGAGATTTAGTGAGGAGCAGTGGTCCACCAGCCCAGACATATGAACGGCCCAGGTAACAATTGCCCCCCAGGCCAGCCCTCCCCTGGATAAAGCTAACTTATTATTGTGTGACTGCACATTTTAAAGAGATAGTAATACTTACTTTTACATTTATTTTATTTGCTAGGCATAAAGAAATATGAACAACGATGTAAGGCTTATCTCTCAAACCTTTATGGTGTGAGAGATATACCTTCCTAAAGTTGCCTCGTGAGAGGTGTCAGCGCTGTAGCTGACAGCTGCAGAATCCGGTCATTTGACCAGATGGAGGCTCTTCAGCGGAGCCGAAAACGTGCAATCTAAATATTAATACTTCAGTGGAACAGTCTACAAAGTATGCCTGGTTTGTAAGCACACTTTCAGACCATTCCAGTGAAGTATTAATATTTAGATTGCACGTTTTCGGCTCTGCTGAAGAGCCTCCATCTGGTCAAATGATCGGATTCTGCAGCTGTCAGCTACAGCGCTGACGCCTCTCACGAGGCAACTTTAGGAAGGTATATCTCTCACACCATAAAGGTTTGAGAGATAAGCCTTACATCGTTGATCATATTTTTTTTATGCCTACCAAATTAAATAAACGTAAAAGTAAGTATTACTATCCCTTTAATAATAACTAGAGTATGTAATGTTTACTGTTTGCAGATTTGATCCAGAATATATAAATTAACAAAATAATTCAAACCGTTCTTCAAGACAATAAAAGTAATTGCAACTTCTTTTCAACAGAAATTGTCATTAGAAAGGCCAAGCTCAGATGGAGAGGGTAACCCTGAAAATGGCACAGTAATTCCTAATGGCAAGGAGCAGGGTACGTACGTCATGTATAAAGTACTGTGTGTAATAATCATTGGTCTGTAAGGGGATAGGTAGGAATAAAAGCTATTTATAAGACCTGTTTCCCAATATTAGTACTCAGGACACACCAACAGGTCAGGTTGTTTGGACATTACTGCTTCACCCTTTGACTGCCAGAGGGGTACACTACGCATTGCTTCACAGTGTACTGCATACCCTTCTGGCACTCAAACAGAGGTGTAACTAGAAACTACTGGGCCCTGGTGTGAAAATTACATTGGGCCTCCTGACCACATTGTCCACCTCCACCCTGCCCTGTTGTCCACCTTCAAAATCAATGACCTCATTGTCCACCACCACAATGCCCCCATTGTCCACCTCCTCATTGCCCACCTCCACACTGCCCACACTGTCCACCTTCAAAATCAATACCCCCATTGTCCACCTCCACACAGCCCCCATTGTCCACCTTCACACTGCCCCCATTGTCCACCTCCACCCTGCCCCCGTTGTCCACCTTCAAAATCAATAACCTCATTGTCCACCACCACACAGCCCCCATTGTCCACCTCCACATTGCCCACCTCCACACTGCCCCCACTGTCCACCTTCAAAATCAATACCCCCATTGCCCACCTCCACACTGCCCCCACTGTCCACCTTCAAAATCAATACCCCCATTGACCACCTCCACATTGGACTCCATTCCACCTCCTACCTTAGCTGGTTTAGGAGGGGGGCCTGATCCCCCTGCGACCACAATTTTTACGCCACTACACTCTAAGGGTTAATCACAGGTGGGTAACCTGCAGACCAGTCATTTTGACTGAGCTGCCTGTGGTTATTCAGGGATATTGTTAACCCTTTTAAGTGTTAGAGGAGTACACAGTGCATTGCTCTGCAATGCATTCACCCCTCTGGCACTCCGAGGGTTAAAACCTTACTTGTTGTGTCTCAAGGACTGGAGCTGAGGACTATAAGACAAAGGGCAGTAATGGAAAACATTTCTGAAGAAAAACATTGACTCTTAACCCTTTGAGTGCCAGAGGGGTATGTAATGCATTGCGTATCCCTCTGGCACACAAAGGGTTAAAGTATGGACATATAAGTAGAGCATGTATGTGAATGTACGCGTGCAGTGAACTGGAGTTCAGTCTATCATCCATGGAGAAGCAATACATCTGAATAATAACCTGTACATGCCCTACTATGGCCAGAATAATATAATGGCTCCTATGAATTTTGCCTTTTTTGTGTTTTTGTTCAAGAGATAAAAACTTTAATAAGTCCTTGATGTCATGCCCATGGAGGCGGACATGACAGACAATGCAAGGTTCACAGAAGCAAACTCCATCCACTGCACTTGGTAATGTTAACCCTGTAAGGACCACAGGGATGTGTGTTTCATTGCGTCACAATGCATTGGGCACGTCTCTGGTCCTTAAAGGGACAGTAGTGTCTCATAAAAAAGACTTAGAGATTTGTAGAGGTTAAAAAAATAAACGATATGACACAAATCCTATCTCTCAAACTGCTATGGTTTGAGAGATATCTTCCCTGAAGTTCCCCTTCTCCAACACAAGGAGGCTCTTCAGCAGAGATGCAATTGCGCAATTTAAAGGGATAGTAATACTTCATTTTAACTTTATTTTATTTTGTAGGCATTAAAAAAACATGAAGAATGATATAAGTCTTATCTCTGAAACCTTTATGGTTTAAGAGATATTCACAAACAAAGTATCCCCCCCTGTTCAACCAGATCAGAAGGGAGATGCCCAGGTAGACTGCAGAGAGGGACAATCTTCAATTAAGATAAGGGAAAAAGCTGAAAAACTTGTCAAGGGGGGAAGGGCTTTCATTGTTTTCATACAAAGAAAATTGTCCCCTTCTGTTATCTGTACTGTCATACAACCAGACTCACATCTGAGAAGAGATGGCTTACACTAGGTAAAAGGGGCGGGAGGGGAAACTTTGCTTGTTAATATCTCATAAACCATAAAGGTTTGAGAGATAAGACTTATATCATTCTTCATATTTTTTTAATGCCTACAAAATAAAATAAAGTTAAAACGAAGTATTACTATCCCTTTAAAAAGAAATACTTCTTTGGAACCATTCCAAAGAAGTATTTCTTTTTAAATTGTGCTAGTGCGGCTCTGCTGAAGAGCCGCTTGTCTGTCCCCGGACCAGGAACTCCTGCTGTTAGCTTACAGCTGATGTCAGGAGAAGGGGAGGGATTGGGGAACTTTAACGGAGGATATCTCTCAAACCATAGCAGTTTGAGAGATAGGATTTGTGTCATATTGTTTATTTTTTTTAACCTCTACAAAACGCTAAGCATTTTTTAAGGGACATCCCTTTAACCCTTTGTGTGCCAGAGAGATATCCAACGAGTTTGCACGCAATGAGCTGGATGCCTGTTTGGGCAAAGGTATAATGGGCTAAGATTGCCCTTGCAGTCTGCCTGCTTCAGTTTAAAAAAAAAAAAGTAGCCGCAACTGTAATATTCCTCTCCATGACATGACATCCAGGACTGACGAAAGATGGCATCTCTTTAACAAAATCACAAAAGCAAAATTCATAGGGACAGTTAGGATTTTCTGGCCATAATAAGTACAGCAGGGGAGTTATTATTAGTGTCTACTTCTCTTTTTTATGAAGTAATCAACATTTAAAATGAAAAATAAATATGCTGAATGAAATAGGAGAGCTGCAACATAAGCTCTCTCCATACACCACAGAAGTTACACCATAAAGTGGAATTGTCACACTAGATGTTTATTCTGTAATCACTTTTAATTATGTAACTCCCAGCAGTGGCTGTAAAGTTGCAATGATTCATTCAGCACGTTATCGACCCATTTCCATGGCCGCTGGTTAATTTTATGTTAGTTGCATAGTTGGTGAGGATGAAAAGAAGACAAAAGTCCATTAAGTTCAGGGCCTAGATGCACTAAAGGTCGATGTGGTGTCAGTATGATATTGTCATTGTGTTCGAATCACAATTCGATCTGCACACACATCAACATATTCACAAAAACTGTTGGATGGAAGGGGAGGGTTGGTGAAGGTCCCTATTATCATACAGGATTTTCGAAGTGCTGTCGGTGTGGAAGGGATCTCCTCCCCTCACACATCACCAACACTATGACAATCCTAAACAGCATTCTCTGTGCTTCCCTACCCAGCCAGTAGGGGAATACAGAGAAGGCTTTCACAGCACCACGAACAGCATTGAATGCCATAGGGATGTGCATCGCTTACCCCTGTGGTGTTCAAAGGGTTACATTAAACAGAAATAGTACACCAAGCACTACACAATGCCCCCCCTTCGACATACCCCCTTAGTATGTCGACATAAATTGCATATATTCGACATACTAACCATCTGACTTTCACCTCATGGACTGCCATTTGGTCGACGAATCTGTCTTTTATTTGAACTTAACCTTTTGAGTACCAGAGAGGTAGGAAGGCATTGCTTAAGATGTGTTTCCTACCCCTCTGGTACTCAAAGGGTTAATAGGCAAGGTATGGGCTGCATACCTTGACTGTATATGTGTGTGTGACAAATGTATTTTTTTCAATGATTACACCGCAACGCTCCACTTACCTGTACTGGGAAAAGGGGCTTTTGGGAGCCCTAGGTAATAAAAAAAAACAAGGGATATAGAAGGGTATATAGTGAAGGTCAAATTGGGCTATATGATGAATGTGCTGTCTAATGGAGTCCTGAATCACCCATTTTTAGCAGTTTTACTGGCTGGTTTAAATTGGATCATTTTAATGAATCCCTTGGCTACAACCACTTACTTCAATGCATTGCTTGTCAGTGGGTTGGAGACTTTTTAGCATCTAAGGAATTAAGTGATAATTATGCATATTTTTTTCAGAAACGCACTGAAACATGTTTCTTGTGTGTGATAAATGAGAGAGTGCATAATCATCAAAATAAAGAAAGAAAATCCTTTAATAACAAGCTCTGAGCCAGACCTCAGTGAATGCCATTAAATCAGCTTTTTGTTTGTAATGCAAATAAAACCAGGCTCAGACTAAAGTGAGTTCCAAGGAACACTTCAAAATAACAACAGTAAAATCAGAGAGCCAAGATATATAAATAAAAGTGGGAGTAAAGGGTGAACTTCAGCACGGGAAGGCTTTTTGTTCTTTGACATATCCACACGCCTAACTGTAGAACTAAGGGTGGAATGCAACAAAGTGGAGCATTGGCTATATTTTGTGATTGCTCACGTTTTCATGCATGAGACATAGACACCTTGAATGTGTATAGCATGTTCCTAAATTAATGGCATAGTTAGTACATGTTCCTAATTTAATGGCACAGTTAGCACATGTTCCTAAATTAATGACACGGGTTGCACATGTTCCTAAATTAATGGCACAGTTATCATGTTCCCAAATTAACAACATAGCTAGCACCTGTTCCTAAATTAATGGCACACTTCGTACATGTTTCTAAATTAACAGCACAGTTATTACCATACCTGGGAACTCTCCGGATTTGCCCCGGAGACTCCGGTTCTGACAGAGCTTTACCGGGTCTCCGGGGCAGAGGCAGATTCCTCCGGATGTGGGGAGTTTCTATTGAAACTCTGCCACATCCGCTTTTTCTCCCGTTCTGCCTCCGTCCCCAGCCTTCTGTGTGACACATGTAACCCTCTGAGTGCCAGGATGGTACGGAATGCATTGCTTTGCAATGCATTCCGTACCACTCTGGCACTCAAAGGGTTAAAAAAAACCAAAAAAACACACACACATATATATATATACACGAGTTAAGCCCCGCCCCTTTTTGACGCGATTAGCGTCATTTTTGTTACCCCCTGCTTAACAGAGGACTACCCTCCGGGTAGCCCTCAACTGAAAGTTCCCAGGTATGGTTATTACATGTTCCTAAATTAAAGGCACAGTTAGCATGTTCCCAAATTATTATAAAGATAGCACATGTCCCTAAGTTAACAGCATAATTAATACATGCTCCTAAATGAATGGCCCAGTTAACGTTCATAAATTAACGGCATAGTTAGCACATGCTCCTAAATTAACAGCACAGTTAGCAAATGTTCCTAAGTTAATGGCACAGTTATCACATGTTCCTAAATTAAAGGCACAGTTAGTACATGTTCCTAAATTAAAGGCACAGCTAGCACATGTTCCCAAATTATTATAAAGATAGCACATGTTCCTAAGTTGACAGCATAATTAATACATGCTCCTAAGTGAATGGCCCAGTTAATGTTCATAAATTAACGGCATAGTTAGCACATGTTCCTAAGTTAATGGCACAGTTAATGTCCCTAAATGAATGACACTCACATCCCATTTGTTCAGCTACAACTTCCATCTTACTCATCTGGATTTTGGTTGGGTGAAGATGACGGAAGTTGTAGTCCAACAACAGCTACAGGTCCACAGATTACAATCACACTTCAGAAGAGACAGACACACACATACATATCTAGAATATGGAGTACAGTTTTGGGCACCCGTTCTTAGAAAATACATTGTTAAACTGGAAAAAGTGCATAGATGTGCAGCAAAACTGATAAAGGGATTGGAGGATCTGAGTTATAAAGAGAGACTAGCCAAACTGGGCTGGTTTACATTAAAGTAGATACGTCTAAGAGGTGATATGATTACCATTTACACATATATTCAAGGTCAATACAAAGAACTCTTCAATTAATTATTTACGCAAAGAGCTGAGCTAAGAACGAGAGGTCATCCATTAAGACTAGAGGAAAGCTGCTTTTGACTAAATCAGAGGCAGGACTTTTTTACAGTAAGGGCTGTAAAGCTATGGAATTATTTGCCTCAGGATGTTGCGCTTGCAGATACTGTAACTGCTTGGATACCTATCTAGTACAGAATAATATTGAGAATTATGACAGATGGCTTAAATGCAGATAGGTTGTTTATCCATGGAACTATATGAGTGCCAGGAGTCAGGAAGGATTTTTTTTACTCACTTGGGGCTTAATTGGAAATGGCTTCAGTTTTTTTTTCCTCTGGATAAACAGGGGTAGCTTGGCATTGGCTGGACTTGATAGATGCATGTCTTTTTTCAGCCTCATCAACTATGTTACTATGTTACACAATCAAGCATACAAAGACACACACATATACACACAGACAGGGCAATGCCAGGCTATATCTGCTACTTTTAAATAAAGAAAAAAAGCTATCATAATATTAAATGTTTTTGAAAGATCCTTTAAAGTGATAGTAATGTTTAATTTTAACTTTGTTTAATATTGTAGGTATTATAAAATAATTAAATTGATATAAGTCCAGTCTCCCAAACCTTTATGGTTAAACTTCCCCCCTCCAGGCCGTTTCAGAGAAGTCAGTGCTCTAACTGACAGCAGCAGATTCCGGTCATTTGATCAGATGGCGGCTCTTCAGCAGAGCCGAAATAGCGTGATTTAGAAATAAATACTTCAGTGGAATGGTCTACAAAGTGTGCTTGCAAACCAGGCACACTTTGTAGACCATTCCAATGAAGTATTTATTTCTAGATTGCGCTATTTCGGCTCTGCTGAAGAGCTGCTGGCCGGTCCCAGGACCAGAATCTGCTGCTGTCAGCTTGAGGGCAGACTTCTCTGAAGCAGCCTGGAGGGGGGAAGCTTAGCTGGTTATATCTCTCAAGCCATAAAGGTTTGGGAGACAGGACTTATATCAATTGAATTATTTTTTTAATACCTACAATATCAAACAAAGTTAAAATTAAACATTACTATCCCTTTAAAATCACCCAGGTCATTATATTGTATGCTGCTTCCACCATGTACTGAGGTTACTTCTGCTAACGTGAATTCTGCAAGCTGGAAAACAATATACTCTGCCAGGAGGAAAACAATATTCAATAATTTATTTTTGTAGATTTTTACTCCCCCCACCTCTAAAACAAATATCAGACACTTTTGGATGTTTTAACCCTTTGGCACTCAAATGGTTAGCCCAGGGTAGACCACCCAGCAACTTAACTGCAATATGCTTTTACTAGGATTTCCCTTTCGACAGAAAATTCTTCCTCACTGTAACCTGTGTATAACCCTGTGGTTCCTGTCTGTCTGGTCTCTGCTCCAAGCCATTGTATGTTCCATAAACACTAATCTTTATACCACCCTTCTTTGGTAACAGTTTTGCACTATGTTTAAGAGAAGCAGTTTATATATCTTTGGGATTTATTAGAACTGTTTAAGTATCTGTACTTTTCAACAACGTAAACTAATAACCATAATGTAGTTTTAACACAAGTGATTTTTTTAGTACAGAAAAAAATATGGTAACGTGTTAGCCAGTAGAGTATACAGGATTCAGTGTAGCAAAAAACTCACAAGAGTGATATAAAGGTGATACATTGTAATAGCTAACTTCAGGAATGCCTGAAGAAGAGGCCTTAGTCTCCTGCAAGCTTGCACTTTCTATGTCCTCAGTTAGCTATTTTTTATATCACTCTTGTGAGTTTTTTGCTACACTGAATACTATCTGGCTTTTTAGTACAAACACTTGTTCAGTACACTTTTATGGCCGTATGCACCAATCAAAAGTGGAGCAAAATTGGAGCAACACATATGCACCAAAAGGGACAAATGCACATTCCCATTGATGTATGCCTTAACTGTGCATCTTACTCCCTCCCAAACCATTTATTTGTTTAATGATCCAGCCTCCCTTGCTAATGGTCAGATAGAGCTGGGTCATCAATAATGGCAACCGAGTTGAGATGCATAGTTCTCCTTCCTCTTCACATAACTCAAATTTTAGGGAAGGTCTGGAGAAACTGTCTTGTCATCACTGACATCAGCAAGGATGCACAAGGCTTCCCCAGACTGTCCTACCAGGTTGTGTAAAGAGGAAGGGGTATGCAGGCAAGTGTTAATTATCTCCTAGAGCTAGCTGCTGGGTGGTCAATAGCAAAGAGGCATAAAGAGTGTCCTGATTCCCTGTCCTTCACAAAAAAGAGGTCCGAACCATGATCAGGGTCTATGAGATCCTGTTTATGGTTCCCTGTGGTGGTGTGCTCTCATTATCTCTGAGAGATTATTACTAATTTGCCAGTCTGGTTTTGAAGCAAAGCAGTAATTCTCTATAAGTGAGATAGCTTATTAAAACTGATTGGATAGCAATGATCAGGGTCTCACTAGACCCCAAGTTGCTAGACATGAATGGAAGAACCATTTGGAGGTTCAATAATAAACAAAGGATAAAAAACCCAAAAATAATAAATAATAAAACATAAAAAAGAGAGAAATGTACAAGTGTTATTACATGTTAAATCTGATCATGGCATAATATGCTGAAAGTGTCTGGGCTTCAGGCTATAACAAAGCCTCACACAGAAGGGGTTAAATGCATTGGGGACCTCTCTAGCATTCAAGGGGCTAAAAGCCCTATTTAATGGGAATTTGGGGTGTTCCTCTGTACTGCCACTAGTTTACCCTAAAAATGCTCCTCTTCTGATTTATGCCTTCAGTGTGTAAGCCTAGCCCTAGAGAGCTCCCTTTTGGCTGAAGTCCTTGGGTGTTTAACAAGAGTTGTGGAGGCAAACCCTTCCATCTACCTTAAAGGTACAGTGGGAGTGAATGTACAAATCCACCTGAGCAGCTCCACTGGTGCTAGCCTCCAACGCCAGTGGCTGTAATTTAGGGTGTGCACTAAGGGGTGTGATCGCTGACGTGCATTCTGGCACACATACTCACACTGCAGTGGTTAAGACTTAAATGTCAGCAAGCCCCTTATCCCTGCCCCACAGCATGCACAGGAAATGGCTTAACCCTTTGAGTAACAGAGGTACCCCTCTGACATTCAAAGGGTTAAAGTTATGCCAACGTTCTGTGCCTTGTTTACTACGTGACATTAACCAAGGAGTAGATGAGAAGAATGCCTTGAAACAAAATCGACTGTCCCATTTTCTTCCCCTTGATTCAGATGGCATTAAACCTTTGAGTCCCAGAGGGGTATCCAACGCGTTGCTTTGCAATGCTTTGGATATCCCTCTGCACTTAAAAGAGTTAAGGAGAGAATGTTTAGAGTACATAGCTTAGTGAGCAGGAGTACGGCTAGATAATAAGCTCCAGGGCTTTGGAGAAGGATCAGATTTGTACAGTCCCTTGGAATCTTCTTAACCCTTTGAATTCCAGAGCGGCACGCTGTCATAAACGAATAGGTAGAAAAACTAAACTCCACATTTTCCTACATGAGTTATAAAGCATTTAGATAAATTATCCATTTAAGTTTTTATCAGATTTTGAAAATGGAACCCTTCCCTTTTCATTTCTCAGAGGCCCTTATCTCCTAATTGCTTGTGTTCCTCCATGCACTGACCATATCATTTATTAGGTGCTTACATAAACAGTGAGGGGTCATATTGCTGTGTGCTCCTGCCTGCACACCCTTAACAAAAACACATTATTACCTCTCATAGGGCACCAAATGCATATGAATACATGCTTTGGAAACCTCATTCTATATTTTGTCAAAGTCATCATGTGATAAAAAAACAAACAAAAAAAAGCGACACCAGAGGGGACATTCACTAAGCGGTGATAAAGAGGTGATACAGTGGAGATAACATCTCCAGTTTATCACTCGTAAAATTCCTATGTTATTCTATGGAGCCTATGCACTAAGATTTCTTAAACTTTGGAGATCTTAGTGCATAGAGTCTATACAATAACATGGGAATTGGAGAAGTGATATCACTGGAGAAGTCATCTCCACCTTATCACCTCTTTATCACCGCTTAGTGAATCTCGCCCCAGAACTTGTTGCCCATGACCCTCCAAAAAGGCATGGAACCAAGGCAGAGAACCACTGACCTAGTGAAGATTGTTTTCATCTGTTGCTTTTTTTGGGTTCTTGTTGGCTTGAAAATGGCAGCATTTATACGTTACAGTATTTTCCCCCAGCTGATTCTGGTGCTGCTAGGAAATGACTCATGCTTGAACTATGGAATCAGTATTAGGAAACATACTTTTTAAGATCGTTAGTCTTCAATCTGTGCACTTCCACATTATGCGGTACGCTGAATCTTTGGCACAGCCCTTCAGGACTTCCCAGTGCTACTTAATTCTCCTCCCACCCCCTCCCAGCTGCCCCAGGGAGCACGTTCACGCTTCCCTTCGGTGTTTTGTGAATCGCTTGTATCTTTACAGAAAGCTCAGTTTATCGTTATACTGAGCTGTGCCGAAGATTCAGCGTGCCGCATAATGCGGAAGTGCACAGTTTGAAGATTAAAGATCTTAAATAGTATGTAAATTTAAAAAAAAACAGTTTCCAAATACTAATTCCATAGTTCATAATGGTAAAATGTTTTCAGATGTGAATTTTACCATTTAAGGATTTCTGAAGCAGCCTCCTGGGCCGGCATGCATATCATCCCCGCTGCAATTTATCTGCATTGAATTCAGGGATGTTGAAGCATGCTGTGCTGTTCTGCATTCAGTCGAGAAGATGCCTACTCTTGTGGAATTCCTATCCTGACACACAGGTTATGTTCCGCACATTTGACATTGTGCTGACATCAGTGCTGTGCTGATGTTGTTTATATGAACAAGCCCTACAAGGTCTTCACTGCATGAACAGAGGCCTAAAGTAAACCATACCTCCCAACATTTCAAATGGCCAAAGAGGGACACTTGTGTTTTAGGAGGTGTTTCTAGGGGCGTGGCTGATAGGTGGGGCATTACCAAGATTTTTTAGGTAATTTCATGACCTATTGACACCTCTTTGTGTAACTGAATAAATAAAATGAAAGTATTTTATTTACACAGATTAATGTATAAACATATATACTGAAGATTAAATACACATTAATGTGAGTTTTAGTGTTGTGGAGCAATGTGATACACTTATATACACATCACACAGTCTGATCTCCTAAAAAGAGGGACATCAGGGTGGGAAAGAGGGACAAAGGGATTTGAATCTGAAAGAGGGACTGTACCCTGTATTGTTTAAACCCTGAAATTGTAAAGCGCTGTGTACACTTGTGGCGCTATATAAATAAACATATTCATTCATTCATTCATTCATTCAGTCCCTCCTAAAGAGGGACACTTGTGAGGCATGGTAAATCACATGCTGCATGTATTGCCCTGAACACTGGCACAGTGATGGGTATCTTCCCAGTACTTGGCATAACTAATTCACTCCACGTTCTGCCTGTGTATGTTCTTCCATGTTCTCTTCCATCAGTTTTGTGCTTTGAGGGCAAAAATCAATCTTGGAACATACCAACTGCACCATAGGGAACACATGAAAATGAACACTGATTTAAATATGGTATTTAACCCCTTGAATGCCAGAGAGGCCTGGAGACTGCTCTAGAATTCAAGAAGTTCATAACCCTTTGAGTGCCAGAGGGGTACGCAATGCATTGCTCTGCAATGCATTGCGTACCCCTCTGGCACTAAACGGGTTAAAAGCCCAATTTAAATCAACAGTAATTGTGGTAATTATTTGTCCCGTATGGTACATTTGGTTTACTTCAGAATTGCTCCTCTTTCTTATTGCACTTATAGACATTATTTCCTATGGTTTGGCAACTTTACAACCTACACAGCCGGACTGGAGCAGGTTTACTATCCTGCATGTGGCGCACAATGAGATCCATGTGCAACATCATACATTTATTTATTCCTCCTTTTGCATATGATTTCAAATGCATTTGAAGAATCATTGCTATACGACAAGAAAAAAAAGACAGATACCTGCAAATAATTCCCTGCTGTTACTCAAAGAAATCCATTTTTGTTCTTAATTGTCAAATCTGCGCAGTAGAGTAACTTGGCCATCAGCCTTGTCATTGCTGAAGCACTAATCAATAGCAATAACATCTTGATGTGCTCAGTCATCTTGTTATTGATTGGTTGCTGCAATCTAATCCACCGCTGTCATACTAGGATTTATAGGTCCATCCATTCACATTCGTGATAGCATAACCTTGGAAACAGTTTGTGATCATCAAATAAATGATTTAAACAGCGGTGGGACACCTGAGGCCCTTCAGTTGTTGGAGAGTACCCTTTCCACCATCCCCAGCCAGCGAATTGTAATTGAAATTGGTGTTCTTAACAGCCATAGGTTACCCACCCTGAATTTGAAAATCAAGTTGTTTATGGAGCATTGATGTAGCATCTACTACTACTACCTCTCTCCTGCAATGCTTTATGCTTACTGACTTTGTAGTGGTCTGCAAGGACAAACCAATAAAAGGGTTCAAGTTCCCCAGAATCCTCCTCATGCACTTTTGTGGCTATTAAAGCAGTAAGACACAATATACCAATAATGAGACACATTTGTTACTGTTGTACTCATGTCTATGTCTAGGTAGGGTAAACTGCAGCCATCCAGCTGGTGTTCCATTCATATCTATCTATCTATCTATCTATCTATCTATCTATCTATCTATCTATCTATCTATCTATCTATCCCATAGAGCTACCCAATATATTTCCTCGTTCTTTACTGGACACATATCTAGCAAGTAAAATCAAGAATTTTCAACATTGTCAGTCCTAGTGAATTACTTTTAAGTGACACATTGCTTTGACTGGCTGTCTTGATACTATAATGGTAATCCATTCAGAGTCCAATGGACACATATTACAGACATTCCTCTTTATTTGTGTATTGTTGGAATTTATCCATGACACACATTATAAGCACAGACCACTGAATACCATGATTGTTTTGATGCAGCCATAATACAAGGAAAGAAGTTGGGACTGTACTTGCTTATTTTTTTTTTACCAAGTTGAAGTATTCTACTGTTCTCTAATCAGAGATTTTAGTTTTAATATCCTTCTCTCAGGCTACTATGATTCCATACTAGGTAACTTAGGTGGCCATTCCCACTTCTTGTATGATCAAACCCTACCTCCATCCACTGTTGTGCATACATCCCAACATTTCAAATGGCCAAGAGGGACACTTTTGTTTTAGAGGATGTTACTGGGGGCGTGACTGGTGGGCAGGGCAATACCAAGAATTTATAGGTGATTTCATGACACCTCTTTGTGTAACTTAATAAATGATCCAGAACAACACCAAAAGTATTTTATTTACACAGACTACTTTATATACACATATATTTAAACAAACATTAACGTGAGTTTTATAGCTGTGGAGCAATGTGATAGACTTCTATACACACCACACAGTCTTCTCTCCTAAAAACAGGGACACCAGGGTGGGAAAGAAGGCCAGAGGGATTTGGGTCTCAAAGAGGGATACTTGGGAGGTATATGTTGTGCAGGGCCGGCACTACCATTAAGACAGGACAGGCAGCTACCTTAGGGCACCACAATCGAGGGGCACTGAAAAGGGGGAAGCTGGGAATTTTTTTTAAAAATATACATCTGCTGCGAGGGAGCGCTGATTTACACTACCAAGCGATCCCTCGCGGCATCTATGTGACACTGACAACGCAGAGCGACCCAGGCTCTGTAGTAATACAGAGATCTGGGAGATGACATCATCTCCCAGCGCTCTGCATTACTGAGAACAGCGAGCGGGAGCTTCAGCTATGTGCCGAAGGAGGCACAGAGCTCTCTTATGGCACGCTGCTAGACCACCATGAACTCAAGGTAGACAATCAAGGGGCATGTGGAGATGAAGAGGCATTATGGAAGAGGCAATCTGGAGATGAAGGGGCATTATGGAAGGGGCATTGTGTAGATGAAGGGGCATTATGGAAGGGGCAATGTGGAGAGGAAGGGGCATTGTGGAGATGAAGGGGCAATGTGGAGATGAAGGGGCATTATGGAAGGGACAATGTGGAGATGAAGGGAGCATTGTGGAGATGAAGGGAGCATTGTGGAAGGGGCAATGTGGAGATGAAGGGAGCATTGTGGAAGGGGCAATGTGGAGATGAAGGGAGCATTGTGGAGATGAAGGGAGCATTGTGGAAGGGGCAATGTGGAGATGAAGGGAGCATTGTGGAGATGAAGGGAGCATTGTGGAAGGGGCAATGTGGATATGAAGGGAGCATTGTGGAAGGGGCAATGTGGAGATGAAGGGAGCATTGTGGAGATGAAGGGAGCATTGTGGAAGGGGCAATGTGGAGATGAAGGGAGCATTGTGGAGATGAAGGGAGCATTGTGGAAGGGGCAATGTGGAGATGAAGGGAGCATTGTGGAGATGAAGGGAGCATTGTGGAAGGGGCAATGTGGAGATGAAGGGAGCATTGTGGAAGGGGCAATGTGGAGATGAAGGGAGCATTGTAGAGGTGAATATGTGGGTGGGGGCAGGGGATTGTTGCAAGGTCATGGGGGGGCAGGGGATTGTGTCCGGGTCAGAGGGGGGGCATCAAAATGCATTTTCGTCTGTGTGTACAAAAATCCTTGCACCGGCCCTGATGTTGTGTAACAGAAAATGTGACAATTGCATTATTACTGGGGGATAATTGCAACCAAATGAATCATACATTGGGAAGGGGACCCTGCCCAAAAGGCTTACATTCTAATTAAGTCAATGGACATTACCCTACACATTTTTACATAGTACATAGGGCCCTCAGTCTGTATTATCAAAACATGTTTCAGAGGCTGATTTTAATATAACAGTGTATTTTTTAACACACTCAAAAAAAAGTTAGAAAAAAGAAAAAAGTAGCATTTTGTCTTAAAAGTACCACATAGAAATAAATGCAGTTTTTTATGCCACAAGACATTTTTGTAGCAATCCTATAGGTTTTTGAGATACAATGCACTTTTTTAAGCATCACATTATTTTATGTTTAGATATTACAAATTCTATTTTACTAGTTGCTTTTTTTGCATTTTTAATCCTTTGAGCACTAGAAGGATGTTGTGTTGGACACTCCTCTGGCAATAAAAGGGTTAAAATGCAGTTTTATTACATTTTCTCCCAAGACTTTAATACGTATAGCTTGGATTATGAAAGAAGGATAGAGTCATGAAATAACTAGAGCCTTAAAGGGATAGTAATACTTCGTTTTATCTTTATTTTATTTTGTAGGCATTAAAAAAACATGAAGAATGATATAAGTCTTATCTCTCAAACCTTTATGGTTTAAGAGATATTCACAAACAAAGTATCCCCCCCCCTGTTCAGCCAGATCAGAAGGGAGGTGCCCAGGTAGACTGCAGAGAGGGACAATCTTCAATTAAGATAAGGGAAAAACCTGAAAAACTTGTCAAGGGGGGCAGGGCTTTCATTGTTCTCATAGGAAGAAGATTGTCCCCTTCTGTTATCTGTCTGGTCTATGGACTGGATTCCACATCTGAGAAGAGATGGCTTACACTAGGTAAAAGGGGCGGGAGGGGAAACTTTGCTTGTGAATATCTCTCAAACCATAAAGGTTTGAGAGATAAGACTTATATCGTTCTTCATGTTTTTTTTTCATGCCTACAAAATAAAATAAAGATAAAACGAAGTATTACTATCCCTTTAACAAGTGTTAAGAGATTTAATACAGTTCAGGAATGAACCATTATTCAGAACACTAGAACATGACCATAGCTGGGAACTCTCTGGATTTGCCTCTAAGACTCTGTATTACCGGGTCTCTGGGGCACAGGCTGATTCTCCGGATGTGGGGTGTTTCTAATGAAACTCTCCCACTTCTGCTCCTTCACAGTCTGTTCCTTCCACTCCCCGCCTTCTTCTCCTCCTTCCACAGCCTATTCATTATACTTTTTCTTCATCTTATAAGCTCCACCCCCACTTGCAATTAAGCCCCACCCATTTTTGAGTACAAATCACATCATTTTTCTCCCCCAGAGGCACCACAGAACTCCCATCTCCGGGAGTCCACAACAGGAAGTTCCCAGATATGAACATGATGGTATGATCTACAGTTGGAGGAGGGAAAAAATAGGCACTTTGCATAAGCAGTTAATGGAAAGGCTGATAGACGTGTGGAATCCCAACAGAAGTGGTAGGTGGTAAAGTAATACATTAATTTAGAGGCAACCAGCATGCAGACAGTTGCTCTTTCAGCCGATGTGCTTCTCTGGGAGTATACTTGCAAATGATGGTGAATCTGCATTGTGATCCCTGGTGGACTAACGGGGAAGCATAACAGGCCTGAAAAATGACCCCCAGCCTTGTATCAGATCTCCTTAGTTGGTTCAGAGGAAGGCAAATAAAAACACTATTGCAGCCATTTTGTTTTTTGGGATAGTGCACATTAGACATATTCCCACAACAGAACTGATTGCATCTTTATTAAATTATTCTCCTATTTCTCCTGAACAGTGAAAAGAAAGAAAAGTACCAAAGTCGAACCTAAAGGTACAGTGACTAAAGTAACAGGAAAGAAGATAACAAAAATCATTGGACTCGGAAAGAAGAAACCAAGCACAGATGAGCAGACGTCGTCAGCTGAAGAAGACGTTCCCACCTGTGGTGAGCATTCAGAGCAGTATTGGGTGACTGGTGGCTCTCCAGCTGTTGTTGTTGGACTATAACTTCCATCATCTTTAAAGTGTTAGTAATGTCTAAAAATTATTTGTAATAAATTTGTAGATGGTAAAAAAATAATCGGACTGCCATAAGCCGTATCTTTTATACCTTTACGGTTTGAGAGATATTCAGAATCAAATTTCCCTGCTCCCTCCCCTTCTCCTGATGTCATCGTCTAGCTGACAGCAGGAGATCCCAGTCCAGGGATCCGCCGGCGGCTCTGCAGCAGAGTTGAAATCCCGTAATTGCAAACAAATTACTTCATTGTGAAGGTCTACAAAGTGTGCCTGGTATGCAAGCACACTTTGTAGACCTTTCCAATTAAGTAATTCGTTTGCATTAACAAGATTTTGGCTGTGCTGAAGAGCCTCATCGTGTCAGCCAACACGGATCTCCTTCTGTCAGCTTTACAGCTGACATCAAGAGAAGGGGAGGGAGGGAGAACTTTGATTGCTAATATCTCTCAAACCATAGCGGTTTGAGAGATGGGGTTTGTGACAATGAGATTGTTTTTTTACCCTCTACAAATCTATTAAAAAAATTTTTAGTGCAAATTTTGTTGTCATGAGTTTGGCCTGGACTGGTCCTCTAATAAAAACAGTTTTAAAAAAAATATATATATATTTTTAGACATTACTAACACTTTAACAAGCTGAGGATTCAGAGGAACAGATAGAGAGCCATAGGTTGACCAACCCTACCATGGAGAATTCATATTAATGAGAGGTATGGAACAGAAGTGGGCCGACTGTGGCTCTCCAGCTGGTTTTGGATTACAACGCTCATCATCTTTATCCTGCGGTTGGCCATCTGAGGATGATGGAAATTGTAGTCCTGTGACAGTTGGGCCGATGTAATTCTCCCAAATCCGCCTTAGATACCTGTGAATTTCTAAGTAGTTAGAACAATGTATTCTTCTGATATAACCTATAACCGTTTGAGTGTCACAAGAGTGGGCAACGTCTGCTGCGCAATGCTTTGTACATCCCCGTGGCAATCAAAAGGCTAACCTTGAGAACCTGCACTCTTTAATTAGAATACTAGTGTAAAAGCCCGTGTACATGGGCCAAAGTCTAGGTAATGTTAACCCCTTGAGTGCCAGAGGGGTATGCAACGCATTGCTTTGATTTAAGAGGCCACTACCTCACTGCTCCAAGCGATGCAGTCTTGTGTCACCTCACTCACGTGATGCAGTCATGTGCAGAAGAGACTGCCGAACGCAGGCACTGCACATGACTGCATCGTGACAAACATCCTAGCAAGTTATTATATAGGATACTGCAATAATAAATGAGCCATTAAGAACTTCTACTCTAATTTGAAACCCTATAATGACCTCTGTTATTATTAGTATGATACTCTCTCCAAAATAGTTTTATGAGCTGCGGCTTTTATGTCTGTTATTGTTACCTTACTGCAGGCCTATATTTGTATTTTAATTTGCAGCAGATCATTTCTTTTCCAGTGTAGAACATTTAGTGCTGAGTTCTATTATCTGGGCAAAAACTGTCATGGAACTTTTATCTCAAAAATTCCTTCTTCCTCAAATTTCCATTTGGAGAGAAAAAACAAATATACATTTATCAGAGGTAATCGTAGGCCTGCGTGTACTAAAGCACACATTTGTGTATATATTTCTTGCAATCTCATAACTTATATCAGGGATTGAAACAATCCCAGGAGCCTGTTAGCTCTGGCTTTTAATTTTTTTGGTTGAAGTATGTATCACTTTATGTACACAGATACCTTCAGTGTCTCTCAAGGCTTTTAGCAAGCTCTTAAATCTATTATATGACTCCAAAAGAGGCACCTCTAAGTAAATGTGAAGCACAGCATAACCTTTTACTTGTTTCCTCTCAGGGTATCTGAATGTGCTTTCCAACAACCGCTGGAGGGAACGCTGGTGTCGAGTCAAAGACAATAAACTCATCTTCCATAAAGACAGAACAGATCTGAAGACCCACATAGTTTCAATCCCACTTAGAGGGTGTGAAGTTATTCCTGGCTTGGACTGTAAGCATCCCCTGACATTCCGACTTCTCCGTAATGGACAAGAAGTGGCTGTGCTGGAGGTATATTGTCACTGTATTTATTGTACCCTTTCTCTATTATACCCTCTATTTCTATAGCACAGGGATAGGCAACCATTAATACTGCGGCTACTGGAGACTGCAACACCCGCCATTCCCAACCAGCCACTGACCAAGGGCCGGCCCAAGACATTGTGCTGCCTGGGTCTACGGATAAAATGCTGCCCCCCGCACCACAACCACCCCCACCAAAACACACCCACATCCATTGTTATGTCATGATAATTAAAACTAAAATGATTGTGTTTGTATCTGTATTCTACGTCACCTCTGGTGCTGCTCCAGTAATCAAAGAGTTAGAATTTTCTGCTCCTGTACTCAAATTCTAACCCTTTGAGAACAGGAGCAGACATGCCTGGTTATGAAAGGGTTAAAGTGGTGTCCTATGTGAAAGACAGTGTGATAGCAACGGACAGTTATAAAATATAATCTAAAATTGAAGAAATATCTGGTATCATGGCAGGAGACGAATCGTACTCCCCATGCATTTAAATGGGGATTTAACTCCATGAGTACTAGAGTGGTCTTGAAACCTCTTCAGCATACAGAGGATTAAAAAAGCACTTTTAAACCAATGGTAAATTATATTTGTGGATCCCCCCCCCCTTTTGGCAGTTGGTCTCCAGAATTGCTCCAAATATGTTTGGCATATCAGCTCCATGGGCTAAACGTTTGGTTCCAGATTTACTAAGTATATAGCCTAAGTATATATGTCACATTATGCTAGAGACCCATCCTGCATCTAAAGGGTTAAATCACAACACATACAAACAATTTAACCCTCTGAATGCCAGAGAGTGGCTGCCTCTCTGGCACGCAAAGGGTGGAAAAATAAGATCTGTAAAACGTTTTAAAGCTTGCTGCGGTTTTGCATCATGTATAACAAGTAACAACACATAACCCTTCTATGTGCCTTTAAACCTTGTGTGCTAGTGTGATCTCCAGATAAATCACTTCTCTGGCATCTCATGGGTAAAACAAATACAACATCCAGTTTACCTACTCCAGGCTGGGTCCACTCACTCAGTTTCACAATCCACAGTGCATGCCATGCATCGCAGTGCCGCCATCCCCACTGTCTCACAACACACATGCACCCAAACCAGCCACATTGATCAAATACACTCCTCTTTAATTGGCTGGTGGTGGTGTGTGTAGGTAGGCTGTGAGACTGCCTATGTGCCCTGATCTGAGCACACTGAGTGGTGCGTGTCTGTCACTGACAGTGGTGCCATTGAGCAACCTACTCAGCCACAATGCAGGAGCAGATTTCTGGGATTCTTTATTGTCCCGGTGAGGGGTGACGCTGGACACAGACCCGTTGCCCGAAATTATATGCTTTGGGGAGGAAAATTGCCGCCCTTGTCAGAGTGCTCCCTGGGTCCCATGGACCCACCGGGACCCATGTACAGGCCGGCTCTGCATTGGCCCCATCAGCTGCATGAGCTAAAGGTTGCCGGTCACTGCTGTAGTAGTTGTGGTTCCTATTTGACGTGCAACATAACTGATAGAATATGTGGAAGAAGGTATTCCTATGAGTTAATTCACATTACTCCCAGCTGTGAAAGCCTCTCATTTCTTGGAATGTAATTGTGTAATTTCCTGAGAATTATGTCCAGAAGTCTCTGGGGTAAGGCTTACTCTGCTAGCAGAATGCTGTCATATTCTTATGAAATTATACTGTAACTTCAAAATGTGTGACAAAAGACCTTTTTAGTTACAACAGTCAAAGAAGAGGTTATATGTACAATTCCCTCAAACACATATCACAAGAAATAGATTATTAAAGCGGAACTACCACCAGAAGTAAAGTTGCCCTGCAATAATCAGGCAGGCGGCGACTAGCTTAATAATAGTTATCTTACCTCACAACGACAAGATTCTATAGAAATCCTTAATCTTCCGAGACTGACGGGCAGGTTAGTGCAGTATGCTCCCCTGGTCCGTCAGTCCTTTCCGGGTGCCTTTTGGGACAGTGCGGTGCCTCTGAAGGGAGACGGGACTGACAGCGCAGGCGTGCAGACATTATGTCTGCCCTGGTACCTGGCTTCTGGTCCCGGAAGATTAAGGATCTCTATAGAATCTTGTCATTGTGAGAGGTAATATAACTATTATTAAGCTGGTCACCACCCACTTTAAAGGGATAGTAATACTTCATTTTAACTTTATTTTATTTTGTAGGCATTAAAAAAACATGAAGAATGATATATGTCTTATCTCTGAAACCTTTATGGTTTAAGAGATATTCACAAACAAAGTATCCCCCCTGTTCAACCAGATCAGAAGGGAGATGCCCAGGTAGACTGCAGAGAGGGACAATCTTCAATTAAGATAATGGAAAAAGCTGAAAAACTTATCAAGGGGTGAAGGGCTTTCATTGTTTTCATACAAAGAAAATTGTCCCCTTCTGTTATCTGTACTGTCATACAACCAGACTCACATCTGAGAAGAGATGGCTTACACTAGGTAAAAGGGGCAGGAGGGGAACTTTGCTTGTGAATATCTCATAAACCATAAATGTTTGAGAGATAAGACTTATATCATTCTTCATGTTTTTTTAATGCCTACAAAATAAGATAAAGTTAAAACGAAGTATTACTATCCCTTTAAAGCACATTTCATTTGCTTTAATTCTATTAGCCAATGACACTGGAGACTGGTTCACTGCTTTTCATAGCACCTAGGGATCTAGACGAGATGGGAGAGGAAAACAGTGCAGGTTCTGCAGTTGTCTGACTTGTGTTATTAGTGGTATTTTGCAATCTAACCTTAAGGTTTTTGCTTTTCTTCAGGAAGGTGGAATAAGTAAATGTAAATATGTATGTATCCAGAATCAATGTGATTTTGGAGAAAATCCACAATAGTTGTTTTATTAAACACATTTTACATCCAATGAAAAGAAAAGAACCAGAGCATTGGCTTGTTTCTGGGAAGAGATAACCGTAAAGAATAAGGTCATCATTAGTAGTAATGCAGTATAAAATGTGGTTATAATTTTAAGGTAGAGGGATGTATTCATTAAAGGGATAATAATACTTAAGATGTAAAAAAATATATGTTGTAGGGTTTATCCCCGAGTAAAACAAGGATACTCCCACTGTTAAAAAATTATAACAGCTCAAACTTGAATTTTTTAGATGCAATATCACAGTAGCCTGAAAATTTACAGTGGCGCTGTTGCTACACCATCCTATGGAGATTTATGGTCTACAGACCAGAGCAGTCCATAGGATGGTGTAGCAACAGCGCCACTGAAAATTTTCAGGCTACTGTGATATTGCATCTAAAAAAATTCAAGTCTGAGCTGTATTTTAATAAAATATCTCTCAGCAGTGGGAGTACCTTTGTTTTACTCAGGTGAATAAACCCTTTTACCTTTTAAGTAATTTCTATCCCTTTAAATGATGTTCATTATTATGTGAAGTAAATGCATTAGTTATGCCAATTTTAATCTTAGTACTACATACCAAGTGTTTCCTTCATGTATCATATTCCATAAAAGAACAAAAGACATATTAAACAGTTTGGTCAGTGACCTATTCTTTGCATCTCCAGAAGGGGGTCTTCTCAGTAGTGTGCTGACACAGGTTGATAGGACAGTGTTAAGCACTATTATAGAAAAAACGTATTTAGTGCAGCACTGTCCTGCATTTAATAATGTGGGTTTTTTCCTGCTTTAGGAAATTTTAGTAGGCCATGTGTTATATAATAGCTATTAAACTCTACAGCATTCCATTATCAGGATTGCAATCCCAATCTGGTCCATTGGCTTTTAGTTGGGACACAGCCTGAATCTTTATATGCTGGCGCTTGTCATTTGGAATTAATATTGTATCATAGATAGGACCGTGAAGTTCTGGAGGCCTATATCACATATTTGTAAGATAACCTTTTGTAAAATGCATTCTCGAGTTAAGTAATCATGTTCACCATATCTCAGAGCTAGCAGATGAAGAGTAAAGTTGTTCTACACCAGGCATATACTTTTATTATTTAAAATAAATCACAATAAAAAAGATTTTACTAACGTGCGTATGGTGTAGGATGCCTGGAATTGTGTCCGTTCGGTTGGTTTGTGCTGATTTATGTTTTAAAGTCTTCACTTTAGAATCTTATGTTATAATCAACTTGATCACTTCCTAGAAAAAAGCACAATTTATTTTTCATCACATTGTTATTTTTTTAGTGACCCACAGGAACAAAAGGTCTGCCCACTACATGACTAGTATGAGATACCATCAAAGAATTTAGATTTGATTAAAATAGGGTTAAGTTTATGAATTTGTTGAGGTTGGCACACAAAGAAGCTAATGTACTAAGAAGCAATTTTGGATCAAACCAACATCCTAGGGGCAAGTAACATTTTCCATTCATTTAAATGAGTCCTTTAACCCCTTGAGTGCTTGAGACGTCAGTGCATTGCTTTTGAAACCTCTCTTGCATTGAAACGTATAAAAGCCCCTTTTAGAACAATGGACGTTTTGGCTTTTTATTTGTTCCCCATGGTGTGGGTTGGTTTATGTCAGAATTGTTCCATTTATACACAGTACATCAGCCTCAATTAAAGGCAAAGTATACCCTTAAGAAGACTTCTCCCAACCTTTAAGTAGTGTTGAATGCTAGAGGGACCTACTTCAATGATAAACAAGATATTTTTTCTGCCCTAAGAAGCCAGTATTGTCTTTAATTATTGCTGCAATTCCTGCTTTTTGTTGCCCAACAAAATGCATGCGATGACCATTAGCACATGCATACTCTTTTATACTACATCTGCTGTGCCAGCATCCGCCATGGTAGAAGGGTGGGTTCTTAGGGGGTAAAATTTGGTAGATCATTTGGCACAAAAGCAGGACATAGGAGACATAAGGATCCTGGCATGCCATACTACACAAGCCATATGATGCATTATTATTAACGTCAAATTTTCCTGTGTCACAAGGTCCACAGTGGACTGAAGATTAATACAATATCTCTCTCTGTTTGCAGGCATCATCCTCAGAAAACATGGGCCGATGGATTGGAATATTACTAGCTGAAACTGGCTCCTCTACAGATCCTGGAGCTCTTCATTATGATTACATTGATGTAGATACAACTGCAAATGTGATACAAACTGCAAAACAGTCTTTCTGGTAAGAAATAAAACATCTGCATCTAATTAATGTCAAGTCTGAGCCCAGGTCGCCTACTCTGACATTACTGGTTTGTAGAATGTTGGCCAAACTACTTGTCCAACTAATGAAAGATGGGCAGGCTCACAATCTCAATGTCAGATGTAGGATGGGTAAAAGATATTGGACGTGGCAATAATTGCTTTTAACCCCTTGAATGCTAAAGAGGCTCTCTTGTATGGAGAGGCTTAAAAGCTACATTTCAGTCAATGGGATTTTTTCCTGTTTGCAATTGTTTTGCTCAAGAATTGCTTCAGTTTTTAAACCCCAGAGGGGGTATCCAACGCATTGCATTCAACGGGTTAAAAATACTCATTTAAATTAGTGGTAATCTGGGGTGTTTTTATGTGTCCCCTTGTAGTACAGTTGGTTTACTCCAGAATGGAGCTGCACCACCTTTAAACATACACCCAATAACATCTTAAACCCTTTGAGTGCCAGAGGGGTATGCAGCGTTTTGCACAGCAATGCATTGCATACCCCTCTGGCACTAAAAGGGTTTAACCCCTTCCCGACAATGGACTTACCTGGTACGTCCCGCAAAAACTGTCACTTAGTGACAATGGATGTACCAGGTACATCCTGGAAATCCAGGTCCCCGCGCGGCTGCACGCCATTCGGGGACTCCGGAATCATTTAGTAAAAAAAAAAAAAAAAATGTTAGCCGGGCGTTAAGTGACGGCCGCGTGCGCACACGGCCATTCACTAAGGGGTTAAAAAAAAATCCCCAAGTAACCACTTTCCTTTTAATCTTTTCTATTCATTTATATAGTCCAAAACCTGGCCTAAAAGTGACAGTCGCAGTTAGGGAATTACCCAATCTCACTGTTATAATTATAACCAGATTGGAAATATCAACTTCATGTTTTATTTTTTTAATTCATCATACTCTTGCTGTTCAATTAATCAAATTAATGAAACTATCCGAATCTTTATTTGGCCACAGTTAATGTTATCTTAGCTGATAGATGCTAATAATTTCTTTTAAATTTAATTAAGTTAGAGTATTTATTTAGAAAATCCTCCGGGTGGTCTGCTTTTTTTGGAGAAGATCAGGCAAGCAGCCAATGTCTTCTATATGAATCATGCTGTATAGGAATATGTAACTACAGTTACCATGAATTAAAAAGTCAAGAACACAGAGGTAGCATATTAATAGTCCTTGGTATTTCCATTCTAATAGCAGTGTAAATTAAAATATAAACTTTTAGCCAAGCCCCCCACAGTGCCATTGTCATTGGCATTTTGCTTCTTGTTGGTTACTTTTTTATCTTTTTTGTCTGCAGGATTGATTTACAAAGATCTAATAATATATTAATATTGTCGTTTCCTAATGTTATTATACATATTTATCAATTTGGAAAACACAGTGGTAAAGTTTTATTTCTGTGCTTCGATATGGGGCTGTATAATCCCCCATTAGGCAGGCTCCCATTATATGCATATAGAGTGTGTATGTATATATATATATATATATATATATATATATATATATATATATATATATATATATAAACCAGAGTCTCCAGGACAGATCCAGAGAGTTCCCATTTATTCAGGCACCAAAAATGGACTTTGAAAGAACTAACCACCTGAGAGATGGCCGCGCAGCTGTTTCTGGATACTTTTCTAGAGATCCTGTTGCCAATATTATTACCCAAACGGGAAGGGAGAATCTCACCACATTCTGGCTAAGTCAGACAACATACTTTTTAGGACAGATTTATCTTGAACATCTGTTTTATGCCAAACATTACTATACCATTGGGCACCTTGTTTTCTTGTTTTACATACTTCTTCACAGTCACCAGTTCATAACTCTCTGGAATAGTATCTGCTCCAAGGATCTTTGTGAAGGTCATGGCTACTTTGGCATGCCCGAGGGATATCCTGGACTCCTTACTTGGAAGACCTTCTACTCAAACCTCCTTTGGAAGCCATGCTTATTTCCCATATTAAATATTGTGTCCTCAGTCTGGAACAACAGGGTTTGATGCCCAATCTTAAGAAATCCTCTGTGGGACCTTCTCAGGTTTGTTACTCTATGGGCCCGATATCTGATAATCTACAAAAGAAGGTATTTCTACTGGAGGACAAGAACCAGGCCTTGTCTCTTCATGTTATTCAAACAATTTCCTGGCTGTCAGCAATGGTAAGAGACTACACAAGAGTCCTAGGTTGCCTAGTCTATGGTCTGGAAGCCATCTCTTATGCTCAATTTCTCACGAGGGAGTTACTGCTGGACATTCTCAGGAGCGGCAAAAGACAGTGCTCTCACCTGACTCATGCCATATTGTTTCTCAAATAACGAAGGAGGTCCTTTGCTGCTGGCTTCACCTTCCTCACCTAATGTTGGGATGTCCTTTGTTATACCAGAATGGGTGGTAGTCACTAACTGGCAGGATGGCGAGTGACCCTGGGTCACCTAGTGGCACAGAACTGCTGGACCGAGAAGGAGAGTCTTCTTCCATTCTGGAGATAGGAGCCATTTGGCTGGCACTTCATGCCTGGTCCCATGGGCTGTTAGGTACACTGGGAAGGGTCCAGTCAGACATTGCTACAGCAGTTGCCTACATAAATCGCCAAGGAGGAAAAAGAGAGTCTGCTTGGCTGGAGATCCAGGAACTTCTTCAGTAGAGAGAATCTCACTTCCCAGCCATCTCAGCAGTTCACACCCCAGGAGTGGGAAATGTGGTTGCAGACTTTCTAAGTAACCAGTATCTGGAAACTGGGATTTCAGTCAAAGTATGTTCAATAGATTGTCCAATGCTGGGATCTTCCATCAGTGGATCTCATGGCATCTCGAGGAAAATGTAAGGTTCTGCTCTTCTGCAACAAGAAGAAGGACCCTCTAGAGTTTGCAATGCATGTAATGTTCATTCCATGGAACTTCCAACTGGCATATGTGTTTCCATGGTTACCCTGATTCCCAAGGTGCTGAGGAAGATCAAAATGGAGAGCGCTCAAGTCATTCTGATTGCCCCCTTTTAGCCCCATCAGGCTTGGTTCACACATCGTCTCATTCTGTCCATTGCAGAACCATTTAGCCTTCCTCTAAGGCTAGATCTCTTGACTCAGGGTCTACTTTGTTACAATCAGGAGGAAAGGCTGGCTTCAATGGGATGGCTCTTGAAGCTAATAGATTTAAGAAGAAAGGTTTCTCTAAGATGTCATTTCCACTATGGTCCAGGCTTGGAAGCATATTTTGTCCATGATAGGATCTGGTCTCTGTTTTACCATTGGTGTGCTGACCATGATGTGTCTCCACAGTCTTTCAGTGTTCCTACAATGTTGTCCTTTCTTCATTATGGTGTCAACAATGGTCTCAGTCTGAGTTCTTTTAAGGATCAGATCTTGGCACTCTCTGTTCTTTTTCAGAAGTGGATTACCTTTCTCTCTGATGTTAAAGGGATAGTAGTGTTTCAAAATAAAAGCAGCTCCAATTAATCTTCATAGTATTTGGGCCATGGAGAGTGTTATTTCACTACTGTCAGAGTTGTAGTTTGAAGCGGAACTTTTAGATCATACTAAGTTGCCATGCATTCATTAAACACTTGGTGACTAGCTTGGAAATAGATGTCTTACCTTTAAAAAATAGCACAGTGTAAAGTAATCCTTCCCATTTGGCGACCAGAACCCAGGCTACAACGCAGACATCTTGTCTGCGCGCCTGCACTGTCAGTCGTGGTCTCCATTGAGTAGTACTGAAGTGCGCCATATGGTTACCAGAATGGACTGATAGAGCAGGCACGCGGCCCACACTAATCTGCCTGTCAGTCCCCAAACGTGAAGGATTACTTTACACTGTGCTATTTTTTAAAGGTAAGGCATCTATTTCAAAGTTAGTCGCCATGCGTTTAATGAATGCATGGCAACTTAGTATGATCTGAAAGTTCCGCTTTAAGAGTAATTGAATGATAAAGTATCCCCCTCCTGCCCCTTTTACCTAGTGTAAGCCACATCTCCTCAGATGTGGTATCTGGTCTTGAGACCAAACAGCTCACAGCATGGGACAATCTTCTTACTGTGAGTATATTATGAAAACTCTGCCCCCCTTGACAAGTTTTTCCCTTATGCTGATTGAAGATTGGCCCTTTCAGCAAGCCATCTGGACACTACCTTGCTGCTCTGAGGTGAGCTGTGTTACATCAGTAAAAGGGGCGGGAGGGGGATACTTTATCGTTCAATTAATCTTGAACTATAAATCTGACAGTATTGAAATAACACTATCCATGGCCCAAATACTATGAAGATTAATTGGAGCTGCTTTTATTGGGAAACGTTACTATCCCTTTAATACTTTTGTTCAGGGGTTGGCTCATGCCTACATTACCTTCAGGGATCCCACTCCTCGGTGGGACCTGAATATGGTGTTAGGAGTTCTCCAAAGGCCTCCTTTTGAGCCTCTTTTGTCTGTTTCTTTTGCATTTTCTGACATGTAAGACTGCCTTCCTTTTGGCCATTGTTCCTGTTAACAGTGGCTGAACTACAAGCTCTGTCTTGTAAACCCTCTTCTTGGTTTCTTGCAGGACAAGGTAGTAATTCATACTGAAGTTTTTACATCAACCAGGAAACTGTGCTTCCTTGTTTTTGTCCTGATCCTAACAAGCAGGAGCTCCATCTGCTGGATGTGGTATGTTTTATAAGTACTATGTCCATCGCATGCAGCCTTTTAGGAAATCAGATTTTTGTCATTCCTGAGAGCACCTAAGCTGTCCAGGCTGTAACCAAAAGTAACCATTGTTTCTTGGTTCAAGGCCACTATCCAACTTGATCAGAAAGAAACAAGTTCTTTTTCGAGTCATTGCGCACTCCACCAGATCTGTGGGTACCTCTGGAGCCTGCAAGGATCAGGCCTCTGCTGAGCAGATGTGTAAGGTGACAACCTGATTATCTCTGCATATCTTCCCATGCTCTGGCCTCCGCTGAGGCCAGCTTTGACTGGAAATTCCTTCAGGTGCCAGTGCCTGTTTAACCCCTTAAGGACTACGTGACGTACTATGACTGTCACGGTCCTTATACCCTTAAGGACTGGTGACGGTCATAGCACATTACGGACTTTTTACTTACAGAGCTCTACCAGGAGCGCTGTAAGTAAAAACGGGGCCTAAAATTGACCGCTCCAAGACCGGAGTGATCTCTCATAGGCCTCAAAGCGGCGCTCCGCTACGCGTAACAGGTCACGTGTACCGGCGCGGTGGCAAGGATCAAAGCGGTCCTTAAGGGAAGGTGACTTCCCTGGACCGCTGGTCCTTAAGGGGTTAAGGACTTTTTTTTTCTTATCTCTTTTTGTTGTCTGTTGACGGCTGAGTTTGGTATGGTATCAGTTAGTCCTGTGGATGCTCTCCCTGGGGCAGCTGGGAGGAGAAGACGAGCTGTGCTGTGCACATTATGCGGAAGTGCAAAGCACAGAAAATTTAATATCTGCAAAAGTAGTTACATTACAAAAAAACAAACCGCTTTCCTAACAATACTTTAATAACAAAACCTATGGTCAAAAAAATGTTTAAGGTGATACATCCACTTTAAGTATTACTATCCCTTTAATCCTTTGAGTTCCAGAGGGGTACTCCGCAATGCGTTGCATACCCCTCTGGAACGCATTGGGTTAACCCTTTGAGTGTCAGAATGGTACGGAATGCATTGCTTTGCAATGTATTCCGTACCACTCTGGCACTCAAAGGGTTAAAACAATGCCATGTACTATGTTTTTTAAACACCTTGCCTGCAGAGATCAGCAGTTCTGCATATTCATGTAAACCTGTAATCTTTGAAAAACAAAATGTAATCATGCCAGGTGCATTCTCTTGGAGAATAGGTAATTAAAAATAACAATTTCATAAACACTCGAATTAGCCTGTTTTTCATATCTACATTTTTGTGTTGAGCATAATATATAATTAGGACGCACAAACCTGTATGTTAACCTTCTGTGTGCCAGAGGTGTGTGTGTGTGTGTGCATTAGGATATATTTGTCAAAGTGAAATTTACATTAATTGCTGAAAATTCTTAAATGAAATGTAAATGTTTTAGATCAGCTCATTCACTTTCTTTATTTTTTTATATGAAACCCCGTTAAAAGAAACTTAGAACACTTTAACAATTCTTAAAGGGGATCTATCACCCCTTTACAACTTTATGTAAATAGCTTTCATATATAGCGAATATACATTAAACTTTATTCTTTTTTTTTTTTTTGTTAAGTGCTTGTTTGCAGAAATTAGAAGAATAAATAGAGCCCCGTGCCTGCTTCCGGGTAGACTGCAGGTACCTCATCCTTGTCGCAGTCTACCGCTCTGCCTCTCTCTATCCAGCCTCCTCCGATGATGGAGGCTGTCTATCTGTAAGCTGGAGCATCTCATTGACAGAGATCGATTTCTGGCCAATGAGAGCACTCCAGCTTACAGACACAAAACCTCTATCATCGGAGGAGGCTGGATATAAGAAAGCTACTTACATAAAGTTGTAAAGGGGTGATAGACCCCATTTAAATGCTCTTCTCTATCAAAAATCAGCTAACAAAATATTCTTTTTTTTTAAACGGAAGGATTTTTTCTTTTTATTTTAGTTTTATGAACAGACGAGTGATATCCACAAATCCATATCGAGAAGCTCCAACGAATGGCTATTCATGTCCCAGCGGGGTGGCACTTCATTATGATGATGTTCCATGCATAAATGGATTGGTAAGAGTATAAATAGATTACACGTGCAGAAGAATAAACACATCTGAGATCAATAATACACATTTATACCATGATGTATCCACATACTCAGTCTGCATTCCTCATTTAGTCTGCCTTTTATGACCACTAATGTATAGTTCAGCACCACACTGTCAATGGAGTGGGAATTGGCTCTAGACACTAATGCAATTTATTTTCAAGATTTTCAACAACCTTGAGTGACCTCTAATAGACCATAAGTGGTAAATTTGTGGCCACTTTTTTGTTTTTAATGTCAACTAAGTTCAGGCAAAATAAAATATCTGTATTGAATTATGCATTTGTCCTGCTGCTTTTATATGCATACTTAAAGGGATAGTAATAATGCATTTTATCTTTATTTTATTTTGTAGGCATTAAAAAAACATGAAGAACGATATAAGTCTATCTCTCAAACCTTTATGGTTTAAGAGATATTCACAAGCAAAGTTTCCCCTCCCGCCCCTTTTACCTAGTGTAAGCCATCTCTTCTCAGATGTGGAATCCAGTCCATAGACCAGACAGATAACAGAAGGGGACAATCTTCTTCCTATGAGAACAATGAAAGCCCTGCCCCCTTGACAAGTTTTTCAGGTTTTTCCCTTATCTTAATTGAAGATTGTCCCTCTCTGCAGTCTACCTGGGCACCTCCCTTCTGATCTGGCTGAGCAGTGTTACATCAGTAAAAGGGGTGGGAGGGGGACACTTTGTCATTGAATTACTGTTGAACTACAACTCTGATGGAATTGAAATAACACTCTCCAAAGTCCAAATACTATGATGATTAATTAGAGCTGCTTTTATTATGAAACATTACTATTCCTTTAATATAGAAAAACTGCAGGCAGCATAACACTGCTGTATGTTTGAGAGCCTTATAATAATGATGATTTTGTTTATTTTTCTACTTTTCTTCTGGCAAAGTGAGATTTTTGTAATGTATAGAAGATAGAAGATGGATACTTTTTAGGATTATTTTACACTTTATTATTTCCATTTGATTTCATCATTGATAAACTGAAAATGTAGCTGTAGTGGCAGTTTTTTTCAGCTGCTAAAATTGATAGTTTTAATATTAACACATTTATTTTTTATATTTTGATTTTTCTAAAGAGACATTTCAGAAAATAAATCAAAGGAATATCATACTGCTCCTAAACGCCTCCTATACCATCTGTATTCAGTCTGCTTGTTGTCTAGAATTGTGGGCATTTTGCTAAACATCTTTGCTTTACACCTGAAGAAAGGGCTTAAAGGGATAGTAATACTTGCAAATTACTAATCCCCATATTGTAGCTTTGTTAAAAAGAAACTTATTGCCCCCAGTGTCATCTCTCAGACCCTTATGGTTTGAGAGATGATAGCGCTCAAAGTTCCCCCTCCCTCCCCCTTCCCTGACTGAACTCTGACTGTAGGGGAAGATGTCGTATGACAGTCTTATGTGCATCAGGCGACTCTGCAGCAGAGCCGAGACCACGTTTATAAAAAATAATTCTTTCACTGAAACGGTCTTTTACATGTGCTTGATTTGCAGTGTGCTTGGTTTGTAAGCACATGTAGAAGACCATTTTAGTAAAAGATTTCTTTTTTAGAAACGCGATCTCGGCAATGCTGCAGAGCCACCTGATGCAAGTAATACCGGATATCCCTGCATCCAGCGTTCAGTCAGGGAAGGGGGGGGGGACTTTGAACGCTATCATCTCTCCAACCAAAAGGATTTAAGAGATGACAAAGCTACAATATGAGGATTAGGGTTGCCACCTTTTCTTCAAAAAAATATGGCATTCCCTCCATAGACTTAACATTGGACAGAAGCCAATTTTTTACTGGCCTGCCAGAAAAATACCGGCTGGGTGGCAACCATAATGGGGATTATTAATTTGCAAGTATTACTACCCCTTTAATCTTTGCAATCATTGTGTCCTGGTTTTTTTGCATGTTGCTTCTACTAACACTAAAAGTGTGTGTATTGCAGTGGATACCTGATGAGGACTTTGCTACATCTTATAACAGAAAGAAGGGAGAAGAAGTACTTTATGATGATGCAGGCCTGTACGATAACTTACCATCTCCGAAAATCTTTGCACGCTATCCACCGGCTGATAAAAAAGCTAATAAGTTTTCCACTGACAAACTGTCCCCTAACCACTACAAATCTCCTGTCTCTCAATCTGTCACTAACAACTCCGCTCTTGGGAGGGGATCTCTCAGTACACAGTCTCAGGTACAGTTTGTAACAACATTACCTCTCTCTAGCATCCGAGTGGTCAAGAAAGTGTCATATTATGGAAACTGTGCCTAGATATGATATTGGCCAGTTTTGCCATGGAGGCCAAATGATCACTTTATATATATGTATAAAAGGCTAGCCCTGTTTTGGGTTCCCTCATAAAGGCTCCTGGATCAGTGGCAGCCACACCGCGTGGTGTGATAAGTGTGGCTGGTCACCCAATCTGATGTATGGGGGTGGAGTTTATTGTATTTGCCCATATACTCTCAGGAATAACACTGTTTACTTTCTCATTCACCTCCTCTCCTGTCACTGAGCACTTCAGGATTCTCCTCTCTGTATGTCTAACGAGACACAGACACACACACGCTTTCAGTGTTACAGGCTTGCCCATATTTCACCCCTGCATCCTCAACCAAATACGCAGTGCATGTTGGTGGAGAATCAGCCAAGTGTATATACATCAAGTTCATCTCCCCTTCCCTTCTATTTGCCTCCCTCTCCCTTCCATTTGTCTCTTCATTCCCCCCCTCCCTTCCGTTCCACATTTTGCCTCCCTTCTCCCTTCCAAAAAAAAAACAAATCTGATCTCGTAGTGGGGTGCTTCAGGACCCCTCCTACTTCCATTCGACCCAGAGAATCCAGGTGGGTGTGGGAGGGATCAGCAAACCCTCTCACATCAGTGAAGGAAAGCCTTCCTCATTGACGTAAGAGGTTTTGCCAATCCTGCCCACTCCTATCCAGCTCCGGGTAAGATGGAAGCAGGGACGCTCTCTTGCTCCCTTGCGTCACCTTTACTGATCTCCCAGATTAATCTGGGGTCATGGGGGGAGGGGGGTCATGATGTCCCACCACGAGGTCTGACTTTTAATAAAATGTAACCCTTCAAGTGCCACGAAGGTATCCAACACATTGCAATGCAATGGGTTTCATACCTCTCTTGCACTAAAAGGGTTAAAAAAAAACAAGGTTCACCACACGGATGCAGCCAATCCACCCGCCTGCTAGTCGCTTTATATAACAAATACCTTCTATATTAGGAATACATGTTTTAAGAAGCAGACCCAGCAGTATGATATATTTCATCACAATAATCAGCACTGATTTTTCCTTGTAACTCATCTCCCTTGGGTGTCTATAGGATGTTAATCTTTTGAGTGCAGGAGGGGTGTCCAATGCATTGCAAAGCAATGAGTTAGATACCCCTCTGGCGCTCAGAGGGTTAAGGGGTGCTGTGAACCTTATTCATGAGTAGTCAGTGTATGTTCAGCCACATTCTTTGAGGCACTGACATGGAAAATGGAGTCAGAGAGCAAATAAGATCACCTAGAGATGGGTTTTATTTAAAAGAATATATTTAATGAAAAGTATTTCTCTTACGTCCAATGTGGAACACAGGAACCATGGGGTATAATTCCCTGCTCTGGAGGTCAGGGCACTTGAAAAGGCAGGGCCTATGAGGAACAGCTTTACCCACATGCCTCTGTTTCAAGTGACTTGCCTCAGGAAAAGGGCAAGCTGGCACTGTATTCTTAGTTTTTAGACTTTTTTTGAGGCTTAGATATGGGGCTGTATAAACCCCCATTTGGCAGGCACCCATTAACTAGATTCCGAGGAGTTGGCTCTCCCAGTTCACAGGTGTATTTCTGGAATATTTTAATGTGGCGGTTGACTTTGTTACAAGTCTGTCTCATTACTGAACTTCTCTGAGGTTCTGTATTATAACAATGTGAGACTGAAGACAGCTAAGTTAACTATTTGAGTGCTGTGGTCTTTTAAATGATGTCCTTGCTATTACATGGCACCAGCTGAAAAGTGGATGTTCTTGCCTGTTTATCACTCAGTCTTTCTCATTTCTCATGCATACTGTGTTTGTAAAGATGGCTAGTTACATAGTATGGGTTTGTTATCTATTTCTATACTTCAATGTCATTATATTATGGTCTTTCTTCTTCACTTTAATCAGGTAGACTTATTCCATTTTAATTTACTTCCATTTCCTTAAGTGTATATATGTATTTCAGATTTATTTTTGTTATTACTTCTTTCTTACATTTATGGAACACGGCCCCTTTAACAGTAGGAGCACACACGGCAGCCATCTTTGTCCCACAGAACTGCATGGAGATTCTTTATAGGGACATATCTCTGCACAAGGGTCATAGTGGGCTCAAAGTGAGTCAATGGACCTGCTCTATCTCATGGTCAGTGTGGGGACAGTGTTTAGATCACTTAATTTAGCAGTTTTTATATGTCTGGAGAACCCAAATGTACTGGGCATATAAAATGGGAACCTACATTCCCCAGAATACCCTTTTCCGAGATTTTCTACATTGGACAGGATGGTGCTATGACGGCCATCTTACTACTCCCATTACATAGTCGGCAAAGAGGCTGGTCTCTCTTCTCCACATTTCCAGTGTAAATGGGGTATTTCTGTACAATTTATCATAATTTCCTACTACTTTGGACTACTTTCCTACTTTAGAAGGGTGTTCTCTGAACATGTCAGATCTCAAGAGACATATGGGGAAATCCAACCCTAAGTATTCATGGATGCCTTTAGAACACTACTCCTCATGCCAAACTGGGCTTCCACTGGAATATTCTGGCACCCTATGTCTCTCTTGCACTGTGGTCCTTACTACTCCCCTGGGGCCCTCCACTGCAGAACAAGAGCCAGTTTGGGTTAAGACTCTGATTTCATCAGTTCACTAGAGATTGCTCTGAAGAGGAGGTTTACACTGATGGGGAGACCTGGATTATTCCTTGTCTTTGGGAATGCCTATGAGGAAGTCTCTTGCCCCTCAGCTGAGGAGCTTATTAGTGCTGTTTTAGGGACTTTTCAGGTCCCTGAGCCCTCTGGATCACCCCACAAAACGTGTTACAATATTGACATTGTGTGAAAAGATTTTATATTGTTTTATAGATGCTTGTATGCATCACTTTTAAATAAATGTGATACTATTGGAAAACGTCAGAACACCTCTTTATTTGTCCGGATATCTTCAGGGGAGTCCGGAGTGTGCTTGAGCAGGGACAAGCCAGTATCCCTGTGTGCGATATACCGGTGATATAGGAACACCAATTCGGTGAAAATCGATACCTTGAGTGCTCTGTCACATAAACAATATATACTTGCACTTTTTTCTTTTGTTTTATTAGCCCTTACCAAGTAATTTTCTATATATATATATATATATATATATATATATATATATATATATATACACACACACTATATAATAATTCTCTAGAAAATTTGTAACAACGCAGTCATGCGTAGTAGAGACTGCCCGTGACGAGGCTGATATGGAGCGTCCCGCTCTGTATCAGCTGCAGCGTGGGCAGTCTCTACTGAGCATGACTGCGCAACCGGCTGGCAGTGTATCAGCAGTGGCATGGGCAGTCTCTACTGAGCATGACTGCACCGGAACCGGCTGGCAGTGGTTATATATACATAGAGAGAGAGAGATGTCTGCACCATAATAATATAATTGCTTCTTGAATCAAGACCACTATATGCCAGGTGTATGTGAAAGAAACCTCTTCCTTTCTGAGTCATGGCACACTCTACCAGATCTGTGGACACCTCTTGGGCTTACAAGAATCAAGCTTCTGCTGAGCAGCTGTGTAAGGTGGTGATCGATTGTCTCTGTACTCTTTTACCACACACTACTGTGTCAATGTCCTGGCCTCAGGTGAGGCCAGCTTTACCCAGAAGGTCCTTCTGGAAGTTGTGCTTTTTAAGGACTCTTTTTCTTCTATTTCTGTATGCAGAGTTCTGAATTCTGTTGGTTATTGTTCTTGTACAGTTGTTTGGTGTCCATTAACACCCAATGTTTATATGGTACTGCTTTTCCTGTTGTGTAAAACAAGGGTTCTTCCTCTGCTGAGATATGAGATGCCTATTTCTTGTTTATTTACACAAACAGTACCCCCTAGTGGTCATATTTCAGTTAGTTATTCTGTTGCATTCTCTGGGAGAGGTGAGTTCATAACAAACAGTTCTCCACAGAATGTGATAACAATTGCTGTCAGTTAGAACTTACAGGAAGTAATCACACTGTAATTCACTTCCTGACAATTTGAACTGTTATATAATTTGAATAAAACAGCTGACAGCAGTGAGGATACCCCTTGTTTTAGTCAGCAGAGAAAGCCCTATAACATAGTGATTTTCATAAGAAAAAGTATACTGATCTTTTAAGTAAGTATATTTTATTAGAAAGAGTCAAATATATGTATTCATATTTGTGAGAATAAATACATTTCTTTAATGCCACTTTAAAAAATAGATGTGGGTGCAACTTAGAATAACATTCTCCCATTTTCTTTAGAACAAGTAACATTTTACTAACAATTCATTAATTTTCTCCTGACAAGTTGCTTTTACTTCCCTATGGGTAATTTGACTTCTAGTCCTCCTCATTGCCTGCAGGTAGGATTAACATTCCATAGCAGTGGTTCTTTTTAGAGGTAATTATGTGGACTTATTTTCATTAAAACTCAAAACGGCTTTCATGGTTCGTCTTCATTTCCACTTCAACAATAACATGCTGTCTTTTTTATCAAAGCCATCAATCTAATCAACATCGCTCTGAAACAACTAACAGCCATAATCCTCACATTTCTTCTATAATCTTATTTTCATTTAGATACAGACTTAACACTGAGGGTTTTAAATATTATAGTTTTTTGTCTCATAACTGAGCCAGTCTAAAGTAATCTAGATTTTCGGCTGCTGCAGTTTTACTTTGATTAACTCTTTGAGGCTGATTATAATAATTATAAGAAGAAAAAAGATGAAGAACTGTAACAATTCTGGGGCAAATTAACTGTACCGTAGAGGACAAATGCAAAGTAGCCTTTTGATTTAAAGGGATAGTAATGTTTCAGAATAAAAGCAGATCCAGTATATGGGCATTAGAGAGTGTTATTTCAATACTGTCAGGGTTGTAGTTCAAGAGTAATTGAATGACAAGGTATCCACCTCCCTCCCCTTTTACCTAGTGTAAGCCACCTCCCCTCAGATGTGGAATCTGATCTTGAGACCAGACAGATCACAGCAAGGGACAATCTTCTTACTGTGAGAACAATGAAAACCCTGCCCCCCTTGACAGGTTTTTCAGCTTTTTCCTGTATGCTAATTGAAGATTGTCCCTCTTTGTGATCCATCTGGACACCACCTTTCTGTTCTGAGGTGAGCCGTGTTACATCAGTAAAAGGGGTGGGAGGGGGATACTTTATCATTCAATTACTCTTGAACTACAACTCTGATAGTATTGAAATAACACTCTCCATGGCCCAACTGCTATGAAGATTAATTGGAGCTGCTTTTATTTTGAAACATTACTATCCCTTTAAGTACGTCCTACACAGGCTTTTTATTACTGATAATAGCCCTCTCTAGTCTGCTGTAGCTGCAGCACCACCCTAAAATGTCAGGCTGTGGAAGTAATAACTGTTGAATTATGCATATTCCAGCAGTGGGTGTGCCCTTGTTTTACTCAGTATGAAAAACCCTATAACATACATTTTTCAAAGTAAGCGATACCGTCCCTTTAAAATGGTTTGCTACTTTTCCAGAATGTACCTCTTTAATTATAGCAATATCTAATTATATTAATATTGAAATAGGCAGCAAATTTTGCTCAAAGCACTCATCACTTCTTAATTTTAAGTAGCGTTTAAGTACTTTTTGTGGGCCCTGTTCTTCAAGTGTTAACGTCTCCCCAACCAAGGAGGTGGCCATGACAGTTGCTAGCAGAACCACAAGATCTCAAATTCTGTTCACTGCACATGGTACTCTTAACCCCTTAATGACCAGAGGGGTGTGCAATGCATTGTTTGCAATCTGTTGCTCACCCCTCTGGCCGTATATACCCTTAAAGGGATAGTAATGTTTCATAATAAAAGCAGCTCTAATTAATCATCATAGTATTTGGGCCATGGAGAGTGTTATTTCAATCCTGTCAGAGTTGTTGTTCAAGAGTGATTGAATGATAAATATCCCCCTTCCGCCCCTTTTGCTGATATAACACTGCTCAGCTCAGAGCAGCAGGGAGATGCCCAGGTAGATTGCAGAGAGGAACAATCTTCAATTAAGATAAGGGAAAAAGCTGAAAAACCTGTCAATGGAGGCAGGGTTTTCATTGTTCTCACAGTAAGAAGATTGTCCCTTGCTGTTATCTGTCCCGTCAAGCAACCAGATTCCAAATCTAAGGTGATGTGGCTTACACTAGGTAAAAGGGGCGGGGGGGATATTTTATCATTCAGTTACTCTTGAACTACAACTCTGACAGTATTGAAATAACACTCTCTACGCCTAAAATACTATGAAGATTAATTGGAGCTGCTGTTTTTGTGAAACATTACTATCCCTTTAAGGACTAGTTACGTCACACCGGTCCAGACGTTAAGGACCGGTCACAGTCCTGGCATGTCATAGAATTCTGGGATGGCAGTGTGTCTTCATGCCGCTGTGCCATCCCAGAATTCAATGCGACAAAAACAGCCGCCATAGGCTGGATCGAGAGGTCGTTAAAGGTTAAGTAGGTGCATGCACTCTACCTGCTTCAGTTTGTAAAACTGCCAGTAACTGTTATGTCCAACTCTGCAGAGATGACATTGAGTCTCATTGAAGATGTTCTCTTGAACCAAGCAGCAGGGAAAATTAATTTGGACCATTAGGATTTACCGTGTTGCATTGGCGGTTTACCACATATCCCTCAATGGGTCATAACTGTAACTATGATTATTGTGACTCACTACTAATTTATGTGTGTGGGGGGTGCTGCTAATATATATGCGCTGGCAAGTATCACTGCCGAGTTTAGCTGGGATATATTTTATATATTTCTCCCACTATATCAGTCATATGTATTGCATTACCCAAATCCAACTATTGCACATTTGTTCATTCTACTTCTGTGTATAGCGACTTTCACTCCACTTGCACTGATAGGTCTTTATTTGCTTTTAACCCTTTGAGTGCCAGAGTGGTACGCAACGCACTGCTTTGCAATGCGCTGCGTAGCACTCTGGCACTCAAGGTTAACTTGCTTCTTTTGAGAGGTTTTATTAACTGTAAAGGGATAGTAATGTCTCTTATAAAAATAGTTTGCCGAGTCTTCTTTATATTAAAAGTAACAGATTGCGCTATGTGTAAAAGCTCACTTGTGTCTAGTTGAAAAGTTATTAAACAATAAAGAGCCCCGTCCGCCCCTTCTGGAATTGTCATGCTGAATCTGCAGCCTGGTCCAGAAGGCTGCAGCAAGGGACAAACTGAGTAAGCAAAGGGAAATCCTGTCCTCATTCATCTACAGTGGCAGGATTTTCCTTATACTTACTAAAATCTGTCCCTCGCTGCATCTCCGGTCCCACGACCAGATTTCAGATTCAGTGGGAGGTGGTCAGAAGGGGTGGGCGGGGGATCTTTAACACTTAATAACTTTTGAACTACGTGCAAGTAAGCCTCTTACACATAGTGCAATCTGTTACTTTAAAGGGGAATTACCACCCCTCAATAACTTTACATTAATGAATTCTTCACCTGGCGATTAGCTGCTTAGTAGCGCTAGTCGCCAGAAATATTACCTGGTTTCAAAGATTTTCCAGTTATTCGGAGGCTCACAGTAGCAGGAAGCACGGACATCTCATCATAGTGACGTCCGTGCGTCTGCGCTGTCAGTCCCTTTTGGAGCCGGCCGGACATCCTCCTTTCTCTGCAGTGTCTATTGTACCCCTCTGGCACTTTAAGGGTGGGTCTGATGCTAATAAATATTTTCTCTTTTGCTTTCCTTACATTATCTTTATGATGTTATAACAGAATAGTGCATTCCCTTTGGTTTAATTACACCATCTTCTTCTGAATGAGTGGTGCACCATTCTCTGTGGCAGTGTGTCTTAAAGTGATAGTAATGTCTCAGAAAAACAGCAGCTCCAGTTAATCTTCATAGTATTTGGGCCACGTAGAGTGTTATTTCAATACTGTCAGAGTTGTAATTCAAGAGTAATTAAATGATAAATTATCCCGCTCCTGCCTCTTTTACCTAGTGTAGCCACCTCCCCTCAGATGTGGATTCTGGTCTCTTCACCAGACAGCTCACAGCAAGGGACAATCTTCTTACTGTGAGAACAATTAAAGTCCTGTCCCCTTGACAGGTTTTTCAGATTTTTCCTTATGCTAACTGAAGATTGTCCCTCTCTGAGATCCATCTGGACACCACCTTTCTGTTCTGAGGTAAGCAGTGTTGTAACAGTAAAAAGAGCGGGAGGGGGATACGGATACTTTATCATTGAATTGCTCTTGAACTACAACTCTGACAGTATTGAAATAGCACTCTCCATGGCCCAAATACTATGAAGATTAATTAGAGCTGCTTTTATTATGAAACATTACTATCCCTTTAACTACCCAAATAAATTCAGTGAATTAACAATCTGAGGGCCAGAGGGGTAACCAAGATACCTGACTAGCACTCAAATGGTTAAATAATATTTCCTGCACTTGTACTTGTAAAACAGTTGAGAAGTTTCATTTTTTTTTTTTTTTTTTTAATCTCCGTCGCAGCTGTTTTGGTCTATAAGAAACTCTCCTAAGTACGGCATAAGACCTTGATCTTTTAGAGAGTCATTTAGCAATCTTTGCTTTGATTGAAGAAGAGAGCGTGTTTTATGTACAAATCTAAATATTCTTCCTTTTTATCCATGCCAAGGTTTCTCTCATTTTAACCACTTTGGCAGGGTCGAGTGTCTCACCAGGCAAAGGAGTCGTGTGTCTACGTTTTCTTAAAAATTAATGGAGCTGGGCTTCCAAATGCTACAATGAAAAATTACAGTTGTATGTTATTACTAAATAGACAAACTCTAAGCTCCAGTTTATGACACAATGCTTTCTTTCCTTATACTGAATTTAAAAGAAAGGGAATACATAGATAGGTGATAGATTGATTTACATTAAATATTTAAGTGGGACTAACACTTAGGTGACTTTGAAACAGTTATTTCTAAGTTAATTATACTTAAAGTAGATTATGAGATATTTATCTTTATTTATGTGTTAGTGTAGCCAGTAGTACCTTGTAGGAAGTGGCAGTTGGGAGAGAGAGTGGAAAGGTTCCTTCTTTCACATCAGGCTGTTCCAAACAGTACTGCCTAATTTGCATAAATAGACAAATAAATAGTGGGCCATATTTGTTGAATACAATTTAGAATGTTGTAAATGAAAAGTATGTGTTATGGTCGTGTTTGAAAAAAAACCCTTCAACGAACACAGGTATAAGCCTTAAATAGTTGATAACTTTGTGGGTAATATATGAATCGGCAGATGCAGCTCATTTTTTTGTACTGGGACTCTGGCTCTCTACTCATGCCTTGTACTCCAGGGTATGCATTAGAGTATATGATTGTGTTATTGCATACTGACTCCATTGTCATTAAGACTTTAATGAGAGCAAGCCCTGAATGCCTTCCCTATGGCATTTGCAGGATAATGGAATTAAGTTATTCCACTTAGGCAGAGAGGAAAGAAATTCCCATACAGTACCATATAGCCCTTCTCTTGGCACAAGTACCATACAGTAAGTATCTTATAAAAGGGATAGTAATACTTCGTTTTATCTTTATTTTATTTTGTAGGCATTAAAAAAACATGAAGAACGATATAAGTCTTATCTCTCAAACCTTTATGGTTTGAGAGATATTCACAAGCAAAGTTTCCCCCTCCCGCCCCTTTTACCTAGTGTAAGCCACCTCTTCTCAGATGTGGAATCCAGTCCATAGACCAGACAGATAACAGAAGGGGACACTCTTCTTCCTATGAGAACAATGAAAGCCCTGCCCCCCTTGACAAGTTTTTCAGGTTTTTCCCTTATCTTAATTGAAGATTGTCCCTCTCTGCAATCTACCTGGGCACCTCCCTTCTGCTCTGGCTGAACAGTGTTACGTCAGTAAAAGGGGCGGGAGGGAGATACTTTATCATTCAATTACTCTTGAACTACAACTCTGACAGAATTGAAATAACACTCTCCAAAGTCCAAATACTATGATGATTAATTAGAGCCGCTTTTATTATGAAACATTACTATCCCTTTAAATTGACGTTAGGCATGCATGGCATTAAGAAATTGGTTTCATTGATTCGTTTAGAACAGACACATATTAGTTCTGATTCTGAGTCAGCGAGTCACTAATTCTCAATAACCATAACTAGAATGTAAGCTCTGCTGAATAAGGATGTGTATATAAATGATTCCGTGTCCAGCACTGAAAATGCTATCAGCCTTTTATAAGAGAAAGCAAATGCTTTTAATTATAACCTATTCACTGAGGTACATTCTTACCCTGAAAAAGCTCTCAGTTTATTGTAATGTGCTTGTAATGTGGGGAAACTCATCCAGTTACCACTTAGAGTGACCTAAGCCACTGACCACAGGTTTAAAATGATGAGTCCCAGCTCCACGATTCCACTGCCAACAAGTGATCCTCGTTGGATAGCTTCACTTAGGTTTTTCCTTTTTTGAAATGCTTAGCTGAGGTTTCGAGCAAACACATCAGTCACGACACAAATAACTGCCTAGGCTCAGCAAATTCAGCTTCCTCGTCTTCTTAAATGTGGGGCCAAGTAAGGACTAACCCACAGATTGCATATTTTCTTTATTAATTGCTTGTTGGTTTACACACATGTTAACCGCATGGACTGTAACATATTAATGTAAAACTAAACTGGTCATTGTACATTGTATACATTCCTTACACTTTCCTTCATTTAAGGCAATTACATTTGTCTGCTAAACTTATTTTTGTTATTATTTAATTCTTAAGTATACTAGAGACGTGTTGTGACCTTCAGAATACATGCAGATTAATTTAAAGGGATAGTAATACTTCGTTTTAACTTTATTTTATTTTGTAGGCATTAAAAAAACATGAAGAATGATATAAATCTTATCTCTCAAACCTTTATGGTTTGAGAGATATTCACAAGTAAAGTTCCCCCTCCTGCCCCTTTTACCTAGTGAAAGCCATCTCTTCTCAGATGTGAATCTGGTTGTAAGACCAGACAGATAACAGCAGGGGACAATCTTCTTTGTATGAAAAGAATGAAAGCCCTTCCCCCCCTTGACAAGTTTTTCAGGTTTTTCCCTTATCTTAATTGAAGATTGTCCCTCTCTGCAGTCTACCTGGGCACCTCCCTTCTGATGGGGCTGAACGGGGTGGGATACTTTGCTTTTGAATATCTCTTAAACCATAAAGGTTTGAGACATAAGACTTATATCATTCTTTGTGTTTTTTTAATGCCTACAAAATAAAATAAAGATAAAACGAAGTATTACTATCCCTTTAAGTATACTAGAGACGTGTTGTGACCTTCAGAATACATGCAGATTAATTTAAATTAGAGGCACTGACAGCAATGATCAAGGTTGCTTCACATAGAAATGAGGAATGTACACACATAACCTAGAATCAGGAAAATAATTTTACAGATGCTGAAAGGAGTACTGTAAAACTTCACGGATAATACTTACAGTTTTGCCTCTTTTCACCTTACATGAAGTTTGTGTGGGGGTGTGTGTATTATACACAAGATAATATATAGTAGAAAAATGGTATGAAGCACTTACAGGACTTTTAAATAAAGCTTAATTTTTATTCTTATTGAAATTTCATGTCAACTTTTCAGCCAGGCCCAGCTGGCCTTCAGTAGGCCCGTTAGGGACCGAAAACGTTTGGTATATGGAAGCAAACGATTGAATAAATATCTGAGAGTGATTCCCTGATGAGTGCTCTCTCTTTTCTACGAAAGCTCAGGCTGAGTACTTTATATATATATATAAAGTATATATATATATGTTTCTTTATTGGATTTATTCATACGGCTTTCTACACGAGCACCCAGGCACTAACAATAACATCAACGAGAGCAGACCTGTGAGTGCTGCTGTTTCTTTATTGGATTTATTCATACGGCTTTCTACACGAGCACCCAGGCACTAACAATAACATCAACGAGAGTGCCTCTGTTTGAAAAAAAAAAAAAAAAAAAAAAATATATATATATATATATATATATATATATATATATATATATATATATATATATGATACAATACAATTGAAAAAGCACTCTCAGGACTTCGCTTATAGAGATAAACTAGTTTATTATGCATATCAACGTTGATCTGCACAATAAACTAGTTTATCTCTATAAGCGAAGTCCTGAGAGCGCTTTTTCAATTGTATTGTATCATATATATATATATATATATATATATATATATATATATATATATATGTAGTTTCATTTATAGGGATTAGTGTTCTTTGGATTGACCTCATGAGTTATGGCTGAGTGTCGGACAGAACTCAGTATCCTATAACACTTCCAAACAATGCTAAAACACTGTCCAGGTATTTTGGTTATAGGACTTATTTGGCCAGTGGGATAATGAGGTTCGATCCCCGCTGGATGGTTCAAGCTGGGAATCAGGCATTTAAAACTAGATTACCAGGTGTCTGTAACATTCAGCTCTCCATAGATGGCAATAGAAGCAGCACCACCTAGATATGAAAATTCTTCAACTCAAATGCTCAAAAAAAAAAAAATACAGATACACAATGCAGATAAATACAGCACTCACAGGACTCAGTGGGGCTTTGATTAAAGTAAACAGTTATTCCATTGTCAACATTCCAATCCAGGAATGGATTTTTGTCAAGGTCTTTATAAAGATCCATGCCTGGATCAAAGCTTTAGCAATGGAAGAAACCTGTTTATTTTAATCAAAGTCCAGCTGAGTAAAGCCCTGTGAATGCTGGATTTATGTGCCCTTCATCTTCATCTTTGAACGTTCTGATCCCACCAGGCTGTTACATTTATTGTCGTGAGTGCATATATTGGCATTTAATGGTTTAAAGTGGACCCGGCAACTACAATTATTCTCGTGTAATGTGAAAACAATTCACAACTGCCTATGCCTTATGCTGACCAAAAAAAACAGATATTAAGAATGAATTCTGTAAAGTGAAAGTGTTTCAGTGCAGCACTGTATGCTAACTAAGCTCTGTAGTCATTCTCCTTTCTATCTAGTCTGACCATAATTCAGTTTAGGTGGCCTTCCATTGTGAGTTTCTATCCTTCTTTAACCCCTTAAGGACCGGGAAATCCGGCCGAAGACGCGACTCAACGACCACGGAGCAAAAAATTTTTTTTGCTCCGTTGCGTTCCGGACACCCCGAACGGCGTGCAGCCGCGGGGGGAGCCCGGAACTCAATGACGGTCATAGTACGTCATCGGTCGTTAAGTGAAATCGACCCTTGACGTACTATGACCGTCAAGGGTCGTTAAGGGGTTATTCCCAGGTTGTACACTATACATTATCAGCGATAGAGTGTAAGAATACCTTTGGACTTCTTGTGAGCCTTTATCCTATCAGTTGCACATATTAACATGACAACTTTCTATGTGAGATTCCTTATATTTGACTGTCTTTATATATTCCTCTTGTAGAACACTTTTTTGCTATGTATCATATAGACTTTTTCTTCAGTATATCTAAGGGCAACACTAGGGTTGTTTTTTTCATGTACCTACACGTGTGGAGGCTCTATTAGTGATTGAAGTCGTTACTATAGAGACATTGGGGGAGATTCACTAAACAGTGATAAAGAGGTGATAAAGTGGAGATTACTTCTCCCGTTTAACACTTCTCCAATTCCTATGTTATTTTTCCTTCCTTTCACCTAATCTATTGTGGCCTATTTTAGCCATACCCATGCTTGTTCGTCTTTCTTACAATTCCATTTATATCTATGAACTATAAGGTCATATATTCACACTTTTGTACTTTTTTCTGAATCTATTATTGTACATTATTATATAATTAATGATTGCACAATATTGTATCAGTATAATATTGGACATTTGTAAGTGTGTTTTCAGCATCCTTTTATTATAATTTGTGACTATGTTTTGTCTGGAGTTTTAGTCTGTGTATGCTATAATTGAAAGAGACAATGTTTTCTTTAGCATTTCACTGTATGTTTTGCTAGGTTCCTGAATTCCACTAAAGATAAAGAGACACACACAGTGGTAGTGTAAACTACAACTACTGTTTATTAAATATGCATTATAAAAGAGGACATAAAAGATACTTAGCTACCGCCAGAGTTTTCATCAGTATGGGAGAGCCCTCCATACGCCCCTGCAGCGACAATCTTTTAAACACACAGGCTTGAGATTAGATACACACTCTCTATGGCCTCCCCGTGAGGAGGCCACAAAAAGTACCTCCCCTTACACTGTAGAATTGTCATTTTTCTTTTTTGTTTATACAAATGGTATATTTTATACAGTTCCGGTCTATCATTTATTTATTCTTTCTAACATTATTATAGTCTAGAAGTGTTCTTAAAATTTTTTTTAACATTTTAAACAGATTAGGTGTCTAGACTAATCCACAGCTTAATTTTACAAATAAAGATGTTTATTGAAATGTTTGTTCTGAATAGCTGAAGAAGAAGCCACCTGCGATGGCGAATGGGATTACATCAAAACCCAGATTAAATGGCAACCAGCAAAAGAAGCCAACCACTGCAGTTAATGTGAAACGGAGTGCCTCAGGTAAGTATGTTATAGGACAGTGGCTCCCAACCATATCCTCAGGGATCCCGAACAGGCATACCTGGGAACTTCCAGTTGAGGGCTTCCCAGAGGGGAGTCCTCTGTTCAGCAGGGGGTGACAATAATGACGCTAATTGTGTCAAAAAGGGGTGTGGCTTGATGCGAGTTGGGGGGGCAGGGCTTAAAGGTGTCACACAGAAGGCTGGGGAAGGAGAAACAGCAGGAGAAAAAGCAGATGTGGCAGAGTTTCAATAGAAACTCCCCACATCTGGAGGAATCTGCCTCTGTCCCGGAGACCCAGTAAAGCTCTGTCAGAACCAGAGTCTCCGGGGAAAATCCGGAGAGTTCCCAGGTATGCTGACAGGCTATGTCATTAAAATGTTTCCTACCTGGCTACAGGTGGGTTAATCAAAGGCTCTGCGCAAGCAGAGAAATCCTAAAGATATTGCACCACTGAGGACAGGGTTTGGACCCACTTCCTTTGGGTTTTGTTGATATTTGTTATGTAGGTCTTCCTAAATATCACTTTAGCTAGTAATAAATGTATTACTTTTAAACCTTTGAGTGAAAGAGGGTGATCAATGCATTATCAGTAATGCACAGCACTGGCAACAGTGCCACCTTGTGATGACGTAAATGCAAAATGGCATTTGGGATGATAACATTTTGAGCTGTGATACATTTTAAAGGGATAGTAATACTTCGTTTTATCTTTATTTTATTTTGTAGGCATTAAAAAAACATGAAGAACGATATAAGTCTTATCTCTCAATCCTTTATGGTTTGAGAGATATTCACAAGCAAAGTTTCCCCCTCCCTCCCCTTTTACCTAGTGTAAGCCATCTCTTCTCAGATGTGGAATCCAGTCCATAGACCAGACAGATAACAGAAGGGGACAATCTTCTTCCTATGAGAACAATAAAAGCCCTGCCCCCTTGACAAGTGTTTCAGGTTTTACCCTTATCTTATTTGAAGATTGTCCCTCTCTGCAGTCTACCTGGGCACCTCCATTCTGCTCTGGCTGAACAGTTTTACATCAGTAAAAGGGGCGGGAGGGGGACACTTTGTCATTGAATTACTCTTGAACTACAACTCTGACAGAATTGAAATAACACTCTCCAAAGTCCAAATACTATGATGATTAATTAGAACTGCTTTTATTATGAAACATTACTATCCCTTTAAGTAAGTTATCTTTTAAATTGCAGTTCTCTTGCTTTACTCAGCAGAAAAAAAATCTAGAGTATGCACACTGTTCATCTCTTTCAAACCCTTGGGCGTTAGAGATGTCTCCAAGATGATACAGTGTCCAAAAGGTTTTTGATGTAGTCAACTGGTAGTTTGTCTTTAGGACTCCAGCTGTTGAATACTACAGTAGCGATCATTCTGAACCATTCAACGGCTGGTTGGATGGGAGTTGTAGTCCTAACAACTGGAGGTCTAGAGATTGATTACATCTGACCTAGACAAAGTGGTGAATGTTGTGGATGAATGGTGAATGTAAATCATTTTTAAATACAAGCTGGAATCTGAGTGATAATCCAGTTTCTTCCTGTGCATGTAGCTGCTGAACAATACAAGTATGGCAAGAACCGAGTTGAAGCTGATGCAAAGAGACTCCAAATGAAAGAGGAAGAGTTAATGAAAAAAAAAGAAGCACTTAGAAACCGACTGGCACAGCTACGGAAAGAGAAGAAAGATATACGGGCTGCCATTGAAGCCAATGCAGGTAAGTTTGCCCCTATAGACCTGCTGCTCATTCTTAGAGAATAATGACTTGGTCATCTGGAGAGATATGAACAGCTCAGCCGCATACATACTTAAAAAAGGTGAGTAGAGTTATCACAGTAATGACATCACAATCAATGTTTTGCCCATTTTGGCTTTTGTCCGAGTGATGAAGACCAGGATGAGCAAAACACTGTTTGTAGTGTCGTTGCTGTAATAAAGTAACTCACTGTTTCAAGAAATCTACCTGTTTGTGGTGGATCTCTTGACTATTTAAATCCAGTTCATGTAAATGGATTGTTGAGCCCCTTGAATGGTTAAAAGGTTTCCAGCACATTCATTCACAATGCGTTTGAGGCTGCTAACATTCCAGGGGTTAAAATCCCCATGAAGTCAAAGGGAATTTTCATTTGTCCCTTATGGTGCTTTTTGGTTTGATCCACAATTGCTTCTCTTCAGCTTCCAGAGTGCCCCTGTATTCTTTTAGTTTTAGACTAGTAGAGTAAAAGTGATTCCTTTATTGGCTGGGTGGCTCTAGTGATTGTAAATAGCAATTGTACATACTTCTTGTTTTCTGCCCCTAGTGTCTTGCATCCTAGAGCCACTCAGGCAATAAAGGTATCACTTTCACTCTACAGTCTCCTGCTTTTCCTATGGCTAACACTGTACAACACTTTAACCTTTTGGTTATAGTCAACTGGAGAAAATCTAGGACTGGGCTGATCGATATCAGTCTGCTTTAGCTCTCTATTTTGTAATTTATACAGATACGTTAAGACATTAATGAAAGATGAGTATAAGCAGGGATGGACATTTCCAGTAGCCTGTAACTAGTAAGAAAACCCAACAAACGAGTAAAAATGTTGCTGTTCTATTTGTTTAACATTGGGTGGATGAGTAACCTTTCACCTCCTGACCAATAACTTTTTTCCCTGACTGATGAACCTCATAGTATATGTGACTTAAACTAAACTAAGGATAATATTGTCAAACAAATTAAGAATTATGGGGCTATTTGTTTAGGATCCTCCCTACAAAATGGCAAGATACAATTCCCACCTTATTTAGCAAGAGATTTCCTTTTACCATATTTGACCTTAATCAACTGACACATCTACTATAGACAATGTATTGACAAATACTGTTATGGAGTTAAAAAAGACGTCTGTAAGACTCCATGTTTTATTAGATAGGGAAATAGACTGACTGGATGGCCCAAATTATTCTTTTCTGTCCTTCGTAATCTGTTTCTTAAGCACTTTGCTTCAATTTTGCATTTTATTTAGTTATGTTTCTGTGTTAATTAATCTGTTTTATGCCCATACCTGGGAACTTTGTCTTCTTGAGCTCTGGGGGCTCACAAATGGGTGGGGCTTAATTGTGGGTAGGGGGGGCTTAACAACCAATGTCATAACGTGGGCGGAACAGGGTGGGAAGTACGTAGGAAGTGGGAGGAATATTATTATGGTCCCATTCCTTTATTGTCAACAAGCCTACACCACTAATGTTTTGATACGTATAACCTGCTCTATGTGTGTATATATAGTGGTTGTGGGTCAAATTTTAGGTGGGAGCTTACTTTGTAGTACAGAATACAAAAGCACTTATAAATTTTGTGATCTGGTTACTCTCGGATTATTATTTACATCTGTTGGCAGACATTTGACAACTATTAATATATGTGGTGAAAGGACCTATACAACACACTATAAATGGGATGGATGAGAGTGCTTTGTCAGTAGTTTCCTATTTTCTCCCTTGTTTTGCAGTTTTTCTTTCACTTTGTGGCAGCCTCAACAGTATATAACAGTGGCTAAAGGGATAGTAATGTTTCACAAAAACAGCAGGTCCAATTAATCTTCATAGTATTTTAGCCATAGAGAGTGTTATTTCAATACTGTCAGAGTAGTAGTTCAAGAGAAATTGAATGATACCTAGTGTAAGCCACCTCCCCTCAGATGTGGAATCTGGTCCTGGGACCAGACAAATCACAGCAAGGGACAATCTTCTTACTGTGAGAACAATGAAAACCCTGCCCCCCCCTTGCCAGATTTTTCACTTATGATAATTGGAGCTGCTTTTATTATGAAACATTACCATGCCTTTAATACTCTCCCTGGTGGTACTGACCTCTCTTTTTATTTAACTCCAGCTCAGAACTATTGACCTCAACATGGCTACATAAATAGGGATCTCACTATTAGCCACTGCTGAGCACAGTTCAAACTCAAACACTGACATCTTGTGGCAGTTTAAGGCAAGACAAGAGAATTAAATAAGATTACAAGTACTGACGTGTTGGGAAATAAATGCAATAATACTTGTGTATGTATAGTTTTTTTTTTTTTATTAAAACAGGTGTGTGTTAATATATATATATTATTTATAATAAATATCCTTTTGATTATGGTTGAATAATTTGTTAGACTAGATATATTTGTTGGATTACCGTTAAGTATTTTTGTTGACTTCAAATGTGCTAAAATTCCAACAGATCAATAGTATTCAATTATATTAAACTTCATTATATTCCCTGAAATATTCATCAATTGATTGTATCTAAACTTTCCAATTATATTAAATATTTAGCAATGAATGCAAAAGTTAATTTGCTGCAAAAAAAGTCATATTGCGCCTGATAACATTTCCTTAAAAAGTTAATAACATTTAAAAAAACAAATTGTTTAGAGAAGGAGAGAGCTGGGGAGCAGACTTAGTACAAAGCCCAGTCCAGCATTATGCAGCCCCAAAATTACTCCTAAAACAGACCACCTTGTCTGGCTAAGGGGCTGGACAAAACCAGGAAGTCTGTGCCTCACATATATAAAGTGGTTTTTATAGGTATTCACCCCCTTTGACTTTTTCATATTTTCTTGTATATAAACCTGCAATTTACATGGATTTATTTAGGATTTATTGTCCATAATGATGAAGTAGGAAAAATCTACATAATTTAGAAAGGATGTTTACAAATAAACCGAAAAGTCGTGATTGTGCAAGTATTCACCACCCTTGCCCTAATATTCCTGAATAAGCTCTGCTGCAACAAACTGCCTTCGGGAAGTTATATATTAGTTGAATGGCGTCTACCTGTGTGCGGTTAAAGTGTCACATTACCACAGACTAAATACAGCTGTGTGGAAAGGTCCCAGAATGTGTTAAAAAGCATATCTAAACAAACATCATAAAGACCTAAAATTGTCCTGGATAAAATTCTAGAGATGCACCAGTCTGGGTTGGGTTCTAAAATTATATCCCAAATTATGAACAACCCCCAAAGCACCGTTAAATCCATTCTTAAAAAAATAGAATATGGCAAAACAATGACTATGCCTGAGTAGGCCACCCACCAAAACTCAGTTAACAGTTAAGGTGGGCATTAGTTAAGGAAGCAACCAAAAGGCCATTTGGTAACTGAAGGAGCTGTAGAGAGCCGCAGCTGAGGAGGCAGAAAGTATTCATGGAACAACTATCACCAGACTCTCCACAAAGCTGGGTTTTATGTGAGAGTGGTGAGAAGAAAGCCATTGTTGAGAGAAACTCATGCCAAATGCCATTTAGATGATCTGACCAAATTTTTTGGCCTTAGTTCAAAACTGTGTGTGTGACACAAAGCAAACACTGCTCATCATCTTAAGAACACACCCCCACAGTGACAGCATCATCAAAAAAGAAAAGAAGTCTCAGCACTAAAATAGGTTAGAAAACAACAAGGGTTAGATAAAATCAAATATGGTTTATTAGTCCCCAATCATGTATACCCTTAGCAGCTACAAACAAAAGACATAGCTGCCTAAAACATCCTGAGCACCGGTGCAAAAAATATTATAACATACCACCCTAAAAATAAATTAAAATTTGTATAGGCATCTGTGTGAACAAAAACCCATGTGCCAATACAAAAACAGACACAAATAAATAAAATACATAATAAAGAAATAAGCTTCAAAACGGAATATATATCCAAACAGCTTAAATGATAGTATGTCTGTTCCAAAGAGCTTAAATGATAATATATATAGCGCCACCTATTTCTATATTGTTTTATTGGCAGCATCATGTTGTGGGGATGTATTTCATTGATAAGAGACTGGGAAACTGGTCAGGATTGAGGGAAAGGTGAATGGAGCCAAATACAGGGCAATTATAAAGGAAAACCTCTTTCAGTTTGCAGGGATCCTAGGATGGGGCAGAGGTTCACCTTCCAGCAGGACAATGACCCTAAATATTCAGTTGCAGTGGTTTAAAAACAAGAACCTGAATGTATTAGAATAGTAAAAACCCAAACTTCAATCTCATTGAGAATCTGTGGCAAGTCTTGAAAATTGCTGTACCCCAATGGTCCTCATCCAACCTGCCAACCTTGAATAATTTTGCCACGAAAAATGGGCAAATATTGCATGGTCTAAATCAGGTTCTCAACTTCTGTCCTCAGGACCCGCTAACAGGCCAGGACTTAGGGATTTCTCTGCTAGAGCACAGGTGTGGTGATCAGAGGCTCAGTCACATTGATTAACTCACCTGTGCTCTAACAAGGAAATCATCAAATCCTGGCCTGTTAGTGGGTCCTGAGGACGGGAGTTGAGAACCACTGGTCTGGATGTTGTCTCACTCTGGTTGTCTTACTCTGTAAGACAAAATGCATATTTTTTATTTATTATAGCACCATCTTCTTGAACCATTTGTGCACAATAGGCAGTTGACCCTTATTTTGATGCAGTAGGTTATCTTCTTTCCAAAATGGTATATATTGTCTACCTTTTCTTTACATCTGAAATTGACCATTGTAGTTTTAGTCCTGCAGCTTCAAAAAGGAAGAGTAGTAGATATAGTTTAGTGCCCCTGGCATTCACTACTGTATGTCAACCCACATCAGTGTAGTACAGATTTTCTTTGACTTGCAATAGATGCTGAATGCGTCAGCAAATTCTGTGGTTTTCAGACGTCTTAGTTCCTGTGGCGGAAGTGTAAATATTCATATTTTTTTCCTTTAGCTCAATTTCTGGAAACATTTGTGGACACTGGACTAAGAGTAGAAAAGCAAGTTCTCCCTCTTGTGATGCAGTGGGTTGTCTTCTTTACAAAATTGTTTCCTAGTCTGCATTTTATTTATATTGTAGTTGTTACAGAAATGTTTGTATAAACAGGTCATACTCTTAAAGGGATAGTAATACTTTGTTTTATATTTATTTTATTTTGTAGGCATTAAAAAAACACAAAGAACGATATTAGTATTATCTCTCAAACCTTTATGGTTTGAGAGATATTCACAAGCAAAGTTTCCCCTACTGCCCCTTTTACCTAGTGTAAGCTATCTCTTCTCAGATGTGGAATGCAGTCCATAGACCAGACAGATAACAGCAGGGGACAATCTTTTTCCTATGAGAACAATGAAAGCCCTGCCCCCCTTGACAAGTTTTTCAGGTTTTTCCCTTATCTTAATTGAAGATTGTCCCTCTCTGCAGTCTACCTGGGCACCTCCCTTCTGATCTGGCTGAACAGTGTTACATCAGTAAAAGGGGTGGGAGGGGGATACTTTATCATTCAATTACTCTTGAACTACAACTCTGACAGAATTGAAATAACACTCTCCAAGGTCCAAATACTATGATGATTAATTAGAGCTGCTTTTATTATGAAACATTACTTTAACAATGAGAAGTTATTACTCGAGAGAGAGGAGCAGCTATTGAATACAGTTGGAAGTTCCATGCTTTTCAAAAGTTTTCTAAGGGGTGGAAATGTAGGAAAAAAAATGTTTCTTTAGAGCCATCCTCTGCAACCATTTTTATGTAGCAGGTAGGGGGTGAAAAGGCATTTGATGCAGTGGGTCTTCTTTCCAAATTGGTATAACGTCTACATTTTCTTCTTGTCTGTAGTTGCTACAAATATATAAGTGCAGATATATCATATAAAAAAACAAGAAAACTGACGTGAAGTCAGCTGATACTAATAGGGTGCCATTTTATTTAAGAGGCCTCTAGCTATCTAACATAATATGATTTTCTGGGTTTTCTGTATATTTGAAAAAAAAAATCAGTTTTCATAACTTATGTCACAAAATGTACTTTTGGGATTAGTAAGTTAATTAGTCCCTTGTGACTGCAAGAGGTTATGATTAACCTTAAGGTCCAGAAGTGTGCACAGAGCACTGCAAAGCAATCCATTACATAGCTCTCTAGTCTTTATAGTATTGAAAATGGAAAACCAGCCCCCACCTTGCCCCCACAATAAATCAAAGCCTGTTTCATTGTTTTACAGGGAGAAAATCCCAGGTTCTTCTTGAAGAAAAGATGAAGAGGCTGGAGGATGAGTGTAAACAGAAAGAAAGTGAACGTGTAAACTTGGAGTTAGAACTCACAGAGGTAAAGGAAAGTCTAAAGAAAGCCATGGCTGGTGGAATCACACTGGGACTTGCAATAGAACCCAAAACAGAGACATCAAGACCGCAGGTAAGACTGCTAAATACAGGAAGTTCAGACAGTTCAATACAGAAAGTGTTACCTGTCCTGAGCTCCAAGAAAATAACCACCGAACAACAAATAGGACATCATGTCCACATGTATTTACAGAGAGATAAAAAGCAGTGGTTCCCAAAATAGGGGGAAGGGGGGTGGGGTTGTGAAAGGCTTTGCTTCAACATCAAACTTCAGCATTGCAACGTAACATCAGTATCCATATTGTGAGAAAGCAATTAAGGTCAGAAGTTAAGAGAGACTGTATCAAAGGTCCATTGTAAACAGCACAGTAGGTCATCTTTGCACTCCTGACAGATGTAAGTTTATCTGGAAGGCAATTATGTATATTGGTATGTAGAAATGTCTGTGGCAAAGAAAATTATGTATAATAAATTGGTTTCTTCAAAATAAATTACAAATCAATAAAATGCAATTGAATAGTAATTTGAAAGCAGCTGTAAAGGGTTACATTTATTTTGATGAAACGGAGGACAGCACACGTTTGGTGAAACCCAAAAGAGGGGTGTTCTGTGAAATAGTTTGGGAAGCACTCATATAGGCATATAGACATAGAAGATATAAAGGGGTGTGCAATGCTTCACAATGATATTAAAGAAATCGTAATGTTTAATAATGAAAATAATACAGGAAAATACATATTAGAAATGTTTAATCAAACTGCAGTATGCAGTGTGGCCATTAGGTGGCACATTTGTTATTTCAGATTAATTCTCATAGTTTCCAGTGTGAACAAGAAAAGAGACATCCCAGTGAATCATCTATTTTTGCAAAACTGGTCACAGCCTCAAAGATCTCAGGGTATCTGTACTGATGGGATATTTTAAGACACCGGGGGGGGGGTGGTGTTTATTCACTAAGGCAGCGGTTCTCAACCTTTCTAGTGCCGCGACCCTTTGATAAAATTTCGACCCCTAACAGTAAAATTATTTTTGTTGCTCCTTCATCGCTGTAATTACTGAATTATTCCGTTATAAAGAAATCCTTACTGTTCCGAGGCCGGAAGCCAGGCACCAGCACAGACATCTTGTCTGCGTGCCTGCGCTGTCAGTCCCTGTCTCCCGGACATTTACAAGTTTTACAGATTAAAATAGACAAAAAAAACTATTTTCTGATGGTTTTAGGCGACCCCTGGCAAATCGTCATTTGACCCCCAAAGGGGTTGCGACCCACAGGTTGAAAACCGCTGCTCTAAGGTGTGATAAAGTATCGATGACTTCTCCAGTGATATCACTTCTCCAATTTCTATGTTATTCTATGGAGCCTGTGAGCTAAGATCTCCAAAGCTGGACAAATATTAGTGCATTGGGTCCATAGAATAACATAGGAACTGGAGAACTGACATCACTGGAGAAGTCATCTCCAGTTTATCACCTCTTTATCACACCTTATTGCATCTCCCCCAAAGAGACATAAAGACCTGGGAATATAAACACTCTGACCTGAGACAAGGGTGGGTATGCACTAAGGTGTGATAAAGCAGAGATGACTTCTCCAGTGATATAACTTCTCCAATTACTTTGTTATTCTATGGAGCCTATTGACTACGATCTCCAAAGTTGGAGACATCTTAGTGCATTGGCTCCATACAATAACATAGGACTTGGATAAGTGATATCACTGTAGAAGTCATCTCCATTTTATCACCTCTTTATCACTCCTTAGTACATCTCCCCCAAGGAATGTATGTCCCATTATTCCACACAGTAGATGTATTTTGGGCCCTTTGGGTGACAGTGGGGTGTGCAGTCATTGCAAAGAGCCATCATTAGCTACAGTCACAAACTCTCTACACTCTAAATTTTCCAGAGAAATTCACACATCAAAAGGGAAATAAATATTGGCCAGATACAAAGAGATGGAGTCTAGAGAATGATTTACACAGGCAATTCTGATAAGAGATTTACTTCAAGTGGAATTTAAATGTAAAAACTATTTGCATGAGTGTATAACCCATTAGTCTTCATTCTAAATATGCCTAAAGAAAAGACTTGAATTGTCTTGAAAGCTTGTATCCTAGAGCCTCTTAGTTAGCCAAATAAAGGTATCTCTACCAATCTCCTGCTAACACCCTTTACCTCTGTTATTATTTCAGGGACCAAAAACTCTCCATTGGCAGAAATAGGAAAAAAAATTGTGCTTTGTCACCAGGTTTAAGCTTAATAATTTTGGAATAAAGCATCCTCTAAGCAGTTTGTATACTGCTTACTGTTTACCTCTCTATCATCCAGGGGGTTAAAAGAGAACTAATTTATCCTAATAATAACCCCTTCACCTACCTGACTATAGCTGGGAAATCCTAATGACCCCTATCAATGTTTCCCTTGTGCCATTGTTCAAAAGATAAAATCTACAGTCAGTCCTGGATGTACATGTCCATGAGACGGACATCATAGTTGCTGGAAATATACGTTATTGGAAACATTCAGAGAGCATGAGACTATTTAACCCTTCAAGTATCAGAAGGGGTGTGTAGCGCATTTCAAAACAATGCATTGTGCACCCCTCTGGTTCTCAGTGGGTTTAAGAGTTACCATGTATAATTAGTTGAGTTTTTTATCCTGGAGCAACTGTCATGTCTGCCTTCATGGATATGACGTCCAGAACGGGTTAAAGTTCAATGGTGTTTGGTAGTTTACCAGTGTGAGTATGTGTGTATATATATATATATATATATATATATATATATATATATACACACAGGGCTTAAAATTTGAAGTCCTTTGCTACTAGCCAGACCTGAAAAGTTACTCGCCACTGCAAGCCATAACATACCCACCAGGGCTGAATTTCTACTCGCCAGGGCTAAATTTTCATATGGTGAGTGGAAATTTTGAGCCATTAGTTGAAGAGCCCGTTACATGGGCCACAGTGCCATTGCCAGCCGGTCGCGGTGCGGTCATGCGCAGTAGAGACTGCTCACACCATGGCTGATACAGAGCTGCGGGCAGTCTCTACTGCGCATGACTACATCGTTACACACGTTTTAGCAAATTATTATATATATATAGTAATGTGCAGAAGTTTTAGGCAGGTGTGAAAAAAATGTTGTAAAGTAAGAATTCTTTCAAAAATAGATATTGTTTTTATCAATCAACAAAATGCATAGTAAATGAACAGAAGAAAAATCGAAATCAAATCAGTATTTGGTGTGACCACCCATTGCCTTCAAAACTGTGTTATTTCTTCTAGATAAACTTGCACATAGTTTGTTAAGGAACTCGGCAGGTAGGTTGTTCCAAACATCTTGGAGAACTAACCACAGTTCTTCTGTGGATTTAGGCACCTCAGTTGTTTCTCTCTCTTCCCAGACAGACTCGATGATGTTGAGATCAGGGCTCCGTGGGGGCCATACCATCACTTCTGGGGGGATATTCACTAAGCAGTGATAAAGAGGGTGAGAAAGTGGAGATGACTTCTCCATTTCATATGTTATTCTGTGGAGCCTATGCACTAAGATCTCCAAAACATAAGAAATGTTAGTGAATTGACGCCATAGAATAACATAGGAACTAGAGTGATAAACTGGAGAAGTCATCTCCATTTTGTCACCTCTTTATCACTACTTAGTGACTATCCCCCCAGAACTCCTTGTTCTTCTTTACCCTGAAGATAGTTTTTAACCCCTTAATGACCCTTGACGGTCTTGGCATGTCATGGGTGGATTTGTGTTAAGGACCCATGACGTGCCAGGACCATCAAGGAATTCTGGGCTTCCTGCGCGGCTGCACATCTCTGGTCCTTAAGTGACGGCCGCGTGCGTGTGCGTGCTCACAGCTGGTCCTTAATGGGTTAATGACTTTGGCTGCATGTTTGGGGTCATTGTCATGCTACAGAATAAATTTGGGGCCAATCAGATGCCTCCCTTCATGGTATTGCATGATGGGTAATTACCTGCCTTTACTTCTCAGCACTGAGGAGACCGTTCATTCTGACCAAATCCCCACTCCATTTGCAGAAACGCAGCCCCAAACCTGCAAGGAACCTCCGCCACCTTTGCATAGTACTGTATATGGAAGGATTATTCATGTGCAGTAGTTGTTATGTTATTTTTATATATCTTCATTTACAAAATAAATAAGAAGCTTAAATCCTTCTATTTCGTAGTCTCCGGTTCTCCGGCACCGTACAGTGGAAAACTCTCCCATCTCTAGCTGTGATACAAGTGATACAGAATGCTCCCTACCTGTGAACAGTGCTGCAGTTTTAAAGAGACAGCCTTCCTCAAATAACTCCCCGGTACGAGGCCACGTTCTAAGGAAGGCCAAGGTGAGATAAGTAAGAAGCGGTGTGTACAGAGAAGATCACTGTGTAATAGCCATGCATGCAGATGGGGAGTGTTACTGGATGGGTGTTTGTTTTTTAGAAGAGGTTTTTAACCCCTTAATGACCCTTGACGGTCATAGCACGTCATGGGTTGTTATACCCTTAATGACCCATGACGTGCTATGACCGTCATGGAATTCCCGTGCTCCCCCCGAGGCTGCACGCCGTTCAGGGAGTCTGGAATCCGAATCGCGAAAAAACAAAAAAATGCTCCATGGTCCTTTAGTGACCGCAACGTGCCTGCATGGCCGGTCGTTAAGGGGTTAATCTACAAGAAATAAAACATAGAATAAAGAGTAACTATAACCCTAACCCTATGGATGGGCAAAATGTGGCTCTCCAGATGTTCTGAAAGACAACTCTCAGCAGCCTACCACAAATCCCATCATCCTCGAGCAGCCATTGGAGAGTCACAGGTTGCCCATCTATGCTATATCTGCTGTTATCCCTCTGTGCTATTAACCTTTTGAGTGCCAGAGAGGTACGCAACGCATTGCTTAGTAAATGGAGAGAAGGGATGCACAATACCTCTCTCTCTCCAGTGTATTAACAATAAATGTGTTTATTTATAAACAGAATGCATAGAGGGTGAGAATCCCCTTCCCAATATCACATGCTGAATCCATTTCATTTACGAACAGAAGAATCCCCCTCTCCCCGTATAGACAATTTAGTCTTTTAATCCCGTTTTCTTATATTGTCCCACTGAGGCTTTGGTAGCATTATATAGAGACATGGTGATCTTGGATCCCAATCTCTCCCCTAAAAGTGTCATGTATCTCAGCTCTACTGAAATGCTTTCACCATTGATTTAGAAACATAGAATCTGATGGCAAATAAGAACCATTCGGCCCATCTAGCCCGTCCTAGGAGACTAACACAATATTACTTTTGAAGAATCTGTAAATTCCATTTAAAATGCTCTGTACCTACAAAAAAAGGCCACTGCAAGGAACGATATTTCCACTATAAAATATAAAAAACAAAAATACATAAATTAGCCTATACAATAATAATAAATGTCCAATAAGAGAGAGAACTTACTACAGGTAGTATCCAAATATAGATTTATTAAAAATGATTAAAACCATGCAAATACATAAACATGTGTCAATCTGCTATCTCTAGAAGTATGTATATAGGGGAGGCCTACCTTCTATTGAATTGCTGATGAAAGGACAGGCCCCAGCAGACAAGAAGTGTGCAGGTGACTGCCCAGTACACTAGAATAATATGGTAACTGAAATAATATGATATGCCTAATAACTGGAACCATGAATCGCTATGGCATGAATAGGCGAACATATCACTTGAATAATGTACTGCCAACTCTCCCAGTGCCCGCCTATCCTAACAAATACTGAACTTAGAAATACAAAATAAAATAACCAATATCTGCCATTAGTGGACACTCATGGAATCAATGTGCCAACATGTTCCACTAAAATTAGGCAGTTGACCACTTCAACACCACGTGACTCCAACAACCAGAGATCTAAAGAACTCTCTTGTTGGACATTTATTATTATTGTGAACTCATTTCTATACAATATTGTTTTTCACCCTACCAATTCACTCATTAGGAGCCCCTGTCTCCTCCCCACCTCCCCACATTAATCCCCAATAATAAGAAACATGTATGGTTTTACAGGAAGGAAATCCCGGGCTGACTGATGGAAGTTGTATTACAACGATAGCTGGAGAAACACAGGTTATCTACCTTTGCCCCAATCCCTTTGCTGCTAAGGACCCACTAAAGTAAAGGGGAGATAGGTAGTAGTAGTAATAATACCCGCTGTGTGCCAACCAATACTTAGAGCCATATGCACAAAGAATGAGGAGCAATTCTGGGGCAGACCAACTGCACCACAAGTAATCAAATACAAATTAGCAATGAGTTAATTGGGCTTTTATCAACAAGAGTTGTCTCCAACACGGTAAGGCTGATGTACTAAGAAAGTGGTGCAATTCTGATGCAAACCAACTGCACCACAGGGAATAAATACAAATTCCAAATATCCCCCTTGATGCAACCCCCCTTGAGATCTAGAGAGGTGGCAATGTGTTGTAGACCACTCTAGCATTCAAGGGGTTACAATCCCCATTCATGGGATATGTATTTTTTCTCTCTAGTGCAGTTGACTCGTGAAATGCGTAAGACCAAATAATTTTTTTACCCGGCACATTACCAATGCATTTTTCTAACTATTGATGTTAATAAATTTTGCTTTTACCATCAAGACTGTATCCAGTTTTCATCTGAGTGACCCTTTCTTTTTATCTGCTCTTACTGTGACCCAGAATTCCACAGCTTTTGTTTAGTACAGTAGTTGTCAACCAGACTGCGGTGACACTTTGCACTGCAGATATCTCCTTAAGGTCCCCTTCATTTCTATGATGACTTGGACAAAAATGTGAATGTTGAGTTTCAAATATATATGTTTATGGAAATTGCTGTGTACAATATGTTTGTTTTTTTTCTGATTCTGAAGCCTAAAAATAATTACCATAAAATCTCAGGTATGATACGCACCAGAATACAATACTCAGGTGTACATTATACCCAAGATTTTAGGGGAAAACAAGAGGGTCTATGTATAATACACACCCTTGTTTTTTCCCCTGTCACACACACAAGAAAAATTAGATTGCCTGACAGCTTCCCACCCCCCGATTATCCATAGACTCCTCTCCCCCTCTTCAGCCCAATTTCCACAGCCTGACAGGGTCCCAGCGGGCGGTATACTTGCATCTGCTGCCTGCTTCCAGCATTGCCCTGTTAGGACCCCTATTTGTAGCCACTGGTGATGTCTGCAAGGACCTCAATGTCCTCGCAGGGCAGTACCATAGATCCAATGTGCAGCTATGCAGTCCTCGCAAGACATTACCATTGGCTGCAAAGAAGAGGTCCTGACAGGGCAATGCTGGGACTCTGTCAGGCTGTGGGAATTGGGCTGCAGAGGGGGAGAGGAGGGTATGGGTAAGCGGAGAGGGAGGGAAGCTGTCCAGCAATTTAATTTTTTTTTTATTTTTTTATTTTCTTGTGTATAATACGCACCCCCGATTTCACATAAGGTGAAGAGGGGCAAAATTGTGTGTGATATACGTGACATTTTACGGTATTATATATTTGTACCCTTACTCTTTGACAAATGACCTATAGGATGTTAGGTGCACCACAAAAATTCCAGTTTGCCTTGAGATTAACACGTAAATCTTTTTGTGGAGCAGTACATTGGAGACCTTGTTAGCGTTCATGGTATTACTTTTTAACCCCTTAAGGACTACGTGACGTACTATGACCGTCACCAATGGCGGTCATAGTACGTCACATACTTTTTACTTACAACGCTCCACCGGGAGCGCTGTAAGTAAAAATGGGGCCTAAAATTGACCGCTCCAAGACTGGAACGATCTCTTTTAGGCCCCAAAGTGGCGTGCTGATACACGCAACAGGTCACATGTACCGGCGCGTCGGCAAAGATCAAAGTGGTCCTTATGGGACAGAAATGTCCCAGGACCGCTGGTCGGTAAGGGGTTAAAATGTATACAAATGTGAAGCTTTATTTGTTCTCTATTGTGTAGTTGGATTACTCAGAATTGTTCCACTCCTTTATACACAAGGAACAAAAACTCTGTGTTCCCAGCATGACTGTGACTATCTACCAAGCATCTGCAGCTGCTTTTATAAGAAGTCTCTAGGAGAAATTACTGTTTTGAAAACATTTGCCAATTCAGAATGTTTTATATGTCAACTAGCAACAATCTCCTGATGACACTTTTGATATATCCCCAGCTATATTTCTGGGTTCTGTAATACCATGTCCCTGCAGTTTTCCAATCACATAGTTTCTGTGTACCTGTAAAGGATTCAGTGTAGCAAAAAAACTCACAAGAGTGATATAAAGGTGATACCTTTTAATGGCTGAGGACATAGCAAAGTGCACCTACAAGAATCAGAGGGTTCCATCTTGTGGTGTGTTTTGAGTACTGCAGGACTTCAACTAAACTGCTTGACCATTGTTAGAAATCATTAAAGGGGAACTACCACCCCGCAATAACTTAAGCTTGATTGATTCTTCATCTGGCGACTAGCTGCTTAGTAGCGCTAGTCGCCAGAAATATTACCCGGTTCTGAAGATTTCGGCATTTTAGGGATGCTCACAGGAGCAGGAAGCACGGACATCTCATCACAGTGACGTCCGTGCGCCTGCTCTGTCAGTCCCTTTTGAGCCGGCCGGCTTAAGTTATTGCGGAGTGGTTGTTCCCCTTTAAAGGTTAGTAATATCTATAGATTAAAAAAGGTCATATTGCAGCTACTAGAAAATTAAACTAAACAACCCCTGTCCCATCTCTCAAACCTTTATGGTTTGAGACATATAGGAGGCTAAAGTTCCCCCCTCCCTCCCCTTTCTCTGACATTAGCTGTAAGGTGCCGGTAGGATATCCTGGTCCCGGGATAAGCGAGCAACTCTTCAGCAGAGCCGAAATAGCACAGTGTAAAAAGAAATACTTAATGGAATGGTCTACAAATTGTGCCTGCAAACCAGGCACACTTTGTAGACCGTTCCAGTGAAGTATTTCTTTTTACATAGTGCTATTTCGGCTCTGCCGAAGAGCAGCCTCGAATCTCCTGCTGTCAGCTTTACAGCTGACATCAGGGAAAGCAGAGGGAGGGTGGAACTTTAGCACTGTATATTTCTCAAACCATAAGGGTTTGCGAGATGGGACTGGGGTCATTTAATTTAATTTTCTAATAGCTGCAATATGACCTTTTTTAATCTATAGACATTATTAACCCTTTAAAGATAATAAAACATTGTGTCTGAATTTAAAGGGATAGTAATACTTCGTTTTAAGTTTATTTTATTTTGTAGGCATTAAAAAAACATGAAGAACGATATAAGTCTTATCTCTCAAACCTTTATGGTTTGAGAGATATTCACAAGCAAAGTTTCCCCTCCCGCCCCTTTTACCTAGTGTAAGCCATCTTTTCTCAGATGTGGAATACAGTCCATAGACCAGACAGATAACAGAAGGGTACAATCTTCTTCCTATGAGAACAATGAAAGCCCTGCCTCCCTTGACAAGTTTTTCAGGTTTTTCCCTTATCTTAATTGAAGATTGTCCCTCTCTGCAGTCTACCTGGGAACCTCCCTTCTGATCTGGCTGAGCAGTGTTACATCAGTAAAAGGGGCAGGAGGGGATACTTTGTCATTGAATTACTCTTGAACTACAACTCTGACAGAACTGAAATAACACTCTCCAAAGTCCAAATACTATGATGATTAATTAGAGCTGCTTTTATTATGAAACATTACTATCCCTTTAAATTGTTTTTGCTTAATGCTTTATGTTGCTGAAGTAAATGTTTTCATTTTGCATAGAAACATAGAATTTGTTGTCAGATAATTAGAATTGTTTACATAGAATATGATGACAGATAACAATCAGTTGGCCCATCCAGTCTGCCTATTATTTCATTATTAGAATAGCCATATAGCTATCCAAACAGTTTTTACATTCATTTTTCTGCATGTAATCTAGAGCGGTGTCATTGGCTAATGAGAGCGCTCCAGCTTACAGGCAGAAATCCTCCTTCATCGGAGGGAGGGGAGCAGAGGCACAGTGACAGACTGTTGTACAGACCTGCTAACCGCAGTCTGTCCGGAAGTAGGGTGCAGGGCAGTATTTATTCGTTGAATTTCGGCCGAATAGCGATTTTAAAAAATAAATTAATACATTATTCCACCTATTCGCTATATAACCTACATTTTAAGACAAGCTTGTATAGGGGTGATAGATCCCCTTTAAGCAAGCTGTGATAGTAGATATGCTGAAGGCCAGCTCAGCACTTCTCTGTTCTAGCCAGGTCCTCCTGATAGGGGCTCATGTACTGAAACTTTAACTCTAAGTTTGAAAAAGTTATCACTGCCCTCTGGGTGTTTCACTGGCAGTGAATTTGTACGTGACTTCTAAAACAGTTCTGTAGTAAGAGGACTAAGCAGCATGATTGGAAGAGTCTAGAACCAACACCCGACCATGGGGGTGTTTTTGCTTCCTCCACCACCCGTTTACCCTTTTTTCATTGTTGTGGGTGAGACCTTCTCCAGACTTCCTGAGTGTCAGCCCACCCCCCACAACACTTCATTTGTAGTGGCCCATGCAACTTAATGAGAGTGAGCGTGAGTTTGTGAGGCTGAATGTGTGTTCATTTGAATGTATGTGTTTGTGAGACTGAGTGTGTATGATTTTTTGAGACTGAATATATTTGTGTGTCTGTGTATGAGTTTGTGAGACTAACTGCATGTGTAAATTGGTGAGACCGAGTGTGTATGCACAGAATTTTTAGACTGTGTATGTTTATTTTTTAGTGAGACTAAGTGTGTATTGTATGTGTTAGTATATAAAACCAAGTGTGTACACATTTGTGAGACTCATAGGCGTAACTAGAAGCCACCTGGCCCTGGTGCAAGAATTGCCATGGGCCCCCCCGACCACATTGGCCCCCTCATCCACATTGCCCCTTCTACAATGCCCCCTCCATCTCCACAATGTCCCCTTCATCTCCACAATGTCCCCTTCATCTCCACATTTCCCTTTCCACAATGCCCCCTTCATCTCCACAATGCCCCCCCTTCATCTCCACATTGCCCCTTCCACAATGCCCCCCTTCATCTCCACATTGCCCCTTCCACAATGCACCCATCTTCACATTTCCCCTTTATCTCCACATTGCCCCTACCTCCAGTCCCTGGTGGTCTAGCGGAGTGGCTTAACAGATCTGTTCCTCCTTCGGCACAGATCTCTGTAACTGAAGCTCCCGCGCGCCGCTCTAGTAATGCAGAGGCTGGGAGATGATGTCATCTCCCGGCGCTCTGTATTACTAGAGAGGAGCGCCAGTGGGAGATCAGCTGAGGACTGCTGCGGGCGAGGGGGTCGCAGGGGGCTGCCGGGCCCCTTGAGTGACGGGCCCGGTCGCAAGTGCGACCTCTGCGACCCCTATTGTTACGCCACTGGTGAGACTGAATTTATTTGTGTGTGTATTTGTATGAGTTTGTGCTACTGTTTGTGTGAATTGGTGAGACTGGGTTTGTGAGGCTGAGTGTGTATGTATATAGGTTTTTAGACTATGTATGTATCTTCGTTTTAGAAACTGTGTGAATTTGTGAGACAGAGTGCGTGGGTGTGAGTCTACGAGAAAATGTATGTGTCTTTGTTTCTATCTGTGTGTGAGTTTATGTCTTTGCGTGAGAATGAGGTCTGTCTGAGTTATGTGGGTTTTGGTGTCAGGAAATGTGTCGATGTGTGAGAGTGGTTTCATTCCTGAGTGTATACATGTCTGTGTGAGAGTGTCTGTGTGCAAGAATGAATGTGCCTTTTTGCGAGATTGAACAGTTATCTGGATATGTGTGTGTGTGTGTGTTTGTATTTGAGAAGCAACATAATTCATCATGATAATGAATCTGGATAGTTCTCTTTTCCCATCACATCCTTCCCAAAAAAGGTAATATTGTTGCTTCCTTAAACCTATTAATAGATGTAATACCACCAGGAAGAATTAAAATCTGTGAAATACAAAAGAGGCAGAAATGCACGCATGCGCCTCTGCTCAACAGTGGATGTGAATGAGAGTCTGCAAGAGGGGATTTGTGGGGTGTGTCTATGTGAGAGTGAGTGTGTGTCTGTGTTGATCTGTATGTGTTCATTCAGAATTGTTTGTCTGCATTTTTAATATTCGCTTATGCCCATTTTTCAATGATAAGATAGCGTTCAATATAGTTCAGTTGGCTGAAGTACTTATGAACATTTTTAGAACTTGTGGGTTACTTGTCAAAAAAAGATGAGAAATAATTTTCTAGTTTCTTTGTGTCACAATTTCAGACGTTCCCACTGAGATGAGAATGTGGACAGGTGACATCTGCACTTTAATGCTCACCCATGTCTCTGTCTCCTTTGTTTTACAGGAATGGGAGTTAAAGAATGGTACATAAGAAACCTGACATTCATGTTTATCTGTGCCAGCCTTAAATATTGTGGACCAACAGATGGACCAGCCCACTTTTTTTTTTTTTTTAAGACAAATGCTGGTCTTCACTCATGTGTTACACGTAGTTCCCTGCAATGCACTGTGGAGCAGTTGTGAAGTGGTTAATGTCAGCAGATCAATGCCTCAGTATTCTGCAGAACTCTTGGAGACTATTTTGCCTCTTACCACTAGTTCATCGTGTTGGAGACATCTACAGCGCTAGTAGGAGGCTTCCATGATTTCCTTACATCACCTGTGCTCATTCCTTCCATAAAAAAGTCTTAATATTCATTCTCGTGCTACAGATAGACCCTGCAACCAACATTCATAGCACTGACATAGAACTGGGTACAGGTTTTCTTTTACAATCTGTTATTTTGTCCAGCTGTCAGGGCAGATGACTGGAATGTGTGTTAGTGTATATTTGTTGTAATGTTGCATTGACTAGTACAGGAGTGTGAATCCTGTTGTACTCGCAGTTGTGGTTTTACTGCAATTCCCATCAACTTCAGCCAGCCAATGGTGATGGGAGTTGTAATGCAACAGCAGCTGGAGGGCCACATGTTGCTCATTTCTGGTCTAGCACTTAATTTGGATGCCAGTGGTAACCAATCAATAATAATTTTGCATCCATTCCATACTGGTCAAGGTCAAACTGTAGTACCATGTTTCACGGAGAGAATGGGTTACAGTTAATGTGCCTATGTCCATCAAGCTCAGCTGGTTCCCTCAACCAACAGTCCACACTTCTTACTGTCCACACTTCTTACTGTCCACACTTCTTACTATCCAGACTTCTTACTGCCCACACTTCTTACTGTCCAAACTTCTTACTATCCACACTTCTTACTGCCCACACTTCTTACTGCCCACACTTCTTACTATCCACACTTCTTACTGTCCACACTGCTTCTTACTGTCCACACTTCTTACTGTCCACACTTCTTACTGTCCACAATTCTTACTGTCCACACTTCTTACTGTCCACAATTCTTACTATCCACACTTCTTACTGTCCACAATTCTTACTGTCCAAACTTCTTACTATCCACACTTCTTACTGTCCAAACTTCTTACTGTCCAAACTTCTTACTATCCGCACTTCTTACTGTCTGCACTTCTTACTGCCCACGCTTCTTACTGTCCAAACTTCTTACTATCCGCACTTCTTACTGTCTGCACTTCTTACTGCCCACGCTTCTTACTGTCCACACTTCTTACTATCCACATTCTTACTGCCCACACTTCTTACTGCCCACACTTCTTACTATCCACATTCTTACTGCCCACACTTCTTACTGCCCACACTTCTTACTGCCCACACTTCTTACTATACACACTGTCCACACTTCTTACTATCCACACTTCTTACTGTCCACACTTCTTACTGCCCACACTTCTTACTATCCGCACTTCTTACTGCCCACACTTCTTACTGCCCACACTTCTTACTATACACACTGTCCACACTTCTTACTATCCACACTTCTTACTGCCCACACTTCTTACTATCTGCACTTCTTACTGCCCACACTTCTTACTATACACACTTCTTACTATACACACTGTCCACACTTCTTACTATCCACACTTCTTACTGTCCACACTTCTCACTTCTTACTGTCCACACTTCTTACTATCCACACTTTTTACTGCCCACACTTACTATCCACGCTTCTTACTATCCACACTTCTTACTGTCCACACTTCTTACTATACACACTTTTTACTGCCCACACTTACTATCCACGCTTCTTACTATCCACACTTCTTACTATACACACTTCTTACTATACACACTGTCCACACTTCTTACTATACACACTTCTTACTGTACACACTTCTCACTTCTTACTGTCCACACTTCTTACTATCCACACTTTTTACTGCCCACACTTACTATCCACGCTTCTTACTATCCACACTTCTTACTATACACACTTCTTACTATACACACTGTCCACACTTCTTACTATCCACACTTCTTACTGTCCACACTTCTCACTTCTTACTGTCCACACTTCTTACTATCCACACTTACTATCCACGCTTCTTACTATCCACACTTCTTACTGTCCACACTTCTTACTATACACACTTCTTACTGTCCACACTTCCTACTGTCCACACTTCTTACTGCCCACACTTCTTACTGCCCACACTTCTTACTATCTGCACTTCTTACTATACACACTTCTTACTATACACACTGTCCACACTTCTTACTATCCACACTTCTTACTGTACACACTTCTCACTTCTTACTATCCACACTTTTTACTGCCCACACTTACTATCCACACTTCTTACTATCCACACTTCCTACTGTCCACACTTCCTACTGTCCACATTCTTACTGCCCACACTTCTTACTATCCACATTCTTACTGCCCACACTTCTTACTATCCATGCTTCTTATTATCCACACTTCTTACTGTCCTTATGAGGTGAAACTATCTCTATTTGAAGTGGAAACTAAACCTATAGGGACTAAGTGACTCTTAAAAGAGCAGTAAACTTGTTTTAACCCTTGAGTTCCAGAGGTTTACACAACGCATTGCAAAGCATTGCGTACCCCTCTGGCACTCAAAGGGTTAATGAAAAAAATATGTAACCCTTTATAGCTGTGCACGCTGTTGCACACCCCTCTGGTCCAGAGTCCCCGAACGGCGTCCATGTACGTCCTCTGTCCTTAAGGGACATCCGCTTGAGGACGTACATGTAAGTCCTTGGCCATTAAGGGATTAAAGGGAAGGTGTGATCCGCTCACTCTTAACACCAGAATCAAGGCTGCCCTTTTATAAAAATGTATGGTTTGAGATTCACAGATATAGTTAACATTTTTCACATTCTGATAGATGGAAAAGTGTATAAAACGGCACTGATGATTGGGATTAGCTGCTCATTCTGCTTACTTCCCCCTGTGTCTGTGACACATGAGAATACAGCGCCTACGCTATGACTGGCTGACTTCCTGCAGCTGGCTCCACCTCCAGTGACATCACACAGGAAGTAGACAATTACTAAACATCAACAAATCAGAGCTCATCAAGGGATTGTAGTAGGCCGCGTTGCATCTATTGAGAAGCAATGTGTTGCACACTCCCTCTGCCACTCAGAGGGATAAACAGCACAAGCAATTTAATATACATAGCTGGGAATGCTCCGCAATTTAATATACATAGCTGGGAACTTTCCGGATTTGACCCAGAGACTCTGGTTTTAAATCTGCATTACCAGGTCTCCAGGACAGAGCCTGATTCTCCGGGGTGTGGGCAGTTTCTATTGAAACTCTGCCCATTGGTGCTCTTTCTCACCTAGTTCCTCCCATTTCCCTCCCACTTCTCCTCCTTCCCCAGTATATTCTAGGCACTTTTTACTAGTTTTTGAAGCCACATCCCCCACTCGCAATAAGACACTGCCCATTTTTAACTCGAATTGCGTAATTTATCCTACCCAACAACTCCCCAGGACTCCCACTCCAGGAAGTCAGGAATAAAAAGGTCCCAGGTATGTTAATATATATATTCACAGTGTGACCTTTTAATTGGAAAAGGAGGCATTTATCTGCTTGCATACTATGGAGCAAAGTAATGCATACTGATCTCTCGGGCATATGAAGGGTTAAAAGCAAACAACTGTAATAAGGCTTAAAATAGCATTGCAGCTGGGGAAATTATATATAAATTTGATTATAAATGTGCCGGGGCTAGTCTTTTTGTAGTTTTATAAAAGGAGTAATTAGCTCTTTTAGAGCCAGAATGCATCTAGCAATGGGTTAATAAATGGTCTCTGTTATTTTCATGTAAAAGAGAAAGCTACCTGGACCTAAGATACCATGTTGACTATTATGTGACCTGCCAAAACACAAAAGAAAATTAGGCCTACAAAAAATAATCATAAAAGTAATGATAAAAAAGACAGCTCAAATTAACCCCTTCGGATTCTAGAGACATCTCCAAAGCATTGTTTTGAAATCTGTTGGAGATGAATCAAGCATACAAGGTGTTAAATTATTTATTTGTATATTTTAGCTAGTGCTTTAATTTAAGTTTGTAAATATATTGAAAAATATTTAAAATAGGCCTTTCAGGACTAATGGTGTGGAAACAAGGGAGCATTTGGTTTAACACTTTAACTTTTTGATTGCCAGCGTTTTATACCTCTGTGGCACTCTCAAGGGATAGTAGCATTTAATATGTTCAAAAATATACTGTATTTCTCCTGCGTAAAACAAGGGCACTCCTTCTGCTGAGAGGTGTTTTAGTCAACATGTATTGTAGTTCAAAGTTGAATATTTTTTAGAAGCAATATCTGTGTCCTGAAATTTTACAGTGGCGCTATTTCTACACCGACCTATGGACAGCTCTATTAATTGATCTTTAGCTTTCATAGGATGGTGTAGCAACAACGCCACTTTAAATTTTCAGGACGTGATGCTGCATCTAAAAAATGTTCACGTTTGAGTCGCAATAACTTTGGAATAATACACATCTTAGCAGTGACAGTATACTTTTTTTTTTTTTTACAAATTAAGTGTTACTATACCTACGGATCGGGAGGAAGTGAAATGTATTGTGAAGCTGTGCATTTCACCCCATCTGGTCTTTAAAGGGGTTACATTTGAAGTGTATCCACGGCACTGACATAACTGTGATAAAGATAGGTTGCAGCTGTTAAAGCAAAATCTCCAAGACAGTACTTCAAAAACCCTTTGGTGCAGGTATCCCAAGATCTTGATAAAGGCCTCTTGTTAGTAGACGAAACCTTGGCCACTGCATACCATATATATATATATATATACTAGTGTAAAAGCCCATGTACATGGGGCAAGGTCTGGGTAAAGAAACAAATGTTGTGACGAGCACCCATCGAGAATGAACAAGATAAAGTGTCTTGTTCTTGGGCATAGTGACCCCTCAGTGGTGTTACAAGTCACGTTTTTCACTCCCATGTGCCATTGCAGAGAGGAAATTTCCATATTCATATCAGACTGGACCCACCCTCAGACAGTCCAACTCCGAAATGTCAGGCAAATCCTCCACAAGAGAATCAGCAAAACCACAGACGTACGTTTTGGCCTATGTGGGCCTCGTCGGTGTGGTGCAGCTCATTCCCTCTAGGCCCACATAGGCCGAAAAGTACGTCTGTGATTTTGCTGATTCTCTTGTGCGGGGAGGATTTGCCTGACATTTCGGAGCTGCACTGTCTATGGGGAGGACCAGTCTGATATGAATATGGAAATTTCCTCTCTGCAATGGCACGTGGGAGTGAAAAACGTGACTTGTAGCACCATTGAGGAGTCACTATGCCCAAGAACAAGACACTTGTTCGTTCTCGATGGGTGCTCGTCACAACATTTGTTTCCAAGGTCTGGGTAATGTTAATCCTTTGAGCGCCAGAGGGGTACACAAAGCATTGCTTTGCAATGCGTTGCGTACCCTTCTGGTACTCAAAGGGTTAAGAAGCCACTACCTCACAGCTGCACGTGATGCAGTCGTGCGTCGCCTCACTCACACGATGCACTCATGCGCAGTAGAGACTGCCCGAATGCACGCAGTCTCTACTGCGCATGACGTCTTCTGACATACATCCTAGCGAATTATTATATAGGATATATATATATATTTTTTGGACTTTTTTAGAATTGCCCCTGTATGTATGCAGCTATTCAGCACCAGCCCCCCACTCGCAGGTATGACTGCATTGCACAGTCTCATCTAGCTTCTCCTTTGTGAAAGTAAGTAAGTGGAAACGTTGGATAGATTCAAGGAAGTTGTAAGCATGGACTAGCTATCTCTACACTAGGCCGTCTCGCTTTATTTCTGTCAGGGGAAATGTAAACATTTAAGAACAAGAGGGGTGTGCAACTTTTCCTGTAAATATCTGTGAATGTTAAAACATGCTCTTTTACTTAACACTTTGACTACCAGAGCTGTGGACAGGGTGACCCTGGGAACTTTCTAAATGGGTCTGAAATTAATGTAATCTGCCCAGGCCTGAGCCCATTCCATGTTTCCTCACTATACACAGTAACAACTGCAAAGAATCAGAGATACTGTAGTCTGTAGCTAAAGTAACATGTGACTTCATGTGTTTAATAGATGGACTTGCCTAAGCATGTACCTTTCATATAACAATCATGTATAGCCATTTAAAGGGATTACAAATACTTACAATGTAAAAAAATATATGTTGTAGGGTGTATCCCCCTGAATTAAGCAAGGTTGCTCCGGCTGCTGAAAGTTGTTTTATTCAAAGGTTATTACAAGTCAAACTTGATTTTTTTAGGTGCAATATCACAATGGCCTGAAATTGTACAGTGGCGCTGTTACTACACCATCCTATGGGAAGCTCTGGTCAGTTGACCAGTTTCAGGCCACTGTGATACTGCACCTAAAAAATTCAAGTTTGAGCTGTTATAATAATTTTTTAATAAAATATCTCTCAGCAGTGGGAGTACCCTTGTTTTACTCAGGGGGATACCCCCTACAACATATATTTTTTTTACATTTTAAGTGTAACTATCCCATTAATTCCAGAGGGTTGGAACTCTAGTGTTGTATAGATGACCACTGACGCACTAGGATGTGGTCCTCTTAAAAAATGTTCTAAAAATTGATTCTCTTCCCATGGCCTCAGGCCTACAACAAACAGGCCAGGACTAGAGGATGTCCCTGCTTGAATACAGGTGAGTGAAGCAGAATGATTGAGCCCCTGATGAACTCACCTGTACTTGAGCCCTGGCCTGTTACTGGGCCCTGAGGGCACAGGTTGTGAACCACTGTAAATAACCATGGAAGGGGCTTATCTCTGTAGGATTTCTCATACAGACAAGGAGCCCATTGTCCACTTAATGGAAGCTAACATGCTTATATATTGTAGGAGCCCATTGCCCATTTTAAGGAATCTCATAATCCTTTGAGTGCCAGAGTGGTACACAATGTATAGCATCACAATGTGTTGCGTACCCCCTCTGGCGTTCAAAGGGTTACATACGGTAACACAGTTAAATTGCCAATTAATTAACTAGTAGAAATACCTGTCTGCTGTATGTGAGATTCCTACATCAAGTGCAGATATGCATTCCTATACTTATAATCCCCTTTTTATGGCACTAGGTGTCGTCTGTGTTTAATTTCATGAAATGGAACTGATTGATAGCTGCATTTCAGATTTGTTCAGCAAGAGGAACAGTTCTGGAGTAAACCAACTGCACCACAAGGGGTCAAATGAGAATTCCCCAGATTCTCATTGATTTAAATTGAATTTCTAACCTCTTGAATCGTAGCGAGATCTCAAACACAATGCCTCGTAATGCGTTGAAAGCCTCTCTGGCATTCAATGAGAGCAAATTCTCATTTGTCCCCTGCGGTACATTTGGTTTAACCCAGAATTGTTCCACTTTACCTTTCCGAATCGGGCCCGATATTTCTAAAATATACGAAATGTATTAACCCTTTGAGTGCCAGAGGGGTACACAACGCATTGCAAAGCAATGCATTGCGTACCCCTCTGGCACTCAAAGGGTTAAACCGCTGTAAGTCACCTTGCAGCCTAGTCATTCCAGAACAGCTGTTTGTCATTCTTATAACCCTTTGAGAACCAGAGGTGTGTGCAACACCACTACAACAGGAGTAGCCAGTTGTTGAACCTCTGTCTCTTGTGGACTAAAACTCCCATCATCCTCAATCAGCCTAGTCCTAGGGAGGAGATGCACTAAAGCGAGATAATGTTGAGATGACTTCTCCATTGATTTCACTTCTCCAGTATTCGAAACTCTCCAGTTTCTACATACATACATAGTTACATACATAGTTACATACATAGTAATCTAGGTTGAAAAAAGACCCGCGTCCATCCAGTTCAACCCCCCTCCCATTCCTGTTCACCATCGCTGACCCAAAAGAAGGCATCCGACTCCAAATGGCAATCAGATTTCTCCCTGGATCAACAAGCCCTAACTAAATATTAATCCCAATACTAACGTGCATAGCCCTCTATATTATGCTCTTTTAAATAAGTATCCAGGCCCCTTCTATGTTATTCTATGGAGCCAATGCACTAAGATTTCTCCAACCCTTCAGATCTTATTGCACAGGCTCCATAGAATAACATGGGCACTGGAGAAGTGATATAACTGGAGAAGTCATCTCCACTTTATCTCCTTAGTTCACCTCCCCTTGGAGGTCCAGTAATTAACTACGCCAGACTGGACCCACCCTCAGACAGTCCAACTCCGAAATGTCAGGCAAATCCTCCACAAGAGAATCAGCAAAACCACAGACGTACGTTTTGGCCTATGTGGGCCTCGTCGGTGTGGTGCAGCTCATTCCCTCTAGGCCCACATAGGCCGAAAAGTACGTCTGTGATTTTGCTGATTCTCTTGTGCGGGGAGGATTTGCCTGACATTTCGGAGCTGCACTATCTATGGGGAGGACCAGTCTGATATGAATATGGAAATTTCCTCTCTGCAATGGCACGTGGGAGTGAAAAACGTGACTTGTAGCACCATTGAGGAGTCACTATGCCCAAGAACAAGACACTTGTTCGTTCTCGATGGGTGCTCGTCACAACATTTGTTTCCAAGGTCTGGGTAATGTTAATCCTTTGAGCGCCAGAGGGGTACACAAAGCATTGCTTTGCAATGCGTTGCGTACCCTTCTGGTACTCAAAGGGTTAAGAAGCCACTACCTCACAGCTGCACGTGATGCAGTCGTGCGTCGCCTCACTCACACGATGCACTCATGCGCAGTAGAGACTGCCCGAATGCACGCAGTCTCTACTGCGCATGACGTCTTCTGACATACATCCTAGCGAATTATTATATAGGATATATATATATATTTTTTGGACTTTTTTAGAATTGCCCCTGTATGTATGCAGCTATTCAGCACCAGCCCCCCACTCGCAGGTATGACTGCATTGCACAGTCTCATCTAGCTTCTCCTTTGTGAAAGTAAGTAAGTGGAAACGTTGGATAGATTCAAGGAAGTTGTAAGCATGGACTAGCTATCTCTACACTAGGCCGTCTCGCTTTATTTCTGTCAGGGGAAATGTAAACATTTAAGAACAAGAGGGGTGTGCAACTTTTCCTGTAAATATCTGTGAATGTTAAAACATGCTCTTTTACTTAACACTTTGACTACCAGAGCTGTGGACAGGGTGACCCTGGGAACTTTCTAAATGGGTCTGAAATTAATGTAATCTGCCCAGGCCTGAGCCCATTCCATGTTTCCTCACTATACACAGTAACAACTGCAAAGAATCAGAGATACTGTAGTCTGTAGCTAAAGTAACATGTGACTTCATGTGTTTAATAGATGGACTTGCCTAAGCATGTACCTTTCATATAACAATCATGTATAGCCATTTAAAGGGATTACAAATACTTACAATGTAAAAAAATATATGTTGTAGGGTGTATCCCCCTGAATTAAGCAAGGTTGCTCCGGCTGCTGAAAGTTGTTTTATTCAAAGGTTATTACAAGTCAAACTTGATTTTTTTAGGTGCAATATCACAATGGCCTGAAATTGTACAGTGGCGCTGTTACTACACCATCCTATGGGAAGCTCTGGTCAGTTGACCAGTTTCAGGCCACTGTGATACTGCACCTAAAAAATTCAAGTTTGAGCTGTTATAATAATTTTTTAATAAAATATCTCTCAGCAGTGGGAGTACCCTTGTTTTACTCAGGGGGATACCCCCTACAACATATATTTTTTTTACATTTTAAGTGTAACTATCCCATTAATTCCAGAGGGTTGGAACTCTAGTGTTGTATAGATGACCACTGACGCACTAGGATGTGGTCCTCTTAAAAAATGTTCTAAAAATTGATTCTCTTCCCATGGCCTCAGGCCTACAACAAACAGGCCAGGACTAGAGGATGTCCCTGCTTGAATACAGGTGAGTGAAGCAGAATGATTGAGCCCCTGATGAACTCACCTGTACTTGAGCCCTGGCCTGTTACTGGGCCCTGAGGGCACAGGTTGTGAACCACTGTAAATAACCATGGAAGGGGCTTATCTCTGTAGGATTTCTCATACAGACAAGGAGCCCATTGTCCACTTAATGGAAGCTAACATGCTTATATATTGTAGGAGCCCATTGCCCATTTTAAGGAATCTCATAATCCTTTGAGTGCCAGAGTGGTACACAATGTATAGCATCACAATGTGTTGCGTACCCCCTCTGGCGTTCAAAGGGTTACATACGGTAACACAGTTAAATTGCCAATTAATTAACTAGTAGAAATACCTGTCTGCTGTATGTGAGATTCCTACATCAAGTGCAGATATGCATTCCTATACTTATAATCCCCTTTTTATGGCACTAGGTGTCGTCTGTGTTTAATTTCATGAAATGGAACTGATTGATAGCTGCATTTCAGATTTGTTCAGCAAGAGGAACAGTTCTGGAGTAAACCAACTGCACCACAAGGGGTCAAATGAGAATTCCCCAGATTCTCATTGATTTAAATTGAATTTCTAACCTCTTGAATCGTAGCGAGATCTCAAACACAATGCCTCGTAATGCGTTGAAAGCCTCTCTGGCATTCAATGAGAGCAAATTCTCATTTGTCCCCTGCGGTACATTTGGTTTAACCCAGAATTGTTCCACTTTACCTTTCCGAATCGGGCCCGATATTTCTAAAATATACGAAATGTATTAACCCTTTGAGTGCCAGAGGGGTACACAACGCATTGCAAAGCAATGCATTGCGTACCCCTCTGGCACTCAAAGGGTTAAACCGCTGTAAGTCACCTTGCAGCCTAGTCATTCCAGAACAGCTGTTTGTCATTCTTATAACCCTTTGAGAACCAGAGGTGTGTGCAACACCACTACAACAGGAGTAGCCAGTTGTTGAACCTCTGTCTCTTGTGGACTAAAACTCCCATCATCCTCAATCAGCCTAGTCCTAGGGAGGAGATGCACTAAAGCGAGATAATGTTGAGATGACTTCTCCATTGATTTCACTTCTCCAGTATTCGAAACTCTCCAGTTTCTACATACATACATAGTTACATACATAGTTACATACATAGTAATCTAGGTTGAAAAAAGACCCGCGTCCATCCAGTTCAACCCCCCTCCCATTCCTGTTCACCATCGCTGACCCAAAAGAAGGCATCCGACTCCAAATGGCAATCAGATTTCTCCCTGGATCAACAAGCCCTAACTAAATATTAATCCCAATACTAACGTGCATAGCCCTCTATATTATGCTCTTTTAAATAAGTATCCAGGCCCCTTCTATGTTATTCTATGGAGCCAATGCACTAAGATTTCTCCAACCCTTCAGATCTTATTGCACAGGCTCCATAGAATAACATGGGCACTGGAGAAGTGATATAACTGGAGAAGTCATCTCCACTTTATCTCCTTAGTTCACCTCCCCTTGGAGGTCCAGTAATTAACTACGCCTGCTCTATCCCAGTGATTCCCAATGTCAATCTAAGGACACACAAACAGGTCAAGTTTTAAGGGCATTCCGTACTTAAGCACAGATAGATCAGTTATAATGACTAGTCCCCTCATATACATCTGTCATCAAGCAGAGATTTCCTTAAAAACTGACCTGTAAATGTGTCCTGAGAATTAACATTGCTCTACGTATCCTCCTTGTAGGCATCGATACTCTGGGTTTCAACAGTTACATATCAGTGTTTATTCCTGAAACATTTTGTTGTAATATGTGAGGTTCACATGGTTTTATGATGCAGTTACCCATTATGAATGTAATAATTTCCTTTCTTGTATTTTTAAGAAAAAATCTTATCTAGAGTGAATTTTCTCTGTGACAACTTATGCAATAACACAGAGGGGTGCTGTATAACCATTTACATGATGACTGTAAATCAGGGGTGGACCACATCAGGCCCTCATGCTGTAGCTGGACTTTAACTCCCCTTATTCTTTTTGCAGCCAGCGCCTGGCTAAGAATGATGGGATTTGTGGTCCAGCAGGCAGAGGTACTCATGTGGCCCACCCTTGCTGTAAATAGACCCTTTTTATTGGACATATTTAATTTTGAAAGCACATACATATATTATTTAAGAGAAAGACATGTCTACTTTTTATTAAAGTGGATTCGATTAAATCTTGCCTTGTTTTTTTTGTTTTTTTGTTTTTTTAAGCTTATTCTTTAAATATTTCCTGTACACAGTGCTAATATGGACTTACACCCATCTGGGTGTTACACGGCTATGTGCACTATTAATAAAGTTAATATACAAATTGTAATTGTCTGTGCCTCATTGATTCCCAATAACAATGAACTGCTTGGATGCTAAGTGGTTCTGAAATCACAGTGGAAAACTAACAAACACTTTAACCCCATAGATGCTAGAGGGATCTCCAATGCATTGTATCTTAACCCTTTGAGTGCCGGAGAGAGGGAACTAACGTATTGCAACGCAACGCGTTGGATACCTCTCCGGCACTCAAAGGGTTACAGTCAACCTGTCACCCTGTACAAATTTAGTTTGCTTTACAATCTGCCTAAATTATGTACTAGCTATTTATCTGTAAATCGTTTTTGGAAAATGAACCTTGGCATCGTGCAACAGTTTATGCTAATTCCTTGCTCAATATTCTAATTAGTTATCTTAGAGGCCAGACTTATTACTCACTGTGCAGTTCCAATTGCCTCCAATGTGCAGGTTCTGCCTAGAATCTCAGTAGTCACGGTGTAATAGTAAACGACAAACTGATCAGCGCTATGTTCCCTAAATAGAAGAAAGGTAATGAAGGTTGAATACCGATATTCAAAAATATGTTTTAATAATAAAAAATATATATTAAAAAACAATAAACATATGTCATAAATGCCTCCAGCCACAGATGTTCCAACGGTCCCTCCGCTGGTCAGTCATATGGTACCTCCCACAGACAAACACCAAACCTACAGCACCGTGCCAGACCTTCGCTATAATCAGAAATGTCACTCCATTTCCTACCTCGCGATATGTCCGGACCCTGTTTCTCCAATGTTAGTATCCTTATCTATAGGGGCAACAATCTTCTGACCTTCCACTTGTGCTGATGAGACCCCTAGCCAGAGGCATACACAACACACCGTACACATAAAACTATACACATAGTATATTATATACAATCCGACATAATAATTAGTAGTAATTGTAAAACAACATTGCATATGAATTTAAATTGATCTCCAATAAGGGCCAATTGTTACTAAACGACTATCTGCTACCAACAGAAGCTTTATATAAGCAATCAGGAGGTGGCATTTCACAGAATACCCAGCAAAAAATTTACACACATAAAAACATAAGGATGATCATCCCAAAAAAATATAAAACTACAGAAAAAAAAATAAAAAATGTCTTTCATAAGGAAAAAATCAATGTTCATATGCCTCAATATGTTCTGGTGACTCACTGTAGTATACATTTACTTTGTAGTCCTCAATATAATTTGAAGTCTTCAATCCTTCATATTCTTATACACGGACATAACTACTCATACCTTTATACAAGCCTTATGCTCTCAAACATCTTTCTCTCTCCAGGCAGTACTCACAGGACACCTGCGTCTGTTTTCCTCACGTGCTACCATGGTCACTCACCTGTTGCTTGAAATCCCAATTGACGTAGAGGAGAGGAGGAGTGAAAAATGTTATATGGAGATATGCAATAGTAAGTGAATAGGACCCAGAGGGAGAGTGACATGGATCATCTCAGAACTGTTTACGACAAGTATCATACCAGCATTTCTAAGAAAAAGTCAATTGGGATTTCAAGCAACAGGTGTGTGACCAAGAGTCCATATTGCATCCACAGTAACAATTTATATATTGAATATTTTCGAAGGTTGCCATTCGTTGCAAAATTGAGGTGATATGTATGGTAGAAACTGTGTTTACATGAGTATGAATGACCAGAATTAAAAGGAAGATTTGTATTGAAGATCAATCTAATATTACTTTCCCTTAAAGGGATCATCTATTCCGGTCATTAGGAACATTTATTTGTGTAAATGGATAAGATATTACAGTGAGTCACCATGACATATTGAGGCATATCGAACAATGATTTTTTCCTTATGAAAGACATTTTTCAATTTTTTCTGTAGTTTTATATTTTTTTGGGATGATCATCCTTATGTTTTTATGTGTGTAATTTTTTGCTGGGTATTCTGTGAAATGCCACCTCCTGATTGCTTATATAAAGTTTCTGTTGGTGGCAGATAGTCACAAAGTAACAATTGGGCCATATTGGAGGTCAATTTACATTCATATGTAATGTTGTTCTACAATTACTACTAATTATTATGTCGGATTGTATATAATATACTATGTGTATAGTTTTATGTGTACGGTGTGTTGTGTATGCCTCTGGCTAGGGGTCTCATCTGCAATAGTGGAAGGTCAGAAGATTGTTGCCCCTATAGATAAGGATACTAACATTGGAGAAACGGGGTCCAGACATATTGCGAGGTAGGAAATGGGGTGACATTTCTGATTATAGCAAAGGTCTGGCACGGTGCTCTAGGTTTGGTGTTTGTCTGTGGGAGGTACCATATGATTGACCAGCGGAGGGATCATTGGAACATCTGTGGCTGGAGGCATATATGACATATGTTTAATGTTTTTTAATATCTATTATTTATTATTAAATCATCTTTCTGAACATCGGTATTCAACCTTCATTACCTTTGTTCTATTTAGGGAACATAGCACTGATCAGTTTGTTGTTTGGTATATTTTTTGTTTTAACCATTGGGAATAGGGTTATTGAGATCTGGCTGCTGGTTTCCTGTAGGAACATAAGTGTGTTATCATTGCGCCACAACTGTAGTGTGTTACGGTGTAATATTACACAGCATTAGAAGAAAGTTCTTTACTCTGCCTCCAGTTAATAAAGGCTTATTTCTCAATAATTTCTTAAGAGTGCAAACATATAAACATTGTACAGCATATAGGCAGTTTTTTATTCTCTTTAAAATGAACTAAACTTTTGGTGACAGGTCCACTTGGACTGAAGCAATGCTTTGCGAACCCCCCCTGGCATTCAAAGGGTTAAAGGGGCAGTGCCTTTTAGAAGAAAAATACTTTTCTTAACCCCTTAAGAACCAGTGGGCCAACGGCCTTTAAGGGCCCATGACGGCCCTGGCACGTCATGAGTTAAATGATAGCAGCGCGCCTCAAAGCACGTGGTTATCATGCTGGGGAAGCTGAAACTAAGCTCTCCAGTTTGTTTATTTTTAATAACATAATGGGTTATCCATATACGTGTGGGATCAAAGGAAAGCCCTGCTTGCGCATGAAAAAACGGTATATAATTTGTGTGGCTGCAGTAAAAGACTTAGAGGGAAAACATTGTTGAACAAAGATATCATCAAAAAAGGCCAAAATTGCTCCAGTCCTTAACTGCAAAACACCCCAGTTTTTCCAGGTCCATAAGGGGTTAATAACTACAGCATTGGGGACCCTGCCTTCTGGCATCACTTACTGAAACATTGTACAGTTAGTTTTGAATTCTTTAAAGAGATAGTAATGTTTAGATATCAACCCATTGAGTGCCAGAGGGGTACGGAACGCATTGCTTTAATGCGTTCATTACCCCTCTGGCACGCAAAGGGTTAAGGCAAGGTCGATTCTTCATCATACTTTTTTTTTTTATAATGAAGTGTACCTTTCTAATTGTCTGCAACGTTTTTGTTTTATTTTATTTTAAAGTGTCCCACTCTCTCCCCTTTTCCATATGTCACAATGCCTTACCTCAGATCTGAAATCCGACCACCTGACCAGACAGATCACAATGAGGGACAATCTTCTGGCGGGCTTTTCCTTATGCTGACAGGAGATTGTCCTTTGTCGTGATCCATCCGGACCGCTTGCTGCCTCTAAGGGGAGGCATCGTGACGTATGGAAAAGGGGCAGGAGTGGGACACTTTAAAATAAAACAAAGAAAACATAGTTTTAACCACTTTGTTATAAAAAACTATAATAAAGAATTGACCCTACCTTTATATCTAAACTATCCCTATGTCCAATATCTGAATTTCTCCATGGCCTCCAGATTCGACTTGTTTTTCTGACTCTTGTCATGCCAATAGGGCTGGTATTATCAACAATTTTGCAATCGAGATATATCCACAAACGGCCAAAAAAGCATTGCAAATGCCCATTCTGCTATTATATTGTAGGAGAATGGCCTTTGCAAGGTCTTCCTTTTGGTTGTAAAAGGTCACGACCACAACAGCGCCCCCCCCCCCAGTGTCCACATCTTCACAGACACCTCCCACATAACTGTTCCAAACATAAATGTACACTACCCTGCCAATCATCACTAGATTGTGTTAAAATATTAAGGAGGGTCCTGGGACCCCAAATTATCTTTTTTCATTAAAAGCACTTTCTTAAAGAGGAACATTCACATCGGAAAAAACTTTTGAGCACTTGTTTAATCAGCTAAGAAACATTAGGCAAACGTGCTCTCTCTTTTTTGTAACTTACTTTTTAAGACATTCAACTTCAAAGTTATCCACTTCCGCATACTGTGGCACGATGTAGTTGCAGCACGGCTCTCAGGACTTCCCGGCAGTCTTTCGTTCTCCTCCCAGCTGCCCCCGGGAACACGTTCATGCTTCACTTCGGTGTGGTGTTAACGGCTACTAGGGTTACAGGAAGCGGTGATTAGCATTATACTGAGGTAGCAGTAGTAGTATTACCGAGGTTGCAACCCTCAGTATAATGCTAATCGCCACTTCCTGTAACGCTAGGAGCCGTTCACACCATACCGAAGTGAAGCGTGAACGCGTTCCCAGGGCAGCTGGGAGGGAGGTGGGAGGAGAATGACAGACTGCTGGGAAGTCCTGAGAACCGTGCCGCAGCTACATTGTGCTGCAGTATGCGGAAGTAGGTAACTTTGAAGTTGAATATCTTAAAAAGTAAGTTAAAAAAAAAAAAAGAAAACACGTGTACTAATGCTTCTTAGCTGATTAACCCCTTAAGGACCGGTGGTCCTGGGACATTTCCGTCCCATAATGACCGCATAGGCGCACTTGGACGCGCTGGTACACGTGACCTGTCGCGTGTATCGGCGCGTCATTATGGGGCCTGATAGAGATCGCTCCGATCTTGGAGCGGTCAATTTCAGGCCCTATTTTTACTTACAGCGCTCCCGGTAGAGCGCTGTAAGTAAGAAGTACGTGACGTACTATGACCGTCATCGGTCCTTGAGTATATCGGTCCTGGTACGTCAAGGGTCCTTAAGGGGTTAAACAAGTGCTCAAAATATTGCTTTTTGTTGCCGGGTTGCAGGCATGTGGGAAGGATGCTCAGGGACATGGAGTAACAAACAGAGGCCCAGGTTTCCCCTGCCTTATCCAGCCCAATGGAAGTGGCTGAAACCCAGCCACTTTCTTTGGGCTACATAACCTTCCTTTAGGGTCATTTTGGAGAAAGGTTCAGAGCTCTAAAAGAATTCCAAATGGGACTGTGAATGTAAAATAAAGAAAAGCAATCAGGGAATCCAGTTCTGACCCTCAGTCTGAATGTGATTACAGAATAGACCATCTATCTATATTATAAAATAGGGCCAAAAAATTCATAGTCCACCATCACCAGCTGGTTTTATTTGATCATTTATAAAAATGTAATAAAATATTGTAATCAGTTGATACTTATTATTCAGGAATACTTTATTTAACACTGAGACAAATCAATTTTTTTTATGTGTTTGTTAAATCTTCAGGTGAAATTACCATTTTTATGAATATCCTCTTCACACACCATTTGCTTATAGATTTTTGAAACTTTTCATTCAAAGGGTAACATCCTAGCACACATGTGAGTTATTTGTGTCTTCTAAAGATTAACACCTGATATTAATTATATTAGTACTAGTTGAAGAGACCATTACATAGGCCACAGTGCCACTGCCAGCCGGTTGCGGGGCAGTCATGCTCATTAGAGACTGCCCGCGCCGCAGCGGATACAGAGCTGTACGCTCCAAAGGAGCATCCAGCTCTGTATGAGCCACGGTGCGGGCAGTCTCTACTGCGCATGGCTGCAGCACACGCAGCAGTCTCTACTGCGCATGACTTCATCGTTACACACGTTTTAGCGGATTATTATATAGGATGGTCCTGTTAGAGCTTCTATTAGTGCACTTGAAAGTGCTGCTGCTAGGGCCTTTGAAGAAGGACATCAGTTGAAATACCTTTTATAAGGATGTCAAAGGAGCTTAGTGAACTAATTTGAGGGCAAGTTGTTCACCTGAGTGCTGAGAAACTTTCCCAGCGCCAAAATGTAGCTAAGTTGAGTATTTCTAAGGGGGCAGTATGCACACTCAAGAGATTGTCTGAAACCAAATCATTTTCATTCAAAGCAAGACCAGGCAGACGTAAAGCGACCACACCATCAGAAGACCAATATATGTATGGGGATGCTTTACGAAATCTGGAGTTGGTGACTTGTAAGGAAATACATACAGAGCTCGATGTTTTTTCCCTACAGAAGGATTTAGATAAACTAAGTGAATGGGCAGAAAAGTGGCAGATGTCATTTAATGTAGATAAATGTAAGGTTATGCATTTGGGTTGTAGAAACAAACTTGCTACATATACTCTAAATGGGAAACAACTTGGGAAATCCTCATTAGAGAAAGATTTAGGTGTACTGATAGACAATAGTCTTCACAGCAGTGTGCAGAGTCACTCAGCTGCTGCAAGAGCAAATAGAGTACTAGCCTGCATAAAAAGAGGTGTAGAAGCAAGGGATGCTAATATTATCCTACCTCTGTATAAATCCTTGGTTAGGCCTCATCTAGAATATGGAGTACAATTTTGGTCGCCTGTTCTAAAAAAAGACATTACTGAACTGGAAAAGGTGCAGAGACGTGCAACAAAACTGATAAAGGGATTGGAGGATCTGAGTTACAAAGAGAGACTAGCCAAACTGGGTTTGTTTACATTAGAGAGATGTCTAAGGGCTGATATGATTACCATTTACAAATACATTCAAGGTCAATACAAAGAACTATCCAATGAATTATTTATGCAAAGAGCTGAGCTAAGAACAAGAGGTCATCCATTAAGACTTGAGGAAAGGCGCTTTCGACTAAAACACAGGCAGGGATTCTTTACAGTAAGGGCGGTAAGGCTATGGAATTCTTTGCCTCGGGATGTTGTGCTTGCAGATAATGTAACTGCATTCAAAAAAGCAATGGATGCCTATCTAGCACAGAACAATATTGACAGTTATGACAGATGGCTTCAAAGCAAATAGGATATTGAGCCGGGGAACTATTTGACACACACACACACACACACACACACACACACACACACACACACACACCTACACTGGAAATTGCTCTAGAGGGCTTTTTGTTGCCTTCCTCTGGATCAACAGGGGTGTTATTGGCATGGGCTGGACTTGATGGACGCATGTCTTTTTTCAGCCTTATCTACTATGTTACTTGCACAAGATCAATTACACTTTGACCAAAGAAATGTATCACTATTTTTTTAGAGAGGCATGCCATGCCTTCTGGCTTAAAGGGGTAGTAATGTTTCATAATAAAAGCTTAGCTCTAATTAATCATCATAGTATTTGGGCCTTGGGAAGTATTATTTAAATTCTGTCAGAGTTGTAGTTCAAGAGTAATTGAATGATAAAGTATCTACCTCCCGCCCCTTTTACTGATATAACACTGCTCACCTCAGAGCCGCAGGGTGTGTCCAGGTAGATTGCAGAGAGGGACAATCTTCAATTAAGATAAGGGAAAAAGCTGAAAAACCTGTCAATGGGGGCAGAGCTTTCATTGTTCTCACAGTAAGAAGATTGTTACTTGCTGTCTGGTCTGGTCTATGGACCAGATTCCACATCTGAGTAGAAGGGGCTTACACTAGGTAAAAGGGGTGGGAGGGGGAAACTTTATCATTCAATTACTCTTGAACTACAACTCTGACAGTATTGAAATAACACTCTCCATGGCCCAATTACTATGAAGATTAATTGGAGCTGCTGTTTTTGTGAAACATTATTATCCCTTTAAAGTTGAGTAGATGAGGATTCATTTTCCAGCAGGACAACAATCCCAAACACTTATCACATCTATGCCAGCTGTATCTGAAGTCCAAGGAAGAGTAATGAGTGCTAATTTGCATGGCTTTCCCACCGTAATTACTGGACTTCAACCCCACTGAACATCTTTGAGAACATTGGAAAGGGAAAAGGTGAACCACACTGTAAAATCTCTAGACAATCTCTGGGATGCTCTAAAGGATGGCTGGATAAATGTGGCTTGTAAAATTCTGCACAGACTTATAGAATCAATCCCAGACAGAGTTAAAGCAGTCATTCAGGCAAATGGTGGTCTTACCAAATATTGAGAATTTTTGATTTTCATTATGTACTAACAAACACATTTTTTTTTATTAGTGAAAATGATGTATTTTTATTTGGCAAATACTATATATTTTGTCAAATTCTTTTTTCAAAATGCTGAAATAAAATCAGATTGTGGTACTGAATTCACACACACACTCACACTCAGAAAGTCCCATCTTTTGGCTAACGATGGCAACAATGTTAAAATAAACTTCAGCATCGGCTTTATTCATGTAGTGATGAGTGCTATCTCTCTCTGGTACACAGGACACCCCAGGCTGAGTATATCTATATATATTATTTCTATGGGACATGCACCATCTTAATTTGAAATTGTGGGTTATAGTGTGTTCCATTCTCTGTTGCTTTTCATATATATATATATATATATATATATATACATATATATGACGTGGGGGGGGAATCCTGTGGAGATTCAGGTATTAAGAGTCCTGTAACGTAACCTGATTAACTTATAATATGCAGGGTAGTAGTATCATGATGCATTGCAATGTGCTGGAGTCGACGTATCATTCAGCATGATGACTTGTATATTCTCCTCTGGGTTCACTCCAAATGATTTCTTTGTTAAAGGGATAGTAATGTTTCATAATAAAAGCAGCTCTAATTAATCATCATAGTATTTGGACTTTGGAGAGTGTTATTTCAATTCTGTCAGAGTTGTAGTTCAAGAGTAATTCAATGACAAAGTATCCCCCTCCCGCCCCTTTTACTGATGTAACACTGCTCAGCCAGAACAGAAGGGAGGTGCCCAGGTAGACTGCAGAGAGGGACAATCTTCAATTAAGATAAGGGAAAAACGTGAAAAACTTGTCAAGGGGGGCAGGGCTTTCATTGTTCTCATAGGAAAAAGATGGTCCCATTCTGTTTTCTGTCTGGTCTATGGACTGGATTCCACATCTGAAAAGAGATGGCTTACACTAGGTAAAAGGGGTGGGAGGGGGAAACTTTGCTTGTGAATATCTCTCAAACCATAATGGTTTGAGAGATAAGACTTATATCGTTCTTCATGTTTTTTTAATGCCTTCAAAATAAAATAAAGTTAAAACGAAGTATTACTATCCCTTTAAATCTTCAATCTATTATACTTACCTAAACTTTTTTTACTTATGTACTGGGTGGTTGTTGAACTGGGAATAGTTACACATTTGAACAATTATATGGGATTGCTTTATGTAATGTGTACACAATCCCATGGAGAAAAATCCCACCCTTAGATTCTACAGAAATAGGTGAGAGGGCCAGTATGTAAACTGAAAGTGACCGCTATAAACTACAATCAAGAAAATTCAATGAAAAATATATATCTGACTACTCTGTGAAGGACAAAAACCTTCAGAAGTGTTTTATTACACAAATCCAGACACTTTTTCCTATAGGTGTAATTTCCTTTTAATCCCTTCGCAACCACTGATGTGCCACTTAAGGACCAGTGATGGTCCTGGCATGTCATCGAGTTCGGGGCTCCCGGCGCGGCTGCACGCTGCTCCGGAAGCCCTGAATCCGAAGTAAAAAAAAAGCCCCGTGGTCACAAAGTGCTGGCCGCATCTGCATGCACCAGTCCTTAAGGGGTTAATGCATTCACTGTTTAAAGATACGTTAACATCTAAAACTTACATTTGGTTGTATAATTTTAAATATCATGTACTTCCAGCTAAAATCTGTAAAATGTAGTTATTTTATTTCCCTAAAATCTAATACAAACCATGCACTTTTAATGCATGTGTAGATTAGCCTGTATATACACGTTTTGTTCATTGTTTGTACAGAGATAACACTGTGACTGTTCTGGGATTAGCACCCACTGCTCTTCTATTCAGAATGGTCCTTACCTTTTCTGAGCTCATTTAAAGACAATGTAGAATAATCACTTCTTAGACACCCTATCAAGATTGCTGTGGTAATGAGAGCCCTGGAAAAAAGCAAAAATGGGAGCCCAACAGAGCATATGTAAGACTAGATTTTAGGCCTCAGAAAACAAATCTTTTTTACAGAGGCTAGCATGAATTACAAGGAATTTAAGTGGGTATAACCCCAGATGATTTTCACGTATGTGTTCTTTTAACCATTTTGAACACTGAAGTACAAAACCATTGCTGTGTACTCACTAGCCTGTAAAATTCACATGGGGCATTTGCTCTTATGTTTCAAATAGGGTCCCTAGTTTCATACCTCCCAAGTGTCCCTCTTTAGGAGGGACAGTCCCTCTTTTAGACCCAAATCCCTCTGTCCCACCCTGATGTCCCTCTTTTTAGGAGATCAGACTGTGTGGTGTGTATATAAGTATCATATTGCTCTACAGCAATAAAACTCACAGGAATGTTTGTTTAAACGTCAGTATATGTGATTATAAATTAGTATGTGTAAATGAAATGCTTTGGTTTTCTTATAAGTCATTTATTTGGTTACAAAATAGGTCATGAAATAGCCTAAACATTTTTGGTAATGTCCTGCCCACCAGCCCCACCTCCAGTAACATCCCCTTAAAAATAAATGTCCCTCTTTGGCAATTTGAAATGTTCGGAGGTATGCTAGTTTGACCATTTGAGTGCCAGAGGGGTACGAGACGCATTTCTTTGCAATGCATCGCGTACCCCTCTGGCACACAAAAGGTTAAAGTTATCTGTCAATCCCTTTACAGCTGAATATTGATTTATCATGAAATTACTAATTGGCATCAGTGTATACATGATAATAAAATAGAACTGGAATCGTACTCTGTACTTGCACCACAATAGCTCTTATCTGCTTGTAGAGATATAGCTGAGCTTACTTATTAGTACGGTCAACCTGATTCTGATGAAGTCACGCCAGCCAAATGTCTCTATTACTTGAGAGGGCTTTATTCACCTCAAAGTACACACAACTGAGAACTTTTAAACACTCCAACACCAAATGTACATACTTCATTCATCCATTAAAAACAGAACATGAGCAGTGAAGGGTATGTACTATATAATACATTCATCACCACCATAGGTTAAACACATCAGAAACCCATTTCCAGACATTCTGCATTTTCTCCAGTAGAGTGCGCCCAAGCTATTCTCTATTATCAGTGTATACAAAGTATAGCTAGTTTTTATGAAAGTGGTACTCCTGTATTTGACCATAATTAATACATTTTATGATAGAGAGATCTCCAACAAATTTGAAGATTTTTACAGAAAAAAAGACCTTAAGAAATGCTGGGAAACAGAATGGTCAAATTCCTTATTTCCACCTTTTATTTAATAATAATTTAGAGAATTGTTACTTATCCTCTCATACATATAAACACTTCCAAATAAACTGAACAAATATTTCCATTTGTTTTTAAAAAGTTTTACTGTGCTATAAAACATCTGAAAATATGAACTGAAAGGGTGATTTGAGGCAAAGTGTTACAAATGATGTCTTTGAAAACATGAACAATTTGTTTTAATAGTTTAAGGACTGGGGGGGGGGGTAAAGCAACGCATTTCACACTCCTCCCTAAATTACAAACATGAATGTAACTGAGCCATTATTTTTATATTTTCATGTTTCTGTATTAACATTTGCATCTTATTGTTACTCACTGTACATATAAATGTATTATTCACAAATCACTTACTGAGTAACATTGGCCCATATTTATAAAAGCAGGAGTTATTCTGGAGTAAACCAAATGCACCACAGCGGACAATTAAAAACTCCTAAATTCCCATATACTTGAATAAAGCTCTTTAATCCATTGAATGGTAGGAGCTCTCCATTGCATTGCTGTGGCATTCAAATGCTTAAAAAACTTTTAACTTAAAGAAGTAAACTTTTTTTATGAAAAAATATATATTGTAGGGATTTTCCTAGTGAGTAAAATAAGGGTACGCCCACTGCCGAGAGATTTATATTTCCAAAGTTATTACAGTTTAAACCCATTTTTTTTTTTACATTAGCAGTGCCCTCTAGTGGTCAAATTCTAATTAGATTTCCTGTTAGATTCTAACGGAGAGGAAAGTCAGAAAAGCCAGAGACATACAGTTCTCCATAGAATGTGATAGAAACTGCCTTTCACTTCCTGTCAGAACTATCAGGAAGTAAACACAGTAAATTCACTTCCTGATTATTTAATCTGCTCTACATTTTGAATAAAACATCTGACAGCGATGGGAGTGACCTTGTTTTATTCAGCAGGAAATGCTCTGTAAAATATGTTTTCATAAAAAAAAGTTTACTGCTCCTTTAACAGTAATTTTCTGACGCCTATGTTGCAGTTGGTTTACTCCAAAATAACTGCTTTTGTAATTATGGGCCAATGTTTTTCTAATAAATACAAGTATTTTAGGTACAGTTTTAATACGACATATGTGAACTGACTCATCTTGGTTATGTTGTATGGCAGACAGGGACAATTCTCCATTGGCAAGCCAACCCAGGAGGTGCAAGGCAGACATTTTCGGAATTATGCAATTGAATAAATAGACATTTGCACCTGGCTCTTTAAAAAAAAAAAAAAAAAAAAAGCAAAGTCAGCTAGTGTGCTGAGACATGGCCTGTACACTGTTCTGTTGTTGGAATGTTTTAGATAAGAATGAACTCATTGGTGAGGTGGTGTTATTTAACCCTTTGAGTGCCAGTGGGGGTACTGAATTCCATACCCTTCTGGCACTCAAGGGGTTAAAGATGAATTAAGATTATCTAGCAGACTTTCTATGTATAGAGCCAGTTCCTACATATGTATCTTACAAATTTATATCAGTAATAACACCTTTGATAAAGTTTCACCTCAGCTACTGTTTTAAAAGTAGTGATATCACAGCTGTTCATAGACGATATATCATCACATTTCAAATAAAATACACAAGAGAAAACTGGAAACATTTATCACAAATGTTAATATAAATGAATGGGGCAGCAAAATTATCTGTTATACTATATGTCTAACTTATACCACAGTATATGACATGTTATAGTAAATAGGTTGTCTGGTAAGAAATACATTTTTGTAGCCACATTTGATACATTTTAGTTCAATACAATAGGGAGTCTAATGGCTGTGTTTGGAAAATGAAACAAGAAGTCTGGAGCAAACCAAGTGCACAATAGGGGACAAACAAAAATACCCCAAATTCTAGTTGATTTAAATGGAACTTTTAACCGCCTTGAAATGCTGAAGAGGTTCCCAACATATTGTGCAATGCATTGGATATAACGCAAACATTCAACGGGGTCAAAAGTTCCATATAAATTAATAGTAGTTCTCCCCTAGTGGGAAGTTGGTCTGTTGCAGAATTACTTCACCTCTCTTTGAAAATATGGCCCTTATTGGCAAAAAACAATCACAGCTGTGACATTTGACAAGTTAAGTCTAGATAATTTGAATACATTTTATCACAGAACAGGTAAAATGAATCTTACTGTGTATACATTTTGTGTGGAGATGTTGTACCTGTCTTGTGTACAGTGCCATTAATTCCTTAGGCGATATTACATTCATCTAATCACTATACTACTTTATACACTACGCAAAATAGAGGTGAGCAATCTGTGACTCCTCTGTGGTTGGATTCAGTTCACATTATCAGTTTCTAAAGAGTTGCCAGTTGGCCCACCCCTGACCAACAGAATACCAGCCCATCTGTAATATCATTTTGGATATTGTACAGACCCATCCCTCCTCACTTCACTAGTGGTGAAGCCAAGAGATTGACAATACACCAGGTAGGTCTGACCAAACATGTTAACTCCACGGATCTTACCAGAGACTCCTCCTCTGGAGGCTTGGGACAAGATAGTTCTCAGGTATGATCCTGACTCTAGAGGGTATCTCTAAACTGGGACATAATCATACCTGGGAACTCTCAGGGTTTGACCCTGAGATGCAGGGTTTTGGCCCAAATCTCAGGGTCTCAGGGTGAAGAGCCAAAATCTCAGGGTGAGAGAGTTCAGTGCTACCTATTATATATTCTGCTCCAGTTAAGTGATTCTTTAGTCTCTAAATTGGTACCACTTGTACCAGAAAGGCAGAGGGAGAAGTCCTGCTTGATCTGTGTGTGTTCATGCAGTGATATCTGTAAGTTGTTGTGTATTAATGGCTCCTTGAATGCTGATTGGAGTGACTTTCGATTACAGTGATCAGGGATATATTGCGTATAATCTATATTATGGGAAATTTAAGGGTTAATATTTACACAATTTCAGGGTCAGCTCATTTTGAAAGTTCCCAGGTATGGACATAATACAAACAGCAGATGTAACATTTAGGAAACCTGCCCCTTAGATCTTGAAGGCTTCTAAAGAATGTTCTGAAGCAGAAAATGTACCCTCAATGATATAGTCTCTGAAACCCATTGTTTTTTTTTTTTTTTTTTTTGCTTGAAACTGCAGTTTAATAATTTGGCAGATGAAGGTATTTATTTTATACTTGCAGCATCTACAGGAGGCATCTACAAAGTTGCTTTTTTTCTTTTTGAATAAAATATTTATTGTTGAGTAAAACTAAAAGATGTGAATTCCTTGGGGTGTATGCAACTACCTACAGATCCAGAACAAAAAGTGTATCTTAACATCTGGTTGCATTATAGATATTATAGGGGGCATGTACAAATGTGAGTGCAGCTCATTTCCAGAAACCAAGATGGTCTCTTTGTTTCTACCTACAAAGAACTTTGTGTCCAAATGGCAACTTTGCGCCATGTGCACTAAGGTTTGGGAAATGTGGTAGTGTGTGGACACATTGTTTTTTTTGACACAAGGTATGGGATATTTATAATTTGTGCACAGAAGAAAAAGGCACAAAACCCATATTTTCTTTATGTCAGCTACAGGACTGGTATAAACGTATGTTCACCTATGTATTCTGCTCTCCTATTGCTTGCCACAATGTAGACACGTATTATGTGCTTTTCTCACACTTTGTACATCATCCTATATAATAATTCGCTAAGTTGTGTGTAACGCCCGACATGCGCAGTAGACACTGCTGCGCGTACGGCAGTCATGCGCAGTAGAGACTGCCCGCACCGCGGCTGATACAGAGCGGAGCGTCCAGCTCTGTATCAGCCGAGGCGCGGGCAGTCTCCACTGCGTGTGACTGCCCCGCGACCGGCTGCCAGAGGCACTGTGGCCCGTGTAACGGGCTGTTCAACTAGTCTCCAATGTTTGTCAGAAACTGTGATCAATACAGTGAGGAAACAGTCCTTATGTGAATTGTAGAGATTCACGCATTGTTCTTCTTAACACGGTAAAGACAATAATCTCAAACCAGATATTCTACTTATGAAATATACATTTCTTCTCTAAGTAAAACTTTAATGTAACCCCTTTGTGTCTCCAAGATGTGAATCTTTAGCATCCAGTGGGTTTAAAACTGCACAGGCCTGTACTGTAAGAAACAATGGTCAGCAACTTCATTTCTGGACTCTGCAGGGAAGATGAATTATGTGCTGCACATAGCAAATATACTTGCAGTTACATCATCTTGAGTAGCTGCAAAATGGAACTGAATGTGCCCACCAATACAGCTTTCACATAAAATAAAATAAAAAACAGGCTTATTCTGCTGGAAGTATAAAAATAGTGGCAGACAAATAACTATTTAATCATTGAGGATATAGTTTCTCTTTAATTTGGAAAGACACAAAATTAAAATAAATGATTACTTTAAGCCACACATTATGACTATTGCTTAAGATCAGCAATTACTGTCCACATAGATGCCAAAAATTACTCCAAGACATTGCCTCAAGAGCCTTTTTCATCTGAGGTTTAAATGCCTTTCATTTTTTCCCTCTCATATCCTAGTAGGCATTTCATCATTACTTGAATTTGTAATACAATAAAAATGGTGTGAATTTGTTTGTGTTTATCTCGATGTAGGATTGATTGTGGAAGTGTAAAATGGGTAATACAATTTTGTGGATTTTTATAATGATTGTTTTAGTGGAACAGACTCGATCCGCCAATGTATGCAGAATTAGGGAGGAAGACTTGAGAGAAGACTCCAAAATATTGTTATCGGAAGGCACATGGCCTGTAATATGGCCGGATTAAACCTTTGAATGCCAGAGGGCTACCCCTCTGGCACTCAAAGGGTTAACGTTTGGTTCACCTGGAGTTCAGAACTCACAAGAGGATTAAAGAAGAACTAACACTGCTGAATAATAGCACAGTATGTCCAGAAAATCCCAATGGCCCTCATGATTTTTGCCCTTGTGCCTCTATTGAAGTGATAACATCGATCAGTGCTGGATGTTATGTCGAGGCAGACATGACGGTTGCTGGCGTTTTTTTTTCTTTCTTTTTTTTCAAAGTGAAGTAGTCACAGTGATGCTTAACCCTTCAAGGACCAGAGGGGCATACAATGCATTGCCACCCACTTTGTCTTTAAGGGGTTAAAGAAAACGTTAAGATTAACATGGGATGTAAGCAATGTTGAGGTCTTGATGTCCTGCTAGCAACTGTCATGTCCTCCTCCATGGACATGACATCCAGGACTGAATGCAGATGGTATCTCAATCCAAAGAGCAGGGTAAAATGTCATAGGGGCTATTAGGATTTTATGACCATAGTAAGGTAAGGGAGGTTACATAGGGGATATTAGGATTTTAGGAACATAGTAAGTAAAGGGAGGTTATTATTAGTAGGTGTTAGTTCTCCTTTAAGACATACAGGGCCATATGTATAAAAGAATAGTGGAGAAATTTTGGGCCAAACAAAAATATATGGGACAAATACAAGTTTTCACGTATATAAATTGGCCTTAACCTTGCAGAATGCTAGAGATGTCTTCTTCAATGTATCATCCCCACTCAGAGTAATCCTCTGAGTGCCAGAGAGGTACCCAATGTGTTGCGTTGGGTACCTATCTAGCACTCAAAGGATTATTTTTTTTTATTTATTTATTTATTTTTTATTTTGTGAAGTTGGTTTACCTCAGAATCCCTCCACTTTATCCGTGTACATATGGCCTACATGTACTACATTGTCCTAGACCAGGGATGGTCATTCAACCTGCAGACCTCCAGATGTTTTTGGACTGCGAGTCTCACCAGCATTATTAACAGCCTGTTGAGGATGATGGGATTAGCAGTACAACAACAAACTGGAAAGTTAACCCTCTGAGTGGCAGAGAGAGTCCACGCATTGCTTTGGCACGCAAAGGGTTAAAGATTGGCATTCCCTGTGATAGACTATAAGATGACAATGATGGCTATATAACTGATCAATAGTTTGAGCCAGATTACCCATACCTGCTATGCAGCAACATTATTCATTCAAAGACTTTTCTTGTATAATACTGCTTAGTACATTTTTCTAATATTCAGCTGGTTTTCTGCTTTTGCCAGGGCCGGATTCCTAATGAGGCAGAGAAGGTAATTACATAGGTCATCTCAGCTGTGCCGGCCACACCCACATTCTGAGTTAGGGGTGTGGCCAGACCAAGCTCAATGCTTCCTCAGGAGGCAACTAGTATTTTATGCTGGCCAGTTTATTTACCAGTCTACATGAACATTTACAGGCTATTATTTAACCCAATGAAGATAGTGAGGTCTCCAATGCTTTACTTAAGATCTTTTTTTGGTATGCATGTTAGATGCTAAAGGTATTTACTGTGGCAGAGAACAGTGAATGGTGCTGTAGGGTGGGGTCATGGGAGGAGTACCTAGCAGCACCTGAGATGTAAATCTCTCCCAGGGGGCTGCCATTTGCTAATAGGCAAAGCAATTTGTGAATGTTGTGGTATGAAAAGCTAAACAAGATATTGTTTTGCAGACCACTGCTGTATGATGGAGATGTGGAAGCATTCAAAGGATAGGAATTTCAATATTCTAAAGAAAACTTGGATTTATGATAAAGGCTTCTCCTTCCTATATAAAGAAAACATAAATGCAATAAAACTTTGTACACAGAGTATGAATAAAAGACAGAAAATGTGTCTCGGGTTACAAATTTGTTATCATCTGAATATGAACGGTTGTCTGTTGTATGAAAACAAGTCTTTACACATTTAGGCTTTCAGTTGATCTTCCATAATAACAGACATTTACATATCTTCTGAACTGTTAGAAATAAGTTCTCCTCTTCCTGTTACAGTCCGTTTTTATCTGTTGAATTCCGGGCAGAAATAAGACAATACTGAGAAGAGTCTGTGAATTTAGTCTTGAGCTGTCAACATCAGCTAACAAGGTAATTGTGCATCTCTCTGGAGTTGATGCTCAGAACCACGCCTGAGTGATTACCTAACAAAAAAAATTAGAATTATTACACTTAAAATGTTTTTTTTTTTAATATTATACACTGGAAAAAAGGGTAACTTTACAACGAAAAGTACATAAAAGGTGCAGTAACAACACTGAAATTACTGTGCTTTGATCCATGCCTAGACATGGATGTCTTGATGCGTTTGCAGGGGTAAGTAACAGTGGCAGGGTGCTTTGGTTGTCTTTTGTGCAATAACAGTGCAGATATTCTTGAGGGACACAGGTATGGGAGGAGGAATCCATCCAACATGCCACTGACCTGCGAATGGACACTGGCAGGCATCGACAATAAGGGCACCATGTAGCTGTTCAGGTTTCCACCTCTCCCAGAGAGTGTCGCTGTAAGGCAATGGTATGGAAGAATCCCAATGTTGGGGCGTAAAAAAACAACAAGCAAAATAAAATATATAGAAAAAAATGGAGGATAAGTGAAATCGTAAGCCCCCTGAGACTGATGATGTTAAAATAAATGATTAACACACACACATACATATACAGGCAAGGTATGCAGCCCATACTTTGCCTATTAACCCTTTGGGTACCAGAGGGGTAGGAAACACATGCTAGGCAATGCTTTCCTACCTTTCTGGTACTCAAAGGGTTAAGTGTCGAATAAAAGACAGGTTTGACTACTAGATGTCAGTCCCTGAGGTGAATGTCAGATGGAATTAGTATATTGAATACTGTAAAATCTCAGGTATAATACGCACCTGTGTATAATATGCAGATGCATATTATACCAAAGATTTTAGGGGAAAACAAGAGTGCTTATGTATAAAACGCACCCTTGTTTTCCCCTGTGCTAAATTTTTTTTAAGGCTTCCCTCCCTCCCTTGGGCCAAAACGGCTGCCAAACCAATTGGCTGGAGACGGAAGGTCCTGAAAGCCCATTGAAGGAAACGGGCGGCAAATGGAAGCATGCCGCCCGCTGGGAAGCTTTGTATTTTGCCTTTCATCAATGCGAGAGATGCGGACTTCAGTGGGGAGTTAAATTTGAACCAAGTAAGTCTTCGTTTGGCAGCCGTTTTGGCCCAGGGGAGGGAGGGAAGATATCTGCCAACCCTAGCTTTTTTTTAAAAAAACTCTTGTGTATAATACGCACCCCCCACTTCACATAAGGAGAAGTGGGGTAAAACTGTGCGTATTATACCCAAGATTTTACGGTATATGCAATATATGTCGACATACAAAAGGGGGGAGGTGTTGAAGGGGGAGGGACATTGTGTAGTGCTTGGTGTACTATTTCTGTTTATTATAACCCTTTGAATGCCACAGGGGTGAGCAATGCACATCTGTATGGCATTCAATGCTGTCCATGGTGCTGAAAGCCTTCTCTGTATTCCCCTACTGGCTGAGTAGGGAAGCACAGAGAATGCTGTTCAGACTGTCGTAGCTCTCTCTGCTGTTACTCCATAGGGAAGTACAGGTGAGCTCCCAGCTACTACAGCCTGAGGCAGGTGAAGTGGCGACTGTGAACTCCGACAGCAGAGGCTGCTATCGCAGTTTACTGAATGAGTCGAAGTGTCACATAATATCACCACACCCCATGCATACGAATGTATCTGATTATGCTTCATTTACATACGGAAATAAGCAATTGTCGATTCGAAGAATACAAATTCGTAGACATGGTGAAGGCATCTCGGATTGATGTCGATGTGTGTATTTTTTGGTCGGAGTTCTGGTGAAGTGGTGTTGTAGACACTTTGTGAATACTGAGGAAGTGCCTATGACACTGCTCCGACAGAACATCGACATTCGTAGCCAAAATTGCCTTGTTTGGAAAGAGATTGGATCCATTTGTTTGAGCAACATAAAAATTTCATATTAAAAATACTCTAAAACAAATATAAAAGTTAGGCTTAATTTTCTTAAAATTTGTCTTCATTCCTACCACCTGTGATCTTCTCAGACTGAATTTGCAAAATCAACAGAATAAACTCAGGGAGGGGGAGAAGCAACCAGGTTCAATCTATATCAGGGCTGTCCAAGTTCACTCCTCAAGGATTTCCCCTTAAAGGGATAATAATGGCTGCTTTTAATAACCTTTAATATTGTAGATATTAAAAATATAAATGAAATGATGTAAGTCCCGTCTGTATAGTTTGAGAGATATAAGCTTCTTAAGTTCCCCCTTCCCACCCCTTTCACAGATGTCAGCTCTCTAGCTGGCAGAATGAGATACAGGTCCCGTGAACGGACGGCGGCTCTTCAGCAGAGCCAAAATAGCATTGACTAGAAAGAAATACTTCATTGGAACAGTCTACCAAGTGTGCCTGCAAACCAGGGGGCGTTCAGGGAATAACTGAGGGCTGTACGTTTAGAATCCAACGACTTTGAGAGAGCAGCAGTGGCTAGCTATAAAATCACTGAGATTTTACATATCTTTTCCTTTTTTTTTTTTTTAATTGTACTTTACATTTTGTTGGGGTTTCTGCTTATGAGTATGCCTATATAGGAAAAGGAGTACATGGCATTTATAGTTAAGAATCAAAGTGATTTGTATTATAAAGATGGATCCTTTTGTGAGCAAATTGCTTCTCCTTCCTCTCCCATTACCCGTTTACAGTTGCTCATTCTGTATACATGCACTGAGTATACTGACAGTCACACCTTGCATAGGTCATCATCATCATCAACATGTCTGAGACAAAAAAGGCTTTTATACTAAAATGACCTGCAGTAAGTTTGGATGAAAACAACAAACAACTGCACCATGAGAGACAAATACAAATTCACGTAAAATCTCATTAATTGAAATGGGGCTTGTAAAGCCAAGGGGGTTATGTACTAAGGCGTAATAAAGATGTGATAAAGAGGAGACAAGGGTTATGCACTAAGGCGTAATAAAGATGTGATAAAGAGGAGACAAGGGTTATGCACTAAGGCGTAATAAAGATGTGATAAAGAGGAGACAAGGGTTATGCACTAAGGCGTAATAAAGATGTGATAAAGAGGAGACAAGGGTTATGCACTAAGGTATAATAAAGATGTGATAAAGAGGTGATAAAGAGGTGATAAAGTGGAGATGACGTCTCCAGTGATATCACTTCTCCACTTCCTGTGTTATTCTATGGAGCCTATGTACTAAGATTTGGAGATCTTAGTGCATTGGCTCTATAGAATACCATTGGAATTGGAGAAGTGATATCACTAGAGATGTCATTCAATGTGTTAAAATTGCCATTTACCCCTTTGAGTTTCAGAGGGGTATCCAACACATTGCAAAGCTCACTGATACTCAAAGAGTTAAATCAATGGCAATTATTATTTGTCTCCTATTAACCAACTTGTTTTCCCGATATTTAGTCCAGGGGGTTGTACACTAAGGCGTTATAAAGAGGTGATAACGCGGAGATAACATCTGCAGTTTATCACTTCTCCAGTTACTAAGTTATTCTATGGAGCCTGTGCACTACGATCTCCAAAGTTATCTCCACTTTATCATTCCTTAGTGCCACCCCCCCACCCCCCGTTCTTCTTGGTACATCAGCCTCAATATGTCATAATTCCTATTTTTTTTTACACAGTGACATAGATATATAAAAAGATCTAGGGTAAATGAATCGTGTTTAACACCCTCTAGTGCTTAAGGGGTTAATGAGTTGTAGGGGGATATTCACTAAGTGGGTATAAAGAGGTGATAAAGCGGAGATAACTTCTCCGGTTTATCACTTCTCCAGTTCATATGTTATTCTTTGGAGCTTATTCACTAAGATCTCAAAATCTGAGAAATCTTAGTGAATTGGCTCCATAGAATAACATAGGAACCGGAGAAGTGATATCACAGTAGAAGTCATCTCCACTTTATCGCCTCTTTATCTCCCCCTTGTGTCCATGTACGCTGGAGGAGATATATAGATGTTTGCATGAGTTTTATACATGCATACAAAACTCAATAACAAAAACTTTGTGCATTGGGACATTTACATTTTTAGAAAGATTTACCCTTTGAGTGCCAGAGGGGTACGCAACGCATTGCTCTGCAATGCGTTGCGTACCCCTCTGGCACTCAAAGGGTTAACAGTATAGCTATTACACCAAGGAGATATTGGTGGACAAATCAGGGCAAAAAAGCAAATCTTAAAACGGTCACAAAATGCAGCAATTTGTATACATTAAAAGGAAATTCATACAATAGACACACCCACAAATTATAAAATGTTTTGGTGTGGAAAAGGGGTTTTTATTTACAAACCCTTTTATAGAAAGAGAGGCAAAAAATTATTGCTAGTGAAAGTAGATACTTATTCAGGGGACACGATGAAAATTAAGTAACAAGATCAGTATTATTTAAATATAGGTTAGGGAAAGTATTAAAATATAACTTTTATTAATACAGTAAAAAAGAAATTAAAACAAATTATTCTCTACCATGAGAGTCATATTCGGGACTTGTGGCAAGAGAGTTCACCAAAATAGAAGAAATAATGAAGTAATATTTCTGAAATTAGACGTTTAATGACGCAATCTACTTAAAGAGTGGCTGTATGTGAAGCCAAACAAATCACTGGAAAAAATAGAAAAAAAAGTAACAACATACAAATTATGTCTTGAGAATATCAATCTTTGGACACCATTAGAGTGAAGAGCCTAATAAATAGTTCATGTGGCTGTAATACATAAAAGTGAGCAGAATTCTAAATTAAATAAAATTAATCAGTGGGCCTGTCTCTCAGACCGAAGGCAGGTAGCTCTTATGCTAATATCAAAATGAGACACTAAAATTAACTATGTGTGTCCCTTAATTGGCTGCCAGTGGTATGGGGTCTCAATAACATATGTTATATCATAAATAAGAAAAGGAAAAAAGAAAAAGCCAATATTTTGAATTGATGGAGTTGTCAAGAGCTCTGAAAAAAGTACTCTCATAGCCAATAGATGGAAGAGAAGATAAATTCAATAAAAAAATCACTGCAGGATTATTGTATACCTCATAAGTAAAAAAGAGGTATTGGGAGAGGACATTGCATCAAAAAGATTTCAAGTAAAGAGCAGATATGAACATAATCGAAGTAAATCTCTACTGTGCCCTACTTACGGTTATTTTATAAACCAACACTGTCAGAGAGAAGTCTCACTGGCATCTATAATGAGCACAATGGTGGGGTAAAAAAAAACCCCACGGTGCTCCCCCAGGAAGAGACTTAATGGCAGAACTGAAGTCCTGCATTTCAGTTTCCATTCCTATAAAATGAAGATCAGACTTAAAAGACTGTGGGGACTGTGCCTACACCCCAGGAGTTTGTGGCTGTGCACCACAGACTTCTGAGTTGTGTTAAAGCTGAGAAGGTAGGATTCTAACCATCTGAACCGCCGATAGAAGCCATTTGGATCTGCATTTGTAGCCCCAAGCTTTTTACTAATTCTGTTCCCGTTGAAGCAGACTTAGAAAAGTTTGACAATTGCCATTTAATATACGATAAATGGCATTTCTTTCACCCGGCTGGGATAAATAATTTTCCTTGTCCACCTTACTTCATGCTGTGCTAACACATCAGAGTCCCACCTCCATACCTGGGAACTTTCCTCTCTGGATCCCCCAGAGAGGGAACTGGATTGTATAAATGAAGTGATTCGTGGCCTAAAGTGGGTGGGAACGAGAGGAGAAAAGATGGGGTCTGGCTCTAGAATGGGTGGGAAGTAGGCAGAACAGGGTGGAAAGTTGGTGATGACAAGTGGGAGGATTTAAACTGGAAACTCCCTAAAGCCATAGTCTTAGCTTCTACCTCCAGAGACCCGGTAATTAAAGGGATAGTAATACTTAATTTTATCTTTATTTTATTTTGTAGGCATTCAAAAAACATGAAGAACGATATAAGTCTTATCTCTCAAACCTTTATGGTTTGAGAGATATTCACAAGCAAAGTTTCCCCTCCCGCCCCTTTTACCTAGTGTAAACCATCTCTTCTCAGATGTGGAATCCAGTCCATAGACCAGACAGATAACAGAAGGGGACAAGCTTCTTTGTATGAAAACAATGAAAGCCCTGCCCCCCTTGACAAGCTTTTCAGGTTTTTCCCTTATCTTAATTGAAGATTGTCCCTCTCTGCAATCTACCCGGGCACCTCCCTTCTGCTCTGGCTGAGCTGTGTTACATCAGTAAAAGGGGCGGGAGGGGGATACTTTATCATTGAATTACTCTAGAACTACAACTCTGACAGAATTGAAATAACACTCTCCAAAGTCCAAATACTATGATGATTAATTAGAGCTGCTTTTGTTATGAAACATTACTATACCTTTAACTCTAAAAACCGGAGTCTCTGGGGCAGAGCCAGAGAATTCCAAGGTATGACCACCTCCTAACCAGAATGCAAAGGAAAATAGTTTCCCCTAGCCTGCTGAAAACCAGGGCAAGCAATTTTCTATATCTTATGTTTCATCAAACAATAACAATTTTATGTCTGCCTATGAATGTAACATGCTATTTCATTTAGTAGGAACTTGTACTTTAACATTACTGTTCCTTTAAGAGCAGGTGAATTACTTTGAAGTTCAGTCAATTCAATCTTAAACAGGAAACCTCTTAAAGCAGCAAACCTTTTTTTTGTATAAAAGATATGTTATAGTGCTTTTCCTACAGAGTAAAACAATGTCACTCCCACTGCTGAAAGATGCTTTATTTTAAAGGTATTACAGAGTTGTTGTTTTTTTTTATAAGGAGTGTTACGGGAGAGGTTGAGTCATTGACTATATCCCTCCATTGTAATTGATCAGAACATAAAATTGCATATTATTATTATTATTATTGTTTTTTTTTAAATTATGTTAAAAATGTACTGGGATAACTATTGAATGAACAATATCCCAGCAAAGTGAATAGCCTTGTTTTACTCAGTATGTAACATTGTTCACTGCTCCTTTAAATACTATCCTGTAAGGTCATATAAAGGACCAGTGTGTTGATACCATAGCATCGATTCTAACAATAAATAACACATTGGTTCGTGAAAGATAAACACAAGCAGGAAAAAGAATTAAAACAATGACTAGCAGACTCGGCATTGAATTTTGGAATATAGTTTATCTTTTTTTTATTAATTTGTTTTAAATTTGTTAAACTTTTTAACATTTTGAATGCTAGGGATGTCTTCAGTGCCTTGCAAAAGTCACCAACATATGAAGGATTCCCTGTTTAATCATTTGATTGCACGAGGGGCATGCAATGCATCACTCCAGACTGAGTTGCACACCTTTCTAGCACTCAAGGTGTTAACTTGAAAATGTTAAGGTACTCTCAAAATACAGATGTGGTTTGGGTTATAATCTCTTATATTTCTGCCGCAGAACTGGAAGGTATGATGTGTCAAACACTATTTATCAGTGAAAACTAACCACCTATAATCCAGTACAGAAGGCCAGTCCAGCATATTATTTATTATAGCCAAAGATAACATCCTATATAATAATTTACTAGAAAGTTTGTAACGACGCAGTCATGTGCAGTAGAGACTGCTGAGCGTGCTGCAGTCATGTGCAGTACAGACTGCCCGTGATGAGGCTGATACAGAGAGGGACGCTGTCCAGCTCTGTATCAGCCGCGGCGCAGGCAGTCTCTACTGTGCATGACTGCCTCGCGACCGGCTGGCAGTGGCACTGTGGCCTGTGTAACGGGCTCTTCAGTATATAATAAAAGGCCAGAAAGTTTGTCACGATGCAGTCATGCTCAGTAGAGACTGCCCGCGTTTGGCCACTCTCTATTGCGCATGATTGCATCACGTGAGTAAGGCGGCGCAATCGCATGGAGCAGTGAGGTAATGGCAGTATGTAGAGCAGGTCCGGGTAATGTTAACACTTTGAGTGCCAGAGGGGTTTGCATTGTGTACCCCTCTGGCACTCAAAGGGTTAACAGGCCGGTCCTGCTCTGCGTACTGCTCCAAGGCCCGCGCACACGGGCTTTTACACTAGTTTATTAATATAATATTAAAAACATTTGATAGCAATGATACTCTTGGTAACTAGAGATGAACTGTAAAAACAACCTAGGATTGATATAAGGAAGATAAAACTGTTGCCAGACACGAGAAGGTTAACCGGTCACCTGGCATCTCTCTAGAGAGAGTGGAATATTATATTAATAAAAGTTAGGTATTAAATGACCATATCTTTGGCTATAATACATAATATGCTGTACTGACCTTCTGTATAGGATTATAGGTGGTTGGTTTTCACCGATATACATATAATGTTTGACACACCATAACGTCCAATTCTTTTCCATTTGTTGGTACTCTCAAAATGACAGAAAAAATCTGGCCATTTCTTGAGCATCAATTTTGCAATACTGACATATCACATGGACTGTATGCACAAAACAAAGGAGGAGGAATTCTGGAGGAATTCAACTGTCCATCAAGGGAGAATTAAAAAGTATCCTTGATTTAAATGGGACTTTTAACCTCTGGAATGATAATCTCTGGAATGATAGAGAGGCCTTCAACTAAGTGATGTACTGGAGACCTCTCTAGAAATCAAAGTGCTGAAAATGTCTTTTTACCCCAATGGAGATGTTGGAAATTTTGTGTTTCTCCCCTATGAAGACATTGGCTTGCTCCTGAATTGCTTCTTGTGCATAAAGCACACGGGGCTTGGAAGAGGAAAATATTGTAATATTCAGTAAAAAAATTGATAAAAAAGAAAAACCCCAATCCCTGTAATTACCTCTTGCATGTCCTAAAGTTTGCGTGTCCATGTCATCATCGATAAACTCCTCCCCCTGGATGATATTTTGCGTGTCCTCACTGTGATTAACCGGACTCGTCATTTCCTGTTCCTTCTCGTTATGCATCTGAGCATAAACATTTCTTCCTGGCATTTTCCTACATAATTCATATAAAATATGTTAAGAAGAAGTCACATAACCTTCTTACTATTAGTATATATACATATGTACAATAATGTGATTATATAAAAACCCTTTGTTTGTCCGATGATGTGAACCATATTTCTCTTCAATATGTTGCAAGCTCCGCTAGCATGGCAGTAGTTCAATTCTTCAGTTTTTATGTAAATATTATATTATTTTTCTATGTTTAGGTGCCAACACAGTCCAATGGTATGTTCAATCGTGGCCAATGCTTAGTGAAATTTATGACAATAGCACACCTTCCAATTGTCTGTATTTAGGCGCAAGAGTCCCTCATTGAGACCTAAATCCCCCTGTTCCTCTTTCCCACCCTGGTGTCCCTGTGTGTATATAAGTGCATCACATTGCTCCATAGCAATACAACTCACATTTATGTTTGTATAAACTTCAGTATATGTGGTGTAAATAAAATACTTTGGTCTTTTCCTAACTCATTTATTCAGTTACATGATAGGTCATCAAATAACTTATACAGCAAAAACACAGAGATTCAAAAGCTGAAACTTTAGCCAATCAAGGGCTCAATTCTATTACCAGAGCTAAAACTGGCATTACAAGAAAAACAAGCAACGTGAATTTTGGAAACGTGTTACGTCGGTATTCTATTGCAGAACCACAGTAAAACAAAACTGGCGTAGATAGCACATTTCAGATGTGAGCTGTCTGCTTTTATTCCACTACCGCCTACAAAAAACGTGCAAAATGTCAAAGTCCAAGAAATAGGCGTACATTTGACAACAGAAAGATCATGTTCAGTGTTAGATGTGTTCCTCTCATTAACAAAAATCCGACATAGAGTGTCCACCTTTGACATATTAACCCCCCCTTTTAAAAGTCGACTTGCAGTGCTTTCTTTCACCACTTTAATTCGACTAATATTGTTCACATTCCACATTTTTAACCCTTCCCCTTGAAAATTCGACTACAGTGCTCCCATGACTTTCTTTCACCATTTAAATTCGACAAATATTGTTCACATTGAACATTTTAACCCTTACCCTTTAAAATTCGACTTATAGTGTTCCTATGACCTTCTTTCTCCATTTTAATTCAAATACTATTGCTCCCATTCATAATTGTTTACTCTCCAATTTTACTGCAAAATACACTCTTTATGTGTCAACGTGATTCCTGTACAAGAATGTATAACTTGCTCTGCTACGTGTGAAAGACCTCTCTACTATTTGACGGCTAAACCCATTTGATGTGTTAATGCTACAGAAGAAGTGATACTAACCCTCCTTTACTTTTGTACGAAATTGTGACCAAATTTACATAACAATAAGTGAAACTATTCCAAAAAGTCAAATTTTCAAGGGGGAGGGGTTAAAATGTGGAATGTGAACAATATTTGTCGAAATTAATGTGGTGAAAGAAAGCACTGTAAGTCGAATTTTGAAGGGGAAGGTTTAAAACGTGAAATGTGAACAATACTGATCAAATTAAAGTGGTGAAAGAAAGCACTGCAAGTCGACTTTTAAAAGGGAGGATTAATATGTCGAAGGGGGGCACTTTATGTTGGATTTCTATGCTGTATACTGTATTCTGAATCTATCTCACATCCAGCTAGTAGATAACTTACAGGCACTCATCTCAAAAATAAAACAAAGATTTAATAATATGGCATAACTTTATGGTTGCTAATTGGCCAAATGGGGATTTGAAATATTTTTTTAGAGAATTAGGCACTTCCCAAATAAGAGAGTTTAAAATGGAGTGATGGAAAACAATACATTTACCTTGAAAAAGTCTCATAGTTGGGACGAAACGCGTAGGTGGTTTGACCCTTCTGACTACCTGTCCGGACTATAGGAGGAGATAAATGTCTAACGGTCATATACTAGGTTGAAAAAGACGGAACCGTGAGAAGATGCAACAAGTTGTATGAAACAGTATGCTATCTTATGTCACGAGTCATTGGAACGGATTAAAATCTTTGCAACATTTGTTCTGAACGTAAGAAATCTTGCTAACTTGTAACTTGATATAATTCACCAGCTTGCAACTGGATAATGTATGAATGGAGCGGACTGATCACACATTGATGGAGGATTATTATTTTGTTAAAGGGAAATGGATCACCGGACATGGTGAGAATGTTCTAATTTACAAGATATATAGATCTATGTGATTTGATTGATCCGAGTGTGACGATTTAAAGGCTGGATTATGATATGAAAACTGTGATATGTACCTTTGGCTCGTAGACATATACATCCTGACTTTTGTTCAAGATTGAAGTTGCATTGAATGAAGATTGCATCAGCTATAAAGAGGTGCTGTAAATGATACGCATACATACTGCTAGTGAAGCGTTCTATGTTGAATACATTGGAATATTCTTATATTTTATGTCCTCATGATATATTCAGGACTATTTTTTACTGGTTCCAAGTGGAAGATTTGGATTGGTGTTGGACATCTTATATATATATCTTTTATTAGTCTCCTCATCTATTTATGAGCGATCTAATTTTGGATATATAGATGCCGGCATCTAGCGTTGTCAGAGAATCTGCTCTTTCTGTAAAGAAATGGCTAAGAACCTGTTCAGTGGCCATTTTGTATGTGTATATATGAGACTGTATCTTTAAACATATTTTGTAGAAAGAGAAATCTTAGTCTTTCTCATGAATACATTTATGTAAAAGAGCTATCTGTGGGGATGGAAGGATTTCACTCCCCTTAGCCAGTTAATGTAGCTAAATTGCAACTATGTACTGAAGTAAGAATCTCCGGACACACATTCTTTTAGAGGCAATAATGTTGTAAAACTTCTATTGTTTAAGAAAAAGCATTTTTTTCTTGAAATTAATTTTTACTTTACTAACTTTTACTGACAGTAAAGTGACACCTAGCGACATGATGGATTTATGTTTCAAATATATTTTATATATATTTACTAATGGATATTATCCTTATATGCTAATTCTCTGAGGGGTGACCTATGAGAGAAGAATAGGCATATCCTTCCAAAAAAGGGGGGCTTTGGGTCATATAAGCATTGTTTTGGGACTGGGAGAGGAGTCTCCCGTGGGATGCCAAAATTCCTGGTTCCTGAGATTCGCAGAACCGCGCCGTGCCTAGACCACACCCTATTTATGATTGGTAAAGTATAACTTGGTTATTATCTTTACACTGTATAAATCTCCAAGGTTATCATAACCCAGTAAATCCTGGGATTATATTTATATTTTTCTTCCCAGTAAGAACTGGCCAGCCTACTGAGAAAGAAATTCAGTAGCCATTTGGCTGTAAAGTTTAGTATAACTTTCTGGAAATTATACAGTTAATTCACATCTGTTTAGGGTAAAGACCAGATTGTAGGAATTTTAGATCATTGGGAGTTACAGACTAACTAATAAGCGGATACCTAAAGAGCAAATTGTTTGTCTCACGTGAAGGTGTCTGCGCCGGGTTGTAGTGAGTTACATTTGTTGCCACTGCAGACCGGCATAGAAAACTCACAGTAAATACTCTTAGATGTTCAGTATTCTGTGCTCCATTCCCAGTGTTCTATATCATTCTGTGTCTTTAATTGTGAAATTGGCATTTTGGTTGATCCCATTCTACTTTGTTTTATCTGCTTGTGACATCTAGCATAGGTTGTATCGTTGAGATAGTCACATATGGTGCGATGCAAGAAACATTCGCATCGGATAAAGGAATTTTTGTGCGCAGATAGATTTTGCGCATGTTCTAATCCAGGAAGCTAAATACCGAACGCTTCTTGAATTGTGCATGAAAAATTCCATTTGATGACAACAGTACACAGACGTATAAATGCATTCGCAATAGCACTTCCTGCATTAGGCGCATTCACTATTCCACTCACACAGATTCGTTAATCTTATCCACGCCCACAAAAAAATAAATATATGCAGCCATTCGCTAATCTTGAATTATCATGCGCAATTCAACAAAATCATGCGCAAACCTATTCCCTAGTGGTTTTCACACGGGAAATAGCGATTGCGCATGTTTCCTGCATCGCGCCAATAGTCACATAGTCTTGATGGGACAAAAACTTTGGAGTGTGTTGTTGGTTGATCTCTTCCGCCTATAACTCTGGTTAACCCCTTGCGCTGATAGATGTGTGCAGACATAAATTTTGTCATTATAATCTTTCAGGGTTTATATGCTTTGATATATATCTCATATATATTATCATTGTGTTGTTACCCATATCTTATATTCTTTGGCTAAGATTATAATGTGGTAATGCATATTTTTTTTACCAGGAAATGTGTTGCATTATTCTATGCTCCTCCAGAGGTATGCATAAATTGAAACCAGCAGCCATATAGTTAAAATTTTCTTTTGCATATCTGGGACTTTTAGTCTTTCAGATTTGGTTACATTTCTTGCAATATTATGCATCATGGTTATCAAGGTTTGCCACTTGATCTGTGTCCTATTGAGCACAACTCAAGTGACAAGTTCCCTGCCACTTAATTGCCTTAGTACATTGGGGTGGGGCATGTGTTGTGACACTGCCACCTATTGTACTGTCTAAATTGTAGGAATTATTTAACCCTTACTACTGCTGGATTCAAACACTGCTAACTTATACCTCTGGATATCTATATTCATAAACAGTTTTACCCTATAAGTGCTTGTGTGTTACTTTTGCAGTTATCTGATATATTCTATAATATTATATTTTCTCATGTCCTAGATAAATATGTATATCTTAGTTTAGAATTACTGCTTGATATATATTTCTGAGTCAAAGTTTGCATATCTCTGTTTCCCAATTCACCGATTACTGTTGTGTACTCTATATATTACATTTTATTTAACTTTAAATAAAGTTACATATTTAGTTTCACGAATATGAGTAATTGATTTTTTTGATCAATTCTGTTCACTGTGAAAAAGTGTGTCATATCTAGTTTATGTGCAAGATCTCAAATTTATGTATATTGTTTATTTATCTTTATGCGAGATATATACAGTACACGGTCTCCTGTTATCGCTGTGTCTTATCTTATCTCCCGACAGCGTGATATAGGGTTCTTTTTTGTTTTTTAACAGAACGATGTATTTTTATTGTGATTGGGGGAAGGTATAAAGAGAGGGATATCACTGTCAGTATATCTGAGGGCGTCTTCACTCTTCAAACATGTGTCAGTATGTGTTAATAAATACAACTACTTTTGATACTATAATTTTTGTTTAATTATTTATTGTATGTTGTTTTATTTTTGAGGAGATGAGTGCCTGTAAGTTATCTACCAGCTGGATTTGAGATAAATTGAGATTTATTTAGATTCGATGGCACCCTTTATTTGAGATATACAGAATTCTCCCTATATTGAGTTTGGTGTGCTACTTTCTGTATATAAGTCTGTGTTTTGGAGATAGACTGGGGAGGTTGGGGAAATTACATTTGATATTTCTGCCTTTTCCTTAGTCTATAGTTTCCTTTCTTTTGGGGAAGTATTAGCACCCTATAGTTATTTAAGAGGACACATGTTTGTGGGGATTAGAGTTGTCCCTTGGAGGATGGGGAGTGATTTCCCTGCTCTTTGGTTTTGTTAAAGGGATAGTAATACTTCGTTTTAACTTTATTTTTATTTTGTAGGCAATAAAAAAACATGAAGAATGATATAAGTCTAACAAGCTTTTTAGGTTTTTCCCTTATCTTAATTGAAGATTGTCCCTCTCTGCAATCTACCTGGGCACCTCCCTTCTGCTCTGGCTGAGCAGTGTTACATCAGTATAAGGGGCGGGAGGGGGATACTTTGTCAATGAATTACTCTAGAACTACAACTCTGACAGAACTGAAATAACACTCTCCAAAGTCCAAATACTATGATGATTAATTAGAGCTGCTTTTATTATGAAACATTACTATCCCTTTAACCTTTATTTGGCTGGTTGGTATACAATTAAAGATGACATTTTGCCTAGATGAGCAGTGGGACATGGACATCTCTACAGCATTGGATTTGGAGGGGGGAATTGAAAACTCTGCCTCTAAAAAGGATTTGTATAATAAATTTGGTGATCATAAAAAGAATCTTATAAGGCAACTTAAGCTAAAATGGGATATTTCAAGCCTTGAGACTTATATAAGAGCAAAAATAGTCCCTAGGGGATTAAGGATAAGATTATTACCGAGTAAAAATCTACAATCGGATGAGTATATGAAAAAATGGCAAAACATTTTTACTGATTGCTCTTTATAATTAATAAAACTCATTACTGAGGAAGATAAAAAGAAATTGGAAGAAATGAAAATGGAAATAGAAAAGAGTATAACATACTTAAACGTATATGTAGATTTTAAGGGTATTAATGAGAATATAAAAGATGAAACTGAAAAACTTCAAAGGGAGATCATGGTAAGGAAAAAGAAAAAATTATTTAGTGATACACAGGACTTTCTTAGTGATAAAGTATATGTGATTTTCAAAAATTTCAGGAGATAGCGTTTTGGGAGATCATCGGGGTCAGAGTCAAGTACTTCTGACTCCGGCTCTGATGATGAATCAAACCGCAGAGTTACTCGGAGAATGGCTCAACAAAATCAGGAGCCTAGTACATCTAATTTTTTAGAAGGAGTTCAAGATGGCGACGGAGAACCAGGAGGGGGAAACGGAAGAGGCAGGGGGAGAGGAGGGGGGAAGGACAAAAAAATCTCCAAGGTCAAATAATAACCGCAGAGTGTAAGAAGAGAATTAAAAATGGTAATGAGAATAAAAAGATATCTAAAAATATTATTATTAACCTTACTAATTTTCATCTTACTGAGGCTCATATTTCCCTACTTGAGAAAGGTCTCTCTTTCTCTTCCACTGTAGATAATGACAAATGTGATCTTGTCAAAGATCTTCATCTTTTCTCTAGGAAAGTTTTGTTGAGACAACTACATGAAAAAGGGTCTGATAGATAGAGGACAGACAGGCAATTCAAGATTTAATGGATTTATTACAGGAAATTGAAGGAAATGATGTAGAAGTTAAAACAGAGAAGTTATATACATCCTTAAAATTAAAATCTACAAATATGCCCCCTCTTAGTCTCAATCCCAATAGAGATTGGTAGAGTGGGAGATTGCTAACATTACTCCAATAACTCCGAAATATAATAATCTAACTAGAGAAGAATTTGAGGCTTTGACAGATTTGAATAATCATAAGGAAATCATTATAAAGCCCTCTGATAAGGGGGGAAATGTGGTGTTGATGTCCAAGGACTTTTACATGAGAGAAATTAAAAAAGAACTCCAGGATAAAATGTGTTATTGGACTGGTCAACAAAGACCGTTTGTAGACCGTTCCATTTAAGTATTTCTCTTTAAACATCGCTATTTCTGCTCTTCTGAAGAGCCGCCGGGAGGTCCGTTTATAGTAGCACAGCATACATTTATACAGCACACATTTCCCAACAGGCAGAGTAGGCAACTGCTTAGAGCTCCAAATTTTAAGGGGAGGAGCCATAGCTGTACTGGCCACACCCATATTCTGAATTGTGGTTGTGGCTAGGGTAATCTCATTGCCCTTGCACCAGTATATACCCCTTCACTGACTATTAATTTACCCCTAGGATGATAGAGTGATCTCAAATCCATTCCTTCCACTAGACTGTAAGCTCTCACGAGCAGGGCCCTCTGATCCTTCTGTTCTCCACATTTGATTTATACTATTTAATTTCTCTGTATGTCCATTCAGGGCTGGTGCAAGGATTTTTGTCTACACAGACAAAAGTGCATTTTGATGCCCCCCCTTGCCGCCGTAACCCCCCCCCAGGGTTGCCACCTTTTCCTCCAAAAAATACTGGCCATAGTTGTGAGTCGGTGAGGGCGGAGCCACAAAAGGGGCAGAACCACTCAATGCTGCACCACCAGAGCAATAAGGGCAGCACTCTCACTTAAAGGTGATGTATCACCTTACCAAAAATTTCCCCTAATCTGTTTGTTTTAGATATTGTAACAATGCTGTGTTTTGTTTTGTTTTTTTAAACGCTATAGAAATGAGAGATTTCTTTTTCCCCCTTGACGTCTTCTCTTCATTCTGATCGTCAAGACGCTTGCCGACGAGAATACAGGAGAGATCCTCCTCCATGCTGGTCTGTCTGTCTGGTCTTTCTGTAAGCTGCAGCACTTTCTTTGGCAGATATTGATATCTAGCCAATGAGAGTGCTGCAGCTTACAGATAGACCATCATGGAGGAGGATCTCTCCTGTATTCTCGTTGGCAAGAGTCTTGACGGTCAGAATGAGGAGAAGACGTCAAGTGGGAAAAAGAAATCTCTCAAACTGCATTTCTATAGCATTTTTTTAAAAAAAACAACAACACAGCATTGTTACATTATCTAAAACAAACAGATTAAGGGAAATGTTTGGTAAGGTGATACATCCCCTTTAAACAGAGACAATCTAGGTGCTGAAGTTGAGTGGAATCCTCATAAGTGTACCAAAAGGATGAAATCAACCAGCACCTGCAGGGTTAAGTTCAAATAAAACAGTGTTTAATGTGGTGTGTAAACGTTTCAGTGCAGCCATGTGCTGATGAAAGTGAACATGGCTGCACTGAAACATTGACACACCACATTAAACACTGATTTATTTGAACTTAACCCTGCAGGTGCTGGTTGATTACATTTTGGTATATATATATATATATATATATATATATATCACCTCTTGACTCTTGATTCCCACCTTTTGCTTCATTCTCCCACTCTTGACTCTTAAGCCCCCTCCTTTTGCTTTTTTCTCTCCTTTTTGAACCCCCTTTCTCCCCCTCCTTGACTCTTGATCCCCCCTTTTGCCTCTCTCCCCTTCCTGACCCCACCTTTTTGCCTCTTTCTCCCCCTCCTGATCCCCCTCCTTTTGCCTCATGATCCCCCCTCAATTTGTCTCTTTTTTCCCCCTCTTGACCCCCTCTGCCTCTTTCACCTGCTCTTGGTGCCCCCTCTTGCCAAGTTGCCTCTCTTTACACCTCTTGATCTTCCTTTTGCCATTCTCCCCCTCTTGATCCCCCATTTTGCCTCTCCCCCCTTGCCTCTCTCTCCCCTTCCTGATTACCCCTTCTGCCTCTTTCTCCCCCTCCTTTTGCCTTTTTTCCCCTCCCCCATTTCCCCCTCTTTTGATCACCCCCTTTGCCTCTTTCTCCCCCTTATTGACTCTTGATCCCCCCCTTTGCCTCTCTCTCCCCTTCTTGACTCTTGATTCCATCCTTCCTTTTGCCTCTTGGTCCCCCCTCCTTTTGCCTCTTTTTTCTCCCATTTGCCTCTTTTTCTCCCTCCTGACCCACCTCTGCCTCTCACCCTTATTGCCCCCTCTTGATTCCCCTCCTTTTGCCTTTCTCCCCCTTACTTCTCTTTACCCCTCTTGATTTGAATAATCTCCCTTTTGCCTTTCTCCCCCTTACCTCTCTTTACCCCTCTTGATTTGAATGATCCCCCTTTTGCCTTTCTCCCCCTTAATCTTGATTGACCCTTTTGCCTGTTTTCCCCTTTTCCCTGTGACCTCACCGTGCCTGGCGACTGACCGGCGTGACTGGTTTCTGCTGACTGACTCTGCTCCCACTGGCCTCCCGCTCAGAACAGCTCTCTCGTATCCACTTCTATTGAGTTAGGGTCGGCCGTCGGCCGGCCTACCCGGTGCGCAGCAGACGCAGTGTTCGTCACTGGGTCTATACCCGGCCTGCCCCCCACTCACTAGACACGGCCCGGTGCCGGCAGTTCCAACTTCCTGTCACATTGCGGATTGGAGCATGTTTTTTTAACCCTTTGAGCGCCAGAGGGGTACAGAATGCATTGCAAAGCAATGCATTCCGTACCGCTCTGGCGCTCAAAGGGTTAAGAAGCAGGCAGCCCCAGGGGAGCTTCACGGTACATATAAAACATAAATAAATGGAAAAATATATATATATAGATCCTCATTTTGGTGCCCCTCTGTTGCGGCGCCCTAAGGCGGCTGCCTAAGCTGCCTTAATGCTAGTGCTGGCCCTGTGTCCATTCCCTATTGTACTGCACTGCGGAATTAGCTGGCGCTATAAAAATAAAGGATAATAATAATAATAATTGCTAGCAACCCCCAAAGTTTGAACCTTTTTTCATTCTTAATTGTCAAAGGACAATGATATTCTCAGTGCTATGAATGTAATGGAATGTGGATGGTACTGGGGGCTGGGGTTAAGTGAGGAGTGGGGGTGTGGTCACAAGAAGAACTAAGGGTACTTAGATTGCTTTGCCTTGCGGCTCCTGATATGAAAATCCAGCTGTGGCAGCAGATGAGCTGTGCTGGAAATTTAATACATAACTGTGTTAATCCTTTGAGTGCCAGAGGGGTATGCAAGCATTGCAAAGCAATGCGTTGCATACCCCTCTGACTCTCAAAGGGTTAATCAAAATACATCCTATGTGCTTTGCCTTGTGTTGTTTTCTCTTTCTAATCTGATAGGAGACAAAAGAAAGCAAGGTACTTCAAGGAAACAGGAACCCCCCTCTCTGGTTATACATGTAATCCTGTGTTTTTACAGTAAATTATATGTCCTGGACTCCATGTTAAAGGGATAGTAATGTTTCAAAATAAAAGGCGCTCCAATTAATCTTCATAGTATTTGGACCATGGAGAGTGTTATTTCAATTAATTTTCAATTAATTTTCATAATCTTTGGGACATGGAGAGTGTTATTTCAATACTGTCAGAGTTGTAGTTCAAGAGTAATTGAATGATAAAGTAACCACCTCCTGCCCCTTTTACTGATGTAACACTGATCACCTCAGAGCAGAAAGGTGGTGTTCAGATGACTTGCAGAGAGGGACAATCTTCAATTAAGGGAAAAACTTGAAAAACCTGTCAATGGGGGCAGGGTTTTCATTGTTCTCACAGTAAGAAGATTGTCCCTTGCTGTGATCTGTCCGGTCCCAGGACCAGATTCCACATCTGAGGGGAGGTGGCTTACACAAGGTAAAAGGGCGGGAGTGGGAAACTTTATCATTCAATTACTCTTGAACTACAACTCTGACAGTATTGAAATAACACTCTCCATGTCCCAAAGATTATGAAAATTAATTGGAGCTGCTTTTATTATGAAACATTACTATCCCTTTAAGCATATGTATGCATTTATAGCAACCTTTCACCTCAACTGGATTTGTTCTGACCATTCTTTACCTTTCTCACAAGGAGGAAGGAGCAAGAGGCCTGAGATAAAATAAATGATACAAGGGCAGGAGAGATATGTACCTGTCCTTCTACCACACTTCTAAGGCAGCATGCTGGATCTATCTGGGGAAGGCTCTTCCTGTGGCATACTGTTCTGCTATTTCAGGCTACATTGGGACATAAGTATTTCTAACCCCTTAGATGCTAGACAGGGCAGCAATACATTACAAAACAATTTTTCTGAAACCTGTCAGCCAAGGAGCTAGAAAACATCTCAGAAAGGGAAACATGTTTCTATAAAGGGAAGGTTGTTGGAACGTGATGACAGTCAATTGCCCGACCTGTAGAGAATGCACAGTGTCTCTGCTGAGGCTTTCACCCCTGCAAATTGTACAAGGGCTTCTAATTTAATAGCCTGCAAGACTGCCACTGAGGTGACTAATTGCAGACCCTGCAGAATGGTTTGTGTCAAGCCGAGGACGCTGATTTCACTAAATCACTAAATGTGAGCAGCCCAGAATCCCTAACCTCTCTCATAACAATAATATACCTCCTTATTATGTATGCAAAATCATTCATCATCTCCTATTAATTCTAATTACATTAATGATTTGGGTTTAACTTGCCTTTTGAACTTATAGAGGATGAAAGCTCCAACTACGACAAGGCAGATGGCAAAGATAATCACTATCGCCCAGTATCCTCCTGCTCCTCCGATCCGCTGGGAGTCTGAAATGGAAAAAACACTGCTTAGCTTAATAGTTGCTTGAACAGAGCAGCATATGCCCCAATTTTATTCATTATGGAAATATCACCAAGTTGTAAGCAATTCAGCCTGATGCACAGTAATTTTTTCTGAAGTCACTATGCATGAACAAGATCAGTGGCCAACAGCATGAAAGTAACAATGAAATGTGCTGCAGCCCATGTGTGGTCAAGCAGAGTATCTCCTAAGCCTGCCCCCTCATAATGGTAACCAAACATCCTCACTCTGTTTCCCTGTTTCACACCAACAAATTTGTTTGAACTTTGGGAATCACTGCTTGGTTTCACAAAACCATAGAAATAAAGCATTTTAAAAATACAAAGGTTCAGGAAAACATGTTATTCCGTTTATAAATTTGCATGTCATCACAGAAATGTCATTGGGGCTATATCCAAACCTAACGAATGGATATTATAGGGTACTATTCACATTCAGGAAAAAAGTACACACTTTCCTGAGATTTTTACTTTAAAAGGAAGGGAGTTATGCATCTTTAAACAAAGTCATTATTCAAGAGCATGTGCAGGTGCAGGAATGACTTTGGCTTGTGACCCCTAAGCTTCAACAGATTGATTGTTAAAGTTTGTGCAGCTAGCAAGCTTGAGTAAACTAAAAAGCATAGCAAAAAATAAATAAAATATAATTAAATTGTAAAAGCACTGCATACACTTGTGGCGTATATAAAAATAAAAATATTAATTAATTCATAATAATAATCATAATAATAATAATAAATTACCATATAATAGAAAAACGACAAGGAACACATTTTAGTCAATATGAATATAAAAACTGTTGGGGACCTTTAATCCTTCAGTGAACATCAAACACACATGGTGCACTTGATTGATTAGTGCACTGTGGAATAAAACAAATCAATATAACTCACAAAAGACACCTAATCAAACAGAACAACACAGAGAAAAAGAACCAAAAAAATGCAAGTGCACCAAAATATCTTGCTGAATCAAAAGAAAATACAGTTAAAAAGATCAAGCTTGCTATGACAGCTTGATTAATTGAAGAAATAAACTGAGACATCTATCAAACGAATGATAGGTGTTTGATTGAACCAAACCAACAACTTAAAAAAGGAAATTAAAAGACAAAAAAACTCTAACTGAAGTAAAAGGTCTGTGAACCCCGTCCACTGATTGAGTTCCATGTTATGGACATACCTGGGAACTCTCCGGATTTGCCCCGGAGACTCCGGTTCTGACAGAGCTTTACCGGGTCTCCGGGGCAGAGGCAGATTCCTCCGGATGTGGAGAGTTTCTATTGAAACTCTGCCACATCTGCTTTTTCTCCCGTTGTGACTCCGTCCTCTGCTTTTTGTGTGACACATTTAACCCTCTGAGTACCAGAGTGGTACGGAATTATTTGCTTTGCAATGCATTCCGTACCACTCTGGCACTCAAAGGGTTAAATCCCCCCAACACTCGAGTTAAGCCCCACCCCTTTTTGACGCATTTAGCGTCATTTTTGTTACCCCCTGCTGAACAGAGGACCCTCCGGGTAGCCCTCAACTGAAAGTTCCCAGGTATAGTTATGGATCATGTCATCAGCAAAGAACACTGTGGGAAGAGTAGTAGTAGGCAGAGGAAGGGCGGAATTATTATCTGTAGATTCCGTACAGAGATTCCTAGCATTATATGTGTGCAGGCCATGCTGCTTGGACACATCCCCATGATGAAACCCCCCCCCCCTAGATATTACCAAATGACATTTTAAAAATATTTATTTACATATGATGGGCTTTATATGACATGTACATAATAGCAAACAAATATTTATTGATTATCTATTATCGAATAGCTCAGTAGATATTAATTGAATCACTGAATTTCAGATCTTCCCACCCAAAAACCAGCAATACAAAAAGCTATAGGGCAAACTGAATAAAACTGTATTTTAACAGAACAGTGCAAAACAAATAGAAATTATATCTGCATTTGTCATATTTAATAATGACATGAAGTAAGGTTTGTGGTGCTCTGAAAAAAAGTTGTCATTGTGAAAAGAAAACTTGCATTTCTCAGAAAAAACACAGTCCTTCTAAAAAAAAGTAGTGATCTTCCTAAAATATATAAAGGAACTTACCGCATCCAGGATTTCTGTATTTACATTTTTGAACATAATAAGATTTTTTTTTTTTTTAAATAATGCAGCTTTTTAATGAGATAGTAATGTTTAGATATTAATTGCAAGCTTGATTCTTTAATATATTTTTTATAACAAAACATACTTTTCTAACTGCTCAGTGAGGGACAAATCTCACCGAGGGACAATCTTCTGGCTGTCAGTATAAGAAAATCCTGCCCCCTTGATGAAGGAGGACAGGTGTTTCCTTATGCTGACAGAAGATTGTCCCTCATCGCGATCCATCTGGACTGGCTTTCTGCTCTGGGGGGAGGCATCGTGACGTATGGAAAAGGAGCAGGAAGGGGAAACCTTTAATTAAAATAAAATGAAGACTACATTATGAGCAGTTAGAAAGGTACAATTCATTATAAAAAAAGGGATAGTAATGCTTAAAACGTAAAAAAATATATATTGTAGTGTTTATCCCCTGAGTTAAACAAAGGTACTCTCACTGCTGAAAGGTGTTTTATTCAAAACTTATTGAAGCTCAGACTTGTATTTTGTAGGTGCAGTGTCCTGAAATTGTACAGTGGCACTGTTGCTACACCATCCTATGGACAGCTCTGGTCAGTTGACCATAAATCTCCATAAAAAGGTGTAGCAACAGTGCCACTGTACAATTTAAGGCCACTGTGATACTGTGCCTAAAAAAATTCAACTTTTGATTAAAACACCTTTCAGCAGTGGTATTACCCTTGTTTTACTCAGGGAGATAAACACTACAATATATATGTTTTACATATTAAGTATTAGTATCCCTTTAAAGGGATAGTAATACTTCGTTTTATCTTTATTTTATTTTGTAGGCATTAAAAAAACATGAAGAACGATATAAGTCTTATCTCTCAAACCTTTATGGTTTAAGAGATATTCACAAACAAAGTATCCCCCCCCTGTTCAGCCAGATCAGAAGGGAGGTGCCCAGGTAGACTGCACAGAGGGACAATCTTCAATTAAGATAAGGGAAAAAGCTGAAAAACTTGTCAAGAGGGGGAAGGGCTTTCATTGTTCTAATAGGAAGAAGATTGTCCCGTGCTGTTATCTGTCTGGTCTTACAACCAGATCCCCATCTGAGAAGAGATGGCTTACACTAGGAAAAAGGGGCGGGAGGGGGAACTTTGCTTGTGAATATCTCTTAAACCATAAAGGTTTGAGAGATAAGACTTGTATCATTCTTCATATTTTTTTAATGCCTACAAAATAAAATAAAGTTAAAACAAAGTATTACTATCCCTTTAAGTGCAATAACAAAGATGGAAATAGCATAAGAGTTATATGCATAAAAAGGAGGAGCCATTCTGGACCAAACCAGCTGTATCACAGGGGACTTTTAAACCTTTGAGTGCCAGAATGCGACACGTACCCCTCTGGAACTCAAAGGTTTAACCCTTTGAATGCTAGAAATATCTTTAGCTTTCAATAGGTTAAATACCCCAATTTAAATCAATGGGGATCTGGGGAAATGTAGTTGTCCTCTATGGTGCACTTGGTTTGCTCCAGAATTGCTCCTCTTTTTTGTGTGCCTATAGCCCTAAATACATATATATATATTCAACTCTATTACCTATTTACCTTGGATTTCTCAGGTGAATTTTAAAGGAATAGTAATGTTCTACTATGAGTAATGCATATACTGTAAAGCTTTTCTTGCTGAGTAAAACAAGGGTACTGCCACTGGTGAAAGATACTTCATTCAAGTGTTATCACAGATTAAACTTGCTTGATTTAATTTCTTTTTTTAATTAGAAAAAACTATAAAGTGACCATTAGGTGGTGCTGTCTCATCAACTACAGAGAAATTATGTTGAAGACTTTAAAACTGTATACATTTTGAAACAGAAACAGCCATATCTTAACCTGTTTAACTTTTAAATGAAAGATCACACAACATAACATAACATAACATATTTTCTCATTAGGAATAGCCCTACAATATAGTTTTTTTCTTCATAATAAACCATTACTGTTTTTTAATTAAAGGGACACTATCACCTAAAATCTACATTGGTGATTTGGAATGAACTTTCAAAATAGCCTATATGTTGTATTAACAGATTTTATTTAGAAAACTAATTTTTTTTAGTTATTTGGAAGTCAAGATTATGATAATTAAGGTATACCATGCAGGCACTTCCTATCTCAGTGCATTAATGAGCAGTACCAATGAGTAGGGGAGATAAAGTAGGACTAAGACAGGAAGTGTCTACGTGGCATGCCTTAATTAGCATAATCAATACATTTAAATAACTCAAAATCTAATTTTCTAAAATAAAAATGGATTATTCCTCATATGTGATTTTGAAAGCTCTTTCAAAATCACCAAATGTGTTTTTAGGTGATTCTACGCCTTTACATTCAGCTTATAGTCTTACTATGATACAAATATCAGAAACTGATTTTTACATAAAAGCAGGCTCTTATCAGATTTTGTTTTCACCCTGTATAAATTTATAAGTAACTTTGACAAAATAGTACTCAGGAGGAGCCAGTTTTTGACACTGCGCGAACAAACAAAATAAGTCAACAGAAAGACATGCGGATGAGAAGCCCTAAGCAGTGATACATTTATCCGGAGCACTAGAGCTCTCCAATGTCTACACTCTACACTATGGAATCTCCCTATCAAGTGAATAGGTGTTTAGATGCATGAATATACTGGCTCCATAGATTAGCAAAGGTTTGGAGAGGTTAGTTTCACTAGAGATTGTTATTACAATCTCCCCCATGCAGACATTGTTCATCTTTAATGTAAGAATTCAAAAGTATTACAGCTTCCTTAAAGGGATAGTAATAGATGATTTCCAAAGCAGTGCAGTTTGTATCATAAGGAACAATACTGTTGACTGCTGTTCTTATTCTCCACAACTTTACAATTACAATGTTATTTTATGCATAAGTTTACCCCTCCTGCCCCTTTCCCTGACGTCAGCATTGTACTCTGAGATCTGACGGCCGGGTTAGCGCAGTCAGAGTGCCTGCACCATCAGTCCTTCTGGTGACCATGCGGTACGCTGCAATGCTTCTTGCAGGAGACCGGGACTGACAGCGCAGGCGCTCAGACAAGATGTCTGCTCTGTAGCCGGGGTTCCGGTCTCCTACAATGACTGATTTCTTTAGAATGGCCTACGTTTTGTAGGTAAAATACATATTCTAAAGCTAGTCACTACCTGCTTAATTATAGCAGGGTGACTTTATAGCGGATGAAAGTTCCGCTTTAAAGGAGATAAAACTCCACCTAATAATAACCCCCTCTTAATTTATTTCACTAGAAAATTCTAATGGCCTCTATGAATGGTTTCCATGCTATTTGATACATCTTCAATCAGTCCTGAATGACATGCCCATGGAGGCGGACGTGGAAGTTTCTAGTAGGCCTACAGGTCACAAACACCACTCACTGCATATGGAATCTTAACCAGTTAACCTCTGAGTGCCTTAGGGGTGTGCAACGCATTGTGTTTTTCACCCCTCTGGTCATTTAAAGGGATAGTAATACTTCGTTTTAACTTTATTTTATTTTGTAGGCATTAAAAAAACATGAAGAATGATATAAGTCTTATCTCTCAAACCTTTATGGTTTATGAGATATTCACAAGCAAAATTTCCCCTCCCTCCCCTTTTACTGATGTCACACTCTTCAGCCTGAGCAGAAGGGAGGTGCCCAGGTAGACTGCAGAGAGGGACAATCTTCAATTAAGATAAGGGAAAAACCTGAAAAGCTTGTCAAGGGGGGCAGGGATTTCATTGTTTTCATAGGAAGAAGATTGTCCCCTTCTGTTATCTGTCTGGTCTATGGACTGCATTCCACATCTGAGAAGAGATGGCTTACACTAGGTAAAAGGGGCGGGAGGGGGAAACTTTGCTTGTGAATATCTCATCAACCATAAAGGTTTGAGAGATAAGACTTATATCATTCTTCATGTTTTTTTAATGCCTACAAAATAAAATAAAGTTAAAACGAAGTATTACTATCCCTTTAAGGGTTAAGTAGACTCATGCAGTCTGCCAGCTTCCATTTGAATAAACTGCCCACGACTATCATGTCCGCCTCCATGGACATAACAATCCTGGGCTCTTCAGTAAAGACACATGGAAAAAACTCATTGCTGCCATTTTGGTGACTTATTATGTTGAGTCTAGTGTACTTAATGCTTAACCTCCCAATAATAAATACCTCACTTACCTTACTAAAGCCAGAAAATCCTAACGGCCTTTTGAATTTTATTCTTGCTCCATTGTTAAAGAGATAACATCTTCAGTGTGTCCTGGATGTCATGTCCATAGGGGGAGACATGATAGTTGCTTGCAGTCTTTAACCCTTTGAGTGCCAGCAATGTGTTGCACACCCCTCTGGCACTCAAAGGGTTAAGGGTTGAAGTTATCATGTGCAGTAAGCACTGTCTAAGGTCCTGCGATCCTTTTACTAATTGTCATGTCCGCCTGCATTACTAATTGAAGATTTTGGGGGAGATGCACTAAGGTGTGACAAAGAGGTGATAAAGTGGAGATGACTTCTCCAGTGATATCACTTCTCCAATTCCTATGTTATTCTATGGAGCCTATGCATTAACCCCTCAAAGACCGGCCACACATGCACGCGACCAGCACTTAAGGACCAAGGGCCTTTTTTTTTTCGTGATCCGATTCAGGGCTCCCCGAACGGCGTGCAGCCTCGTGGGGAGCCCTGAATTCCATGACATACATGTACGTCCTTGGTCCTTTAGGGACATCCACCTCATGATGTACATGTACGTCATGGGTCGTTAAGGGGTTAAAATCTCCAAAGTTGGAGGAATACTTGTGCACAGGCTCCATTGAATAATATAGGAACTGGAGAAGCGATATCACTGGAGAAGTTATCACTACTTTATCATCTCTTTATCATGCCTTAGTGCATCCCCCCCTTGTCTCTTGAACAAATACACAAGAACAAACTTTGATGAGTTGTTAGTTATTTTTTAATTGTAATTAAAAAAATTAAAATCCAAAATGTTTGTATCCAACTAGGACGACAAGAAGCAAAGATGATTACCTGAATCTGAATCACGTAGAGTTACGAGGACCCAAAATCCACCTCTCAGGAAAAAGCTGATGTTATGTGCATTTAGGGCTTGTCTGATCACTGCTAGCCTCTGAAATATAAAATATATATGTCATCATAACAACACTTCTGTGGATTTTGCAAACCCCTAGATTAAACCTTTGACAGTTTTTTTTTCCCACAATACATTGAGAAATTAACCCTTGAGGCTGTGCCTTGGAGCACCTGAAGGTATGGAGAGAGAACCCTTGTTGCAGGCTGGGACCTAGTGTATGGACACTGCCACATTTGTTCTGAAATGTTTTTGTTCATCAAAGCAAAGCAATGCACATGGCACCCTTTTGTCACTGAAAGGGAGATGTAAAGCTTTCATGTAGTGTATTTATTTTCCTGCTGAGTAAAACAAGGGTACTATTCCTGCTTGGAGATATTTCATTAAGAAGTTATTACAACTCTTTTTATTAAACTGCAATTCTGCATAGTGGCCACCAGATGGTGTTCTTTCTATCACTGACGGACATATGAATAAGGGAATTCACACTGTAAGCTCAGTCCAAAGGACCTGACAGAAAAAAGATTGTTCTTCTTCCAAAAATGCAGTGGTTATTTCCATTGAACAGTGGAATGAAGCCAAAAACCTGATGGTGATCAGCACTATCAGAAATATGGATTACTGTGATTGTCCCTGTATGTTTCATTAAAGGGACAGTAATGTCCCATAAAAAATGTTAGAGTTTTGTACAGCTTAGAAAGATAAGCTAAATACCACAAATTTTATCTCTCTGACCGCTATGGTTTGAGAGGTATCATCCACTAAAGTTCCTCTTCTCCTTCTGTCAGAAGGAGATCTGTGTCGGCCGACATGAGGAGGCTCTTCAGCAGAGCCGCACTAACGAGATTTAAAAATAAAAAAAGTCTAAAAAGTGTACTTCCAAAGAAGTATTTCTTTTTAAATCACACTATTGCTTATTACTGTCAGTCCCCAGACCTGCTGTTAGCTTGCAGCTGACGTCAGGAGAAGAGTAGGGAGAGAAGAACTTTAACAGATGATATCTCTCAAACCATTGAGAGATAAGACTTGTGGCATTTAGCTTATTTTTTAAGCTCTGCAAAGCTCTAAAAAAGTGTTATAGGACATTACTGTCCCTTTAAAGTGATAGCAACAAATGAAAGGGAAAACAAGGGTACTCGCATTGCTGAGATGTGTTTTATTCAAATGTTATAGTAGCACAAACCTGATTTATTTAGATGGCCTGAAATTGTACAGTTGCGCTGTTGCTACACCATCTTGTGACCAGAGCTGTCCATAGGATGGTGTAACACCGGCTCCACTGTAACACTTCAGGACACTGAGATACTGCACCTAAAAATAATTCACATTTGATCTATAATAACTTTTGAATAAAACACTTTAAGTAAAGGGAGTACCCTTGTTTTACTCAGGTAAATAAAAATTACAATACGTTTTTTATATATTAAAGGGATAGTAATACTTGAAAATAAGTTGATTTTATTTTGTAGCCCTTAAAAAAACATGAAAAATGATATAAGTCTTATCTCCCAAACCTTTATGGTTTGGGAGATATTCAAAAGTAAAGTTACTCCACCCCTCAGATTTGGAATCCGGTCAATTGACCGGTTGTGCCTCTCCAGAAGTGCTGAGATCATGATCTTTAAAAAGAATTTCTTAATTGGAATTGTCTACAAAGTGTGCTTTCAAGCCAGGCACACTTTGTAGACCGTTCCAATGAAGTAGTTCTTTTCAAAGATCGTGATCTCGGCACTGCTAAAGAGCTGCCTGTTGCTCTGTGGACTGAATTCCAAATCTGTCCACTAGATGGCAGACTTGGCTGAAACAGCCAGGAAAAGAGAACTTTGCTTTATTATACATGTGAATATCTCCAAAACCATAAAGGTTTGGGAGATAAGACTTATATCATTTTTCATGTTTTTTTAAGGGCTACAAAATAAAATCAACTTATTTTCAAGTATTACTATCCCTTTAAGTGTTACTGTCCCATTAATCTTCTTTCAGTCACTTGCTATGGATATCCATACTCAATGACTAATGGTCTCCAAGAAAGTGCGTTCTAAAAGAAAAAATACATTCCTATAGAAGTTTAGGATGTTTCTTAAACGCTTAAAAAAAGATACTGAGCTGTAATAACTTCCAGCAGTGTAAGTACCCTTTGTTTTACTTAACAGGAAAAGTGCTATAGGATATTTTTTCATAAAAAAATGTCACTGCACCTTTAAACCAGTGGTCTTAATTTGCCCTCCCTCTTGTAATGGCTCTTCTCCTCCTCCGGAGGGCTGAATCTTGCCTTGCGAGCATAAGCACGTCCAGGTCAATATGTCTGCACAGACGGAGAGTTCATGTGCGCCGTCCTTTATAATGAGTGCCAGTCCACTTGCCTAAGTGGCAAGCGGACTGGCACTCATTATAAAGGACGGAGCAACCTGGACGCGCATTTGCATGAAAGCACGCCAGGTCAGATTCAGTCCTACTCTGGGGGAGGAGGAGAAGAGCCATTACAAGGGGGAGGGCAAATGAAGACGATTGACAGGCTGCGGGGTGGAGCTGTACCCGGAGCCTGAGAGATGCTGACATCACGAGGAAGACTTTAAACACTTATATCTCAGAAACTACATGGTTTTAAATAAAAAAAAAAAAGGATTTCAACTTCAACAACATTACACTACAAGATAGAGTCAATGTTGTACAAAATGTGAGATCCCCTTTAAGCAGCATCGTCATTTCCACAGTATAATTATGTAATCCAAATAAGATTGTGACACAATCAGGAAAACAATGCTTCAGAGAATAGATTCACCCCTTTCTGAACAATAGACATTTCATTGTTGTGCACCAACAAAATACAAAATTTGCTCAACTAATGCTAGCGATAAGTGTAACATAGTAACTGTAGAAAATTAGGTTGAAAAAAAGACACAAGTCCATCAAGTTCAACCTTTGACTCATACTGCAGTGACATGAGAATGCTATAGCTTTCCTGCTACCAAATAAGTTAGTCTTTATCAGATCTTCCTGTTTTGCCTACTAATACACAAATAACCTTCTATGTTCACTTTTGACAGAAATGTATCTAATCTACTCTTAAATGTATCCATTGTATCTGCCATAACCCCATCCTTGGGAAAGGCACTCCATAATTTAACAGACCTTACTGTAAAAAAACCCTTCCTCTGCTGAAGTCAAAACCTCCTGTCCTCTAATCTCAAGGGCTGTGCCCTGGTTATTTGATCAGGTGTAATGCTGACATTTTTACTTTTAGTTAAAACATATGTAAAATTCTTCACCAGGGATGAAAAGTAAATCTAATCATTCAGTCAATTTCCTCATAAATTCAAACCTAACTCTGAAAAACTAAAACTAAAAAAAAAAAAAAAAAAAAAAAAAAAGAACAAGTGATTCCTGATGCTTTGTACACTGCTCTGGCACTTAAAAGGTTAAACAGCATTATAAAATAATGATGCCCAGCATTTTCTAAAAAGTCTCTAAGTTTGAGTTACAAATCTACTTTTTTATATATTTTGTTTTTTTGTCAGAAATCAAAATAAATAAAATTGTGATGGATGATATTTGTAATGATTTAAAGGACAACTAACATGAAAACATAAAACAATGTTAACCCTTTGAGTGCCAGAAAGGTAACATAGGAACATTTTAAATTTGGTTGAAAAAAGACACAAGTCCATCAAGTTCAACCTTAGCCTCAGAACACAGAGAAAATAGGATTTTAGTCTTACCTGTTAAATCCTTTTCACTTAGTCCATACAGGTCACTGGTACTCAGGGAGGCGTAAGTCCCCTTTAATAGGCAGGAACAACTATGCAAATGATTTGCAAGGGGCGGAGCCTCCTTTCTTACTTAAGCCACCTTCTGGCCAGAGCCACTTAGATTGATTTGAGACCCTAAAAACTGACCTCAGGTAAGCAAAAAGAAAGACTCCTGTGAGCATGCCCTGACGGTCTCCCACTGAATGCCACAGGAGAGCCAAGACTGGTCCCTTGACAGGGTGGGAGACCAGTGACCTGTATGGACTAAGTGAAAAGGATTTAACAGGTAAGACTAAAATCCTATTTTCACTGTCGTCCAATACAGGTCACTGGTACTCTGGGATGTACAAACATTGAGCTGATCCAGAGGTGGGAAGAAAGGCAAGGACCAGGCGCAAGGCCCAAGTCACTAGATCTGCTATGACCAGTTAATAACATAGCCCAAACTGTAAGTGTCAACGGACACCAACCAAGGGAACAATCCCTGAACTAACACAGCACACGAAACCAGAGCCAACCGGGCTCAACAGTAAGGAAGCACTAAGGATCACAGAGCGGAAGACCTACACAGGCAAGACTGCCTCCAGGACCTTCCTACCAAAACTGGCATCAGCCGAAGCCAGTACATCAACTCGATAGTGCTTAGAAAAAGTGTGCACAGAGGACCAAGTGGCCGCTCTGCACAGTTGATCAGCAGAAGCTTGATTCTTGTAGGCCCAAGAGGCCCCAATAGATCTGGTGGAATGGGCAGTCACCCGGAAGGGAACATGCTTATTCCTCAACTTATAGGCTTCACGAATAGTAGCCTTAATCCAAGAAGCAATGGTAACTTTGGAAGCCGGTCTCCCTGCCCTAGGCCCCTCAGGAATGACGAATAGAGCGTCAGACTTCCTGATAGACTCGGTGCGATGAACATAAAACTTGAGGCAACGCACCACATCCAACAGATGGAGATCTCTTTCCTTGTCAGATGAAGGATTAGGGCAGAAAGAGGGAACCACAATCTCCTGATTGATGTGAAACTCGGACACAACCTTAGGTAAGAATTCCTTGGTAGTGCGAAGCACAGCCTTATCCTTGTGGAACACCAGGTAAGGAGGTTTACAAGACAAGGCCTGTAACTCTGCTACCCGGCGCACTGACACAACAGCCAAAAGGAAGGCCATCTTCCAAGTCACTAGACGTAATGGAATGGAAGCCAAGGATTCAAACGGTGGTCGCTGGAGAACTCCCAGCACCAAATTGAGGTCCCACTGGGGAGCAGGACTCTTGAAGGCAGGTCGAACATGAGTCACACCTTGGAAGAAAACTTTCACATCAGGAAGGATAGCAATCCTTTCCTGGAAAAACACAGACAAGGCAGAAGTCTGAACTTTGAGGGAACTCAGACTGAGCCCCTTATCCACACCGTCCTGCAAGAAGGCCAGGACAGTGGGAAGATGGAATTCAAGGGATAACTTCTTATCAGAACACCATGTCACAAAAGTTGACCATATGCGATGATAGATCTTGGAAGACACAGGCTTACGAGCACTGAGCATAGTCGACACCACAGAAGGAGAAAATCCTTTCTTTGCTAGAATTGAGGATTCAACCGCCATGCCATCAAATGGAGAGAGTGAACATCCTCCTTCCACAGATACCCCTGAAGAAGTAGGTCCGGACGGGCAGGAAGCGGAATCGGATCCGTCACTGACATGGCCAACAACTCCGGATACCAGGACTGGCGAGGCCAGTTTGGAGCGATCAGGATGACAGGACAACGTTCTCTCTTCAACTTCTGAATAACTCTGATCAATAGAGGAAGAGGAGGGAAGATGTAAGCCAGGGGGAAGTCCCAAGGGATCGACAAGGCATCCACTGCTAGAGCAAGGGAGTCCCTCAACCGGGAGCAAAACACCGGAACCTTCCTGTTGTGTCTGGTAGCCATCAGATCCACCACAGGCATCCCCCACCGTTGAGTGAGCATGTGAAACACCTCTGGGTGAAGAGCCCATTCTCCGCTGTCGATGGTGTGACGACTGAGGAAGTCTGCCATGACGTTGTCCACGCCTGGAATATGAACTGCAGAGATGACAGGCACGTGATCTTCTGCCCAAGACAAAATATCCTTGACCTCCCACCAGGCGGAACCGCTTCTTGTGCCGCCTTGCCTGTTGATGTAAGCCACCGCCGTGGCATGTCGGACTCCACTCTGATCGGAAGACCGGTCAATTGAGACTCCCAGTGCCTCAGGGCTAGCCGGACAGCTCGAAGTTCCAGAACATTGATGGAGAGCATGGATTCCTCCAGACCCCATTTCCCCTGAGCACTGAAGCGACCCCAGACTGCACCCCAGCCCCGCAGGCTGGCATCCGTAGTGACTGTGGTCCAATGAGGAACTAGAAAGGATTTCCCTTTCAGGAGATGAGAGAGATCTAACCACCAGTGCAGACTCGACTCGACATGAGGAGGAAGAGAAACAGACAGATGTTGATGATCTGGATGATTCTTGCACGTCTGGATCACAAATCTCTGAAGATCCCTGGAGTGGGCCATGGCAAATGGTACTGCTTCGATTGTGGAAATGAACTTCCCCACTAAGGACGACAACTTTGGTACTGGAATTTCGTCCATGTCCAGAATCCCAGCCACTCTGACGGCTATCTGGTGAGCCACGTCCTCTGGAAGAAACACCATGCATTGGCGAGTGTCGAACAGGAGACCCAGGAATAGAAGCCTCTGAGATGGAATCAAGTCCGACTTGTCCAGATTCAGGATCCAGCCATGACGGTTCAGGGTGTGCATGCACATCTGTAATTGCTGATGGAGAAGCTCCGCTGAGGAGGCCTTCAGTAGGAGATCGTCCATGTAGGGGGTCACTCTGATCCCATCCTGATGGAGCACCGCTATCAAGGAGCCCAACACCCTCTGGAAGACCTGAGGGGCTGAAGTCAGCCCAAAGGGGAGCGCTGCAAACTGAAAGTGTCCCCTGTGGCAGGCAATCCTGAGATACCGCCTGCTCTCTGGATGAATAGGGATGTGAAGATAAGCATCCTGAAGGTCCAGGGAGGCAAGAAACTCCCCTGGAGACATTGCTGCAATCACAGAGCGCAGGGACTCCTGGCGGAAGTGGGAAGTCACCACATAGGCATTGAGATCTTTGAGATCCAAAATGGGACGAGCTCCTCCGTCCTTTTTGGCTACCACAAACAGGTTGGAATAAAATCCTGAACCTGTGTCCCCTTGAGGAACCGCCTCCAGGACCTCTTTGTCCAAGAGATCCTGAATAGCATCGTCGAACAGACGCCTTTTTGTGGGTTCCTGAGAAGGACGAGTAAAATGGAACCGAAAAGGAGGAAGGGAAGAGAAAGGGATCCTGTATCCCTCTGACACCACCTGAAGAACCCATGGGTCCGCCACTGACTCCTCCCAAGTCCGGCGAAAGATGCGGAGACGACCGCCTACAGCCGGATGCGGACCCGGGTTCGGCGAGTCATGCCGAAGCAGTCTTGGAGGTCTTGGCCTTGGGGGCAACTTTGGGCTTCCAGGACTGTTTGGGCTTGGAGGAGGAGCGCGTAGTGGGAGGACCCGTTTGGGCCGAGGAGCGTGTCTCAGTCTGAAAGGAACGAAAGGACCGATTGCGTTTGGCTGGAAACTTTTTCTTAAAGACTGAGGGTAGAAGAGTACTTTTACCACCAGTAGCCTCACTGATCATTTCTTTGAGTTCAGACCCAAAAAGCAAATTCCCCTGAAAGGGTAAGGAAAGCAAGGCTTTCTTAGAGGCTGTATCAGCAGACCAAATCTTCAGCCAAAGAGCGCGTCTAGCCACCACAGAAGAAGTGGAGGCCCTCGCCATCATGCGCACAGCATCAAAAGCAGCGTCAGCAACATAGTTCTGAGCTTCAGTGATATTAGCAAGTAGCTGCAACTGTTCAGATACTGGCGCATCCTGGCGAACTGCTTCAGTCAGTCGTTCAGTCCAGGCCGCAATGGCTCTATTAACCCATGCCACAGCAAAGGTTGGGCGCAGGGCAGTGCCAATGGAGGCAAAAATAGATTTAAGAGAAAGCTCTAGCTTTTTATCCGTCCAATCCTGCAGGGCAGAGGCATCTGAGACAGCCAAAGCGGTAGATTTGGATAGTCTAGAAACAGGAGCATCCACCTTAGGAGGATGAACCCATTTTGCCAGCTCAGCCTCAGGAAAAGGGTAAAGTTTAGCAAACTTTTTGGAGACAGAGGAAGATCTATCAGGATTCTTCCATGCCTCAGAGACCAGACGGGCAAGAGTAGGGTTAGTTGGAAAACAAACCACTGGCTTAGATGGCTTTTTCTGAAAAACATCAGTAGGATCATAAGTGGATTCCTGAGTCAGAGGAAGGTTGAGCGTATTCAGAACCGCTCTGATCAGACCCTCAGCCGAAACTTCGGGGTCACACTCATAGGGGTCCCCAATGGACCTGTTAGATTCAATAACAGTACGTTCCTCAGCATCAGAATCCTGTAAGAGTTCTTCTTCAGAAGAATCAGTGACATCAGGAGCTCCCTGTGGCTTAGGCAGGGAGGTCCTGATGGTAGAGGGGGTCTGCCAGACCTGGAGAGCCCCCTGAATCTGAGAGGGAAAGAGTTGAAGCGTGGATCTGAGATCCCTAGTGGCAGCTTTAAACTCCCTCACCCAAGATGGCTCAATAGCGTGGCTGGGAAGCCCAGGGTTGCTATCTTGACCAGTACAATTAGGGCATAGATCCCCCACATTATCGCTAGCCAGCCCAATGTGGCAAGAGGAGAAAAACGCCATGGGGGTAGAAGACCCCCCATCCTCCTTAGACTTGGGTCTAGCCCCTAGCTCCAGTGAAGTAGACATGCTCACAGCGTCAATATACCCCACTAATAACACTATCACCCAGAAAAAGTGTAAATGATTAAAGTTTCACCCCAGAAATGTCTAAAATCGGACTTATCTGGCCAGCGAAGGGTTAATCTGTTGAGGAGAGAGAAGGCTCGGTCCCTGCGTAGTGTACTCGCCTAGGAAAAGTACAACAAAATGGCGGCCGTCATGACAGCCAATCAGAAACGAGCGCGAACCAAGCGCTCATGGGAAATGTAGTTTTCCCTTACAAGTAACCCAAACAGTGCCTGAAGCCCCCCTGAACACCCCACATAAATAAAACACATTCCGGATGATAGAGCAGGAGCCTAGCATTAAAATGAGCCCTCTCTGAAGTTGCTGTGACAAGCGGTTCCAGAGATATGTCCCACACTGTGAATTCTCATAGAGAGTAAAGGAGCCCTTGCGTCTGAGCGGGAAAAAGCCGCGCTTAAAGGCGCGGAACACCATTTTTAATAAAGTTTAGGAAAACATTAAAAAGTGCCCAAACAAGCATGAAACACATGAGAAACATAAATAAATGAATACCCAAAGCTCCAAAACCCAGAGAATACCACAGAAATTGCATAAAACAGTAATAATGCAATAGAAACACCCTATGAGTGCTGGAGTGTATTAAAATTCCCAAATACAAGCCCATCAAAGGGACACTGTGGGGACAAGTGGACCTTCAGCACTCAATGGGTGACTCACCTTTCCTGCAGGACTTCTGTCTTCAGGTGACCATGATAAGGTGGGAAAGAACCAGAGGTAAATTCCCCAGTAGGGGAGCTGCTTAACACAAGCTGTCCCCTCTTCAGGGCATAAGGTCCACAGAAAATCCCTGGAAGCTGCACCAGCCACTTTAAGGAGGGCAATTCACAGCCATGGTCACCCTCCTAATGGTGGTATTCCATATTTGAATAAAAAATAATAAAACACTAAGATGCATAGATGTTCTCTACCTGGTGTGCAAGCACACCAGGAACAAATCAATCTGGGTGGCTCTGGCCAGAAGGTGGCTTAAGTAAGAGGGGAGGCTCCGCCCCTTGCAAATCATTTGCATAGTTGTTCCTGCCTATTAAAGGGGACTTACGCCTCCCTGAGTACCAGTGACCTGTATTGGACGACAGTGAAATGAGAATTATATAGCATTCCTGCTGCCAAATAAATTAGTCTTTATCAGACCTTCTTTTTTTGCCTACTAATAAACATTATAACTGGAACTCGATCTAACTCAAAGACAGCGCACATAACAAAGAAAAAAAAAGAAGGTGATAATCTAAGTGTAGTAATTTATTAAACATAGAATAATAAGAACACGATAAGTAATGTACTTACAAGAGCCCTTCTTGGGCTTTTTTGCATGTAACAACGGGTCCTGTTCCCTGTACGAACTGCATCCTCACTGTTCTCCTGTCAGACCAAAATCTGTTCTCCTTATTCCTTTATCCCAGTTTGTGATGTATCTTGCTTCTTGAGGTGTAAAAAGTCACAAGAATTATGGCTGGAAGATCTTAGTGTCCAACAAATTCCTGAGAAAGTACCACGGGATAGGGAAATGGTGTTACCCAGGTGATTTGATGCAGAAGTCTTCTTGCGGGACAAGTTTACACGCTGGGAAGCCGATGGTTACAGAGAAAATGGGGCAGAGCGGGGAAACTCGCAAGGGGAGTGGACAGGACCCGTGACTGAGATGAACGTGACAGTGGCCCCTGTGGTACTTGCTCAGGAATTTGTTGGACACTACGATCTTCCAGACAGAATTCTTTTGACTTTTTACACCTCACGAAACAAGATACATCACAAACTGGGATAAAGGAATAAGGAGAACAGATTTTGGTCTGGCAGGAGGACAGTGAGGACGCAGTTCTTACAGGGAACAGGGAACAGAACCAGTTGTTATATGCAAAAAGCCCAAGAAGGGCTCTTGAAAGTGCATTACTTATTGTGTTTTTATTATTATATATTTAATAAATTACTACACTTAGATTATCACCTTTTTTTTCTTTGTTATGAGCACTGTCTTTGAGCTACATCGAGTTCCAATTTCCAAACAGTGGACAAGGCCACTATATATTTCATCCTGCAGCACTTTCCTAAGAATTAGAAGGATTGATCATCATTCCATCATCATTACCTCTATGTTCATTCCATCTCATCTTCATATCCACCTAATCAGGTTCAAAACATTGGTAACTTAATCAACTCAGGGACTCACCCTGATTACCATCTCATCACTAACTCATTCTCCATTACTAACTTTGGACTGCCACTTTCATTCTTAGTGTTTACAGCAAATAGGAGGCCAAAATCATATTGTTGCTTCTATTATTGTCTGCTTATATTTATTCTTTGTTCCTCCATTTAAAGGTCAGGTTTTTATCAACACCTACAACATGTACTACATGTTTTGATATTAGATCTAATCAGAAACTCTATTAATTATATTTTTTCATTTACTATATTCTCTTAAGCTTTATTGCTTGTTGTGCCTTTATACTCTTCTTTCATTCACTGACTATTCTTTCAGAGCGCTCACAACACAGGGTTTTTCTTTTCTATATTAATATACACTATGACCCTGTATATTCCCTTTTGAAAGAAATGTATCTAATCTTCTCATAGTGTATCCACTCTATCTGCCATAACACCAAGCTATCCAATGCATTGCGTTGCTCGGTTGTCTATAGACTGATGGATGGGATTTTTACACTGAATTCACCTTATCACTTGGAGTGCTTCTTCTCCTTGGCTGACTGGTAGGTGGCAGGAGGTACAAGTCAGCGGCCGTTGGGAGTCCTGGTTTTACAACAGTCACAAGTGTTTGTTCCTGAATATTTGTTTCCTATGAGAAAGTTCATTGTGTTAAATTTCACTTTAAAATGTAAATATATACTAAATACACACACACTTTCACACCAAATTATTTATATGAATATGAAGCAATTCAAAAGAATACTATTTTAATACATTTTTAAGTAACAAAACAAAAAACATTAAAAATGTGTTTAGTTTTAATTAACAGATATGTTAGTAATGACAGAAAAAGTAACCTAAAAAATCCACATTACAGAAATATCAATAAATAAATATGTAATGTCGATAAACTGAGTAAGACTGGGGCTAAAATGTATCAAAAGGAAAATCAGTGTAACAATCACGCTGCTCTTTGTTAGAACTGAATTGCGCTCAATGATGGATACCTTTGGGTATTGACCCTATGAGTACCTGAGGGGTACGCAATGAATTACAGAGCAATGTACTGCATACCCCCCAGCACTCAAAGGGTTAATCAACGAGCCATTGTATTTCCCTGCCTTGCACATGGAAAGCTGGAAAATACAATGAAAACCTAGAATAAACCCAGGCAGTAAACACTCATATCCATATAGTGTATGAGCATGAGTCTATTTGCCCCCATTAATTACAGGGGGATCTGCCAGCTTAAAGCTGGGGAATGGGATAGGCATATCGATCTGGCCATTGCTTATTGATAAATAAATGATAGGCAGATACAGTACTGCCACTGTTGAATAAGCAACTTGGTATTGCACAAGGAAGCCGTCCTCTGGTTTCCTTTTTCACTGAGTCACTTGCAGTCTTGCAGATTGATGACGTTTGGCCTGGGATTTTGTTGTAATAAGAAGAACTGGAGCTATTTTGAAACAAACCAACTGCACCATAGGGGACAATACAAATTCCCTCAATCATTATTATAGTTGGTTAGACCCCAAATTGCTCCAGTTCTTCTTAGTACAGTAGCCTTTGGGAGTCTCAGAACTCAGGTTTTATATGAGGTAAGACCATTAAGGACAATTTTAGAGGGATGGTCTTAATGTGAGCATGGTCAAACTTACAAGGCAATGATCACATTTTACTATGTCTGCTCCTATGAGATCAGACTTACAGAAAAGCATGGGCTGCTCTTTGCAGCCCCCAAATGTCTCCTTTCAGCAGTCTAGGGTATCAGAAATCTGTCCCTTTCATTTGGAAAGCAACCTAGAAGTAGGAAGCTCTCAAATTTCATGGGTTTTAAGTGCAGACTCCACAGATCCACTGTGTTAGAGTTTCAAGTCTAATACAGAGGTTCTTTGGGGTCTGTATCGTGTAAGACAAGAAACTGAACTGTGACACTTCAGTCTTACTGTTCAGTCTTTTCTCATGGGACCAAGAAAGGGTCCTTACTGGAAATAGAGTTCTTCTCCCCATTGGTCTTCCTGAGCTTACAATGCCACCCTGGTTACTTCGGCAGGTCTATTCCCAGGGAAGCTGATCTACAGATAGGTTACTATCTGAGTGTTAGCTGCTCTTTAAAGGACAGTGGCCCATTGACAGATCTCTCTCCTGGAATCAGACCTGCTGATGAAGCTGGGGCTGCATTGTGAGCAATGGGGGAGCAGAACAAACATCTGAAATGAAACCACAGGGGATTCCTTATTAGTACCATGAGAAGAGACTGAAAGGCAAATAGACAGGGGATATGGAGGCTTCACATACAACCTACGAAGTTTGTAGCTGAGAGAATGGGTTGTGTTCCAGCCCCTGAACAGCTGTTAGCAGTGTACAATGCAGTCCTGCAGGACACGGGAAAAAGAAAAAGGAGGTGCTCCTAGTGGAATAAATTCTATATTCAATCACCACACCACCACCAATCGTTCAATAAAATGTATTAAAGCCTTTCAATGATTAAAAAAAAATTATTCCAAAACTGGAAGCATTTTAATCAATTTTATTGAACGTGAGCAGATCCAAAAACCCTGAGCAGAAACAGGTACATAGTCTATGCACGCTGCCACCTCAAACATCATATCATGTGAGCGTATATCTTCTTACCTTTCATTCACATTGTTTTTGTATGAGAAGTCACTATTAACATAATAACATAGTAGTTAAGGCTGAAGAAAGACATTTGTCCATCAAGTCCAGCCCATGCCAAAAATACCCCTGTTGATCCACAGGAAGGCAAAAAAAAAAAAAGCCCTCTGGAGCCATTTCCAATCTAGTCCCAAGTGTGTGTGTGTGGGGGGGGAATTATTCCTTCCTGACTACAACTGGTAGTCAAATATTTCCCCGGATCAATATGCTATTTGCTTTGAAGCCATCTGTCATAATTGTCAATATTGTTCTGTGCTAGATAGGCATCCATTGCTTTTTTGAATGCAGTTGCATTATCTGCAAGCACAACATCCCGAGGCAAAGAATTCCATAGCCTTACCGCCCTTACTGTAAAGAATCCCTGCCTTTGTTTTAGTGGAAAGCGCCTTTCCTCTAGTCTTAATGGCAGTCTCCTTTGTTTTTCTATTTTATTGTATATAGAGTAGACCTGACTTTTTACTAAATCTCCTCCATAGGAACAGACTTAATAAAACATGATAATTGCACTTTAATGTCAAAATGAATCATATGTAAAAACAAATAAACAAAAAAACTATTAACCCCTTGAGTGCCAGACAGGTACACAACGCATTGCAGAGCAATGCATTGTGTACCTCTCTGGCACTCAAAGGGTTAACTCCTAAAAATGTTGTCAGAAATTCTGATGTTACAATATCAGTATAAATACAGTAGCCCTCATGGCCCTCAGTGTCGTACCATTTTAAATCCATAGATGTACATTCTCTAAGGAAGTTGCCAAGAATACTTTACAACGAATTTACTTTCAAATAAACAGATCGAGTGGCTGCCCCAGATCTCAAGAATGAGCCAAAACCCCCGTTCTTAAGTCAAGCAGACAGCATGATGATGGTATTAGGTTTCCAGTAATGAATAAATAGGGCAATTTATAATTCTTTGTTTTGTACAGAATTATACATTTATTTTGACAGTAATGTGAAGAGATCAGTAATTGAGATTCTATAGAACAGTAACATTTTTACTGAATTCCTAAATAAACACTGTTCTAGCCAGAGTAAACCTTTGGGCACCAGACAGGTATCCAAAGCATTGCGTTGCAATACGTTGGATATCGCCCTTGAACTCAAAGGGTTAATAGGTAATAAATCATGTCTTTTTTTTGTGCAGTGCAACCAAATTTGTAAAATCTCAACGACTCATTGAAACTGATGTATTATAAAGAACTGGCGTCATTCTGGAGCAAACCAAATGCAGTATGGGGGACAAGCAAAAAATGTATTTAAAGGGATAGCATTGTCAGATCTGTACAAACATGAATCTTGTAGCCATTACAAAATTAAACTAAATGACCTCAGTACCATCTCTCAAACCTTTATGGTTTGAGAGATATTCGGTACTAAAGTTTCCCCCTCCCTCCCCTTTCCCTGATGTCAGCGCTGTGCTGACTGCAGGGGAATCCTGTCTGGGGACCAACTGGCGGCTCTGCAGCAGAGCTGAGATAGCGAGATAGAAGAATAACTACTTCATTGGAATGGTCTACAAAGTATGCATGGTTTGCAAGCACACTTTGTAGACCGTTCCAGTGAAGTAGTTATTTTTCAGTAACGCGATCTCAGCTCTGCTGAAGAACCTCTGCCGGTCCCGGGAATGGATTCCCCTGCAGTCAGCTAGAGAGCTGATGTCAGGGAAAGGGGAGGGAGGGGGAAACTTTAGTACCGAATAGCTCTCAAATCATAAAGGTATGAGAGATAGCACTGGGGTCATTTAGTTTAATTTTTTAATGGCTACAAGATTCATGTTTGCAAAAATTTCACAATACTGTCCCTTTAAATGGGACTTTGCTTAGAAGTCTCAGTTTCAATCAGCAGGAATTTTGATTTGCCCCTAATGTACAGTTGATTTGCTCCAGAACTGAAACTAGTTGTGGAGCAAACCAAGTGTATCCCGGGGAATAACTAAAGATTCCAAATTATCCCTATTGAATTAAGTGGGGATTTTAACCCTTTGAGTGCCAGAGTGGTACGCCACGCATTGCAAAGCAATGTGTGGCGTACCTCTCTGGTACTCAAAGGGTTAAGCCCTTGAATTAGAAAAAGGTCTTTACATTCAATTTAAACACCATTTGGATCAACGGTGATTTGTATTTGTCACCTATGGTACAATTAGTTTGTCCCAGAATTTCTCCAAATTCCCTTAAAGGGATAGTAATGGTTCACAAAAACAGCAGCTCCAATTAATCTTCATAGTATATGAGCCATAGAGGGTGTTATTTCAATACTGTCAGAGTTGTAGTTCAAGAGTAATTGAATGATAAAGTATCCCTCTCCCTCCCCTTTTACCTAGTGTAACACTACTCACCTCAGATGTGGAATTTGGTGTGTAGACCAGACAGATAACAGCAAAGGACAATCTTTTTACTATGAGAACAATGAAAGCCCTGCCCCCCTTGACAAGTTTTTCAGGTTTTTCCCTTATCTTAATTGAAGATTGTCCCTCTCTGCAGTCTACCTGGGCACCTCCCTTCTGATCTGGTTGAACAGTGTTACATCAGTAAAAGGGGCAGGAGGGGGATACTTTGTCATTGAATTACTCTTGAACTACAACTACAGAATTGAAATAACACTCTCCAAGGCCCTAATACTATGATGATTAATTAGAGCTGCTTTTATTGTGGAACATTACTATCACTTTAAGCCTTTGAGTTCCAGATAACTATCCAATGCATTGTAAAGTGCTGAATACATCTCAGGCACTCAACGTGTTAATACATTGGCCTTTTTGGGAGATTCATTCTTCGGCTTATTTTAATCACAAAATAATATCAGAAGAGCATTTTGTATTTAGTGTTTTGGAGTTGAATGGAATGAGAGTAGCGCTGGGGAGCTCAAACCTGTCCATGACCTTCCCCAACAGGGCAAGTTTTCACCATCTCCTCCATTAACCACTTAAGCCTTTGAGTGCCAGAGGGGTGCACAATGCATTGCAGAGCAAAGCTTTGCGTACCCCTCTGGCACTCAAAGGATTAAGGACCGGCCATGCGGTGGAGTGTCAGGCACTTAAGGACCACAGACCTTTTTTTTTTTACCTTTGCATCCGATTCAGGGTTCCTAGAATGGCGTGCAGCCACACGGGATCCCTGAATTCCATGACGTACATCTATATCCTGGGTCCTTTAGGCACATTCTACCCATGACATACATGTACGTCCATCGTCCTTAAGGGGTTAACCACAAGTGTCATTAACCCAGGCAGATCTTTCATGATGAGTGAAGCGCTGATTGAATCACTTGAGCTCATGTGAGGAGTTCCTGATAAGCTGCACCATTGGTGGGTTGGCTAAGAAATGGTTTGAGCTCCCCTGGTGTAGCAATTAGGAATTCCGCTTACTCCACAGAGACACAGTGGGCTAGATTCTATTACAGGTGCTAATTTTATCTCTGCTTTTATCTCCAGTTTTCTCCATAGACTTCAATAGGTAAATGCTTGATAAAAAAAGGTGCACCTGCAATAGAATCTAGCCCAGTGTGGCAAATGCATGAATTTTCTAGTGAAGGTTCACTCTGGCACTCATACGGTTAACAATGGGGCTGATGGTCGTGCAGCTTCGAGACTCGTTCTCACCAGTGGTGGGGAGTGAGCCACAGTGGACCTCTATTTGGGTCACAAGGAGAGAGACAACTTTACTGCTAAATATTGACTGACACTTTGAATAAAAAAGTATTAAAGCAGCGGTAAGCCTTTTTTTTATGAAAAATTATATGTTATAGGACTTGTCCTGCTGAGTAAAACAATTGTACTTCAGCTGCTGGCAGTACATTATTCAAAAGTTATAACCTTTCAAATTGTCACTAAGTGATGAAGCGGTTACTGTCATATTCCATGTAGAACCATTGCTGGTGATTCACTTCTCCCATAGAATGCAATAGAATAACTCTCTGACCACTAGAGCGCACTGTTATGTTGGGAAAAAACAGTTTAAACCATAATATCTTTGAAAATATGCATCTCTCAGTGGGAGAGCCATTCTTTTGCTTGGCATAAAAATCTCTATAACTTATATTTTCCATGAAAAAATTGACTTGGCATTTAATATTTAAACAAACCCTGTGATTATTGTATTTTACAATTTTTCACACTGTAACACCAACATAAAGTTCAGCTCCGGACCCATTAGGCTCTTAATGCAGCCCTGATCCAACCATATGCAATATATTTATACCTTTGCAATTAGGCGAGTCACAATCTGACCTATGTCATCTCTCCACTCAGGGATATTGGGATTATACAAGTCCAGATCCTTGGTGAACATTAGTGGGAGGACCTGGTAATCATCTGGAAGACATTATGATAGACAAAAGGGAAAGCGGTCAGTATACAGAACACAGTTGTTGAATCTTTGCAAGAATCCATCAGTCACTGAACAGTTTACCACATTATAGTTGTAAGACATAAGACTGTAGCTGTCGTATACACTAATGGTTGGTGTCTTAACTACTTCTGCTAAACATAATGCATAACACATGGGCATCCAAAATGCGGTCCGAGAACCAAATGCACATACCTGGGAACGCTCCGGTTTTGCCCCGGAGACTCCGGATTTTAGACTGAATTACCGGGTCTCTGAGGCAATGTGTGGATTACCGGGTGGGCAGAGTTTAAATAGAAACTCTGGCCACTTGTGCTCCGTCCCGCCCGGTTCCTCCCACTCCCAGCCCTCTTGGAGACATTTTGCAGGGTTTTTTTGTTTTTTTTTTGTCCCGCCCCCCCTCCGCGACTAAGCCCCGCCCCATTTATGATGCGAATCGCGTAATTTTCCTCCCATGTCGGCACCGAGTTCCCAAGTATGCAAATGCAGCCCACCTGACAACAAGGTTTGACCTTCTGAGATTTTTAACAAAAAGTGTTTTTGCTTAATTAACTACCATAAATGAACTATTATACCAGTTGGCTCTAACCATGAGCTGCCAGTTACCACCACTGTGTAACTGACACTCTACAGTTCTTGTGTGAAATACCATTAGTCTCAATGATTTGACCTAATGTGATGCAGACCACTATAGAATCCAGGAGGTTAATAAAGTAGAATCCTCTTAAAGGGGACTTTACCTTAACAATAATTTACCTTAACAATTAATTTGTTAATCAGAAGAACTTACATAGGAAAGATTCCTTCAAACAGCAGTCACTTATTTCTATTTAAGTTTGTATCTGAGCTTGCTGCTTGTGTCAAACAGTTTGTTGGTGTCTGGAGGCTGGTTTGAAAGTACATTTGGACAACACCTGAGTGTATTTAGATAAGTTTAAGAAAATTATATTTATTTGCAGGGGAGGGCTGGCCTGGGGGGCAGGGGTGCAACTGCCCCCTGGACCGGTCATATGTCTGGGTTGGTGGGCCATTGCTCCTCACTAAATCTCCCAATTGCTGCTGTAAATGGAGCTACGCTAGTGATACCACAGAGCTTACAATTGAAATGGAGCTACACAAATGACACCACAGAGGAACAATCCAAATGGAGCTACACTAGTAGCATAAACCATTTCCCTTGTAAGCTCTATAGTATCACTGGGTAAGCTTTACTTGAATTATAAGTTTTGTAGTAGCGCACTAGTGTAGCCCCCTGTTCAACTGTAAGCTCTGTGGTATCACTTGCCTTACTTCACAACATTTATGCCAATTTTAAAATTAACAAAAGGAGGTGGGCTGGAACAGTGGGCTTGAGCGATATAGAAATGGGCCACTTGACTGAATTTGCCCCCTGGGCCATAAGTTGCCAGCCCTCCCCTGTTTATTTGTTATATTATTTCATTTTATTTTATTCTGCTTCACTAGATTTATGAGGTTTTTGAAATGTTGAAATATCTCAAGCCTTAACTCTCTGAGTGCCAGAGGGGTACGCATTGCAAAGAAATGTGTTGCTTACCCCTCTGGCACTCAAAGGGTTAAAAATAAAAAAAAGTGTGTGTGTTTGTGTGTGTGTGTGTATGTATATATGTTAGTTTTATATACATTTTTACAATTTTCTCCAAAACGTTAATTTTTAGGAAAAAGAAATGAGAACTTTTTTTTTTTTTTTTTAATTTTCGTGACCTCAACATTTGGGTGTTGTAGTCCAACAAAGGTTTCCTAGCCCTGAGTTGTATTCATAAAAGGAGATAACAGGCAGACTTTGTTTTGGTGATTAGATCAGAGATCGAGATGAGTAACTGAATACGAATGCTGGTCACTAAGCTAATTACTCACCAGCGTTCAGTACAGAATCAAAACAATTATATGTTTAATAGTATAATGATGAACAAATGCACAATAATTGCATCAGCTTCATCATCTGAAAGTCTGTTCATTTGCTTTCAAAGGAATATTTTCATACTGTTGTATGTAGAACACACAATAGTTCAAAGGTAGACATTAGACAGTAGTTTGTTGCTAAATGGGAATATGTTTATAGGAATGCAATATGTTGCACACCTCTCCAATCCTTAAAGGGATAGTAATGTTTTAAAATAAAAGCAGCTCCAATTAATCTTCATAGTATTTGAGCGATAGAGATTGTTATTTCAGTACTGTCAGAGTTGTAGTTCTAGAGTAATTGAATGATAAAGTATTCCCCCTCCCGACCCTTTTACCTAGTGTAAGCCACCTCCCCATAGATGTGGAATCTTGTCCTGGGACCAGACAGTTCACTGCAAGGGACAATCTTCTTACTGTGACCATAAGGAAATCCCTGCCCCCTTGACAGGTTTTTTAGTTTTTGCCTTATGCTCACTGAAGATTGTCCCTCCGTGCGATCCATCCGGACAGTATTGCTTCTCTGAGGTGTGCAGTGTTATATCAGTAAAAGGGGCGGGAGGGGAATACTTTATCATTCAATTACTCTTGAATTACAACTCTGACAGTATTGAAATAACACTCTCTATTGCTCAAATACGATGAAGATTAATTGGAGCTGCTTTTATTGTGAAACATTACTATTTAAAGAGTTAACGAAAGGACTGACCTAGCTAGATGCATCACAGCAGTCAACTAAATCTATTTACTTGTTATGCTTTTTGATCTCTGTTGTAGTATACTTCTTGTTATTTTCAGTGTGAAATCTGCTAAAAAGAATAGACTAAAATCGTATAGATCAGGGCTGGACAACCTGAGGCCCTCCATATGTTCAGCACTTCAGTTCCCATCATCCCCAGCCAATATCTTGCTGGGGTGATAGTAAATGCAGTCCTGGACAGCTGGAGGGTTTTTGGTTGCCCAGCAATGATTTACAATTATGATGTCTTTTCAGTATTTTGAGATGTGACATAAAGATCATTATAAATAGGAAATTGAAGATACAATGCACAATATATATACATCTGACAGTTAGGAAGAAAATGCATATAGTAGTAGTTAGATATAGATTCCACTAACCTTTTTATTACCAGGGAGGTGTGAAATGCATTGAAAAGCAATGTCTTACACATCCCTCTGGTACTAAAAAGTTAAAAGGAACACATAGAAGAACACCAATTTATTATTAATATAATGCAAAAAGGTATAATTTCTAAAACACAAAATATAGATCTGATTGCATTTTGAGCCCATTCACCAACAGCCTAAGAAAAGGGTAGGTAACTTTTGGCTCTCCAGCTTCTACAGACTACAAATCCCATCATCCTCAAGCAGACAAGATTCTATTTTCAAACATCTAGCTAGCCCAGTATAGCCTTCCTCTGGTCTTAGTCATGAGTTTTCAAAAGTGATCATCAAGACTCATCAAACGTTTATGTTCAGAAGATATCCTTACTTTATCACAGAGGGGATCTACAGTAAGTCTAGGTAACATAGTAACATAGTAAGTTAGGTTGAAAAAGACATAAGTCCATCAAGTTCAACCCTTGCTTCATAACCCAAGAAATGAGAATTATATACGTTTTCCTGCTGCCCAATAAGTTAGGCTTTATCAGAACTTCTTGTTTTGCCTACTAATACACAGTATAACCCTGTATGTTCCCTCGCAAAGTAATGTATCTAATCATCTTTTAAATGTATCCATTGTATCTGACATTACCACATCCTTCGGCAAAGAGTTCCACAATTTAACAGACCTTACTGTAAAAAAAAACCTCCTTTCCTCTAATCTTAAGGAATGGCCCCTGGTTATTTGATCAGGCCTTGATATGAAAACCTCACCACAGAGATCCTTGTATTGACCTCTCATACTTGTACATTGTGATAAGATCTTCTCTCTACAGTAAATAAACCAAGCTTGTCTACTCAATCCTCATACGTCAAATCTTCCATTCCCTTAATTAATTTTGTTGCTCTTTGCTGTACTCGCTCCAGTTCTAGAAAATCCTTTTTCAGAACTTATTCCTAAAACTGCACTACATATCCACTTAAATGCAAGTCACAACGAGCAGCCTCTAAAATTAGGCTACAGCCTGTATTTAAAAGCTGACCTACTCCCAGGTGGATCCCCTATGCAATTAACCCTTCTGCAACGTTTTAGGTGCAGTACTTGAAAGGATCATATCCTGTCATTTTAGGGAGTTGTTGTTGCTAAATTAGTCTATGGAGGGCTAATGTCAGAGACTCACAAATTTTCATGTGACCAGGCACGCATTCATTTGTGAGTCTCTGAAGGAGTAGGGAAAGAGGCACAGCATAGGAGGAGGAGTGGAGGTGATTCACAGCCTTTCAGTACTGAGCTGTACCGTGGTAACTATGGGTAAAACTTTAAAAACATAGTAACATAGTAGATAAGGCTGAAAAAAGACATGCGTCCATCAAGTCCAGACCATGCCAAAAACACCTCTGTTGATCCAGAGGAAGGCAAAAAAAGCCCTCTGGAGCAATTTCCAGTGTAGTCCCAAGTGTGGGGGGGAATTATTCCTTCCTGACTCCAATTGGTAGTCAAATAGTTCCCCGGATCAATATCCTATTTGCTTTGAAGCCATCTGTCATAATTGTCAATATTGTTCTGTGCTAGATAGGCATCCATTGCTTTTTTAAATGCAGTTGCATTATCTGCAAGCACAACATCCCGAGGCAAAGAATTCCATAGCTTTACTGCCCTTACTGTAAAGAATCCCTGCCTATGTTTTAGTCGAAAACGCCTTTCCTCAAGTCTTTATGGATAACCTCTTGTTCTTAGCTCAGCTCTTTGCATAAATAAGTCATTGGATAGTTCTTTGTATTGACCTTGAATGTATTTGTAAATGGTAATCATATCACCCCTTAAACGTCTCTTCTCTAATGTAAACAAACCCAGTTTGGCTAGTCTCTCTTTATAACTCAGATGCTCCAATCCCTTTATCAGTTTTGTTGCACATCTCTGCACCTTTTCCAGTTCAGTAATGTCTTTTTTAGAACAGGCGCCCAAAATTGTACTCCATATTCTAGATGAGGCCTAATCAAGGATTTATACAGAGGTAGGATAATATTTTCATCCCTAATATCTCTGTTAAACTAGCTATTAAAGAAAAAAAGAAATACTTATGTAGTGATGACTTGATGGGAGATGAGAGTTCCACTTTAACTAGCAATACTGTAGCACAGATCAAATGCAAAAGTAGACGTTTATAGATATATATAACTGCTATGTAAAGGACACCCATTATATAAGTCCTTTTTTCAAACAAATTAAGGGACACTTATTAGGTTAGTTCCTCTCTAACCCCTTGGAGTCTACATATTCTACAATGCATTGCTTTAGAAACATTTGTGGCATCCGAGGGATGAATCATTTTAATTTTAAAATGTTCACATCTAAAGAACCTGAACAACAGAGATGAACACATATCTCACCAAACACTTTAACTGTTTTGGAGTCCTGCAGCATGGAGTTCCAACAGGATACCTGCACAGTGACCCAGAACTCTCCAGCCTCGGGAAACCTGGTTACAAGATAACTGTCCAAGGTAAGAATTGGCTAAAAGAAAGAGAAAACAGGGAACAGTGAAAATTCATCATACATTGGGGTTTATACACTATGGGGTGACTTGTAATATTTTTTCTCCATCTCTCCCTACCTAAGAAAAACTCAACCCCCCAACCCCCTCCCCCCAAAAAATGGATCTTATGATGTTTAAAGGCAAAATAGAGAATTTCTGGTACAAACCTACTACACCACAGGGTACAACTGCAATTCACAAAGCTCCCTTTCATTTAAATGGGACTTTTTAACCCCCGGAATGCTAGAGAGGTCTCCATGCATTGCAAAGCATTCAAGGGGTAACAAACACCATTTAAATTTTCCCCTATATTGAGTTGGTTCACCCCATTATTGTTCCACTTTTCCTTAACCCCTTAGGGACCCTTGACGTACCAGGACCGTCAAGGGTAAACTTGCTTGAAAGACCCTTGACGGTCCTGGTACGTCACGTACTTTTTACTTACAGCGCTCTACCGGGAGCGCTGTAAGTAAAAATAGGGCATGAAATAGACCGCTCCAAGATCGGAGCGATCTGTTTCAAGCCCCATAGTGACGCGCCGATACACGTGACAGGTCACGTGTACCGGCGCCTCAAAGTGCCCCTATGCAGTCGTTATGGGACGGAAATGTCCCATAACGTCCGGTCCTTAAGGGGTTAAAGCATCTCAGATTTATTTCAATGTGACCTCCTGTGTTTCCTTGGTTATCCTGTCTCATGGAGGGTTGTGGCAAAAATCTGAAGGAAGGCCGGCCTGTGTGGGTGTCAGACACATATTAATGGTCTACAACTGTGTGAGCCAGTTAGTCTAGGAATTGTAACATTATCAGAAAAACACAAAAAAGGAGCGCATACACTCTAAGTGTAGTCTGTTCAAACTATGATAGCCACCACCGTTGAAATTCCCCTTCTCAGCACTCAGTGGTTTGTATATAAAAAGAAAAAATCTTTTTGTTGCAGGCCCATTACGATAGTAGTTACAAGTTTTTAATTTATATTTTTTTATTATATTTATACATGGCTGTGTCGGTCTCTGCGCTCTGGAGCAGGTCTTGCACACCAAAGCCATACAGGGGATTGGAGGGTATATAACGTGGCTGTTTCCACTGGCTTATGTGTATAGTGGCCAAATTGAGGAAGGGGGATTCCCCCGAAATGTCTTGTGGACTGAGAACATTTCTGCCTGAATGTAATACTTAAGTATGTGAATAAAGCTTTGGACATTTCCTAAGATTGGTGAGTGCCTTTCACTTTTTTTACACTGGACACTTATGCTCTGGTTGGAGGCTAAGGAGCTGTGATTAAGAGCACCCGATTAAAAGACTGTATATAGAACTGAATTGTTGGATCTGTGTACGGCTGCCTCAGTACTGTGAACATTTGCCTGAAGGTCACAGAATATCATTTCAAGTTAGGTGTGGTGTAATAAATCCAACTCTGAGGGGAGAAGGGTGAGGACGGGGAGAGAGCAATACAGATACCTGCACTGGGGGTCATCCACTGAATGCTGTTGTACTGGGAGGCTGGTTTATGCCTCGGGAGCATGTGAGTAGGACCACTGAGCACTGAGAAGGTCACTGTCAACAGTGGTGGCTTTCATAGTTTGAATAGAGCGTGTGCACTCCTTTTGTGTGTTTTTCTCTACATATACATGAAGAGTCATTATGCAAGCAGTTCCATTTGAAGATCAGCACGACAGTTGAAAGGAACTGGAAGCAGCATTTGAACTTTTTCTTTATTCTGATTGGGACTAGTAGGATTACATTAGCCATTGCCTCTTTGGCACGTAGGGCTTGCCCAGAGTGGTTGTTTGTTAACATTCATTATCACCCGTGTGAACAGGCATAAACCTCCATGCAGATCAGACATGCTGCAACTTGGATTTTGCTATTGCAGAATGCTTCCAAGTTGCAGCATGCTGTTTTGGGTGAAGTCTGTGAGGTGAGACTATCCGACGTGAACAGCACTATTGGGGGCTAACTGTTTATTTCATTTGGGCGATTAGTGTAACGCATTGGCATTGCTTGTGTGAACTGACCCAAATACATAATTCTCATTATATTAGTGTTTAAGACATGTTATGTGATATTTATGTGCATTCACTGGGCTTTTGCTAAGTCTTTGGAATATTTCCATGATCTCTGCCTCTGTAATTCACCTCTCCAAGCTATAGTGATTTTAAAATACTTCATAGGAATGCTATTTCTAAGTCAGTCTCAAATTAATTTCCAAACCCCGGCTTTTACTTCCAATAAAAACATAAATTCAATTTCTTCTGTATAATGACTATATCATATTTGAAGCCAATGTTTGGATGCCCATTTATATCAGTTGCAGTAATGACCTTCAGGACCAATCTTTGTTAAGAAATGGCTGAGAGGAAAAAATACTGAATTGTACCTGCATGTTGTCTCCAATCCACCAGTAAAATACAGTCAGGCTTGTATTCTTTGGCTGCAGAACAGCTGTCATATTCACTTCCTGGTTCTTGCCAACCACTGGCACCGTCTCAAGATACAGTGCTTGGAGAGGAGCTGCAAAATAATCCAAGTTCTTAATTAAACTACAAACTAATTACTCAAAAGGGATAGTAATGTTTCATAATAAAAGCAGCTGTAATTAATCATCATATTATTTGGACTTTGGAAAGCGTTGTTTCAATTCTATCAGAGTTGTAGTTCAAGAGTAATTCAATGACAAAGTATCCCCCTCCCGCCCCTTTTACTGATGTAACACTGTTCAGCCAGAGCAGAAGGGAGGTGCCCAGGTAGATTGCAGAGAGAGACAATCTACAATTAAAATAAGGGAAAAACCTGAAAAACTTGTCAAGGGGGGCACGGCTTTCATTGTTCTCATAGGAAGAAGATTGTCCCCTGCTGTTATCTGTCTGGTCTATGGACTGGATTCCACATCTGAGAAGTAATAATAATATTACTTTTTATTTTGACTGTAGGAATTATATTGTATTATGAATAGTTCCCTATATTCATTTTCTTTCCTTTCTTATTTTTTGGTTTTAATATTTCTCTGTCTAGTCTGTATTGCTTGATCTATAAATTATTTGTAATATCACTTTCTCAAGAAATCCCTCTTCAAGACCTTACTTTTCTCACATAAATCTTGTATAGCCTTATAGTATAGCCTTAGCCAATGGTACTGGCCAAAGAGTACATTTTGTAACCACTACTGGTCCTGAGATATTGATTGGAAGCCACTTCCTTCCTATGGGTTGAGCTGTTGATTTTATTATCTTTTGTTATACTCAAACTTAAATTTAGAAATTAAAGTCATATTAATTTGTATATTATGTATAAACTAGTGTAAAAGCCCATGTACATGGGCCAATGTCTGGGTGATGTTAACCCTTTGAGTGCCAGAGAGGTACGCAAAGTACCCCTATGGCACTCAAAGGGTTAAGAGGCCACTCCTGATCTGCGTCCTGCCGCCGATGCAGTCATGCACTGTAGAGACTGCCCGAAAGCACAGAATGCTCCCAGCATTCCACACAGAATGCTCCCATAACAAAACTCCCAGCATTCCGCACAGAATGCACCCAGCACAGAACTCCCAGCATTCCGCACAGAATGCTCCCAGCACAGAATTTCCAGCATTCTGTGTGTTCGGGCAGTCTCTACTGCGCATGACGGCTTCTGACAAACATCCTAGCGAATTATTATATAGGATTGCATTCTCCTGTTGTTCCTATTAAAATGTTGAATCATCTCCTGAAGTAGCAAAATATCCCCCCTGCCAAATAACTAAAATATCATCTATGAATCTTCCATAATACACTAGATTCATCCATACTTCCTCTGCTGTCCCAAAACATATAAACAATTCTATATAAAAAAGGCCTGTATAAAAAGGGCCTGGGAGTCCTTTTGATTGTAAATAATATGATATCAAAAACAATTATGATACTGCATATATCTAGTGCACTTCAAGAGAAATTCTTTCTGTAATCTGGACATATTATAATTCCCATGTATGAAAATGTCAATGCTTCCAGTGATTTGAAATGTTCTATATTTGTATACAAAGCCAATACATCTAAAATAAAAATGTAGCTATCCCACCAATTCACTCCAGCAAGTTTCTCCAATACAGGTTGGGATTCTATACTGTGGCTAGGCAGGGCATGTTTTTAAAGGAAACTTTCCAAGTTAACAGAAATATTAAATTATATAGAATGTATACAGGAAATTATGGGTCATCCCAGGGGCTTCTCAGTATTTGTGCGTATTTTAGGAATATGATATAGAAATGCTGCATCTGGATATTTTATATTCAGAAACCTAAATTCCTGCTATAAAAAGGAAGAGAGGAGAGCCCAACAATATAATATGGAATAGAGAAATGTATATACCCCAAAGGATAGACAGGTACTCACATTTCATTTTGTCCTGCCATGATTTCCTTCAGTGTATGAAGACGGGGTTAATTCTATTAACCTCTCTGATTATAGATTTATACTGATCCAGTGTCCCGTGAGCGGGGACAGGTTAATACAATTAACCCAGTCTGCATACATTGCTGGAAATCATGTCAGCACAAACAGAAATGTGAGTACCGCTGTGTTCTTGGTGGATACACATCTCTCTATTCCACTAGACACATTGCATCGGGTGGCCCTCTCTTCTTTCTTTCTGTATATATCATCGTGGAGTCCTGTGAGATGTATAATAGAAGGGAGCAGCATTTCAATCAGACCACAAAACAGACTGCGTGGGAGCAGTATATCTCACTCAAGTGAAAAAAGCAAGTACAGTTACTACTTTTGTGACTAACAGTCTCTATATTTTATTTATTCCAAATGGCAGAGATATTTCCTTAGGAAGCACGGCCTCTTTTCACTTGTCTTCCAAATTCCTGCTTTTATGAACTCCCTCTTTAGTGCATCATTTAACTATTCTACAGTTATTTTAAAACATTACTCACTGACAGTTTTTTATAGGCTGAATAATCACCCCGCTATTCTATATCCCCCATCTATATAGTCATCTGTGTTCTGTATTACTACTTACCCACCTTTATCTGCCTCCCTGATATTAATCACTTAATTTTGTACCAGTTCTTTCATTGCTTTTTCCTCCCCTGCTTAGATTTTGTTTCCTACATGGGCTTCCTTTGTCTGACTTTGTAGAACTAGATCGTAAAAGGTTTCTATGTACAGACCTTTATATTGAGCTAAACAAAAACTAGATTTCTTCTTAAAACTAATGTGAACATATAGTGGATTACTTTCTCTTCTTCCAAAAAGATTAACCCTTCTAGGGATTCCTCCTCAGTAATTCCTAACCACTCTCTCTTCGTCCAACTCACCTAAGATGGCCAGACATTTGTACTTTCTATCCAAAACATCCTGTTTTCCAACTCTCCTTCTTTATCCCTCTCCAAGAAGTATCTTTTTGGTTGTGGCCAATGTAAGAACACCAGATATCTGCACTTGCATATGTATATTGTTTATTCTTCAGTGGTGAACATAGTACATGACACAGTTACTTGACTGACACTGTGGGCAGAGAAATGTGCATCACTACTTCCTCATATGCATACCTCCCAAGTGTCCCTCTTTAGGAGGGACAGTCCCTCTTTTAGACCCAAATCCCTCTGTCCCTCTTTCCCACCCTGATGTCCCTCTTTTTAGGAGATCAGACTGTTTGGTGTGTATATAAGTGTATCACATTGCTCTGCAGCAATAAAACTCATATTAATGTTTCTTTAAACATCAGTATATGTGTTTATAAATGTGTCTGCTGAAATAAAATACTTTGGTCTTGTTGTAAGTAATTTTTTAGGTAACACAACGAGGTGTCAATAGGTCGTGAAATAGGCTAAAAATTTTCCTTAATGCCTCACATACCAGTCACACCCCCAGCCACACCCCCTAAAACACAATTGTCCCTCTTTGGAAATTTGAAATGTTGGGAGGTGTGCATATGTAAAACTTGGGTGAATGCTTTCTTTATCACACTAACACCTTGCCAGCTGTTATCAAGCTGACATTAACTGTTTGAGTGTCAGAGGGGTGTCCAATGCTTTTGCAAAACAATGAACTGGACACCTCTCTGGCACTCAGAGGCGATAAAATATGTAATAGAAACTCTATTTTCTTACAGTGCTTATACCACAGAACAAACATATACCAATTACAGGTCTTAAAATTTGAAGTCCTTTGCTACTAGCCAGACCTGAAAAGTTACTCGCCACTGCAAGCCATAACATACCCACCAGGGCTGAATTTCTACTTGCCAGGGCTAAATTTTCACTCGCCATTGGCTAGTGGCGAGTGGAAATTTTGAGCCCTGCCAATTATATGCCAACTGTATATATGTATTAACCTGATATATCTCAAATAGAATCCTCTTTGCAATCCTTTGCCCATCACTGCTATACTCTTGAAGACCTCTGGCAAGAAGTCCTCCCAAGATATACAAAAAACACAAAAAAGAGAAGCGCAAAGACGATCCAGTTGTAGACTGTTTTAAATTTGTATATTTTACACCTCAACCGTGTGAACTGTTGATAGCCAACAAACTCACCTTTTGCAGAGGCAAGACCAGCCTCTAGGTGCTGGATTACCTTTGTTAGGTCCCTATACCCAAAAGTATTAAGGAGTCCCCATAATAAGATTTAGGTACCAGATACAGAGCCTGAATATATGAAGAGGGGAACTCCTGATTATTTGAGCTCATTGGGAGAAGGGAAGAATGCAACAGTATAGGAGTCCAGAGATATCTGGAGAAACCGCACTGGGGTTTAACCAGTGAAGGAGCATACACCTAGAGGATGGTCTTGCCTCTGCAAAAGGTGAGTTTGTTGGCTATCTGTTCCCAGTGGTGATTATTTCGCGGTGAAGGAGGGGACACAACAGTTCACACGGTAGAAGTGTAAAATCTACAAATTTATAATAGTCCACGCTCAAATTCTGTAATAGAACTATTTTCCAGGCTGTGATAAGCAACTTTCTTCACAACTGCTGACACACACAAAAAAAATATATTTTGTTAGTCTCTGTTAATAATCTCTCACCACTATCATTTTCTCAGTTCCAATAAATAGCAAGATTACTGCCATCAAAAATATATATTTTGTTGATGGAAAATATTTGTGTGGTTTACAAATAACAGTATAAAGACTTTAGTCTTTAGTGCTCTTAAATTTCATAAAATGCTGACTATTTTAAGGAAAGAAAGAAAGAAAGAAAGAAAGAAAGAGAAAGAAAGAAAGAAAGAAAGAAAAAAAATTGTATTTGTAATTTGTATTTGGCGGAAACCCCTTTATAAATAAAACCATTACTGTTAAAAAAGTGGCAACATGAAAACACAGCAAATAAATAAATACCTATGTGCTTCTATTGTTTTTATTGCCACGGGGAACTACTAGGTATAAGAGCATGATCCTGGCTGTGTACTAGTGTTATAGCAATTTTTAACTTTTTAGCCATTGTTAACCAATGAAATGAAAAAGTTACCCCGCGGATAGAGAATCAGTTCAATAATTTTTTCTTGTTTGGTTTGTTTTGTTTTTTGTGGGGAAGAGGATTGTATTAATTCCTCTTAAAAACCCATGGGAACTCTCTGTGTCTGCCCTGGAGACTCTGGTTTTTAGAATTATCAGGTCTCTGAGGAAAGAGACTGATTCTCTGTCTTTGGTGAGTTTTTTTGGGTAACTCCACCTGCTTCCTGCCCGTACTGCCTACTTTCTACCCTGTACCACCCACTTCCTGCCCCACGCTTTCTCCTCAATCCTGATTAATTTCCACCCATCCAATCAAGCTCCACCCACTTTATGACAAGAGTCATGTCATTTAAATATACCTATTCGCAGCCCATGAGCCCTCTCCGAGGGCTCCAAAGAAGAAAGTTTCCAAGTATGTATATACACTTGTAGACAATTGCCATAAATATTAAGAAAATATAAAGGTCATGTAGCAATGGATGACATATGGCTCAGGTAGATTTAGAAATACCAAGACAGTATGGATATACATTCAGCTAATACATTTATTCATATGTCAGCATTTTGGTCAAGGTCAGATCTGTACTGCTGTAATGTCAGGTTATATACTAACCGGGCTAGTTTATATACCTCTGTACTGATCCCTTTGGCATTTGTATGTAATAAGCTAAGGGTATTTTCTCTACCTGACAATGTTGGTGGGGTTGAGGTGGGATAATTTTAGACTGTGGCTGTGGCCATAGGCCAGTCTGGTAGGCACCTAAGTTGCATTGCTAATAGGATACTATACATAAGACATAAATACAGCCCTAGTTTTAGTACACGATTTTCTGTCTCCATCATGACACAGATAATGGAGTTTGTCTGTGAGGAAGACTGTAAGTACAATTCTATAAAGAATAACCACATTTAACACATTGAGGGGATTTATGATTCCGCCAGCACAGCTCATCAGCTCATTTTCTACAGTTGTATGTATGCATAGAAATCATTCTCCAGCCCTCTTGGGTATGTACCAGAGCAAAGGTGCGCAATATATGGCTCACAGCCTGAATCTGGCACACCGATAAACTTAATCTGGCCCACAGGTGTTTTTGACCCAATAAAATTCTACTTGAAAAGTGTAGCAGGTGGGTCACCAAATCCCAACCTGGCTTTTTAACTCACCATTGCCTCATTGACCTCAGTGGGATGCAATGATGTCATCATGTAATGCTGATCCCCTCCAAGGTCTCAGTGTGACAATGGTGAGTAGAGAATCTGGGCTGGAATGCAAGGAACCCTCTGACTTGATTGTTAAAGTACAAAAAAAATATATATATACAAACAAACAAATCTGCGCTCCTCTATATACTGTGAATGATGTGTGCCCTGTAATGGGCATATATAATAATCCTTAGTAAAGCTAAGTGAAATAAGTGAGAATTTTGTCCCACAAATTGGCCAATCCGTGTGTAAGCTTACCACCCACATTTGTGGGATCCACAAATAATAATAAAAACATAAAAATATCATTTAAAGGGTCCCCTCCAATGCCTTTCAAAAAACATCTTTCTTCAGGGATTTTTAATTTAGATAGTATTTGTAGGTGTATTAGAGTAGGACTTACCATAAAGTGAGAGACCTTGGCGTGGTTGGTAAGCTTACATACGGACTGGCCAATTTGTGGGACGAAATTCTCACTTATTTCACATAGATTTACTAAGGATTATTATATATGCCCATTACAGGGCACACATCATTCACAGTATATAGAGGAGAGCAGATTTGTTTGTATGTGTTTTCACTTTTGGGTCTAGGCCTAAAGTCAGGGGGACTGGAGAACCCTCTCATTTCTTGCTGCTATCTATATCTATCATCTTTATACTTATATTTAATTTATATTTATTATATGGATATTTTATGATGAGTTAGCGCTGTGAGTTTTCTTCTTTTTTTCTGTTTTTGTACAAAAAAAATATATATATAATTATAATGTGTGAGAATGTATGTAAGTGAGGATGAGACTGCATGTACAGTGGGGCAAAAAAGTATTTAGTCAGCCACCAATTGTGGAAGTTCTCCCACTTAAAAAGATGAGAGAGGCCTGTAATTTTCATCATAGGTACACTTCAACTATGAGAGACAGAATGAGAAAAAAAAATCCATAAAATCACATTGTCTGATTTTTAAAGAATTTATTTGCAAATTATGGTGGAAAATAAGTATTTGGTCAATAACAAAAGTTCATATCAATACTTTGTTATATACCCTTTGTTGGCAATGACAGAGGTCAAACGTTTTCTGTAAGTCTTCACAAGGTTTTCACACACTGTTGCTGGTATTTTGGACCATTCCTCCATGCAGATCTCCTCTAGAGAAGTGATGTTTTGGGGCTGTCGCTGGGCAACACGGACTTTCAACTCCCTCCAAAGGTTTTCTATGGGGTTGAGATCTGGAGACTGGCTAGGCCACTCCAGGACCTTGAAATGCTTCTTACTAAGCCACTCCTTCGTTGCCCGGGCGGTGTGTTTGGGATCATTGTCATGCTGAAAGACCCAGACACGTTTCATCTTCAATGCCCTTGCTGATGGAAGGAGGTTTTCACTCAAAATCTCACGATACATGGCCACATTCATTCTTTCCTTTACACGGATCAGTCGTCCTGGTCCCTTTGCAGAAAAACAGCCCAAAAGCATGATGTTTCCACCCCCATGCTTCACCGTAGGTATGGTGTTCTTTGGATGCAACTCAGCATTCTTTCTCCTCCAAACACGACGAGTTGAGTTTTTACCAAAAAGTTCTACTTTGGTTTCATCTGACCATATGACATTCGCCCAGTCCTCTTCTGGATCATCCAAATGCTCTCTAGCAAACTTCAGACAGGCCCGGACATGTACTGGCTTAAGCAGGGGGACATGTCTGGCACTGCATGATTTGAGTCCCTGGCGGCGTAGTGTGTTACTGATGGTAGCCTTTGTTACTTTGGTCCCAGCTCTCTGCAGGTCATTCACTAGGTCCCCCCGTGTGGTTCTGGGACTTTTGCTCACCGTTCTTGTGATAATTTTGACACCACGGGGTGAGATCTTGCGTGGAGCCCCAGATTGAGGGAGATTATCAGTGGTCTTGTATGTCTTCCATTTCTTCACACCAAGCTGCTTGCCTATTGCAGAGTCTTCCCAGCCTGGTGCAGGTCTACAATTTTGTTTCTGGTGTCCTTCGACAGCTCTTTGGTCTTGGCCATAGTGAAGTTTGGAGTGTGACTATTTGAGGTTGTGGACAGGTGTCTTTTATACTGATAACAAGTTCAAACAGGTGGAGGACAGAGGAGACTCTTAAAGGGATAGTAATACTTCGTTTTAACTTTATTTTATTTTGTAGGCATTAAAAAAACATGAAGAACGATATAAGTCTTATCTCTCAAACCTTTATGGTTTAAGAGATATTCACAAACAAAGTATCCCCCCCCCTGTTCAGAAGGGAGGTGCCCAGGTAGACTGCAGACAGGGACAATCTTCAAGATAAGGGAAAAAGCTGAAAAACTTGTCAAGGGGGAAGGGCTTTCCTTGTTTTCATACAAAGAAAATTGTCCCCTTCTGTTATCTGTCTGGTCATACAACCAGATTCACATCTGAGAAGAGATGGCTTACACTAGGAAAAAGGGGCGGGAGGGGGAAACTTTGCTTGTGAATATCTCATAAACCATAAAGGTTTGAGAGATAAGACTTATATCATTCTTCATGTTTTTTAATGCCTACAAAATAAAATAAAGTTAAAATGAAGTATTACTATCCCTTTAAAGAAGAAGTTACAGGTCTGTGAGAGCCAGAAATCTTGCATGTTTGTAGGTGACCAAATACTTATTTTACCGAGGAATTTACCAATGAATTCATTAGAAATCCTACAATGTGATTTCCTGTATTCTTTCCCCCCATTCTGTCTCTCATAGTTGAAGTGTACCTATGATGAAAATTACAGGCCTCTCTCATCTTTTTAAGTGGGAGAACTTGCACAATTGGTGGCTGACTAAATACTTTTTTGCCCCACTGTATCTGTATGTGTGTGAGTATGGGAGTGTGTTTTTGTGTAAGTGTATGTATGTGAGTATTTGTGACTAGGAGTATGTGTGTGTGTGTGTGTATGTATGAGAAAGTAAGAGAATGTGTGTATGTGAGTCAGTGTATGTGAGACAATGAGAGTGTGGACCTGTATGTGAGGAGCATGTGCGTGCAAGATGACCGCTCCAGCCTCCTGAACAAAAGCTAATTCTAAACATGACTAACACAGAAACGTTTGCCCCTCCCACTACTGCAGCATATGATCACTTTAGTACATACTGGATCACACACTCATCCACCATTAATGTGACCAAGCTCTGAACTCCTCCCCTGCAGCATATTCAGGAAAATTAGTAATTTAATATCAATACTCTCATCACCTTGCTAGTATATGCTCATAAACAAGGAGTTAAGGAATGACACACCCCAAAATGCCAATATACTACATCCAATCTTATTAGTACATTTCTCTTATTAAGAACCAGAGGTCTGTCCAACCTAGTCAATAGTAACCTTGTATTCAGCTGGTAAAATAATCAGCCACAGAAAAAAAAATCCCTCATATTACAAGGTAACATAGTTGAAATCCAATAAATCACACTCAATACCTGTTAAAAACAAATACACAATATTCTTAGTTTCAAAGCACAAGGTAACGAACAAAGGATTTTTAATATGTGTATGAAATGCTTTATTTATTTAGTGCTTTCATTGTGTAATCATATGCTTTGATTTAATGTCCTTATGTGTAGAGTCTTAGATTAAATAACGAAGATGTAATTTTCTGGCAAAACTGTGAGTGGTTGATTCCAACAATGAAACAAACTTCAAATTATTATTTGGCTGATTGCAGAATATATTCATGCCATTATTCATGAACTGAAAGGCTGTATAATGTTTTACTTCAATATTAGAAAATGTTCTAATTCAATTTATTACTGCCAAAAGGACAGCTCCAAAACTGCTTAAGATTAAGAAGCCATGTTATATTCATAAAGGCATTTTGGGGGAATTATTTATCATTTATTGGGATTAATGGTAATTAAAGTATTTCATTTTTTAGAATAATTTTGAAATAATGTACAAAGAAAGAGATATAGGGAGAGACAGAAGGAGAGAGAGAGAGAAAAATGTAAATAAAAGCAAATTTAATTTATGCAAATAAATTAAGAAAATTGTTTGAACTAGAAAAAAGCCTAATTTACTAGAGGATTTACTAAACTGGAATAAATTATATTTATATAAATATCAATATAATACAGTCTACAGGTTTTGTTCTTCTATCATGCAGGGTGGTAGTAAAGGAAAAGAAAGGATAATGCGATTTTATATTATTGGGCCAGGGCTTAAAATTTGAAGTCCTTACTAGCTAGACCTGAAAAGTTACTCGCCACTGCAAGCCATAGCATACCCACTAGGGCTGAATTTCTACTCAAGAGGGCTACATTTTCACTCGCCATTGGCTAGTGGCGAGTGGAAATTTTGAGCCCTGATTGGGCTATTGATAGGGGACCAATAAACTCCTGCCAATGAATCCTCCTGCCCTGCTACACAGATCATTCAAATTCGGAGAGAAGTGGTAGATAATCTATAACTTGCAACAACGTCTATGACCATAAACTGGCTAATTAGCTGTTTGAAGTCCACAGAGGACTATTTGCCGATCAGCTGATTCATGTAAATAGAAGATTCTCCTGCACTCTGCAGGGCACTCTATTTTTCTTTCCGAGTGAAGCAGAGCAGATAAACCACTGTGGACTTCAAACATCTGATCAGCTTGTTTATATAAAGGAAGAACCAGGAGAGAAGCTGTTACATGTAACAGCTTCTCTGCTGCTCTGTGTATTTGAATGGTCTTCCAAGTGGGTCAAGGGATTCTTTATGTTATAACCGTTTCAGTGCCACATGGATGTGCAATGTATTGCAGAGCAATGATTTTTACATCCTTATGGCACTCAAAGGATTAAGGGAGGGCAGGTGGTGTTCTTGGTGCTGAAGTCTGGAGAACCTGCACAAAATTCCAAATCTATCTGAATCGATCTTTAAAGAATCATGGAGAGACAGGTGGATGGAGGGACTTGGATGAGAGGGAGAGGAGAACATTTGTGATGGAAAAGGGCAGGCAATAGAAGAGCAGGAGAGAGAAAATGGGTGAGACCATGGGAGATAGGATAGAGTGAAAAGGAAGGTGTAGAAAAATGGCAGAGTGGGTAAAAGAGGGAGAGTGGGAAAGCAGGAGAATTAAGAGAGAGAGGGAGAAGAAGCAGAGATAAGTGAGGGAGTGAGACAGAAAAAGAATGGGAAGAGAGAAAAGGAAGGGGAAAGAGCAGGGATGGGGGCAATCAGAAAGTGAGGAAAGTTTTCCAGCAGGCCTGTCTATGAAACCTATGGAAGAAGTTATCCTTGTTTGGATGCATGACAGAACCAATTGTGACTGATGTCTCAAGGTAAGGAAATATTTTTTCTTATGCACATCACATAATCTTTTTTTTTTTTCAGTTTTTTTTTTCATTGGTTAAAACAGCAAACAACATGCAAATAAAAAGCTTATTTCAGATTTTGCAGAACAGCCTGTTTTGTAAAATTCTGAACTTACATAACACTTTTGCTTGTCAATACTTAGAATGCCTATACGGTAACTCACTTTAATTTGTCCAAAATATTCACAAAACTCATCCCATGTTTTCTTTTAAGTATTTTTTTTCCTTGCTATTTGATTAATTCTGTTGTCTATTTTAGCCTCTATTAAATTAATATATCTGTAGTTTTTAACTGTACAATGTATTATTAATAAGCAAATTGTACAATTTATATTATTTTCAATAAACATTTGCAACACACCTAACCAGTTGTTCAAAATAAAAGTACAGCTATTTTATTTAACCCTTAGAGTGCCAGAGGGGTATGCAACGCATTGCTCTGCAATGCGTTGCATACCCCTCTGGCACTCAAAGGGTGAAATGATTTACTTTTTAATACATTTTTTTGTTTCTTTTTATTATCCCACCTCAAAAATATATTGAACCCTTTCCATGTTAGATGGGTGCACAACGGGTTGCAAACCAATGCCACACTGGCACCAAAAGGGTTAATTCCTGGAAGCTGCAGATGATGGGGTAGTCTACCAGGGAAGTGGAGCAAAAGTGGATCAATTCTGGGGCAAACCAATAGCACCACAGAGAACAAATTAAAAATCCTCCCATTCCCATTATTTTTAACTAGTTTTAAAGCCCGTGTACACGGGCCAACATCGTGCAGCGCTAGTCCTCTCTGCGTACCTTCCTGAGAAGGAAGGTGCGCAGAAAGGACTCTGGTCTGAATTTGGTACGCCCTGCTCCGTATCAGCCACGGCACAGACAGACTCTACTGTGCATGACCGCAGCACTCGCAGCCTTGTCTACTGCGCATGATGACTTCTGACAAACATCATTAGCTAATTATTATATAGGATGTGTGGATACCTCACTATAGTTCAAGGGGTTAATAGTCCAGGTTATATCAATGGAAATTCTTATTGTGTTCCCCTCAGATCTTTGAAAAATTAATCCTTAACCCTTTGAGTACTGGAGGGCTAGGCAACATATTGATCAGCAATGTGTTGCGTACCCCTCTGGCACTCAAAGGTTTAAACGTAGATTTAAGGCAATCAGGGCTGCTGCAAGGATTTTTTTATACACAGGCGAAGGTGCATTTTGATGCCCCCCCACACACGGACACAATCCCCTGACCCCCCCCCCGACCTTGCCACAATCCCCTGCCCCGCCCACATATTCACCTCCACACTCTCCCCACCTCCAAATTGCCCCTTCCACAATATCCCCTTATCTCCGCATTGCCCCTTCATCTCCACAATGCCCATTCCACAATGCCCCCTTATCTCCACAATGCCCCCTTCATCTCCACAATGCCCCCTTCATCCTCACAATGCCCCCTTATCTCCACAATGCCCATTCCACAATGCCCCTTCATCTCCACAATGCCCCTTCATCTCCACAATGCCCCCTTCATCTCCACAGTGCCCCCTTCATCCTCACAGTGCCCCCTTCATCCTCACAGTGCCCCCTCCACATTGCCCCTTCATCTCCACAATGCCCCCCCTCATCTCCACATTGCCCCTTCATCTCCACAATACCCCCTCCACATTGCCCCTTCATCTCCACAAATACCCCCTCCACAATGCCCCTTCATCTCCACAATACCCCCTCCACAATGCCCCTTCATCTCCACAATACCCCCTCCACAATGCCCCCTCATCTCCACAATGCCCCCTCATCTCCACATTGCCCCTTCATCTCCACAATACCCCCTCCACATTGCCCCTTCATCTCCACAATACCCCCTCATCTCCAAATTGACCCTTCCACAATGCCCCCTTAACTCCATATCGCCCCTTCATCTCCACAATTCCCCTTCACAATGCTTCCTTTATCTCCACAATGCCCCCTCCACACTGACCCTTCCATAATGCCCCTTCATCCCCCTACCTTGAGTCCCTGGTGGTCTAGTGGCGTGCCACAGCTTAAAGCTCTGTGCCTCCTTCGGCAAAGAGCCGAGGCTCCTGCGCGCTGCTCTGAGTAATGCAGAGCGCTGGGAGATTATGTCATCTCTCAGCGCTCTGTATTACTACAGAGCCTGGGTCTCTGTGCGGTGTGTAACATAGACGCTGCGAGGGAGCGCTGATTTACACTACCAAGCGCTCCCTCGCGGCGTCTTTGTAACACACCGCAGAGAGACCCAGGCAGATGTATATGTAATAAAAAAAATTACCTCTTTTCGGCGCCCCTCCATTGCGGCGCCCTAAAGCAGCTGCCTGTTCTGCCTTAATGGCAGCGCCGGCCCTGAAGGCAATACATCCCTGCTTCCTCTAAAATAGAGATTTGCTAATCCACCCTCAAGGACCCTTAAAGGGATAGTAATTTTTCAAAATAAAAGCAGCTCCAATTAATCTTCATAGTATTTGAGCCATGGAGAGTGTTTTTTCAATACTGTCAGAGTTGTAGTTCAAGAGTAATTCAATGATAAAGTATCCCCCTCCCTCCCCTCAGATGTGGAATCTGGTCCTGGGATCAGATAGCTCACACCAAGGGACAGTCTTCTTACTGTGAGATAAGGAAACCCTGCCCCCTTGACAGGTTTTTCCTTATGGTCACTGAAGATTGTCCCTCTCTGCGATCCATTCGGACATCCTTGCTGCTCTGAGGTGAGCAGTGTTACATCAGTAAAAGGGGCAGGAGGGGAATACTTTATCATTCAATTACCCTTGTACTACAGCTCTGACAGTATTGAAAGAACACTCTCCATGGCCCAAATCCTATGAAGATTAATTTAAGCTGCTTTTATTTTGAAACATTACTATCCCTTTAACATACTACAATTTATAGATGTTACTGCTTGATTCCTATACAAGAAAAACAAGACACACAGAACTTCTCCCCCTGGTAGAAATTACACCAGATTTGAAACTAAAGAAGCAGCTAATTGGTGCAGATCATGTACAATGCTACTCTGAACTCTCACACTGAGAATTTTAACATTTAGTCTGTCGTGAGACCATGAGATTTGTTTCCAAACTCCAAGTCTCAAGTCCGACCCTGAGATTTCCCAGGTGTGGTAACAGGGCTCAACCAAATCGGTATCCTTTTTAATGGTCGCAGGCAGAAGAGCTTGCGACTATTCAACTATTTCAACAGGTCGCCTGGCTGTCACATCGCCTAGTCAATGGGCATGTTAAGCACATGGAGGCAGCTGGAGCACCTCTGTGTGCTGCATACAGTCCACTTTATGTAATTTGTGCCAGAGTAGGACACTTTATCTTTTTAAGACACACATAGCCTTTGACAATGTCAAGTTAGATTTGAACTACTATACAGGCACCTTTAGAGAAGCAGCACTCATTACAGAATTCAGCGATAACCAATCTCCCACCTCTTTATCCTTATTTAAAAATCTGCCATTACCTGATCAATATTCACAGATTTACTGACACAGCAGGGGTTCATGACTAGGGATGTGTGGGAGCTGATTTCCTCCACACTGGAATTTCAGTGATCCGCTTCGAGCTTCTGCACATCCACCATACTCTGCAGGGTATCCTTTTGAATGCAGCAAACAGAGGGGGACCAGCTGCCTCCGTGTGCTTAACAGGCCCATTGACTAGGCAACATGACAATCTTGTGCTGTCATGCACTGCGAGATTGTCATGTCTCGCTATTTAACCACGTGAACTGCTGAAAGAGTTGAATGGTCGCACTCTCTTCTGTGTGCGACCATTCAAAAGTGAACCATCAAATCTACATCTAGCTATAATATAAAATAAAAGTTTGATGGAGAGAATGAAAATTGATCTATAATCGCTGCAAACCATTAACCCTTTATGGACCAGAGGAGTGTGCAATGCAGAAATGCACGCTCCTCCGGTCCTTAGAGAGTAGGGTGACTAAATTTCCATTCTGCCATTCAGGGATACTGTGGAGATGATAGCAACGGAATATGTGTCCTCAGCTTTAGGGCAGCTCTACAAGAGGGGTCACTAGACATCACTGGACATCAGGGTGCAACCTGCTCTTTTTCTGGCATACCACACTAAACACTGCTGTGACAGAAAGTGATGTCTGTTGTGGGCTAAAAGAAAATACACATCACACCCAAAGCCTTAGAATACCATTACACTACAACACCACTGCACAGCAGCTCTTGTTTTATGTCAGGATCAAGGCTCAGTTCTGTCTCTAGTGTTTAGAGCTCTGTCTGAGCAGAGGCATCACTTCCTGTCACAGTAGGCAATGGGCAGTTCTCCTAGTAGTGTTTAGAACTATGCGCTATGGAGTCTTCATTCAGGGACTTTGTAGTGTCCCTGAAGGGGGCGGCCAGGGACAGGGAACACACATTTAAAATCAGGGACTGTCCTGGGCAAGTAGGGACACGTGGTCACCTTATTAGAGAGTTAAAGAGTTATTGCTCATTGAAACTCAAATACTGCTAAGTACTCCCTACCAACACTTGATTTATGCCTATCAATATCATAAAACCAATATAATTCTCAAGGGATTAGCACGTTAGGAAGCAAACAGTGATAGGTTAAATACACAAGCAGAGATGTAGTAAGGAGTATACAACCAACTTACAGTTAACCTGCACATAAAGCACAGCTTCATCATGTCCTGCAACATTCTCTGCCTTTACTGACACTCTGTAGATTCCTGGATTTTCATAGTGGTGCTGTATGGGTTCCCCAGTCAATGTAAGGTTCACATACGTTTTTCTGAAGCCATCTCCTAGATCCAAATGGTACCTGGTATTCAAGATATCACCCTGTATGAAACAGAAATGATCATTAGTGGTATGTGTAGCAAGAAACATATTTACAAAGCAGTTGATTCATTCTGTGGAGACAGAATAGATCAAAAACAGATCTTTAAATTTCATGCATCAAAGATCTCTTTAGCATTCAATGAGTTACAAACCCCATTTAATCTGTTGGGAATTTTGAAATTTTATTTTAACTTTTCCCCTGTGGTTGCTCCATGTCTTTGTGGATAGAAGCCTAAGATTACACAAAAAACTCATGGCACTATGACACCGTAGTATACATGTGCAAAAAGTGCCCTGAATGCACAGCCTTAAAGGAGCAGTAAACTTTTTCTATGAAAACATATATTTTACAGACCATTTCCTGCTGAATAAAACAAGGTCACTCCCATCACTGTCAGATGTTTTATTCAAAATTTATAGCAGTTTAAATAATCAGGAAGTGAATTTACTGTGTTTACTTCCTCATAGTTCTAACTGACAGGAAGTGAATTTACTGTGTTTACTTCCTGATAGTTCTAACTGACAGGAAGTGACAGGCAGTTTCTATCACATTCCATGGAGAACTGTATGTCTCTGACTTTTATGACTTTCCTCTCCATTAGAATCTAACAGGAAATCTAATTAGAATTTGACCTCTAGAGTTCACCAAGTTTGTAGTTGACAAGGATACCCAGGTCTTTCTCTAGCAACGAGTCCCCCAAAATGATTCCATTAAGTTTATAAGTAGCCTTGGGATTATTTCCTCCCAAATGCATGACTTTACACTTCCCCACATTAAACTTCATTATCAATGAATTACTTTACCAAGCTCCATGAAAAATCTGGGAACCACTGACGAGGCTCACATCTTCTTTTCTATCTCCATTTCTATTATCTTCTCTATCTGCGCTTTACTTTCAATTCTGCACTTTCTTTTCTTCACTATCTTTTCTTCTCTTATTCTACACATTGCTTGAACATCCATTTGGCATATATCACAGATTCAACATCCCTCTACCAAATCTTGCTTTTGGTGCAAACTTTTGTTTTCACTTTGTTTTTTAAATGTATAATGTAATAATTTAAGTATATTGTAGACAAACTGCGTGGATCTGTATTTTCAAACACTGACTTGAATATGGATTGTATTGAAAAAACTCTTAATAAAAATCTATATTTAAAGACAAATGAGAATTTTAAAATCATTTAACACTGAATGTCCGCTTTAAATATAAACACACATACAACACTGCTGCAAATAACCCCTACCATTGTATGTCTTTCTGTTAAAAATTAAGGGGAATCAGGAGAACAAATATGTTAAAACCAAAGAATTTGTGGACAAGAGTGAGATGCTGATGGAGGGAGGCAGGCAGGCATCCATATCTGCACAGTATGTTTTTTTTTTTTTTTTTTCTTTTTTCAATTTTATACCCAAGATGAAAAGGGAAAAAGCATTATACCTGAGGTTTCACTGTAGTCTAGACTCACTTCCTGATATCTTTACATGAATGTTAAAAAATAGTCCAGCAAGATATCGAATGACACAATTAAATATGACACTATGGGCGACATTTAATTATTTAACAAGACATATCGTAAAATTACCCTGCTTTTACTGCTCTGCATATTAATAAAAGAATGAGGATGAGCTGAGGATCATAAAATATTCTTTATGCAAACAGTTATTTAGGGACCTTTAAAGCTCAGTCTTTCAAGCTGAATTACAGAGTTGTTAAATTTATGATTCATTGACGCGATAAGTCATACTTTGAAAACACGGTGTCTGCATGTTAATTATATTTAGTAAGGTAGCATTTAACCCATCGAGTGACAGAGGGGTACACGATGCATTGCAGATCAATGGCACTCCAAGGGTTAAAAAATAAAAATCAATGTTTGACCCTTTGACTGCCAGAGAGATCGCTAAAGCATTGCGTTGCAACGTGTTGATACCTTTCCGGCACTCAAAGGGTAATCATGGTATATCAGCAAATACTAACATACAAAGTGGGGAATTGTACTCATCACGGCTGATGTACCAAGTAGAATCGGCGCAATTTGGACCAAACCCAATACACCATAGCAGACAAATAAAAATTCAATACATTTCCATTCCTTTAAATGGAGCTTCTAGTCTCTTGAATACTAGAGTGTTCTCCAGTGTGTTGCTTCTCATCTGTTGGAGACCTCGCTAGCATTCAAGGGGTTAAATCTACTATGCAAGAGTATGCAATGAATTGCTTCTCAATGCTTTTCATGCTCTCTGGAAATATATGTTGCATATATGAGGACCAACCTTGCATTTCTATGGGTGCAGTACTTCCATGTCCTGAATGTTATTGTGGCGCTGCTGCTGCTACAACAGAATATGGACTGTTATTTCCTGTGATAGTAAAAGTCCTTCATCAAAATGAAGGCCCCTATGAGGGCCGAAACGTTGATGATTTAATACATTTTCTTTTATTAAGTCCCTGGAGTGCTCCTTCAGTTTAGTCTTCGGACTATAGACTTTTTCTATCTATCTATCTATCTATCTATCCATATCTATCTATCTATCTATCTATCCATATCTATCTATCTATCTATCTATCTATCTATCTATCTATCTATCTATCTATCTATCTATCTATCCATATCTATCTATATCTATCTATCTATCTATCTATCTATCTATATCTGTCTATCTATCTATCTATCCATATCTGTCTATCTATCTATCTATCTATCTATCTATCTATCTATCTATCTATATCTATCTATCTATATCTGTCTATCTATCTATCTATCCATATCTGTCTATCTATCTATCTATCTATCTATCTATCTATTTATCTATCTATCTATATCTGTCTCTCTGTCTATCTATCTATCTATCTATCTATCTATCTATCCATATCTATCTATCTATCTATCTATCTATCCATATCTATCTATCTATCTATCTATCTATCTATCCATATCTATCTGTCTATCTATCTATCTATCTATCTATCTATCTATATCTGTCTATCTATCTATCTATCCATATCTGTCTATCTATCTATCTATCTATCTATCTATCTATCTATATCTATCTATCTATATCTGTCTATCTATCTATCTATCCATATCTGTCTATCTATCTATCTATCTATCTATTTATCTATCTATATCTATCTATCTATCTATCTATATCTATCTATCTATCTATCTATCTATATCTATCTATCTATCTATATCTGTCTATCTATCTATCCATATCTGTCTATCTATCTATCTATCTATCTATCTATTTATCTATCTATCTATATCTGTCTCTCTGTCTATCTATCTATCTATCTATCTATCTATCTGTCTGTCTGTCTATCTATCTATCTATCTATCTATCTATCTGTCTGTCTATCTATCTATCTATCTATCTATCTATCTATCTATCTATCTATCTCTCTCTCTCTCTCTCTCTCTCTCTCTATCTCATATCTATCTATTTATCTATGTTTGTCAACATTTCGGTCCAAAACTGGACCTTTCTTGAGAAATCCCAGGTCTACACAACTGTCTCTACATTTTGTTTGGAGGTGGCCGACTGAAGAGAAGACTGGGAAGAGACCCCTGCCCGCTGTAGATTGGAGGAAGGCAAAGGATCATTGGACCCAATACACAGGCGAGAGACCAATACCCCTCCCTGCAAAAACAAAGGACACTAATACACAAGGTCGGGAGATAAAGAAAGGAATTTGCCTGCAGAGCGTCCATAAGGATGGAAGAGGTAAAAAAGATAAAAGAAAAAATCTTTACTTATAAGGGTCCAAAAATCTGTTCCTCTAACGGCACCCATCATTGGCAAAGGAAAAAAGACATTTAGGATCCTAAGAATTTTGGGAGAGTCTAAAGGTAGAGACATAGAAAAGTAGATCTTTAGTTGAATAAATATACACAAAAAATGGAAGATCTCTGCTCAGCATAGAATTCAATAACTCAGAAAGATTTGACATTTATTTATATTTATATATATATTTATATATAAATAAATATATATATATATATATATATATATATATATATATATAAATATATATATTATATATATTATATTTATATATTGTTGCACATAGCTTTATAAGCAGTTTTAAGATTGTGGATACCCATATCATGTTCTTATTTATATTATTATAATTATAGATATTATTATTTTTATATAGTATATCCAGTATTGGCGCTCTCGCCTTCTTTGTGTGTGTATACATATATATATACTAGCAATGTGGGACGGCGTTGCCCGTCAGGATATATAGAGAATTAATGCACACACACGGATGCGAGACAAACACAGAGACACACACGCAAATGCACACGCATGCACTGAGATGCTTAAAGAGCGACAGTCATACACACATACATGCAGACACATACAGTGTGATACAGACATGCAACACACACAGTGAGAAACACACAGGCACACACAGAGACACACACACACAGAAGTGAGTCATAAGGGGTTGACTTATGTGTCATTGTAATGAGTTTGTGTTTGTACTTATGCCTCCACTGTGGCATTCATTCATATAGTTGAAATGCATGTGGTAATTGCACATACTATGGTGGAAGGTGGATCATGCTGGCTCCCGGGGTGTGATTACGTGTGAGTGATTGCGTTTGAGTGCGAGATTGAGTGATTGCGTGTGAGTGATTGAGTGAGTGTGTTAGTGAGTGTGTGTGATTGAGTGAGTGTGTTAGTGAGTGTGTGTGATTGAGTAAGAATGTGTGAGTGAGAGTGTGTATGATAGTGAGAGGGTGTGTGTGATTGAGGGTGTGAGTGATTGAGGGTGAGAGTGTGATTGAGGGTGAGAGTGTGATTGAGTGTGAGTGTGGTTGAGTGTGAGTGTGTGATTGTGATTGAGTGTGACTGCGAGACTGTAAGTGTGAGAGTGTGATTGAGTGTGAGACTGTGAGAGTGTGATTGAGTGATTGAGTGTGAGAGTGAGACTGTGTGAGAGTGTGAGTGTGATTGAGTGAGACTGTGAGAGTGAGAGTGAGAGTGTGTGAGTGTGATTGAGTGAGACTGTGAGAGTGTGATTGAGTGAGACTGTGTGAGTGTGATTGAGTGTGTGAGTGATTGGGTGTGAGACTGAGAGAGTGAGAGAGTGTGTGAGAATGTGACTGTGAGAGTGTGTGAGACTGTGAGAGTGTGTGAGACTGTGAGAGTGTGAGAGAGAGTGTGAGAGACTGTGAGACTGAGACTGTGAGACTGAGAGTGTGAGAGACTGAGAGTGTGAGAGACTGAGAGTGTGAGAGACTGAGAGTGTGAGAGACTGTGAGACTGAGAGTGTGAGAGACTGTGAGACTGAGAGTGTGAGAGACTGTGAGACTGAGAGTGTGAGAGACTGTGAGACTGTGAGAGAGACTGTGAGAGAGACTGTGAGAGAGTGTGAGACTGAGAGAGTGTGAGACTGAGAGAGTGTGAGACTGAGAGAGTGTGAGACTGAGAGAGTGTGAGACTGAGAGAGTGTGAGACTGAGAGAGTGTGAGACTGAGAGAGTGTGAGACTGAGAGTGTGAGAGAGTGTGAGACTGAGAGAGTGTGAGAGAGTGTGAGACTGTGAGAGTGTGAGAGTGTGAGAGAGTGTGAGACTGTGAGAGTGTGAGAGAGACTGTGAGAGTGTGAGAGAGAGTGTGAGAGAGACTGTGTGTGAGACTGTGAGAGCGTGTGAGAGTGTGAGAGCATGTGAGACTGAGAGCGTGTTGAGACTGAGAGAGTGCGAGACTGAGAGAGTGCGAGACTGAGAGAGTGCGAGTGTATGAGACTGAGAGTGTGAATGAGTGAGACTGAGAGTGTGGATGAATGAGACAGTGTGAGAGAGAGACTGTGAGAGAGAGAGACTGTGAGAGAGAGAGACTGTGAGAGTGTGAGACTGTGAGAGTGTGAGAGCATGTGAGACTGAGTGTGAATGAGTGAGAGACTGTGAGAGTGTGAGACTGTGAGAGTGTGAGACTGTGTGAGACTGAGAGCGTGTGAGACTGAGAGCGTGTGAGACTGAGAGCATGCGAGACTGAGAGCGTGCGAGACTGAGAGACTGTGTGTGTGACTGTGTGTGTGAGAGAGACTGTGTGTGAGAGAGACTGTGTGTGAGAGAGACTGTGTGTGAGAGAGACTGTGTGTGCGAGAGACTGTGTGTGAGAGAGACTGTGTGAGAGACTGTGTGAGAGACTGTGTGAGTGTGAGACAGAGAGTGCGAGACTGAGAGTATGTGAGTGTGTGAGAGTGAGAGAGTGAGACTGTGTGAGAGTGAGACTGTGTGAGAGTGAGACTGTGTGAGAGTGAGAGACTATGTGAGAGACTATGTGAGAGTGAGAGACTGTGAGTGTGAGAGAGAGACTCTGAGAGTGTGAGAGAGAGACTGTGAGAGTGAGAGAGAGACTGTGAGAGTAAGAGACTGTGTGAGAGTGAGAGAGAGAGACTATGTGAGAGTGAGAGAGAGAGACTATGTGAGAGTGAGAGACTGTGAGTGTGAGAGAGAGACTGTGAGAGTGTGAGAGAGAGACTGTGAGAGTGAGAGAGAGAGACTGTGAGAGAGACTGTGAGAGAGAGACTGTGAGAGTGTGAGAGCATGTGAGACTGAGAGTGTGAATGAGTGAGAGACTGTGAGAGTGAGACTGTGAGAGTGTGAGACTGTGAGAGTGTGAGAGCGTGCGAGACTGAGAGACTGTGAGTGTGAGTGTGCGTGTGAGAGAGACTGTGTGTGTGAGAGACTGTGTGAGAGACTGTGTGAGAGACTGTGTGAGAGACTGTGTGTGAGACTGTGTGTGAGACTGTGTGAGTGTGAGACAAAGAGTGCGAGACTGAGAGTATGTGAGTGTGTGAGAGTGAGACTGTGTGAGAGTGAGACTGTGTGAGAGTGAGAGACTATGTGAGAGTGAGAGACTATGATAGAGTGAGAGACTGTGAGTGTGAGAGAGAGACTGTGAGAGTGTGAGAGAGAGACTGTGAGAGTGAGAGAGAGACTGTGAGAGTAAGAGACTGTGAGACTGTGTGAGAGTGAGAGAGAGAGACTATGTGAGAATGAGAGAGAGAGACTATGTGAGAGTGAGAGACTGTGAGTGTGAGAGAGAGACTGTGAGTGTGAGAGAGAGACTGTGAGTGTGAGAGAGAGACTGTGAGAGTGTGAGAGAGAGAGACTGTGAGTGTGAGAGAGAGACTGTGAGAGTGTGAGAGAGAGACTGTGAGAGTGTGAGAGAGAGACTGTGAGAGTGAGACTGCGTGAGACTGTGAGACTGTGTGTGAGTGTGAGACTGTGTGTGTGTGAGACTGTGTGTGAGCATGAGACTGTGTGTGAGCATGAGACTGTGTGTGAGCGTGAGACTGTGTGAGTGCGAGACTGAGTGAGACAGTGTGAGAGTGAGAGAGAGAGACTGTGAGACTGATAGTGTGAGAGACTGAGAGTGTGAGAGACTGAGAGTGTGAGAGACTGAGAGTGTGAGAGACTGAGAGTGTGAGAGAGTGTGTGAGAGTGTGTGAGAGAGAGTGTGTGAGAGTGTGTGAGAGAGAGTGTGTGAGAGTGAGAGAGAGAGAGACTGTGACAGTGTGAGAGAGAGAGACTGAGAGTAAGAGACTGTGAGACAGTGTGAGACTGTGTTTGAGAGTGAGACTGTGTGTGAGAGTGAGACTGTGTGAGACTGTGTGTGAGAGAGTGTGAGACTGTGAGAGAGTGTGAGACTGAGAGAGTGTGAGACTGTGTGTGAGACTGTGTGTGAGACTGTGTGTGAGACTGTGTGTGAGACTGAGAGTGAGAGAGTGTGAGACTGTGAGAAGGTGAGAGACTGTGAGAGTGTGAGACTGAGAGAGTGTGAGACTGAGAGAGTGTGAGAGAGAGTGTGAGACTGTGTGTGAGAGTGTGAGACTGTGTGTGAGACTGTGTGTGAGACTGTGTGTGAGACTGTGTGTGAGACTGTGTGTGAGACTGTGTGAGACTGTGTGAGACTGTGTGAGACTGTGTGAGACTGTGTGTGAGACTGTGTGAGACTGTGTGAGACTGTGTGAGACTGTGTGAGACTGTGTGTGAGACTGTGTGAGACTGTGTGTGAGACTGTGTGAGACTAAGAGACTGTGAGACTGTGTGAGTGTGAGACTGTGAGTGTGAGACTGTGAGTGTGAGAGTGTGTGTGAGAGTGTGAGCCTGTGAGACTGTGTGTGAGAGTGTGAGCCTGTGAGTGTGTGAGCCTGTGAGTGTGTGAGAGTGAGACTGTGTGAGAGTGAGACTGTGTGAGAGTGAGACTGTGTGAGAGTGAGACTGAGAGAGTGTGAGACTGAGAGAGTGTGAGACTGTGAGAGAGTGTGAGAGTGTGAGACTGTGAGAGAGTGTGAGACTGAGAGAGAGTGTGAGACTGAGAGACTGTGAGAGTGAGACTGCGTGAGACTGTGTGTGAGTGTGAGACTGTGTGAGTGTGAGACTGTGTGTGTGTGAGAGACTGTGTGTGTGTGAGAGACTGTGTGTGTGTGAGAGACTGTGTGACTGTGCGAGACTGTGACTGTGCGAGACTGTGACTGTGCGAGACTGTGAGTGCAAGACTGTGAGTGTGAGACTGTGAGTGTGAGACTGTGAGTGCAAGACTGTGAGTGCAAGACTGAGTGAGACAGTGTGAGAGAGAGAGAGAGACTGTGAGACTGAGAGTGTGTGAGACTTAGAATGTGTGAGACTTAGAGTGTGAGAGTGTGAGAGACTGAGAGTGTGAGAGAGAGAGACTGAGAGTGTGAGAGAGAGAGACTGAGAGTGTGAGAGAGAGAGACTGAGAGTGTGAGAGAGAGAGACTGAGAGTAAGAGACTGTGAGACAGTGTGAGACTGTGAGACAGTGAGACAGTGTGAGACTGTGTTTGAGAGTGAGACTGTGTGTGAGACTGTGTGTGAGACTGTGTGAGAGTGTGTGAGACTGTGACTGTGTGTGAGAGTGTGAGACTCTGTGTGAGAGTGAGAGACTGTGTGTGAGAGTGAGAGACTGTGTGTGAGACTGTGTGAGACTGTGAGTGAGACTGTGAGAGACTGTGTGAGACTGTGTGTGAGACTGTGTGTGAGACTGTGTGTGAGACTGTGTGAGACTGTGAGACTGAGTGAGACTGTGTGAGAGTGTGAGAGAGAGAGACTGTGAGACTGAGTGAGAGAGAGAGACTGTGTGAGTGTGAGACTGTGTGAGTGTGAGACTGTGTGTGAGACTGAGAGTGAGAGACTGTGAGAGAGAGTGTGAGAGACTGTGAGAGTGTGAGAGAGAGTGTGAGAGAGAGTGTGAGACTGAGAGAGTATGAGAGAGAGTGTGAGACTGTGTGAGACTGTGTGTGAGACTGTGTGTGAGACTGTGTGTGAGACTGTGTGTGAGAGTGTGAGACTGTGTGTGAGAGTGTGACTGAGAGTGTGAGAGAGACTGTGAAACTGTGTGTGAGACTGTGTGTGAGAGAGAGACTGTGAGAGTGTGACTGTGAGAGTGTGACTGTGTGAGAGTGTGAGACTGTGTGAGAGTGTGAGACTGTGTGAGTGTGAGACTGAGAGAGTGTGAGAGAGAGTGTGAGACTGTGAGACTGTGTGTGAGACTGTGAGAGAGTGTGAGACTGTGTGTGAGACTGTGAGAGTGAGAGACTGTGAGAGTGAGAGACTGTGAGAGTGAGAGAGTGTGAGACTGTGTGTGAGTGTGAGACTGTGTGTGAGTGTGAGACTGTGTGTGAGTGTGAGACTGTGTGTGAGTGTGAGACTGTGTGTGTGTGAGACTGCGTGTGTGAGACTGTGTGTGAGACTGTGTGAGAGTGAGACTGTGTGAGAGTGTGAGAGTGAGAGAGAGAGACTGTGAGACTGAGTGAGAGAGAGAGACTGTGAGACTGTGTGAGTGTGAGACTGTGTGAGTGTGAGACTGTGTGTGAGAGAGTGAGAGACTGTGTGTGAGAGAGTGAGAGACTGTGAGAGAGAGTGTGAGAGACTGTGAGAGTGTGATAGAGAGTGTGAGACTGAGAGAGTGTGAGAGAGAGTGTGAGACTGTGTGTGAGACTGTGTGTGAGACTGTGTGTGAGAGTGTGAGACTGTGTGTGAGAGTGTGACTGAGAGTGTGAGAGAGACTGTGAGACTGTGTGTGAGACTGTGTGTGAGAGAGAGACTGTGAGAGTGTGACTGTGTGAGAGTGTGAGACTGTGTGAGAGTGTGAGACTGTGTGTGAGACTGTGAGACTGTGTGTGAGACTGTGAGAGAATGTGAGACTGTGTGTGAGACTGTGAGAGACTGTGAGAGTGAGAGACTGTGAGACTGTGTGTGAGTGTGAGACTGTGTGTGAGTGTGAGACTGTGCGTGTGTGAGAGAGTGTGAGAGAGTGTGAGAGACTGTGAGAGTGTGAGAGACTGTGTCAGTGTGAGGGACTGTGTGAGACTGTGTGAGACTGTGAGAGACTGTGAGAGTGTGAGACTGAGACTGTGTGAGACTGCGAGAGTGTAAGACTGTGTGAGACTGTGAGAGAGACTGTGTGAGACGGTGTGTGAGGGACTGTGAGAGTGTGAGGGACTGTGAGAGTGTGAGGGACTGTGAGAGTGTGAGAGACTGTGTGAGACTGTGTGAGACTGCGAGAGAGACTGTGTGAGACTGCGAGAGAGACTGTGTGAGACTGCGAGAGAGACTGTGTGAGATTGTGAGAGTGTGAGACTGAGAGTGTGAGACTGAGAGTGTGAGACTGAGTGAAAGTGTGAGAGACTGTGAGACTGCGAGAGACTGTGTTAGACTGAGAGAGTGTGAGACTGCAAGAGTGTGAGACTGAGAGTGTGTGAGACTGAGAGTGTGTGAGACTGTGAGAGTGTGTGAGACTGTGAGAGTGTGTGAGACTGTGAGAGTGTGTGAGACTGTGAGAGTGTGAGGGACTGTGAGACTGCGAGAGAGACTGTGAGAGACTGAGAGTGTGAGTCTGAGAGTGTGTGAGACTGCGAGAGAGACTGTGTGAGACTGCGAGAGAGACTGTGTGAGACTGCGAGAGAGACTGTGAGAGACTGAGAGTGTGTGAGACTGATCGTGTGGGACTGAGAGAGTGTGGGGCTGAGAGAGTGTGAGGAACTGTGAGAGTGTGAGGGACTGTGTGAGACTGCGAGAGAGACTGTGTGAGACTGCGAGAGAGACTGTGTGAGACTGCGAGAGAGACTGTGTGAGACTGCGAGAGAGACTGTGAGAGACTGTGAGAGTGTGAGAATGAGAGTGTGAGGGACTGTGAGAGTGTGAGGGACTGTGAGAGACTGCGAGAGAGACTGTGAGAGACTGAGAGAGAGACTGTGTGAGACTGAGAGTGTGAGACTGCGTGAAAGTGGGAGACTGAGAGTGTGAGACTGTGTGAGACTGTGTGAGAGTGTGAGACTGAGAGTGTGAGACTGTGTGAGAGTGTGAGACTGAGAGTGTGAGACTGTGTGAGACTGTGTGAGAGTGTGAGACTGTGTGAGACTGAGTGTGAGAGACTGTGTGAGAGTGTGAGACTGTGTGTGACTGTGAGACTGAGACTGTGTGTGACTGTGAGACTGAGACTGTGTGCGACTGTGAGACTGAGAGTGTGTGCGACTGTGAGACTGAGAGTGTGTGAGACTGAGAGTGTGTGAGACTGAGAGTGTGTGCGACTGTGAGACTGCGACTGTGTGAGAGACTGTGTGAGAGTGTGAGACAGAATGTGTGCTTTGCAATGCGTTGCTTACCCCTCTGGCACTCAAAGGGTTAAGTTGAGCTAACATAGCAATATAACACACGGTGGCTCTTCAGTTGAGGCAATGTAGCAATATGCTGAGGTATCAAATAGAAAGTGGTGTTTGAGGCTTGCCCTCTGTAAAATACAGCAAAGCATCTCTCTCCCTTTAAGGAGAAAGGGTGGGAATCAGGAAGCAGGAAGTGGAGGAGTGACAGTTGAGACTGTGAGGTGACTGAAGAGATGATGAGTTAAATAAGAGTTGCTATTAAGTTTGTATTTTATGGGAACATTACACCCTCATACTGAAATAGAGTGTATGGAGGGTTACAGTTGTCTGTGGGAGGTGAAACAGTGTGTTTGTGGGGTCATGATCCTGACTGAGAGTGTGAGTGGACCGGGAGAAGTTGCTGATATCCCTACCTCAGGAGCGAGTGGCAGTTATATATTTTTATTTTTGTCAGTTGGATACTGGTGGGCGGGCTGGAGGGGGCGGGCCAACTCCCTGTATGATAAACACGCCCCCATTGAATCACCCAATGAGAGCAGTAAAGTCCCCATTCAATCACCCAATAGGAGTTGTGTCTCCTAATGAGACATAAATTATGTAATTAGACATTCTGTTCAATGCGAGTTTCTTTTCTGAGGAGACATAAATTATGTTCTGTGTGTGGGGTACCATAAATTATGCAATGAGGCTTATTCTTTTATATATATAAGATATATATATATATATATATATATATATATACACACACATCTATTTTTCTACACATCTTTGTCCCTGACAGTAAACTCCTTGAATCTAAGCTCCAGAGGGCTCTCTGGTAAGCTGACCACTACAAGTAAGAGAGATTATTAGTTAACCTTTTAAGGACCAGGGTATTGCTAAATTCTTCTCTTTAACCATTTGAGTGCCAGAGGGGTACGCAACGTATTGCAAAGCAATGTGTTGCATACCCCTCTGGCAGTCAAAGGTTTAATGATGACAAATAATCTATAATTTATTTATTTTTTCTTCATTTTCACAATCACAAGCTCTATGAGAGCCAGTCCCCTTTTTGCACTACTAGTATACTGTGAGCAAGGCGGTACCAAGGTAATGCCAGATAATAATACAAAAATAAAAGCCACTTATTACTTTTACACATTCCTTTAAACCCTCTGAATGCCGGAGTGGTACCCAAAGCATTGCTCTGTCTAGTTCACATGGGAATTTTTGAGCAGTGTTTTGTACACTGTACTAAAGGTAATAAAGTGTTCCCTATTGTTCTGGACTGTGCTGTTCACTCAGGTAATTGCAAGGACAAAACAAGAATTATCAGAGAAGGGTTTTCAAAAATTAAAATAACCCGTACAATAATAATAAATAGAACTGGCTTTGTGTAATTCTGTATGCAAACATCATCGCGGATCCCAGAGCACAGATCAGGAGAAGGAACCCTGCAGTGCTCCAGCTGTTGTTGTTGAACTACAATTGAACTACAACTGCCATCTGAAGATGATGTGAGTTGTAGTTTACAACTGCTATAGAAAGGACTCTTTCATATTTAGACTTTATAAAGCTTTGACTTTTTCTATGATGGGGAAAGCAGAGTCCAAGTGGGGGTTTCTGGGCAACTAGAATCACTTCTCAGTTTGTCTCTGAATTTCACTTTGAATTTCACAGCCCAAATGCAGTCAAAACTTGTCTATGTTAAAATTTTTAGCAGAGCGTATCTGTATGGCAGTCTGTGGAGCAGGCAGCTCACATGATTGATTGGATCACTGTCACCAAGGTGTTAGAACGGCCCAATTGGCTTGGAGGAGAGGGCCATCCTGACTGGAAGTTAGGTCCAGCGGTATGACCCTCTCTTCCGGTCTTAGGTTTGTGGGTAGAGAAGGGGTGGAGGTATATTAAGCTGGATCCATGGGGGAGGTCTTCCTCTTGGGATCTGGCTTTGGGGTTGACCTGCACCCCCCTCGCCCCTGTTTTGTTATTTTCATGTATGCTAACTCTCCCTTTTTCTTTGCAGCTTCAGGATTCTTATGTAATAATGTTAGGATAGAACTGTTAGTCTTAGGCTGTGTACTGTTAGTGTTATCATAGGTTTAATGTTGTATTTCATTGGTTTGTATTGTAAACATTCTGTACCTTATTAAATTGTCATGATGGGTTGGTGGGGCCTAGGGCCAGCCTTACAGGATTTTTTGGCCCACACTGGGGCACTGGTGGGCAGCTTAAGGCTGACCTACACAGGGTTACATGCTCACCAAAGGTGGATGGCATGGGTTTACGCGCTCACCTGCCCTTACCGGAAGGGGGCTGGTGCATTATAGGAAGGTTAGGTGGTTTAAGGGCTGGTCCTGGGGGTCTATACCAACCGTGCCATGGCCTTTACCCTTCAAATATTGGTGTGTGGTCTTAGTGGGGATAGTCTATGGGATAGCTGGTACGTATCTTAAAGTCAAGAATAACACACGTGGAATCAGCAATCAGCTCCACCTCTAAAACGCCTGCATTAAGGGCACTGCTGGGGGCAAAGCAAGTACGGTTGTAATTGGCAGTTTGACTGATGTCGGATAGGCACATTTAAATTGCAAGTGTGAACCAATTCTTAGAGGAACCTGAGTTATCGTGTCCTGCTTTAAATAATCAACCCCATCATACATGATACCTTGATGTGAATCTATCTGGAGCTGCATAAAATCACCCATGTAATTAATAGCACATTTATGGTATATCACAACAATTCTGCTAAGCCTACTGAAATAATATTCATATGGAATACCTGATCCTGTTGAACAATAAATGTGACATATTCTCCAGGCTTCACAGCTATAGAGTCTCCTTTGATGGTGATGCGAAGACCTTTTGGAGCAAGTAAAGGACACTGATAGCGAACAAGGTTCTCCTGGAGGTCTATTCCTCCTTCACACACATTGGATACAACTTTCCTGTATCTGCATGAAAGAACCAACGTAAAATATATGGTTAAACTAACTTCAGAATAACAAAAGAGTAACATCTAGGCCAAAATCTTAGATATCTGATGTTTAAGCCATCAAGTCCAAAGTAAAAAAAAAAAAATCTAGTTTTCAGTTCAGGATTTTGTAATGATCTACTTATATTTTTAACCCTCTGAGTGCATGAGAAGTATCCAACAATGCACTGGATGCAATGGTGTGCTAAGGAGGTGGCGGAGGGGTCAGTCTGCCCCGGGTACCACTCATTAGGTGGGTGCCACACTGCCATTCTGAGCCTGCTGCCTGATTGCCCTAAGCAGATACTGACAGCATTAGATGTGCCCTGCCATCCAGCACCTGCTTCCTTGAGTAGCACTGCAACCAATGAGAAAGGAGTGCTTTGCCAGGATACTCCTCTCTCATTGGTTGTCCGTGGTGTGCTGCGGCATGGCGCTGTTGTGCAAGGCCTGGAGGAGATGCCTGGACCAGACACAGCCAGTATAGCACGTGAACTGGAGCAGGACATGGAGGCCTAAATACCTCACCGCACCCACAGACAGCCCCCAGCACTGTGTCAGCACCAGGTGTGGGTGTTTTTTCTACATTTTAACCTGAAGGGGGGGGGTTTGCCAGATATAGGGGGGCTGCCAAATATAGGATCCGCCCCAGGTGCCAAATGATCTAGGCATGCCACGGATTGGATGACTGTCTGGCACTCAAAGGGTTAATGAGAAATATAAGCATTCTAGGGGGTTATTCGCTTAGGCATGATAAAGCGGTGATAAAGTGCAGATTTCTCCAGTTCCTATGTTATTCTATAGAACCTATGCACTACAATTTCCAAAGGTGGAGAAATCTTAGCGCATTGGCTCCACAGAATAACAAAGGAGAAGTGATATCACGGAGAAGTCATCTCCACTTTATCACCTCTTTATCACTCCTTACAGCATAACCCCCTGGACTTTTCCTGAAGCAACAAGAGTACCTGCACTCATAGAAGTTCCTTTGTTAACCCTTTGCATAACCCTCTGGAACTCAAAGGGTTAAACAAGGACCATTAAAAAATGTCCTGGTTGTGAACTTCTTCAAAGTGTTTTATAAACAATTTTGTTTTTTTTTCTAAAAGCAAGTCCACAATCAGAAATTACATTTCTTTTGCACTAGAAGTAAAAAAACAAAAAAAAAAAGATGATCCTAAGAAAATATTGTGAACGTAGGTGGATAAATAATCGAGGGTCTACCAATGCTTATTGTTTTAATGAACATAATGAGTTTGTTTGCTTTCCATAATTGTCATTTGTCTCCATTGATATTCCAGTCCAGGTATGTCAAACATGAGGCAACCCAGCTAATAAACTGCAGCCCCAACAGGATTTCTCATTTTAAAGGGATAGTAATACTTTATTATTACTATCCACCATATTGTAGATATTTGTAAAATAATTTAATAGCCCCCAGGTTCATCTCTTAAACATTTATGGTTTGAGAGATAACCGAAGGCAAAGTTCCCCCCTCCCTCCCCCTTCCCTGAGAGATATTCACAAGCAAAGTTTCCCCTCCCGCCCCTTTTACCTAGTGTAAGCCATCTCTTCTTAGATGTGGAATCCAGTCCATAGACCAGACAGATAACAGCAGGAGACAATCTTCTTCCTATGAGAACAATGAAATCCCTGCCCCCCTTGACAAGCTTTTCAGGTTTTTCCCTCATCTTAATTGAAGATTGTCCCTCTCTGCAGTCTACCTGGGCACCTCCCTTCTGCTCTGGCTGAACAGTGTGACATCAGTAAATGGGGCGGGAGGGGGACACTTTGTCATTGAATTACTCTTGAACTACAAATCTGACATAATTGAAATAACACTCTCCAAAGTCCAAATACTATGATGATTAACTAGAGCTGCTTTTAATATGAAACATTACTATCACTTTAAAGGGATAGTATTACGTAATTTTAATGAAGTTTAAAATTGTGCATAATAAAAAAAATAAATGAAAAGATGTAAGACCCATCTCTTAAACTTTGCTAGTTTAAGAGATATAAGCTTCTAAAGATCCCCCCTCCCGCCCAGAGCTGTCCATAGGATCGTGTAGCAACAGCGCCACTGTACAATTTCAGGCCACTGTGATATTGCACCTATAAAATTCAACTTTGAAAATTAATAACTTTTGAATGAAACACCTTTCAGCAGTGGGAGTACTCTTGTTTTACTCAGGGGGATAAACCCTACAACATATTTTTTTTACATTTTAAGTATTACTATCCCTTTAAGAGATGGGACTTACATCTTTTCATTTATTTTTTAATATGCACAATTTTAAACTTCATTAAAATGAAGAAATACTATCCATATAAATGCCGGCCTTAAGGGGTTAAATGCTGCGAGATAGACCTAAATGCCTGGATACTATGTTCCCTTCTGTCTTTGAATACTATGGGCGAGATGATCAAAATGTTCTGGTAACAGAAATTGTCTGTAATCAGTCTGAAAAAGTTAGTCCGTCAGTTCTCAGACATTTTACAGTCATCTCTCGGATCCAATTCCACCATCTCCATCAAAGGGAAAAAGCAGTTGTAAAAGAGGGTGAGGTTTAATCTAGTGTCATTTTGAAAGGTATTTTAAGAAAAATAAATTGTGTAGCTGTCACTTTTTTATCTGATTGACATAATTTTTTCCAACAGAACGAAAAAGGTTTAAATTTGGTGAAGACAAATTAAAGTACTATTAGCAGGAGTGAGAAACAGTAGTATGGTGTTAACTGGTTAAAAAAAGTATTTATTTCTTTGAAATTTTTCATTATAAAGGCAAAATTTAAGACATTTTTCACGTCAGAATCCTTAAGGGAAATTAATATTCACCAAGCTCATCTTAGTGCCATTTTTAATTGTTTATAGCATATTTTCAAACGTGAAGGATTTACATATGAAACAACTATACTTCTTTTCCTACCAGCTCACGATAAGACAATTTTTGAATTATGATGGCTTTTTGAACATCACGCCCAATACTGTTTCACCAGCGGAGCCTGGAAGGTGCTGCAGATTATGGGTGCATTCCAAGAAGAAAGTCTGCCACCAGTCTGTGACCTCTCACAGGTAGCTTATTTAACTAATTATAGAGTGTTCATTTAAAGGGATAGTAATGTTTCATAATAAAAGCAGCTCTAATTAATCATCATAGCATTTGGACTTTGGAGAGTGTTATTTCAATTCTGTCAGAGTTGTAGTTCAGGAGTAATTCAATGACAATATATCCCCCCCCCCCCTTTTACTGATGTAACACTGTTCAGCCAGATCAGAAGGGAGGTGCCCAGGTAGACTGCAGAGAGGGACAATCTTCAATTAAGATAAGGGAAAAAGCTGAAAAACTTGCCAAGGGGGGCAGGGCTTTCATTGTTCTCATAGGAAGAAGATTGTCCCCTGCTGTTATCTGTCTGGTCTATGAACTGCATTCCACATCTGAGAAGAGATGGCTTACACTAGGTAAAAGGGGCAGGAGGGGAAGCTTTGCTTGTGAATATCTCTCAAACCATAAAGGTCTGAGAGATAAGACTTATATTGTTCTTCATGTTTTTTAATGCCTACAAAATAAAATAAAGATAAAATGAAGTATTAAATAATCCTTTAATATAATATTCCAAATATAAAACCTGTTTAACCGCCCTCTGGTCCTCACGGGGTTAACCCTTTGAGTGCCAGCGGGGTAAGCAACACATTGCACCCTTTATACAAAAAAGAACATACTTTTTTTTTACATTTTGCAGTTTACAGCTGGACATCTTTGCAAATAAGGTGTAATAACCATGAAACTGACACAGGCCTAAGGAGACACCCCAGTCAGTTTTGCTTTGCCAAATAGGCTTTTTTTTCTATAAATCAAAATCCTTTTTAAATTGGATGTTCCTAAAATGTAAAACAGTCAATTATTTTCTACAAGGCCACATTGCTTATTCTGATGGAACAAGATCTTTACTCTTCATTGGTTTATATGCTTGCTCTAGGAAATTCCTGAATTCAGCTCGACTGGTATATACTGGCACTGAATTTAATTAGTACTTTAGTTCATTTGGGTTGAATTTAAATTAGGTATAGGGATATGTGCTTAATATTTATTCAACATTCCAAGAAAGGCAAAACACGCTCAGAGGGAATGATATTAACCCTTTGAATGCCAGAGGGGTACGCAACGCATTGCAGAGTTCAATAAATGCTATGTACGCAGCCATAGATTACAGCGTCTCCATCATAGGATTCACAGAAATCTGTTGGCTTGGAATGCATGTGATACAGTTCATTCCAGAATCATTACTTTCACCTCACGGTCCTCACAGACTTGGACTATAAAGCATAGTACTGTTATGTATATAGAGTGTATTAAACTATAAATTCTCTTCTTTCTCTGGATTGTGCAGCTGATCTAAACCAATGTAAAGTGGGGGTGCGCTCATATGATCAGGGACATATTTATGCTTAGGCAGAACCAAGGGCAGAAGACTGACAAGGGCAGATGACAGGAAGCTCGGGGATAAGGGACCATAGAGCTTTATAAGCACCTCATTCCCAAAGTGAACATATCCAAATGATATTTCTCCAAAAATCAAATATTTCACCCTCTTTTAGTCCCATAGATACTAGTTATTTGCATTGACCTTGTTTGTTATATAATATCTACTCTAGTTTGATACTCATGCTTATGTGTCTTTCAAGGAAGAATAATGGCCTAAAAATGGGACCAGATAAAAACTGAAGGTCTGGTAATTTGTGTATGTTAGTGTGACCACATTTCCGTTTTGCCATTCCGGGACATGTGGTCACCCTAATCCTGCGGCTGAGGCTCCTGCCAGCGCTGACCATCTTTTTGAGGCTTCCTAGTGGGAACTCTTACTCTGTGTCAGCCTCAGAAAGATGGTCAGCGCCGGCAGGAGCCTCAGCCGCGGGTCTACTTGCAGCGCCAGCATTCCATCTCCATCCCGGCTGTCTCACACGTACCAGTCCAGCCAGCCAATGAAATGTATTTGCTTTATGGTCTTCATTGGCTGGCTCAGCCAACCAATGAGGACCATATAGCAAATACATTTCATTGGCTGGCTGGACTGGTGCGTGTTGCTCCATTCTGGGACTCTTTGTTGTCCCGGTTGGGGGTGACCCGGGACGCGGGACACAGACTCCCAATAAGGGACAGTCCCGGGCATTCTGGGATGTGTGGTCACCCTAGTATATGTGTTCAGGGGCTGCATGCACTCGGTTGGGCCTACTGCCTCAGAGAATCTTTATACATCACTGAATATGATTCTGCACTATGATAGTTTCCTAGTGCTATGGCTGCCTAGCACCAATTTACTAAGCTACTTATGAATATAATTCTTCCTTAATTATATATTCTTACCACTTTATGGAATCTACAATAGAAACAGTTCAGAGCACTTACCCAGTGGTACCAGTGTAGGTTTGTCCTAATGTGCAGTCTTCAGGTGGAGAATCCGGGTTGAACCAGAAATCAGCAAAACATTTATTGAATTCTGACTTTTGATGGGTCTCATGCTCATATCCATAATCACTGAAAGAGAGTTACAGTATGAACAATGTGATATTTAAATATGTATTTTTTTTGCCTGGGCAAAAATAATGGAACTAAATATAAAACCTACACGTGGAATATACATACCCTCCAGTACAGGGTATGAGATGTACTTATAAAGCTTTGCTGTTGGAGAGCTTGCACATGTGCTTGTGTATAGATGCAATGGTATATAACAGTGCACACAACTCCGGCTGCACAACTTAAATGTGAACAAGCCTTAAAGGAGAAGCAACAACTCTTAATCATAATACCCCACTTACCTTACTATGGATAGGGAATCCTGATGACGTCTATGAATTTTGCCTTTGTCCCTTGGTTCAAGAGATACCATTTTTCAATGAGTCTTGAATGTCATATCCATGGAGGCAGACATGAGCGTTGCTAGCAAGATCACATGATCACAAACTCTGCTCACTACACATGATGATCTTAACTATTTAAGGACGAGAGGGGTGTGCAACACATTGCTTTGCGATGTTTTGCGCACCCCTCTGGACCTTAGTGGGTTAAGCAGGTTCATGCACTCTGCCTGTTTCAGTCTGAAAAAACTTTGAGCAGCTGTCATGTCTGCCTCCATGGATAAGGAATCCAGGACTGATTGATGATGTTATGTGTTGAAAAATGGCACAAAAGATAAATCCACATGGGCCATTAGGATTGCTATACCACAATAAAATATGATGGGTGATACATTATATACACACCACACAGTTTTATCTCCTAAACACAGGGACACCAGGGTGATACAATAATATACACACCACACAGACTGATCTCCTAAACACAGGGACACCGGGGTGATACACTTATATACACACCACACAGTCTGATCTCCTAAACACAGGGACACCGGGGTGATACACTTATATATACACCACACAGTCTGATCTCCTAAACACAGGGACACCAGGGTGATACAATAATACACACACCACACAGACTGATCTCCTAAACACAGGGACACCGGGGTGATACACTTATATACACACCACACAGTCTGATCTCCTAAACACAGGGACACCGGGGTGAAACACTTATATACACACCACACAGTCTGATCTCCTAAACACAGGGACACCGGGGTGATACACTTATATACACACCACACAGACTGATCTCCTAAACACAGGGACACCGGGGTGATACACTTATATACACACCACACAGTGTGATCTCCTAAACACAGGCACACCGGGGTGATACACTTATATACACACCACACAGTGTGATCTCCTAAACACAGGGACACCGGGGTGATACACTTATATACACACCACACAGTGTGATCTCCTAAACACAGGGACACCGGGGTGATACACTTATATACACACCACACAGTTTGATCTCCTAAACACAGGGACACCGGGGTGATACACTTATATACACACCACACAGTGTGATCTCCTAAACACAGAGACACCGGGGTGATACACTTATATACACACCACACAGTGTGATCTCCTAAACACAGGGACACCGGGGTGATACACTTATATACACACCACACAGTGTGATCTCCTAAACACAGTGACACCGGGATGATACAATTATATACACACCACACAGTGTGATCTCCTAAACACAGGGACACCGGGATGATACACTTATATACACACCACACAGTGTGATCTCCTAAACACAGGGACACCGGGGTGATACACTTATATACACACCACACAGTGTGATCTCCTAAACACAGGGACACCGGGGTGATACACTTATATACACACCACACAGTGTGATCTCCTAAACACAGGGACACAGGGATGATACACTTATATACACACCACACAGTGTGATCTCCTAAACACAGGGACACCAGGGTGATACACTTATATACACACCACACAGTCTGATCTCCTAAACACAGGGGCGCGAGGGTGATAAATTTATATACACACTACACAGTCTGATCTGCTAAACACAGGGACACCAGGGTGATACACTTATATACACACCACATAGTGTGATCTCCTAAACACAGGCACACCGGGGTGATACACTTATATACACACCACACAGTGTGATCTCCTAAACACAGGGACACCGGGGTGATACACTTATATACACACCACACAGTGTGATCTCCTAAACACAGGCACACCGGGGTGATACACTTATATACACACCACACAGTGTGATCTCCTAAACACAGGGACACCGGGGTGATACACTTATATACACACCACACAGTGTGATCTCCTAAACACAGGGACACCGGGGTGATACACTTATATACACACCACACAGTGTGATCTCCTAAATACAGGGACACCGGGGTGATACACTTATATACACACCACACAGTGTGATCTCCTAAACACAGGGACACCGGGGTGATACACTTATATACACACCACACAGTGTGATCTCCTAAACACAGGGACACCGGGATGATACACTTATATACACACCACACTGTCTGATCTCCTAAACACAGGGACACCGGGGTGATACACTTATATACACATCACACACTCTGATCTCCTAAACACAGGGACACTAGGGTGATACACTTATATACACACACCACACAGTCTGATCTCCTAAACACAGGGACACCAGGGTGATACACTTATATATACACCACACAGTCTGATCTCCTAAACACAGGGACACCGGGGTGATACAATTATATACACACCACACAGTCTGATCTCCTAAACACAGGGACACCGGGGTGATACACGTATATACACACCACACAGTGTGATCTCCTAAACACAGGGACACAGGGGTGATACACTTATATACACACCACACAGTGTGATCTCCTAAACACAGGGACACCGGGGTGATACACTTATATACACACCACACAGTGTGATCTCCTAAACACAGGGACACCGGGGTGATACACTTATATACACACCACACAGTGTGATCTCCTAAACACAAGGACACCGGGATGATACACTTATATACACACCACACAGTGTGATCTCCTAAACACAGGGACACCGGGGTGATACACTTATATACACACCACACACTCTGATCTCCTAAACATAAGGACACCAGGGTGATACACTTATATACACACCACACAGTCTGATCTCCTAAACACAGGGACACCAGGGCAATACACTTATATACACATCACACAGTGTGATCTCCTAAACACAGGGACACCAGGGTGATACACTTATATACACACCACACAGTCTGATCTCCTAAACACAGGGGCGCGAGGGTGATAAATTTATATACACACACTACACAGTCTGATCTGCTAAACACAGGGACACCAGGGTGATACACTTATGTACACAGCACACAGTCTGATCTCCTAAACACAGGGACACCAGGGTGATACACTTATATAAACACCACACAGTCTGATCTCCTAAACACAGGGACACCAGAGTAATACACTTATACACATACCACACAGTCTTATCTCCAAAACACAGGGACACCAAGGAGATGCACTCATACACAACACATAGTCTGATCTCCTAAACACAGGGACACCAGGGTGATACACTTATATACACACCACACAGTCTGATCTCCTAAACACAGGGGCGCGAGGGTGATAAATTTATATACACACCACACAGTGTGATCTCCTAAACACAGGGACACCGGGGTGATACACTTATATACACACCACACATTGTGATCTCCTAAACACAGGGACACCGGGGTGATACACTTATATACACACCACACAGTCTGATCTCCTAAACACAGGGACACCAGGACGATACACATCACACAGACTGATCTCCTAAACACAGGGACACCAGGGTGATACACTTCTATACACACCACATAGTCTGATCTCCTAAACACAGGGACACCAGGGCGATACACATCACACAGACTGATCTCCTAAACACAAGGACACCAGGGTGATACACTTATATACACACCACACAGTCTGATCTCCTAAACACAGGACACCAGGGTGATACACTTCTATACACACCACGCAGTCTGATCTCCTAAACACAGGGACACCAGGGCGATACACATCACACAGTCTGATCTCCTAAACACAAGGACACCAGGGTGATACACTTATATACACACCACACAGTCTGATCTCCTAAACACAGGGACACCGGGGTGATACACTTATATACACACCACACAGTGTGATCTCCTAAACACAGGGACATCGGGGTGATACACTTATATACACACCACACAGTGTGATCTCCTAAACACAAGGACACCGGGATTATCTCCTAAACACAGGGACACCGGGGTGATACACTTATATACACACCACACAGTGTGATCTCCTAAACACAGGGACACCGGGGTGATACACTTATATACACACCACACAGTCTGATCTCCTAAACACAGGGACACCAGGGTGATACACTTATATACACACCACACACTCTGATCTCCTAAACATAGGGACACCAGGGTGATACACTTATATACACACCACACAGTCTGATCTCCTAAACACAGGGAAACCAGGGCGATACACTTATATACACACCACACAGTGTGATCTCGTAAACACAGGCACACCGGGGTGATACACTTATATACACACCACACAGTGTGATCTCCTAAACACAGGGACACCGGGGTGATACACTTATATACACACCACACAGTGTGATCTCGTAAACACAGGGACACCGGGGTGATACACTTATATACACACCACACACTCTGATCTCCTAAACATAGGGACACCAGGGTGATACACTTATATACACACCACACAGTCTGATCTCCTAAACACAGGGAAACCAGGGCGATACACTTATATACACACCACACAGTGTGATATCCTAAACACAGGGACACCAGGGTGATACACTTATATACACACCACACAGTCTGATCTCCTAAACACAGGGACACCAGGGCGATACACTTATATACACACCACACAGTGTGATCTCCTAAACACAGGGACACCGGGGTGATACACTTATATACACACCACACACTCTGATCTCGTAAACATAGGGACACCAGGGTGATACACTTATATACACACCACACAGTCTGATCTCCTAAACACAGGGACACCAGGGCAATACACTTATATACACACCACACAGTGTGATCTCCTAAACACAGGGACACCAGGGTGATACACTTATATACACACCACACAGTCTGATCTCCTAAACACAGGGGCGCGAGGGTGATAAATTTATATACACACTACACAGTCTGATCTGCTAAACACAGGGACACCAGGGTGATACACTTATGTACACAGCACATAGTCTTATCTCCAAAACACAGGGACACCAAGGAGATGCACTCATATACACAACACATAGTCTGATCTCCTAAACACAGGGACACCAGGGTGATACACTTATATACACACCACACAGTCTGATCTCCTAAACACAGGGGCGCGAGGGTGATAAATTTATATACACACCACACAGTGTGATCTCCTAAACACAGGGACACCGGGGTGATACACTTATATATACACCACACATTGTGATCTCCTAAACACAGGGACACCGGGGTGATACACTTATATACACACCACACAGTCTGATCTCCTAAACACAGGGACACCAGGACGATACACATCACACAGACTGATCTCCTAAACACAGGGACACCAGGGTGATACACTTCTATACACACCACATAGTCTGATCTCCTAAACACAGGGACACCAGGGCGATACACATCACACAGACTGATCTCCTAAACACAAGGACACCAGGGTGATACACATATATACACACCACACAGTCTGATCTCCTAAACACAGGACACCAGGGTGATACACTTCTATACACACCACGCAGTCTGATCTCCTAAACACAGGGACACCAGGGTGATACGCTTCTATACACACCACACAGTCTGATCTCCTAAACACAGGGACACCAGGGTGATACACTTCTATACACACCACATAGTCTGATCTCCTAAACACAGGGACACGAGGGCGATACACATCACACAGACTGATCTCCTAAACACAAGGACACCAGGGTGATACACTTATATACACATCACACAGTCTGATCTCCTAAACACAGGACACCAGGGTGATACACTTCTATACACACCACGCAGTCTGATCTCCTAAACACAGGGACACCAGGGCGATACACATCACACAGTCTGATCTCCTAAACACAAGGACACCAGGGTGATACACTTATATACACACCACACAGTCTGATCTCCTAAACACAGGGACACAAGGGTGGGAAATGTGGGGTATGATGAGATTAGAAAAATGAAGACTGTTGCACTAACGTCCTCTGCTCCCAGTTAGTGCATAATGTGGAACTGGGGGCAGAGGAATGGCCCACCTTCAGGGCTGGTGCAAGGATTTTTGCCACCCTAGGCAAAACCTAATTTTGCCGCCCCTTGGCTTCACCCCTTGCGCCCTACCCATTTATGCCCTGTCTCTGTATGTGTTTAAGTGTCAGTGTGTTCCCTATATGTTTCAGTTTGTGTGTGTGTGTTCTCTGTATGTGTATGTGTGTGTGTCAGTATGTGTTCCCTGTATGTATATAAGTGTGTCAGTGTGTGTTTCCTATATGTATATAAGTGTGTCAGTGTGTGTGAGTCTCTGTAAGGATATCAGTGTGTAAGTATGTGTGTGTGCTTCTCTATATGTGTATCAGTGTGATAGTGTGAGAGTCCCCCCCTTTGACTCTCTCCCCCTCTTGACTGTTGATCCCCCCTTTGACTCTCTCTCTCCCCATCTGACTCTTGATCCCCCTCTTGACTGTTGATCCCCCCTTTGACTCTCTCTCTCCCCATCTGACTCTTGATCCCCCTTTTGACTGTTGATCCCCCCTTTCAGTCTCTCTCCCCGTCTGACTCTTGATCCCCCTCTTGACTGCAGATTCCCCCTTTGACTCTCTCTCTCACCATCTGACTCTTGATCCCCCCTTTGACTCTCTCTCTCTCCCCGTCTGGCTCTTGATCCCCCTCTTGACTGCTGATCCCCCCTTTGACTCTCTCTCCCCCTTCTGACTCTTGATCCCCCCTTTGACTCTCTCTCTCCCCGTCTGACTCTTGATCCCCCTCTTGACTGCTGATCCCCCCTTTCACTTTCTCCCCCCGTCTGACTCTTGATCCCTCTCTTGACTGCTGATCCCCCCTTTGACTCTCTCTCTCCCCCCCTTCTGACTCTTGATCCCGCTCTTGACTGCTAATCTCCCCTTTGACTCTTGCTCTCCCCGTCTGACTATTTATCCCCTCTTGACCCCCCTTCCACTTACTCTTCCCGGTGAACGTCTCTCTCTCTCCCCCTGTGAGTACGTTTCGGTGCTCTCCCTTGGCTGGCTATTACTGTAATGTAGCACACCGATGCCCGTTTTTCTCTCCCCTCCGCTCCTTCAATCCTGGTCCAGGATTGAAGGAGCAGAGGGGGAGAGAGAAACGGGTATCGCTGTGCTACATTAAAAAAATAGCCAGCCAAGGGAGGGCACCGAAACATTAGTTTTTTTTACTTCCGCAGTAAGTGGTGAGCGGCAGGGGGCGATGTGCCCTCAGAGAATGTGCGCCCTAGGCCAAGGTCTGTTCTTACATTTCCCCTGTATTTTGCACATTAGCAGTCAACACGGTGTAGTCCCTGTTCCGTATGCACAAAGGAATGTTTAGTTGTAGCCTTCTTCTTCCTTTCTTCTGTTTGTGGGAAAATCATCCACGTTTACATGATGTGCACCTAGAACTGCCTCACTCCTCACTGGAGATCTGACCAAAGGATTCCATTGGTTCATTTCTGTAAAAATGGGATTGTTCGGAATCCAAGGAGAAGCCCCCTGAGACTGGGGCCCCTAGTGAATGCCCTTGCATGCCCATGCATTAAAATGCCCCTGGGCAACCCAACTGTGCCAAAGGGATCAATTAATAATTCCTCAACTTCCCACTGATTTAATGAGACATTTCAGCCTTTGAACGCTAGCGAGGTCTAAAACACACTGTGAAGCAATAGACTATAGACCTCTCTAGAAATCAAAGGCTTAAAAGCCTCATTCAAAACAATGGAAATTTCGGTGACATTTAATTTGCCCCCTAAGAAGTAGTTGGTTTGCTATACAATTGCTCCACAGCTTGGATATGCTAATGGGATATTCTGTCCTGCTCCAGCTAGTGATCCAGTACATGGACTCATGGGCCCAGGGACAAATAGGATGGTGGATGACCTGCCCAGCCCTCCAGCTGTATATAAACTACAGCAACCATCATTCACAGCCCATCTGAAGATGATGTGATTTCTAGTCTAGCAGAGGATGATGGGAGTTGCAGTCTTGCTGAGGATGATGGGAGATGTAGACCAAAAAATGTCAAGAAGGCCCACCACTGGTGAATGGAGGAAAGTAAAGGAGGCAGAGGTGAGGTGATTACTTTATTTGTTTTTGATTAATGATGGAAAAAACTGAAACAAAGGGGGGAATGCAAAGTTACTATTCACAATGTACTTTTCATGGAAAAATGATTAGAATACTTAATAAATTGGCCATGTTTTTTATGAATTAAAGAACATTTGTCCTTTTTTTTTTTTTTTAGAAAATGTATTTCAAGGAGTGGGCGTGGCTAAAATGTCCGCTGTTCTGTGAGAAGATTAGCAATTGCATCTAATTCAGCAAAGCAATTAGCACGCATCCTCCTATTCACTAGAATGTTTGTCACGATGCAGTCATGCTCAGTAGAGACTGCCTACGTTCGGACAGTCTCTACTGCACATGATTACATCGTGTGAGGGAGGCGATGCAAGACTGCATCGCGTGGAGCAGTTAGGTAGAGGCCACTTAACATTAGCCGGACCTTGGCCCCTGCACACGGGCTTTTACACTAGTTTTCATATATCTGGCTAAATTTGCTGTTAATTTAGAAGCATGTGCTATTCAGCATCAAGGTGTCAATATGGTTTTTGCATCAAAACATGAGCAATTGCAAACAGTGCATATATTTAGGACTTTTAACCCTTTGAGTGCCATTCAAGGGATTAAACAATAGTTAATGCTCCACTTTCTTGCATTCTGTACATAGGGCCTTATTTATCAAGCTAAAGAGGCGTCATTCTGGAGCAAACCATGTGCATCATAGAACTGAAATGAAACTTCTGCAAATTTCCATTTATTTAAATAGGGCTATACATTCAATGAGTCACAGAGAGGTCCCCTATCATGGCAAAACAATGCTTTGGAGACCTTTCTAGCTTTGAAAAGGGTTAAATATGCCATTTAACCCTTTGCGTGCCAGAATATTCCACTCATTGTAGAGAAACATGTTACAGTTAAAGCGGAACTATCATCAAACTTACATTTAGCCCCAAATCCTTAATGCGGAACTACCAAACTCTGTTAAAAGTTGCCCCAAATAATTACCCATCTGGTGACTAGCTGCTTAATAGTGCTAGTCACCAGAATTATTACCTGGTTATTGAGAATTATACACCGCTTCCGGACTGACGGTAAGAAAACATCGCAGACATCTCTCCATAGTGACGTCTGCACACCTGCACTGTCAGTCCCAGCCTGCTGTAGGAGGCGTTGCTAGGAGCCGATCAGCACCAAAAGGGACTGACACTGCAGGTGCGCAGACGTCACTATGGAGAGATGTCTGTGATCCGTCCTGCCTGTCAGTCCGGGAGCGGTGTATAATTCTCATTAACCAGGTAATAATTCTGGTGACTAGCACTATTGAGCAGCTAGTCACCAGATGGGTAATTATTTGGGTCAAAGTTTAACAGGGGTGGTAGTTCCGCTTTAATATCTTAGCAACATACATATAAATACTTGTATTTTGCAGCATAAGTCAGACATTAGTGAAAATAAGAACTCGTTCAGCAGGCAGCAGCAGGGCAACAGAGCAGACATCTTGCAGAGCCGGCATCTCTGAGTCCATGCTGTCCATCCCCTTCAACTCCATAACTGGTTACTTGAATGCCTTTGAACCTTAAGGCACCCGGAAGGGACTGACAGTGCAGACGCAGAGAGCGCCTATAGCAAGATCCCTGCCTCTGCTGCTATGTATAGCGCTATGGTATTAAGGATTCGGGGCTAAATGTAAGTTTGATGATAGCTCCGCTTTATTAACCCCTTAACGACCGGGGAATCCGGCCGCAGACGCGACTCAATGACCACGGAGCAAAATTTTTTTTTTGCTCCGTTGCGTTCTGGACTCCCCGAACGGCGTGCAGCGGCGGGGGGAGCCCGGAACTCGATGACGGTCATAGTACGTCATCGGTCGTTAAGTCAAATCGACCCTTGACGTACTATGACCGTCAAGGGTCGTTAAGGGGTTAAATGGGAATTTTATTTCTCTATATGGTCCAGTATGATTCCTGTAGAATTGCACCTTTTTAGCTTCAAAAACGCGGCTCAAAATGGGCCTTTTTTATCATATTAAAGAGATGCAGCTGCGAAGCAAACCAGCTATGCCATAGGGGAGAACTGATCATTCCCGTTGATTTAAAGGGGAACTTTCACCCCTTAATAACTAAATCTCCCTTTACTGCTGACCTGGCGACTAGCTGCTTAGTAGCGCTAGTCGCCAGAAAACTTACCCCGTTCTCAAGATTTCGCTGTTTGAAAATATCAGGAAGCACGGACGTCTCTTCACAGTGACGTCCGTGCGCCTGCGCTGTCAGTCCCTTGTCAGTCCCTTGTGCACCGTACGGTGCATACGGTGCACAAGGGACTGACAAGGGACTGACAGCGCAGGCGCACGGACGTCACTGTGAAGAGACGTCCGTGCTTCCTGATATTTTCAAACGGCGAAATCTTGAGAACGGGGTAAGTTTTCTGGCGACTAGCGCTACTAAGCAGCTAGTCGCCAGGTCAGCAGTAAGGGGAGATTTAGTTATTAAGGGGTGAAAGTTCCCCTTTAAATCGATCTTTTAACCCCATGAATACTAGAAAGCTCTTGAACGCATTGTGAAGCAATGCATGTGAGACCACTCTAGCATTCAAGAGGTTAAAAACCCTATTACCGCAACGGTGCATACGGTGCACAAGGGACTGACAAGGGACTGACAGCGCAGGCGCACGGACGTCACTGTGAAGAGACGTCCGTGCTTCCTGATATTTTCAAACGGCGAAATCTTGAGAACGGGGTAAGTTTTCTGGCGACTAGCGCTACTAAGCAGCTAGTCGCCAGGTCAGCAGTAAGGGGAGATTTAGTTATTAAGGGGTGAAAGTTCCCCTTTAAATCGATCTTTTAACCCCATGAATACTAGAAAGCTCTTGAACGCATTGTGAAGCAATGCATGTGAGACCACTCTAGCATTCAAGAGGTTAAAAACCCTATTACCGCAATGGATTTTTAAGGAACTGTCATTTCTACCCTACCGTACAATTGGTTTGCTCCACGATTGCTCCTCTCGACAAATGAAGCCCAAAGACTTGTAAAAATCCTGTGTATTAAACAGAAATGGTTCATAGAAATGTTAGGAGAATCCATAAATGCTGTGTGTCCATGATACAGTGGCCCATATGTATAAGTTATTCTGGAGTAAACCATCGGCACTGTAGGGGACAAATACAAATTCCAGTTTAAATTGGGCTTTGATCCCCTTGAATGCTAAAGAGGTCTCCATTGCATTGCAAAGCATTCTCCCTCCCATGGTGCAGCTGTTTACTCCACAGCTGTGCCACTTATTTGATGAATAAGATATAGAGTGAAGTGTTATCTGTTGTTTGGTGAGCCATTATGTTGTTTCCTTTATATAATTTATCTTTATACTGTTTATATTGTATTCCACACTGTCTACTAATCCTTGGGTCATGTGATCAAAGAGGTGGCTTCATTCTCCAGGAAGCCTACAGCACCCTAGGGAACATGAAACATTTCCCAGAATGACCTTTGATTAAAATGGATTTCAACGCTTTGAGTACCAGAGGGGTACTCTGGCACTCAAAAAGTTAATTGCCCTTATATAGTGCAAGGAGTTTGCCCCGGAATTGCTCCACTTTTACATTGTGTAAGTGGTCTCTTTTGTGTCAGAGGAGCTTGCTTGCATGCTCATGGTTTCTGAATAACACTAGTCTTACTGCAGTGGTTCTAAATTTTACCATTACTTGTGGTTCTCAAGTATCCCTGGATTTCTCTACTGAGCACAGATGTCACTACTAGATATTTCTGTCTGAGTAGTTCATCTGTGCACAGACAGGGAAACGCAGAAAATTCTGAACCATTTGTGAAATGCCACTGAAAATCAAGTTGTCAGACAATAATGACACCCCAGAAAGCACCTAACACGTGAACTTACCAGACATAGTCTGAGTATTCACACTGGCAGATTTTGGATGTCAGTGCTGATGTAAAACTCCTTCCTTTGATGCACCAAGAGGATGTTTTTCTCTTGCGAAAACTTCTCTGTTGTCCCATAATGCAGTGGTCACCCTAAGAAAAACAGGGGGGAAAAACATTCACATCTGCAGCTGAAAGTTATGGGAGGTGGTAGAATGATCAGCACTTAAACAGACAGTAAAGTCAGGATAAAGGGATAGTAATGTTTCAAAATAAAAGCAGCTCCAATTAATCTTCATAGTATTTGGCCCTTGGAGAGTGTTATTTCAATACTGTTGTAGTTCAAGAGTAACTGAATGATAAAATATCCCCCTCCCGCCCCTTTTACCTAGTGTAAACCACCTCCCCTCAGATGTGGAATCTGGTCTTAAGACCAGACAGATCACAGCAAGGGACAATCTTCTTACTGTGAGAACAATGAAAACCCTGCCCCCCTTGACAGGTTTTTCAGGTTTCTCCCTTATGCTAATTGAAGATTGTCCCTCTCTGCAAGCCATCTGGACACCACCTTTCTGTTCTGAGGTGAGAAGTGTTACATCAGTAAAAGGGGCGGGAGCAGATACTTTATCATTCAATTACACTTAAACTACAATGCTGACAGTATTGAAATAACACTCTCCATGGTCCAAATACTATGAAGATTAATTGGATCTGCTTTTATTTTGAAACATTACTATCCCTTTATGGTCGATTATTCATTACTAGTTTTAAAGCCTGTGTACAAGGGCCAACACTGGCGGCGCTGCAGTCATGGAGATCCGAATTCAGACCGGAATCCTTTCTGCGCATGACGGCTTCTGACAAACATCCTGTCACGGTTTATTATGACTCTCAGACACAAGTTTTAGGTAAAAAAAATCAATTTTATTGAAATAATAAATTGATAACTTAGGATGGCAATAACATACATTTATATATATACAGGATATAGCACAGACAGAAGGCAGACTCTACCGGTCCTGTCAATATACCGGACAGGACAGTCTATAGGCTCTACCGGCCTTGCCATTACCGGGTAAGGCAACCTGCAGATGGAATAGCATAACGGTTCTACCGGCCTTACCAAATTACCGGGCAAGGCAGCCTCAATAGATACACAATGTCGGCTCTACCGGCCCTGCCAATACCGGGTAAGGCAACCTCAGATGGAATGTGGCAAAAGGTTCTACCGGCCTTACCAATACCGGGCAGGGCAGCCCAGAGATAGTAGCAGCAGTCAGATGAAACTGGCAAATTAGCAGAATCGTTAAGCAGCAAGGCTTTGGAGCAAACCAGCGTCCGCACGCTGGGAACAACACTGAATAGTATAGCCGTAAGGCTTTGCGAGCAAGCCAGTGACCGCACACTGGGGTAACAAGTGAGTAGTATAGCCGCAAGGCTTAGGAGCAAACCAGCGTCCGCACGCTGGGACCAACACAGATTTGTATAGCTGATAGGCTTTGGAGCAAACCAGTGACCGCACACTGGTGTAACAAGCGAGCTTGTATAGCCGCAAGGCTTAGGAGCAAACCAGCGTCCGCACGCTGGGACCAACACAGATTTGTATAGCTGATAGGCTTTGGAGCAAACCAGTGACCGCACACTGGTGTAACAAGTGAGTTTGTATGGCCGCAAGGCTTAGGAGCAAACCAGCGTCCGCACGCTGGGACCAACACAGATTTGTATAGCTGATAGGCTTTGGAGCAAACCAGTGACCGCACACTGGTGTAACAAGTGAGTTTGTATGGCCGCAAGGCTTAGGAGCAAACCAGCGTCCGCACGCTGGGACCAACACAGCTATGTAGAGCTGATAGGCTTTGGAGCAAACCAGTGACCGCACACTGGTGTAACAAGTGAGTTTGTATAACCGCAAGGCTAAGGAGCAAACCAGCGTCCGCACGCTGGGACCGACACAGAATTGTAGCAATGTCACCAACGCGACCAGGCAGAAGGTCGCCAGGATACTGAAGACAGGTGATGAGATGACAGGAACCAGCAACCATCAGTCAGGTCAGGAAACAGCATAGAAGAAGTTCAGCAGTAACTGCAACACCAGAGACTAGGCCGGAACCAGGACTGGAGTAACTCAGCATCCAGGAAACACTGGAACAGTAGAGATCAGGAACCCAGGAACACAGGAGATCAGGAACTCAGGAACACTGGAACAGAGGCCCAGCTATCACTAGCATAGTGATAGCAAGAAGGTCAGAAACAACACGAAAGGGCACTCAAAGGGTGCCCAATCCAGGTTTAAATAGGCAACAAGAGGCGGGCTAACTGCAGACAGCCAATAGAAGCCCCCTACTGGTGACAGACAGGGAACTGCAGCAATCACGGCACCGTGATAGTACCCCCCTCTCAAAGACCCCCTCTCCTAGAATAGGGTTTAGGTTTCTGTGGGTACTTGGCATGAAAGATCCTAGTTAGCCTAGGTGCATGAAGGTCCTTACTATCCACCCATGAACGATCCTCAGGACCGTACCCTTTCCAATGTACCAGGTACTGTACCCCTCCTCTAAGCCTACGGGAATCAATAATGCTCTGAACCTCGTACTCCTCCTGGCCCTCGACCTCAACAGGTCCTGGCACCACAGGTGTGGTAGTATAGCGATTGCAAACCAGAGGCTTAAGAAGAGACACATGGAACACATTATGGATACGCATGGATGCAGGTAGGTCTAGTGCATAGGAAACAGGGTTAATTTTGCGAATAACTCTGTATGGACCAATAAACCGGGGAGCCAACTTATTAGACGGAACCTGCAGCTTGAGATTTCTGGAGGAAAGCCATACTCTATCCCCAACCTGAAAGGAAACCGCTGGAAGCCTTCTGCGATTAGCATGGCGCTGATGACGCTGAAATGACTGACCAAGTGCCCTCTGAACTTGTGCCCATGTGGAACGGAGTTGCTCGATATGCTCATCCAGAGCTGGAATCTGTTGCGTCTGAAAAGAATCTGGAAGCAAACAGGGCTGGAACCCATAATTAATCAGAAACGGAGAGCTCCCAGATGAAGAATTGACCGCACAGTTCCTGGCGAACTCTGCCCAAGGCAACAAGTCGGACCAATTATCATGATGGTCAGTCACGAAACAACGGAGAAATTGTTCCAATCCCTGATTAGCTCGTTCAGCGGCTCCATTGGTCTGGGGATGGTAGGCAGAAGAGAAGGACAGCTGTATGCCCATCTGTTGGCAAAATGCCCTCCAAAATCTAGACACAAACTGGCTCCCCCTGTCAGACACCAGTACCCTAGGCACTCCATGCAACCGGAATACTTCTCTGGCGAATACCATTGCCAATTCCTTAGCTGAAGGAAGGCCACGGAGGGGCACGAAATGAGCCATTTTAGAAAATCTGTCCACCACCATGAATATAAAAGAGTACCCCTTAGACATAGGCAATTCTCCCATAAAATCAATGGAAACATGAGACCAGGGGCGTTCGCCATTAGGCACCGGTTGAAGCAAGCCCACTGGGAGATGTCTCGGGGTCTTAGCGCGGGCGCAGGTGGCACAGGCATTCGTAAATTCGGCACAATCGTTTCTCATGGAAGGCCACCAAAATAACTGAGAAAGGGACCATAACAATTGGTCTCTACCAATATGTCCCGCAGCCTTAGAGGAATGGTAGGTTTCGAGCAGCCTAGTACGAAATGGTTCAGCGACAAAACATTTGCCCACTGGGGTTTCATGGGGAGCGGACCCCTGAGAGGCCAGGATCTCCTCCCCTAAGGGAGAAGTGATACTCGTGCGTATAGTAGCCAGTATTCTATCAGGTTGGATGATAGGTGCTGGTGTTTCCACTCTGTCACTGTCGGCCTCAAATTGTCTTGACAGTGCATCAGCCCTGATATTCTTTGACCCCGGTAAATATGATACAATGAAATTAAATCGAGACAGGAACAGTGCCCACCTGGCCTGACGGGAGGACAATCTCTTGGCCTCGGAGAGATACGTCAGATTTTTATGATCCGTTAGGATTAAGACAGGATTCTTAGTACCTTCAAGCAAATGACGCCATTCCTTAAGAGCGAGGATAATGGCCAATAATTCTCTGTCACCTATCTCATAGTGGCTTTGAGTGACAGTCAACTTTTTAGAGAAAAATCCACAAGGTCTGAGAGTTCCACCTTTATCGTGTCGTTGCGAAAGTACTGCCCCAACCCCAATATCTGAGGCATCAACCTCTAACGTAAATGGAAGTAGAGGATTGGGGTGGGATAACACAGGAGCCGCAGCAAATGCCAGCTTCAAATTTTCAAAGGCTTTCTCAGCAGATACCGGCCAACAAGAAGGATTAGCACCCTTGTGCGTAAGATCGGACAGAGGTTTGACAATGGAAGAAAAGTTCTTAATAAACCTCCTATAATAGTTAGCGAAACCCAGGAAACGCTGTATGGCTTTAAGGCCCTTGGGTTTTGGCCATTGTAGGACAGCTGACAACTTATCTTTGTCCATGGCAATGCCATCATTGCCAATTATGAACCCCAAGAATGGCACACTGGTTCTATGAAACTCACATTTTTCCAATCTACAAAATAATTTGTTCTCACGGAGTCGTAGCAATACTGCAGATACATCCTTGATGTGCTGTGCCATGTCTTGGGAGTAAATCAGTATATCATCAAGGTAAACCACAACACATGTCTGTAACATATCTCTCAGAACATCGTTTATCAGTTCCTGGAAAACTGCGGGTGCATTACACAGCCCAAATGGCATTACTAGATACTCGTAGTGCCCAGCTCGAGTATTAAAGGCAGTTTTCCACTCATCACCTGCTCGAATGCGAACCAGATTGTAAGCGGCCCGTAGGTCCAATTTGGTAAAAATCGAAGCGCCCTTAAGCCTGTCAAAAAGCTCGGTGATGAGTGGTATTGGGTATGCGTTTTTTGCCATTAGTTTATTCAGGCCCCGGTAGTCAATGCATGGTCTTAATTCGCCATTTTTCTTTTTTACGAAAAAGAACCCAGCCCCAGCTGGAGAGGTAGATTTTCGTATGATCCCTCTAGCAAGGGCATCAGAAATGTAGTCCTCCATAGCCTTATTTTCTTCACAAGATAATGGATAAGTGCGTCCTTTAGGAGGTACTACTCCAGGCTGCAATTCAATGCAACAATCATAAGGTCTATGCTGGGGTAGCATACTAGCCTCTCCTTTGCTAAAAACATCGCCAAACTGTTGGTACACATCCGGTATAGCAGAGGAGGTGCATAGGACCTTAATAGGCTGGATGACGCACTTGTCCATACAAAACTGGGACCAAGCAGCAATTTCACACTTTTTCCAATCAAATTGTGGGTTATGTAACTGTAACCACGGAAATCCCAATATTACCGCGTGGTGCGGAGAATTAATCAGTTGAAACTGCTGCTCTTCTCTGTGAAGTGCCCCAATAGTCATAGACAGTGGCATAGTTTCAAATAAAACCTGAGGCGGTTCTAAAGGTCTACCATCAATCGCTTCGATAGTCAAGGGGTTTTCTCTTTCAATGCGTGGAACTCCGTGCAAGTCAGCAAAGGTATTATCCATAAAATACCCTGCTGCACCAGAGTCAACCAAGGCCAAAACCTCCACAGATCGTTGTGCCCAAGACAATACCACCTGAATGGTGGGTTTCGTTATGCCCGACACTGGGGACGATTGTACACCACCTAGGGCCTGTCCCCCAAGGTACCCTAGGTGTGTGCGTTTCCCGGACGTACCGGACAGGAATTTAGCAAGTGCCCTTTTTTACCGCAGTATAAACACAACCCTTGCTTCTTGCGATAAAGTCTCTCTGCCTTGGTTAGTCTAGTGAAGCCTATTTGCATAGGTTCGCTTGTTTCCCGTACAGGTTCACTAGACTTCAATGCCAAGGGAGGGATGGGTGGGCAAAATATGCTACTAGGCTCATTATCTTTTGATCGTATTTTACGATCTCTGGCAATTGATCTCTCACGTATTCTGGAGTCAATTATCATAACATACTCAATGTAATCATCTAGATCAATAGGTAGATCTTTAGCAGCAATTTCATCTTTAATGTGGTCACTCAGGCCTTGAGAAAAAGCTGCCAATAATGCCTCGTTATTCCAACCTACCTCTGCTGCCAATGTGCGGAATTCGATGGCATAGTCGCCCACTGTACGCCTGCCCTGTTGTATCTCCATAAGGCGTTTGGCAGCAGAGTTGGTTCTACCAGGAGGCTCAAACACTCTTCGAAAGGATTGCACAAATTCTCTGAAGTTCTTAGTACAAGGTTTAGCATTCTCCCACAAGGGGTTAGCCCAGGCCAATGCTCTGCCAGTGAGCAGTGATATCGTGAACCCCACTTTACTACGATCATTGGGAAATGCGTGTGCCGTCAATTCCATAAAGATTTCAAGTTGGTTGATGAACCCTCTGCAGAGACTAGGGTCACCATCATATCTTAGCGGCAAGGGTGCAGAAGCCGTTAAACCTTTAACAGTACCCTCTAGGGGCCTGGTATCACTTTCCGGTGTCTGACTTGGCGAGACCACCGGGCTAGAACTCGATTTGTCAGCGAGTACCGTGCGTTCAAGGATCGTTTGGATTGCAACTGCCAACTGATCCAAACGTTGCTCGAGCACATCCATCCTCCAATGGATATTCTGTGCATTACCTTCACCCTTGCTGTCTGAGGTCATGGCCCTTTCGTACTGTCACGGTTTATTATGACTCTCAGACACAAGTTTTAGGTAAAAAAAATCAATTTTATTGAAATAATAAATTGATAACTTAGGATGGCAATAACATACATTTATATATATACAGGATATAGCACAGACAGAAGGCAGACTCTACCGGTCCTGTCAATATACCGGACAGGACAGTCTATAGGCTCTACCGGCCTTGCCATTACCGGGTAAGGCAACCTGCAGATGGAATAGCATAACGGTTCTACCGGCCTTACCAAATTACCGGGCAAGGCAGCCTCAATAGATACACAATGTCGGCTCTACCGGCCCTGCCAATACCGGGTAAGGCAACCTCAGATGGAATGTGGCAAAAGGTTCTACCGGCCTTACCAATACCGGGCAGGGCAGCCCAGAGATAGTAGCAGCAGTCAGATGAAACTGGCAAATTAGCAGAATCGTTAAGCAGCAAGGCTTTGGAGCAAACCAGCGTCCGCACGCTGGGAACAACACTGAATAGTATAGCCGTAAGGCTTTGCGAGCAAGCCAGTGACCGCACACTGGGGTAACAAGTGAGTAGTATAGCCGCAAGGCTTAGGAGCAAACCAGCGTCCGCACGCTGGGACCAACACAGATTTGTATAGCTGATAGGCTTTGGAGCAAACCAGTGACCGCACACTGGTGTAACAAGCGAGCTTGTATAGCCGCAAGGCTTAGGAGCAAACCAGCGTCCGCACGCTGGGACCAACACAGATTTGTATAGCTGATAGGCTTTGGAGCAAACCAGTGACCGCACACTGGTGTAACAAGTGAGTTTGTATGGCCGCAAGGCTTAGGAGCAAACCAGCGTCCGCACGCTGGGACCAACACAGATTTGTATAGCTGATAGGCTTTGGAGCAAACCAGTGACCGCACACTGGTGTAACAAGTGAGTTTGTATGGCCGCAAGGCTTAGGAGCAAACCAGCGTCCGCACGCTGGGACCAACACAGCTATGTAGAGCTGATAGGCTTTGGAGCAAACCAGTGACCGCACACTGGTGTAACAAGTGAGTTTGTATAACCGCAAGGCTAAGGAGCAAACCAGCGTCCGCACGCTGGGACCGACACAGAATTGTAGCAATGTCACCAACGCGACCAGGCAGAAGGTCGCCAGGATACTGAAGACAGGTGATGAGATGACAGGAACCAGCAACCATCAGTCAGGTCAGGAAACAGCATAGAAGAAGTTCAGCAGTAACTGCAACACCAGAGACTAGGCCGGAACCAGGACTGGAGTAACTCAGCATCCAGGAAACACTGGAACAGTAGAGATCAGGAACCCAGGAACACAGGAGATCAGGAACTCAGGAACACTGGAACAGAGGCCCAGCTATCACTAGCATAGTGATAGCAAGAAGGTCAGAAACAACACGAAAGGGCACTCAAAGGGTGCCCAATCCAGGTTTAAATAGGCAACAAGAGGCGGGCTAACTGCAGACAGCCAATAGAAGCCCCCTACTGGTGACAGACAGGGAACTGCAGCAATCACGGCACCGTGATACATCCTTAGCGAATTATAATATAGGATACATTTTTATAATGAAAGGTACCACTGTAAATGTAAAAATAGTTGTATTGTTCTTGTAAAGTATCCCCCTCTCGACCCTTTTCCCTACGTCACGCAGAGTCTCCTCAGATCTGAAAGCTGGTCTGGACGGATTGCAACGAGGGACAATATTGTGTCAGCACATGAAAACCCTGCTCTCCTTCATCAAGGGGAGTAGGGTTTTGCTTACACTGACAGACTCAATATTGTCCCTCATTGTGATCTGTCCGGTCAAGACTCCGGCTTTCAGATCTGAGGAGACTCTCTGTGAAGTAGGGAAAAGAGACAGGCTAGTTTCACTTTCCCCAAAACAGTAAGGTTTTGATGCAGAGGGTCTTTTGTTTAGTATGCTGTAAGAAAAGGAGACTAATTTCAGGATGTCAGAGGGTTCGGAAAGATACGTCTCAAAAGCTGTACATTTTCTGTGAGTGTATCCTAGTCTCTTTTGTTGAGCTATTCAGTGATTTATATGTAATGTAAGCCACATTACATATGAGGTTCAATTATGATGGGATCTGCCTTAGGTCTCCTAATGAGGGAAGTGTGCCGTTTCTAACCAAAGCATGCAATGTCCATACCATGTTTGTGTAGTTGAGTAAGGATCATGTTATTTTGGCTGTCTGAGAAGTCAGGGTTCCCAGTAAGTGATAACAGGGGAGATGAGGCAAGGGCCATATCGGCATGTGAGGTAATGATCTGTTGTAAGGATAGGAAGGGATGCATTAATGGGTGTTCCCTGAAGGACACGGGAGTGTTTTCTGCCGTCGCTAGTAATATCTGAATGAAAGATAAAGGACAAAGAGCTCCCTTGAGAGTGTTAGTCCAATGTTTCTTTCTGTTGGCTGAAAAGTCAAATAGTCTTGAAAGTATAGTTGCTCTAATACAGTGGTTCTCAACGCCAGTCCTCAGGACCCACTAACAGGCCAGGATTTGATGATTTCCTTGTTAGAGCACAGGTGAGATAATCAATGTGAATGAGCCTTTGATCACCACACCTGTTAGTGGGTCCTGAGGACAGGAGTTGAGAACCACTGCTCTTACATATGTATGAAAGTCTGGGAGTCCTAGTCTGCAAAGGCTCGGCTTCTGTACTAATATGCCCCTTCTCAATCTAGGGGTGGGATTATACCAAATGAAAGATGATGTTAAGGACGTGGCTTCAACCAGATATTTCTTGGAAATCTGCATAATTAGGGTACTAAGAGTGAAGAGGAGTTTAGAGAGGATCATCATCTTAATTAGATTTATTTTCCCTACCCAAGAGTAGTGTAAGTTCTGCCAGTTGTGCAGGTCTTTTTGATTGATCCGAGTAAAATCTTCATATTAACATCTGGCATAGATGAGATTATAGGGGTTAAGTGTACACCTAAATACTTTATGTGGAGAACCATTTAAATGGGTGCTCGGTTTGAAGTTGTAGTGCTCTTGTGCTATCTAAATTTATCTTAAAAATTCCTGATTTGGAGAGGTTCACTTTAGACTGAGATACCACAGCATATTCATTAAGCCACATTATGAGTTGTGGTATGGGGGAAGCAGGTTTAGATAGGAAAACGAGTATATTATCAGTGTATGCTTAGAGTTTAAAAGTATGTGTCCTCATTTTCAAGCCTGATTTGAGAGGGTCATTCCTGACCATGTTCAAGAAAGGCTCAAGAGCTAAGATGAATAGGATCAGGGAAAGGGGGCAGCCCTGTCTGGTGCAATTATAGATGGTGATGGCGTCCAACAGAGTCCCATTGACTGATATTTTAGCTGTTGGGCCGGTATACATGCTCTGAATACCCCTGCTCATTTTAGGTCCCAACCCAAAGTGTAGAAGCGTTTCAAATAAATACGTCCAATTAACCCTGTTGAACGCCTTCTCTGCATCTGTTGTTAGCAATATGGATCAGCGAGTTGGCCATACGGTATTGTTTCTAACCTCCCAACCTTGCACAAAGCCTCCCTGGACTGGGTGTATGATACAATACAATATTTTGAGAATATTTTGATATCCATATTAATGAGGGAAACTGGGCAGTAACTGCTCCATTGTACTGGGTCTTTGTTTGGTTTTGGTATGACTGAGATGTGAGCAAGTAAAGCTTGTTGGGGGAAGAGGTCTCCTGACAAGATGGAATTATAGGAATTGTTTAAGTGTGGGATTAAAGTAAATTGGAACTCTTTATAATATAAGAGAAGGAACCCATCTATGCCTGGACATTTCCATTTTGCTATTGACTTAATCGCCTGTTCAAGTGTTGGTACTTCTTCCACATGTAGGATTTATTGATATTGCTACTAAGAAGAGTGTTGAGCTCGGATTTATACATATTTAGGGATGTGTGATCTGAAAGGAAGATTGATTTCTTGTGTTTTCTTTCCGGGATTTTAATGTTTTCAAGAAGGGAATTTATTATCGTCATCTTTTTCTTACGAAGATTGGCCCCTATTTTTATAAAGTTCCTTCGGATCACACCGTTGTACGCTTCCCATACAGTGGGATTGTTAACTTCTCCTCATGTGTTAAAGATAGATATAGTCTTCCAGTCTTCTCTGTATCTCGTTACGCAGTAATATCGCCAGTTTATAGCAAAGCTTCCCCCCCAGAAAAATCTAAAAGAGTACCTATTTGGTATGCAAAGGTTTAAACCAGGAGAGAGCAGGAGAGTAAGCTTCTGTGTAGTATAAGCAAGGTAGAAGTAAGATGACCAACAGTAACTATGCCATACAACTGGAAAAGCCCAGGAAGTGAGGAATTATGTGAACTGTAGTCTTCTGCCAAGCTTGTTGTCTAGCAGTGCATGGTTTTCCAGCTGTGGGTCACAGCATGTTCTGTGTACAGTCATAAAGGGACCATACAATAGAGCATGGAGAGACATGAATAAAAAAGACCTTTATAACCATTGTAGCCCAAACGGTTGCAAAAATATGTCCCAAAGAAGTATCTCCCATAGACGTCTAAGGACAAAAATTGGACTAAAAATAAAACTTAAGGAAAAAGCCCCCCCACTCCGGGGACACCTGGGGGAGTGAAAAAAAACATGCTATTGTAGTGTGATTTTATTGTTAGACGCATCACATTTTAGCTCTCTAGTGCCATTACAGAGGAGAAATTTCCTGTTCCAAAATTATGGTAAAGCCCCCTCTGCACGGGAACACCAGCTAACCCCAGATGTACTTTTCAGGCTTATCAGGGCTAGGGTAGTGTTCTTCGCCAAGCAGGTGATAGGGGGCCAAAAGTGGGGGGAGAAGCCCACTCTGCCAGTGCCTCAGCTGTGAAAGGGTATAGCTTAGAAAAGCATTTATTAAGGAAAAGTCTCTTATCTGGAGTTTTCCATTCATCCATAAGGATTTGGTCAAAAATATAAGCGTGAGGAAAGAGAGAGGAGACTTTCTTGAGCCTCTGAAGAATATCCAGAGATGTAGACTCCACATCACTGGCCTCAGAGACCTGAAAGGTCTCCAACAACACTTTGATGAGCCCCTCAACCACAGGAACATGGTCAGCCTCAAAGGAATCTCCATAGGAGAAGTAAGAGTCAATATCTTCGTCATCCTCTGAGTCCAACTGCTCCTCAGAGGATATTGTAGGGTTATCATTTAGCGGTGTTATCTAATTTAGTCTATTTAACATAGGGAATTACTTTGGTACGTGCCATTGATGCAGTTCAGTTGATATATCTATTTAAAATGTTTTGCATTTCAACTTTACCGTAGTCTGTAGATGGACGGTGACATTTTCCTGTCTTGAGAATGTTTACATAGTTTAAAAGGGGTATGTGTGGGGGATTTCTATATCTGGCTAATCTCACTGAACCTGGAAAGGTCTATTATCAATAGAGAAGGACACATGAACTAAATACAGATATAAAATGGGTATGAGCAAATAAAAGTAACTACAGATACTGTCCCATGAAAAACGTAAGTATATGCTACGATCTCAGACTTTTTTCTTGAACTCTTGTGTGTTAGATAGGTCTCATCACATTTATTTACAATGGATTGGGACCTTTCAAGTATCCAAGTGGTAAAAAGAAAATGCATTGAATATCACTTCAAACAAAGGGAAATATTTCTTAAGGGCCAGATTATCCCTTTAATGGCAAAATAGGGATGAACAAAAAAGTCGTGTATTTCCTGTTTTCCACTATTAACTCTGAGTGCCGGAGGGGTGCATTTGCATTGCTTACCCCCTGGAATTCAAAGGACTAACTGGGTATTACACGCTTATCAAGGTGCTGTTTCACTTATTTATACTACCACCTAAGCACATAATCCCACGCTAATCAATGCACCTATATTGACCAACAGCCAAGCGTTAATGCAGACCATACAAGCACAAATTAGATTTCTGCCCATACTGTCCCATTAATGAAGAATATCCTATTGAGCTTAAATGGATAGCAATGTTTCACAATAAAAGCACACCCAATTAACCATCATAGTATCTGGGCCATGGAGAGTGTTATTTCAATACTGTAAGAGTTACAGTTCAAGAGTAACACTGCTCACCTCAGAGGAGCAAGGTGGTGTACAGATGGATCGCAGAGAGGGACAATCTTCAGCAAGCATAAGGGAAAAACGTGAAAAATCTGTCAAGGATGACAGGGTTTTCATTGTTCTCACAGTAAGAAGATTGTCCCTTGATGTGACCTGTCTGGTCTGTGGACCAGATTCCACATCTGAGGGGAGATGGCTTACACTAGGTAAAAGGGGCCCACTATGCCAGGGAAGGGAGGTTTAAGATCTAAGAAGCAGCAACTAAAAATGTAACACTACATCCTAGATGGATACGATCAGATAAGCTGGAACACGCATAAGCTATTTTTAACATCCAAGAGCAAGACAACGAGAGAAACAACTTGGACTTTGCTGCTTTCTGACAAATAAAAAAAAAGTGTTTCTGGATGACACAAATAGCCACTTGTGTTGTTATTGTACCAAAAGAGTGGGTCTGATCCTCTGTTCCTCTTGCTAGTGTAGTTAGTATTTTCAGCACTTCCACTCACGGGGATAAACATTAGTCATTATGAGAATGATTCTTAGTGTTTATCCTTGCAGGTCACAGGCCAGGAGCGGAGGGTTTGGGTTTAGGGGTTTTACAGCACTGTTCTTGGGCACAGTGTTTATAGTAGCTTTGATTTGCACCTAATGTGCTAGTGGACATAATGCTTACAAGGCTGGTGGCGCATTTAAGCTAGAAAGTGGGAGGAGGGTATAGCTAATGGAAATGGAGTTGATAGTGAAGACAGGAATAGGAAGAAATAAAGGGTTATGGGGTGGAAAAAGGGGAGGATAGTTAACATGGAGAAACCCCTATTAAATTCAGATATAGAAAAAGGCATGTAGTTGGTAACCTAGATAATGACCACAAAATTAATTTGTGTTGTTGAATGCAAGACGTATGGTAAGCAAAACAGAAGAGTTGGAAATGCTAGCTGTTAATGAGTATAGTAATGTTTCATAATAAAAGCAGCTCTAATTAATCATCATAGTATTTGGATTTTGGAGAGTGTTATTTCAATTCTGTCAGAGTTGTAGTTCAAGAGTAATTCAATGACAAAGTATCCCCTCCTGACCCTTTTACTCATGTAACACTGTTCATCCAGATGAGAAGGGAGGTGCCCAGGTAGACTGCAGAGAGGAACAATCTTCAATTAAGATAAGGGAAAAACCTGAAAAGCTTGTCAAGGGGGGCAGGGCTTTCATTGTTCTCATAGGAAGAAGATTGTCCCCTGCTGTTATCTGTCTGGTCTATGGACTGCATTCCACATCTGAGAAGAGATGGCTTACACTAGGTAAAAGGGGCGGGAGGGGAAACTTTGCTTGCGAATATCTCTCAAATCATAAAGATTTGAGAGAGAAGACTTATATCGTTCTTCATGTTTTTTTAATGGCTACAAAATAAAATAAAGATAAAACAAAGTATTACTGTCCAATTAAGGGAACGCACAGTTAATGTACGTTAACATATTTATTTCACAAATATATGGTTAATACAATTTGTAGGGAGGTTTTAATTATCTGTAAAATAAATAAATCTTGTCTTATGGTGAGAGGTCCTCTTGTAGACAGGGAGATTTATAATGGCTGCTACAACAAGTAGCAACAAACCTATTAAGATAAATACAAAATGGAGGATGGACTGGTGTAGCTTTCAGGAAACACTTGGGTTCAATTTAAATTGGAATTGTGTGATGTGTCTATCTCTCCTCAGTTTCTTGTACTCCTCCCCCACAATCCTCTTCCTCACTTCTGTCCCTCCTATTTCCTCTCCCTTCCTAGTCAAGCCTTCTCATGTGTCCTCCATATTTGTTCCTAATTCAGTCTAACCAACCTTCTTTCTGTCCCCAACCTCTACAGAACCTTTTCACACCCCTCCCTGTATGACACTTTGGGGAATTCCTTAAAAAGGAAAACATGTTGCAAACCAATTGTTTCTGAAGGACCACATAAAATGATGTTGATTAAAATGGGGCTTTTAACCTCTGCTAGAAAGGTCTCCAACGCATTGCTTAATAACACACTAGAGACATCTCTAATATTGCAAGGGTTAAAGGGATAGTAATTCATTGATTAAATTAAATTTAATTCTGTAGATATAAAAAAAAATAAATGGATTGTGCCCAGTCCAATCTCTCAAACCTCTATGGTTAGAGAGCTATAAGCTTACAAAATTCCCCCTTTCTCCCCTTGCACTGACGTCAGCTTTCTGTCTTACAGAACGAGATCCCGGTCTGCAGACCGTTCTGCGGCTCTTCAGCAAAGCCGAAATCACGCTAGTTAGAAAGAAATACTTCATTTGAACTGTCTACAATGTGTGTCTGGTTTGCAAGCACACGATGTAGACCATTCAAATGATGTTTTTCTTTCTAACTAGCATGATTTCTGCTCTGCTGAAGAGCCTCATGATGGTCTGTGGACCGGGATCTCCTTCTGTAAGATAGAAAGCTGACGTCATTGTAAGGGGAGAGAAGGAGGAACTTTGTAGCTCTCAAACCATAGATGTTTGAGAGATCGGACTGGGTGAAATTAATGTATTTTTTTTAATATCTACAGAATTCAATTTAATTTCATTAATGTATTACTATCTCTTTAAAAGCCCCAAATGGGATTTTGTATTTGTTCCATAGGGTTCAGTTGGACTGCATCAGAATTGCTCTGCTTGTGGCTTTATACTATTTATTGATAGGCTTCTATGATAAAATGGTTTGCTTTGGTGTGGCTTATTTGCTGTTGACTATATATGGATAAATACGTCCAATGGATGTTGTGTCCATACCTGTGGACAACTTTCGGAAGGAGCTGACTCTGAAATGTTATTTATTAATCTACTTAGATAGCGTGTTTTCTTGGTGTGCAGAGCTTTACTTTGCTATGATAACAATATGAAAGGCAGAATGCCCAGGGATCCTGCAACTGCCCAGTCTCATCCAAAAAAATACTGTAGCTGAGGCATCCATTGTGATGTCATCAACTGCCAGCAGGCATGGATTTATATTTCAAATGCCACTAGGCACAACATGCTCTGGTGCCCTTAGCTCCGCCTTGGCCTCACCCCCTACATTAATCACTCCCTCCAAAAATGACTGTAGCTGTGATGTCATAAACTTTCAGAAGGTTCCGTGGTAACTTATTATTACATCATAATAATGTCTGAGCTATAAAAGCCCAGAGTCAGAGAATCCTCTAGCATTTGCTAAACTTTTGCAAGGTAGCAATCTTTCAGGAGTGATCCTGCTATTCAAAGGACAGATACCCCTGTATTAGTAATCAGCAAGTGAAAAGCTTTTTTTAATAGAAAGCACCTGGTGTAAGGAATATGGAGAGAGAGAGAGGGAGAAGAAGGGAGCGCCATTCATGGCATGGAAACATAGACCCCAGTGAGGATAGAAACCCAGGTAAGTGACCCTAAGCCACAAATGAGCCAGACCAAAGCCTTGTGCAGTGACATACACACACACACATACACACACATATGGATGATTGTCTGTAGATGTTTTATGTTCCTGGCTTTATGCCCCTCACTGTGTATGTGTGGGGATAAGGAGTAGGAACTTAGGGTATGTAATAGTGTGTGTGTGTGTGTGTGTGTGTGTGTGTGTGTGTGTGTGTGTGTGTGTGTGTGTGTGTGTGTGTGCGAATGAGTGTATGTATTGCAAACAAGAGTAATGATATGGATACAGACAAGAGTCTTACTACTGTGTTAGTATACTGTACAACAACACTATGAAATGTATGGTTGTGATTAAGAATACCCTGTTTCTCAGATATGCCATGCTGTTAATATTAAATTGAGGATATATTTTTCCTACAGAGGTCAATAGGAATCAAAGAGGGAACAGAAGGGTCCCTGCTCGGCGCGGCAGAAGACACAGAAGTGCAACACCTCAAGGAGGTCGGGACAGAAGCCGGTCTCCTATACGTGAAATGCCACAGGTCCCTTTGCAAATCGCCCAACCTCCTATTAGACCACTCATCGGAGGAGGACCAGCTGGTGATGGTGTGGGAGTACACCCAGTAAGAGCTGTCCAACCTATTGGAGGAAGACCTGCTGGGGATGGTGTGGGAGTACACCCAGTAAGAGCTGTCCAACCTATTGGAGGAGGACCTGCTGGGGATGGTGTGGGAGTACATCCAATAAGAGCTGCCCAGCCTATTGGAGGAGGACCTGCTGGGGATGGTGTGGGAGTACACCCAGTAAGAGCTGTCCAACCTATTGGAGGAGGACCTGCTGGGGATGGTGTGGGAGTACACCCAGTAAGAGCTGTCCAACCTATTGGAGGAGGACCTGCTGGGGATGGTGTGGGAGTACATCCAGTAAGAGCTGTCCATCCTATCAGAAGAGGACAAGCTCCTCGTGTTCCACCCCAGCCTCCTCGTGTTCAACCTCAGCCTCTTCAGGTTCAACTCCAGCCTCCTCGTGTTCAACCCGAGCCTCATTACAGGGAAAACCTTATTAGGCACATTAATCAGGCTGAGGAATTAGCAAACCAAATATATAACAACAGACGCCCTGTTCAGCCAGCAATGATCCAGCAAAATGATAACAGACTCCCTGTGATCATTGTGAGAATAGGAGATCCACCAGACCAATGTACCATCTGCCTGGAGGATTTTGAAACTGGGGAAAGAATAACACGCCTGCCCTGCAGCCACCAGTTTCACCATCAGTGTATGACCAGATGGCTGCAAGAGAGTCCATTCTGCCCTCTATGCCGGCAAAGGGCAGTTTAAGATCAAAAAAGAACAACTAAAACTGTAAGGCTACGTCCTAGATGGATAAGATCAGATAAGCTGCAACACGCAGAAGATATTTTTAACATCCAGAGAGCAAGACACAGAGAATAACAATTTGGAAATTACTGTTTTCAGACAAATAAAAAAGTGTTTCTTGAAGACAAAAATAGCCCCTTGTGTTGTTATGGAACCAAAAGAGTGGGTCTGATCCTCTGTTCCTCTTGCTAGTGTATCTGGTATTTTCAGCACTACCACTCACGGGGATAAACATTAGTCATTATGAGAATTGTTCTTAGTGTTATCCTTGCGGGTCACAGGCCAGGAGTGGAGGGTTTGGGTTTAGGGGTTTTACAGCACTGTTCTTGGGCACAGAGTTTATAGTAGCATCGATTTGCACCTAATGACCACAAAATTAATTTGTATTGGTGAATACAAGACGTATGGTAAGCAAAATAGAAGAGTTGGAAAGGCTAGCTGTTAATGAGTACTTGCATATAACTGGCATTACTGAAACATGATGGGCGATACAAATGACTGGGCTGTAAATACTGAGCGCTATTCCCCGTTTTGGAGACGCAGGATTAACACGAGAAGTAAAGGAGTACTCCGATAGTGAGACCATATCTAGATCCAGGTTTAACGGAACACACAGTTAATGTACATCACCCTATTTACTTCACAAACATATGGTTAATACAACATGTAGGGAGTTTTTAATTACCTGTAAAATAAATAAATCTTATCTTAGGGTGAGAGGTCATCTTTTAGACAGGGAGATCTATAATGGCTGATACAACAAGTAGCAACAAACCTATCAAGAAAGACAAATACAAAACGGAGGATGGACTGGTTTAGCTTTCAGGAAAAACTTGGGTTGTATTTAACATGGAATTGTGTGATATATGTACCTCTCCTCAATTTCTTGCAATCCTCCCCCACAATCCTCTTCCTCACTTCTGTCCCTCCTATGTCCTCTCCCTCCCTAGTCAAGCTTTCTCATGTGTCCTCCATATCTACTCCTCACTCATCCTAACCAACCTTCTTTCTGTCACCAACCTCTACAGAACCTTTTCACACACCTCCCTGTATGAAACTTAAAGGAATTTCTGAAAAGGAAAACATTTTACAGCTAATTGTCTCTGAAGGACCAAATAAAAATGATTGTTGATTCAAATGGGGCTTTTAACCTCTGTAATGCTAGAAAGGTCTCCAAAACATTGTTTAATAACACAATAGAGACATCTCTAACATTATAAGGGTTAAAAGCCCCAAATGGCAATTTGTATTTGCTCCATAGGATTCAGCTGGACTGCATCAGAATTGCTTCACTTGTGGCTTTATACATATTTCCTTTTACTGATAGGCTTCTATGATAAAATGGCTTGCTTTGGTGTGGTGTTAGCAATATAGTAGGCATGGCTTATATGCTGTTGACCACATATGGATAATTTAGACCATTGGGTGTTGTGTGACCCTATGCCACAACTGAACAGCCTCTTTTTTACGAAAATATGGCTAATACAACATACATACAAAATGTGAGAGTCTTCTGATGATGTACAAACAGCACGATGGACCGTTCTGTGGCTAATCACTGCTTAGAAGCATCACATTTTAGCTCTCTAGTACCATTACAGAGGAGAAATTTCCTGTTCCAAAATTATGGGAAAGCCCCCTCTGCACGGGAACACCAGCTAACCCCAGATGTACTTTTCAGGCTTATCAGGGCTAGGGTAGTGTTCTTCGCCAAGCAGGCGATAGGGGGCCAAAAGTGGGGGGAGAAGCCCACTCTGCCAGTGCCTCAGCTGTGAAAGGGTATAGCTTAGAAAAGCATTTATTAAGGAAAAGTCTCTTATCTGGAGTTTTCCATTCATCCATAAGGATTTGGTCAAAAATATAAGAATGAGGAAAGAGAGAGGAGACTTTCTTGAGCCTCTGAAGAATATCCAGAGCTGTAGACTCCACATCACTGGCCTCAGAGACCTGAAAGGTCTCCAACAACACTTTGATGAGCCCCTCAACCACAGGAACATGGTCAGCCTCAAAGGAATCTCCATAGGAGAAGTAAGAGTCAATATCTTCGTCATCCTCTGAGTCCAACTGCTCCTCAGAGGATATTGTAGGGTTATCATTTAGCGGTGTTATCTAATTTAGTCTATTTAACATAGGGAATTACTTTGGTACGTGCCATTGATGCAGTTCAGTTGATATATCTATTTAAAATGTTTTGCATTTCAACTTTACCGTAGTCTGTAGATGGACGGTGACATTTTCCTGTCTTGAGAATGTTTACATAATTTAAAAGGGGTATGTGTGGGGGATTTCTATATCTGGCTAATCTCACTGAACCTGGAAAGGTCTATTATCAATAGAGAAGGACACATGAACTAAATACAGATATAAAATGGGTATGAGCAAATAAAAGTAACTACAGATACTGTCCCATGAAAAACGTAAGTATATGCTACGATCTCAGACTTTTTTCTTGAACTCTTGTGTGTTAGATAGGTCTCATCACATTTATTTACAATGGATTGGGACCTTTCAAGTATCCAAGTGGTAAAAAGAAAATGCATTGAATATCACTTCAAACAAAGGGAAATATTTCTTAAGGGCCAGATTATCCCTTTAATGGCAAAATAGGGATGAACAAAAAAGTTGTGTATTTCCTGTTTTCCACTATTAACTCTGAGTGCCGGAGGGGTGCATTTGCATTGCTTACCCCCTGGAATTCAAAGGACTAACTGGGTATTACATGCTTATCAAGGTGCTGTTTCACTTATTTATACTACCACCTAAGCACATAATCCCACGCTAATCAATGCACCTATATTGACCAACAGCCAAGCGTTAATGCAGACCATACAAGCACAAATGAGATTTCTGCCCATACTGTCCCATTAATGAAGAATATCCTATTGAGTTTAAATGGATAGCAATGTTTCACAATAAAAGCACACCCAATTAACCATGATAGTATCTGGGCCATGGAGAGTGTTATTTCAATACTGTAAGAGTTACAGTTCAAGAGTAACACTGCTCACCTCAGAGGAGCAAGGTGGTGTACAGATGGATCGCAGAGAGGGACAATCTTCAGCAAGCATAAGGGAAAAACGTGAAAAATCTGTCAAGGATGACAGGGTTTTCATTGTTCTCACAGTAAGAAGATTGTCCCTTGATGTGACCTGTCTGGTCTGTGGACCAGATTCCACATCTGAGGGGAGATGGCTTACACTAGGTAAAAGGGGCCCACTATGCCAGGGAAGGGAGGTTTAAGATCTAAGAAGCAGCAACTAAAAATGTAACACTACGTCCTAGATGGATACGATCAGATAAGCTGGAACACGCATAAGCTATTTTTAACATCCAAGAGCAAGACAACGAGAGAAACAACTTGGACTTTGCTGCTTTCTGACAAATAAAAAAAAAGTGTTTCTGGATGACACAAATAGCCACTTGTGTTGTTATTGTACCAAAAGAGTGGGTCTGATCCTCTGTTCCTCTTGCTAGTGTAGTTAGTATTTTCAGCACTTCCACTCACGGGGATAAACATTAGTCATTATGAGAATGATTCTTAGTGTTTATCCTTGCAGGTCACAGGCCAGGAGCGGAGGGTTTGGGTTTAGGGGTTTTACAGCACTGTTCTTGGGCACAGTGTTTATAGTAGCTTTGATTTGCACCTAGTGTGCTAGTGGACATAATGCTTACAAGGCTGGTGGCGCATTTAAGCTAGAAAGTGGGAGGAGGGTATAGCTAATGGAAATGGAGTTGATAGTGAAGACAGGAATAGGAAGAAATAAAGGGTTATGGGGTGGAAAAAGGGGAGGATAGTTAACATGGAGAAACCCCTATTAAATTCAGATATAGAAAAAGGCATGTAGTTGGTAACCTAGATAATGACCACAAAATTAATTTGTGTTGTTGAATGCAAGACGTATGGTAAGCAAAACAGAAGAGTTGGAAATGCTAGCTGTTAATGAGTATAGTAATGTTTCATAATAAAAGCAGCTCTAATTAATCATCATAGTATTTGGATTTTGGAGAGTGTTATTTCAATTCTGTCAGAGTTGTAGTTCAAGAGTAATTCAATGACAAAGTATCCCCTCCTGACCCTTTTACTCATGTAACACTGTTCATCCAGATGAGAAGGGAGGTGCCCAGGTAGACTGCAGAGAGGAACAATCTTCAATTAAGATAAGGGAAAAACCTGAAAAGATTGTCAAGAGGGGCAGGGCTTTCATTGTTCTCATAGGAAGAAGATTGTCCCCTTCTGTTATCTGTCTGGTCTATGGACTGCATTCCACATCTGAGAAGAGATGGCTTACACTAGGTAAAAGGGGCGGGAGGGGAAACTTTGCTTGTGAATATCTCTCAAACCATAAAGATTTGAGAGAGAAGACTTATATCGTTCTTCATGTTTTTTTAATGGCTACAAAGTAAAATAAAGATAAAACAAAGTATTACTGTCCCATTAAGGGAAAGCACAGTTAATGTACGTTAACATATTTATTTCACAAACATATGGTTAATACAATTTGTAGGGAGGTTTTAATTATCTGTAAAATAAATAAATCTTGTCTTATGGTGAGAGGTCCTCTTTTAGACAGGGAGATCTATAATGGCTGCTACAACAAGCAGCAACAAACCTATTAAGAAAAATACAAAATGGAGGATGGACTGGAGCAGCTTTCAGGAAACACCTGGGTTCAATTTAAACTGGAATTGTGTGATGTATGTACCTCTCCTCAGTTTCTTGTACTCCTCCCCACAATCCTCTTCCTCACTTCTGTCCTCCTATTTCCTCTCCCTTCCTAGTCAAGCCTTCTCATGTGTCCTCCATATTTGTTCCTAATTCAGTCTAACCAACCTTCTTTCTGTCCCCAACCTCTACAGAACCTTTTCACACCCCTCCCTGTATGACACTTTGGGGAATTCCTTAGAAAGGAAAACATGTTGCAAACCAATTGTTTCTGAAGGACCACATAAAATGATGTTGATTAAAATGGGGCTTTTAACCTCTGCTAGAAAGGTCTCCAACGCATTGCTTAATAACACACTAGAGACATCTCTAATATTGCAAGGGTTAAAGGGATAGTAATTCATTGATTAAATTAAATTTAATTCTGTAGATATAAAAAAAAAATAAATGAATTGTGCCCAGTCCAATCTCTCAAACCTCTATGGTTTGAGAGCTATAAGCTTACAAAATTCCCCCTTTCTCCCCTTGCACTGACGTCAGCTTTCTGTCTTACAGAAGGAGATCCCGGTCTGCAGACCATTCTGCGGCTCTTCAGCAAAGCCGAAATCACGCTAGTTAGAAAGAAATACTTCATTTGAACTGTCTACAATGTGTATCTGGTTTTCAAGTACATGATGTAGACCATTCAAATGATGTATTTCTTTCTAACTAGCATGATTTCTGCTCTGCTGAAGAGCCTCATGATGGTCTGTGGACCGGGATCTCCTTCTGTAAGATAGAAAGCTGACGTCATTGTAAGGGGAGAGAAGGAGGAACTTTGTAGCTCTCAAACCATAGACGTTTGAGAGATCGGACTGGGTGAAATTAATGTATTTTTTTTAATATCTACAGAATTCAATTTAATTTCATTAATGTATTACTATCTCTTTAAAAGCCCCAAATGGGATTTTGTATTTGTTCCATAGGGTTCAGTTGGACTGCATCAGAATTGCTCTGCTTGTGGCTTTATACTATTTATTGATAGGCTTCTATGGTAAAATGGTTTTCTTTGGTGTGGATTATTTGCTGGCTTATTTGCTGTTGACTATATATGGATAAATACGTCCAATGGATGTTGTGTCCATACCTGTGGACAACTTTCGGAAGGAGCTGACTCTGAAATGTTATTTATTAATCTACTTAGATAGCGTGTTTTCTTGGTGTGCAGAGCTTTACTTTGCTATGATAACAATATGAAAGGCAGAATGCCCAGGGATCCTGCAACTGCCCAGTCTCATCCAAAAAAATACTGTAGCTGAGGCATCCATTGTGATGTCATCAACTGCCAGCAGGCATGGATTTATATTTCAAATGCCACTAGGCACAACATGCTCTGGTGCCCTTAGCTCCGCCTTGGCCTCACCCCCTACATTAATCATTCCCTCCAAAAATGACTGTAGCTGTGATGTCATAAACTTTCAGAAGGTTCCGTGGTAACTTATTATTACATCATAATAATGTCTGAGCTATAAAAGCCCAGAGTCAGAGAATCCTCTAGCATTTGCTAAACTTTTGCAAGGTAGCAATCTTTCAGGAGTGATCCTGCTATTCAAAGGACAGATACCCCTGTATTAGTAATCAGCAAGTGAAAAGCTTTTTTTAATAGAAAGCACCTGGTGTAAGGAATATGGAGAGAGAGAGAGGGAGAAGAAGGGAGCGCCATTCATGGCATGGAAACATAGACCCCAGTGAGGATAGAAACCCAGGTAAGTGACCCTAAGCCACAAATGAGCCAGACCAAAGCCTTGTGCAGTGACATACACACACACACACACACACACACATATGGATGATTGTCTGTAGATGTTTTATGTTCCTGGCTTTATGCCCCTCACTGTGTATGTGTGGGGATAAGGAGTAGGAACTTAGGGTATGTGATAGTGTGTGTGTGTGTGTGTGTGTGTGTGTGTGTGTGTGTGTGTGTGTGTGTGTGTGTGAATGAGTGTATGTATTGCAAAAAAGAGTAATGATATGGATACAGACAAGAGTCTTACTACTGTGTTAGTATACTGTACAACAACACTATGAAATGTATGGTTGTGATTAAGAATACCCTGTTTCTCAGATATGCCATGCTGTTAATATTAAATTGAGGATATATTTTTCCTACAGAGGTCAATAGGAATCAAAGAGGGAACAGAAGGGTCCCTGCTCGGCGCGGCAGAAGACACAGAAGTGCAACACCTCAAGGAGGTCGGGACAGAAGCCGGTCTCCTATACGTGAAATGCCACAGGTCCCTTTGCAAATCGCCCAACCTCCTATTAGACCACTCATCGGAGGAGGACCAGCTGGTGATGGTGTGGGAGTACACCCAGTAAGAGCTGTCCAACCTATTGGAGGAGGACCTGCTGGGGATGGTGTGGGAGTACACCCAGTAAGAGCTGTCCAACCTATTGGAGGAGGACCTGCTGGGGATGGTGTGGGAGTACATCCAATAAGAGCTGTCCAGCCTATCGGAGTAGGACCTGCTGGGGTTGGTGTGGGAGTTCATCCAGTAAGAGCTGTCCATCCTATCAGAAGAGGACAAGCTCCTCGTGTTCCACCCCAGCCTCCTCGTGTTCAACCTCAGCCTCTTCAGGTTCAACTCCAGCCTCCTCATGTTCAACCCGAGCCTCATTACAGGGAAAACCTTATTAGGCACATTAATCAGGCTGAGGAATTAGCAAACCAAATATATAACAACAGACGCCCTGTTCAGCCAGCAATGATCCAGCAAAATGATAACAGACTCCCTGTGATCATTGTGAGAATAGGAGATCCACCAGACCAATGTACCATCTGCCTGGAGGATTTTGAAACTGGGGAAAGAATAACACGCCTGCCCTGCAGCCACCAGTTTCACCATCAGTGTATGACCAGATGGCTGCAAGAGAGTCCATTCTGCCCTCTATGCCGGCAAAGGGCAGTTTAAGATCAAAAAAGAACAACTAAAACTGTAAGGCTACGTCCTAGATGGATAAGATCAGATAAGCTGCAACACGCAGAAGATATTTTTAACATCCAGAGAGCAAGACACAGAGAATAACAATTTGGAAATTACTGTTTTCAGACAAATAAAAAAGTGTTTCTTGAAGACAAAAATAGCCCCTTGTGTTGTTATGGAACCAAAAGAGTGGGTCTGATCCTCTGTTCCTCTTGCTAGTGTAGTTAGTATTTTCAGCACTACCACTCACGGGGATAAACATTAGTCATTATGAGAATTGTTCTTAGTGTTATCCTTGCGGGTCACAGGCCAGGAGTGGAGGGTTTGGGTTTAGGGGTTTTACAGCACTGTTCTTGGGCACAGAGTTTATAGTAGCATCGATTTGCACCTAATGACCACAAAATTAATTTGTATTGGTGAATACAAGACGTATGGTAAGCAAAATAGAAGAGTTGGAAATGCTAGCTGTTAATGAGTACTTGCATATAACTGGCATTACTGAAACATGATGGGAGATACAAATGACTGGGCTGTAAATACTGAGCGCTATTCCCCGTTTTGGAGACGCAGGATTAACACGAGAAGTAAAGGAGTACTCCGATAGTGAGACCATATCTAGATCCAGGTTTAACGGAACACACAGTTAATGTACATCACCCTATTTACTTCACAAACATATGGTTAATACAACATGTAGGGAGTTTTTAATTACCTGTAAAATAAATAAATCTTATCTTAGGGTGAGAGGTCATCTTTTAGACAGGGAGATCTATAATGGCTGATACAACAAGTAGCAACAAACCTATCAAGAAAGACAAATACAAAACGGAGGATGGACTGGTTTAGCTTTCAGGAAAAACTTGGGTTGTATTTAACATGGAATTGTGTGATATATGTACCTCTCCTCAATTTCTTGCAATCCTCCCCCACAATCCTCTTCCTCACTTCTGTCCCTCCTATGTCCTCTCCCTCCCTAGTCAAGCCATCTCATGTGTCCTCCATATCTACTCCTCACTCATCCTAACCAGCCTTCTTTCTGTTACCAACCTCTACAGAACCTTTTCACACACCTCCCTGTATGAAACTTAAAGGAATTTCTGAAAAGGAAAACATTTTACAACTAATTGTCTCTGAAGGACCAAATAAAAATGATTGTTGATTCAAATGGGGCTTTTAACCTCTGTAATACTGAAAGGTCTCCAAAACATTGTTTAATAACACAATAGAGACATCTCTAACATTATAAGGGTTAAAAGCCCCAAATGGCAATTTGTATTTGCTCCATAGGTTTCAGCTGGACTGCATCAGAATTGCTTCACTTTTACTGATAGGCTTCTATGATAAAATGGTTTGCTTTGGTGTGGTGTTAGCAATATAGTAGGCATGGCTTATATGCTGTTGACCACATATGGATAATTTAGACCAATGGGTGTTGTGTGACCCTATGCCACAACTGAACAGCCTCTTTTTTACGAAAATATGGCTAATACAACATACATACAAAATGTGAGAGTCTTCTGATGATGTACAAACAGCACGATGGCCTGTTCTATGGCTAGTCACTGCTTAGACGCATCACATTTTAGCTCTCTAGTACCATTACAGAGGAGAAATTTCCTGTTCCAAAATTATGGGAAAGCCCCCTCTGCACGGGAACACCAGCTAACCCCAGATGTACTTTTCAGGCTTATCAGGGCTAGGGTAGTGTTCTTCGCCAAGCAGGTGATAGGGGGCCAAAAGTGGGGGGAGAAGCCCACTCTGCCAGTGCCTCAGCTGTGAAAGGGTATAGCTTAGAAAAGCATTTATTAAGGAAAAGTCTCTTATCTGGAGTTTTCCATTCATCCATAAGGATTTGGTCAAAAATATAAGCGTGAGGAAAGAGAGAGGAGACTTTCTTGAGCCTCTGAAGAATATCCAGAGATGTAGACTCCACATCACTGGCCTCAGAGACCTGAAAGGTCTCCAACAACACTTTGATGAGCCCCTCAACCACAGGAACATGGTCAGCCTCAAAGGAATCTCCATAGGAGAAGTAAGAGTCAATATCTTCGTCATCCTCTGAGTCCAACTGCTCCTCAGAGGATATTGTAGGGTTATCATTTAGCGGTGTTATCTAATTTAGTCTATTTAACATAGGGAATTACTTTGGTACGTGCCATTGATGCAGTTCAGTTGATATATCTATTTAAAATGTTTTGCATTTCAACTTTACCGTAGTCTGTAGATGGACGGTGACATTTTCCTGTCTTGAGAATGTTTACATAGTTTAAAAGGGGTATGTGTGGGGGATTTCTATATCTGGCTAATCTCACTGAACCTGGAAAGGTCTATTATCAATAGAGAAGGACACATGAACTAAATACAGATATAAAATGGGTATGAGCAAATAAAAGTAACTACAGATACTGTCCCATGAAAAACGTAAGTATATGCTACGATCTCAGACTTTTTTCTTGAACTCTTGTGTGTTAGATAGGTCTCATCACATTTATTTACAATGGATTGGGACCTTTCAAGTATCCAAGTGGTAAAAAGAAAATGCATTGAATATCACTTCAAACAAAGGGAAATATTTCTTAAGGGCCAGATTATCCCTTTAATGGCAAAATAGGGATGAACAAAAAAGTCGTGTATTTCCTGTTTTCCACTATTAACTCTGAGTGCCGGAGGGGTGCATTTGCATTGCTTACCCCCTGGAATTCAAAGGACTAACTGGGTATTACACGCTTATCAAGGTGCTGTTTCACTTATTTATACTACCACCTAAGCACATAATCTCACGCTAATCAATGCACCTATATTGACCAACAGCCAAGTGTTAATGCAGACCATACAAGCACAAATTAGATTTCTGCCCATACTGTCCCATTAATGAAGAATATCCTATTGAGTTTAAATGGATAGCAATGTTTCACAATAAAAGCAGCCCCAATTAACCATCATAGTATCTGGGCCATGGAGAGTGTTATTTCAATACTGTAAGAGTTACAGTTCAAGAGTAACACTGCTCACCTCAGAGGAGCAAGGTGGTGTCCAGATGGATCGCAGAGAGGGACAATCTTCAGCAAGCATAAGGGAAAAATTTGAAAAATCTGTCAAGGATGACAGGGTTTTCATTGTTCTCACAGTAAGAAGATTGTCCCTTGATGTGACCTGTCTGGTCTGTGGACCAGATTCCACATCTGAGGGGAGATGGCTTACACTAGGTAAAAGGGGCGGGAGGGAGATACTTTACCATTCAATTACTCTTTCTTACAAACCTGATGGTAGAGAAGATAATTATAATTAATGGACATTTCAAAGTGTAGACATGCAAAATCAACTCTTCATGAAAGTGGATTTTTCGCTTTGCATTGTCGACATATTTTAAAATGTAATTTGAAACTGTTAACCAAAAGACCGATAAAAGTATAGCTTAAGAGACAGCGATATTGAAGCATTTATTTTGTGAAAGTCTTTTTTTTTATGTCGAGTTGTTTGCCGATTAAGGTATGTAGTACACTGGGAACTTATTTAGTATACTTGCTGCACTAAAATAGATCACTTTTCAGAAATAAAAGTATGGTCTCCTAAATGATATATGTACTTATCTTTTGGCTAACATTATGCACAGACAGTTTTGACTAAAGTTTTCAGTTATGGAAAAGGGCAACTATCATATGAAAAGTGCTCTATCGGCAGATCTGCTCCTTTGGAAGAAAACTTCCTGATGTAGTTTGAGGCTGAAAATGGTTCACTTTTAAAATGTTGCATTTAAAGGGATAGTAATGTTTCCAAATAAAAACAGCTCCAATTAATCTTCATAGTATTTGGGCCATGGAGAGTGTTACTTCAATACTGTCCAAGTTGTAATTCAAGAGTAATTGAATGATTGAGTATGGGGATAGCCCCCCCTTTTACTGATGTAGCACTGTTCACCTCAGAACTGAAAGGTGGTGTCCAGATGGCTTGCAGAGAGGGACAATCTTCTATTAGCATAAGGGAAAACCTGAAAAACCTGCCAAGGGGGGCAGGGCTTTCATTGTTCTCACAGTAAGAAGATTGTCCCTTGCTGAGAGCTGCATGGTCTGAAGACCAGATTCCATATCTGAGGGGAGGTGGCTTACTGTCACGTTTCCCCAGAGATGATCAGGAGTCAGTACGGTATAGTAAAATGCAATTTATTAAACAACAATAAGGTAGCAAACAGAGCAAAATAGCAGGTACAAGCAAAGGGTTACAGCCAGCCAGTGCTACTGCCAGAAACAGTAAACTGCCACGGAGGACCACTCTAATAGAGATTAGGCTGAAGCCACTGGTAGTCTCTGCTGGAACCAGGAGCTGGCAGAAGAAAGGAACAGGAACAGGAACCAGAGCTCAAAGTCTTGATCCGAGGTAGCGAGAAAATCTGATTCACGCCTGCAGTCAGAAAGGAGCGTATCTCTGACTCACACCTGCAGTCAGTATAAAGAAGGGATACTTGACTCACACCTGCAGTCAGTATCAAAGTTAGTCTGCTAGAGTTCCAGGCCCGCACCAGATAGGGTGTCTGCCAGGTACAGGGGAAAAACAAAAGAACAGTCAGACAGAGCCACAGGTCAGCACCAGAGAGGGTAGTCAGACAAGCCAGGTCATACACATTTCAGGTAGTCAGCAAGAGCCACAGGTTTGCACCAGACTGGGTGTCCACTATAAGGATAAGACAAAGGAATAGTCAGACAGAGCCACAGGTCAGCACCAGATTGGATGGAAGACAAGCCAGGTCATACACAGAGCCCAAGGTAATAGAACTGCTTTGGACAACAACGCAAGGGCAACTGAGTCAGGACTCAGGCTGCCCTTTAAACCCCTCCTCAAGAAGTAGGTAGGAGTAACAGGCTCAGAGGAAGGAAGTAGGTAGGAGGAGACTACAGGAAGAATGGCATAAAACAGAGGCCTGCTTCACTCTGAAGCCTCGCGTCTGCAGATGACGCGTGGAATGACGCCAAGAGTTGCAGGAAATAAGGTAAGCTGCGACACTTACACTAGGTAAAAGGGGTGGGAGGGAGATACTTTATCATTCAATTACTCTTGAACTACAAATCTGACTGTATTGAAAGAACACTATCCATGGCCCAAATACTATGAAGATTAATTGGTGCTGCTTTTATTTTGAAACATTACTATCCCTTTAAAACAGCATGCAGCTACACTCAGCACAAAGCATTTAGTCATGATGAAAAGGTTACCATGAGAATCTCGCCCTGCATCCAAGCCCAAGATTCTCATGTCGCGTCCTTAAATGACGTCTGGTAGTTACAGTTACACCTGTGTGAGCAGTCCCTTAGGCAAAATAAAAAGGGCATCACAAAATCTATCTATATAATTTGCTAGGATGCGTCGCTCCCTGTGTGCGTAACACGCACGGACACAGAGAGCGATGCCTCCTAGCAAATTGTAAATGGCTTCCAGGCAGGGTGGCAGTGGAGGGAAAAGCAGTGGTAGAGCGGCACGCTCCGGGGATCACCGCAATACCAATGCTCACCTCCCCCCCCCATCGAATGACGGGCTTCAACTTAGTATAAAATAAGTACACAGTGCCATATTGGTGAAGAAAAAGAGCAGAATGCAAAAGTAGAATAGCAATCACCGGAATCCCCAAGATGACACAGGGCGCTCCGCTACCAATGCGCACTTTACTTCCACTTCTAATGAAATGTACACCAAATGCAGACAACCAGGCACCATTTAAGGAATTAACATGAGAATCTTGCTCTGCTTTAATGCCAGGCAAGATTCTCATGGTGACCTTTTCATTATGGCGACATGCTTCGTCCGGCGTGTAGCCGCAGCTGTTTTAAATGTGACGTTTTAAAAGGTTACCATTGAAAATGGACCCCAAGGCTCCCTGATTTTTTCCTGCAAGACCTGACTCTCGAAGATGGACACTGAAGGTCTATAGTGTAGAGAGTCAGGATTCACTACAGCCCACTGAGAGAAGGTTGATTCTGTTTACTGACCCCCACCAAACAGCTGACAAGAAATATTTTGGTGCTGCACAGTGCAGCCTGAACTCACCTCAAGTGCACATGATTTTGTTAAGCTTATTATTATGTCAATATTACCATAGCTATGCAAATAAATATGTTGGTACCTGTGGATTAGAAAGGTTCCAGGAATCATAGTCCTCTTCTGTGCACTCTCTAGAGAAGGAGGGTCTGAAATCTACTTTTACCAGTTCCCAGTCCGAGCGGTAACTTATGTGACCAAATACACTGTGCAGGAACATAAGAGATGGAAATTATTTACAAAGTAATCGAGTTTTCAATAGCAATATAATGTTAAATGGATAATATTGTGTATAATAAATGTGTGTGTGACTTTTTTTATGGCAAATACATCACATATTAAAATGGATTCATCACTTTCAGATATGTTATATTATCCAGTTATTTGTATGCTAATCAGTCTTGTATGTTCTGGGCCAATAGCATCACACACACAATGTACTGTGAGTGGATATAGCCAGATCCTAAACACTGCCAGCATTTCTAATAACAAAAACTATTTACTTTACAGAAAAATGCTAGTGCAACCTTTAACCCTATGAGTGCCAGAAGGGTACGCAACGCATTGCAAAGCAGAATCTAATTCTCTGTAAAACAATTTAAAGTGTTAGCAATGTCAGAATCTCATTGCCACAAACACCATCTCTCAAATCGCTATGGTTTGAGAGATATTCACAATCAAAGTTCTCCCTTCCCTCCCCTTCTCTTGATGTCAGCTGTAAAGCTAACAGAAGGAGATCTGTGTCAGCCGACACGATGAGGCTCTTCAGCAGAGCCGGTATCCCGTTATTAGAAAAGAACTATTTTATGGTAACAGTATACAAAGTGTGCTTGCAAACCAGGAACACTTTGTAGTCCTTTCCAATGAAGTAATTATTTTCTAATAACAGGATTTCTGCTCTGCTGCAGAGCCACCGACTGGTCCCCGGACTGGGATCTCCTGCTGTCAGCTAGACGCTGACGTCAAGAGAAGGGGAGGGAAGGGGGAACGTTGATTATGAATATCTCTCAAACCACAGCGGTTTGAGAGATGGGGTTTGTGGGAATGAGATTGTTTTTTTTTACCCTCTACAAATCTATTAAACAAAATTTATGGGACATTACTAACACTTTAAACTTGTCTTAGGGTAATAGGTTCATAAGTAAACTTAATGGGGCAAATGTAATAAAACTACTTTTTACAAACGCACTGCAAAAATAAAATTAGATTGCAGTTGTCTTACAAATATTTAATCCTTTGAGTGCCAGAGGAGTATAAACCTCTGGCACTCAAAGGGTTACTGATGTTTGAAATCATTGCATTTCTCCTAGAATGACATTTGTCCCAGTGGGTAACATTGAGATGCACAGGAACCATTTTCAGGCACAGTGAGACATATGTGTAGCAGTGCTATTCTGCAGTAAAACAACTGAACTATAGGGGGACTCATTAGAATTGCCAAGACTGTCATTGATTTAAACTGGGGCTTTTTAACCCCTCAAATGCTACAGATGACTCCAACGCCCTGCGAAGCAATGAATTGTGGACCTCACTAGCATCCCAGGGTTTAAAAGTTGCATTTATATTAATCAGAATTTTTATTTTTCTCCTATGGTGAAGTTGGTTTTCTCCAGAACAACAGCAGTCCACTTTTATACAGAGGGCACTTTCAGTTAGCGAGAAATACACACACACTTGGGAAACTTCTTGTTCCAAGCCGCCAGAGCTGAACTAAGGTCTGGAGTGGGAGTGTCAAAATAACATGTTTAGAGTCATAAAGTGGGCAGGGCTTGACTGGGGTGGGTGGGATTGATAAGAGGGGAGGAGGTAAGAACAGGGAGGAGAGTGGCCGAATTGGCAGTGAAGTGGGTGGACTAACAAGGGAACTCACTGAGCTGTGAGAATCAGCCTCTGTCCCCGGATACCTGGTAAGTAACTGTTTGAGTGCCAGAGGGGTATGCAATGCTTTGGAATTGCATTGGTACTCAAAAGGTTGAGTATAAAATCCAGTCATATCAGAAAAGTTACCAGGTATTAAAATTCAGATACTGCTATATTTAACCAAAGGGGTGTCAAACACATTGCAAAGCAAAGCACTGGACACCCCTCTAGCACTCAAAGAGTTAAGCAATACATTGGAGATGTCTCAAGGATATAATGGGATCTTTCACAGAAGCAACTTGTCAGAGACATAGCCATGATGGGGATGAAATGGTTAATGTTTCTTTTAAACCAAATTCCCTAAAAATCTGTGTTTAAAATGTGTTTAAATTAGCTCATTCTTCTGGACAAAAGAGGCCTCTATTTACCTAGATGGGAATGAAAAATATATAGGTGACTTTTATGATTACTGATATCCAGTTGGAGACAAAAAGTCTAAGACAAAGATATTCTCCCATGTGGGAAAGCCTGCTAGGGTGACAGATTGATATCCAATGGAATAATCTTTGACATTTTTTATCTAATGACAGTAACAAGAACACCTTATTGTCTATTGATAGGAATTCTTATCAAGCTGAATTTTAATGTCCTCTTAGTGACCTCTTTAGAATACATAGCGTTATTACCAGTGTTTTGAAGAATTCCCAAAAATTAAGATAATTTTATTCTGATGTCACTGCATAATGAGATGGCTCTTTAACCAATCAGAGCAGATTTTGATGAGGGTACTTTCAAATTATAAATATGCAAGTTTAGAGAGAAAGGGTTTTTTGCTTCCTCTTGGGTCTTGGCTGTTTTTTCCTTTCCTGTGGTTCCTGGCTGACTGATAAGAGATACAAAGAAATACCTTATTGGACTGGTAACTATATATTTTCTTATTTAAATTTTGCAACATTTCAAAATCATATACATATTTCTTCTATATTTGAAGAAACCTAATTTTCTTATAATTTGTCTTAATTGGACTGGCCTCCCATTTGGGATCAATTGTAATAAGCTATATTAGCTATAGAAATTCTGAAATTAACCCCTTAACGACCCTTGACGGTCATAGTACGTCAAGGGTCGTTTTGACTTAACGACCGATGACGTACTATGACCATCATCGAGTTCCGGGCTCCCCCCACGGCTGCACGCCGTTCGGGGAGTCCGGAACCCAACGGAGCAATAAAAAAAAATTGCTCCGTGGTCGTCAAGTCACTCCCGGTTCCGGATTCCCCGGTCGTTAAGGGGTTAAGCAGAATTAATTTATTGTTGGTAAACTGTAATAATTTACCAGATAAGAGTAAAATAGGTTATAACAGTGAGATATATGGATCCTTGTTATATATTATTTAATATAATTCCTTATATTGCTAGGATAATATATTGTGTTTCTGGAAAGGTTATAATATCTAATATTTGATCTGGGGAATTCTTTGAACTCCTTTATTAATCCTTTAATTGCTATTTGTCTATTTACTTTGAGGTGTTTCTTAGATTTCTTTGTGTTGGATTTGGATCTAAACTTTTGTACAGTTAAAAGTTTTTAACATCTCACTAAACAAAAGAAGTGGCCATCTTGGGTGTGGCATCCTATCTTAATAAGTGGATTAACCCTTAAAGTACCCTATAGGTTTTACATAGGATTGCTATAGTCATGTTTATGATATATGTTGCATGAAGTTTGGTATACTGTCTAGACCTATATTATTAGATTTGATTGTAAGTCTATTCTTGGTATAATCTATTATTGACTATATTAATTGCAATGTATATGTTTATTCAAAATATATGCAGTCTTTTGAAATCAGTACATAATTAAATTATAGTGATCTATATCTGGGATTTTATTCCAGTTAGTCTCTAAATTTGATTATTATATATGGTATAAGGGAATTGCCAGAGGACCTGACCTAATATTAAGCTTACTCACCTGACAATATACCTTAAACCTCAGTTAGCATAGTTTATACAGTTTCTGGGGCAGAGGTATTCATATATACTGCTGACAAATGTATTTTATTAATTGTAAGGATCAATTATCCTTTTCTATGCTGCTGAGTGCAATTATTGTTATCTAATACCTCTGAATATACCTATGTGTGGTTAACCCTTTAATTGCTGGTAATCCTAATGGTGATAATTGTGTTTTGAGTTACTATATATCTATTGTAATTGCTGATCACTCATTTATATCATTGTTGTTTATACTTTATATATAGTATATTGTATTTAATAAATTATATATATTTTTGCACAAATACGCGGGATTGATTATTTTAATCAATTCTTTACTGTGAAGTAATGTGTGAATACTTAATACAGTGTAAAGTTCTCAAAATTATTTAATATTGTCATTTATCTATTTATGTGAAGATATCCAACCTGATTGGTTCTCTTGTTTTAACCCTTTGGATACCTTCAACATAATTGATTCGACAAACTCATGAACACCCCACTTTGCATTATTTAGGCCAGGGGCTTTTAACTGTTCGGCCTCCAGCTGTTGAGAACATAATTTCCCATCGATCCCAAACAGCCAGTAGTAGCGCCAAACAGCTGAAGGTCCAACAATTGACTTACCCTATTTTAAAGGGATAGTAATACTTAAAATGTAAAAAAAAATATGTTGTAGGGTTTATCCCCCTGAGTAAAACAAGAGTACTCCCACTGCTGAAAGGTGCTTTATTCAAAAGTTATTAATTTTCAAAGATTAATTTTTTAGGTACAATATCACAGTGGCCTGAAATTGTACAGTGGCGCTGTTGCTACACGATCCTATGGACAGCTCTGGTCCCGGGACCATAAATCTCCATAGGATGGTGTAGCAACAGCGCCACTGTACAATTTCAGGCCACTGTGATATTGCACCTAAAAAATTCAACTTTGAAAATAAATAACTTTTGAATAAAACACCCTTCAGCAGTGGGGGTACTCTTGTTTTACTCAGGGGGATAAACCCTACAACATATTTTTTTTTACATTTTAAGTATTACTATCCCTTTAAGCTGTTAGTCTCTGGCCAAGCATTTTAAAAGGTATAGGAATGTTTCACAAAAAAACAGCTCCAATTACTCTTCATAGTATTTGGGCCATGGAGAGTGTTATTTCAATACTATCCGAGTTGTAGTCCAAGAGTAATTAAATGATAACGTATCCCCCTCCCTCCCCTTTTACTGATGTAACACTGCTCACCTCAGAGCAGCAAGAAACGGACAATCTTCAGTGAGCTAAAGGAAAAACCTGCAAAAAACTTTCAATGGAGGAAGGGTTTTCCTTATGTTCACAGCAAGAAGATTGTCCCTTGCTGTGAGCTGTCTGGTCCTGTGACCAGATTCCACATGTGAGGGGAGGTGGCTTACACTAGGTAAAAGGGACGGGAGGGGGATACTTTATCATTCAATTACTCTTGAACTACAACTCTGACAGTATTGAAATAACACTCTCCATGGCCGAAATACTATGAGGGTTAATTGGAGCTGCTGTTTTGTGAAACATTACTATACCTTTAAATATGATGTATCTACATCTAGCCAATGTAAAAAAGAATGATGCATATGTTACATCCATAAAATATAATCCTAAACTTGATTTTTAACATATGTAAACTATTCTATTCAGAGAGCATTTCTTTAACCCCTTAACGACCTGGGAATCCGGAAGCGGAAGTGACTTAACGACCACGGAGCAATTTTTTTTAATTGCTCCGTTGCGTTCCAGACTCCCCGAACGGCATGCAGCCGCGGGGGGAGCCCGGAACTCGATGACGGTCATAGTACGTCATCGGTCGTTAAGTCAAATCGACCCTTGACGTACTATGACCGTCAAGGGTCTTTAAGGGGTTAATTTCACTTGTTCTGTTTGTAAACAGAGATAACCCTGTTAATTAGCTGTGATTAGTGCCAACTTCTTATATACGGAAAGTCTGTTATCTCAGTCCAATTACAGACACTCCTGGAAAATCACCTTAAAGTTGATCTATCACATATCGATATCGAATGCTCATTAGATAGAGCATTTAGAGAAAAAGTTTAATATGTTAGTCATTTTTTTAAAAAAAAAAGCGTTTTCAAGTTTAAAAGTTGCCCAGCAGCCTACTTCCACTTGCAACTGCGGCAAGCTGCTTGCCGCACAGAGGCTGCTCCCGTCCCACTACCCAGCATCCTCCAATGACGGAGGATGTCTGTCTCTAAGCTGGAGTGATCTCATTAGCTAGATATCGATCTTTGCCAATGAGATCGCTCCAGCTTAGAGAAAGAAAGCCTCCATATTTGGCGGATGCTGGGTAGTGAGACGGGAGCAGAGGCAGTGCTGCAAGCAGGAAGTAGGCTACTGGGCACATTTTAAACTTGAATTTTTGCGCAGATAATGTTTTTTTTTTTCAAAAATTATTAACATACTAAACTTTTTCGCTAAATGCTCTAACTAATGAGCATTAGATATCTATATGTGATAGATCCACTTTAAGATTCCTGTGGTATTTGGAGTCTTGGAAAAGGTGGAAATGGTGGCTTCCTCAGAGCATTTGTAAGACTAAATTTTAGACCTCAGAAAACAGAAAAGTTATATAAATACTGGCATGAAGAACAGGATATTTACATGTAAATAAACTAAATTAATTTCTAGGAGTCAGTGTTCCTTTAAAGGGATAGTAATACTTCATTTTAACTTTATTTTATTTTGTAGGCATTAAAAAAACATGAAGAATGATATAAGTCTTATCTCTGAAACCTTTATGGTTTAAGAGATATTCACAAACAAAGTATCCCCCCCCTGTTCAACCAAATCAGAAGGGAGATGCCCAGGTAGACTGCAGAGAGGGACAATCTTCAATTAAGATAATGGAAAAAGCTGAAAAACTTATCAAGGGGGGAAGGGCTTTCATTGTTTTCATACAAAGAAAATTGTCCCCTTCTGTTATCTGTACTGTCATACAACCAGACTCACATCTGAGAAGAGATTGTTTACACTAGGTAAAAGGGGCGGGGAGGGGAACTTTGCTTGTGAATATCTCATAAACCATAAAGGTTTGAGCGATAAGACTTATATCATTCTTCATGTTTTTTTAATGCCTACAAAATAAAATAAAGTTAAAACGAAGTGTTACTATCCCTTTAACAAATTCAGTATAAACCTTGACTTGAGGAAAGAAAGAATTATAGCATTTGAGAGAAAAACCGTGGGCACAGAAAACTCAGTTTAAATTAAATTATGAAATAAAGTAAAGTTTCTGCTGAGTGATGGATAGATTTCATAAATGAGCCACACGGAAGGCAGTTAGGTACAAGTATAATGCATGCTTTGCCAATATTTATTTTTACTGCACATTAAGTTTTAAAAACGTAATTATTTTTAAAATGAATATTATTTTAGCTTATGTTTAGATTCTGGAGAAAAGAGGGAAGGTGATACCAATTTAATTTTTGCTGACATAAATTAAAGAAATAAAAAGTACACATGATTAAAAAGGAATAAACCTGTTGATAGAATCATAAAAAGCCTTTAAGTTTAGGGATTTACTTAA